>CATIUR010000001.1:116220391-117674558 GCA_949592205.1 Helichrysum umbraculigerum
TAAAATAAGCATTATTATTCAAACATTTTAGTTAAATAAGTAATATATATTCTATTGACGTAGCTAATTGAGATTAAATATATCTCCAATAAAAATTTTAAACAAAAATTAAATATATTCTCATGATTCAAAATTTTCACTTTTCAATAAATCACATTTCAAAATTTAAAATATTTAAATGCATATATTAAATATATTCTTATCTATGCCACTTATAGATTCCTAAAAATTCAATTGTACAAGTATTTTATCTACATGTTAATTTAAAAAAACATTATTTACATGCAACATCAACATTTTGCCTTAAATAATTAAATGCTAACAATTAAAAAAAAATTCCTACACAAATCACATCATTGTTGCCTTAAGTAACTTCATAAAAAAAAATTTAATTTTAATTAAATAACCCCATATATGGATCAAAAGGATCAAAATTTTATTTAATATAATTGTTATTAAAAAAAATAGTTTATGGGGTGTTTGAATTTGCTTATTTATAAGCACTTATATGCTTAAAAAATAAATGTTTATTCCTTAGTAAACGAGCAGATAAACATTTTCAGAAAGATGTTTGGATCTACTTAGCTGCTGTCAAAATAAGCAAATAAGCAGAGATAAACAGTTATTTAAGCTATCCCAAACACCCCATGTAATAATTAAGTAAACACTTTAATATAAATATGAATGAATTAACAAAACTTTTATAACAACTTTGATCCCAATATGGTAATATGTCCTCCCGAAAAATAGATATCGTTTAAGTTATCCGTTCGCAATATGTTTCGCAATAACCATTTACTCAAGCCAATGACAATCTTTGTCTCGTATCATTTTGATTATTCAAAATCTAAATTTACTCATGTCAAAGTATATGATGCATTTAAAAAGTTAAAGATAAAAGTTAGGTTATTACTTATTATCATTTTCAATGATAATTGAACCTTTTAAGTTAACAACTCTAATTCAATAGGATACATACAAATAAACATATAATTGTATTTTATAAACAACCGTGCATAGCACGAGCTCAAAACTCAAGCCGATGACAATCTTTGTCTCGTGTCATTTTCGTACTTCAAAATCTTAATCAAATTTTTACTCATGTCAAACTATATGATGCATTCAAAAAGTTAAAAGTAAAAGTTATGTTGTTACTTATTTTCATTTTCAATGATAATTGAGCCTTTTAAGTTAATAACTCTGATTCAATAAGTTACTTACAGATAAACATAAAACTGTATTTTATAATCGACCGTGCATCCAGGCTCTAAGCCTAGTTTTATATATATTCTTATCGAGTTAAGAAAATCGGAAATAAATGAGTGACTATGCAAACCGCATTAGACATGTAATTTGTTTCGACCACAATTATTGTAAATAATATTTGGGAACTAATTAAATACTAAACACCAAATACTTTTATGAAATAAAAAAACAAGCAAACCAAACGTAAGATACAAAAATAGTTAATATATGGAAAGTTTGGCACGAGGACGACTACATACCCACTCGAGGGAACCAGAGATTCCATAAACTGATCGGCTAGTTTTTTTTTTTTTTTGAAAGGCAAAATATATTAACAACAAATTATAACAAGATACAAAGAGAATCCAAAAGCTGAATTAGGACATTCCCTAACCAACAACAAACAACCAATTCACTAACCCATACACTCAACGAACTCTATCTAGTGCATACCATACCACAGAGTCTACACATACAAACAATTCAAATCAATTCTAATAGCTACAACCCATTTGATCCTACAACTTGTTCTCATCATAGTCTTATTTTTGGAGAAGTAGTCACATCTTTCATGACTCACTAACCCAAAAATCAAACTCCATAACCAAATGTAATATCTAAATGGGAAGTAGTCTCATCTTTCATGACTCATTAACCATAAAGCATACAATCTTCTCCGAGTCATCAAATACCTTGCAAAGCCATATTTCTCCATTTTAAACCCCATAAGTTTGCAGCTCTTTGGACCTCAAATATGAAAATATATCTCCATTTTTAAAATAAATATGAAAATGAGATCAAATTATTTTTATAAATGTGTAAATTCCATAAATGGTCCCTGTGGTTTACATTGATTTACGAAAACAGTCCCTATATTCTTTTTTTAACGTTTTCGGTCTAATAACTTAGGATTTTCTCACAAATGGTCCCTTAACTTTGAATTTTTGCTCGCAAATGGTCTCTCCGTCTAACTTTGGATTTGCTCACAAATGGTCCCTTAAGGGACCATTTGCGAGCAAAACCAAAGTTATTGGACCGAAAACGTTGAAAAAAGAGTACATGGACTGTTTTCGTAAATCAATGTAAACCACAGGGACCATTTATGAAATTTACTCTTTATAAATATTTGAATACTAAATAGTACTCAATATTAAGGGCTTATTTAGTAAGGGAAATATATCTTCATTTTTTTCCCAGGGGTGTTGATATATCCAACATAAAAATTGATAGATCCACCAAATATATGCATTAACAGACTGTATAGTACAACCTGTTAATGCATATATTTGGTGGATCTATCAATTTTAATGGTGGATATATCATTAGTCTTTTCCCAGCTTTATAGAATTTAGTGATATTCAAATTTTTTAGAAATTCAGAAAACGCATTTAAATAATCTAATGTATGAGATTGAGATTTCAGTTTTAAAAATAACGTACTTTGTCATTAATTAATGACAACAATGGTCCATTGACTAAATCTAAAAGCTGATGCAACCCTTCAACTATGAACACCTCGATTTTGGTCATAAGTCATAACTCCTGAATTATTATGTTCAAACGTGATCAACTTAATTTTGGTCTAATTAATAATTCATACAAGTTTGGTCGCACAGCTTGTCCGTTGAGTGTCATCACGTACAGAATTACTAGCTAGACTCGGTTGACAAGAAAAAACTTACGAAAAAGATGCAATTGTTATAAGTTTATATTTATTATATTATTGATAGTATTAATTAATGATGATAGACAAGATTGGATATCTATAAAATGGAAATTTGGAAAGTGGAAAAATTGCAAAAAAAGAAAAGAAAAGAAAAATAGAGGAACCGAGAAAGATATCCCAACTTGTCAAAAGTCTTTCTGTATTTAAGGAAGGAAAATGATAAGAAGATAATAACGAAAACGCTTGAGATTGTCATCAAGACGTTCAGACACACATAAATATTTGTACAATTATAGGTAAACAACTTAACTTCTATATTATATGCTTAAACACATGCTTAATCGTATGTCATGATTTGTCTATATTATAAGATGATTGATGAATGTAATAAAGAGAAAATAAACGAAAATTATGTATCAACCGATATATGAATTATGCACATTTTGTTTAGGTAAACATAACAGTACTTAGCTTTTTAAGAACAAGATGATTGTTCAAGTTTTCGTGAAACACGAAACTCGAATGATATTTCTGTTTCCAACTCAAATTCTGTTGGCATCACTAGTTGACCTAATGAATTCAAGTATAGCAACCCCAAATGTTGTACGTAGACTTGTAAATTAGTAGGACAAATAATTTTATAATACTCCATTGTTAATAAATAAAATAAAATGAAGTTGCAAAACTGAAAGATCCACTTTTTGATTCATCAAAATTGATTGATCCAGAGAACCAACATATTCACAGCAATATTATTGCCATTTCTGCCACGTTCCCTCAAAAGAAACAAAATAAAGTTCCATATGATAACATACACACACAAACAAAAGAAAGGATCATGTGAGCATGAAATCATATCATGTAAACAAATGTGAACATATTTACTAAAAATAACCAATAAAGCAGCACATATCTACTACGTAATTAGTTAGTTTCATGATTTCATCTCATCATACTTTTCAGTTTTCACACACAGCATATCACACATAAATCACCAGAATTCTTCCATTTTCTTCTCAGGGAAAATGGAGTCCTTGAGATCTATTGCATTGTTGCTTTTGTTTGTTTTACCGGCTAGTGTTCGCGGGTGGGGTGTCGATGGTCATTTCACAACTTGCAAAATAGCTCAGGGAAGGTTGAGTCAAGCTGCGACAGATGCGGTTAATAGTCTGTTACCAGATGGCGATTTGGCGAGTCTGTGTTCGTGGGCTGATCAGGTCAAGTTTAGATATCATTGGTCTTCGGCACTTCACTATATCGACACCCCTGATAACCTTTGCACTTACCAATACAACAGTAAGTTATTCACTTATTTATATATATCTATATGTAACAATTTCTACCCGTTTACCTTGGGTTTTATTTTATCACTAGCGGGTCACGGACAAAAAAAAAAAGAAGCTCTTTAATTATTTAAAAGTTTGTTTTTATTGAATAATAATTTTAACTTTTGTAATCACCAATTGAGACAACTTTGAATAATAAGAAAATTTTGGAAAAAAAGTGTTTCGGGATAAACACAACCTGATCAGCAGAAATATACACGCTTTGACCCGTTACCTAAATTGCCTGACCCGCCCATTATACCACTTATACTATATGTACTTGATGATCTGCAGGGGACTGCAAGGATGAAGATGGAGTGATGGGAAGATGTGTGGCTGGAGCAATTAACAACTACACAACACAGCTTCTTGACTATGGCAAACAAACCTCTCAGTGTAATTCTTTCTTTCTAGATCTCACTATAAATTCCTCTGTTTTTGACCCTTTTAGTCAAACTTAGTACTATTCAAATTCAAAATCAGGTGGGTCCTGTTGAATATCTATAACCAACTTACTCTACACATAACACCTGTCTAAACTCTAAAGTGCTTAGTATAAATATAGACATAACTAAAGAAGTTCCAAAGAAAATGTTTGGGATATGAAAAATTGTCTATTTTGACTTTGACTTGCAGATAATCTCACAGAAGCACTGTTATTTCTATCTCATTTCATGGGAGACATTCACCAGGTATCAAATATAAATTTTCAAGTTTCATAGTCAATATAACTCGGAATAATATATAGTTTATGTTCTAAACAATTGGATCCCTTTTGGCTCTTATAGCCACTACATGTAGGATTCACTACAGATAGAGGAGGGAACACAATCAACGTCCATTGGTTCACACGAAAAGCAGTACTTCATCATGTAAGTTCCCTAAGAAATGGAATTCATTTCGATGAATGTTTTCATAGCTGATGAGACAAAGCATACAGGTTTGGGATGACAGCATAATTGAGACTGAAGAAGAAAGGTTCTATTCTTCTAACGTTGAGAATCTTATTGAAGCAATACAGACTAACATAACGGTATCACATGATTTGCATTCTTTTCAAAAACTAAACTATTAAAGAAATTCTAGGCATTTTTGTTAGCTTTTACATCTTTTGTTGGCAGAAAGAATGGGCAGATCAAGTTAAAACATGGGAAAACTGCAGCGGAAATCAGAAAACTTGCCCGAACATGTACACAAAACCATTCCTTAAACTTTAGGTAAATAAAAATGATTATTCTAACATTAGATATATATTGAACAGATATGCAACTGAAGGAATAAAAGCAGCATGCAGTTGGGCATATAAGGGAGTAGGGAATGATTCGGTTCTTGGAGGTAAGTCATGTTTGACTATTTGGTCAACATTTGAATCCTAAAGGGGGCTGTTATATGAATTAACAAATAGTGTTATATTGCAGATGACTATTTCTTGTCCCGTATGCCTATTGTGAACTGGCGATTAGCTCAAGGCGGAGTTAGATTGGCAGCAACCCTTAACCGAATATTCGTATGAAAACATAGTCTTTTTCTACCGTTAATATTCGACAAAGTATTATGACGATTCTATGTGAAACCTAAACTGGAATATATGAAAGTTTTCAGTAAGTTCTTATCTACATACATGTGTGAAGTACATATTCAGTCGGTTTTCTTCACGACAAGAACCGGGCATTTAGCATGGTGGACACAGTAATTGCTGACACTCCCCAATATAGCCCTGTTGAATGAAACATTAAAATGTTTATAGTAACTTCATGGTTCATACTCTATGTTTATCAATTGGTATAAATATAAAAGTATGATTAGTAGAGGCTAACCTCGTAACAGCTCCCCGACCATGACTGCCTACCACGAGCAACTGAACGTTTAGTTTCTCTACAGCATTACATATGGCCACTTTTGGGTCTCCAATCTCTGCAATTCCTTCTGCAGTGATCTGCAAATTAAAAATGAAATTAAATTATCCAAATTTATAAATACTAGATTTGACGTTTCAAAAGTAAAAACGAAAAGGCACCCCATAGTTTGTGCAGGTTGTTTTAGCTTTCTTGAGTAAGTCAAGAGATGCTTTTTTCTCGCTTTCTTTAAGCTCTTTTATCAGCTCAGATGCTGAAATACCCAGAAAAAAAATTCAGGTCATTTTCATTATCAGAAGTAATGAATTTTAAGAAAGAAATGTACTTACTTCCCCAAGAAGATGCATACAAATAGTCGATATCAACTGGAGTTCGCGCACTGTAGATTAAAAGTTCTGAATCTAGAAGGGTGGAGACAAGGGTTTTGAGGGCCCAAGTGAGTGCATGCTCACTGAACTCACTATCATCAATTGCCACCATCACCTTGTTCTTCATGCTTCTCTCGGTGGCCGCAACTGTAACATTCTCCTCTGCCATCTGCACAAACACAACCTTTCGTTTTCGAGTTTCGGTTATTTAGAGCAACGCCAACAACTGCAAAGAGTTCCGTTTAAACCTGATCTACTATGTATGCGATTGAAAGAGGTTAAGATTGTCTATATATGTAAGTATGTAACCAGCTGGGAGTGACATGTGATTCCTTTTGTCTGTATCTTAGTGATAAGAGCTTATCTGCAAGAAATAACATGTAATGCCAACACTTGAAACCACAGATGGGTAATGGGTCAAACGAATTGGGTTGGGTTGGGTTGATCCATCAACTCGCTTTCTGTCTGTATGTTCAAAAGAACTTCTAATAACTAAAAAACTGCAGCATCATATAAAAAAAGCTGATTTAAATAATCAAGTATCATTTTTCTGTAGTCATCTAAGATCCAACAAAGAGGATAAGATAGTAGAAGTATAAAATGACATCCAATAGATATGTTATAACAAGTTATCGTAGCGTGGTCACAACTTCGACAAAAAATTAGAAGTTACTATTGCTGAGAAAACAGTAAACTTGCCAACCTCTTCAGCATTTCAATCACAAACTGTACTCAAATCTCCACAAACACAGAGTAAACAGATAAGTAACTTTAGAATTACATTTCTCATAGTAAATTTATTTAGTTTACATGATGCTACATCTACATCTCCATCTAAGTTTTATTTATAAAAAACATTTAAAGGAGAGTTACACAAGTAGAACCAGAAACCCGACACTCCATAGAGGATACGACCTGATCCGCTTAAACAGTTTTCTTAACCACAAGAACCGGGCACTTCACATTTTGAACACAATGATTGCTGACACTACCAAGAAAAGCCCTGTTTCAAGTACCAATAATCGTGCTCAAAACCATAAAGAAAAAAGTACTTAACGTATTGGACTATTTGAATTGATCTCATAAATATACCAAATGTACCTCTTAAGCGCTCCACGGCTATGGCTACCCAACACAAGAAGCTGGATATTCAACTTTTCAGCTACTTCACATATGAGGTCTTTAGCATCTCCAATTTCAGTCATTGTCTCTGCAGTTATCTGTGCAAAGAACATCATCATACATAAATTTAGAGAAATATACAAGCACCCTTTATCATAGTTTGATCCAACCGTACCCCGTATTTACTGCACACATCCTTGGCTTGATCCAGCAGACTCAGAGCAATTTTCTTTTGATTTTCTTGGATATTTCTAATCAGCTCCGGTGCTGCGAAACATGAACCGCAACTTAACAAATACTTCGAAGTTGCAAATTGCTAATTACCAATCTATATATACACTTACATGAATTCATCATGACAAATATATGATATTAATAATGAAAAAAGAAAATTAATTACAAGTTATGAATAGAGATGGACATACGAGTAGAACCGTAGGATGAGGCATGAAGATAGGTGTAATCAGAAATGGATTGTGCAGTGAAAACAATAAGCTGCTTGTTAGCGATTGATTCTTGAAGATTTTGAAGAGCCCACTCAAGTGCATAGCGACTATATTCGCTCTCATCGATCGCCACCATTACCTTCTTCTTCTTGTTCTGTTGATCAACTTCCATTTTCGTTCTCCAGATGAATTTGCTGCTCTTTTTTTATTTGTTTTTTTAAGCTTATATGTGAGCGGTGGCAACTTTATTAAATTGTATGCACCAGAAGTTTCTGTACGAATCCACAGTTTCATTTTCAAAGTCAAACCTTCTCGCACACATGTCATCTCATTTCATATGTTAGGGCGTTACGCTCATCAAACATTATAAACCTTGGTTTAATTGTATTAAAATCTAATTATTTATGCTTAGATATTTATAGTACAGTATCTAATAAAGTATTTTTGCATTATGTGAGAGAACTTTCGATTTATAGAGATTGTATTTATTTTGATAATGTGATAACTTGTAACGATGATACGTATCACCTCGCAAAGTATCAAAAATTGTACAGTATAATAAAGTAATAATGAATGAATATGAGGTTTACAACGTATACAATGAGAACTCGAATAATTTGATACACACTATAAATGTTGTATTATATACTATAATTACAAACCTTAAAATAATGGCAATATTAAAATGTTTTTAGAAAAATAAATAAATAAATGACATGTCAAATAAAAAACGCGTGGAGTACGTGTCAAATACAATAAAGTTTTTATATTTTAGATCAGAAGACATGTAACATTTATCATGTGTAACTTAACTTTTTTCTACAACAAAACGTACAATAGAGTTAATACATATCATGCTACTATAATATCTCATACCAATACAATAACCTCATCACATATACAATTGACAATAACTAACCATCACCATTTAAACCTTTAAATTACTCCCAATCTTCAAAAAATGCTACTCAACGTACATACCCGGCCTACATCAAATGGGGTACGTCGTCATGACGATTAAACTGAGCAATCTTGGATCTCACGTCTGGCGGAATACGACCCGGATGATAGTTTTTGTCAAGCCAAACTACGGTTGCTCGTGCCTCTAAAATGGGCTACACAAAATCACACATATTCACACGATTTAGCAGCTTCATACACTAACCTCTAAAATGGGCTACATAAAGAGAACTTAAGCACGTAATTAACCTCTTCATTTGGGATCTTGAAGATAAAGTCTTCAAAGTATATACGAGTTGCTGAAGTGTTGAAGATCCTCACTTTCACTGTAAATTCGTCTCCAATCTTTTTCGACAAGTATAACATGCATGATGAAGTATGCAATTAGAATGACGGTATAAACACACGTACTTATCAATGATTTTTCAGATTATCATGCCCAATATCTGAATAAAGTGTACCTTGAGAGGTGCAAGATATTTGAGTGACAATTCTGATACTGCAACTGCATTACCAGTTTGAGCAACCGAATCAATATCAATGCCAATCTTTTTCAAAAGCTGCTGATTAGCTGTACGTTTAACGAATGATTCATATAAACCAGCTAGTGTATAGACAATAGAATTGATCGAATGAAATGAAAAGTGCTGAAAACAACAGCTATTGCACATAAAACTAATTCTGAATTTCTGATTGCTATACCAAATATGAACAACACAATCACGAAAATGGGATTATCATAATTGGGAATTAATCTTAAATATAAAAATGATTAATGGTAAAAAGGAATGCGACTGAACGTTGTTCCTAAACAATCAAAGTGAATTTAGTGAACTAGTGAAGACTTACCATGTTGACAATAATTTGCAAAGATGGCATTGTTCACAACTCCATACTGATCCAGTTCATAATCTCGAACGCTAAACTCAATCTCATGAAATTTACTCATCCTGCACTCCAAAAATTAATAAGATAAAACGTACGTAACATGTTTATAAGACAAAGTTGATTCCTACGCCACAATTATATAGCATGCTGTGATACAATACAACTACATCATACGAGTAACAAAATTTATGTATCTACTTTTGTGTGGTAAATATCATCATACCTCTGAAAAAGTCTTACTTTGACTTTTCATGGTCAAACAAAGTACCATTCAAATAAAGTACCGTAACAAGTATCATAGATTCACAGCTAAAGCCACAAAATATTGACTCTCAAACTTCATATCAAATTTGGTAAACACATAATTGAATAAATAATATCAAGCAAAATTCTTAGTTCTTACCCTTTGTCACCTTTGAGATCAAATGCTAAAGTATTAGCTGTTTTAACTGACTGTAACTGCAGTTGTCTGCGGAGCTTTGTTGGCGGAAGTAAGTGAACATTTGACGACGGAAAGGGAACTCTGAGGGAGACACGTGAGGTAGGAGTGATCAGGTGCCCGGTGGAGATCAATGCCAGTTGCGACATTATCAATTCTTCACCTTTGTTTGTGTTAAATTTACCTTTGTGATGGGCTACGAAAGCTAAGCGCGCATGTTCTAATGGTGATAATTAAGGAGTTGGCTTTTACTTATATAGTGTTTAAAATAATATTATTCAAACCAAAATCATACAAAAATTAACAGCAGACCATAACCAACTGTTGTTATACCCGTTCACATTCAATAATCATCATCAAATAATAAAATAGTTGTGTATGACTAAATGGTAATCACATGGTATAATTAAAAACTCAATATAATATATTATGAAAAGCAATTCATTATTTTAATTAAGATTAATGACAAAATACAAGGCACATGGTACAATTATATATGCACCTATTTACTTAACTTTCGGTCTCATTATTTGTCCACTATTCCATTTTGGCCTATACCAAGTTAATTGTCCACTTTCATAAATAGATAAGAATAAAGAGATAAAGTTCTTTTTTACCCTTAGTGTATATATATAAGATAAAAAAAGTAGGTAAAAAGTAGAGGGTAAAACTGTCATCTTACCAAAAAGTAAGAGAGATAATTATATTTTCTTAAACTGCGTATTTTTTTGTCTGGGGACAATAGAATTGGAACAGAGGGAGTATAATTATTTGTTTAATTTCAATATTAGTAAACACCAACATAAACGTAACTACAACAATAAGGTTATGAAGCTTGATACGTGTAATTATGGTCAAAGTCAAAGCTTGTAGCACATTGGTCAAGTGGCGGTATACAAAGTCAAACCTTTAATTGATAAACGTACTTTTTATTTTTTAATGATAACAATAACATACGTAACATAAATAAAATATGAGAAATACTAAACTCACACAAATTTTACAAACGTATATCCATAAAATGACGTGGACATAGAGATGAACCAATCAAAATTGTTTGCTTTTTATCTCTCTTACTTCTCTCTCATCCAATGATTGGTCCATGTCATTGTGTGGATGTTTTTTTGTAATTTTTTTATGAGCGTAACATGCCTCATAAAAATATTGTGCACGCTTTTTTGCTTCTTTCTGTACATTTTTTTCCTCTCGTAACAAATCCTTTAAATTTAAGGTAAAATGACTAAATCTTGTTTTACCTGTTTATTGAAAGAAAATTTATTTACAAGGTCTTTAAAAAAATAAATGATCGTAAACAATAAATAGGATTAAGTGTTTGAAATATTAATAAACTATGATGAAACCCTCTTTTATGTGTATAAATTTTTGATGGGTTTTGCTAACGTGTGCCCCATGGCACACGTTAACATGCATTTAATGAACTTGTAATTTTCTTAAATAACAAAATTTGTAATTAATATATGTATAAAAAAGGTAAATATTAGATAGAATTAATGACTATTAAGTGCAAATCTTGATATTTAAGAAAATTACGAGTTCATTAAATGTACGTTAACGTGTGCCACGGGGGCACACGTTAGCAAGACCCTTTTTTAGTGTTTTGCTAACATGTGCCCCGTGACACACGTTAACATGCATTTAATGAACTCATAATTTTCTTAAATATTAATATTTGTATTTAATACTCATTAATTCAATCTAATATTTACCTTTTTTTTATACATATATTAATTACAAATTATGTTATTTAAAGAAATTACGGGTTCATTAAATGCACGTTAATGTATACCACAGAGGCACACATTAACAAAACCCATTTTTTATTATTTTTGTTCGTATATGATTTGAATGGTGGGCCATCTGTATATAGCACCATCTATCATCCATACAAAGCCTTACATCAGAAAACACATATAATAGAGGTTTTGAAAATTCATATCCATAATATATTTTTTGTAAATTGGTTGTGGTGGTGCCGGCGGAAAAAGTGATGTTGCTGCAAGAAGTTGTGTCGCCGAAATATTAAAGATGATAAAGATGACGACGTAGAAAAATGTATCCCACTTTAGAGTGACGTGACGCTGACTTTGCAATTTCACGTCAAATTGTCATGCCATGTATGATAATTATGACCGGTCAAACATTGTTAATATTAGTGACTACATACAATAATAATTAGTTATTTCGATACATAAAATACCATTTTTAGAAGTTGCATGATATAAACGTATGATATAACTATACTCAAAACTGAAAATGATCACCACTATAACAACTGTGTAAGAATAAGGCAAAGTTGGGATTGATATACACGATGAATAGTACATATACAAAAGCAATCTTACACCTTATGTAGAAGTACTATTTATAATGTAATATATCTCAAATGGTTGGGCAGCAACAAAGAATTGGTGACAATAAGTACCAAAATAAGGTAACATATGATACGATACATTAATTAGGATCGTCATGGCGAAGGAACTGGACAATTTTGGATCTCACCTCTGTTGGAATACGAATTGGACGATAGTTTTTGTCAAGCCAGACTACGGTTGCTCGTGCCTCCAATATGGGCTACAGATAAACAGACATATTCACAATTCATGAGCATAGCTAATACATAAAAGAAAACAGAACCCCTTGATTTCTGTCATCAACCATGCTGGTAACAATAAACGCATGCTTATGTAAGACTAAGATTAGGACAAATGCATGCAACCTCTTCGTTTGGGATTTTAAAGATCAAGTGTTCAAAGTATATACGAGCAGCTGAAGTGTCTGATATTCTCATTCTCAATGTAAATTTATCACCAATCTGTTGTCAGAAGAATAACATTAAGAAATATGCAATTAGAATGACATTGGTTAAGGACTTAAAATAATTTTGTTTTCAGAATAATGCACATTTGCAACTTTTCTGAAATCTTGAAGTAGTCTATTGAAACCATCGTCATCAATCTTCCAGGATGGAAAAAAAAAATACAGTTTGCAAGAACGAGCGAAATAGTGTTCTTTTCTGCAAGAATTATGGAAAATTTACAACAAAAGAGGTAGGCTAACTAAGAGCTGATTCAATTTGAGTTACGAAAAAACGTACCCTCAGAGGAGCAAGATATTTGAGGGACAAATCTGATAGTGCTACTGCATTACCAGTTTGAGCGATTGTATCAATATTTATGCCAATCATTTGCATAAGTTGGCGACGCCCTGTTGAATGAATGATTTTCGATAAAACGTCGTAGAGATGTGTAAAATTCAACAACATATTCAAGAAAATAGTAACCACAATCACATTATTCATTTCCTTTAATGATAAATGGCCTCAATAGGACTAAATGAAGTATAAAAAATGCGACTGAACATTGTTATGAAAACGATCAAACTGAATTTTAGAGCTCTCAGAAGACTTACCATGTTGACAATAATTCGCAAAAACTGCGTTGTTCACAACTCCATACTGATCCAGTTCATAATCTCGAACGCTAAGTTCAAAATCATGAAATCCACTCATTCTGCCAAAAATAAAGATAAAATAGAAAATATATTTATTCCATCAACAAACATTATAGGATACTCTATCCCACATAAACAGAGTCTTATTTTGACTTCACATAGTCAAACAAAGTACTACTCAGCTTAAAAATTGATACAGTACAACTTACTACTGTCTACTATCAAAACAGCTGTAACACTACATGAATCTTCAAAAGAAGTACCGAAAATAATGAAATTATTAATTATGGCCTTAGATTGAAATATGTTTCATATTACTCGTAATTCTTAAAGTAAAGCCTACAAAGATTGACCCTCAAAGTCAAAGTTCATATCTAATTTTTTTTGACAGACAAGTATCCACGCACCTCACTAGTGTGAATATTTACATTAATCCACAAATATATATTGTCCAATCCCAGGATTCGAACTCCAACCTCTTGGTTGGAATGGTCATTTTTTTAGAAAGCAAACTACCCACACCCCACTACCACAAATATTACATTAATTCACGAATATATACAATTGTCCCATCCCAGGACTCGAACCCCAACCTCTTGGTTGGAAGAGTCGACACGATACCGCCAAGCCCTCTAGCTCATACTCCCTCCGCCCCAATTTAATTGTCCCCAGACAGAACTACACGCAGTTTAAGATAAACAGAATAATTATTACTTACTTTTTGCACAATGACATTCTTAACCCTAACCAATTAATTTGAACTTCCTTTCACTTTTGTAATTTAATTTTTAAAGTATGGACAATATAGTAAAAAGAATCATGTTACCTTTCTATATTTGGTAATGGACAATTAATTTGGGACATCTCAAAATGGAAATAATGTACTATTAAACCGGTACGGAGGGAGTATATGTTTTGGTAATTGCAAACGGAAAAGAATTGAACCAATTACAATGATAATAACCTAATATTAAGAAAAATTCTTAGAATTATGAGTTACCCTTTGCCACCTTTGAGATCAAATGTGAAATTGTTACTGCTTCTGATAGTCGTTTTGAGTGACCGTAACCGCGCTTGCCGGCGGTGGTTAGTTCCCGGAATTAAGTGAACATTTGATGACGGAAAGTGGAGGCCAACGGGAACACGTGAGGCCGGAATGACCACTTGCCCGGCCGAAGGTAATGTCAGCTGCGACATTATCAATTCTTCCACCTCTGTTTGTATCGAATTTTAATTTGGTTGATTTGTTTCTGTTGATCATTCGGTGATGATGATTATGAAAATTAAATAAAGGACACACAAAGATACAAAACGCACCCCTGTAGTTTTCTAATACTTACCAATCACCCTCTATCGACTATCAATAGGCATGTTAATTTGACCCACTCCAACTTTTTCCTTAGTTGACTAAGTAAATATAGGGATATTATAATTGAGCTAAGGGTACGGATAATTATTAAATTTAAAGTTTTCTTTATAATTAAAAGACTATTTATTTAATACATTACAAATAAACGAAAAGTTTGAGTGAATTAAATGCAAATTTTAAGCTGATTATATATAATTTTGCTTTAAAAATGACAGTTTTAACTTTATTTAATATATTTATCATATTGACAGCTCTAAGTGATGTTATTATCATTTTCCATAAATATATTTATAATACTACTAAATATCACTAGGGTTCTTTTAATATGAATGCATATATTTTCACCTTATTAATAAATTCATCAAAATTATAAATTAAAAATTAGTATTGTAATTTTGATTGATTTATCCAAAAGTATAACGAAAATATCACTATCTTCTCAATGTGTAATTGTATTTGAACAGTTATACGGATTCCTATTTACTTACTTTATAAGGTTTCAAGATGAATGTATATATACGCAATTTCTTTTTAAATGCCATTTCACGATAGTACTCATCATATTTGTTGACCTTCGACAAATATTAAGTGTAATTAGAAAGAAACTTTTTGTTTAAATCTTCATCTTGTACTTTTTAAAATTTAAAGAAAATCATTTAACGAGGGAACTTTATTTCAATTCGTTCCAACACAATTTACATTGTGAAAATGCAACAAAAAATAAATGCAGTTGAATCCTACTAACTAGTAACTACTAAGTACTTCACCTTACCCATTTGATTGTTGGGTTTTAATGACCCATTGGATTCTGTTTAATTACATCAAGTGTTTATTGCTTACCATTACCAATACTAAGTTACTAACCATATTTAGGCCCATTTGATCATTTTAAGGTGTTAGAGAGCAGCTGGGCCATTTCTTCTAGCTCCTCCCCATGTATGTAGATCGGCCCAAGTAACCAATATCCAAAAGCTACGCAATCTTGTGCTTCCTTTGTACAATGCTTCAAAAAACATTGTTCATATTTAATTTCAATCGATCACAAAATATTTAGGTGAAAAATGATGAATTATTATTAGTAAGCAGTACAACTATACACTCTTCTACCGGTTAAATACCTATATATACAAAATGAACTTAATATTTATATATTGTCAGCTCAATGTTTTTTCCACAAAATATCACTCAATTGCAAAGATGCAGAATATCGCATTAACACTTTACAAATTCGCAATATATCGCAATCATTTCGTAAGATACATTTCCCAATATCAGTTTCGCAATATGCAAACTTAATTTCTCAAGAAGTTGCAAATGTGGTGATTGTTTGCGACATCGCAAAAACGTACCGCACATTGAAATTCGCAAGAAAATTATGTGAGGAAAACCGCAAGAAGTAAGTGGAATATCGCAAGGCTCTTGCAAAAGTGGGTGATATTATGTGAAAGGTTTTTGTTAATTGACAATTTATAATGGTAAATGTTGTGCTTGAAGAAATTTTATTATAGAGATTGAAGATTGATGATGTTTCTTCATGGTCATTAGTGTCCCAACAACATTGTGAATTCAAATACCGCCTTTTGCTGGGTTTCCTAAACATTTGTTCTACTTCAAACACCATTTCACCTATATTGACAAAACGCATCAAGTATATATCCTCGTTTTCAATCAATCGTGTTGGGTTTTTCTTTCTAAATATTAGTCTCTTTGCATCTTGTACGGTTACATTAATCGTTGTGGTTCACGACATATATACATCTTAACAAAATACAAGTTTCGTTTCAAGAAACACAAAATATATATAATTGATATATCAATCAATTAACAAACAAACATGTTTTACATTGATCACATCAATATCAAAAACGTTCACCTTACAATATTACTTCAAACATACATGAAATTAAAGAAATCAGCAATCATGTTTTAAATTTATTATTATTATATATTATAAGTCTAAAAGAGAGGGATACCATATATTTGAAGTGTTAAGTTATATATATATGCTAAAATAAAAATAAAAATAATAAATATATGAAGTTTCAATTCAAGGTGACCATGTTGAGTGAAAGCGAGGAAGCTCTCCATACCCTTCTCCAACCATCCGCTCCATTACTTGTGCTTCATGCCCATTTGTTCCCTGCAATGTACATCATATTTTTTTCATCCCATGCATTAATTAAATGTATTATTATTTTATCAAAAACATTTACTTTTATGCATTCCTATATATATAGAATTCATTTGGGTGTATACATGTAGACATTTCATTCACTTATAAGATTATTACTTCACAAACTTATCTATAGATTATTTCACGGTAAATTCGGAACGGATTAAGTATATTTTGAGTCTCTAGTTTCTTGCTATGGCGTGTTAATACAACAATTAATGTGCAGTACATAAAAATATATTGAGTTTAAGAAACACAGATTCATGACAGCAACAAACATACAATTACGGTTTACCTAGTACACGGCAATATTTTCTCCATGCTAATGGAAATATATATGTTAAATCCTGTAGTATTAACATATATTAACGTGTAAAGATATATAAAAGTAGAAAAATATAGTAAGTCAAGTGTACTATTTATATACTACTGCAGAAACAGATGTTTGCACTTCTTAACTGTGGAGAAATATATATTTTGTCTTCGATATAGTGTGTGTAGAGCAATTTTATGACACACAATTTCTTCACGTTAGATTAATTAATCAGTTCTATATTTTGCTAACATATATAAAAACAGCTAAAGCATACAAGTATTTAGTTTATTGGTCTTAGTGATCGCCTCTATTGAAAAGTTATGAAACAAGAAGTTAATAAATTTAGATGTTCTCAAAAATCGAATTATCTTTTGAAAAATAATATCGAAGACTTAAACACGTATCGTAGTGAGTGTATTAACTAGTTAAAGTTCATCTTCATGAGATGTTACTAGTTAGAATGTAAACACGTATCGTGTGAGTGTATTAACTAGTTACTCTGTATATCAGTTAACAATATATACAAGATTAGAGGGTAACCCTTTTGTTTAACTTAACCATCTTTGCTACTAATATGGTAGGAATTTTGTCTTTTTTTAAGATAGTTTTATGAGTCATTTGAAATCAAGTCTCAATAAGAAAAAAGAAAAACACGAAATTTTATCGCTATATGAGAGGAGATTAATATAAACTAATTAAGTTAAGGATATGATATGATGTTACCTTCATAGTGTCCATAGCATCCATTTCAGAGGAGTTGAAGTCGTAATACATGCTTGCTGCTGAAAGCTTCATTGAGAGAAACTAGCAACCAACAAATAACAAATCTTGAAAGTTAATTTTGTTGATCTAGAGTTTTTATCGTTTGATTTTCGCAAGTAATAACCCAATTTACCTCGATTTGATTCTGCAGTGATCGAACATAATTGATTATGACATCCAACATCACTGACATTCCCATGGTCTAGAAAAAAAAATTAAGTGGACAAAAAATGATTATAACAACAGCTATATATGAAGATAGTGAAATTTAAAGAACTTGAACAAGAATTATATATAGACTGATTAATTCATAATTTCATACCTTATAGCATCCAGGAACTAGATCTTGCAAGCGTCGTAATTTTTCATTTATCTTCTCCCTCCTCATCTAAACCAAAGAAAACAGAAATCTTACTCAAAAATTATAGTTAAAAGATTATATATAATTTTGTGTTATTGGGGCCAGTTTTCTTCTAGTATAAAGTATGTTACTTTGTGTAAGACGTTATGATAATTAAAGATGCTTAGAATCAATAGGAGCTATCTCAAATTATAATTAGGGAAATTAAGTTATGAAGCAAACCCTTTCAGCCAAACTGTGACTATCAGTTGCTTCACCTCTCTTTGCTCTCACATGAACAACTTCTCTCGGTTTCTCAGCTTTAGCTTCACCGTTTTTCTTTCTCTTTTTACCACCATGCCCCTAGACGTACGTTATATAGATTGATATGATAGATAATTAATCGACAAAAAATAATAATAACAATCATAATATATGACTCAACTGAAAGAAGAACTAAACAATTTCTATGTATGTTACCTTATTTTCTCCACTGAATCCAGGACTAAATACAGGAGGATTTGAATTCATGAAGCTTTCAACTCTCGTGGCCACAGTATCTCGTTGGAGGCCAAACGTTTCTACCAATGTAGGGAAATTGTTCATAGGATCATAAACTGAACCAAGTTGATGATCTCCAATGAAATTGAAGCTTTGAATGGCCTCTGTACCATCTTGCACAGACATAAATGAAAGAGGATGAGATCTTTGATGATGATGATGATCAGAAAAATTGTCAGCATACATGGGTAGAAAGCCATGGATATTAGCTTGAGATGAGTTGAAATTTTGAAGTTCATTGTCAATATTGTTGTGTTGAAGTTCCATGTTGAGTTGATTTTCAAGTTAAACTCATCAAACCATGATAGAGTTTTTAAGAACAAAGTTTAAGGACATACCAAACTGTACTTCTGTAATAAGGACATATATAGAAGGGGAGCAAAAGATAGAATGCATGCATGGTACTATACATAAAGGTTTTGATTGGTTGGCCTTGATACAATAATTAGGTTTTCCTACTTTTTAAGTTCCAAACTTCAACTTAAACTTACTAGGGTTTCTAATTTTAGAAAGTTTTTGCTTTTCCATTTTTTACTATACGGTGGTGAAAGTTTTGTGGGTCCACACATTCAAATTTGATAGATTTAGTGAATAGGACCACAAGATGGCTTTTGAGCAAGTATGGGGAATTTTGAGGATACATTACCATTGATAGTGTTTTTGGGGTTGATTTCTTGGAAAGGGAATGGGGGCCTAACTAGTCTTACCCATAACTATCAAGCTAATTTCTCACATTAGGTTTTAATAATATCAACACACTAATGGATACATCTATGGTATGATGATGTTATTAATAAGTTATCATATCGATCTTTCTGCGTGGTTTTTTGTCATGCCTAAATTGGTTCATTTGTCAAATAACACGCAAGTCATAATGGAACAATGCTATAAAAGTCAAAATGTTAATCTTGACTAGGCATAGATATATTAAATTTGTTGTCTGTTAGCCATGTTTGTAAAGGGTCATTAATAACGACAAAGAGAATTAGGATTAATTCATATGGATCATTTTTCAAAAAAATAACAATAAATGATAGTTGGTGATGATAAGTAATTTGTGTTTAAAGCTATGCCAAATTAAATACTACGGGGTTGTGTTTGATTCGTGAAATGATTTAGATAGAATTCAAATTCATCAAAGAAACTAAAATTCAAAGGAGGGTAAACTGTGAATTCTTTTTTGTGAAGGAATTTGGTGATTTTTAAATTGTTTTCATTTTTGAACTAAATATCATTATGTAATAGAACTGAGATTTCACTTAATTGGAGGAATTACATATATCCTTACCTTAAACACTATAAAAATATTATATATACCCACTTTGATTCAAAAATATCATATATACCCACATTTTCAATTTAATTATATTATAAAATTTAGAAACACTAATAATTTTCAATTAATCTTTTGATTACAGTTATACCCTTATCATTTTATCTCCTTCCCTCTCGCTTAAAATTTTCAAATCTTCAACAAATAAACTGAGAATCGGTCATCACCATGTTTTTATATTATTTTTTTCCTTGAAATATTTGTCGGTGATAATTTACAGTCTAATTTTCCAATATTTTTGCATTATATAAAAGAAAGAATAAAGCTAATTAAATATGTGGTGGTCGATTGCTAGTCAGATAGTGGGTTTCCTCTGTATATTTCTCGAGTTTTAATATCCCGCAGGTATCATATATCTATTGATATGTATTAATGTTATGTTCTTAAAAAGATAGCGTAAAAAAGAGAGAATTAAACTAGCATGTGATGAACGATTTTCATTTTGTTTGTTGTTGAAGATTTGAAAATTTTAAGTGAAAGGGATATGTATTGATTTGAAAATTATTGATATGTATAACAGTAATTAAAGGGTTAATTGATATTTATTATCGTTTTTAAATTTTATAATAATAATTATAATTAAAATTGAACATTTGAGTATATATGATATTTCTGAATCAAAGTGGATATATATGTTATTTATAGTGTTTAAGCTAGACATATATGTAATTCTCCCTCACTTTTATTGAAATTCTGCAAATCAAACACAACATAAGTTCTATTGAACTTGTAAGATATACAATGCGGTGAATTTAGTTCGTGCAAACATCTAAGTAAACGAACTACTCGATTGCGTTAAAAATAAGAAGAATGACACCTTCACCTAATCAAATACATGTATTAACCATTATATGAATCAGCCTTACTTTTCAATCTATTTAGTTAGACTTATATGTCATTACTCTAAAAGGCCAAAATACATATTGGTACCCTGAACTTGACTAACCGGGTCCTCTAGTACCCTGAACTTGTAAGGGTATAGCATAGTACCCTGAACTTGTAAACTCGGTAAAAATTAGGACTCCCACCCACTTAACTCAGTCACATGACATCCACATGACCTATCTCTGTTAAAAACTTAACGAGGATAACTGGTAAACAAATCGACACAAAAACATCTCAAATACCCTAAAATATTTTTGATTGTTTTCTGCGTATCAAAAGCGGAGATCGTCAAACCTAACCTCCAGGTAAGCTTTTCTTAATCAATTCCACTAAAAAATTAGTAACGTATTCCATGTTCTTTCATAATCAATTCATTCTTCTTTGTATGTTCCATTAAAATATTAGTAAATGGTTATATGGTTGTCTTACACTAAAAATAGTATTATTATTATTATTTTTTTGTTCTTTCTTCCTCTTTATTACTACCATAGTTAGTTAAAATGGTGGCTATATGTTGGTATCTGTTTCTTTTAATTTACATGATGTATTTTTATTTTTAGTGGTTTAGGTCTGGTCACAACATGGTAACAAGTCAGATTCAAGATAATAAAGATGAAGCATAATAGGAATACGAGGGGTGCAAGGAAGATGAGACTAGTTCATCAGAAGAGGATTGTGAAGAAGATTATGAAGTTGAACTTAATGAAATAACAGAGACGCTTGATCCAAATCCAGATGAAAAGGTGTTTGCTGGTATTGAAGCCGTAAAAGAACGCTTTAAGATGTTGAACCAAATAAAAAAAAAATACCTACGGCTAACATACCTGAAAAAGATTTGGAGCATGGAAATGAAGCGGAAGACAATTCCCAGGGAGGTATGGAAAATTTTCTCGACAATTCTGATGTTGAAAGTTTACATGAAGAGATACTAGAAGATGAAAGTATTGAATTGATGAGAACACCAACAAGATTTCCAAGGTACAATGAAAACTGTAAGACTGTAACTTTTTTCATTGGTTTATCATTCATTGATCATAAACAGTTTAAGAAAGCTTTGTTGAAATATGCGGTGCAAGAAAAAAGGGACTTCAAATTTGTAAAAAATGCTAATTCCCGTGTTAGAGTCAAATGCATAGATGATCTCTGTAAATGGATGGTATATGCTGCAAATGAAGAACACCATAACAAAAAATATTTCTTAGTGAAAACATTGAACGAAAAGCATACTTGTTCAAAAGTGTTCACCATTTCGCATCTCAAATCACCATGGATTGCAGAGCAGTGGGAAACTATGATTTATGCCCACCCAGGTATAAAGTCTACTTACATTCAAGATACTATTAAAGCACAGTTAGAATTAGAAGTGTCTCGAAACCAGTGTAAGAGAGCGAAGGCAATGGTGATAAAGCGTTTAGAAAGAGATGTGCTACATGAGTACAGAAAGTTGAATGACTATGCAAGAGCTTTAGTAGATAAAAATCCGGGAAGTTCTGTTGACATTGAAGTAGAGAATATAGGTCATGGAATCCCTCTATACTTTAAAAGGATGTATGTTTGTTTGGCTGCTGTTCGTGAGGGATTTCTGGATGGATGTAGGAAATATCTAGGTCTTGATGGTTGTTTTCTTAAGGGTGTTGTGAAGGGTATGCTTCTTACAGCTGTTGGTAAAGATCCAAATAATCAAATGTACCCTTTAGCATGGGCTATTGTTGAGACTGAGTCAGAATCATCATGGACTTGGTTCTTAAAGCATCTAAGAGTTGACATCAAAACCGTGGATGGAAAAGAATGGACATTCATGTCTGATAAGCAAAAGGTATGCTATATTTTATTTAAAAGTTGATAAATAATAAATAATATTTTTTTTTGTTTCTTGTTTCTAATTTACAACCTGTTTTTGTTCCCAGGGATTACTAAATGCAGTTGGATCAATTTTCCCGCAAGCTGAGCACAGATTGTGTGCACGCCACATATACGCAAACTGGTATTCTGATTTTCGTGGTGAAAAACTAAAGTTGGCTTTCTACTCGGTCGCTAAGTGCGCAAATGAGGCACAATTGCGTCAAAGGTTAGATGAGATTGACATTATTCAAGACGGTGCAAAGCAATCTCTTCAAAACAAAAACATTAACCAATGGTGTAGGGCTTTCTTTAAGACAGGTACAAAATGTGACTCGGTAGACAATAATAGTACTGAAGCTTGGAATTTCGTGCTTATAAGTGCTAGGAGTAAGCCTATAATTTCCATGAATGAGGATATTAGAGAGTATCTTATGGAAAGAAGGATTCGAAGGATGAAGTTTGTGAGTCAATGGAGGCTTGATTGTGGACCAAATATAAGAGACATAATGAACGAAAATGCTGCATTTAGTTCTAAGTGGAAGATAAAGTTGAACGGTGATGAGGGATTTCAAGTTTATTTTGGAAGAACTCAACATTGTGTCCACATTGGGGATAAGACTTGTAGTTGTGGTGCGTGGGAGCTCTCTGGTATTCCCTGTGCACATGCTATTGCAGCCATCAGGAGTAGAGCGAAAAATCCATATGATTATCTTGATAAATGTTATTCGAAGGATAAATTTATTGCTGCCTATAGCCATCCAATTGAAGTTGTGGGAAGTGAAGAGTTTTGGCCAAATAGCGGTGGTGGAGAATTGTTGCCACCTCTTCCAAAAGCTATGCCTGGTAGGCCAAAAAAAGCTAGAAGAAGAAGAAAATTTGAGCCAAAAAAATCGAAGACTAAGCTTTCACGCCATGGACGAGATTTGCATTGTGGAATTTGCAACTCCATCACTCATAATGCAAAGGGATGCAGTGTCAATGATGTAAGAAAAATAACACATTTCCTCTTGTTAGTTCTATTATTATCTATGTTAAATGACTTTCTATAACTTTGTGAACGGTATTGTATATCCAGGGTGCAGGTGCATCAACAAGTGGAACCGGTAACAAGCGTCAGAAACGAGTCAAGAAGTCAGCTGAAAGGCCTACTAGTATAGCTGAGTAGAACCCGAATGAACCGTCCACGAACTAGTCTTTTGTTAATTTAAGATTTTATCTTTTGATTTTACTACCGATAACATCTAAGTACTATTTTTGCGTATCGACTCGAACTAGTCTTTTGTTTATTTCAGAATTCATCTTGGATACTATATGATTGTACCATGAATTTTTGGAATTTAATATCTTTAGTTGGATGTTAGTATCCACAGTACGTACATTGCATTTATAATGTGTTAAGTCAATTTTATTTATCAACATGTATTCTTGGCCCGTGCTTTTTATTTTGTGTTCCTTTTTAGGTAGTAATATATACGTTCTGCTTTTTAATAGAAATGAAAAGTGAGAGACAATAAAAGTAGATTAGAAATATGAAAATATATCATGAAGTTCTTATATAACAGAAAATTAAAAAAAAAATTACCGAGAGATGTTTGGCATGTTTTTGTGTCGATTTGTTTACCAGTTATCCTCGTTAAGTTTTTAACAGAGATAGGTCATGTGGATGTCATGTGACTAAGTTAAGTGGGTGGGAGTCCTAATTTTTACCGAGTTTACAAGTTCAGGGTACTATGCTATACTCTTACAAGTTCAGGGTACTAGAGGACCCGGTTAGTCAAGTTCAGGGTACCAATATGTATTTTGGCCACTCTAAAATAACACTTTGATTCGTAATTCGAACAAATTAACCAACTTAACTAATACACCCTCACAAATCTTATATACTTTCTTTCTAAAAAGATTTCATTTCTGAGATTTTGAAGTGTACGTTGATGGGTTATGCTTCTAATTAATTAATCTACCAGCTATTACGTACGTAGTAGTAGTAGATGTTGTTAAGAATCACGATCATATATTATTAATTAGGACTTAACAAGCTATTTAATTAAGATCAGGCTAACTACTTGTTTGTCGGTTCTTGGTGTCCAATGATCATCGATAATATCCATATTTGGAAAAGCTTGTGTAATATTAGTCTTCAGTTACCAGAAATCTGGAGTAACTAAAAAGGCCAACCTACTTTGATTATATGTCACCGAGTTGCCTAACTTAATACTCCAGAATTAATTTTAAGACTTGTAACAAATCCTACAATTAAGGAGTTTTTAACCTGCATGTATATATCGTTGGTTATTAGTCCGAAACAAATTTTATATAAAAAAATGTACACTCCTTTATAAAATAAAAAAAATGACGATGAGTTTAATATATAATAAACAACTTAAGATGTTACTATAGTTTTATAAATTTAGTTAATAGCAGGATGTTAAAAGGAAGAGAAAGACTACTGGGTATATTGAACACAAATAAGGAGGGGACAAGTTGTACTTTTCTTATTATAGAAGTTCACATTTGAGGCAATTTTGAAGCTTTAGCCTTTTGTGTATCATTCTCTTTTTCAATTATTGGATAGATGATATGATATGGTACATAATTCAAACAAGGGTAAAAGTCGTATAGTAAACCCATCTTCTTACCATTTTCTCTGTTCAAACAAAATATATATATTATATCTAGTGGTGAAAGAGCATGATGAAACTTTTTAGGCTTTAAAAAACATTATATTATACATAGGGTTGTTTACATTTTGGATAAAAATGAATTATCTAATTGTATAACTTGGATCGAACCAAATAATTTGGATAATCGAATTTTCAGATTGGTTCGGATCAGAACCCAAGTTATTATTTAGGATCACGGATTGGTTTGGTTATTAGATTTCAAACCGATTATCCAAAAAAAACAAATAAGAAATAATTATTTGTGTAAATGTGATAGGTAATGTCACAAACTAGTACTATTTTTGTGAAGAACTTGATAAATTGAAGTTGTACTAATCAAACTTAGTAATACCTATGTTGTATATTATTGTTAAAATCTCTTACTTTTATGAATTTTTTTTGTGAATCAGTGTTATATAAATTTCTGAATCGAGTTTTTGTGAATTGTAGTTGTATAATTTTATGACTCAAGTTGTGAATCAATATTTTAAAGTTTATGAATCAATGTTATAAACTTGTGAATCAATATTATAAAATTTTCGAATCATTGTTATAATTTATGAATCATTATTATAGAATTTACGAATCACTGTTATAAAGTAGTGAATCAATATCATAAAACTATATATGATCAGAAAAATTATTATAAAACTATGAATCAATACGTATATAATATGTGAATCAATTTCGGTTGATTCATTGCTACATATTTCAAATCAATCAACCTTTCGGATTTGTTTCTCACGATAATTCAAGTTAAATAGCATCGTTCCGTACATAATCCTGCAAATGAGTGCCTATTTTCGGCATCGAAAAAATACAATCCAACTGGCGAATGGACAATTCGATATCCGGATCATACAATGCATTATTTCAATAAATAAATCGATTCATACAATCGATCTAAGCAGATTAAACATGCAGAAATAAAAATATAAAATTATCGACGTCGAATGAACATCAAATTATTTGGTCGCAACTCACAAAAGATGATTACAAGGTAAATAAGGATTTCTGATTATATCATCTTCACTTGTGTGACTTGAATAAATTTGTTTTGAAATTAATAAATCTACTTCCGCGGGATAAGAATTCATCTATGCTCATGTGATTTTTGTTCCCTATTCCATTCAAGCCCAACTTAAGAAATCTATTTGATAAAAACAAAAAATATAATCCATGTAGTATAAAGATCGGTGCACAATTTCACTTAATTCAAAAAGAAAACTTGTGGTTGACTGAGAGATATGGTGGCTGGCATTTTTAAATAAAGAGTTAATATAAAATAACTACTCCTGATTTCACGTACTTAATATTGATAGCACTTTTAGCAATTAATATAAATATTAATTAATTGAAAATCAAAATGTCTATCATGCCGTTTGTATGGTCAAACGAGTGTATGGTCAGGATTGCTTCTCTCATTTCTCTCACAAAAAACTCTTCTTTTAGATCCCCTTACTATATATATATATATATATATATATATATATATATATATATATATATATATATATATATAAAATTTTGTTTGGATCATAATAAACTAAATTTGCATAGATTCAATCCATTCAAATAGTAATTTGGATGGATAGGTTCGGATTTAGAATTAATTTGTATGAATTTGGATTTATATTTTCAGAACCACAATCCTAATTATATATGGTAGATCACATAAAGTTTCTGTAGTCTAACAAGTTAATTTCATGTGGTCACAAATCACAATTAATAAACCAGGCAATTTTATTAGTGGGCCTTTTGTTTAGATGGTGTTTCAGCCCATTTCTTGATTAAGTGGGCCATCTGTTTGAATCAGCTTTTCAAGATTGTGATTGTCCATTTGGTTTTTTATTTTGACAGCACTTTCTTTCGTTTCATGACTTCATCAGTACTGTAGTGTTCTGTGCGTAAAAAACTTTTACTCAGTCCAGAATCTTTACTGGTGCGTTTAGTTACGGATTTTTTTTTTTTTTTTTCATTTTTCGTTTTTCAAGAGAATGAGGAGTGAAAATTTGAAAAATGCATTCAAATGTGGGAGATGGAGTTTTCATTTTTCAAGAGAAAATATAGATGAAAAGTTATACAACAATAAAAAGTACAATAGTTTTCAATTTTTAGTTATAAAAAACAAAATGAGAATTTTACTTTTCATAGAAAAAGTTTTTTTAAAAACTTGAATTTGAACACGTTTTCTAGTTTTCTTATAGAAGTTTTTTAGAATAGTGGAAAAGTTTTACGTTACTAAACACTCCCTATATTTATTATCGAATATATTTATCACGACCAATTAAAAACGCGGATTATTGATTGAATTTCTTATATTATCACTAATTATTTTTAAAGTTACAAGATACTTTAAACATATATAATTAGTGATGATACGAGGTCACAACTTACATTAATAGGGTAAGGTTCAAATGAGACTAAAAATTTGTGTGAGAATAGAGGAACCAATGATATGATGCCATGTGTACAAAGAGAATACAAAACCCATCTACGCCTTAAGTTAAATATCTCACAAACGACAAATCGAAAAATTATGAAAATTGCACCATTAGATTCAGCGTTTGATCCTCTTCGATTTCCCGTACATTAAGGCATACTTTCGACGAGTTTTTTTTCTTCATTATTTTTAGTGGGTTTCACATTACTAACACGTGTGTTACAGTGTTGCGTTTAGGGTTTGGGGTTTATGGGTTAGGGTTTAGGGTTTAGGGTTGGCAGTTTGGGGTTTCGGGACGAAACCCCAAACTGCCAACCCTAAACCCTAAACCCTAACCCCTAAACCCCAAACCCTAAACGCTTTATAAAACTCTAAACCCTAAATCATACTAAACCCTAAACTCTAAACCCTGCTAAACCCTAACACTAAACCCTGCTAAACACTAACATTAAACCCGGCTAAACCCTAACTCTAAACCCTAACCCTAAACCCTAAATCAAATATATAATCAATCACTAACACATGTGTTATTAATATGTAAAACCCACCAAAAAAATAATAATAAAAAAAGTTCGTCGGAAGTATGCCTTGATGGACGGCAAATCGAAGAGGATAAAACGCTGAAAAATATGGTGCAATTTTCATGATTTTTCGACTTGTCATTTGTGAGATATTTAATTTTTAAAAACGTGGATGAGAGAGAAAAAAGTGACACATGACATATTGTGGTTGGTTCCCCCATTCTCACACAAAATAAATGGTCTCAATTGAACTCTTCTCTACATTAATAACCTGAAAAGTGAAAACCGGCATTCAATGTATTTAGTTTAATTATAGTATCATTTTATGGATAAAATACTTTAGGATAGAGAGATAATGAAAAGATAATAAATGGATAATAGTCCGTTACATGTAGTATCAAAATCACGAGTATACATATGTAGTACAAAAAAATATGATCTAGCTAGTTCTTACATCTTTTTTGCCACATTATTTTAAAAACTTAAATTTTGAAAATGATCAAAGTTTATTTTCATTTCATGATATTTATTAGCTAAATAAAATTAAATCGCATTAAAAAATCCATTATCAATGAGAATATGAATTTGTGTGAGAATGAGGGAACCAGTGATATTGTGCCATGTGTTTAAAGAGAATGTTCCAAATGTACAAAACTCATTTACCCTCAACATCAATTATCTCACAAACGACAAATCGAAAAATTATGAAAATTGCACCATTAAATTCAGCATTTTCTCCTCTTTGATTTGACGTCCCTCAAGGCGTACTTTCAACGAGTTTTTTTTTTTCCCATCTTTTTTGGTGGGTTTCACATTTACTAACACATGTGTCAAAGTGTTGCGTTTATAGTTTAGGGTTTGGGGTTTAGGGGTTAGGGTTTAGGGTTGGGGTTTCGGCCCTAAACCCTGCTAAACCCTAACCCTAAATCATAAACCCTAGCCCTAAGCCCAAACCCTAACCACAAATTAAATGTACAACCAATCACTAACACATGTGTTACTAATTTGTAAAACCCACCAAAAATGAAAAAAAAAAAATGTCAAAAGTATGCCTTGATGGACGGCAAATCGAAGAGGAGAAAACGCCGAATTTTATGGTGCAATTTTCATGATTTTTCGACTTACCGTTTGTGAGATATTTGAGTTTCAAAAATGTGGGGGAAATGAGTATTTGATGAAAATTTGTGGTTGAGATTGATTCCCCTATTTTCACTTAAAATTGATGTACTCATTTGAACTCTACTCCGTAAATGTAATATAAATCAAAAGTCAGCCAATTATTTCTTTCACATTTGCAATCCTTTTCATTATAAAGCGTTTGCATATATAGCCTCCTACTCGATCATCCAATAAAAGAGACATTTGCCACCTGAATAATAAAGTGATGTTTATTGACAAATTAAAAAAGCCACATCAATTATCGATTCATAACACACTTTACTTGCAGCAAAGTCTGAGTTCCAATGACCCCTACCACGATACTCAAATAAACTTCTTATGGTTGTTCCCACTGATTAAGACTTATCCCAAACACTTGCCATATATATCTTATCTACAAAGTTAAATCTTCTAAAAAAAAATTGTGTGATTATGACCTTCAACAGCACCATCGATCATAACTATATGAACATGCAACAATTGTGGTCTATGTTAGGCCCGTTGGTTACATTGACATACGATAAGTACGTACACCGTATGTTATGCAATTAGAGCATTCGATCACATTGGAACTCATGATGATCAAATTGTGTGACTCAACAGGGGCGTCACCACCAGGGGAACCAGGATTAAATTTCAGGGGTAGCACAAATTTTTTTTTTTTTTTCATAAGAGTTATATAAAACATAAACAGTTATGATCATGCAGTTTATTCAAGCAATTTTGTATTTACCTTACTAAAATGATCACTAAACTCTTGAATTTGCATACCCAAAACCGTGTTAAAAATCTCAACCTTAAAATGATACTGATTAGTGATTTTGATCATTTGATTTCTTGGAGCAACATACTTATCAGTCATTTTCACGTTTAGAAGATCATGTTTTTTGACAAAGAACACACTTTCTCCAAAATTAATGTGAACCATTTTTTTCTAAACTCTTGCAATGCTTGTTTATTTCCTCTTACGAAAAAATCCACTTGCAAATTCTAGAAACTTTACTCGATTTTTTATTTCAAGAATAATGAAAACCTTTATATGTGTTTTGCGCCGAGAAGTCCAATAGTTTTTGAAGAATTGAATTTTTTGTCTTTTTGAATTTTGAGTTAAAACTTGAAAGACACTACGTTAGAGAATATGGATTGCTTATAGATGTGCTTAAAAGTCTTTATAATTTAGTATAGGGTAATCAAAAGACTTTTTAATTATTATAATAGTGGACTATTCTCTTTATATAAAGAATAGATATAGTTTTGTGGTTAATTTTAAAAGAATAGTTGGACATACAAAATGTCACTAGTAGCACTTCAAATTTTCACTAGTAGCATTTCTCCTACAATAAGGAAAAAATAAGTATTTTACACTACGTCAAAATTTTTGACCAGTAGCACGTGTTACCCCGTGTAACCACGTAGGTCCGCCCATGGTCACCACATTGGTTGCCATGTGGTGGTGGCGATGTGGGCTACGAGATGAACTTTTTCCTTGTTCTCTTTTGATTTAAAACCTAACGAATAACAGAGCAACGTGTTAAACATGCGACCAAAAGAAGAGCATATAACCCGAAGAAGAGCATATGAAATTACACCAACAAAATTTCATCTCTCTCCACTTAAATAATTTCTAATTTGTTGAAATCAAAAATGAATAATTATTTTACGACATCGAAAAAGAAACATAAATGATGAATAGTTAGATTGAGATAGAGGGAATAATATGCAAATGGAACACAATCTTAATATAATAATAATAAATAAAAAAAACACTTATATATAATAAGTATTTCAAAGGAATATTGGGCAAAGCCCAAAATAATATAGAAATTAATTAGTTACATCGTTTTTTTTTATTTAAATTCCTATGTTTTACTTCAAAATTCATACAATATATGTTTAATTATGTTTGATGTAATTTGTAGTTATGTATAATTTTAAGGAAATAATAAAATTTAATTAAATTGAGGATATATATATCAATTAATCAATAAAGTGATGAGTAAGGCATCACTAAGTGGTTTTACTGAGTAGTGGAAATGTTGTTGATGTGGCTTTGATGTGAACAACAACAAATTAGCCTCGTTAATACTTAATAGTCTATGATTTTGCATCATTGTTAAAAATTTCTGCATATCCTTAATCAGATTAGACTCTACAAAATGTTCATATCAATCAACAACAGTCGTTAGTGTTCGTATACGATGATCGTAGAACACCAAGAATTATCATTTAACAAGTATCTATAAGTTTTTGTCATAACATATTGTAAATTCAATCGCATCCAAATATTTTACGACTTTTGGCTCTTCCCTAGATTATTCTCTTGCAAAAACAAGAGCAAATCTCATAGGAAAAAACTATGAGATCCTCAAACTCTTGCCAGCTTTCATATTCTTAGCATCTTCATGAGAAACAAAACACTTTTTTGTAGTTCTAATGGCGTTAAATCGAATAAATGTGTATAAAATTCTTAGTCAATCATGAGTCTTTGGTAGAAAATCGTACTAGAATACATAAACGTCGAATTTGATGAGAATCATCCCGTCGGAAATGTCGAATAGATACGATTAATTTCACCCATCATTTTCTTTATGATGTTACCAAAGGCATCTCTAATGGGTTATTACGGAGTACTTTTTTCACATGTAGAATTCTTAATTCTTGATGGAGCAATGTTTTGATTCTTATTCACTGATAAATTATATTATATTGAAAAAGTAGTAATTAATCACTTGTGTTTCATATGAAATTTATTTTCTACTGCTTAGCCCTTTAATTATGATCAAGAATATTTCTACACTTTAGTGAGGATTGGATTGTACTGATTCGTTACACTCCAATTTAAGTGGCTAATCTCAAAGACCAGTATAGAACGAAGTGAAAGTGGTAAGAATCGGTAGTTGTACCATCTAAAGAGATGAGTTTTGGGTACCATATAAAGAAATGGGGTTTTGGTGATGAGCAAGACATATCATGATGTAAGTGTGTGTATTGTGATGTTGGATGACGAAGTTGTAGTTGGGGTTCCCTTTTCTAAAGGGGAGGGGGCAGCCATAACATTGAAGTTCATGGACTTAGCAATGTTGAAAGCTCAAAGTATGATTTATACCATCAATTTACAAGGGTAACTTTTTATATATATTGGGACAAACTTTATCATATATCGATACGGTGTTTATCACTTTAATTGTCAAAGAACTTGGTGTTTGGGTTTGATTTATATGATATGTGCCAAACCACAGGTTTAAATTTACCTTTAATTTAATTTGATCACACACGCACGGTTTACTGTAATTAATGTTTTTTATCGGGTAAACGAATAGACGGATGAGGTTTTTCCTGTTCAGTTTATTTAAGGGAGGACGAATATTTTTACCTAGATGTAGGCAACATAACCCGGGAATTAATAGTTTTTTATCCCGTAAACAGTTAAACCGGAGGAGGTTTTCCATATTGATGTTATTTGAGAAGTACAAGTATATAATAATTAGATAGATGTACACCACATAACTCGAATATCATGGGATTGTTCAGATCGATCGTGAATCACGTGATAAATGAGCACAATAGGTGGACGAAACTTAACAAATATTCTCAAGGCATCATTAATTTGGAATTTGGATACTGCATTTTTCTTGTGCCCATAATATAAATGAAATTAATTAAATATATTAACAGATCATGGGTGTGTGCTAAGTGGCGACCCCACAAAGTCACTTAAATAACCACATATCCTAATCTAATTCTCTTCCAAAGAATTGTCCATATATGTATGGTTACCGGTGAGTTGAATTGGCGGTTACATGTTGACTTTCGTTTACATCCGTCAGATCTACCCAATTTTTAATCCTGATCGTTGCAACTTGTATTTGTTGGTTATCGACGGATTTTTTTTTTGTCGGTTTTTTTTTCCGGATGACCTCTCCAACCTCTGCACACAAGGAGTAGTTTTAATAATATATTATAGGTTACTTATTTAATTTAGGTAATATTTTCATTATATTTGATAACTTTTTATATATAATGCTTGGAATAATTCTGAATATATATTTATAATCAGTGTAGATTTATCTACATTTCGATATAAATTTTATCGTCATATGATATATATTTAACGAACGTATTTTTTTGTCTCGAAATCAACTTTTTTTTGTATCAAAATGTAGATGAAAATGAACTGGTCGTAGTGGTATATTTGGATTAATACAAAAAGTTATATAAGAAAAGTTAAAAGCGAAAAACACAATAGTACGTTAATAACATTATTTGAATATAATATACATTTTGATATTAATGCCCATGTATGTTTTTTAGGTTGTATTCGACCTGCATACTTTCAAACCTCCATTATCAATAACAACAATTAAGGGTCTGTTTACACGTATCATTTTTTTATATATGTAATTATGTCAATGGTAATGTTCTAATATATTTTAAAAGTTTATTATAAATTCAAAGTTTGTAGGTGTTTATAGTTCAAACATAATTTAGCTGTCAACTTTCTGTGTGATCGTGGTGGTATTTACCAACATTGTTAAAGATTTAAATACTTAAATAAGCATCATTGTGTTGTTACACACATACGCATTATTACACATTATTATGCCCAAACATTTGTTATATGTTAACATCTTCCATGCAAATAGAGTTGTATATGTACATTAACTTTACGATATTACTGAGGTTTTTATATGGCATCTATTTAACCGGACAATGTCCGGGTTAAATACTAGTTTAATTGGTGTACTCAATTACGCGCATATTTTTGTAGAATTAAATTAAAGTATCAAAATAACTTACGTATATTAAAACACCATTTAAATATTTGTCACATAATATGCACTTTTTATGTATGGATAATTTATGTGATGAGTGGCACACATTTAGTTTATATTAAAAACAATATCATATTACGTAAAATGTAATATTTCAAATTAGAACCGCTAATTACAAAAATCAACGACATGGATCCTCTTATTATACATAAAATGTTGACCTATTTGCATTCTATACTACACCCACAACATTATGCAAGATACCCGCTTTGCCTTGAATTTGTATCCATCAATAAATTTAGGAAAAAATCTTTTGTGGAAAATTAACTTTTATTAGATGGTGTACTTCCCTATTTCCTTTTTCAACTTTTACAATAAAACCCTCTTTGGGATCTCTTTATAAGTATGTAGACCACACTTACTTTTTTTTTAAGCTCGATTCCCTTTCTTTCCTTTTTAACTTCCCATAGAAATAAAAAAATGGGAGCTTCCTGCAACAACGAAGGAAACTTTGGTGAGATCATTAGAAGAGGGCCATGGACACTTGAGGAAGACAATCTTCTTATTTATTATATCACATGTCACGGTGAAGGCCGTTGGAACGCGCTAGCAAAGTTTTCAGGTACGTAATTCATTGAAAATTATATAATGATTCATTTGCATAATTGCATGTGTATCTTGACGTTATTCGTATATTATGATCATCAAAGATTCTGATTCGTTTTATCAACTATTTTCAACAGGATTGAAGAGAACGGGAAAAAGTTGTAGGCTACGATGGTTGAATTACTTAAAACCAGATATTAAGCGCGGTAATCTAACTCCACAGGAACAACTCATAATCCTTGAACTCCATTCCAAATGGGGTAATAGGTGAGATTACATGTACATATATAGATGTTTAGGCATCTAAAATTAAAGAATTAAATTTATTATAATCTGTTTCGTGTTTTTGTCTTAATTGTAGATGGTCGAAAATTGCACAACACATGCCTGGAAGAACAGATAACGAGATCAAAAATTACTGGAGAACAAGGGTACAAAAACAAGCACGCCACCTTAAAATCGATTCAAATAGTAAGAAGTTTGTGGAAACAATTCGACGATTTTGGATGCCAAGATTACTAGAAAAAGTTGAACAAAACTCTTTTTTGTCATCAATATCATCATCTTCATCAACTTCTACATCAACCACTGAAACCGATCAATTTAATTTGAGCTCATTACCACAAGCCGAACAAAACATAATGCTATCATCATCATCATCAACAACAACTCCAAAAACAAGCAAAATCGAAAACTGTTATTTAAGTCCAAGCATATGCTCTGCGGCTTCCATATCTATGGTGTTGCCTGAATATTCAAATCAACAAACAATTCCTAATGAAGACATTAGTTACTACAACTCATCATTCCAAAATAATGATGGTTACCATGTGGACATTAGTAATTTTGACATGGGGTTTAGCCATTTAGACATGCAAGTAGTGGAACAAGGTGGCATGTCAGCTTCAGAATTCCAGGTGGCAGAAGCAGATTGGATGAAAGATGATGACTTGGCTAGTGCATTTTGGGACATGGGTGAATTGTGGCATTTTAGGAAATAGACCACTATGTTCTTATGTGTAGTTGGTCTTAATTGGTAGTAAATGCTTTTATACAGGGCTTTAGATTCTACAACCCAAATTGGAATAATAATTAAAATACTAAAAAGGAACACTCACATATGTATCTATTTTGTTAACGAATATATTGTTTAGTTTAATTAATTATGTACGTGAATAAAGTTTTTGTTAAAGTTAACGGAAGCACAAAATCAATTGACAAAATAAACGACAGGACAAGCCAGGAAACTAATAATACTATATTTTGTTGAAGAGATATAATCGAGATTCCGAGCCGAGTTACGACTTAACAACTATACTCATACATATATCTTGATTCCATTCCCAAAGATACCAACAGTTAACTTTGGCACATATCCATGAAATCAAATAGGAGATGACTTGTAGCTCTCTAAAACTTATACTTCAACTAAACAAATTGATCCTAAATGTCACACCAAATGAAACGCCAATGCATTTTTGAAGTCAACCGCATTAGAGAGATCGACAAGTTACCACATGACTACCCCCTACTCATTAGACGTATTTAATGATTTCTAATGATTAAAAAAAAAAGAATAAAAATTATGTGCATATCGTATTCGGCTAATAATTTGGTTTTATAACTTCGTACGTAAGTCCAAAACCACTTATTAGTTCCCTATAGGTCAAATTATCTTGTAAACTTAATTGCTATTCCCTTAAGAATCCATAGAATTTTACCACTGTATTACATTAAACTTTAAAGATCAAAGGCGCGCAAAGCCCATCATTCTTTTGTTTATCATAGAAAGAAAAAAAAAAATCAAACGCTTTACATATTTTATATAATACTCTTCGTCCCAATTCAACGGTTCATGTTTGTTTTTTGAGATTTTGCAAAATAATTGTCCAATTTCAATATTAACGAATTAAAAAGTTTTTAAATGGAGAATATCGAAATCTTATAGCAACAGTGCAATTATTATACTTCGTACCTTCTCTAAAACGGTGTACATATTTGTAGTGCGGATATACAATTAACTAAGAGAATATATAAACGGCAATTTCTCTCCATACCATTTTTAATTACTCATCCTACCATTTTTGAATTAAAAAAAAAAGGTACGGAAAAAGTACAGAAAGATACAGAATATAAGAAAAAGTGATTTTAAAAGCACAGAAAGTTAATTTAAAAAGAAATAAATGGTATGTAGAGCAATAACCTATATAAACACACTGATGGTTTTAGTTTGCCAAAATCAAATCAAAGTAAAGGAATATTGAAAATGGAAAAGAGGATATATGCATGAACACATACTTAAGTGATAGTCACAAGTCAATAAATGCTTCCCCCCTTTGCAACCACTCCAATCCCTAAACTTCACCATCACATCACCATCTCCACCTGCCACTCACACTCGATCACCACATTGATCGATCAAATGTAAACTCATTAAACGTGATTGGACTAAAACTAAACTAATCTTCTTTAATGCTTGTCCTTTCTTTTTGAATGTATAGGTGTAATAATTGTTTTTTTTTTGTTAGTCTCAATTACCTTTTTGTAACTCATTAAACCTTATCGCTTGCCCTTAAATGGCTATAATTTGTTTATGATCCTACCCTACAATTTAAGTTCATTAGGCGTAAAGCCTATCGGCTCCACGTGGAACTACTTGGGGCTGACCCGAGGTTGAAGAATTATCCATCGACTCAAACAAGATGTGAAATCATATACGGGCTACTTAGCATAACCTTGATTGAAACAATCCGCACTCAAACTTGAGATCATTTTTCAAGCTGTTTGACTCAAAATTGGCCCGTACATTTTTGAAAAAGTACAAAATTTCAATCTCGATCGAGTCAAGCCATTTGACGTGAGCTTGACTAGCATTTCTTGTGTCTACCTACATTTACCCTATATTATTTCGGGTTTCGGGCATGTTGCTTGATTCAACCAAGATTCGTGCAAGAATTATCAGCCTTACAAATTCTGTATTTTATTATATTTATAAATAAATGGCGGAAGAATTTGGCGTCCTCGTGTATGGCCATGGCTAAAACAGATTATTAGGATTAAAGTATTAAACATGTAGCAAAATTATCTTGATATATATAGCTAGGTTCTTAGATTAAATGGCTAATAAGTAATAATACCGGTCATTACAACAACCACAAACAAATAAAATTCATCTGGAATAGTATGTTATGCTGTTTGTTGGTGGGTGTTCTTTCCGTTTTCCATAAAAGGTAACTTAGATGGTTTCACACTTTCCTTCCTTTCTATTAGATATTAATCAAATCTATTTCAATTCTCAAAAACTATCATAAAATAATTGATTTATACATAGAAAATTCATAAAACTTTTAGTAATAACAAATAGAGAGTACTTGAACTATCATATTCATATTGATGATGATGATGATGATGATGATGATGATGATGATGATGATGATGATGATGATGATGATGATGATGATGATGATGATGATGATGATGATGATGATACATTACACCAAACTGTTATTATAGCAGAAAAAAGAAAACACGCGCGGTAAGATAATAATTAATCGAATTAAAGCACGAAAAGAAGATGTTTAGCCCAGTTTAATGGGCAGCGCTCGTTTGGGCTTTCTGGGCCTTTTTCGGTTCTTTCAATGGACCCCACTACCCCAGGACAGTGTACTTTGTTGATGAAGTTTTCACTTAATTTTCAACTTGGGATATTCATTTTCCGTTCAACAAATAACAATCATTTTGCCTCAGACCTCAGTTATTTATTTATATTCAAGAGAAAAGTTCAAGAAAGTACAAGAATTTTTTAAAGTATGAAAGAACTAATGAGAATGTTTCACATGTACAAAGAGAATGTTATACATGTACAGAATCCACTTACCCTCAACATCAATTATCTCACAAACGGCAAATCGAAAAATTATGAAAATTGCACCATAAAATTCAGCATTTTCTCCTCTTCGATTTGCCGTCGCTCAAGGCATACTTTCGACGATTTTTTTTTTTGTTCTTTCTATGGGTTTTATAAATTATTAACACATGTGTTAGTGCTTGATTGTACATTTAATTTAGGGTTATTGGACTAGGGTTTAGGGTTTAGTATGATTTAATGTTTAGGGTTTAGTAGGGTTTAGGGTTTAGAGTTTTGTAAAGCGTTTAGGGTTTGGGGTTTTGGCAAAAACCCTAAACCCTAAACGCAACACTTTAACATTGATTGTTGATATATCCACCTTCAATTTTGATAAATCCACCACATATGTGCATTATATACATGTACAGTACAAACTGCTAATGCATGATATTGGTGGATTTATCAAAATTGAAGGTGGAAATATCACCACCCTTTAACATATGTGTTAGTAAAATGTGAAACCCACCAAATAAGAAGAAAAAAAAACTTGTCGAATCTATGCCTTGAGGGATGGCAAATTGAAGAAGAGAAAACGCTGAATTTTATAGTGCAATTTTCATAATTTTTTGACTTGTCATTTGTGAGATAATTGATGTTGGGGGTAAATGGGTTTTTTACATGTGAAGCATTTTCTTTGTACACATGACACAATATCATTGGTAGTTCCATTCTTTAAATAATTAATATACTCTAATGATCTCATCTCATTTATTCAAGTAATAAAAGAATATAATGTTAGGGTAAGGTTCAAATGAGACTAAAAATTTGTGTGAGAATAGAGGAACCAATGATATGGTGCCATGTGTACAAAGAGAATACAAAACTCATTTACCCCTTAAGTTAAATATCTCACAAACGACAAATCGAAAAATTATGAAAATTGCACCATTAGATTCAGCGTTTGATCCTCTTCGATTTGCCGTGCATTAAGGCATACTTTCGACGAGTTTTGTTTTTTCATTATTTTTAGTGGGTTTCACATTACTAACACGTGTGTTACAGTGTTGCGTTTAGGGTTTAGGGTTTGTGGTTTAGGGGTCATGCTTACACAGCTGATTAACAATTAATCACTTTATGATTGATTGAAATAGAAAACGGACATTTTTATCAAAAAGAAAAATAAATTGAGATGGATGCGTATCATATTTTTATCAAGAAGTTAGGAATTCTACCCTTTGATAATGCACATCAGTCAACTCTAATGACACTACACGTAGGTCATATTTGTATTTCTCTCGTCATATATTTTCCCATATTTGTGCAATTTGACATTTCTATTATATTTCATTTATATTATATTTGTATAATAATGTATAACCGATATATACTTATAAGAAACGTAATACGGAGTACGTACTAACATATACGGAGTATTACAGAGTAAAACGTAAAAAACATTAGGGGACCAAGAGTTACCCAAATTTACTTTTTACCTACTTTTGTCCATGAAATGCTATGCATAACTAATTGAAAGTAGGTAACAATGTCACTCTCAACTTTTCCTTTTAAACCTTTTTACCCCAAGTTTGTCCCCTAAACAATCTACTTCTTCCTAAAATTCAAAGTAAGGTATCCAAGAAATTGTGCATGTCCCCTTTTCACCAAGTTAAGTCTTACCCATCACAAATGTATTGTATATATGGATCCCTTTCACAAAAGTAAAAGTAAAAAACTACGGAGTACCATTTTTATGCTAGATATACATATATATATGTTGCTCTAGACATAATTATCCTTGGCTCGGTAATGACATTTACACAATCATTTTGACTTCAAATTCACACAAAGACATCTTTTTAGGACTATAAAATTCCCATTCCCCCCTATCACAACAACTTACAATTTGCATCCATGGCGGTTGATGTTTGTTCTTCCTTTGAACCTTTTATAAGCCCAAGAATCTCATTCTCCCATGATCTTAACAACCAATCATCAGAAACCGCAACCACCTCAACCGTCGTTGCTACCTCCACCACCTTTGATTTTTGCATCACCTCGAATCTTGATCAACCAATTACCTCAGCCGACGAGCTATTCTTCAACGGCGTACTCCTCCCTACCCAAATCAAAAAACAGCCCAAAATCATATGTCCTACTTCCAAGATATTAGTATCGGAGAATGAAGACGTTCAAAGAAAACGTCTTAAAGAACTTCTATGTGACAACGACGAAGAACAAGATAATTCTTCATCAAGATCATTTTGGAGGTTTATGCGAACCACGAGTTTGAACTCTAATAGTAATAATACTAAGAGACCAAAAAGGTTGTTTCGGTCGCTATCTTTGAAACGAATGTTAAGGAGTAATTCGGCTGATTCGGCACTGAATCCAAGTTGTAACGAGGCTATAAAGGTTGTAGAAAAAGGGCCATCAACGTTAATTCAGACTCCACCAGTACATCATAGTAGTAACGAACCTAATTCTTCTACACGGTTTGTAACGAAGAAGATTTCGGATGGTGGTTATGATAGGGGAAAGAAAATAAATCATGTTGTTAATATTCCAGCAACTTATAATAGAAACTTGTTTGGGTTTGGTTCATTGTTTTGTAATAGTAAGACTAGAAACACAACTAAATAAATCATAACTTATAATGTGTGTCCTTGTTAGTTCATAAACTCACCATGGTTTGATTAATATAATCTGAAAATTATTGAAACACTTTATTCATAATTCAGTGTGAACTACTAATACTTTATTCATATTTCTTTTGGGATGTTTCAGTACAATTATTATACCTTTATAAGATTGCATGTAAATTTATAGTGGACAATTAAATTGAGACGGATGGAGTATAATATTTGAGATGTCTAAAATTAATATTACGTCCTTTACGGTATCAAAACTTACGTACAGTGGTTAAAAAAATTGACGGTGAATCTTAAGAAAGGAGACCCTCAAACACTTCTGTTGTTATGCTTTCGTATCATTATGCCTTTATTCTTAGTTGTGTCATCATATTGTTTGAGAAATCATAGCCTATTTTTATTTTTATCTTTCATAATAACAGAGTTAGAATGAAGTTACCTCATATACATATATATATCTTGACAAGGATGTTATGATAAAGTCATGAGCACTAGCTAAGTGGGAATTTCTATTTTTAAGAGGCGTGATTCAATATGGAACGCTAAACTAAAAATTCACAATCCTACATCGGAAAAAAAAATCTACATATAAGACCACTCTTATCCGTTTTCAAGTCACTTTCTCATCACTTGTGTCATGTCAGCGCCACGTCAGCTTTCCACTAACTGATTCACAACTGATTATTCTCTGCCATCAATGACTAATCACTTCTTAATCACTTTATTTTCATTAAATTATTTTAATAATAAACAAATAAAATAAAACACATTTCATTAGATTAAAAACATTACAATAATTAAAATAAAACATTACATATCCTTAAAACAAAAAAACAATAGTTAAAATAAAACATTACTTTTCCTAAAAAAAAAATACTTGATTGAAGACTTGATTAAGCTCTTCCAAATCTTCTAAATCGGAATCGGAGTTGGAATCCATTTACGATTTGAGAATAAAAATATGGTAGAATTATATAGATAGTTTTTGTATAGAATAATAGGGTGGAATTGTAGAAAGATGATAGAAAAAGTGTGTGGATTTGAGGTTTAGTTGTCTGTGTATTTATAGTGTGTTTGGGTGGATAAAAAAGAGTTTTTTTAAAAAAAGAAAAATTATATATATATATATATATATATATATATATATATATATATATATATATATATATATATATATATATATATTTGTTTTTTTTGTGTTTTTCGCTATAATTACGTAATTTTTGAATTTTTTTTCTTTCCCAATCTACCATAAATCAATGTTTACATGTGAATGGAGTTAATCACATGTGAACAAGCGTGTAATCTAGTGGTTCTCAACTTTTAGTTGGTTCTCATATGAACCTCCACCTATATATATATATATATATAACCGTTATACTTTTTTAAGTTTTTTTTTCCAATGGTCGAATCAGAAAAAAAAACCTCGCGGGCCCCACTTTTTTCATCCGATTACCAATCGGATAACCGATTGATTTTCCAACCGATGCAAATCCGATTGGACCGATGGCACGGATGGACCAAACGTTTGCCAACCGATTCCCATCCGATGCTCCCGATGGGAGCGGTCTAACTAACTTTGAGGACTTCACATCATTTACCTATGAATGGGTTGACTTGGATCGTGTTCTAAGTACTTCGTAGCTAATATAATCATCAAATTGGTACATAAAAATTTACACATGACTTACATAGACATAAAGGGAAATACTCGTGGGGTGTTAGTTGCGCCTAAGTTAGATGTAGCCAACAGCCAAGAGGTGGAATGTGTATACTTGTGAAAATAAGATACGTAAATGTTGTTATAACATTCTACTATGATCGCGTCTAACATATGTGTTACACGAATGTATCTAAAACTTAAAAGCTAATTAATTGATGAAGGCCAAGTCGACCACCGATGATACAAATATTTGGGGATGTTGAAGGATATGCTTCATCGTCCTTCGAGTTTAGATGAACTTGATTGATAATCTTCTACTATGCTCTTCACGAGTAAAATGAGTTTCTTAATATCGAATCGGTGCAAGTACATCATACCTTGTTTGTGGCCCCAATCTGGACCAAAAGTTCCAAACCTATCATCTGTAGTTCCGAGTTTACTCTCTTGGATAACCATGCATCTCGTAAAGAACTTCCATATTCCATAACTCACATTAATTAAGATTACGTCATTTATGAATTAAAACTCCTCGAGTCAAATGAGTTGTCTCTGAAATCGTGTTTTCTCTCTATCGAAGTGACGTAGTCATCTACTAAAGTCTAAAATGAGCTCGAGTCTCCGTACTTCCGTAGTATTTTGTTATTAACGGATCCTAGAGGCCCATGATATATATTTATATTTAGGTATTTACCTATGGATCATAAAGGCCCGTAATGCAAACGAAACCCAACTTTATATTTGCCCTTTACATTTGTGTTGCTAAATAAATGTGTTTAATAAAGTAAATTAATGTATTTCATAAATTAAATGTGTCTAAGGGATAAAGATCTAAATTTATGTTTTAGCTATACACCCGTTTTACATATGAGTTTTAATTATTTATTTTTTAATATTTAACATTTATCATCATATTAACTTGTATGTCAATTAAGTTTTCAGGTACATCTTTAGATTTATATTTTTTATATACATATTCTATCTTTACATATTTACTACTCCCTCCATACTAAAATAAATATTCACATTACTATTTATACATGTTCCAAAATAATTATTCATTTGCAAAAATAACTTTTAAAACTTTTGATTTTACCCTCATTTATTACTCAAAAATCATTTATATCTTAACTTAAATAAATTCAGTCAAACATTCTTTGATTATAATCGCAAAACTGATACTTACCCAACTTATTTTAATCCCAACAAATATTGTTGGGAGACAATTTTTGTAAGACGAAAGAAGTATTTATATTATATTTATATGTTACGTTGGCTACACCTATACAGAAATTTAGGCATTTAGCGGCACTCCCATAGTATTCTCTTAGGGGGTGTTTGGCTTGGCTTAAGCTTTTTAGCTTATGTGTTATCTAAAAGCCAAGAATATGAGGCTTTTGGCTTTTTAGCTTATTCACCCTTTAAATTTTGAAAAGCTCCATCAGAAAAGCTCATCAAAAGACTTCCAAAAGGGCTTCTTAGTTATATCATAACACAATAAGCTAAAAAACCCTCTAAAAAGCCAGGCCAAACACCCCCTTAGTGTCTACAAAATGACATCTACAAATAAAATGAAGAGAAAAAAACATGAGAAATAAATTGAAGTGATTGGTAAAATTCTTTTGTCATGTCATTTTGTAAAAATAAGCTCGTATAATTTGAGTGAGGGGAGCATTCAATTTAGGGTTACTAGTGGTTTAATCCTCAAATTTTCAACTTTTTTTCATTTTAACCACTCAACTTTTTTATAACGTTTTAACACCTTAATTTAGTGTTTGACCAATATTTTGTCCATTTAGTTTGTTTGACCGTTTGAAATTACCCTTTTGGTAACCGGTAACCGGTTGAATACGTAACGTGAAAATAACTTATTTCATTTAATTAATGGTTTAATAATCAAACTTTCAATTTTTTTTCGTTTTAACCATTCAACTTTTTTTTATTAATAAATTAACACTTTAATATACGAGTTGACCAAAATCTAAAGGGGTTAATGCGCAGAAATGTAACAAACTATAGTCTGACATTCGTTGTATGTAGCGAACTACTCGGGCCTCCATTGTATGTAACGAACTTGTAATTTATTTACATTGTATGTATTTTGGTCAGATTAACGTTTCTAAGGGACGTCATGTGTCGGCTTATATAATCGACATGTGGAAAAAGTACCATAAATTACATACAATGTAAGGAAATTACAAGTTCGTTACATACAATGGAGGTCCGAAACAACAACTCTCAATCATCCAAGAGGCACACAATCTCATGGCACAAGTGGTTCGCCGGGGAACACCTGCTGCCAAGGACACTTCAAACCAGTCTGGGGATAACAAGCGTAAATGGTCTGGAAACAACAACTCTCAATCATCCAGGAGGTCTGACACTGTTAAGGCCTATTCTTCTGGTCCTGAACCCAAAAAGGGCTACACTGGGAACAAGCCCTTCTGTTCTAAGTGCCGCAGACATCATGATGGTCCTTGCGATACTCCATGCAATAACTGTCAACGATATGGGCATCTGGCCAAAGACTGCAAGTCTACCAATGCCAACACCAACACCAACACCAGTCAACCAAAGGCATGCTTTGAGTGTGGCAACACTGTGCATTTCAGATACGATTACCCGAAATTGAAGAACAAGGGTAATAACACTGCTAAAGGTAGAGCCTTCGTTTTGAACTCAGGGGAAGCCCATCAAGACCCGAATGTGGTCTCGGGTACGTTCCTCCTCAACAACTTAACTGCCTCTGTTCTATTTGATACTGGTGCTGATAGAAGTTTTATATCTGATGAATTTTGTCCACTGCTTGACATCACTCCTGTTGCCTTAGATGCTAAGTACATTGTGGAATTAGCTAATGGTAAACTCATTGAAACAGATAGTGTGATACTCAATTGCACTTTAAACCTCGCCGACGAATTGGTTATTATTGATCTTATTTCCGTCGAGATTGGAAGTTTCGACATCATTGTTGGCATGGATTGGCTATCCAAGAATCGTGCCGAAATCATCTGCTTTGATAAAGTTGTACGGATTCCTCTCGTCACCGGTAGTACCTTAGTCATACAAGGGGAGACTGGTGGGACGAGATTGAATATCATCTTATGTGTGAAAACCCGCAAATATCTTAGAAAGGGGTATCATGCGATCCTCGCGCACGTTATGGAGAAAAAGTCGGAGGAGAAGCGATTAGAGGATGTGCCCATCGTTCGGGACTTTCCAGAAGTCTTTCCAGAAGACTTACCTGGCCTTCCACCACAAAGACAAGTCGATTTTTCTATTGATCTTGTGCTAGGAGCAGCACCTGTGGCACGAGCACCTTACCACTTAGCCCCATCCGAACTTCAGGAGCTATCCATTCAATTACAGGAACTCCTGGATAAGGGTTTCATTAGACCGAGTTCTTCACCTTGGGGAGCTCCGGTCTTGTTTGTGAAAAAGAAAGACGGTTCATTCAGAATGTGTATCGACTACCGAGAGTTGAACAAATTAACCGTCAAGAATCGTTATCCACTCCCCCGCATTGATGACTTGTTCGACCAACTTCAAGGATCAAGTTATTATTCAAAAATTGATTTAAGATCGGGTTGTCATCAATTGCGAGTTCGCGACATTGATGTTCCGAAAACTGCTTTTCGAACTCGATACGGGCATTATGAGTTTCAAGTGATGCCATTTGGTTTAACAAACGCACCGGCTGTATTCATGGACCTTATGAATCGAGTGTGTAAACCATATCTCGACAAGTTTGTCATTGTATTCATTGATGACATCTTGATCAACTCGCGCAACGAACATGAACATGCGCAACATCTGAAAACCATCCTAGAACTACTCAAGCACGAGGAGTTATATGCTAAATTCTCTAAATGTGAGTTCTGGATGCAAACCGTTCAATTCCTTGGACACGTGATTGACAGTCAAGGAATTCATGTTGATCCTGCAAAAATCGAGGCTATAAAGTGCTGGCAAGCACCTACTACGCCGACCAAAGTACGCCAATTCTTGGGTCTTGCTGGGTACTATCGGCGCTTCATTGAAAAGTTCTCAAAAATTGCCAAACCTCTCACGACATAGACTCGGAAAGAAAAGAAGTTCGATTGGACTGATAAACAAGAGTCATCATTTCAGCTATTGAAACAAAAGCTTTGCAGTGCACCTATCCTATCATTACCCGAAGGCAACGATGACTTCGTGGTATACTGCGACGCTTCTCACCAAGGTCTAGGTTGCGTGTTGATGCAACGAGACAAGGTTATCACTTACGCCTCCCGACAGCTCAAAATCCATGAAAAGAATTACACCACTCTTGATCTTGAACTTGGAGTTGTCGTCTTTGCACTCAAAATCTGGAGACATTACCTATATGGTACAAAATGTACGGTCTTCACCGATCACAAAAGTCTCCAGCACATCTTCGATCAAAAGGATCTCAACATGAGGCAACGTCGCTGGGTCGAGTTGCTTACCGATTATGATTGTGAGATCCGATATCATTCGGGCAAAGCAAACGTTGTTGCCGATGCCCTCAGTCGAAAAGAACGCACAAAACCACTTCGAGTTCGAGCCCTCAGCATAACCATTCACAATGAGCTTATCATTCGGATCCTTACCGCTCAACTCGAAGCACTGAAACCTGAAAACCTAAAACATGAGGCCTTGCGTAACATGGAGAAACAATTCGAAACCAAACCCAATGGGGTCAAATACTTCGCCAACCGAATCTGGTTGCCCTATTTTGAAAATCTTCGAGACTTGGTGATAGATGAAGCTCACAAGTCCAAATACTCTATACATCCTAGATCCGATAAGATGTATCATGGCATCAGGGAGCTGTACTGGTGGCCAAACATGAAAGCTAAAATCGCCACATACGTTAGCAAGTGCTTCACATGCTCCAAAGTCAAAGCAGAATATTAGAAACCTTCCGGTTTGTTGCAACAGCCGGACATACCTCAGTGGAAATGGGAGCAGGTCACTATGGACTTCATCACTAAACTCCCGAAAGCATCGAGCGGTTACGATACCATTTGGGTGATCGTCGATCGTCTTACCAAATCTGCTCATTTCCTAGCAATCAAAGAAACCGATAAAATGGAACGCCTTGCACGAATCTATCTCAGGGAAATTGTATCACAACACGGCGTTCCCATCTCAATCATCTCTGACAGGGATAGTCGTTTCACATCTCACTTTTGGCAATCACTATAGAAATCTTTGGGTACTCGCCTGGATATAAGTACTGCATATCATCCTCAGACCGACGGCCAAAGTGAACGAACTATTCAAACACTGGAGGATATGCTACGAGCCTGCGTAGTTAACTTCGGTACAAACTGGGAACATCACTTATCTTTGTGCGAATTCTCGTACAACAACAGCTACCATACCAGTTGTAACATCCGCAAATAGGGCCTAGTCGTTTTATATTATTTCCTGATTTTAAATTATTATTTAAGATGTTAGGAAATAATTTTGTTTGGTTTATTCGATAATAACTAGAAAATAAGTCTAAGGACTTATTATGGTTAGTAAAGTATTAGTTGTTTTAAATTAATATAGTTGTCGGAACAATAAAAGGTTTGGACTCGCAAGTGGTTTTCGGGTTCCAGAAAATAGGGTTGGAAGGGGTATTAAAATTATACCCAATATTGAAGTCGGTCATGGGGGAACCGACTTATTCCTTTTAACTTTCCCCAAATCCCTGTTACTCCTTACTTCCTTTCTTTGAAACCTAAAAAAAAAAAACTAAAACCATAAACCATATTCAAATATTTGCAAGAACTATGAGCTGTGATCTTGAATTGATTTCCTTATTTTCATCATCTTGATTCCTATTCCTTCATTCAATTGGTAAGTGTTCTTGAACATGGTTTGTGTATTTTGATTAAAGTTATAAATTTAAGATTTATGAATGAAATAGAGATTGAAATCATGTTGTTGATGTTATTTAGTAATATATGATGTTTATTGATGATGATTGAACTATGGAATTGATTATATGACATGGGTTTTGGTTAATATGGGTTTAGATTCGAGCTGGGTTTTGTTATAGAGTTGCAGGTTTCTGGTTTGGGTTAAGAACTCGGCGGGTCTTAGTACCAGCCGACGGGTTCTGTGGTTATATGGTGGAGCCGGCGGGTTAAGCCCACCAGCCGACGGGTCCTCCCCTTGAACCGGCTGTTTCTGAGCCAAGATGCCGGCTTATACACGCTTTAAAACTCAACTTAGTTTTGTCACCTCAAAAAACTAATGTACCTGGTGGTAGGGCTTCAAACGAGTCGAGCTTTTATCGAGCAACTCGAGCTCGGCTCGAGCTTGAGTTCGTTCGAGTCGAGCTTTTATCGAGTTCGAGCCCGATCTCGAGCTTAAAAGTAGAGCTCGAAATATATTTCGAGCCGAGCTCGAGCCTTTTAGAGCTCGGCTCGAGCTGTTATCGAGCTTTTCGAGCTTTTATTGATATGTATATTTTTAAATTGTATATACGTAATTTTTAATCTAAAATGATTTTATTGTTATACTTTAAATATTATTATATTACTTTACATATGTTATAAGTAATTTTCACACTTTATAAATATTTTTTATTTTTTTTTAAATAATTTTTGCTATTTATTTATATATATTAGATTATATAAAATAAGTTTGGTATTTAAAATTATTTTTTATAAGAATATTCGAGCTTTTCGAGCCGAGCTCGAGCCATCCTAAAACATTTTCGAGTCGAGCTCGAGCTTGCGTCGTGAAAGCTCGTCGAGCTATCGAGCCGAGCTCGAGCCTATTATAAATAAATCGAGCCGAGCTCGAGCCCTGTCGAGCTCGAGCTCGGCTCGACTCGATTACAGCCCTACCTGGTGGGTTGTGGTTACGACCTGGCTGCTAAAGGGATGAACCCGACGGGTCCTTAGACCAGTCGGCGGGTCCTCTGGCCTGCACAGCAGTTCAGTTTTGGTTTTAATATTATTCTTATATGAAATGTCATAAGGTATTATATTGAGTAATTAGTGCTGTGACTTCATAATATATATTATGATTAATGAGACAGGATTAGGAACTTATAATGGGTATGTGAATAGTGTTAAGTTTCTTATGCTATGTGTCGATATAAGTTATGTATTGATGATTCTAAGTAGTAACTTATATTGAAATTCAAGTACGTGAATCTTGTGATTATACATATGGTTGAATAATGACATAATTACTTATGTAAGGTGGTTAATTACATAAGTATTATAATTTGATACAAGTTACTAACTTGTGTGTTTTGTGGTGTTTTAGATACCACAAAGACTCAGTGATTAGAAGCTGAGTGTGGTGACTTCTGAGGTATCGGTGAGTGGACCTGTACTCTCAGTGTGATTTAGTTGTAACATGTTTGGTTACAACGGGTAAACCTGGATTTACTATTTATAGACCGTTTGTCTGTTTTGATTCCATGATGATATTGGATTATGTGCTATATAGCCTTTGAGGCATATAAGTGATGAAAAAGAGGTCAACGTGTGTTGGGCATTGGTTACTATTGTTTGGACGACGGAGGATTCCTTGTACATATCGTTAATAGGAATCTTAGTCGTATGAGATAATAGTAACAGGCTATCGGTAAACCGCTGTATTGGCCTGCAGCTCAGTGGGGTTTATAAGTGTTGCTTGAGGGCCACCGCGGCAGTAGGGTTTCCTCAAGGACCACCGATCCTCTTTGAAATGTGAGTTTATGTTTATGTGCTGTAAACAGATTTGTTATTGCTAAGTTAGACTGTCGGTGCATGTCTATTCACTTAGCTTCGTGCTAACCCCACCACATTACTTCTTGCAGGTTATGATTATTATTGGGTTGGGCAAGAAGCTGTTGACTGGAATGGAATGTTTTACAATCATGCGTATTACTCTGATATAAGATTTGTTTAAATCAACGTATATTGTTTTGTATTACATAACACCCAAAATGATGAATTGTAGCTTGAATTGGTATATTTTATACATATGATATAAAAAGTTATGTTTTGGACCGACGCTTTCGAGTTGTGTAAAATACATTTAAATAATGTGTTATTGAAAAGACAGGGTGTTATAAGTTGGTATCAGAGCATAGGTTTGGACGAATTGAACTTTGGTTGGTGTTCAATCCCAAATCTATTTGTGTTTAGTCAAACATTCCAGAGTGTGGGGATTTAGTATTGTATGAGAATTAGTTAGTATTTATGTACTAACGATTAACAAGTTGTGAGTTGTTGTTCTGAGTACAGTTATGGCAGATAATGGACAACTGACCAATACTCCTGATAATGCCTCTGGGATGGATGTTTCTTCTTTGAAAGCACAGAATGATAGACATGGTTAAACTGGTACTTTATTTTCAGCTCATGAAGATATTGACAGGGATGAGTATGTATCCCAGATAGAGCGTGAATTACTTGAACTTAGAGGATTCAGACAACAGGTTTTCCAGGACAGACAGGCTGGATCTTCTCAGCACCAGCAGAGAGTTTGTTCTTTTAAAACATTCATGACTAGTAAACCTTCAAAATTTTATGGAAGTTCAAATCCTTCAGTTACTTTAGATTGGTTACGGGATACTGAGAGAAAATTTGAGATTTGTCAGTGTGAGGAGGAAGTTAAGGTTCCTTATGCAGTTCAACTTTTGAAAGGTCAAGCGATGATTTGGTGGGATTCGATTACCGATGTTTTGATTCCACAACAGAAAGCATCTATTAAATGGTCAAATTTTTATAATGAGATGTGTAAACATTTTTGTTCTGATTTTGATATATCTCGTATTAGACGGGAGTTTATGGAACTTCACTTGACTGATCAGATGACTATTGATGAGTTGATTAATCAGTTTACAGAGAAATTGAGATTTGTGCAACAGTGGGTTCCGGATGACAAGACTAAAATTGATCATTTTGTTGGAACGTTGCCACCTAGTTATCGGGCAACTGTGAGATTAGCAGATTCGCTTTCTCATGCTTTTACCATAGCTCGTTCAGTGGATAGTGACTTACGGGCTCAGAATGTACGAAATAGAGAAAGGGCTTTGCAGCTATCTGAAAGTGATCCTTCTGGTAAGGGTAAACGGAAATGGCAAGGTAACCGTGATGGTTCAGTTGATAAATCTAAATGGTGTTATAAATGTAAAACCAGACATACGAGGCAGTGTACTTCTCAGACTGCCAGATGCATTAAATGTGGTGTGTTTGGACATGTTGCTAAGGATTGTGATTATCCTAATCATGTTTGTTGGAATTGTCACAAGGAGAATTACCGAGCTAATCAGTGTCCAGAGGCTAAGAGATAGGAGTCGGGATTGGTCGGGAGGTCGTCATCTTCTTGCCATAAGTGGGAGAATTCGTCATCAGTTGTTGGTAGAACTTCACAGATGACAGTTGATCTAACTGTCGGGACAGATGACGTCATTCTAGGTACTTCTGTATTAACTCTGTACTGGCATATGTTTATGTGATTTAGAGTTAATTGTACCTTTATAGTTGTTTATTGTGTGATAAACTGAAATTGACCCCACTGTGATTAATTCTTTTAAATTAGAATTAATTGATGATGAGATACTCTAGGTTGTCACGTAAGTAACTGGAATTAGTATTTTAGAGTGGGTCATACTTTTGAGTCGAATTTTGTTGTTGTCAATCTTTAGTTTAATAAGATTTTGACACGTGTTGATCAAGTCAAATAAAATCAATGTGATAGGATAATGAGAATTGATGATTAGTTTATCACGGATGGGTTGTATAATTTGATTCGAGGGATATGAAAAATGATTATCTATTGGAGTAACTGTGAAAATGAGAAACAGGAAATGATCCTTTTACATTGAAACGGTTGTTGTGTCAGATTTTGAATTTGCACCATTTGATGGAATTGATTATCCTATAAAATGATGTGAAACATTTCACAGGATTGAATCATGTTTGATGCAATGAGACTTGATTACTATTTATGCTTTGTGATAGCCTAAGCTATGTGAAGGAATTATTCTATCCTTGACTTGGAGTTTGTAATTGTTGTTTTACCTTAACTCATGGAGACTTGGAAGATGGATAAAAAAAATCAAAGATTTGATTGTGGAATTTGATATTACCCAGAAAGAGATGACATTGTGAAGAGTTTGTGATGGGATTTATCCCTTGTGTTTGAAATTCTTTTCAGATTTAGTGGATTTATTGAAAGCTATTTAGCTTGAAATCTTAATAGCTTTTAATCTAAATTTGGAAGTTGAATAGCGGATTAAAGATTGCCTAATCTTGTGATGAGTTCAGTTGATTTAAGATTTCAAGATGTGATTCTAAACTGAAACTTCTGAGTGTTGATTGATTGTTCAATCGAGGATTGCATAAAGATTTGAAATAGTCATGTCGATGGATTAATTGAGGATTCTGATTGTTGTGTTTTAAGTATAAACCGAATATCAATTGAGCCGTGTGGATGTTATGTGATTACTTTATCTCGGATTATTGAGTTGGATCAGATTTCGAGGACGAAATCTTTTAAGGGGGAGAGATTTGTAACATCCGCAAATATGGCCAAGTCGTTTTATATTATTTTCTGATTTTAAATTATTATTTAAGATGTTAGGAAATAATTTTGTTTGGTTTATTCGATAATAACTAGAAAATAAGTCTAAGGACTTATTATGGTTAGTAAAGTATTAATTGTTTTAAATTAGTATATTTGTCGGAACAATAAAAGGTTTGGACTCGCAAGTGGTTTTCGGGTTCCAGACAATAGGGTTGGAAGGGGTATTAAAATTATACCCAATATTGAAGTCGGTCATGGGGGAACCGACTTATTCCTTTTAACTTTCCCCAAATCCCTGTTACTCCTTACTTCCTTTCTTTGAAACCTAAAAAAAAAAAAAAAAACTAAAACCATAAACCATATTCAAATATTTGCAAGAACTATGAGCTGTGATCTTGAATTGATTTCCTTATTTTCATCATCTTGATTCCTATTCCTTCATTCAATTGGTAAGTGTTCTTTAACATGGTTTGTGTATTTTGATTAAGGTTAGGAATTTAAGATTTACAAATGAAATAAAGATTGAAATCATGTTGTTGTTGTTATTTAGTAATATATGATGTTTATTGATGATGATTGAACTATAGAATCGATTATATGACATGGGTTTTGGTTAATATGGGTTTAGATTCAAGCTTGGTTTTGTTACAGAGTTGCAGGTTTCTGGATTGGGTTAAGAACCTGGCGGGTCTTAGTACTAGCCGGCGGGTTCTGTGCTTATATGGTGGAGCCGGCGGGTCCTCCCCTTGAACCGGCTGTTTCTGAGCCAAGATGCCGGCTTATACACGCTTTAAAACTCAACTTAAATCTGTCACCTCAAAAAACTAATGTACCCGGTGGGTTGTGGTTACGACCCGGCTGCTAAAGGGATGAACCCGGCGGGTCCTTAGACCAGCCGGCGGCAGAGATGAGCAAAGACCAGATAAAATTGGTTTTCAGTCCAGTTCAAAAAAGTCCAGTTTTTAACAGAAAATTAAAAACCAGTCTTTTCTAGGACTGGTCCAGTTTTAGTCCAGTTTTTTGCCAGTTTTGCCAGTTTTTCTTAAAATTTCAGTCCAGTCCCAGTCCAGTTTCAGTCATTTCCAGTCTTTTTTTTTTCATTGTCGATAATTTTGTCAATAGTTACAATAAAATTTTAAAACCAATAGAAAAAGTCAATAAATGTGAAGTATGATTAAATTAAAATGTATATAATTGAAATTGTTGATGTGAAAATAAATAAAAGTTTATAAATAAAGAAATAAAAATGTATCAAATACAATTTGACCTAAATTTAAATATTATAAGGAAAGAAAAAAGTTAATAAACAATAAATAAACATAAATAACTTATAATACATTTCAGTCTTTTTGCCAGTTTTAAACCAGTTTCAGTCTTTAACCAGTTTAAACTGATTTCAGTCAAGTTTTTAACCAGTCTTCTGACTGAAAAGTAGGACTGAATTAGGACTGTCAGGCAGTCCTAGGACCAGTCCAGTCTTTTTCCCAGTCCAGTTTTTCTAGGACCGGTCCCAGTCCGGTTCAGGACCAGTTTCAGTCCTAGACTGTTTTGCTCATCTCTAGCCGGCGGGTCCTCTGGCCTGCACAGCAGTTCAGTTTTGGTTTTAATATTATTCTTATATGAAATGTCATAAGGTATAATATTGAGTAATTAGTACTATGACTTCAGAATATATATTATATTATGATTAATGAGACAGGATTAGGAACTTATAATGGGTATGTGAATAGTGTTAAGTTCCTTGTGCTATGTGTCGATATAAGTTATGTATTGATGATTCTAAGTAGTAACTTATATTGAAATTCAAGTACTTGAATCTTGTGATTATACATATGGTTGAATAATGACATAATTACTTATGTAAGGTGGTTAATTACATAAGTATTATAATTTGATACAAGTTACTAACTTGTGTGTTTTGTGGTGTTTTAGATACCCCAAAGACTCAGTGATAAGAAGCTGAGTGTGGTGACTTCTGAGGTATTGGTGAGTGGACCTGTACTCTCAGTGTGATTTAGTTGTAACATGTTTGGTTACAATGGGTAAACGTGGATTTACAGTTTATAGACTGTTTGTCTGTTTTGATTCCATGATGATATTGGATTATGTGCTATATAGCCTTTGAGGCATATAAGTGATGAAAAAGAGGTCAACGTGTGTTGGGCATTGGTTACTATTGTTTGGACGACGGAGGATTCCTTGTACATATCGTTAATAGGAATCTTAGTCGTATAAGATAATAGTAACAGGCTATCGGTAAACCGCTGTATTGGCCTGCAGCTCAGTGGGGTTTATAAGTGTTGCTTGAGGGCCACCGCGGCAGTAGGGTTTCCTCAAGGACCACCGATCCTCTTTGAAATGTGTGTTTACGTTTATGTGCTGTAAACAGATTTGTTATTGCTAAGTTAGACTGTCGGTGCATGTCTATTCACTTAGCTTCGTGCTAACCCCACCACATTACTTCTTGCAGCTTATGATTATTATTGGGTTGGGCAAGAAGCTGTTGACTGAAATGGAATGTTTTACGATCATGCGTATTACTCTGATATCTGATTTGTTTAAATCAGTGTATATTGTTTTGTATTACATAACACCCAAAATGATGAATTGTAGCTTGAATTGGTATATTTTATACATATGATATAAAAAGTTATGTTTTGGACCGACGCTTCCGAGTTGTGTAAAATACATTTAAATAATGTGTTGTTGAAAAGACAGGGTGTTATACCAGTATTGGAGCTGCACCATTCGAGGCACTGTATGGTCGTTAGTGCCGATCACCTGTCTGTTGGACCAAAGTGGGAGACAGCCAACTCACTGGTCTTGAAATCATACATGAGACCACCGAGAAAATCATTGGTATTCAACAACGGCTGAAAGCCGCACATGATCGTTAGAAAAGTTATGCTGACGTGAGACGCAAGCATCTCGAGTTCCAGGTTGGGGATCGAGTGTCGCTCAAAGGATCACCTTGGAAAGGTATCATCCGATTTGGTAAACGCGGGAAATTAAACCCCAGGTGCATTGGACCTTTTGAAATCCTCGAAAGGATCGGTCCAGTGGCATATCGATTGCAGCTACCTCCCTAACTCAGTAGCGTGCATCCCACTTTTCACATTTCTAATCTGAAGAAATGCCTGTCTGATGAGACACTTATCATTCCTCTCGACGAGATTCACATAGACGATAAACTTCATTTTGTCGAGACACCAGTGGAGATCATGGACCGTGAGGTCAAACATCTTAAGTAAAGTCGTATTCCCATCGTCAAAGTCAGGTGGAATTCGCGGCGTGGTCCGAAATTCACTTGGGAACGGGAAGACCAGATGCGACTCAAATATCCACATCTATTTTCAGACTCCACTCATACTACGACTCATAGCTAAATTTCGGGACGAAATTCTCCTAACAAGGGGAGAATGTGACACCCACCAAATTAGGGCTAGTAATTAGGCCATAATCACTTTATTAATACACGTAATTAGTGTCATGTTAGACTAATTGTATGTATCATTATATATATTTTGGAATATATATACACGTACGCGGTTTATTTAATCGTGCATTTGCATATCGGGAGGATCCCGATACATTAATACGGACGTTGGTGAACCCTATTTATTAAATAATATGAGATTATTTGATAAACATACTAGATCCTAAATATTATTTCGATAATATTTTATAAGTATTTCGTATCATATAAATATCTCATATGCGACCAAAATGCGCGAAATGCGTCCGACAATCGAACAACAACCAAAATATATTTTATGTAATTAAAATATATCCTTTTGAAGAAATCATTCATTTTAAATATCGTATGTTAAATCTTTAACAAAAACGTTTAGTTAAAACTTCAAGTAAATATATAACCGTTATACGATCATCCAAATTAGTGCCAACACATTTTCAAAACATTTTACAAATGTTTCCAAGTATTATTTGAGTAACACTACAATCAAAAATATTGAGATTTCACTTGTTATTTAAAAACACGTGCGTGTAGTATATATAACGTCAAAAATTACGATTAAACGATCGGGTAAACAAACACGGAGTTAATACCAAAGTTTGGAGACAAGATTTTAACAAACCTTGCCTCCCTTTTTGCCCCTAAAAATCCGGCCAACATAACCCCCAAAAAGGGGATCATGTTCTTGACCTTTAAACACCAACCCATCCCCATGATTTCTTCACATTTTCCATTTCCACTTCTCTCTCTAATATCTCACTAAAAACACACACTAATCTCCCTCTTCCTCTTCTCTACTTCACGGTTTCATCATCAACGTCACTCCCCACCATTATCTACCATCAATCTTGAAGAAGAAAGTAAAGAAAGGATGCTAAAGCATAACCGAGCATCACCACCTTGTTCCTCCCTTAAATCTTCGATTTTCTTTGTAAGGATCACTTCTACCTTGTTAGATTTCCTTGCTTTAAGTTTATATACATGTTTAGTTAATTATCTAGCTAGATAATGTCCAAATAATAGCTTAAAACATGATTTTACAAAACATATATATATATATATATATATATATATATATATATATATATATATATATATATATATATATATATATATACATATATAAATATATATATATATACACACAATCTGTCCCAGAAAATACGCCTCACCAAATCGTCCATATCTCGAGTTCTAGGTTGAATCAACGCATGAGAAATGGACCAAATCTTCGTATGGAAGTTAGCTACAACTTTTGTGTTGAGCCCGTGACCTGGATATACACAAATTTTTATAGAAAAACCGAATTATAAGAGATAGATGGTTTTGGCCGAAAATGGAACACACTCGTTTCTTGATTTTATTTACCTAACAAGATGGACACTATAAATCACGGAAAATCACGTTAAGTATTATATACATAGGTGACCAGTTGGTAAAATTTGTAGAAACTAATTCGGACTAGAAAGTATCGAGAACAAGAGGCGAAACAAACCGATAAAACCGAAAACATAATATGAGGGCTGTTTTGGAAATAATTTAAAACCGACACTTCGGGTCAACCATAAAACGTAACGATAACTTTCTAATGCTTATTTAACATATTTAAGACTTGTGTAACAGTTTCGGGTCAAAACGAACACGTTTGACCAAGTCAACGAAAACGAACCTAGGTACAAAAAACCTCGGGCATGCGACAATACGATTGTCGCATAAAACTCGATTGTCGCAAACATCATTGTCTTGACTACCATTGTCGCAACACCATTATCGCAACACTTTATTGATTGTCGCAGCCTTACTAATTACCGCAACCTTATTGATTTTCGCATCAACTACACTCGCAATCGAGACTGTCTCAAAACTCGCATTGTCACAAAATAGTACTTTAGCATTATCACAAGAATAGTGAAACGGAATTGTTGGATAAATAGTGAAACGGAATTGTTGGATAAATAGTAAAACGCTATTGTTGGATAAATAGTAAAACGCTATTGTTGGATAAACAGTAAAATGCTATTGTTGGATAAATAGTAACCCGACATTGTCACATAAATAGTAATTCTCGAGAACCTAACTGTCTCATGAATAATGTTCGACACCGATTTCGCATAATCAATGTTCCAACAGATAATATCACAATATACTCAATTCAATGCCAACAACGAATAACAATATATGAAATAACTCAGAAACATATGACACATATACTTTTGCAAGTATACAACGAGACAAACATAATAATAATGTTTTTGATAATCATTATTACAAAAATCACCAACGGGCCGTACATGTTTTCAAAACACAATCAAACAAACCAATGTATTTGGACATTACTAGTTGATTGAACAACTAGCATAGATGGTCTGTTGAGACATCTAATCATTATTATAATCTTGCGCTTTTAGGATGCCCGGCAGGTTACAGTCGTTTGGACGACATCATTTCTTTGTAACATCATTATTTGCTATTAGCAAACACTTCAGACTCAGATGAGTCTCATAGCCCCGCATTTTACTATTTTTACTCCCGGGGTGGGGATACATGCTCGTTTTATTTTACATGTGAAAACAAGTACAAAACATCGCTATATACTGCATGAGTTGTTTTACTAATCATGAAAGCCCTCCACTACATAGTTTGTTTATATGGATTTAGCGTGAATGTTAGTGTATGGTACCATATGGGATTGACAATCCCCATCCGGGTTAGCAAGCACTAACTGGTCAAACGGATGCATTATCATTTGTTCATACGAGTGTAGATTAGGCACTCGCAGGGAGGCACCCTCGCTCAGGCACTTGGTTGTGATCCTGACACCTCAGTTAAGCTCAGACTATGACCTCATGGCAGACATATACATTATTTGATTGATTTCAAATCATTATACTAAATCTTGTGGTTCACACACTATACTTTATCATTATACAAACCTGTGAGCTCACCAGCTTTTAGCTGACCTTTTAGCATGTATTCTCAGGTACTCAGCAGTACTAGTTCTGCTCGCTCATGATGCCCATTAGCTCGAGTCTCATGTAACCATCAGGAAATTGTCATGCATCACTATATTTTGTAACGTAATTATGCCATAGAATCTCTTACATCAATTACGAGCTTTTGTAAACATTACAACTTTGTAAAACTTTTTACATTATATTATTGTAACTTGTAAACGACGTATATAGAGTCGTTCATTATATATCTTTGTGTTTGATTACCTTGATTAGTTGCACCCGACGACTGCTTCCGCTGATCATGAAATTGGGGGTGCGACATACGTTGAGTCGCTGATCAAAATACATTAAACTAAATAGATGATAAAATCTCAACCTATGCTAAGAGCGTGAAGGCAAGTGTGAATTTCACTGGACATGTAACCCATAGAAAAAAGTGTACGTATCCACATGAACCAACCTTTTTAATATTTATAACTCATGCAAATCAAACCGTATGCTACCGCCTATAATACTCCCAAGTCGAAACGTACGAATTCTCGAACTCGGTCATACTTGTGTTTTGTAATAAAATTGCACAAATTACTTGCTGCCCGGAGAGTGTTCATAGTCAACCATGTTTTGGAGAAACTTTTCGAACTTGACTATTTCACTTTCTTTCTTTTGCATATTAATTAGCTTCCTGACTGCCGGAAGACCCACCTTCTTAGAAGATTTTTTTTAGGAGAGCTTATGATGATCATCATCGAAATCCTCTAAAGATGACGTGTGAGTTAAGTCTTTATCTGCATTTGGTAAAATATCAGAGAACTTGCATTTATTTTTTTTCTTCTTTATACTCCCTCCGTCCCAATTTTATTGTCCCCAGACAAAAAACACGCAGTTTAAGAAAAACATCACCATCTCTCTTACTTTTCGGTAACAAGACAATTTTACCATTTACTTTTTACATACCTTTTGTCTTACATATATAAATTAGGGGCATAAATGAACTTTATCTCATTATTCTTTTCTATTTATGGAAGTGGACAATTAAATTGAGACATCCTAAAAATGAATACTAACAATAGATACGGGACGGAAGGAGTATAATTTATCATTTATTTTTATATGATTGGGTTACCGAAAGGTTATTCAATGAAATTGTAAACTCCTTTTGAAGCTGTTTATAACCGTACGGCCGTAATACGGTTAAATTATAATTAATGAAACCAATAATGACAGTTTATTTGCAAATTTATATAAACTTTATTTAACAAGGCAAAATTAAGTTTGTGCAATTGTATAACTTATAAAGTTTTTATACGACTTGTTGGTACTTATAATATAATAATAGAGTATAGTTCAAATGAGTACATCAATTTTGAGTAATAATAGGGGAATCAATCTCAACCACCAATTTTCATCAAATACCGATTTTCTCCACATTTTTGAAACTCAGATTTCTCACAAACGGTAAGTCAAAAATTCATGAAAATTGCACCATAAAATTCAACGTTTTCTCCTCTTCGATTTGCCGTCCCTCAAGGCATACTTTGACAACTTTTTTTTTCTTCATTTTTTGATGGGTTTTACAAATTAGTAACACATGTGTTAGTGATTGGTTGTACATTTGATTTGTGGTTAGGGTTAGGGCTTTTTTTTGTATACCTGGGTAACCAACTCGCTTTGCGAGGGTTAGGGCTTAGGGCTAGGGTTTAGGATTTAGGGTTAGGGTTTATCAGGGTTTAGGGTTTAGTATGATTTAGGGTTTAGAGTTTTGTAAAGCGTTTAGGGTTTAGGGGTTAGGGTTTGGGGTTTCGGGGCGAAACCTCCAACCCTAAACCCTAACCCCTAACCCTAAACACAACACTTTAACACATGTGTCAGTAAATGTGAAACCCACCAAAAAAGATGAGAGAAAAAAACTCGTTGAAAGTATGCCTTGAGAGACGGCAAATCGAAGAGGAGAAAACGCTGAATTTAATGGTGCAATTTTCATAATTCTTCGATTTGTCGTTTGTGAGATAATTGATTTTGGGGGTAAATGTGTTTTGTACATTTGGAACATTCTCTTTGGCACAATGTCATTGGTTCCATCATTCTCACACACATTCTTATTCTCATTTGAACCCCACCATATAATAATATTGATATTGATGTATGGAATAACTTTACAAATATTTTAATATAGGATTTTGCTATATGTAGTTATAATAACTATGTTTAAGATTTAGATTCATGCATTAAAAGGTGGTATTTCAAGTTAGTTGATGGAAGTTATATTCAGGAGGTGGGTGATTATTATTAAGATATAAATATTCAATACGTGTCTGAATTTCTTATTCATAACCCTTAGGGCTATGTATAGCATTTTCCTTTAATATATACCAAGTTAATAAATTTATGGGAATTGATAATAACAACTCTTTGTGATGTCTTTAAGAAAAATATAATGCATTTATTAAACTTAAATATTTCTTATTTATTCAAAATTATAATTAATACACTTACTATTTACATTAAATTCACTGAAGATTTCCTTTTAGCTGTGTCATATTAAATAAAATATTTGGTGGGGCTTTCTCTATCAATTACCTATAATTATTAACCAACCAAAATACACGTATTCCAGTTTAAACCATCGATGTTGGAAAATGTGGTTTGAGGTGGCATTTTGTTATTTAATACGGTGAAAATGGAAAATGATTCCCATATTAAAGTGGATAGTTGTAAATTAGTAAACTACATATATTGTGATACAAATTTATCATATATCTAGTTATGCATAATATTGTTGAAAGTGAAATGATATAAACAAAATAGTCAAGGAAAATGATTGGTAGACCTATTTATATAACACTAAATATAGGCCTACAAATATGATTAGTGGGTTTCCAAAATTAAGTGGATGAAATTAAGAGAGAAAAAAAAAAAACCAATCAATCAGAAAATTAGGCCTATTTGTAGGCCTGTGTAATTAGGCCAATTTATCATTACTCAATAGTCAATGATGTGTAGCTCAATTGGTAATAAACCCTTGCATCTTTGTCACAAATAGCATAAAGTTACGGGTTCAAAAGTGTCTTGCACCCGAAGTCCCGAACGTTATAACCGTTAAGTAAGTCAGGTATAGTTGCGTATTATGGATAATGTACCAATTATAACCCATTCTAAATCATCGATTGTCAACTTTTTTTCTCACAAATAAAAAAAATAATGAAATGGAAAATAAAACAAATACCTAAAGTGTAGTCCACACGTCATGTCCACCAAATCACCAATGACCAACCATCGTCATCATACCCAGTTAAGTTGACCCTGATTCCATACACCAAATGTTACCCTTTACCACCTTAATGTTTCCGTTTTAATACTTCTATAGTCCCATGATATTATCCATCATGCCATATGCTACCCTTCTACTAGCAAAATATGAGTACTTTTTCTTTCCTAAAAAAAGAAAAGTACTCGGTTTTTCGCATAAATATCACGTATAATACATCTCTCCTTAACGAGACTTGAAACTGCAACTTCAATATTATTAGAATCACTTTTATATCGTAAGGCCAATGAATTTTGATACTATCAATTTTTATTTTTTTCCGAAAAGTCAAAATCTTACCTATTTGCCTTGAAACATACGTATAAAAGACCTTCGTTCATCCATACTTGCCAACTGTTGAACTCTTTGTTAGGATGACATAATTTTTAACCCATTTAATCCTAGAGATTCAAACACTTCATACAAATTAGACGTGATAGGCCTTTAAACAGTTGGTAGTATACTGGTATCTATAGGATTCGAACCTACTAGCCTACAACAACGAATCCCATACGCCATCCAATAATCGAAACCTAAATATTTTGATATGAACCTAAGACCTACTGAACTAACATGCCACTCCCAAGTTCCAAAATCTAAATGTATTAAAGTTTTTAAAGAAAATTATTAGCAACACCAAAGGTTTCAAGAGGTAAAGCCGTAAAGGGTTTTAAGAAAAAAAGCATAATCTAAATCATGTTCATGAAGTTGATGTTCATGTCCATAAGAAAGAAAACAAAAAAAGAAACCAAAGTATGAACTCATTTAATTCAAGCAATTATAATCTTTTAGAATTCAGATTAAAAATATCAAAGTTCAAGACCAAACAAGGATACCTTCCACTTTCCGGTGACCAATTTTAGGTACAAACGATTTCACTTTTCAGCCAAAAAATAGTCAAGAGACAACATACCAAAAGGTTGGTTTATGGCCGATGGCCTATCAGTATTCGATGGGTTGGTCAAAACTCAAAACCCACCAACCACAAGGTCTCCTGTTCGAACCTTGCAAGATATATATGGCCATGCCAAAAATAACCAATTATGCAATAAGCCAATAATGAACGATTTTACACAAACAGCAGTACTGTAGTAAGTAACATCCAGTGCAGTCCACCTAGAGCCTCTGGCTCATACAACTTACAATCATAATGCAGATACAACCTCTCATCGTACTGAAACAGAGTGCCCAATCACGATTCACGGGTTAGTACCATTTTACATGAGTATGAAAGTGAATATGACACAAATGACATGCAGCAAACAGCTTCTTAGCCAAAGAACATTTCTTTTTACTACAATGCTAACGACGATTAACCATGTAGCCGAACATATTAAGCTTAAATCGCACCAAAGTCAACTTCTACATACTTTATGATTCAATTAGAATATTAGATTGAATTAAATTCCAAATAAGCATTCTTTATTCGATTTTATTTCAGTAGACCAAAAACATTCATAACAAAAACTTTATATATGAACACAAATGAGTGGCTGAGTAGCTATAAAAAGCAATTCCAAATTGAAAACCTAAACTCAATTAAAACCCCTAATCAATTATTTTATCATCATTCTCTTATCACCACCAATCTCTGTTCCTCCTACCTCTGTACAAATTCAACAAAAGATGAAAACTTTAAAACATATCTATACACGAATTACATAACGGATAAGTTGATCAGATTATTACCTTTCCGGTTTCGGTTTCATCAGGTACTCGGTATAGATCAGCGGTTATCTCCGTCAGCCACAATCCCGGAAACAATGTCTAATAGGATAAACCAATAAAACAGTAATTAACATTACATGAATATACATGATTTGATTTGATTGAAAAGTTAAATATATAGTAATTCACTTACATCCAATTGTTTCTGAATAATTCTCGGCCGTTTCTTCGGCTTACGTGGGAGTCGCCGGCCGGCCATCACCGTAAAATCATCCTCAATTTCACGGCGAGATAGCGACACCGAAAACTTAGGTCTTTCTCTCTTCTCGCCACTTGTAGTGGCGGTGGCGCCACCGCCACCGACACCAGCACGACGGTGTATCGGAGATTTATTACATTCATTTCTCACCGGAGAAACATTAGGTTTGATACTATCACCATTTCCGTTGACTCTTCTAGTCCTTAAATTCCATGGTCGTTCCGTCGGCGAATCAGACGTCGACGCCGGCACCGGTGCCGGTGAAACATACTTTCCTCTTAAAATCGCGTCCTTCATTTTACCGACTTCCGTTTGAAAATCGAACATCAATTTCTCTCTAGTCGCCTCGATCTCACCGTCGCCGGCGACGGTCGATTTTAGTTTCTCCGACGACGAAAATTTATAATAATAACCGTCAATTTTCCGATCATCAACTGATCTAACCCTAAGCCTATCCCTCCGCCGTGTTCCGATTACATCACCACCGCCACTTCCGCCGGCAATCTCCGGCGAGTATTTCCGATCAACTGCGGAAACGTCACCGCCAGAATTCACCTTCATGCACCGTAAAAGCTTCTGGTTTCCCCACTTTAAACACGGTAAATCAAAATTATGCAACGGTTTCAATCTCTCCATGTTCTTTTCTTCTTCTTCTTCTTCTTCTTCCGGTTGTCGATCTCTATTGCCGGAAAATACCATCAAAAACCGCTTTCAATTTTAGTTATAGTAATGATTCTAATTTCAATTATAATTTTTTTAGTTTTCCGGTTAACCTAATTTTGTGATCATGAATGAGGAGAGGAGGGTTTGTGTGTTATGTGAAATCGCCGCGAAACGTTTATATATGAAGGGGGATGGGAGTGCTAACGTGCGCAATATGAGTTTTGTGCGCATTTTTGGTGTGAGGTGAAATGAGAGGCGACTGAATTTCAAATGAGACTTGTAATCATAGTCGTTGATTACTTTCTAATGTTTCCATCCAACCGTTGGATTATTTTTTATTTTTTAAATTCTTTAGAGATTCCCATTTGTTATTCTTATCATTAAATATCAAATTAAATAATTTCTTTATTTATAATAATTAATATTTCTTTTAAAATAATATTAATAATACAAGTAACATTTAATTGTTAAAAAATGCCTGTACAAAGGTTGTTACAATTAAGTAATTCTCTGAAATATATGAGCATAAATCTTCTATTTAGAGCCTTTACAACTTGACTCGAGCTCATTCGAGCCAAACGTTTATCGATTTTTAGTACGAAAAAAGAAAGCTTAGAATGATTAGTCGAGATCAAGTTTGATATGAACCAAAGTATTAATACTTGTTCCCTAAACTTTATAAGTACTAGTTACAAAAGCCAACGATAAGATATCAAAGAATTTAAACTTATGGTATATCTAGCTTATCGTCGTATCTATCTTATATACAAAAAAGACAATAACGCTGACATCACTTATGCTGATTTGTCACACTCTCAGGCCATAGTCTTGCTGAGGTGTCCGCCTCTTACGAATTTGCTGATGTCACATGCTCTCTAACAGATTAATTAATGCTTCAAATATGTAAAATTTAATTTTTTTTTCCGTAATTAATGCTTTGGCTGTCTGTGTGACTTCCAAAAAATCATATGTAGACTCAATAATATATGCTGCTTCTTTGATTGGCAGACTCTTGCACGCCTGTGGTTTATGTGGAATTTGAATGGATCTCAGTTTCTTATCATTATGCTATGCACGCCTCCCTTTCCCGTTTTCCACTGTTACCTCTACAAACAAGAATTCAAACTCATCACGATTATTCAAACTCTTCATCTGATTTTTTCAATCATCTACTAAAAAACCTTCCTCTCTTCATTTTCTCCACACCATCATTTTCTGGTATCTTCTTTAAGCTTCATCACGAGTTTAGGTATTTCAATTCATCTTTATTTTACCTATTATAGTGTTTGTTCAATCTATTTGTTGATTACAAACTTTATTTATTTAGTTAATGCTTTGATTTTTGTTGTTTTAGGGTTTTCTTTTTGCTCGATTTTGTTAGTTTAGGGCATTAAGTTTTATGTGTTTGGGTTCATGTAAACAGTTATTGATTATCTTTTAATTATTTGTTGATTAACCATCTTTATCAGGAGTTCTTTTGAAGCAGATGTAACCATCTTGATCGGATGTTTTCGAGGTAATTATGTAAGTAGATAAAACATATTTGATTGTATTCTATTTAGTTTTGTTACTTGATTTTTGTTATAAAACATATTTGAATTTTATGTCCCATGAACCATGGAGAGAGCGAATTGGCCGTAGGATGAAATAACGACATGAAAGTGGTCGGTTGATTGGTGTTTGGCGACAACAGTAAGTTTTGTTTTCTTTTGTTAAATGCCAAACGATTAAAGATGATTAATTTGTCACTAGAGGAAGTGACGATCATATTGGATTATTCATCGATTGGGCTGGCAATTGCGGTGTCCCAACGGTGTGGGATAGTAATGACACGAGGAGTGGTAGTGGTGCTCGCCGGAGTGGCATCGGTGTTCGCCGGAGCAATAACAAAAGGATCAGCTGAGAATCTGATATGTCCCAAGGTTTGCTGCTACTCTTCATCTGCTTTGTATATCTTTTGTTTTAATATTATGCTTCTATTTAATTGTTTTTATTGATGATTTGTTTTATACTTATTTTTTTCTTCTTGTGAAATCAATCTATTGCAGATTCTTGCCTTATAATAAGTATTTTGTTCAAATTCTTTTAGGATTGAGCAATAATTAATAGTAAGGGTTAGATTTGTGGTTGATAAAGTATTACTACTGTTATAAGAACTCTGCACTCCATTAGCCTCCCATCATGTAAAAATTTTATATTTGTTTTTCAATTCTTGAATATAATACGTAGTATTTAAGGCCACACATGAAGATTTCCAATGATCAATGTACTTTGCATATGGTTATCTAAGACTTTAAATACATTGTTGAGATTTAAGTTACTACTTGATTTAATGCTTTCATAAAGTTTAATATATACAGTAACTTTAACTTAAATTCAGTTTTGACATCTATAAAAGTTTGCTAGAAAAATCCCCCTCTACCAAAAAAACATGATTTCAGTCGATTAGTTCTTGGTTTTGTTTCTTAAACCTTGATCTTTTGCAAATTCGAACTCTATTATATTAAACTTTTGATGGCTGATCCTTCATTATAGGTGGCAATATGGGTGGTTTTGGTAGAGTTGGGTAGAATGAGGCTGATTAATTATACGTGTTGCAAGTCCGTAGATAATTTGTCTAAATGTTTTGCTTATATTCTAATTGTCAATTATGTAATTTGTTAAAGATGAACTATGCCCAGGTTTTTGCATCTTTTCTTGGTCGCCATAAATTTCTATATATTTTTTGTATGTTTTCATGTGGTCATTTTCTTATTACAATACTTATCATTATGATTGTGTTTTTGAATGGGACATTACAGTGATTCGGTTTTTGTTTTTTAGATTGTGAAGGAAAGTAAAACGTGTTAGATTTTTGCATGTTCAAATGGGAATTTTGGTTAATATTTTTGCTCTAATTTGATTTTCAGGCTTGGAGACAATCAACAAAAGTTAAGAATGTTGTGAAGTTGCAAGCATAATATAGGCACAAGTACAATAAACTGTTCAGTCAAGAGGTATACGTAGTAGTTAATATGCCATGAGGCTATACTATGGGTCTTAAAATATTAACAGTTTAGTTTGTAATGGTTTGGTTTCGATATTTTTCTGTAACACCCCCAAATTTGATGAATTGCGGAAGCACGATTTGGGTGTTACTAATCAATAACAAAGCACAAAGATATATAGTAAACGACTCTATATGCGTCGTTTTAACAAAATATATTAATATTGAAATGTTTACAACATTTATAGCTTTACATAGCTCGAGTTTAAATGAAAGGAGATTTCAGTACATAAGTACTTGTACAAAATATACTAATGCAAGAAAATCTCAAACGTCTGAATGCTGACTCGAGCTAAAAGTCCTGAAGCAGAAACATCCTACTGCTTGGTACCTGCGATACATGCTAAATGGGTCAGCTAAAGCTGGTGAGCTCACAGGTTTGAAATCAAGTCATAAAGTATGAACCGCAAGATTTAATAATGATTTGCATCCAGCAAATGAAATGATAATAATCGTGTATACAGCCATGAGCACATAATTGAGCTTAACTCGAGGGCCGGGTCCCCTATAGAGAATTCCAGGCGAGGTGCCTCCACGAATGCCTAATCAACATTCGTCTTCCCAAATATTAGTACGTCCGTTTACCCGGTTAGTGCTTGCTAACCCGGACGAGGAGGGTCAATCCTATATGGTACCATATACTAATATTCACGCTACAACGTATTAACAACTATGCTGACGGAGGACTTTAAATGATTAGTTGTGAAAAACTCATGTAGTATATGAAAATGTTTGTACTTGCGTTCACATGTTAAAAATTAGCAATATATCACACCCCTGAGTAAAATAGTAAAAAGAGGGGCCATGAGACTCACCTGAGTCTGAAAGCGTTTAAATAAACGTAAGTTGATTAGCCGAGAAATGAAGTCCAAAGACTTGTAACCTGAGGGTGTCCACGACACACGATGGTTATAATGTGCGAAGGTATCTAATAAGACTACCTTGTAGTTGTTCGTCCAACTAGAATGTCCAAATTATATTTGGTTGATTGATTCGAATGTTTGAAAATATGTACGGCCCGTTGGTGACGGATTTGTAGTAATAATCTCAACTATTATTATTTTGATTTCATGTCGTTTTACTTGAAAAATGTGTTTTGATTGTGTTTTAGAAGCCGTTACGGAATCTAAATAAGGGGGTCCGGGGGCAGCGCCCCTGGTAGCGGGGTCCAAGGGGCGGCAGCCCCTGGCGGGGTCCAAGGGGCAGAGCCCCTGGCTGGGGTCGAGCTGCCAGGTCAGCTTGGAAAATTTTTATTTCTACTATATTGCTTTGACGAAAAACGCATCTGGGATCTGAATTTGGGTAAAATTCAGTGATAAATTTCGAGTCTCGACACTTAGTAAAAATCTGTGTTTTTGAGGTTCTGGTTTGTGCGACGTTGGGTGCGACGTCGCAGATCCTGACTGCGACGTTGAGCATGGCGTCGCTATGTGCGACTTTCGCAATTTAATGCGACGTTGTACGTGGCGTCGCTATATGCGACGTTGTTGATTTCTGCGACGTAAGGGCTTGCGTCGCTAAGTGCGACGTGGTGAGGTATTGGCGACGTTAAGGCTGATGTCGCTATATGCGACGTCGAAATTTAATGCGACTTTGTGACTGACGTCGCACCATGCGACGTCACGAGGGGTTTTGCAACGTTGAAGCTGACGTCGCATAAATCTGGGTCCAAAAGCGACGTTACGGTCTGATGGCCGGAAAATGTGTCGAAAACGAGTTTTTCGGTTTCCGTTCGGTCCAAAACTTTTACCCAACCCATATTTGGACATTATAAGCTTAAACAAACAATTATAAGTCGAAAATAATAGAAAACGAGAGGTGTCGGGATTTGTCGGAAAACTTACAAAGTGTCGGATCAAAAATCCGAAAAGATAGGATGATAGATCGTGATGCGGTGGTCATTGTTTTCCAAAGCGCCGAGGTGATTCGAGTGAGTTTCAGGGTGTTATTAGTGATTTTCGATGGTGATGATAATGGTGGTGGTGTTAGTGAGTTGAGAGAAAAGGAGGGGAAAGAGAGAGAGAGAGAAATGGGAAAGTGAGAAAAAAGAGTGGGAGTTGGAGGTTTATCCTCCAACTTTTCGGTCTCCATAAACGCGGCCCACGCGGTGTTCGTTTATTCCGTGGTTTAAACGTTAAATAATTATTTTACATATTAAATGTTACGTTTTAAGATACGAATTTATTACGCGATATTTTATTTAAATATTTTACAAATTTATTTATATTTGAATTATAATCATAAGTTGGTTCGTTTTGTTAGTTTTTCGCGTTTAATATTTTGAATCACTTGATTCTTGTTCGTACGATATGGTTTAATATTTAGAATATTATCAAAATAATATTTTTTTAACATAATAGTGTTACTTAATAAAACTGGTTACCAACGTCCGTATTTATGGAATCGGAGTACATTCGATTTAACTTGTGTACGATTTAATCAAATCGCATTTTCGTATATATTCAACAATATATATATAATTCGATACATTAATTAGCCTAACACAGAACTAATTACATGTATTAACATATGATTAGGCACTAAATACTAGTCCTAATTTGGCGGTTGTTACATTTTCCTATGGTGGTTCTCCTTCATGGTTGTTTAGAATGTCACTGAATTGGAAATTTGAATTCAAACTATGATGAAACTGATCAAGCATTTCCGAATTCTTTGTATTTAATAAGGAAAAACAGCTTTGTATTAAAATTACACTTTGAGCGTATTCATTAACCATATGACCATCTTAGTTATTATATATGGTCATTTTTTGTCATTTTCTTGATTTGAATCTCTGTTTGCTTCCAACCCATTATAAATGGGTCATTTTTGGTTGTATTAGTGAATTCTAATGCAAGTTTACTTATGATGCAGGTACCTTCAAGGATCGAAAGACAACCCTCGAGGAATATGATTTTTCTTTGTCATCTCTTATTCTTTTATGTTTTAGAGTAATCCTTTCTACATCTCTATGTTGCTGCCTTTTTAATATCAACAAGTCTTCGATTCATTTGTAATCACAGTTTCTCATATATTTTGTAAGTTCTATAGTTAACTAATTTCCATATAAATAATTTCTCATATATGTTTTGTTTTCTTGCCGTTGACTTTTTGTGGTCAAAGTAGATATTGGGTATATATTTGTAATCTACAGACTACACTACAGGCACCTGCCCTCCATTTTTGCCAATCAAGATAGGGTGATGAATAGCCAATCCTGCATTGCTATTGCTTGGGTTCAGGTCAATGGGCTGGTTTGAGCAGCTATGGAGGCTGGAAATGTAAGGTAAACATTGGTATTAGCTTCTGCCATCACTTCTGGTTACATATATTAGTTACCAATTTTAATGCACAAAACAGAAATTTTTTGTTTTTTTATAAAATCGGCTTCTTCACTTCCATTTTCTTAGGTTATTTCATCATATGCAACTACCTTATGTACTGAATGAAGTTTACATATTTCTGGTGTGAGTGGAAGCAAGGTATCTGAACACATGAAGAAGTACCCTGATGCAAAGGCAATAAGGCTCAAGATTGGTGATTCTACAAGCCGATTCCTAACATGTGGTTATTATGTTTTAAACCGCTTAATTGGGTCATGTTACAACATCAATATATTGCAAGTTTAAAATACTATGGGAAATAAGCAAAATGCTTTTAACTATAATTTGTTCAACCGTGACTATAGCCAAGTTTTGTTCATGTTGTACCTTTTGTATAGACCCTTTGTTTAATCACTTTTGAGTTTTACTTATATATTTGTATATGCATTTTGAGTTTATTATTACTTTTCATTTTTATCTTACTTCATGTCATCATTGCTTAATTCCCTATAATACGAGTGTAATTAACATTTGCTAATTTACATACTATTTTAGATCAAAAGTACTTTAACATAGACTATAATAAGTTCAAAGATTTAATGCATATATTAATACTTTACTCAATATATGTGAACTTGAAAATCAAAATATTACGACTAATTCATATGTTATACTTGGGAAACGTAATTCTAACATAATTCTTTATCAAACCCGTATATTCACGGGTCAATAAACTAGTTGTATATTAAATTTTCAATTTAAGCTTAAACAACAATTACTCGCAATAAGCATGATTTCTGTTGATAGTTAATTGTACATTTTTACATAATAAATTAACATGAGAGCATACCCATTTCAGTTGATAGTTAATACTTCACATATAAGTTAGTTGAGTATCATTGAAATATGATACGGGAGTTAGAGGTACCTTCTATATTACCCTTTTTTATAGGATATGTTTGGTTAATCGGTTCACAGTGGCTTAACTAGTAAAAAAAACCTCCCATTGGGATTTTAAGTTTTTAGTTTTTCACCTCTTGAAAAGATTTAAACCTTTTTAAAAAACCTCTGATAAATACTTTGAAAATCTTTTTAAACTATATGGTAATAACATAATAATAAGTTAAATCACAAAAAAACGTTCTTAAATACCCCTTGAGATCATTGATATACTCTATCCATCACAATTAATTGTCACTAAATAAATGCAATGACTGTATTATTAATCAATACAATTTAACATCTACCCACTTAAAAATATGCTAACCGGGTGATAATAAATAATGATTTTGGAACATACCAAAATTAAAAAAAAAAAACTACAAAAAAATTTGGGTAGACTTGTTTTGTTTAAGAACATATACTTTTAATAGTTTGTTTTAAAAAGATTGATGTGCCAAACAAGGAAGTCATGAGATGTATTACTTTGAGCATTCAAAGAATTATTATTATTACTAGAAGAGCACCCGCGCATTGCGGCGGTGAATATATTAATAATGCTCAAAAAAATATTTTATTTATGTTTGAATATTGTTTTTATATGTACACCTTATAAATTTACTTTCTAAAGTCTTTTAAATTTTGCTAACAATTATACGAGCATGTATTTTAAGACTAATTGTTATGTGAAATTAAAGAAGTGGTAATTTTTAATCAGTATTTATTATGGATGAATATATTCTTCGTAGTTTCTATAGTTAGGAAATGTTAGTTTAGTCAATATTATCAAATATAGGGGTATTTATGTCATTAGAGTTTCTTGAAATTGTAAGGTAATGAAGAAAATGCTTAAACAAATTATAAGGGTGAATGATTATTATTATTGTTATTATTATTATTATTATTGTTGTTATTATTATTATTATATTATTTGTTGAAGACGTGTGGTAACATTAAAGGAGCTTAGGTGGCAAAATTATAGAACTTATTGTCCCTTTTATATAATAAGACTAGTCAGACTCTCGGCTGTGCTACGCACAGCCCTCTGAGTCCCCAAAAAATAAACGTTAAACTGTATGTTGATAAATGAGAGGTTCGTATTAAATATCTTTTATTACATGAAGGTACGTAATATATATATATATATATATATATATATATATATTAGCTTATATCAGATGTGATAAATACAACACTCAAATTATTTCATACACCACACAAATACAGCATATAAAGCTCACAGTACAATAGGGTAGATTTTGTGTATGAAACTATTTATTTGGAGTATTTATCACCTCCCATCTTATATAGATTCACAACCCAAGCTCCAAGGAAATAAACATTGATATTATGTTGATGAATGTGTGTAATACAAAGTATATACATTCTTATATAGATTCTTGTTGCATTCGTCCCCATGATGCATGGCAGCCTAGTTGTGGGAATATGCAACTAAATGTGGATGTTAGAGGTTCAATCCTTGTCCTAATGTTCCTTTAACATTGGGTTACGTGATTTACATCTCTAATGTTTGCCGTGAGACCAGTCGATGGGGGCTGTTAGATGATCGGTTACCAATTTTTTCAAAGAAACATTTTTCTCTTATTATGTCACACATATGAAGACATCAGGTTAAGATTCTAAGCCATATGATATAATTCTTTTCCCTTTTTTTTTTTTTGTTTATAAGGGATTTATGTATTAGATATATAATTTTGTCTTTAGAAAATTATCAAACATTTAGGTGTTTTTTTATTTATTGGTGACACATGTCAAAATTTTAGTTTATGAGGTGTCAAAATTTTAACTTATGAGGTGTCAAAATTTTAGCATTCACCACACAAATACAGCATATAAAGCTCATAGTACAATAGGGTAGATTTTGTGTATGAAACTATTTAGTTGGTGTATTTATCACCTCCCATCTTATATAGATTCACAACCCAAGCTCCAAGGAAATGAACATTGACATTAAGTTGATGAATGTGTGTAATACAAAGTATATACATTCTTATATAGATTCTTGTTGCATTCGTCCCCATGATGGTAGCCTAGTTGTGGGAATATGCAACATAAATGTGGATGTTAGAGGTTCAATCCTTATCCTAATGTTCCTTTAACAGTGGGTAACGTGATTTACATCCTTAATGTTTGCCATGAGACCGGTCGATGGGGGCCGTTAGATGATCGGTTACCAATTGTTTTCAAAGAAACATTTTCCTCTTGACATAAGGTTAAGATTCTAAGCCATATGGTATAAAATTTTTCCCTTTTTTTGTTTACAAGGGATTTATGTATTAAATATATAATTTTTTCTTTAGAAAATTATCAAACATTTAGGTGTTATTTATCTATTGATGACACATGTCAAATTTTTAGTTTATGAGGTGTCAAAATTTTAACTAATGAGGTGTCAAAATTTTTTCTTATATTCTTCTTCTTATATAGTATAGAAACTAGTAAGAATTAGACCGTGTAACGCACGATCCAGGTTCAAAACTGCCAATATTAGTATTTGCATTGTTATTGTTTTAAAGATGATCGATGATTAAAATAAGAAAATTACTTTTATATCTAAACCGTAATATAACACCCATCCTTTACCACCATTTAAATATAATATATCGGAAGCGCAAGTCCAATAACCATTTATAATTTACATTATTCCAATCAACATATATAATGCAACTAATTTAAAACATCGTTTGTCAACATGGGTGTTATTTCAAAACCAGAAGATAACATTGATTTATACAATCAAATATCAGAGTAACGCCAAGATGTCAAACATTCCTTCCAATTCAACTTCTTGCCCACCCATATTATATCCATAACCTGCAAGAAGTGTTAATGTGAGGGATTAGCATAACGCTAAGTGAGTGAATAATAATCAACAGCACAACTTAGCATAACAAGCTTGTGTACAACAACTAATCTTAAACGCATAAGTACACAATACAACTTTTCAACAATGCAACCATTCAACAACGTCACAATTCAATAATAAGGATCGGTGGTTCTTGAGAAACCCTACTGCCGCGGTGGTTCTCAAAGAACACTTATCCAACCATATCCTGATGATCCCAGCTAGAGATCTTAGTATGTATTACTTTGATTGATTATTAATAAGCTTGCGGAATAGTTTATTAATAACTTGAAAAACAAACTTGTATATAACAGAATATCTAACCAAAAGCTTCAATATTATTAATAATACGAACACACAATTTGTGTTAGGGTTTACAACCTTGAAGCTAATAACTAGAATGAATTCGTCTTCTATCACCCTCTCTAGGGTTTTACAGAATCTCTATTTATAACACATAGAGTCCTTTACAGAATCAAACTATTATGGAAATCCTATCTATTCCATAATTATCTCTAACCGACTAACCAACAGTGGTTGAGTATATAACTAACAGGGGTAGTACTCGTATATTATCAACAGTGGTTGAGTACTTACAAAATACAAACTATATACTAACAGTGGCCCTGTTAGACAAATGTACTAACAGCGGTTGTCTTCTTCTAACAGTGGTTGACTTCTACTAACAGTGGTTGAAGTCTTATACCAACAGCGGCATGATACTTGTATTCTGAGCAAATCTAACAGTGTCTCAGATCTCAACAATCTCCCCCTAAACTTGATCATTCAAAGTAATGATTCAAGTTTCAATCCTTCTTTTCTTCTTCTTTCTCCTTCATTGTTTGCCGCTTATGCAGTTGATTAAACACCATGTATAAAGCTCTGTAAACTCCTTCAGTAATGATGGTTGTAGATAACTTCAAATCAATCAATCTATTCAGCAACCCTGTTCCCAGCACATAGTGTCTATCATCAAACATGTAGATCACCTGCCCATTGTTAAATACTACCATGTGTACTCCAGCTCTGGCAAAATATCTCCAGGTTATAACCCTTTGATAACAATGAAAGAATAAGTGATACAAGCTGGCTGGTTCAAACAGGCTCTGCAATAACTCCATCATTTGTCTTTCAATCACTGCTTCAGAATTCTTTCTATTCCTGATTCTGCTCACTTGATACAATTCCAAAAGATCATCTCTTGTACAAATTCTAAGCAAATCAACCATACTCCCAACATGATCATCAAATCCTCTTTCCCTTTCAATCTTGATCTCAAGGATCATTTTTCTGAAACCATAATCAATTGCTACTCCTTCCCAATTTATAATTCTAGCCTTTCTTGGTCCTTCAGAAATCTCCTTGCTATCAGTAAGAATCTTGATTCTCTTTTTCAGCTCTGGATCAAATCGTGGAATATCAGGAATAACATTATCTTTAGAAATCTGATTTTTCCATGAATTTCTTCTAACTTCATTCTGCTTATCCTCTAAGGCTTTCTCTGCTGCCTCAGCAGCTGCCTTTTCTTTTCTTTCTTCTTCTTCTTTCAAAAACTTTGCCATTTCCTTATCTGCCTTTTCTTTCTTCTCCTTCATCAACGCATTCAAATGCCTATTCTCTTCCATTTTCTTTGTCCACTCCTCATCTCTTCCCATATACCTATCATATGCCTGTTGCAGCTTCTGCATATTCCATCCTCTAACAATTTTAGCTGGAGCATAATTTTCAGACAAAGCATTAATCATTTGTCTTCTCCTTTCAGCATATGGTAAAGGTTTACTCCTTTTCTTGGCTAACTCATCTTGCTTTTTCTTCCTAGCCCTTTCCTCATTCGACTTTTTCATCAACAAAAATCCAGAAGATAACTCTTCCTCTTCATTATCTTTCTTCTTTTTTAAATAATCATGAACTCTCTGAGCAGGAAGCTTTAATCCTTGTGCAGTCTTTTCTTTAACAACCTCTGCAGCCTTCTGTGTAATAGTCACTACACTCAGATCATCTAAAATCATTCTCATATCATCTCCTTCTTCTTCAGCTTTAGCTTCTGCAGCTCTCCTTATCAACCTCTCTCTTTCTTCTACTTGCATCCTCAGCATATCATGAGACTCAATATGAGGTTCTTTAACTTCTTTCACTTTTGATTTTTCTTTTAACTTTCCTTTACCTTTGTCTTTTGCATCAATCACAGGCAATTTAGACTTAGGTTTGAGTGGTGAAGTTGGTTCTCTGATTGTAACAGGTACCTCTCTTGATCTTGTTGTTGTTGTAGTTGTGGCAGGGGTTGGTATGATAGCAGTGGTTATTGGTATATTAACAGTGGTCGGAGTTGGTGTACTAACAGAGGTAGACATAACAGTGGTTGTGTTAGTGTTGACAGGGGTTGAAATTGTGACAACAGAGGTAGAAGTTTTGACAGGGGATAATCTTTTAGTTGGCTTTCTTCTGGAAATAGATTTCTTTCTTGTAAAGGTATGCAACTTCTTCTCTTCAGCAATTGATTGCTTCCCCTTAACCTCAACTTCTCTTTCTTTTTCTACATCATCAACCACCTCATACACTGACCTATCACTGAAACTCACTCTTTTCTTATCATCCAGATTAGCACCCATCACATCCCAAACATATAATCTAAGTGCAGCTTTCTCAGGCAATTCTTTATTCAATGGAAATACCTGATAAACTGTTTCATCAGTCTGCTCTGCTCCTGCACCATCAACCACCTCATCATCTAAACTTTCATGTATCACATAATCAGATACATTTAGCTCCTCCTCAGCCTTATCCCTGCTCTGCACATAATCATCATCTTTATCATCAAACACTAACTCCACAGTGTCTTCTGATTGTGCCTTATCACTACCACATATATTCATCTCAACTGTATTGTCATCAAACTCAAACACCTCTGTAGCTGTTTCATTATCAAGCTCAAGCACCTCTGTAGCTGCAGAATCATCATTCATCTCATCATCATTTATCATTGCTCCACCCATATCATCATGAGGTCCATATGAATCATCATCATCATCATCACCTGCTTTTGTTGAACCATCATCTTCAGGCATAATATCATCATCTGCTTTCTTCTCCTCCTTGCCTGAAGATTCCTTTAACCTATTTGCAGGTAGAAGGATATTGTTGACAGCCTCCTCAAGCACTAACAATCGATTCTGCACATCAAGCAATTCTGCCTTCTGATGATTAATGATCTCCTTCTGCTTAGCAATGAACTCATCCTGAGCTTGAATTTTCTGTTGAGCCTCTTTTCTGTAAGCCCTTTCCCTCTCATATTTACTCCACAATTTATTGACATCATGTACAAGATAGGAAATCGTCAATTCATCAGTATCACTAGGCTCATCAACAGTAGAGTGTGACCTCTTAGTTGAATCCTTGCCCACATCCGCCACTGCAGATGTCCCTTGGTTATTGGTACTGGGACCTACATTTGAATCATCACCCATAGGCTCATCAAACATAGTTGCCTCTGGTTGGGTCTGATTAATGTTACCACTATCCTGCCCTGCCAGTGGGCTAGAAACAGTAGTGGCAGCCCTTCCAGAATGAACATTTTCATCAAGTATGTTCACCTGTTGTGTTGGAACAGTTGACTGAGACTGTGGAGAAACAGGAATCTCCATAGCCTGTGAAGCCTTCTTGGATTTCTTGGCTTTAGATTGGGTAGGCTGTTTGTTCCCTTGTTTTCTTTTGATGCCACCTCTTGATGTGTGTTCAGAACCAACTTGTTTTGTTGGTCTGTCATCAGTTGGTCCAGATGGTGTTGGTAATACACCACCAGTAGCAGAAGGAGTAACTAGCATTGTAGAAAACAATGCAGTTTCCTTCTTAGAAAAAGCATTCTGATATTTATTCATAGCCTGAATAGTCCTCAAAGATAGAGTAGAACTAACAATGACACTATCCTCTGCTGGCAGATTTGACAATTGATTATTTAACAAAAGCTGAACAAATCTAGGGTACATAACGAATGTATCACCCTTTACATTCCTAACCATATTATCTAAGATAAATCTAGACATATTAAATTTGATACCCTGTGCCAAGCAGATAATAGGATATGCAATTGTAGAACTAAATTCATTAAAACTAGTTCTCTTTTGAGACAAACATACCAGAAAAGTATGAATGTAGAACTTCCATTGAGGACAAAACCAAGACTTCAAGAAAGTATATTCGGATCTTGTCTTTCCTGAACCTTCATACCCCATATCCATAATGCCTTTAAACAAATCTTCCCTCGATAATTCCAGAATTCCACCTTCATCATCAAACTGTAATAGTTCTCTTAGAACAATCTCAGTAACCATTACCTTCTGACCCTTGACAGTGGAATGAATGTGAGTAATGCCATTAACATTCCCCTCCTTTGCATTCTGCCAGAATTCCTGAATATGTGATCGAATCAATCGTGGAGCGACAGTAAGGGCATAAGTAACTGGACAATTACTTAAGAAATCGATGATAGGATGAAAATACTCATCGGCAAGTTCTTTATTCAAGAAAGCCCTCATGTTGTGTTCAGAATGAACACTGAGCGTAGAAGTACCAGAATCAGACGAAGATGACGATGCCATTGAAGAAATTGATGAACGAATGAAGTGTGAATTACAATAAACAACTCAAATCGAGAGCGAATATTGAAGGGTTTTGAAAAGTTTGAAAGCGTAATTGAAAAAGTGAAGTATTTGAGTATTTATTTGACGACAGTGCCAAGCCCTAAAAATAGAACTAGCAGTGGCACTGCTAGTTATACCCAAAAGGTGCACAATTTACAAATAAACCCAACAGGGGTACTTCACTTGACCAATTTATAGTCAACCCTTTCTAACCATCTAACAAAGCTAGCAGCGGCTGATAGTCTAGCAGGGGCATCCGACCAAGGAAACACCAACTTAGAACTAACAGGGGCATAAACTTAGCTTAGTTAGACAACGAATTTTTTTTTTTTTTTTTTTTTTTTTTTTTTTTTTTTTTAACCAAAACAAATAAGAAGAAACAAATAAAACATTAAATTCCAGCTCAAGTGATGTCTCTTGACAGTGGCTGAAACCTGCAATATTAAACTAAGAAAAACAACTAGCAGGGGTTAAATTACACACATATACAGCAGGGGTTTAAACTACATTGACAGTGGCACAGGTAAACTAACAGTGGCACCATCTGTTATCATAATGAAGCTAACAGTGGCAACACCTGACCCTGTCACATACAATATATTTTACCCATGTTAGTATCAAATCCAGACCAAAACACTACGTGAGATTGATCATACCAATATTAGTTATCAAAAATGTAAATCTTCCTACATCAAATGCTTTTGTAAAAAGATCTGCAAGTTGATTATCAGTATGAATTTTAAAAATATGAATCAATCTTTTATCATAACAATCTCTTATAAAATGATATCTGATTTCAATGTGTTTGGTTTTTGAATGCTTAACTGGATTCTGAATGATACTAATAGCAGAAGTATTATCAATATAAATAGGAGTGTTCATGAAAGTCAAACCATAATCCAGCATTTGATTCTGAATCCAAAGAACCTGTGCACAGCAACTTGATGCTGCAACATATTCTGCTTCTGCTGTAGAAGTGGAAACTGTGGTTTGCTTCTTGCATTGCCATGACACTAACCTATTTCCAAGAAATTGACATCCTCCACTAGTCGATTTCCTATCCATATTCTCACCACCATAGTCACTATCTGTGAATGCCTTTAGCTCAAAATCTGATCCTTTAGCATACCAAAGGCCCAAGTCTGGTTGACCTTTCAAGTATCTAAAGATCCTCTTCACAGCATACATATGTGACTGTTTTGGATTGGTCTGATATCTAGCACAAAGACACACTGCAAACATTATATCAGGTCTAGATGAAGTTAAATACATCAATGAACCAATCATGGACCTATATAAGTGCACATCTACTTCCTCCCCCTCAGGATCAGAATTAAGATGTTTATGTGCCTCCATGGGAGTGCTAGCTACCTTCACGTCTTTATAACCAAATTTATTCAAAATATCTTTCACATACTTCCCTTGGTTAATAAAGATTCCATCTAACTTCTGCTTCACCTGCAATCCTAAAAAGAATGTGAGTTCACCCATTGAACTCATCTTGAACTTCTTATGCATTAAATCCTCAAACTCTTTGCACAATGAATCCCTTGTAGACCCGAAAATAATATCATCAACATACACCTGTACCAACAATATATCTCTTTGAACCCTCTTGGTAAACAATGTCTTGTCAATAGTACCTCTCTTGAATCCATTCTTGAGTAAGTACTCAGATAGAGTATCATACCAAGCTCTTGGAGCTTGATGTAATCCATACAATGCTTTCTTCAATCTGCACACTCTATCTGGATATGTTGGATCTTCAAACCCTGGTGGTTGGCAAACATACACCTCATCATCAATTAGACCATGAAGAAAAGCACTCTTCACATCCATTTGATAGACTTTGAAATCCTGATGAGATGCATAAGCTAAAAATAATCTAATAGCTTCTATTCTAGCAACAGGGGCAAAGACATCATCATAATCTATGCCTTCTTCCTGTGTGTACCCCTGTGCTACCAACCGAGCCTTATTCTTGATCACTATCCCTCTTTCATCTCTCTTATTCTTAAAGATCCATCTTGTGCCTATAGCTTTCTTTCCTTTTGGAAGATCAACCAAATCCCACACATCTTGCAGTTTGAATTGCAACAATTCTTCCTGCATAGATTCAATCCAGCTTGGATCTTTGAGAGCCTCTACTGCCTTCTTTGGTTCCATCTGAGAAAGAAAACATACATATAATGAAGTATGTACATCTTCTTCTCTTACCTTGGTTTGATGTCTAGTCTGAACAGGAGTCATAATATCACCAATAATCAAATCCAAGGAATGATCTTTATGAACCACATATTTAGAGGTAGAAGGATCAAGTAGTTCTCTTTCCAAATTAGAACCCAAAAGATTATCTATCTCAGAGTCTGAAAAAGACTCTCTTTCCTCTCTTTCCTTTGATGGCTTTGGAGTTGCTTCAGAATCTGACAAAGAAGTCCTTTCCAAAACTTGAAATGGAGGACTTTGTTCAACAAATTTTGGAGAATCATGCTCTTCCTCTGACTCATGCTGTGGATCTGTATGAGATCCCTTTGAAGTGTATGGTTGATGATCTGGTGAAGTTGAATCATCTGGACCCTTGCTTGCACCAGTTTTACCAGGTGAACCATTTGAATCATCAGAAGAAGCATCTTTCTCTGGTTGATCCTGATCCTGTTGAAATACTTCTGGTGGATCTGGAGTCCAAATAGGAAACAAGACATACTTCAAGTCATCCTTTTTAGTTTGACTTGAGATTGAATGCCCATCTGCACCTGCATCATTACCTGCATCTGTACCTGCATCTGTACCTGCACTAATAGACAAATCTGGATATCTAAAAGCATGGGTTAGTGCATCAATATCAAACAAAACTTCTGGACCTTTTCCTTCTACATTTGATGTATGTTCATTAAAGGTCACATTCATGGTCTCTTCTATGATCCTAGTCCTTTTGTTAAATACTCTATAAGCCTTGCTTTGAATAGAGTATCCAACAAATACACCCTCATCTACCTTACTTTGAAACTTACCTAGATGATCTCTGGTATTTAAGACAGTACAAGGACATCCAAATGGTTTTAAAAAGCTAACCAAAGGTTTTCTCTTAAAGAATAACTCATAGGGTGTCTTGTTATGAGGTTTAATAATCAAAATCCTATTCAAAACATAACAAGCAGTGCTAACTGCCTCTGCCCAAAAGGACATTGGTAGTTTAGCATCTGCTAGCATGCTTCTAGCAGCCTCAATTAGTGTCCTATTCCTCCTCTCAGCTACTCCATTTTGTTGTGGAGTCCTAGGTGCACTATACTGTCTTTCTATACCTTTATCCTCACAGAACTTATTCATCTCATGATTCTTAAATTCTGTCCCATTATCACACCTGATGATCTTAACCTTTTGATTAGTTGAATTCTCAATCCTAGTTATGAATGATCTAAGTATTTCACCTGTCTCATCCTTAGTCCTAAGAAAGAACACCCAACTCATTCTAGAGTAATCATCAGTTATTACCAAACAGTAAGATTTCTTCCCTTGACTAGCTACATTGGTAGGGCCAAACAAATCCATATGTAACAGGTGTAAGGGAGTGGTATTGGTATTTACAAACTTGGTCTTATAAGAGGTCTTGTGTTGCTTGCCTTTGAGACATGCTACACAGTGGTCACTACATTCAAATAACTTTTCAGGTAAGCCTCTCACTAGCTTATTCCTAACAAGTTTATTCATGGTCTTGAAATTCAAGTGACACATCCTCCTATGCCATAGTTCAGATTCAGATACAGTAGCTTTAGAAATGAGACAGTTAACATTTTGAGATTCCATCTTGTTTAAATCACTACAGTATACGTTATCCTTTCTTGGAACTCTCATTAAAATCTTATCTTCAGGTATTTTGAGTTTTTCAGAAAGTATAAGGCATTCTGTGTCAGTGAAATATACAGGATTTTGCTTATCTGTGATTTGACTCACACTAAGCAAATTGTATCTCAATTGCTCAACATAATAAACATCATTGAAGGTGAGCTTACTGCTTTTTACCTTACCTTTACCTGTGATTTTACCTCCTTTAGGATTGCTTCCAAACGCTACATCTCCTCCAGAAAACGCTTTAAAGTCCTGTAGCTTTTTCCTGTCTCCAGTCATGTGTCTTGAACAGCCAGAATCAATATGCCATAAGCTTGGTGGCTTGTCCTACACATATATGAGAAAAACAGTTAGTTTTTCTTGGGAACCCAAACCAATTTGGCTTTGGGTTTCCCTTGAGCACCATTGACATCAACCCTTTTGACAGTGATTGATCTCAGTGCTGCATTGGTTTTGGACACTTCAGATTTACACTCATTTTTATGTCTCCAAAAACAATCAATTTTAGACCTGACAGGGGTTAATGATCTGACAGTGGTCACCTTTAAGTTTGTATTGATTACCCTGGCAGTGGTAGCTTTACTTGGTATATACATTCTTTTGAAATGTTTAATACCAGCAGAGGTACCATGTCTGACAGTGGTCAAACCCTCCCCTGTTTGTGTCTTGCCTCTGTTAGCCGTTGACAGGGGCACTGCTGTAGCATTAACAGGAGCTGCAGCCTTGCCTCTGTTAGGCTTATTTATCAACACATGACCTGTACCACTATTCCTATTATTTTTAGGATTGTGGAAACAGTCCTGTTGAAGATGATTATATCTGCCACAAATAAAACATGACTTTCTTTTCACACATTCAAACCCATTACCCAACCTTTGTGAAACCAATTGGTTCCAATTTCTTTGATTACCCCTGGGAATGGATTTATTCACATTATTTGCAGCATGTAACTCAGACTTCTTTGATTTACATGTACACTTATCACACTCAGATTTCAACTTGTCCTTTGATTCAGTTTTGACCTTTTTGTGTACATACCCTAAACCTGAACTAGCCTTGTTGGTTTTCCTGACTTGATCTAACTGAGCCTTTGCCTTCTCAACAAACATCTTTTTACCCTCTTCTAGTTTAGTACTATTTAGTTCAGAAACTAGACCAGTAATAGGCTTAACACATTTATCCACAGAATTACCACTAGATGAGCTATCACTATCACTCTCATCTTCCTCAGTCCAATCAGATACCTCAACTTTATCAAAATTCACATTATCAGTACAATTAACAACTGGATCTACCTTTATAACCTCCTCAGACACACCTACCTTAAGTGTTTCTAAAACAAAATCACTTTTAGGTGGGAAATAAGTATGATTATAAGGTGGAGGAACAGCATTAAGGTTGTAACCTAATCCAAGTTTTAATTTATCATGAATTTGAGACTTGATTAAGTTTTGAACACCTTTTGAGACATTTTCCAATTCATCAACTTTCAATTTTATTGATTCCTTATCAGAAATTGCCTCAGCCAACTTAGCACTTAGCATATCAACTTTTGTTTGTAAAGCTTTCTTTTCCCAATTTAGATACTTAACATCTAAGTGAAATTGAGATTCATTCTTTTCATAAGCTTTTATCTGATTTTCTAAGTTTTCAATAGCTAAAGTGGCATGTTGACTCTTTTCCTTACAAGCTTTTAATTCATTACACACAACCAGATTATGATCCCTATAAAATTTAACCATTTTCTTACATGCAGGAGAACATAATTTAGATTGTACCTCATATGGAATGTCTGAAGGCTCTGGTTCTTCTGTGACAGCCATCAAAGCTTGATTCTGAACTACAAGCTCTTCTTGGTCACTCCAGTCAAATCCTCCCATTCCATCTTGAGCAACCAATGAATCTGAAGTGGTGTTCTGAACAGGTACCAATCTTCTTTGTGGAGCAGAACTATTTCTCATAATACCATTCTGAGATCCTCCAGCCTGTGTGCTCTTGCATTCTCTAGCAAAGTGTCCCATCTTGTGACAGTTGAAACACTCCACCTTGCTCTTGTCAAAACCAGCTACACCATCTCTCTTGTAAGAAAAATTTCTGTTCCCAGACCTCTGCATAAACCTCTTTGCCCTGATTGTAATCATTGCCATCTGCCATCTTAAATCCATCTCTTCCAGGTCCTCTTCACTAACTTGCTCTAAATCTTCTGTAGTTAATGAAGAATTCACATGGCTTGCAAAAAATGCTTCCAATACATTATCATTAGCACCAGATGTGCTACAACTACCAGATTCACCAACAGAAACAAAAGCAGCATTATTTGAGCTACCATTGGACTGTTTCAACGTTAGAACTTCAGGCTCAAAATTCCTCAGATCATTGTACAGGTCTTCAATCTCTTTCTCTTCAAGATCTGGACTTTGTCTAAGTCCCACAGTGTACATATTCCAATCTGTACCAAGTGATCTTAGAAACTTCCTGTTCAAGTCATCTTTATCAATCTTGACATTGTGATTTTCTAAATCACCCACAAGTTTTTGAAACCTATCAAAAGTCTGAGTAAGAGTTTCAGACTTTACACCTGCAAAGTTTTCAAACTGTTGTTTGAGAAGAGATCTCTTATTCTTCTTGGTGTTATCATTACCACCAAATCTCTTAACAATTGCTTGCATAAGAACCTGAGCATCTTCACAGTTTTCAAACTTCCTTTGATACTCATTAGGAATCGACAAAAGTAGAGTACTTAATGCCTTCCACTCTGTTGCTCTTTCTTTTCTCTCTGCATCAGACTTTGGTGGTGGTCTTTCTTCCTTTTTACCGTCTGCATCCTTAGTATAGTTTGGTCCATTAGTAACCACCTCCCACATCATATAATCCGTAAGCAACATGTATTGCCTAATCCTAGTCTGCCATAGCTCAAACTCATCAGGTTTGAGCATGGGAATCTTTGTAGCTTGTATACCTTCCATTGATTCCGTAGACATCTTGTTATTTGTTGATAAAGCTGTGAAATTCAATTACCTTCTTCAAGATCAAAGTAATATCAAGCTCTGATACCACTTGATGATCCCAGCTAGAGATCTTAGTATGTATTACTTTGATTGATTATTAATAAGCTTGCGGAATAGTTTATTAATAACTTGAAAAACAAACTTGTATATAACAGAATATCTAACCAAAAGCTTCAATATTATTAATAATACGAACACACAATTTGTGTTAGGGTTTACAACCTTGAAGCTAATAACTAGAATGAATTCGTCTTCTATCACCCTCTCTAGGGTTTTACAGAATCTCTATTTATAACACATAGAGTCCTTTACAGAATCAAACTATTATGGAAATCCTATCTATTCCATAATTATCTCTAACCGACTAACCAACAGTGGTTGAGTATATAACTAACAGGGGTAGTACTCGTATATTATCAACAGTGGTTGAGTACTTACAAAATACAAACTATATACTAACAGTGGCCCTGTTAGACAAATGTACTAACAGCGGTTGTCTTCTTCTAACAGTGGTTGACTTCTACTAACAGTGGTTGAAGTCTTATACCAACAGCGGCATGATACTTGTATTCTGAGCAAATCTAACAGTGTCTCAGATCTCAACATATCCGTATGGCCATAACGGACGAGACCGATAGCTAATGGTTATTATCCTCAAACACAGGTTCTACACACAACGAATGAAGCAAAACCCCGTGTAATTCATACAATAACCAACTAGCTTAACCAACCAGTTCAACCCGTTGACCTCATTAACAACTGATGCCCGAAGGCCAAATATATCACGTGATCACATATCTACATATTTATTGGGTCAACAGTATTATTACTAACAACCATAATGATCATGGCAAACTAGAACAGTAATAATACGTTACTTGTTGTAACCAAACCTGTTACAACTAAACCACACTGAGGATTAAAGATCCACTCACCAAATACCTCAGTCATCCACTCAGTAGTCTAATGTCACTGAGTCTTTTGTTTATCTGAAAACACAACAGAACAACACAAGTTAGTCACTTGTCCCAAGGTAGATATAACACCATTCCAATATGTTTACCTCAACAATTCTCTAACATACTCAATTCATATGAATTAACACATTCATCACAATTATCAACATGTCAACACCTTTAATAACTATAAGTTTCATAGTCACTAATCACAATCATCTTTAGTAGCTACAACATAATACTACAACCTAAACAACATGATATTTAATTCAATTATCATATTTGTTGACTTATCACTTAGTCATGACTAATTACCATGATAATCACTTTCAACTTCAAATCAAATAAATTGTCACTAATCAACTTGGTTAAACCATCACCAAAGTTATCAACCTCTACCATCCACAATTCATCAAACTCATCATTATCAACATATTCTCAAGAACACCTCTTGAACACTTAATCAACTTACACATTTTATCTTGAATGATATTAAGCATCATCATTAACCAACCATATTATCTTTATTAACAACAATTATCAATTTATTCATCATCACCCTATGCTTTTAAAATCATCATTCATGAATAACCAAGTATAATAATACTTTACTTATGAACATATATCAATTTCAACATTTCTAGCTTAGAGTTTCACTTATAATCATGAACTAACTATCAACTAACCATTCTAACATGATTATAACCTTTACTTTATGAATAATCAACTAAACCCATCACCTTATATATAATCAAACATGAAATTCTTCAATTCTATGTTAAGGTTTAGTTAGAAATCATGAATTAATCCTTAACTAACATCAATTTAACAAAACCAAGCTTCAATTTCAGATTTTAACCCATCAATTAGTTACAACCCCAAAACCCTCAAATTCTAGGTTAAATACATGAAGAACACATAATCATACCTTGATTATAATGATGATAGTAGTTTGAATTCGTGTTTAGCAACTTCAATTTGATGTTTTTCTCATGAATTGATTAATCTAGGGTTTTATGTGAATGTATATGTACGTACGGTGTGTATGTATATAGATATATGATGAAAATAACAAACCGACTCAAAATATGAGTCTATTACATAATTATTCAAATTTCATTCCCCGTACTTATCATTGTCTGGAACTTAAAAACCATTCGCGAGGAAAAACTATTTTATTTTACCGTCAACTATATATATTTAAAACAAGTCATAATTTACTCGTCACAATAAATTATTTGACTCTTTTCCTCATTTATTTTTAATTAACACAACGCACCTATTTTCTGAAACATTTAATAATAATTCATCATCAGAAAATATTAAAATACTACCAGACCCGAGGAATGGATGTTACACGTAACTATTGTCAAACATTAACAATTGATTATTGTCATACACCTTGAATCGTAGATCATGTAGAGAGAATTGGTTGTAAGATCTAATGAAAAATCTAGAAAGCATGGAAATTAAATGATAACAATGAAATATCATATTCTTAACAATCTAAGATGACTAATTGAACTATTATTTATGCTTTCATAATAGATATTCTATATACCGAACTCGAAACTACCACAATTGAAGAATATGTAAAATTTTCTTGATTGTCCTACACAATCCGATATGTACGTATAACCACTTTCAAATGTAATATGGAAATGAGATTTTTTGGAAAAAATGAACCTTATAATAATACCTAATACGAACAAATAGTTTTATGACAAATTTTCAATCTTCACAAATTTATTCATAATAAAAGGTATTGTCTCCGATTCGAAAAAAAAAATTATAGCTTTTTGTGTAAAGAAAAACTTTTAAAACCTTACATTTAAGATTTTATAAGTACTATTATCTTTTTTGAGAATTTAGAGATAAATATAGATTGAGATATATAGTGAAACTTTTTAATAAAAGAGTTAAAGCATTTAATCAAATAACACTACAAAATAAGTAGTAGATGCGTCCGTGTCGAAATAGTAGGCATAATTATGACTAAATTTGAAATATGTTACATTAGAAGTACTATTGCTCTTTTTAGAAGTATTTATGATATGTCATTATAAGAAAAAGTATAATTCTTTTAAATAATAATATAAAAAATTGATAAGAAGATTAAAGAAAAATGTATACAGAAAAGTAAAAGTGTTTGCTAAATAAAAGAAAATATAATACTTCAAATGAGATGTAAACGTATCAAAGTAGTTGTCGCACCCCCAAATTTGTATAGCAGAAACGTATTGCGTCGGGGCGCGACTAATCAAATATCATCACACCAAGATACAACGAACGACCTCTAAATGTGTCGTTTGAAAAATAAGTACATTCCATATATATAATGTTTGCAACGTAACATTTACAATCCAAAAATATAGTTCCTAGAGCCCACGTCCATGACAGGAGATTCAATTACATGACTGCATACAAAAAGTAATGTGAGAAAATCTCCTTTGAATTCAGTTGATAAAACCATGCGACTCTAGTTTGTGGTTCCCTGAAGGAATCCTACTGTTGTTGTGTACCAGAGATTACATGCTAAAATGGTCAACATGAATGTTGGTGAGTTCATAGGTTTAGTAGTTAAATCATAGTTATGAAACACAGGATTTCCGACGTTTTGCAACCAAGCAAAAATTAAGTAATAATTACTTCCGATTGCCATGAGCTCACAGTTCGAAGCCTAACCTGTTTGGTGCCTCCCGGAAGTGTTTAATCCAGAACACTTATAAGACAAATACTAATGCATCCGTTTGACTTATAGTCAAGTTGGCGCTACCAACCCGGACGGGGGGTGTCAGTCCCCAAATGGATCCATTCACTAATACTCGCGCTAACGCAATTAACGAACCGTGATATGATGAAGACTTTCAGTGGATTATAGTATCACTCATGCAATATGTAAAGATGTTTCCAATTACTTGTGTTCATATAAAACAATGCGTAATAATCTCACCCCAAAGTAATAACAGTAAAAATGGGGCTATGAGACTCACCTGAGTCTTTGCAAGTAAGCGTTTATAGCAATAAACGTGTATCCTAAATGTAACCTTCCAACGCCCTAAATATAACACCCCTTATTTAGTGAACCATTATAATAATGATTCTTGACTCGGAAGCGTAAATTTAAAACATATAAAAGTACATAAGTTGTTTTCAAAACTTAACACACCGATTTATCAATCTATTACAACCATAATAATACCATAATGAGGTGTTGTATAAATTCACCATTTTCTTATCAAATTAAAATATATCAGAGTATACTTCGGTTGTCAAACATTCCATCATTTCCAAGAACTTCCTGCCCAGCCCAATATGTCCCATCAATTATAACCTGCAGGAAGGACTGTAGTGGGGTTAGCATAACGCTAAGTGAGGGAATCAATAAACACAGTCTAACTTAGCATAACAACTTTGTTTACAATAAATAATCATAAACAAAACATTACAATAAATCAATGGTTCCTGGGGAAACCCTCAGCCAAGAACACACAACCAATATCACATAATATCAATGAGATAACATCTCAATACAATGAGGATCGGTGATTCTTGGGGAAACCTTCAGCCAAGAATACTTACCGTACATATCCGTATGGCCATAACGGACGAGACCGATAGTTTGGTACTAATCTCATACGACCTAATTTCCTATTAACGATGAGTACAAGGAAATTCCTATCGTCTTACAATAGTAACCAAACCCAACCATCCGGTTGACCTCAATACACTGAATGCCCGAAGGCCAAATATCAAGTGATCACATATTTAATCAGGTCAACATATCAGACTAAACAGTCTATCAACAGTATTATTACTACTAGCCATAATCATAATGGAAAACAAAAACAGTAATAATACGTTACTCGTTGTAACCAAACCTGTTACAACTAAATCACACTGAGGTTATAGATCCACTCACCGACACCTCAGTTGTCCACTCAGTAGTCTAATGTCACTGAGTCTTCTCCATATCTGGTAATATAACATAATAACACAAGTTAGTCACTTGTTCCAATGTGGATGTAACATCATATTAATTAATCCGGATTATCAATCCAACATTCCATGGCATTGATTATACTTGATTCAAAGATTCAACTTTTTGAATTATTACTTAATCATGCCTAACTATTATGATGATCACTTCTCAACTATAATTCAAATGAGTTATTATTCACTTATAGTAAATTAACACAATATAATTCAAGATTATGAATAATCACCTTAAACATCAAAGTTCACAATTCCTTATCAAGTTATGATCATTATGATCACAACATCATTTTAATCACTTTACTTATCACCAAGTAGCATGATCAAACCATTACTAAGGTTATTAACCTCAATTATCAATAATTCATCAAAACCACAATACTAGGTTTAATGAATACTTAACAATTAAGTTCACACCATCATCTTTAATCATCAATTAAGTGTTCTTAGCCATAAACAAATGCTAATTTTATCTTATAACCCATTATAATCATCAAATTCATCATTAGCCTCAAGAACACATAATCAATTTCTTCAATCAAATGTTAGGCTTAGATTATAATCATGAATTAAACATCAAATCTCAATTCTACAAGCATTACAAGCTTCAATTTCATATTAACCATCTTAATTCAATCAAATACACAAAACCCAATTTCTAGGGTTTATAGAAATCATGAAATTGAGACTTACAAGATGCTAATGATGACGTAGAGATTATTAAATCACGTTTTCAAAGCTTAAATCATAATTCCATAAGTTCAATTTCTCCTCAAAGCTTGTTTTGAGAGTTACAAATTGTTCCAGGGGTGTTTTGGGTTCGATCGTACACAACAGGAAAGAAGAAGATGAGATATTTGAAGTGATTTGATAATTTGAGTGTAAAGCTAGGGTTTTGATCTCTCTCTCGTACTAAATCGAATTTCTGGAATGTTTGTGAATTTTCATACGTATCAAACACATATATTAGATAATATGTGTACTAGTTTTATCCCCTTCTAAATCTATTGCCTGGAACTTAAAAACCATTTGCGGGGAAAAACTATTTTATTTTACCGTCAACTGCATTAAATTAAAAAAGTTAACAATTTACTAGTCACAATAAATTATGTTGACTCTTTAACCAATTATTTTCTGACATACGAATTAAATATTAAAAGTCAGAAAATATTAAAATACAACTAGACCCGAGGAGTGGATGTTACAAATCTCCCCCCCTAAAAAGATTTCATCCTCGAAATCTGATCACACTTATCCAATCCAGTGTAATAGAATCACATAAATATATACTTTGTGCCTTTTAGCTCATTTCAGTTTACTAACCGAATAGGCTATATCCAACATGAAGATAGCATCATCAACTATATAATCACAAAAGATTCACATATTCTATGTTACTCCCTTGAGCAACTCATAAATATATATACATATATTCAATTCTTTCCACATGCACATAACCGAATGTACATGTCACTATCTTTTCCTTTTTCACATATATTGTGAACATATTCTATTTCTAAACATTTAACTGGCCATTTACATGATCATTTATAACTAGTCATGTATACAACACAATCACTTAACATAAGTGAAACACGTAATCACATGAACATTTTATTGTTATATCAATAATACTAGTGGTAATGAATACCACAATATACACATTAACAATAAAAGTTCTATTCAATTCACAACTAGCAATTTAGCTAATAACTATGTATTTCTTTAGCTAACACATTGCTAGAATATCTATTTTCGCAACTAGTTCTTTACTGATTTACAACTTGTATTTATACACCACCACTAGGTTATATGAAACTTTTACTCGTAAGGAATCCAATTCATATAACCATAAGCTCATAAGAGTAAGCAGTAGGTAGAGGTCAAATCCAATAGATAAAACTCTTATCACATAATCAATTAGCATCCTACCATATTCAGTTGGATGCTAAATCAGCACCAGTTGATACCATGCTGCATTAACATAATTCTTTCAACAACATAAGGTGCTGTCTTTAATCACATATTCAACAATATATTAACACATTGTTACTTGTAATTAATTGACCTCTACTTTGCTTAGTTCTTATTTTAATTCACACTAGTTGCAATTAACCACATACAAATTTCTTGTACCATAGGTACCACATTAACAACTGATTAGTGGTTTATTACTCTTTCATTTCAATCAATCATTGACTATTTCTCCACTACAGGTCAATATATCTTATCTGTTATTTCAAAATTACTTTAATTTCTCTGGTACTTGGTAACCTCAACAATTCCATGTAAAATGGCATAATACAAATACGTTGGCCAGACGTCGTCATATTATGTCAGGTACACTTCATTTTTAGGTTACTTCATACCATCAATCTCCAAAGTGATTAACTTTTACTCTTATATATCTCCCAAAGTGATATCAATAATTATCACACTTATAATAATACTTTGTAGCAGTTATCTGACCACTTATTAACTTGCTACCAATTTCATTTATCACTTTGAATGAACAACTAATCACATAATCAGGTATATATAACTCTTTTCACTATTTCATTAACACACATGTAATGTCCAACACAATTACATCCATCAACCTCTTTATTACTTGATTCAATGTCAATTACTAGTTACATCATTTAATATTTATAGTACATTTAGTACCACACACTGTTATCAATACTACGTGTAATACTCAACACATATTCATCAATCTAGACAACTTTAGTTGAATTACAATTGAGCATTTCATGTTCAATTATCACATAAGTATGAGCTCAGGTACTTATTTTACAAATTCTTAAAATGCTCAATTTAACACTTTCTAGTACTCTACATGATTTAAATACTTCATCATGTTCAACTAATTAACATAATATAGTCAACATAACTCTATAACCAATGTTTACTAATCCTAGTGAGCAGCAATCAACAATATCAGTTGCTACCCGATTTTGCAGTTTAGTAAACAATCGAAAAATAACTAATACCCGATAAGAGTATGTGGACCTCTTAAAACAAGTTCTTAATATTGTATTTAGTCATAGGAATGATCCCTGAGCTAAAAGAAACAAAAGCTCAATACAAAACATAAGCTAAAAGTCCTAAATAAGGTCCGAAAAATAGTAAAATGCCATTTTCGAGCCCCAAACGACCCCGAATGGCCAAAAACCGCCTAGGCTAAGAACTTAGCTTTGATCATTGGACCATTTTCGAGTGACCGTGTAAATTTCAGCCCAATCCGAGTTCAAAGAAAATTTGTCAAATTTTTCGTCGCTAAAAACACTACTAAAGGACTTGTGCACTTTTGGAATTTGCAAATAATTGGTCATATTTATTCTTGCAAACACAATCCGGACTAAGGTGGCTGGATCGCGTTCACCTTTAGAAAACTTTCTGTAACCAAATAACACTTGGCAACGCGATCCGGAACAAAGGGCTGGATCGCGTTCTTATGAAGGAAACGTTCTGTAACCGATTTGCACTTGGAAACGCGATCCGGAAACGAGGCTGGGATCGCGTTCGTAAAACCAAAATCGACTTTGACAAATTATAACTACTGAACGCGATCCGGGCAATATGTGGGGATCGCGTTTGAGCTTATTACTGCTCAACATCATACCTGCACCACATTATGCAATTTTCTGAAATTCAAACGAGTATATCTTACAAACCGTAAATAGTTAGGGTCTGAAATTTTGCAGGCACCTTCATATAACCAAAATGCAACTTTCCATTTTCACACTTTTTAAAATTCACGTTTTACGAGAAAATGGACATACGACTTATTTTGGGACCATTTTAGCTCATTTTTGTGACACATCAAATTTCAAATGGCTTGGTTTTTTGGTTTCCACCCTTTGCCAGCATGTTCCTATATACATTTATGACGTATGGGCACTTTCATCATCCTCATATACTTGTTATATCATGTTTTAACTAGTCGACCCGTTCAAGGGTCCAAATGGGCATTTTTTTTCAAATTTAACCAAAATGACTACACTAGCTCTTTCAATACACTTTGCTATTATATTTATGACATATAGTCACTTTAACATTCGTTATACTCGAGTCACTACTCATTTTAACCATGTAACCAATAAGTGACTCATTTGGGCACTTATCGACCCATTTGGGTTTTCACACATAGGGTTACTATTCTAACACCTAATTTACACTTCTTTGACTATTCCAAGTCAAACAAAATCATTTTCACTATTGGTGTCACATTATAGCTTTGAAACACCAATTTTCACCTTAAAATCATCATGTTTAGACCAATTACAACAATTCTTCAATAATGACTTTTCCAAAACTTGTCAACACATATAAAGACTCGTTGACCACTTTGACTTTCTACTTTACCACTTTTAATACCTAGATCATAATTCAACCACAATCATGATCAAGGCATACCACATAAACATTTAGCCACATTTTCAAGTATTCTCCCGAAGGAGCAACTATACTTCAAACAACTATCACGTAATGCACTAACAAGGATTTATAATCACCTTTCCTTTAGCAAATCATAATCACATAATGATTTATACTTTATTTTTTTCTATAGTAGACAAACTCAAATTCAAACAGCATCACTGTTATATCTTAATTAACAATGTGTCTACACAGTTTAACACATAATCTGCAATTCAAAGTTCAGTCAGAACTACTCATATCACTAAATGTTTCATTTAATACTTTTATCATTGCATCAACATTTAGCAATCACCACTAAATCATAACCGGGGAATCATATCAGTCTGACTCAATCACTTTACTACTAATCATCATTGTAAAGCAAGCAATTCCAATTAAGGTAAATCCAAGTAAGCTTATCGAAGATTATCAGATATAGCCGAATTGCCGAGAGTACCAGTCAGTACTCATGTGTTACCGTCTCTGTATTCAAAACAACAATCTCACAAGTTGTTAAGCGTTAGTACATATCACACTAACTAATTCTCATACCACAACTAATCCCACACTCATTGAAATGTTTGACTTAACACAACGATAGATTTGGGATTGAACATTACCAATGTCCAATTCACTCAAACCTATGCTCTGATACCAACTTATAACAATCCTCATTTAGTGAACCATTATAATAATGATTCTTGACTCGGAAGCATAAATTTAAAACATATAAAAGTACATAAGTTGTTTTCAAAACTTAACACACCGATTTATCAATCTATTACAACCATAATAATACCATAATGAGGTGTTGTATAAATTCACCATTTTCTTATCAAATCAAAATATATCATAGTATACTTCGGTTGTCAAACATTCCATCATTTCCAAGAACTTCCTGCCCAGCCCAATATGTCCCATCAATTATAACCTGCAGGAAGGACTGTAGTGGGGTTAGCATAACGCTAAGTGAGGGAATCAATAAACACAGTCTAACTTAGCATAACAACTTTGTTTACAATAAATAATCGTAAACAAAACATTACAATAAATTAATGGTTCCTGGGGAAAGCCTCAGCCAAGAACACACAACCAATATCACATAATATCAATGAGATAACATCTCAATACAATGAGGATCGGTAATTCTTGGGGAAACCTTCAGCCAAGAATACTTACCGTACATATCCGTATGGCCATAACGGACGAGACCGATAGTTTGGTACTAATCTCATACGACCTAATTTCCTATTAGCGATGAGTACAAGGAAATTCATGTCGTCTTACAATAGTAACCAAACCCAACCATCCGGTAGACCTCAATACACTGAATGCCCGAAGGCCAAATATCAAGTGATCACATATTTAATCTGGTCAACATATCAGACTAAACAGTCTATCAACAGTATTATTACTACTAGCCATAATCATAATGGAAAACAAAAACAGTAATAATACGTTACTCGTTGTAACCAAACCTGTTACAACTAAATCACAGTGAGGTTATAGATCCACTCACCGACACCTCAGTTGTCCACTCAGTAGTCTAATGTCACTGAGTCTTCTCCATATCTGGTAATATAACAGAATAACACAAGTTAGTCAGTAGTTCCAATGTGGATGTAACATCATATTAATTAATCCGGATTATCAATCCAATATTCCATGGCATTGATTATACTTGATTCAAAGATTCAACTTTTTGAATTATTACTTAATCATGCCTAACTATTATGATGATCACTTCTCAACTATAATTCAAATGAGTTATCATTCACTTATAGTAAATTAACGCAATATAATTCAAGATTATGAATAATCACCTTAAACATCAAAGTTCACAATTCCTTATCAAGTTATGATCATTATGATCACAACATCACTTTAATCACTTTACTTATCACCAAGTAGCATGATCAAACCATTACTAAGGTTATTAACCTCAATTATCAATAATTCATCAAAACCACAATACTAGGTTTAATGAATACTTAACAATTAAGTTCACACCATCATCTTTAATCATCAATTAAGTGTTCTTAGCCATAAACAAATGCTAATTTTATCTTATAACCCATTATAATCATCAAATTCATCATTAGCCTCAAGAACACATAATCAATTTCTTCAATCAAATGTTAGGCTTAGATTATAATCATGAATTAAACATCAAATCTCAATTCTACAAGCATTACAAGCATTACAAGCTTCAATTTCATATTAACCATCTTAATTCAATCAAATACACAAAACCCAATTTCTAGGGTTTATAGAAATCATGAAATTGAGACTTACAAGATGCTAATGATGATGTAGAGATGATTAAATCACGTTTTTAAAGCTCAAATCATAATTCCATAAGTTCAATTTCTCCTCAAAGCTTGTTTTGAGAGTTACAAATTGTTCTAGGGGTGTTTTGGGTTCGATCGTACACAACAGGAAAGAAGAAGATGAGATATTTGAAGTGATTTGATAATTTGAGTGTAAAGCTAGGGTTTTGATCTCTCTCTCGTACTAAATCGAATTTCTGGAATGTTTGTGAATTTTCATACGTATCAAACACATATATTAGATAATATGTGTACTAGTTTTATCCCCTTCTAAATCTATTGCCTGGAACTTAAAAACCATTTGCGGGGAAAAACTATTTTATTTTACCGTCAACTGAATTAAATTAAAACAGTTAACAATTTACTAGTCACAATAAATTATGTGACTCTTTAACCAATTATTTTCAAATAATAACACAGAACTATTTTCTGACACACGAATTAAATATTAAAAGTCAGAAAATATTAAAATACAACTAGACCCGAGGAGTGGATGTTACACTAAACGCATAAGGTTATGTGTGAGTGGATGTCTCAAAAGATCATCCATGCTAGTTGTCCACTCAACTAGTTATGTCCAAGTGTTTAATAGATGTTTTGAAATCGTATGCGTCCCGTTGGTGAAGTTTGGTAATAATAATTCCCGGAGATAACATTATTATGTTTCGTTTCATTGTATACTTATAGATGTATGTGTATCGCGTGTTCGCATAGTATTGTATGTTGTTTAGTAATTGTTGCGCGAATCCGATACTTGGTGAAATCAAATGTTTCCAAACAGACTGTTTAGCGACACAAGATGCGACCTTAAGAAGTGTTGCGACACAGAGGTCTGTGTCGCAGGATATGAGATTCGAGTATAAGTGCGACATAATGATTGTGTCGCTAAGTGTAAAAATCAGATTGTGTGCGACACTAGAGTCTGTGTCGCTGATTAGGGTTTCCAAGAGGTATGCGACATAAGGGTTCGTGTCGCAAGGTGCGACAATAGTAATCTTTTGCGACATAAAGGCTTGTGTCGCAGTGCCTTTGGGCCAAAAGCGACACAAAGGACTGATCAGACTTTACATTTTGTGAAAATGGTCTAACGTGCTCGGTTTGACCCAAAACTTTTACACGATACTTAAAATGTCATAATACTTATGGAAAATAAGTTTCATGAACTTTGGTAAGCCCGAAAGTGTCGTTTTATACTTTGTATCAAAACAGTCCTTAATATCATTTTATCGATATTTTAGTCGCTTTCGAGCCTCGTTTTATCTAAGTAAACGTGCGAGGTAGTAAAATCCAAGAAAAATATATGATATCCTCCTATGTCTCAGCTTCAATAAACATATTTTAGTATAATTTTTAGTCGAGTCTAAGTGATTTAGATAATTAAAGTTCACAGACGCGTCCAGCAGGTCAGTTTTTCGACATATGCTCGTTGTTTAGTTTATAACTTGAGTTTTACAAAACTTCAGAAAACGTGCGAGTAAGGTATTTAAGGCTATTGAAAATATAAACTTTTCCCACTGGTTTCAAGTCATTTGAGTTCGTAGATCTCAAGATATGCTTTTCCTATGTTGACTAAGTTTTCTTATTAGGATGACAGACTGGCGATGTACTTTTCCAAAAACGTTTTGACCAGGAAAATAAGCTCCAAAAATTACAAGGCCTGGTGATTACGAAAGCTAACATTTTGAACTTGAGTTTAGGCTCAAGAATTGCTTGATTTGGTTTCGTTATGAGACAGATATCGCGTTCCAAAGTCGAGTTAAAGTTTTGTCCAATGGATATTAGTTTTATCTAATGGTTTTTCGTATTATCCAAAGGTTTTCGGTTTAGATCTTGGACATAATCTAGCAAAAACGAACCTCTAATATAACATCCTCGTTTTGGGCCTAGGAGAAATTGGTAATTTTTTTATTTTATATTATTATTTAATTGTGTTGTGGATATTATTTGTATTATGTGAATAATAGAAATTAATAGGTCAACTGGCTAAATAACTTATTATGATTAATAAATTATTACTTGTTTTAAATTATTTTAGTTGACGGTAAAATAAAAGATTATTCTCGCAAATGGTTTTTAGGTTCCAGACAATAGATTTAGTAGGGATTGAATTTCACTAGCTGATAGTGGGTCATTATTGATGAGTCGACCTAACTCCCCCCACTTACCATTTTTGTTCATGCATTTCCTCTCAACTACACCTAGAAACCAAATAAAATCAAAGAAGGAAAAATCATTCATCAATCTTGAGGCTGTGATTCTTGATTCAACAACTCATTATCATCATCATCTTCTTCATCTTGTTCATCTCTATTCCCCATTTCATTGTAAGTTGCATTTCTTGAACCTATGAGCTACTTGATGATTTAGGTTAAGAATTTAATGCTTAAACTGAATTTGATGTTAGAATGATCATTACTACTGAAGTTGTTTTACTTTCATCATCATCACTTTGTTGCATCTAAATTATAAGCTAATTGTGCTCCATTTCATGATTATGAAAGAGTTTGGTTGATTTAGTTTAAATTATGATGCATGTGTAGTATTTGAAACTTGATAATGTTGATTGTTGTTGTATTATGTTTATGGATGATATTTGAAGTCATTTGATAGATAAAATCGTGTATTGCAACTGAATTGGGTGAAAATTGGGATTTGGGTTCGTGCATATGTGTGCAGGTCTGGGTTTTATTGCTGAAAAACACAGAAACGCGATCCAGCCTCTTTGCCCGGATCGCGTTCCTTAGTGTTAACTTGGGTCAGTCGCTTTTTGTTCTTAGGAACGCGATCCAGCTTTTGCATGCCCGGATCGCGTTAGTCAGTGTTGTTTTGGGGTTCAGTCGAGTTTACTCTTGGGAACGCGATCCCAACCACTTTCCCGGATCGCTTTGTAAAGTGCATTTTGGTCACAGAAGGTTTTGGTCATGTGAACGCGATCCAGACCATCTACCCGGATCGCGTTTGCAAGTGTAAAACCGTTACAAAATGTTTTTGAACTGAGTAACGCGATCCCACCCTTTTTTTGTGCCCGGATCGCGTTTGCCAGTTTTAATTTGACGAATTTGATAACTTGTGACTTGTATACTTGTGATATTTAAATAGTATTAGATGTACTTTATGTGCACTTATTTGATTCATATACTTGAGTAAAGAATAACAACTTATAAAATGAGATACTAATTTGGGTTTTGGTTGTGTTCTCAGATAAACCGAAGACTCATTAATATAAGATCTCTGAGTGGAGACTGTAGTCGACAAGGGTGAGTGGATCATTGACTCTCAGTCTAAGTCGGTTGTAACAATCTGGTTACAACGAGTAAACTTGGTTTTACTGTTTTTATTGTTAAAATTTACATATTTCCATGAGAATTGTGGATTATGTGAATTGTTCAGAGGTCAACATGGATTGGGTTTGGGTACTATTACTTAGACAACACAAGTGCCTTGTACATGTGTTGTTTATTGAAATTGTGTTGTAAGTAGTAATAGTACCAAACTATCGGTTAGATCACTGAATTGGTCTTCAGTGGTTGTAAGTGTTACTTGGGGGCCACCGCGGCATTAGGGTACCTCAAGGACCACCGATCCTCTTTGAAGCTAGTTGTTTATGATGCTTTGCTGTAGACAATTGTTAAACTGAGTTAAGTTGATAGTTGAGAATCTATTCACTTAGCTTTGTGCTAATCCCCCTCATTACTTTTTGCAGGTTAATCTTTTGAATGTGGGTAGCAAGAAGTATGGGTTATGATGGAATGTTTGATGGCTCGCTCTGAATTTGAAATCATATTAATGGTCAAACATTATGTTTTTTATTTATATAACACTTAAACTTAATGTTGTAATTATTATGGTAACTTGATTTTGAAAACCTTGTATAGGTGGATTGCAATTTTTGGTTGTATTATTTTGCAATCTAAATGTAATTAGTTAATTATGCGCTTCCGTTTATAAAAAAAATGATCTTGAAATTGAATGGTGTTATAAATTGGTATCAGAGCCTAGGTTTGGGTGAATTGAGCATGGGTTAAGTGTTCAATCCCAAATCTATTTGTGTTGGTCAAACATTCCAGGGAGTGGGATTTAGCTATTGTATGATAATTGGTTAGTATGTAGGTACTAACAATTAATGAGTTGTGAGATGTTGTTTTGATGCAGAAATGGCCGATAATGAACATCCGACCGATACCACCAACAACGTCTATAGGGTGAATGTTAATACTCCTGAAAATCAGAATGATAGACAGGGTCAAACGGGTACTTCTTTCTCAACGGGGGATCTAGACAGAGATGATAATGTTTTACAGTTAGAGGAGGAAGTACTAAAACTTAGAGGTTTACAACAACAGGCATTGCAAGACCAACAAGCTAGACTATCTCAGCAACAAAATAAAGTGTGTTCATTCAAAACTTTTATGGCTTGTAGACCCTCTGAATACAGTGGTAGCATGTTGTTGCTGAAAACAACGGGTGGCTTTAAATTTATAATTGTTGGGGTCTAAGTGTGACTTACTAGTACTGAACCAAAAGGTTAGTAGATGGTAAGTTGGACCAAGAGTCGTTCTTAAAGAGAAACTGAATTGAAACGGAGGTGATCCAATCAATCTTTCTTTTCTAGTAAATGTTTTAAAAGAGTGCGTTGGGGGTTTTGGTTCAGTTAATTAAGTAAACTAAATAAAGCGAATAAAATGTAATAAGATGTCAGATAATGCAAAGTAGTATTTGTTGTGAGTTCGTTAGTTAATAATTATGGGATGATAACTCTTACGGGAAAACGATTAACTAATTTGGGTTGCTTATGAGATTCATTAACTTGTGGTATAACCAATAGATTCCTTATTAGTCGGTTATCAACTAATATGTCACGAGGAACTAAGGTATCATGATTCTGACCAGACAGACAATGCTCAACTCTCCACACTCTCCTGTGAGGGAGTCAGTGGCCCATATTATTGAACGTATTCGCTCGTGGGCGAAGGAATAGAGTAGCAAGTCCATAACACGTCTAGCCGTTCTTAATACCACAATGATTATGAATCCATTAAACAACTAACTTAGAACTTGTATCCGGACTCATTTAATCAATTTCTACCAATGAAACTTAAGCATGATAAACGAGGGAAAGCATTTAGGTTTCTTGCGTACCGTACTTTAGGTTTCATGGTTTTAGTAAAAAGTATCGGTTTAAGTTGGATTTTAAACTTGCCTTTCTCAATACAATTAACAAATCCCTAGGTTTTCGTAAATGGTCATTTAGCCTTTAGCCTACCTAATCAAATCTAATTTAAACTAAAACAACTAATTAAAATGCTGACGGCTTTTTACAGAAAGTTAAACCCAGACCATGTCGGAAAATACTATGGTGGCTCACAACGTATTGAATTGTTTACCAACGTTTCCGTTGTGAGTTTAATTGTTTCGCGATATTTTCATGATAAGTACATTGTGATTGGAAGTGTACAATACTCATGGCAAGTCCACGTAATCACACTGCATTTTATAATGCTTGCATGACGTTACAATTAAAGACATAGTTTTTACACAGATAACTATTGACCGAGTATTGAGGTTCGCGACTCCTCTTTACAAGGTTACAATCACGTTTGTTAATCGAAAGGCGAATATAAGTTTTAGGTTTAAAATCACAAGATAAGTCCGTTCACAAAGTTTCCAATTTTATAACGTCGATCAATAATACAACTACCTTCGGTCGTTACTGGCTTCCATATATTTGTACTATGCTCAAAAGCATTTCCAATACTATACCGAGTAATCAGTCGAATAGGGGCCGTCATATTATCTCACGACGTATTCAAAGTTATCCCACAATTATATATACTAACTACATCACAACAAATACAATAGTAATCTACTCGCTAATCATGGTAATAACGATCGCAAAAATAATTAAAGCAAACATGTTTAATTAAAATAGATAAGGATAGAGATAACCGAGATTAATATGCGAGAAGGAATAGACTTGAATTAATGAGCGTAACTCCAAGCGTACACCAAAGATTACAACACGTTCCTAGCTTTCTTTCTACTCTAAACAAAGTAATAAACTAATATAATGCTAAATTTAAAGTAAGAAAGTAGAATGAGAAAGTAAGAAAGTGATATGACTAGTGCATATGGGACTTCAAGGTGCAAGTTACAAATGAACCAAAAGCCTCCTATTTATAGGTGAGCTTTGGCTCACATTAGCACAAGTTGGCCATGAGGTGCATGTTAGAAAGCTTGCCAAAAGTGGTATGTACCATACGAAAAGTAGGCGAACCGGGTACCGTACAACACGAAAAGTAGGCGCACCAGGTACCAAAAGTTACCAAAAACGGAAAGAGAGATGGGGTAGGGGAGGCCGGCAGCGCCACCACTGTGGCCGGCGGCGGCTGGCTGGTGGCCGGCGGCGGCTGGCCTGGTCCCGCCCCGTTTCGCCGTCTTTTGCTTCTTTTCTTGATTCGTGCGTGTTTTCTTCGTTATACGTCTGTTTGCGTTGATTCTTTTTTTGTTGGATTCGTAATTCAAAAACGAAGATTTTGACATAAGATAGGCCCTGAGATGAGGTCCATAGATTCAGATATTGCGTACGGATCATTTGGATCTTCCGGCGGGCGCGAAATCTTCATTTTTTACCCGTTTCAGTTGATTCTTCTTCCGTTGGATCCGAATTTTGAAAACGAACATCTTGGAAATAATGGATGTTGGTGAAGGGCACTTTGGTCTTGAAATCTCGTTTTTATGCCTTGAATCTTCAAACGTGTGTGGAATCTTCGTTTCACATCCGTTTTACTTAATTTTATCGTGCAACCTCGTTTTGACCATCTTGGCATAATGTTACTGATTTGTGCAGTTTTTGAGTTAATATGCCAAGAATCGTTCCAGAATGAGAGAGATATCGGTAGTAAAAAGGTGACTTTTTACGCGATATCAAGTATCCCACACTTAGAACTTTGCTTGTCCTCAAGCAAACTAACGTTCAACATGGTTAAAGATAAGCAGATAATGAAATTATTTTAAGACGGGAACTTTTTACTAAGGGGGTTTCGGAAAAATAAAGATATTTGATATTTTAGAAAGCAAGGTTGTAATCTTTAGGAGCGTGCTTTTGATTATTGATCGTTGATACATGACTAGGCGATCCTCTCAAGGTGGTCACTCCAATCACTCAAAGTGTTTAGGGTTTCCTATTCTATTATATCAATCGCTCAGAACGCCAGTCATGTATTGTTTATCGTCATAGGCTTGATCGAGTATCAAATCGTTACCTTTTTGGTGAGCGCGAAGTCGATCTAGCCACAATCATTCTAAGGGAAGTGATGTAGGGTTTTTGGTGGTGGAATGTTGATGGTGTGAGAGGGGTTTTGTTGGGTTTTCTTTTTTGGTGAAGCGGAAAGCTGAAATTTTTGAATTTTGGGGAGGATTAACGCCTTTTTTCTTTTTTGGGTGGAGTCTTCTTTCTCCATTTGACTTTCTTTACTTCGAATTTCCTTGGGACTTTTTCTATCCTTTTGACGTGATATCCTTGATTTTTCTCTTTTTTCATCTTTGGAACTTTGTAGGAAGTTTGAGGGATGTTTTTGAGTAGGTAAAGGGGTAACGTACTTATTTTTGGGTGTATGGATGGGTTCAAGAATGATGTGATTCGATCTCCTTTTTGACTCACAAGTTCGGATTCGAAATGCATAACAAGAGCAAGTTCTGATTCTAAACGCATACATCGGCACACTCAAGAATCGAAAAAGTGAAGCATTAAAAGTGAATGCTTTTCATATGGCTCAAGATACCTCACGAATCGAAAATTGGGTTGTTGTGTTCTTAGTCATGCGATGCTCTTTATGGGATTTTCAAACTTGTTTTTCAAAAGAATTTATATTTTATTCGTCCTTATTCCCCAAAGTAAATCATTCTTCGCTTAAAATTTTTCATTTTCAACATATTTTTAACTTGGTTTTGAAAAATTTTGTTTACTTTTATGGAGAAGCAAGGTCTAATAAAGAGCAACGATTTAGAATCAAGTATATACCAATATCCAATTAACAGTAGTGCAACTACTGCTATCCCACACTTAAAGGAACATCGTCCTCGATGTTATACTGAGCTCTGAATGGGGTAAAATCCCACACTTAGGGTTTTAAACATCTAAGACTCATTCTTTCAGTGTGTGTGTTGGGTTTGAATCCCACACTTAGTGATAAGCATAATGGATATGGCATATTTAAAACGAATGAAAGAGATGGCATAGAAGTACTCCCCGATAGTTGCAGTGTTCTTTTGGTTGCATCTGCCGGTCTTTGTCTTCTTTGGTGCGCTCTTGGTCAAGTCTTCTTGTGATTAGTCTCGTAAGTGTGAACACGTCGGATTTACTATTCTTTGGTTGTTGATGCTTCCTTGCAGGCTGGAGCATTCTTTGCAAGATCCGAGTGTGAAAGATAGTTGGAGATTTCATCACTTCTTGGAAAGTAAAATTGTAGAAATGTAAAAACAAACACGGGTTGCCTCCCGAGAAGCGCTCTTTTAAAGTCGAGAGCTCGACTTAGTCCTTTTCTTCTTCAGATGATGCTTGATGCATCAGTAGTGGTGGCGTGGTCACTGTGGTTTCTTGGTAGAGAGTATCGTGGTGGATAGTATTGCAGGAATTGCTCTATCATGTCAGCAATGAGAGTTGGTGGGTTGGTGGATAGCATTCTGAAGCTTTTGAAGTGATCGGTGGCGAGTCGGTCGAGAATTGCCATTCCATAGCAGATGTATCGAACTGCCCTTGTGACTGGTCCGTTAGGGTCAATTCGAGTGCAGGTGTAAGTTCGAACTATTTCACGCTGTGGGTGGTTTCTTCCTATCGAGGCGATTAAAGCCATGAATTCGGTTTTCACTTCTTCAAAATCATGAGCCCAAGGGTCTCCTCCGAAAGATCTAGTTGCTTGGCACACTTGTCTGATTAGTTGATGTTGCTCGCGGTTGAAGGGAAAATCCGAGTCGGTGAAGATGCAAATTAGCTTGCTGAATATCTCGCGATATCCATTTCGGTAGACGTCGAGTTCTACGTCTTGGTACATTTCGCGCAGTCAGGTAGTCACATAAGTGGCTAAATTGATTTGCGACATGTGCGGGATGAATCTCGGTACCTCACGAGTTTCCTCTTCATAGGCTGGCTCGTTCAGCTCATCAATTATTAATTCAATGTGGTGCCCAATGGTGGATTGAATGACGATCCTGCAGTTCTCTGACGCTGTGAGGTGCTCTCCAGTTTCGATGAGATCTAGAAGAGTTCTAAGATCTCCCACCATTCTGATGTCGGCATAACTTCTTGGGTTCCCTGTGGCTCTTTCCAGATTGGTTCTCATTGATGCAAGAATAGCTTTTTGACTTGATGAGTACGGAAAAGCTGACCCGACTAAGGCACAATATACTTTTTGGTATATTCGCCTTTGGTTTCCATAGAATTCGATTTCTCCCATTGGGTAGTTGGGTCTTTCTCGCTGTCGAGCTTCTCTGGTAAGTTGTTCTTGAAGCAGGTCAGAGAATGCTCGAATGTTTCTCCGAAGAGTGCTGGGCTCTGGTTCTCCATAATTGGCGAGGTATGAATCGTAGTCTCGTATGATTGCCCTTATCATGTGTCTCTGTGCGGTGTTGTAGTCATTGGTTGACTCTTTGATAGCTTTTACGATGATTTGGACATCGTCGTATTCGTCAATCATCTCGATCATGTCTTGATGAGTATCTATCAGAGGAATTTCTAGTCTCTCAGTTGCGACAGCAGGGGAATTAGGGGGAGCAAGAGGAGGTTGTGGAATAGAGCGTTCGTCGAGAGTGATGTTGACGTAATCGTCATCACATTCACTGTTGCAGTCGGAGTCCTTATCACGTGAATCGGGAAATTGGTGAAGTTCTTCGTCTGAGGGCGCGTTGTTGAAGGGTCGAGAACTATCGATTTCGATGGTTCGGACTTCGGTTGTTATGTCATGAATGTTCTCTTCGGCAAAGCTTCCTGGTTGACGTGCCTTATATGCCGAAATTCTCTGTAGTAGTTTGGCATACTGGTCTGGGTGTGGTGATGATCGGAGTCCTTCTTCAAAGATTTCTATGTCTCGGAGTCGGGTTCTGGTAAAGGGTTTTGATGGATCGAGATAGGAATTCAGGATGTTTCCCATTCTTTTAAGATGATAGGATCTGAGTTCTTGGCGGATGACTCCGTAATCAACTGATTCTTCTGATGAAGAGCAGTCATCACAGTTTTGTATCCTTTTAACTTCGGCCATTTGTGGCGAATCAGTGTGATCTTCATCTTCTTCCATTTCTTCCTCTTCCTCTTCTTCTCCTTCTTCAGGGTCAGATTCAATTTCTTCATCTGCTTCCTCGTATTCTTCCTCTTCTGGGTCGTATTTAGTGTAAGAAATGAGAACTGATGATCGAGTGAATTGCGGTTCCTCCTCTGGTTCTGATTCATCATCGGAACAGACTTTTCCTATGGATATAGCACAACATTCTTCCTCTTCTGCGGTGCATTCCGGTTGGTCGATCTTGTAAGTGATGCTTTCACCATGCGATCGCAAAACAATCGTGTGGTTATACACATCGATCACTGCTCTAGCTGTATTCATGAATGGTCTTCCAAGGATAATTGGGATGTTTATGTCCTCGTGGATATCCATTACCACGAAATCCGTTGGAAAGAAAAATTTGTCAACTTGAACAAGGACATTCTCAGCTATTCCCTTGGGGTATCTAACAGATTGGTCGGCTAGCTGGACGGTCATCTTAGTGGGTTTCAAGTTTTCAAGTTCTAGCCTTTTAAACAGGGAGTAGGGCATAAGGTTAATGCTGGCTCCTAAGTCGGCTAAAGCGCTCATATTTCCGGAATTGTAGATAGAACAAGGGAGTGTAAATCTACCAGTATCTCCTAATTTTTCGGGAAGGCTATTTTTAAGTAGGGCTGAGGTTTCAGAACTAAGGGGAATGTTGTTCACTTCAGGCAATTTATCTTTGGTGGATAGCAATTTTCTAATATACTTATTACGACCAGGAACTCTAGACATGGTATCAAGAAATTTTCCATCTAACTTAAAGGACGACAGTTTCTTAGGTTGAACTTTAAGTCTAGCGGGGTAAGGGATTCGAACCTCTTTGTTCATGGTTTGAGTGGTTTCCACAGCTGGTATCTTGACATTTGGTTCTTCCTTTACTTGAACAGCAGCAGGTGGAGTAGTGGCTGCTTCCTTTGGTGTTGTAAGTTGCTTTGCTTCCTCAATATGCGGATTTTGAACCGTGTTGCTGGGCAAACTTCCTCGGGGTCTATTCTCAAGACGTTGTGCCAATTATCCAATTTGAGCTTCCAAATTCTTTAGCACAGCCAATTGATTTCTCATGAATAGGTCGGCTTGATCTTGTCTAGCGGACGTCTTTTAGTTGAGCAGGTGTTGACCTTGCATGAATTGGGTGAAGGCGTCATCTGAACTTGAAGCTGGGGCATTTGTCTTGGTGGTTTGTTCAGTGGTTTGGTTTGTGTCGGAAGTGGGTGCAGGAAGTGCAAGGGGTTGATTGTAAGGAAGTTGTGATTGTTGCTGGTAAGGTGGATATCTAGGTGGGTATCAGGGTTGGTATGGTTGTTGGTTGTTTCTCGGCGGAAAGGGAGGTCCTCTAGGTTGGTGGTTGTTCTGGTTGAAACCGGGTGGTCGAGCTGGAAACTGAGCATAGTAGACGGTGCCATCTGCTTCTTCATATTCAACTTGGTATTCTCCAGATGGTTGCGGGTTGGTGCAGTGTTGACAGACTTGCACTTGGTGTACTTGGTGCTGTTGTTTCTTAAGTTCTCCAAACTGTTTGACGAGCGAGTCCATTTTCTCTGTCAGTGTCTTAATTGCTTCGACTGGAATCGGGTTTGCAGCAGCGATAGGTTTGGAAGATGTTGAGTGATCTCCAGAATTCCAATCGTGGTGATGCATAGTCATATTTTCTATCAGGTTCCATCCTTCTTCGTCGGTCTTTGCCATGAAGCTTCCTTGTGCAGCAGCATCGAGGGTAGTTCGGTGGTTAGGATCTAAACCATTGTAGAAGGTGCACAATTGCGCAGACTTATCGAGTCGGTGATTAGGGCATTTCTTCAAGGCTCCTTTGAATCGTTCCCATGCGGTATATAATGACTCATCGAAAGCTTGTCGAAAGTTCATGATGTCATTTCGGAGTTTGGTTTGTTTAGAGGGCGGAAAGTACTTGGTTAGAAACTTTGTCGCCATCACAGTCCATGAAGGAATAGAGCCGGTCTCTAAACCTTCAAACCATGTTTGCGCATGATGGGTGAGCGAATAAGGGAAAAGGTATAAACGGATTGTGTCTTGGCCAATTCCGTTTTGCTTGTAGGAATTTGAGAGAGAGATGAACTTGTCGAGGTGAGAGTTTGGGTCATCACTGGGCAATCCATGGAATTGACAGTGATTTTGGATTAGTTGGATGATGTGGTGTTTAAGCTCGAAAGATTGTCCGGGGGTTTCAGGGTAGAGAATTGGTCCTCCTCTTCCTTCGATAGAGGGTTTACTGTTATCAGCGAGAGTGATGCGTTCAGCCATTTCTTGCTTAAGTGCAGATTGCTTCTTTTCTCGTCGAATAGTGCGTATTATAAGTTCTGGATCGGGAAAGTTAAATAGTGGTGCAGATCTAGGGGAACAGGTCATAAACTAAAAGAAAGACAATAAAAGAAAATAGACAATAAAGGAAATGTTTTTGTTTTTTTTTTTTAGAAGGTTTTATCCTAAGGGTTTACTAGAATTGGGATTGGTTGGGCCTCTGGATCGGACAGTTAGTCTCCCCGGCAGCGGTGCCAAAAACTTGTTGTTGCTGAAAACAACGGGTGGTTTTAAATTTATAATTGCTGGGGTCTAAGTGTGACTTACTAGTACTGAACCAAAAGGTTAGTAGATGGTAAGTTGGACCTAGAGTCGTTCTTAAAGAGAAACTGAATTGAAACGGAGGTGATCCAATCAATCTTTCTTTTCTAGTAAATGTTTTAAAAGAGTGCGTTGGGGGTTTTGGTTCAGTTAATTAAGTAAACTAAATAAAGCGAATAAAATGTAATAAGATGTCAGATAATGCAAAGTAGTATTTGTTGTGAGTTCGTTAGTTAATAATTATGGGATGATAACTCTTACGGGAAAACGATTAACTAAATTGGGTTGCTTATGAGATTCATTAACTTGTGGTATAACCAATAGATTCCTTATTAGTCGGTTATCAACTAATATGTCACGAGGAACTAAGGTATCATGATTCTGACCAGACAGACAATGCTCAACTCTCCACACTCTCCTGTGAGGGAGTCAGTGGCCCATATTATTGAACGTATTCGCTCGTGGGCGAAGGAGTAGAGTAGCAAGTCCATAACACGTCTAGCCGTTCTTAATACCACAATGATTATGAATCCATTAAACAACTAACTTAGAACTTGTATCCGGACTCATTTAATCAATTTCTACCAATGAAACTTAAGCATGATAAACGAGGGAAAGCATTTAGGTTTCTTGCGTACCGTACTTTAGGTTTCATGGTTTTAGTAAAAAGTATCGGTTTAAGTTGGATTTTAAACTTGCCTTTCTCAATACAATTAACAAATCCCTAGGTTTTCGTAAATGGTCATTTAGCCTTTAGCATACCTAATCTAATCTAATTTAAACTAAAACAACTAATTAAAATGCTGACGGCTTTTTACAGAAAGTCAAACCCAGACCATGTCGGAAAATACTATGGTGGCTCACAACGTATTGAATTGTTTACCAACGTTTCCGTTGTGAGTTTAATTGCTTCGCGATGTTTTCATGATAAGTACATTGTGATTGGAAGTGTACAATACTCATGGCAAGTCCACGTAATCACACTGCATTTTATAATGCTTGCATGACGTTACAATTAAAGACATAGTTTTTACACAGATAACTATTGACCGAGTATTGAGGTTCGCGACTCCTCTTTACAAGGTTACAATCACGTTTGTTAATCGAAAGGCGAATATAAGTTTTAGGTTTAAAATCACAAGATAAGTCCGTTCACAAAGTTTCCAATTTTATTAAGTCGATCAATAATACAACTACCTTCGGTCGTTACTGGCTTCCATATATTTGTACTATGCTCAAAAGCATTTCCAATACTATACCGAGTAATCAGTCGAATAGGGGCCGTCATATTATCTCACGACGTATTCAAAGTTATCCCACAATTATATATACTAACTACATCACAACAAATACAATAGTAATCTACTCGCTAATCATGGTAATAATGATCGCAAAAATAATTAAAGCAAACATGTTTAATTAAAATAGATAAGGATAGAGATAACCGAGATTAATATGCGAGAAGGAATAGACTTGAATTAATGAGCGTAACTCCAAGCGTACACCAAAGATTACAACACGTTCCTAGCTTTCTTTCTACTCTAAACAAAGTAATAAACTAATCTAATGCTAAATTTAAAGTAAGAAAGTAGAATGAGAAAGTAAGAAAGTGATATGACTAGTGCATATGGGACTTCAAGGTGCAAGTTACAAATGAACCAAAAGCCTCCTATTTATAGGTGAGCTTTGGCTCACATTAGCACAAGTTGGCCTTGAGGTGCATGTTAAAAAGCTTGCCAAAAGTGGTATGTACCATACGAAAAGTAGGCGAACCGGGTACCGTACAACACGAAAAGTAGGCGCACCAGGTACCAAAAGTTACCAAAAACGGAAAGCGAGACGGGGTAGGGGAGGCCGGCGCCTCCACCACTGTGGCCGGCGGTGGCTGGCTGGTGGCCGGCGGCGGCTGGCCTGGTCCCGCCCCGTTTCGCCGTCTTTTGCTTCGTTTCTTGATTCGTGCGTGTTTTCTTCGTTATACGTCTGTTTGCGTTGATTCTTTTTTTGTTGGATTCGTAATTCAAAAACAAAGATTTTGACATAGGTTAGGCCCTGAGATGAGGTCCATAGATCCAGATATTGCGTACGGATTATTTGGATCTTCCAGCGGGCGCGAAATCTTCATTTTTTACCCGTTTCAGTTGATTCTTCTTCCGTTGGATCCGAATTTTGAAAACGAACATCTTGGAAATAATGGATGTTGGTGAAGGGCACTTTGGTCTTGAAATCTCGTTTTTATGCCTTGAATCTTCAAACGTGTGTGGAATCTTCGTTTCACATCCGTTTTACTTAATTTTTTCGTGCAACCTCATTTTGACCATCTTGGCATAATGTTACTGATTTGTGCAGTTTTTGAGTTAATATGCCAAGAATCGTTCCAGAATGAGAGAGATATCGGTAGTAAAAAGGTGACTTTTTACGCGATATCAAGTATCCCACACTTAGAACTTTGCTTGTCCTCAAGCAAACTAACGTTCAACATGGTTAAAGATAAGCAGATAATGAAATTATTTTAAGACGGGAACTTTTTACTAAGGGGGTTTCGGAAAAATAAAGATATTTGATATTTTAGAAAGCAAGGTTGTAATCTTTAGGAGCGTGCTTTTGATTATTGATCGTTGATACATGACTAGGCGATCCTCTCAAGGTGGTCACTCCAATCACTCAAAGTGTTTAGGGTTTCCTATTCTATTATATCAATCGCTCAGAACGCCAGTCATGTATTGTTTATCGTCATAGGCTTGATCGAGTATCAAATCGTTACCTTTTTGGTGAGCGCGAAGTCGATCTAGCCACAATCATTCTAAGGGAAGTGATGTAGGGTTTTTGGTGGTGGAATGTTGGTGGTGTGAGAGGGGTTTTGTTGGGTTTTCTTTTTTGGTGAAGCGGAAAGCTGAAATTTTTGAATTTTGGGGAGGATTGACGCCTTTTTTTTTTTTTGGGTGGAGTCTTCTTTCTCCATTTGACTTTCTTTACTTCGAATTTCCTTGGGACTTTTTCTATCCTTTTGACGTGATATCCTTGATTTTTCTCTTTTTTCATCTTTGGAACTTTGTAGGAAGTTTGAGGGATGTTTTTGAGTAGGTAAAGGGGTAACGTACTTATTTTTGGGTGTATGGATGGGTTCAAGAATGATGTGATTCGATCTCCTTTTTGACTCACAAGTTCGGATTCAAAATGCATAACAAGAGCAAGTTCTGATTCTAAACGCATACATCGGCACACTCAAGAATCGAAAAAGTGAAGCATTAAAAGTGAATGCTTTTCATATGGCTCAAGATACCTCACGAATCGAAAATTGGGTTGTTGTGTTCTTAGTCATGCGATGCTCTTTATGGGATTTTCAAACTTGTTTTTCAAAAGAATTTATATTTTATTCGTCCTTATTCCCCAAAGTAAATCATTCTTCGCTTAAAATTTTTCATTTTCAACATATTTTTAACTTGGTTTTGAAAAATTTTGTTTACTTTTATGGAGAAGCAAGGTCTAATAAAGAGCAACGATTTAGAATCAAGTATATACCAATATCCAATTAACAGTAGTGCAACTACTGCTATCCCACACTTAAAGGAACATCGTCCCCGATGTTATACTGAGCTCTGAATGGGGTAAAATCCCACACTTAGGGTTTTAAACATCTAAGACTCATTCTTTCAGTGTGTGTGTTGGGTTTGAATCCCACACTTAGTGATAAGCATAATGGATATGGCATATTTAAAACGAATGAAAGAGATGGCATAGAAGTACTCCCCGATAGTTGCAGTGTTCTTTTGGTTGCATCTGCCGGTCTTTGTCTTCTTTGGTGCGCTTTTGGTCAAGTCTTCTTGTGATTAGTCTCGTAAGTGTGAACATGTCGGATTTACCATTCTTTGGTTGTTGATGCTTCCTTGCAGGCTGGAGCATTCTTTGCAAGATCCGAGTGTGAAAGATAGTTGGAGATTTCATCACTTCTTGGAAAGTAAAATTGTAGAAATGTAAAAACAAACACGGGTTGCCTCCCGAGAAGCGCTCTTTTAAAGTCGAGAGCTCGACTTAGTCCTTTTCTTCTTCAGATGATGCTTGATGCATCAGTAGTGGTGGCGTGGTCACTGTGGTTTCTTGGTAGAGAGTATCGTGGTGGATAGTATTGCAGGAATTGCTCTATCATGTCAGCAATGAGAGTTGGTGGGTTGGTGGATAGCATTCTGAAGCTTTTGAAGTGATCGGTGGCGAGTCGGTCGAGAATTGCCATTCCATAGCAGATGTATCGAACTGCCCTTGTGACTGGTCCGTTAGGGTCAATTCGAGTGCAGGTGTAAGTTCGAACTATTTCACGCTGTGGGTGGTTTCTTCCTATCGAGGCGATTAAAGCCATGAATTCGGTTTTCACTTCTTCAAAATCATGAGCCCAAGGGTCTCCTCCGAAAGATCTAGTTGCTTGGCACACTTGTCTGATTAGTTGATGTTGCTCGCGGTTGAAGGGAAAATCCGAGTCGGTGAAGATGCAAATTAGCTTGCTGAATATCTCGCGATATCCATTTCGGTAGACGTCGAGTTCTACGTCTTGGTACATTTCGCGCAGTCAGGTAGTCACATAAGTGGCTAAATTGATTTGCGACATGTGCGGGATGAATCTCGGTACCTCACGAGTTTCCTCTTCATAGGCTGGCTCGTTCAGCTCATCAATTATTAATTCAATGTGGTGCCCAATGGTGGATTGAATGACGATCCTGCAGTTCTCTGACGCTGTGAGGTGCTCTCCAGTTTCGATGAGATCTAGAAGAGTTCTAAGATCTCCCACCATTCTGATGTCGGCATAACTTCTTGGGTTCCCTGTGGCTCTTTCCAGATTGGTTCTCATTGATGCAAGAATAGCTTTTTGACTTGATGAGTACGGAAAAGCTGACCCGACTAAGGCACAATATACTTTTTGGTATATTCGCCTTTGGTTTCCATAGAATTCGATTTCTCCCATTGGGTAGTTGGGTCTTTCTCGCTGTCGAGCTTCTCTGGTAAGTTGTTCTTGAAGCAGGTCAGAGAATGCTCGAATGTTTCTCCGAAGAGTGCTGGGCTCTGGTTCTCCATAATTGGCGAGGTATGAATCGTAGTCTCGTATGATTGCCCTTATCATGTGTCTCTGTGCGGTGTTGTAGTCATTGGTTGACTCTTTGATAGCTTTTACGATGATTCGGACATCGTCGTATTCGTCAATCATCTCGATCATGTCTTGATGAGTATCTATCAGAGGAATTTCTAGTCTCTCAGTTGCGACAGCAGGGGAATTAGGGGGAGCAAGAGGAGGTTGTGGAATAGAGCGTTCGTCGAGAGTGATGTTGACGTAATCGTCATCACATTCACTGTTGCAGTCGGAGTCCTTATCACGTGAATCGGGAAATTGGTGAAGTTCTTCGTCTGAGGGCGCGTTGTTGAAGGGTCGAGAACTATCGATTTCGATGGTTCGGACTTCGGTTGTTATGTCATGAATGTTCTCTTCGGCAAAGCTTCCTGGTTGACGTGCCTTATATGCCGAAATTCTCTGTAGTAGTTTGGCATACTGGTCTGGGTGTGGTGATGATCGGAGTCCTTCTTCAAAGATTTCTATGTCTCGGAGTCGGGTTCTGGTAAAGGGTTTTGATGGATCGAGATAGGAATTCAGGATGTTTCCCATTCTTTTAAGATGATAGGATCTGAGTTCTTGGCGGATGACTCCGTAATCAACTGATTCTTCTGATGAAGAGCAGTCATCACAGTTTTGTATCCTTTTAACTTCGGCCATTTGTGGCGAATCAGTGTGATCTTCATCTTCTTCCATTTCTTCCTCTTCCTCTTCTTCTCCTTCTTCAGGGTCAGATTCAATTTTTTCATCTGCTTCCTCATATTCTTCCTCTTCTGGGTCGTATTTAGTGTCAGAAATGAGAACTGATGATCGAGTGAATTGCGGTTCCTCCTCTGGTTCTGATTCATCATCGGAACAGACTTTTCCTATGGATATAGCACAACATTCTTCCTCTTCTGGGGTGCATTCCGGTTGGTCGATCTTGTAAGTGATGCTTTCACCATGCGATCGCAAAACAATCGTGTGGTTACACACATCGATCACTGCTCTAGCTGTATTCATAAATGGTCTTCCAACGATAATTGGGATGTTTATGTCCTCGTGGATATCCATTACCACGAAATCCGTTGGAAAGAAAAATTTGTCAACTTGAACAAGGACATTCTCAGCTATTCCCTTGGGGTATCTAACAGATTGGTCGGCTAGCTGGACGGTCATCTTAGTGGGTTTCAAGTTTTCAAGTTCTAGCCTTTTAAACAGGGAGTAGGGCATAAGGTTAATGCTTGCTCCTAAGTCTGCTAAAGCGCTCATATTTCCGGAATTGTAGATAGAACAAGGGAGTGTAAATCTACCAGTATCTCCTAATTTTTCGGGAAGGCTATTTTTAAGTAGGGCTGAGGTTTCAGAACTAAGGGGAATGTTGTTCACTTCAGGCAATTTATCTTTGGTGGATAACAATTTTCTAATATACTTATTACGACCAGGAACTCTAGACATGGTATCAAGAAATTTTCCATCTAACTTAAAGGACGACAGTTTCTTAGGTTGAACTTTAAGTCTAGCGGGGTAAGGGATTCGAACCTCTTTGTTCATGGTTTGAGTGGTTTCCACAGCTGGTATCTTGACATTTGGTTCTTCCTTTACTTGAACAGCAGCAGGTGGAGTAGTGGCTGCTTCCTTTGGTGTTGTAAGTTGCTTTGCTTCCTCAATATGCGGATTTTGAACCGTGTTGCTGGGCAAACTTCCTCGGGGTCTATTCTCAAGACGTTGTGCCAATTGTCCAATTTGAGCTTCCAAATTCTTTAGCACAGCCAATTGATTTCTCATGAATAGGTCGGCTTGATCTTGTCTAGCGGACGTCTTTTGGTTGAGCAGGTGTTGACCTTGCATGAATTGGGTGAAGGCGTCATCTGAACTTGAAGCTGGAGCATTTGTCTTGGTGGTTTGTTCAGTGGTTTGGTTTGTGTCGGAAGTGGGTGCAGGAAGTGCAAGGGGTTGATTGTAAGGAAGTTATGATTGTTGCTGGTAAGGTGGATATCTAGGTGGGTATCGGGGTTGGTATGGTTGTTGGTTGTTTCTCGGTGGAAAGGGAGGTCCTCTAGGTTGGTGGTTGTTCTGGTTGAAACCGGGTGGTCGAGCTGGAAACTGAGCATAGTAGACGGTGCCATCTGCTTCTTCATATTCAACTTGGTATTCTCCAGATGGTTGCGGGTTGGTGCAGTGTTGACAGACTTGCACTTGGTGTACTTGGTGCTGTTGTTTCTTAAGTTCTCCAAACTGTTTGACGAGCGAGTCCATTTTCTCTGTCAGTGTCTTAATTGCTTCGACTGGAATCGGGTTTGCAGCAGCGATAGGTTTGGAAGATGTTGAGTGATCTCCAGAATTCCAATCGTGGTGATGCATAGTCATATTTTCTATCAGGTTCCATCCTTCTTCGTCGGTCTTTGCCATGAAGCTTCCTTGTGCAGCAGCATCGAGGGTAGTTCGGTGGTTAGGATCTAAACCATTGTAGAAGGTGCACAATTGCGCAGACTTATCGAGTCGGTGATTAGGGCATTTCTTCAAGGCTCCTTTGAATCGTTCCCATGTGGTATATAATGACTCATCGAAAGCTTGTCGAAAGTTCATGATGTCATTTCGGAGTTTGGTTTGTTTAGAGGGCGGAAAGTACTTGGTTAGAAACTTTGTCGCCATCACAGTCCATGAAGGAATAGAGCCGGTCTCTAAACCTTCAAACCATGTTTGCGCATGATGGGTGAGCGAATAAGGGAAAAGGTATAAACGGATTGTGTCTTGGCCAATTCCGTTTTGCTTGCAGGAATTTGAGAGAGAGATGAACTTGTCGAGGTGAGAGTTTGGGTCATCACTGGGCAATCCATGGAATTGACAGTGATTTTGGATTAGTTGGATGATGTGGTGTTTAAGCTCGAAAGATTGTCCGGGGGTTTCAGGGTAGAGAATTTGTCCTCCTCCTCCTTCGATAGAGGGTTTACTGTTATCAGCGAGAGTGATGCGTTCAGCTATTTCTTGCTTAAGTGCAGATTGCTTCTTTTCTCGTCGAATAGTGCGTATTATAAGTTCTGGATCGGGAAAGTTAAATAGTGGTGCAGATCTAGGGGAACATGTCATAAACTAAAAGAAAGACAATAAAAGAAAATAGACAATAAAGGAAATGTTTTTGTTTTTTTTTTTAGAAGGTTTTATCCTAAGGGTTTACTAGAATTGGGATTGGTTGGGCCTCTGGATCGGACAGTTAGTCTCCCCGGCAGCGGTGCCAAAAACTTGTTGTTGCTGAAAACAACGGGTGGTTTTAAATTTATAATTGCTGGGGTCTAAGTGTGACTTACTAGTACTGAACCAAAAGGTTAGTAGATGGTAAGTTGGACCTAGAGTCGTTCTTAAAGAGAAACTGAATTGAAACGGAGGTGATCCAATCAATCTTTCTTTTCTAGTAAATGTTTTAAAAGAGTGCGTTGGGGGTTTTGTTTCAGTTAATTAAGTAAACTAAATAAAGCGAATAAAATGTAATAAGATGTCAGATAATGCAAAGTAGTATTTGTTGTGAGTTCGTTAGTTAATAATTATGGGATGATAACTCTTACGGGAAAACGATTAACTAAATTGGGTTGCTTATGAGATTCATTAACTTGTGGTATAACCAATAGATTCCTTATTAGTCGGTTATCAACTAATATGTCACGAGGAACTAAGGTATCATGATTCTGACCAGACAGACAATGCTCAACTCTCCACACTCTCCTGTGAGGGAGTCAGTGGCCCATATTATTGAACGTATTCGCTCGTGGGCGAAGAAAAAGAGTAGCAAGTCCATAACACGTCTAGCCGTTCTTAATACCACAATGATTATGAATCCATTAAACAACTAACTTAGAACTTGTATCCGGACTCATTTAATCAATTTCTACCAATGAAACTTAAGCATGATAAACGAGGGAAAGCATTTAGGTTTCTTGCGTACCGTACTTTAGGTTTCATGGTTTTAGTAAAAAGTATCGGTTTAAGTTGGATTTTAAACTTGCCTTTCTCAATACAATTAACAAATCCCTAGGTTTTCGTAAATGGTCATTTAGCCTTTAGCATACCTAATCTAATCTAATTTAAACTAAAACAACTAATTAAAATGCTGACGGCTTTTTACAGAAAGTTAAACCCAGACCATGTCGGAAAATACTATGGTGGCTCACAACGTATTGAATTGTTTACCAACGTTTCCGTTGTGAGTTTAATTGCTTCGCGATGTTTTCATGATAAGTACATTGTGATTGGAAGTGTACAATACTCATGGTAAGTCCACGTAATCACACTGCATTTTATAATGCTTGCATGACGTTACAATTAAAGACATAGTTTTTACACAGATAACTATTGACCGAGTATTGAGGTTCGCGACTCCTCTTTACAAGGTTACAATCACGTTTGTTAATCGAAAGGCGAATATAAGTTTTAGGTTTAAAATCACAAGATAAGTCCGTTCACAAAGTTTCCAATTTTATAACGTCGATCAATAATACAACTACCTTCGGTCATTACTGGCTTCCATATATTTGTACTATGCTCAAAAGCATTTCCAATACTATACCGAGTAATCAGTCGAATAGGGGCCATCATATTATCTCACGACGTATTCAAAGTTATCCCACAATTATATATACTAACTACATCACAACAAATACAATAGTAATCTACTCGCTAATCATGGTAATAACGATCGCAAAAATAATTAAAGCAAACATGTTTAATTAAAATAGATAAGGATAGAGATAACCGAGATTAATATGCGAGAAGGAATAGACTTGAATTAATGAGCGTAACTCCAAGCGTAAACCAAAGATTACAACACGTTCCTAGCTTTCTTTCTACTCTAAACAAAGTAATAAACTAATATAATGCTAAATTTAAAGTAAGAAAGTAGAATGAGAAAGTAAGAAAGTGATATGACTAGTGCATATGGGACTTCAAGGTGCAAGTTACAAATGAACCAAAAGCCTCCTATTTATAGGTGAGCTTTGGCTCACATTAGCACAAGTTGGCCTTGAGGTGCATGTTAAAAAGCTTGCCAAAAGTGGTATGTACCATACGAAAAGTAGGCGAACCGGGTACCGTACAACACGAAAAGTAGGCGCACCAGGTACCAAAAGTTACCAAAAATGGAAAGCGAGATGGGGTAGGGGAGGCCGGCGCCGCCACCACTGTGGCCGGCGGCGGCTGGCCTGGTCCCGCCCCGTTTCGCCGTCTTTTGCTTCGTTTCTTGATTCGTGCGTGTTTTCTTCGTTATACGTCTGTTTGCGTTGATTCTTTTTTTGTTGGATTCGTAATTCAAAAACAAAGATTTTGACATAGGATAGGCCCTGAGATGAGGTCCATAGATCCAGATATTGCATACGGATCATTTGGATCTTCCGGGGGGGCGCGAAATCTTCATTTTTTACCCGTTTCAGTTGATTCTTCTTCCGTTGGATCCGAATTTTGAAAACGAACATCTTGGAAATAATGGATGTTGGTGAAGGGCACTTTGGTCTTGAAATCTCGTTTTTATGCCTTGAATCTTCAAACGTGTGTGGAATCTTCGTTTCACATCCGTTTTACTTAATTTTATCGTGCAACCTCGTTTTGACCATCTTGGCATAATGTTACTGATTTGTGCTGTTTTTGAGTTAATATGCCAAGAATCGTTCCAAAATGAGAGAGATATCGGTAGTAAAAACGTGACTTTTTACGCGTTATCAAGTATCCCACACTTAGAACTTTGCTTGTCCTCAAGCAAACTAACGTTCAACATGGTTAAAGATAAGCAGATAATGAAATTATTTTAAGACGGGAACTTTTTACTAAGGGGGTTTCGGAAAAATAAAGATATTTGATATTTTAGAAAGCAAGGTTGTAATCTTTAGGAGCATGCTTTTGATTATTGATCGTTGATACATGACTAGGCGATCCTCTCAAGGTGGTCACTCCAATCACTCAAAGTGTTTAGGGTTTCCTATTCTATTATATCAATCGCTCAGAACGCCAGTCATGTATTGTTTATCATCATAGGCTTGATCGAGTATCAAATCGTTACCTTTTTGGTGAGCGCGAAGTCGATCTAGCCACAATCATTCTAAGGGAAGTGATGTAGGGTTTTTGGTGGTGGAATGTTGGTGGTGTGAGAGGGGTTTTGTTGGGTTTTCTTTTTTGGTGAAGCGAAAAGCTGAAATTTTTGAATTTTGGGGAGGATTGACGCCTTTTTTCTTTTTTGGGTGGAGTCTTCTTTCTCCATTTGACTTTCTTTACTTCGAATTTCCTTGGGACTTTTTCTATCCTTTTGACGTCATATCCTTGAATTTTCTCTTTTTTCATCTTTGGAACTTTGTAGGAAGTTTGAGGGATGTTTTTGAGTAGGTAAAGGGGTAACGTACTTATTTTTGGGTGTATGGATGGGTTCAAGAATGATGTGATTCGATCTCCTTTTTGACTCACAAGTTCGGATTCGAAATGCATAACAAGAGCAAGTTCTGATTCTAAACGCATACATCGGCACACTCAAGAATCGAAAAAGTGAAGCATTAAAAGTGAATGCTTTTCATATGGCTCAAGATACCTCACGAATCGAAAATTGGGTTGTTGTGTTCTTAGTCATGCGATGCTCTTTATGGGATTTTCAAACTTGTTTTTCAAAAGAATTTATATTTTATTCGTCCTTATTCCCCAAAGTAAATCATTCTTCGCTTAAAATTTTTCATTTTCAACATATTTTTAACTTGGTTTTGAAAAATTTTGTTTACTTTTATGGAGAAGCAAGGTCTAATAAAGAGCAACGATTTAGAATCAAGTATATACCAATATCCAATTAACAGTAGTGCAACTACTGCTATCCCACACTTAAAGGAACATCGTCCTCGATGTTATACTGAGCTCTGAATGGGGTAAAATCCCACACTTAGGGTTTTAAACATCTAAGACTCATTCTTTCAGTGTGTGTGTTGGGTTTGAATCCCACACTTAGTGATAAGCATAATGGATATGGCATATTTAAAACGAATGAAAGAGATGGCATAGAAGTACTCCCCGATAGTTGCAGTGTTCTTTTGGTTGCATCTGCCGGTCTTTGTCTTCTTTGGTGCGCTCTTGGTCAAGTCTTCTTGTGATTAGTCTCGTAAGTGTGAACACGTCGGATTTACTATTCTTTGGTTGTTGATGCTTCCTTGCAGGCTGGAGCATTCTTTGCAAGATCCGAGTGTGAAAGATAGTTGGAGATTTCATCACTTCTTGGAAAGTAAAATTGTAGAAATGTAAAAACAAACACGGGTTGCCTCCCGAGAAGCGCTCTTTTAAAGTCGAGAGCTCGACTTAGTCCTTTTCTTCTTCAGATGATGCTTGATGCATCAGTAGTGGTGGCGTGGTCACTGTGGTTTCTTGGTAGAGAGTATCGTGGTGGATAGTATTGCAGGAATTGCTCTATCATGTCAGCAATGAGAGTTGGTGGGTTGGTGGATAGCATTCTGAAGCTTTTGAAGTGATCGGTGGCGAGTCGGTCGAGAATTGCCATTCCATAGCAGATGTATCGAACTGCCCTTGTGACTGGTCCGTTAGGGTCAATTCGAGTGCAGGTGTAAGTTCGAACTATTTCACGCTGTGGGTGGTTTCTTCCTATCGAGGCGATTAAAGCCATGAATTCGGTTTTCACTTCTTCAAAATCATGAGCCCAAGGGTCTCCTCCGAAAGATCTAGTTGCTTGGCACACTTGTCTGATTAGTTGATGTTGCTCGCGGTTGAAGGGAAAATCCGAGTCGGTGAAGATGCAAATTAGCTTGCTGAATATCTCGCGATATCCATTTCGGTAGACGTCGAGTTCTACGTCTTGGTACATTTCGCGCAGTCAGGTAGTCACATAAGTGGCTAAATTGATTTGCGACATGTGCGGGATGAATCTCGGTACCTCACGAGTTTCCTCTTCATAGGCTGGCTCGTTCAGCTCATCAATTATTAATTCAATGTGGTGCCCAATGGTGGATTGAATGACGATCCTGCAGTTCTCTGACGCTGTGAGGTGCTCTCCAGTTTCGATGAGATCTAGAAGAGTTCTAAGATCTCCCACCATTCTGATGTCGGCATAACTTCTTGGGTTCCCTGTGGCTCTTTCCAGATTGGTTCTCATTGATGCAAGAATAGCTTTTTGACTTGATGAGTACGGAAAAGCTGACCCGACTAAGGCACAATATACTTTTTGGTATATTCGCCTTTGGTTTCCATAGAATTCGATTTCTCCCATTGGGTAGTTGGGCCTTTCTCGCTGTCGAGCTTCTCTGGTAAGTTGTTCTTGAAGCAGGTCAGAGAATGCTCGAATGTTTCTCCGAAGAGTGCTGGGCTCTGGTTCTCCATAATTGGCAAGGTATGAATCGTAGTCTCGTATGATTGCCCTTATCATGTGTCTCTGTGCGGTGTTGTAGTCATTGGTTGACTCTTTGATAGCTTCTACGATGATTCGGACATCATCGTATTCGTCAATCATCTCGATCATGTCTTGATGAGTATCTATCAGAGGAATTTCTAGTCTCTCAGTTGCGACAGCAGGGGAATTGGGGGAGCAAGAGGAGGTTGTGGAATAGAGCGTTCGTCGAGAGTGATGTTGACGTAATCGTCATCACATTCACTGTTGCAGTCGGAGTCCTTATCACGTGAATCGGGAAATTGGTGAAGTTCTTCGTCTGAGGGCGCGTTGTTGAAGGGTCGAGAACTATCGATTTCGATGGTTCGGACTTCGGTTGTTATGTCATGAATGTTCTCTTCGGCAAAGCTTCCTGGTTGACGTGCCTTATATGCCGAAATTCTCTGTAGTAGTTTGGCATACTGGTCTGGGTGTGGTGATGATCGGAGTCCTTCTTCAAAGATTTCTATGTCTCGAAGTCGGGTTCTGGTAAAGGGTTTTGATGGATCGAGATAGGAATTCAGGATGTTTCCCATTCTTTTAAGATGATAGGATCTGAGTTCTTGGCGGATGACTCCGTAATCAACTGATTCTTCTGATGAAGAGCAGTCATCACAGTTTTGTATCCTTTTAACTTCGGCCATTTGTGGCGAATCAGTGTGATCTTCATCTTCTTCCATTTCTTCCTCTTCCTCTTCTTCTCCTTCTTCAGGGTCAGATTCAATTTTTTCATCTGCTTCCTCGTATTCTTCCTCTTCTGGGTCGTATTTAGTGTAAGAAATGAGAACTGATGATCGAGTGAATTGCGGTTCCTCCTCTGGTTCTGATTCATCATCGGAACAGACTTTTCCTATGGATATAGCACAACATTCTTCCTCTTCTGGGGTGCATTCCGGTTGGTCGATCTTGTAAGTGATGCTTTCACCATGCGATCGCAAAACAATCGTGTGGTTATACACATCGATCACTGCTCTAGCTGTATTCATGAATGGTCTTCCAAGGATAATTGGGATGTTTATGTCCTCGTGGATATCCATTACCACGAAATCCGTTGGAAAGAAAAATTTGTCAACTTGAACAAGGACATTCTCAGCTATTCCCTTGGGGTATCTAACAGATTGGTCGGCTAGCTGGACGGTCATCTTAGTGGGTTTCAAGTTTTCAAGTTCTAGCCTTTTAAACAGGGAGTAGGGCATAAGGTTAATGCTGGCTCCTAAGTCGGCTAAAGCGCTCATATTTCCGGAATTGTAGATAGAACAAGGGAGTGTAAATCTACCAGTATCTCCTAATTTTTCGGGAAGGCTATTTTTAAGTAGGGCTGAGGTTTCAGAACTAAGGGGAATGTTGTTCACTTCAGGCAATTTATCTTTGGTGGATAGCAATTTTCTAATATACTTATTACGACCAGGAACTCTAGACATGGTATCAAGAAATTTTCCATCTAACTTAAAGGACGACAGTTTCTTAGGTTGAACTTTAAGTCTAGCGGGGTAAGGGATTCGAACCTCTTTGTTCATGGTTTGAGTGGTTTCCACAGCTGGTATCTTGACATTTGGTTCTTCCTTTACTTGAACAGCAGCAGGTGGAGTAGTGGCTGCTTCCTTTGGTGTTGTAAGTTGCTTTGCTTCCTCAATATGCGGATTTTGAACCGTGTTGCTGGGCAAACTTCCTCGGGGTCTATTCTCAAGACGTTGTGCCAATTATCCAATTTGAGCTTCCAAATTCTTTAGCACAGCCAATTGATTTCTCATGAATAGGTCGGCTTGATCTTGTCTAGCGGACGTCTTTTGGTTGAGCAGGTGTTGACCTTGCATGAATTGGGTGAAGGCGTCATCTGAACTTGAAGCTGGGGCATTTGTCTTGGTGGTTTGTTCAGTGGTTTGGTTTGTGTCGGAAGTGGGTGCAGGAAGTGCAAGGGGTTGATTGTAAGGAAGTTGTGATTGTTGCTGGTAAGGTGGATATCTAGGTGGGTATCAGGGTTGGTATGGTTGTTGGTTGTTTCTCGGCGGAAAGGGAGGTCCTCTAGGTTGGTGGTTGTTCTGGTTGAAACCGGGTGGTCGAGCTGGAAACTGAGCATAGTAGACGGTGCCATCTGCTTCTTCATATTCAACTTGGTATTCTCCAGATGGTTGCGGGTTGGTGCAGTGTTGACAGACTTGCACTTGGTGTACTTGGTGCTGTTGTTTCTTAAGTTCTCCAAACTGTTTGACGAGCGAGTCCATTTTCTCTGTCAGTGTCTTAATTGCTTCGACTGGAATCGGGTTTGCAGCAGCGATAGGTTTGGAAGATGTTGAGTGATCTCCAGAATTCCAATCGTGGTGATGCATAGTCATATTTTCTATCAGGTTCCATCCTTCTTCGTCGGTCTTTGCCATGAAGCTTCCTTGTGCAGCAGCATCGAGGGTAGTTCGGTGGTTAGGATCTAAACCATTGTAGAAGGTGCACAATTGCGCAGACTTATCGAGTCGGTGATTAGGGCATTTCTTCAAGGCTCCTTTGAATCGTTCCCATGCGGTATATAATGACTCATCGAAAGCTTGTCGAAAGTTCATGATGTCATTTCGGAGTTTGGTTTGTTTAGAGGGCGGAAAGTACTTGGTTAGAAACTTTGTCGCCATCACAGTCCATGAAGGAATAGAGCCGGTCTCTAAACCTTCAAACCATGTTTGCGCATGATGGGTGAGCGAATAAGGGAAAAGGTATAAACGGATTGTGTCTTGGCCAATTCCGTTTTGCTTGTAGGAATTTGAGAGAGAGATGAACTTGTCGAGGTGAGAGTTTGGGTCATCACTGGGCAATCCATGGAATTGACAGTGATTTTGGATTAGTTGGATGATGTGGTGTTTAAGCTCGAAAGATTGTCCGGGGGTTTCAGGGTAGAGAATTGGTCCTCCTCTTCCTTCGATAGAGGGTTTACTGTTATCAGCGAGAGTGATGCGTTCAGCCATTTCTTGCTTAAGTGCAGATTGCTTCTTTTCTCGTCGAATAGTGCGTATTATAAGTTCTGGATCGGGAAAGTTAAATAGTGGTGCAGATCTAGGGGAACAGGTCATAAACTAAAAGAAAGACAATAAAAGAAAATAGACAATAAAGGAAATGTTTTTGTTTTTTTTTTTAGAAGGTTTTATCCTAAGGGTTTACTAGAATTGGGATTGGTTGGGCCTCTGGATCGGACAGTTAGTCTCCCCGGCAGCGGTGCCAAAAACTTGTTGTTGCTGAAAACAACGGGTGGTTTTAAATTTATAATTGCTGGGGTCTAAGTGTGACTTACTAGTACTGAACCAAAAGGTTAGTAGATGGTAAGTTGGACCTAGAGTCGTTCTTAAAGAGAAACTGAATTGAAACGGAGGTGATCCAATCAATCTTTCTTTTCTAGTAAATGTTTTAAAAGAGTGCGTTGGGGGTTTTGGTTCAGTTAATTAAGTAAACTAAATAAAGCGAATAAAATGTAATAAGATGTCAGATAATGCAAAGTAGTATTTGTTGTGAGTTCGTTAGTTAATAATTATGGGATGATAACTCTTACGGGAAAACGATTAACTAAATTAGGTTGCTTATGAGATTCATTAACTTGTGGTATAACCAATAGATTCCTTATTAGTCGGTTATCAACTAATATGTCACGAGGAACTAAGGTATCATGATTCTGACCAGACGGACAATGCTCAACTCTCCACACTCTCCTGTGAGGGAGTCAGTGGCCCATATTATTGAACGTATTCGCTCGTGTGCGAAGGAATAGAGTAGCAAGTCCATAACACGTCTAGCCGTTCTTAATACCACAATGATTATGAATCCATTAAACAACTAACTTAGAACTTGTATCCGGACTCATTTAATCAATTTCTACCAATGAAACTTAAGCATGATAAACGAGGGAAAGCATTTAGGTTTCTTGCGTACCGTACTTTAGGTTTCATGGTTTTAGTAAAAAGTATCGGTTTAAGTTGGATTTTAAACTTGCCTTTCTCAATACAATTAACAAATCCCTAGGTTTTCGTAAATGGTCATTTAGCCTTTAGCATACCTAATCTAATCTAATTTAAACTAAAACAACTAATTAAAATGCTGACGGCTTTTTACAGAAAGTTAAACCCAGACCATGTCGGAAAATACTATGGTGGCTCACAACGTATTGAATTGTTTACCAACGTTTCTGTTGTGAGTTTAATTGCTTCGCGATGTTTTCATGATAAGTACATTGTGATTGGAAGTGTACAATACTCATGGCAAGTCCACGTAATCACACTGCATTTTATAATGCTTGCATGACGTTACAATTAAAGACATAGTTTTTACACAGATAACTATTGACCGAGTATTGAGGTTCGCGACTCCTCTTTACAAGGTTACAATCACGTTTGTTAATCGAAAGGCGAATATAAGTTTTAGGTTTAAAATCACAAGATAAGTCCGTTCACAAAGTTTCCAATTTTATAACGTCGATCAATAATACAACTACCTTCGGTCGTTACTGGCTTCCATATATTTGTACTATGCTCAAAAGCATTTCCAATACTATACCGAGTAATCAGTCGAATAGGGGCCGTCATATTATCTCACGACGTATTCAAAGTTATCCCACAATTATATATACTAACTACATCACAACAAATACAATAGTAATCTACTCGCTAATCATGGTAATAATGATCGCAAAAATAATTAAAGCAAACATGTTTAATTAAAATAGATAAGGATAGAGATAACCGAGATTAATATGCGAGAAGGAATAGACTTGAATTAATGAGCGTAACTCCAAGCGTACACCAAAGATTACAACACGTTCCTAGCTTTCTTTCTACTTTAAACAAAGTAATAAACTAATCTAATGCTAAATTTAAAGTAAGAAAGTAGAATGAGAAAGTAAGAAAGTGATATGACTAGTGCATATGGGACTTCAAGGTGCAAGTTACAAATGAACCAAAAGCCTCCTATTTATAGGTGAGCTTTGGCTCACATTAGCACAAGTTGGCCTTGAGGTGCATGTTAAAAAGCTTGCCAAAAGTGGTATGTACCATACGAAAAGTAGGCGAACCGGGTACCGTACAACACGAAAAGTAGGCGCACCAGGTACCAAAAGTTACCAAAAACGGAAAGCGAGATGGGGTAGGGGAGGCCGGCGCCGCCACCACTGTGGCCGGCGGCGGCTGGCTGGTGGCCGGCGGCGGCTGGCCTGGTCCCGCCCCGTTTCGCCGTCTTTTGCTTCGTTTCTTGATTCGTGCGTGTTTTCTTCGTTATACGTCTGTTTGCGTTGATTCTTTTTTTGTTGGATTCGTAATTCAAAAACAAAGATTTTGACATAGGATAGGCCCTGAGATGAGGTCCATAGATCCAGATATTGCGTACGGATCATTTGGATCTTCCAGCGGGCGCGAAATCTTCATTTTTTACCTGTTTCAGTTGATTCTTCTTCCGTTGGATCCGAATTTTGAAAACGAACATCTTGGAAATAATGGATGTTGGTGAAGGGCACTTTGGTCTTGAAATCTCGTTTTTATGCCTTGAATCTTCAAACGTGAGTGGAATCTTCGTTTCACATCCGTTTTACTTAATTTTATCGTGCAACCTCGTTTTGACCATCTTGGCATAATGTTACTGATTTGTGCAGTTTTTGAGTTAATATGCCAAGAATCGTTCCAGAATGAGAGAGATATCGGTAGTAAAAACGTGACTTTTTACGCGATATCAAGTATCCCACACTTAGAACTTTGCTTGTCCTCAAGCAAACTAACGTTCAACATGGTTAAAGATAAGCAGATAATGAAATTATTTTAAGATGGGAACTTTTTACTAAGGGGGTTTCGGAAAAATAAAGATATTTGATATTTTAGAAAGCAAGGTTGTAATCTTTAGGAGCATGCTTTTGATTATTGATCGTTGATACATGACTAGGCGATCCTCTCAAGGTGGTCACTCCAATCACTCAAAGTGTTTAGGGTTTCCTATTCTATTATATCAATCGCTCAGAACGCCAGTCATGTATTGTTTATCGTCATAGGCTTGATCGAGTATCAAATCGTTACCTTTTTGGTGAGCGCGAAGTCGATCTAGCCACAATTATTCTAAGGGAAGTGATGTAGGGTTTTTGGTGGTGGAATGTTGGTGGTGTGAGAGGGGTTTTGTTGGGTTTTCTTTTTTGGTGAAGCGGAAAGCTGAAATTTTTGAATTTTGGGGAGGATTAACGCCTTTTTTCTTTTTTGGGTGGAGTCTTCTTTCTCCATTTGACTTTCTTTACTTCGAATTTCCTTGGGACTTTTTCTATCCTTTTGACGTCATATCCTTGATTTTTCTCTTTTTTCATCTTTGGAACTTTGTAGGAAGTTTGAGGGATGTTTTTGAGTAGGTAAAGGGGTAACGTACTTATTTTTGGGTGTATGGATGGGTTCAAGAATGATGTGATTCGATCTCCTTTTTGACTCACAAGTTCGGATTCAAAATGCATAACAAGAGCAATTTCTGATTCTAAACGCATACATCGGCACACTCAAGAATCGAAAAAGTGAAGCATTAAAAGTGAATGCTTTTCATATGGCTCAAGATACCTCACGAATCGAAAATTGGGTTGTTGTGTTCTTAGTCATGCGATGCTCTTTATGGGATTTTCAAACTTGTTTTTCAAAAGAATTTATATTTTATTCGTCCTTATTCCCCAAAGTAAATCATTCTTCGCTTAAAATTTTTCATTTTCAACATATTTTTAACTTGGTTTTGAAAAATTTTGTTTACTTTTATGGAGAAGCAAGGTCTAATAAAGAGCAACGATTTAGAATCAAGTATATACCAATATCCAATTAACAGTAGTGCAACTACTGCTATCCCACACTTAAAGGAACATCGTCCCCGGTGTTATACTGAGCTCTGAATGGGGTAAAATCCCACACTTAGGGTTTTAAACATCTAAGACTCATTCTTTCAGTGTGTGTGTGTTGGTTTTGAATCCCACACTTAGTGATAAGCATAATGGATATGGCATATTTAAAACGAATGAAAGAGATGGCATAGAAGTACTCCCCGATAGTTGCAGTGTTCTTTTGGTTGCATCTGCCGGTCTTTGTCTTCTTTGGTGCGCTCTTGGTCAAGTCTTCTTGTGATTAGTCTCGTAAGTGTGAACACGTCGGATTTACCATTCTTTGGTTGTTGATGCTTCCTTGCAGGCTGGAGCATTCTTTGCAAGATCCGAGTGTGAAAGATAGTTGGAGATTTCATCACTTCTTGGAAAGTAAAATTGTAGAAATGTAAAAACAAACACGGGTTGCCTCCCGAGAAGCGCTCTTTTAAAGTCGAGAGCTCGACTTAGTCCTTTTCTTCTTCAGATGATGCTTGATGCATCAGTAGTGGTGGCGTGGTCACTGTGGTTTCTTGGTAGAGAGTATCGTGGTGGATAGTATTGCAGGAATTGCTCTATCATGTCAGCAATGAGAGTTGGTGGGTTGGTGGATAGCATTCTGAAGCTTTTGAAGTGATCGGTGGCGAGTCGGTCGAGAATTGCCATTCCATAGCAGATGTATCGAACTGCCCTTGTGACTGGTCCGTTAGGGTCAATTCGAGTGCAGGTGTAAGTTCGAACTATTTCACGCTGTGGGTGGTTTCTTCCTATCGAGGCGATTAAAGCCATGAATTCGGTTTTCACTTCTTCAAAATCATGAGCCCAAGGGTCTCCTCCGAAAGATCTAGTTGCTTGGCACACTTGTCTGATTAGTTGATGTTGCTCGCGGTTGAAGGGAAAATCCGAGTCGGTGAAGATGCAAATTAGCTTGCTGAATATCTCGCGATATCCATTTCGGTAGACGTCGAGTTCTACGTCTTGGTACATTTCGCGCAGTCAGGTAGTCACATAAGTGGCTAAATTGATTTGCGACATGTGCGGGATGAATCTCGGTACCTCACGAGTTTCCTCTTCATAGGCTGGCTCGTTCAGCTCATCAATTATTAATTCAATGTGGTGCCCAATGGTGGATTGAATGACGATCCTGCAGTTCTCTGACGCTGTGAGGTGCTCTCCAGTTTCGATGAGATCTAGAAGAGTTCTAAGATCTCCCACCATTCTGATGTCGGCATAACTTCTTGGGTTCCCTGTGGCTCTTTCCAGATTGGTTCTCATTGATGCAAGGATAGCTTTTTGACTTGATGAGTACGGAAAAGCTGACCCGACTAAGGCACAATATACTTTTTGGTATATTCGCCTTTGGTTTCCATAGAATTCGATTTCTCCCATTGGGTAGTTGGGTCTTTCTCGCTGTCGAGCTTCTCTGGTAAGTTGTTCTTGAAGCAGGTCAGAGAATGCTCGAATGTTTCTCCGAAGAGTGCTGGGCTCTGGTTCTCCATAATTGGCGAGGTATGAATCGTAGTCTCGTATGATTGCCCTTATCATGTGTCTCTGTGCGGTGTTGTAGTCATTGGTTGACTCTTTGATAGCTTTTACGATGATTCGGACATCGTCGTATTCGTCAATCATCTCGATCATGTCTTGATGAGTATCTATCAGAGGAATTTCTAGTCTCTCAGTTGCGACAGCAGGGGAATTAGGGGGAGCAAGAGGAGGTTGTGGAATAGAGCGTTCGTCGAGAGTGATGTTGACGTAATCGTCATCACATTCACTGCTGCAGTCGGAGTCCTTATCACGTGAATCGGGAAATTGGTGAAGTTCTTCCTCTGAGGGCGCGTTGTTGAAGGGTCGAGAACTATCGATTTCGATGGTTCGGACTTCGGTTGTTATGTCATGAATGTTCTCTTCGGCAAAGCTTCCTGGTTGACGTGCCTTATATGCCGAAATTCTCTGTAGTAGTTTGGCATACTGGTCTGGGTGTGGTGATGATCGGAGTCCTTCTTCAAAGATTTCTATGTCTCGGAGTCGGGTTCTGGTAAAGGGTTTTGATGGATCGAGATAGGAATTCAGGATGTTTCCCATTCTTTTAAGATGATAGGATCTGAGTTCTTGGCGGATGACTCCGTAATCAACTGATTCTTCTGATGAAGAGCAGTCATCACAGTTTTGTATCCTTTTAACTTCGGCCATTTGTGGCGAATCAGTGTGATCTTCATCTTCTTCCATTTCTTCCTCTTCCTCTTCTTCTCCTTCTTCAGGGTCAGATTCAATTTTTTCATCTGCTTCCTCGTATTCTTCCTCTTCTGGGTCGTATTTAGTGTCAGAAATGAGAACTGATGATCGAGTGAATTGCGGTTCCTCCTCTGGTTCTGATTCATCATCGGAACAGACTTTTCCTATGGATATAGCACAACATTCTTCCTCTTCTGGGGTGCATTCCGGTTGGTCGATCTTGTAAGTGATGCTTTCACCATGCGATCGCAAAACAATCGTGTGGTTATACACATCGATCACTGCTCTAGCTGTATTCATAAATGGTCTTCCAAGGATAATTGGGATGTTTATGTCCTCGTGGATATCCATTACCACGAAATCCGTTGGAAAGAAAAATTTGTCAACTTGAACAAGGACATTCTCAGCTATTCCCTTGGGGTATCTAACAGATTGGTCGGCTAGCTGGACGGTCATCTTAGTGGGTTTCAAGTTTTCAAGTTCTAGCCTTTTAAACAGGGAGTAGGGCATAAGGTTAATGCTTGCTCCTAAGTCTGCTAAAGCGCTCATATTTCCGGAATTGTAGATAGAACAATGGAGTGTAAATCTACCAGTATCTCCTAATTTTTCGGGAAGGCTATTTTTAAGTAGGGCTGAGGTTTCAGAACTAAGGGGAATGTTGTTCACTTCAGGCAATTTATCTTTGGTGGATAGCAATTTTCTAATATACTTATTACGACCAGGAACTCTAGACATGGTATCAAGAAATTTTCCATCTAACTTAAAGGACGACAGTTTCTTAGGTTGAACTTTAAGTCTAGCGGGGTAAGGGATTCGAACCTCTTTGTTCATGGTTTGAGTGGTTTCCACAGCTGGTATCTTGACATTTGGTTCTTCCTTTACTTGAACAGCAGCAGGTGGAGTAGTGGCTGCTTCCTTTGGTGTTGTAAGTTGCTTTGCTTCCTCAATATGCGGATTTTGAACCGTGTTGCTGGGCAAACTTCCTCGGGGTCTATTCTCAAGACGTTGTGCCAATTGTCCAATTTGAGCTTCCAAATTCTTTAGCACAGCCAATTGATTTCTCATGAATAGGTCGGCTTGATCTTGTCTAGCGGACGTCTTTTGGTTGAGCAGGTGTTGACCTTGCATGAATTGGGTGAAGGCGTCATCTGAACTTGAAGCTGGGGCATTTGTCTTGGTGGTTTGTTCAGTGGTTTGGTTTGTGTCGGAAGTGGGTGCAGGAAGTGCAAGGGGTTGATTGTAAGGAAGTTGTGATTGTTGCTGGTAAGGTGGATATCTAGGTGGGTATCGGGGTTGGTATGGTTGTTGGTTGTTTCTCGGCGGAAAGGGAGGTCCTCTAGGTTGGTGGTTGTTCTGGTTGAAACCGGGTGGTCGAGCTGGAAACTGAGCATAGTAGACGGTGCCATCTGCTTCTTCATATTCAACTTGGTATTCTCTAGATGGTTGCGGGTTGGTGCAGTGTTGACAGACTTGCACTTGGTGTACTTGGTGCTGTTGTTTCTTAAGTTCTCCAAACTGTTTGACGAGCGAGTCCATTTTCTCTGTCAGTGTCTTAATTGCTTCGACTGGAATCGGGTTTGCAGCAGCGATAGGTTTGGAAGATGTTGAGTGATCTCCAGAATTCCAATCGTGGTGATGCATAGTCATATTTTCTATCAGGTTCCATCCTTCTTCGTCGGTCTTTGCCATGAAGCTTCCTTGTGCAGCAGCATCGAGGGTAGTTCGGTGGTTAGGATCTAAACCATTGTAGAAGGTGCACAATTGCGCAGACTTATCGAGTCGGTGATTAGGGCATTTCTTCAAGGCTCCTTTGAATCGTTCCCATGTGGTATATAATGACTCATCGAAAGCTTGTCGAAAGTTCATGATGTCATTTCGGAGTTTGGTTTGTTTAGAGGGCGGAAAGTACTTGGTTAGAAACTTTGTCGCCATCACAGTCCATGAAAGAATAGAGCCGGTCTCTAAACCTTCAAACCATGTTTGCGCATGATGGGTGAGCGAATAAGGGAAAAGGTATAAACGGATTGTGTCTTGGCCAATTCCGTTTTGCTTGTAGGAATTTGAGAGAGAGATGAACTTGTCGAGGTGAGAGTTTGGGTCATCACTGGGCAATCCATGGAATTGACAGTGATTTTGGATTAGTTGGATGATGTGGTGTTTAAGCTCGAAAGATTGTCCGGGGGTTTCAGGGTAGAGAATTTGTCCTCCTCCTCCTTCGATAGAGGGTTTACTGTTATCAGCGAGAGTGATGCGTTCAGCCATTTCTTGCTTAAGTGCAGATTGCTTCTTTTCTCGTCGAATAGTGCGTATTATAAGTTCTGGATCGGGAAAGTTAAATAGTGGTGCAGATCTAGGGGAACATGTCATAAACTAAAAGAAAGACAATAAAAGAAAATAGACAATAAAGGAAATGTTTTTGTTTTTTTTTTTAGAAGGTTTTATCCTAAGGGTTTACTAGAATTGGGATTGGTTGGGCCTCTGGATCGGACAGTTAGTCTCCCCGGCAGCGGTGCCAAAAACTTGTTGTTGCTGAAAACAACGGGTGGTTTTAAATTTATAATTGCTGGGGTCTAAGTGTGACTTACTAGTACTGAACCAAAAGGTTAGTAGATGGTAAGTTGGACCTAGAGTCGTTCTTAAAGAGAAACTGAATTGAAACGGAGGTGATCCAATCAATCTTTCTTTTCTAGTAAATGTTTTAAAAGAGTGCGTTGGGGGTTTTGTTTCAGTTAATTAAGTAAACTAAATAAAGCGAATAAAATGTAATAAGATGTCAGATAATGCAAAGTAGTATTTGTTGTGAGTTCGTTAGTTAATAATTATGGGATGATAACTCTTACGGGAAAACGATTAACTAAATTGGGTTGCTTATGAGATTCATTAACTTGTGGTATAACCAATAGATTCCTTATTAGTCGGTTATCAACTAATATGTCACGAGGAACTAAGGTATCATGATTCTGACCAGACAGACAATGCTCAACTCTCCACACTCTCCTGTGAGGGAGTCAGTGGCCCATATTATTGAACGTATTCGCTCGTGGGCGAAGGAATAGAGTAGCAAGTCCATAACACGTCTAGTCGTTCTTAATACCACAATGATTATGAATCCATTAAACAACTAACTTAGAACTTGTATCCGGACTCATTTAATCAATTTCTACCAATGAAACTTAAGCATGATAAACGAGGGAAAGCATTTAGGTTTCTTGCGTACCGTACTTTAGGTTTCATGGTTTTAGTAAAAAGTATCGGTTTAAGTTGGATTTTAAACTTGCCTTTCTCAATACAATTAACAAATCCCTAGGTTTTCGTAAATGGTCATTTAGCCTTTAGCATACCTAATCTAATCTAATTTAAACTAAAACAACTAATTAAAATGCTGACGGCTTTTTACAGAAAGTTAAACCCAGACCATGTCGGAAAATACTATGGTGGCTCACAACGTATTGAATTGTTTACCAACGTTTCCGTTGTGAGTTTAATTGTTTCGCGATGTTTTCATGATAAGTACATTGTGATTGGAAGTGTACAATACTCATGGTAAGTCCACGTAATCACACTGCATTTTATAATGCTTGCATGACGTTACAATTAAAGACATAGTTTTTACACAGATAACTATTGACCGAGTATTGAGGTTCGCGACTCCTCTTTACAAGGTTACAATCACGTTTGTTAATCGAAAGGCGAATATAAGTTTTAGGTTTAAAATCACAAGATAAGTCCGTTCACAAAGTTTCCAATTTTATAACGTCGATCAATAATACAACTACCTTCGGTCATTACTGGCTTCCATATATTTGTACTATGCTCAAAAGCATTTCCAATACTATACCGAGTAATCAGTCGAATAGGGGCCATCATATTATCTCACGACGTATTCAAAGTTATCCCACAATTATATATACTAACTACATCACAACAAATACAATAGTAATCTACTCGCTAATCATGGTAATAACGATCGCAAAAATAATTAAAGCAAACATGTTTAATTAAAATAGATAAGGATAGAGATAACCGAGATTAATATGCGAGAAGGAATAGACCTGAATTAATGAGCGTAACTCCAAGCGTACACCAAAGATTACAACACGTTCCTAGCTTTCTTTCTACTCTAAACAAAGTAATAAACTAATCTAATGCTAAATTTAAAGTAAGAAAGTAGAATGAGAAAGTAAGAAAGTGATATGACTAGTGCATATGGGACTTCAAGGTGCAAGTTACAAATGAACCAAAAGCCTCCTATTTATAGGTGAGCTTTGGCTCACATTAGCACAAGTTGGCCTTGAGGTGCATGTTAGAAAGCTTGCCAAAAGTGGTATGTACCATACGAAAAGTAGGCGAACCGGGTACCGTACAACACGAAAAGTAGGCGCACCAGGTACCAAAAGTTACCAAAAATGGAAAGCGAGACGGGGTAGGGGAGGCCGGCGCCGCCACCACTGTGGCCGGCGGCGGCTGGCTGGTGGCCGGCGGCGGCTGGCCTGGTCCCGCCCCTTTTCGCCGTCTTTTGCTTCGTTTCTTGATTCGTGCGTGTTTTCTTCGTTATACGTCTGTTTGCATTGATTCTTTTTTTGTTGGATTCGTAATTCAAAAACAAAGATTTTGACATAGGATAGGCCCTGAGATGAGGTCCATAGATCCAGATATTGCATACGGATCATTTGGATCTTCCGGCGGGCGCGAAATCTTCATTTTTTACCCGTTTCAGTTGATTCTTCTTCCGTTGGATCCGAATTTTGAAAACGAACATCTTGGAAATAATGGATGTTGGTGAAGGGCACTTTGGTCTTGAAATCTCGTTTTTATGCCTTGAATCTTCAAACGTGTGTGGAATCTTCGTTTCACATCCGTTTTACTTAATTTTATCGTGCAACCTCGTTTTGACCATCTTGGCATAATGTTACTGATTTGTGCTGTTTTTGAGTTAATATGCCAAGAATCGTTCCAAAATGAGAGAGATATCGGTAGTAAAAACGTGACTTTTTACGCGTTATCAAGTATCCCACACTTAGAACTTTGCTTGTCCTCAAGCAAACTAACGTTCAACATGGTTAAAGATAAGCAGATAATGAAATTATTTTAAGACGGGAACTTTTTACTAAGGGGGTTTCGGAAAAATAAAGATATTTGATATTTTAGAAAGCAAGGTTGTAATCTTTAGGAGCATGCTTTTGATTATTGATCGTTGATACATGACTAGGCGATCCTCTCAAGGTGGTCACTCCAATCACTCAAAGTGTTTAGGGTTTCCTATTCTATTATATCAATCGCTCAGAACGCCAGTCATGTATTGTTTATCATCATAGGCTTGATCGAGTATCAAATCGTTACCTTTTTGGTGAGCGCGAAGTCGATCTAGCCACAATCATTCTAAGGGAAGTGATGTAGGGTTTTTGGTGGTGGAATGTTGGTGGTGTGAGAGGGGTTTTGTTGGGTTTTCTTTTTTGGTGAAGCGGAAAGCTGAAATTTTTGAATTTTGGGGAGGATTGACGCCTTTTTTCTTTTTTGGGTGGAGTCTTCTTTCTCCATTTGACTTTCTTTACTTCGAATTTCCTTGGGACTTTTTCTATCCTTTTGACGTCATATCCTTGATTTTTCTCTTTTTTCATCTTTGGAACTTTGTAGGAAGTTTGAGGGATGTTTTTGAGTAGGTAAAGGGGTAACGTACTTATTTTTGGGTGTATGGATGGGTTCAAGAATGATGTGATTCGATCTCCTTTTTGACTCACAAGTTCGAATTCGAAATGCATAACAAGAGCAAGTTCTGATTCTAAACGCATACATCGGCACACTCAAGAATCGAAAAAGTGAAGCATTAAAAGTGAATGCTTTTCATATGGCTCAAGATACCTCACGAATCGAAAATTGGGTTGTTGTGTTCTTAGTCATGCGATGCTCTTTATGGGATTTTCAAACTTGTTTTTCAAAAGAATTTATATTTTATTCGTCCTTATTCCCCAAAGTAAATCATTCTTCGCTTAAAATTTTTCATTTTCAACATATTTTTAACTTGGTTTTGAAAAATTTTGTTTACTTTTATGGAGAAGCAAGGTCTAATAAAGAGCAACGATTTAGAATCAAGTATATACCAATATCCAATTAACAGTAGTGCAACTACTGCTATCCCACACTTAAAGGAACATCGTCCCCGATGTTATACTGAGCTCTGAATGGGGTAAAATCCCACACTTAGGGTTTTAAACATCTAAGACTCATTCTTTCAGTGTGTGTGTTGGGTTTGAATCCCACACTTAGTGATAAGCATAATGGATATGGCATATTTAAAACGAATGAAAGAGATGGCATAGAAGTACTCCCCGATAGTTGCAGTGTTCTTTTGGTTGCATCTGCCGGTCTTTGTCTTCTTTGGTGCGCTCTTGGTCAAGTCTTCTTGTGATTAGTCTCGTAAGTGTGAACACGTCGGATTTATCATTCTTTGGTTGTTGATGCTTCCTTGCAGGCTGGAGCATTCTTTGCAAGATCCGAGTGTGAAAGATAGTTGGAGATTTCATCACTTCTTGGAAAGTAAAATTGTAGAAATGTAAAAACAAACACGGGTTGCCTCCCGAGAAGCGCTCTTTTAAAGTCGAGAGCTCGACTTAGTCCTTTTCTTCTTCAGATGATGCTTGATGCATCAGTAGTGGTGGCGTGGTCACTGTGGTTTCTTGGTAGAGAGTATCGTGGTGGATAGTATTGCAGGAATTGCTCTATCATGTCAGCAATGAGAGTTGGTGGGTTGGTGGATAGCATTCTGAAGCTTTTGAAGTGATCGGTGGCGAGTCGGTCGAGAATTGCCATTCCATAGCAGATGTATCGAACTGCCCTTGTGACTGGTCCGTTAGGGTCAATTCGAGTGCAGGTGTAAGTTCGAACTATTTCACGCTGTGGGTGGTTTCTTCCTATCGAGGCGATTAAAGCCATGAATTCGGTTTTCACTTCTTCAAAATCATGAGCCCAAGGGTCTCCTCCGAAAGATCTAGTTGCTTGGCACACTTGTCTGATTAGTTGATGTTGCTCGCGGTTGAAGGGAAAATCCGAGTCGGTGAAGATGCAAATTAGCTTGCTGAATATCTCGCGATATCCATTTCGGTAGACGTCGAGTTCTACGTCTTGGTACATTTCGCGCAGTCAGGTAGTCACATAAGTGGCTAAATTGATTTGCGACATGTGCGGGATGAATCTCGGTACCTCACGAGTTTCCTCTTCATAGGCTGGCTCGTTCAGCTCATCAATTATTAATTCAATGTGGTGCCCAATGGTGGATTGAATGACGATCCTGCAGTTCTCTGACGCTGTGAGGTGCTCTCCAGTTTCGATGAGATCTAGAAGAGTTCTAAGATCTCCCACCATTCTGATGTCGGCATAACTTCTTGGGTTCCCTGTGGCTCTTTCCAGATTGGTTCTCATTGATGCAAGAATAGCTTTTTGACTTGATGAGTACGGAAAAGCTGACCCGACTAAGGCACAATATACTTTTTGGTATATTCGCCTTTGGTTTCCATAGAATTCGATTTCTCCCATTGGGTAGTTGGGTCTTTCTCGCTGTCGAGCTTCTCTGGTAAGTTGTTCTTGAAGCAGGTCAGAGAATGCTCGAATGTTTCTCCGAAGAGTGCTGGGCTCTGGTTCTCCATAATTGGCGAGGTATGAATCGTAGTCTCGTATGATTGCCCTTATCATGTGTCTCTGTGCGGTGCTGTAGTCATTGGTTGACTCTTTGATAGCTTCTACGATGATTCGGACATCGTCGTATTCGTCAATCATCTCGATCATGTCTTGATGAGTATCTATCAGAGGAATTTCTAGTCTCTCAGTTGCGACAGCAGGGGAATTAGGGGGAGTAAGAGGAGGTTGTGGAATAGAGCGTTCGTCGAGAGTGATGTTGACGTAATCGTCATCACATTCACTGTTGCAGTCGGAGTCCTTATCACGTGAATCGGGAAATTGGTGAAGTTCTTCCTCTGAGGGCGCGTTGTTGAAGGGTCGAGAACTATCGATTTCGATGGTTCGGACTTCGGTTGTTATGTCATGAATGTTCTCTTCGGCAAAGCTTCCTGGTTGACGTGCCTTATATGCTGAAATTCTCTGTAGTAGTTTGGCATACTGGTCTGGGTGTGGTGATGATCGGAGTCCTTCTTCAAAGATTTCTATGTCTCGGAGTCGGGTTCTGGTAAAGGGTTTTGATGGATCGAGATAGGAATTCAGGATGTTTCCCATTCTTTTAAGTTGAGAGGATCTGAGTTCTTGGTGGATGACTCCGTAATCAACTGATTCTTCTGATGAAGAGCAGTCATCACAGTTTTGTATCCTTTTAACTTCGGCCATTTGTGGCAAATCAGTGTGATCTTCATCTTCTTCCATTTCTTCCTCTTCCTCTTCTTCTCCTTCTTCAGGGTCAGATTCAATTTCTTCATCTGCTTCCTCGTATTCTTCCTCTTCTGGATCGTATTTAGTGTCAGAGATGAGAACTGATGATCGAGTGAATTGCGGTTCCTCCTCTGGTTCTGATTCATCATCGGAACAGACTTTTCCTATGGATATAGCACAACATTCTTCCTCTTCTGGGGTGCATTCCGGTTGGTCGATCTTGTAAGTGATGCTTTCACCATGCGATCGCAAAACAATCGTGTGGTTATACACATCGATCACTGCTCTAGCTGTATTCATAAATGGTCTTCCAAGGATAATTGGGATGTTTATGTCCTCGTGGATATCCATTACCACGAAATCCGTTGGAAAGAAAAATTTGTCAACTTGAACAAGGACATTCTCAGCTATTCCCTTGGGGTATCTAACAGATTGGTCGGCTAGCTGGACGGTCATCTTAGTGGGTTTCAAGTTTTCAAGTTCTAGCCTTTTAAACAGGGAGTAGGGCATAAGGTTAATGCTGGCTCCTAAGTCGGCTAAAGCGCTCATATTTCCGGAATTGTAGATAGAACAAGAGAGTGTAAATCTACCAGTATCTCCTAATTTTTCGGGAAGGCTATTTTTAAGTAGGGCTGAGGTTTCAGAACTAAGGGGAATGTTGTTCACTTCAGGCAATTTATCTTTGGTGGATAACAATTTTCTAATATACTTATTACGACCAGGAACTCTAGACATGGTATCAATAAATTTTACATCTAACTTAAAGGACGACAGTTTCTTAGGTTGAACTTTAAGTCTAGCGGGGTAAGGGATTCGAACCTCTTTGTTCATGGTTTGAGTGGTTTCCACAGCTGGTATCTTGACATTTGGTTCTTCCTTTACTTGAACAGCAGCAGGTGGAGTAGTGGCTGCTTCCTTTGGTGTTGTAAGTTGCTTTGCTTCCTCAATATGCGGATTTTGAACCGTGTTGCTGGGCAAACTTCCTCGGGGTCTATTCTCAAGATGTTGTGCCAATTGTCCAATTTGAGCTTCCAAATTCTTTAGCACAGCCAATTGATTTCTCATGAATAGGTCGGCTTGATCTTGTCTAGCGGACGTCTTTTGGTTGAGCAGGTGTTGACCTTGCATGAATTGGGTGAAGGCGTCATCTGAACTTGAAGCTGGAGTATTTGTCTTGGTGGTTTGTTCAGTGGTTTGGTTTGTGTCGGAAGTGGGTGCAGGAAGTGCAAGGGGTTGATTGTAAGGAAGTTGTGATTGTTGCTGGTAAGGTGGATATCTAGGTGGGTATCGGGGTTGGTATGGTTGTTGGTTGTTTCTCGGCGGAAAGGGAGGTCCTCTAGGTTGGTGGTTGTTCTGGTTGAAACCGGGTGGTCGAGCTGGAAACTGAGCATAGTAGACGGTGCCATCTGCTTCTTCATATTCAACTTGGTATTCTCCAGATGGTTGCGGGTTGGTGCAGTGTTGACAGACTTGCACTTGGTGTACTTGGTGCTGTTGTTTCTTAAGTTCTCCAAACTGTTTGACGAGCGAGTCCATTTTCTCTGTCAGTGTCTTAATTGCTTCGACTGGAATCGGGTTTGCAGCAGCGATAGGTTTGGAAGATGTTGAGTGATCTCCAGAATTCCAATCGTGGTGATGCATAGTCATATTTTCTATCAGGTTCCATCCTTCTTCGTCGGTCTTTGCCATGAAGCTTCCTTGTGCAGCAGCATCGAGGGTAGTTCGGTGGTTAGGATCTAAACCATTGTAGAAGGTGCACAATTGCGCAGACTTATCGAGTCGGTGATTAGGGCATTTCTTCAAGGCTCCTATGAATCGTTCCCATGCGGTATATAATGACTCATCGAAAGCTTGTCAAAAGTTCATGATGTCATTTCGGAGTTTGGTTTGTTTAGAGGGCGGAAAGTACTTGGTTAGAAACTTTGTCGCCATCACAGTCCATGAAGGAATAGAGCCGGTCTCTAAACCTTCAAACCATGTTTGCGCATGATGGGTGAGCGAATAAGGGAAAAGGTATAAACGGATTGTGTCTTGGCCAATTCCGTTTTGCTTGTAGGAATTTGAGAGAGAGATGAACTTGTCGAGGTGAGAGTTTGGGTCATCACTGGGCAATCCATGGAATTGACAGTGATTTTGGATTAGTTGGATGATGTGGTGTTTAAGCTTGAAAGATTGTCCGGGGGTTTCATGGTAGAGAATTGGTCCTCCTCTTCCTTCGATAGAGGGTTTACTGTTATCAGCGAGAGTGATGCGTTCAGCCATTTCTTGCTTAAGTGCAGATTGCTTCTTTTCTCGTCGAATAGTGCGTATTATAAGTTCTGGATCGGGAAAGTTAAATAGTGGTGCAGATCTAGGGGAACAGGTCATAAACTAAAAGAAAGACAATAAAAGAAAATAGACAATAAAGGAAATGTTTTTATTTTTTTTTTAGAAGGTTTTATCCTAAGGGTTTACTAGAATTGGGATTGGTTGGGCCTCTGGATCGGACAGTTAGTCTCCCCGGCAGCGGTGCCAAAAACTTGTTGTTGCTGAAAACAACGGGTGGTTTTAAATTTATAATTGCTGGGGTCTAAGTGTGACTTACTAGTACTGAACCAAAAGGTTAGTAGATGGTAAGTTGGACCTAGAGTCGTTCTTAAAGAGAAACTGAATTGAAACGGAGGTGATCCAATCAATCTTTCTTTTCTAGTAAATGTTTTAAAAGAGTGCGTTGGGGGTTTTGGTTCAGTTAATTAAGTAAACTAAATAAAGCGAATAAAATGTAATAAGATGTCAGATAATGCAAAGTAGTATTTGTTGTGAGTTCGTTAGTTAATAATTATGGGATGATAACTCTTACGGGAAAACGATTAACTAAATTGGGTTGCTTATGAGATTCATTAACTTGTGGTATAACCAATAGATTCCTTATTAGTCGGTTATCAACTAATATGTCACGAGGAACTAAGGTATCATGATTCTGACCAGACACACAATGCTCAACTCTCCACACTCTCCTGTGAGGGAGTCAGTGGCCCATATTATTGAACGTATTCGCTCATGGGCGAAGGAATAGAGTAGCAAGTCCATAACACGTCTAGCCGTTCTTAATACCACAATGATTATGAATCCATTAAACAACTAACTTAGAACTTGTATCCCGACTCATTTAATCAATTTCTACCAATGAAACTTAAGCATGATAAACGAGGGAAAGCATTTAGGTTTCTTGCGTACCGTACTTTAGGTTTCATGGTTTTAGTAAAAAGTATCGGTTTAAGTTGGATTTTAAACTTGCCTTTCTCAATACAATTAACAAATCCCTAGGTTTTCGTAAATGGTCATTTAGCCTTTAGCATACCTAATCTAATCTAATTTAAACTAAAACAACTAATTAAAATGCTGACGGCTTTTTACAGAAAGTTAAACCCAGACCATGTCGGAAAATACTATGGTGGCTCACAACGTATTGAATTGTTTACCAACGTTTCCTTTGTGAGTTTAATTGCTTCGCGATGTTTTCATGATAAGTACATTGTGATTGGAAGTGTACAATACTTATGGCAAGTCCACGTAATCACACTGCATTTTATAATGCTTGCATGACGTTACAATTAAAGACATAGTTTTTACACAGATAACTATTGACCGAGTATTGAGGTTCGCGACTCCTCTTTACAAGGTTACAATCACGTTTGTTAATCGAAAGGCGAATATAAGTTTTAGTTTTAAAATCACAAGATAAGTCCGTTCACAAAGTTTCCAATTTTATAACGTCGATCAATAATACAACTACCTTCGGTCGTTACTGGCTTCCATATATTTGTACTATGCTCAAAAGCATTTCCAATACTATACCGAGTAATCAGTCGAATAGGGGCCGTCATATTATCTCACGACGTATTCAAAGTTATCCCACAATTATATATACTAACTACATCACAACAAATACAATAGTAATATACTCGCTAATCATGGTAATAACGATCGCAAAAATAATTAAAGCAAACATGTTTAATTAAAATAGATAAGGATAGAGATAACCGAGATTAATATGCGAGAAGGAATAGACCTGAATTAATGAGCGTAACTCCAAGCGTACACCAAAGATTACTACACGTTCCTAGCTTTCTTTCTACTCTAAACAAAGTAATAAACTAATCTAATGCTAAATTTAAAGTAAGAAAGTAGAATGAGAAAGTAAGAAAGTGATATGACTAGTGCATATGGGACTTCAAGGTGCAAGTTACAAATGAACCAAAAGCCTCCTATTTATAGGTGAGCTTTGGCTCACATTAGCACAAGTTGGCCTTGAGGTGCATGTTAGAAAGCTTGCCAAAAGTGGTATGTACCATACGAAAAGTAGGCGAACCGGGTACCGTACAACACGAAAAGTAGGCGCACCAGGTACCAAAAGTTACCAAAAACGGAAAGCGAGATGGGGTAGGGGAGGCCGACGCCGCCACCACTGTGGCCGGCGGCGGCTGGCTGGTGGCCGGCGGCGTCTGGCCTGGTCCCGCCCCGTTTCGCCATCTTTTGCTTCGTTTCTTGATTCGTGCGTGTTTTCTTCGTTATACGTCCGTTTGCGTTGATTCTTTTTTTGTTGGATTCGTAATTCAAAAAAGAAGATTTTGACATAGGATAGGCCCTGAGATGAGGTCCATAGCTCTAGATATTGCGTACGGATCATTTGGATCTTCCGGCGGGCGCGAAATCTTCATTTTTTACCCGTTTCAGTTGATTCTTCTTCTGTTGGATCCGAATTTTGAAAACGAACATCTTGGAAATAATGGATGTTGGTGAAGGGCATTTTGGTCTTGAAATCTCGTTTTTATGCCTTGAATCTTCAAACGTGTGTGGAATCTTCGTTTCACATCCGTTTTACTTGATTTTTATCGTGCAACCTCGTTTTAACCATCTTGGCATAATGTTACTGATTTGTGTTGTTTTTGAGTTAATATGCCAAGAATCATTCCAGAATGAGAGAGATATCGGTAGTAAAAACGTGACTTTTTACGCGATATCATAGCACCAATCCTTCGGTCACACTTGATTGGTTAAGAGATGTGGAAAGAAAGTTTAAGGTTTGTCAATGTGAGGATGAGAGCAAGGTTCCTTATGCGGTTCAACTCCTTAAAGGTCCGGCAATGGCTTGGTGGGATTCCCTTACAATACCTTTGACACCACAACGAAAGAAATCTATTAGATGGCCAGATTTCTACAACGAGGTTTGCAAGAAATATTGTTCCGAATTTGACATGACTCGTATTCGACGGGAGTTTATGGATATGCATTTGACGGATAGCATGACCATGGATGAGCTTATTTCCCAATTTTCTGAAAAGCTTTGGTTTGTACAACAATGGGTTCCGGATGAAAATACCAAAATTGAACATTTCGTGGGAATGTTGCCTCATACGTATCTGACGACGGTGAGACTGGCGGGTTCTCTTACCCAAGCTTTTGATTTGGCCCGTTCTATGGATGGCGATATTCAGGCCCGGGATTTAGAAAACAAAGAAAGGTCTTCATTGAAATCAAAAGGTGATTGTTCGGTGAATCAGGGAAAGAAGAAATGGAGTGTTAATCAACAAAATAGGAAACAGAACACTGGTGGTGGTATAGTGGATAAATCAAATTGGTGCCAAAGTTGTAAATTCAAGCACACTGGACCTTGCACTCCTCAGACCCATAGGTGTATCAAGTGTGGACAGTATGGTCATTACATGAAGGATTGCTCTTTTCCTAGGCATGTGTGTTGGAACTGTCAGAAAGAGGGCCACAGGGCGGGGCAATATACTGAGGCGGGTAAGCAAAGATCGGGTACGGTCGGAGGGTCTTCATCGTCTGGCCAGAAAAGGAAGAATCCACCATCAGCAACCGGCAGGGCTTTCCAAATGACAGCTGATGAAGCTTTCAGAACCGAAGATGTCATAACTGGTACTTTTCTTATTAATTCTGTACCAGCAAGTGTTCTGTTTGATTCAGGAGACAATTGCTCTTTTATATCCATGCTTTTATGTGATAGACCGAAATTGACTCCCAATTGTATTACAAATCCTATTGAGGTCGAGGTAGCGGATGGTAAAATAGTTACGGTTACCACATCAGTGACTGAAGCTAGTATTTTGATTGAGGGTCATAGTTTCCCTGTTTCTTTCCTCTTGATGTCTATTCCCGGTTTTGATGTGGTGTTAGGCATGGACTGGTTAAGTCAAAATAAAGCCAACATAGAATGTCATAAGAAGTTGATAAAAATCCCAATCTCGGATGGGTCATATGTAGTGGATCGAGGGGAACGAGAGAATGGTAGTATTCCTTTGATTTCAATGTTGAAAGCTAGAAAATCTCTAGCTAAAGGGTGTGAATCTTATTTGGCTTATGTTATTGATGCTAAGTTAGAGAAGAAAACCATTTTCGATGTCCGAGTGGTCTCTGAATACTCGGAAGTCTTTCCTGATTAGTTGCCTGGCTTACCTCCCATTAGAGAAGTAGGATATAAAATTGATTTGATCCCAGGTTCTACTCCAGTAGCTAAGGCTCCTTATAGATTAGCTCCCTCAGAAATTCGCGAAATGATGAGTCAAATTCAGAAGTTGTTAGATAAAGGTTTTGTTAGGCCTAGCTTTTCTCCATGGGGTGCACCTGTGTTGTTTGTTAAAAAGAAGGATGGCACCTTTCGCATGTGTATTGACTATAGGGAGTTGAATAAAAGAACCGTTAAAAATAAGTACCCATGACTCCGAATAGATGAGTTATTTGATCAATTGCAAGGGTCTTCTTATTTCTCTAAGATTGATTTGAGGTCGGGTTTTCACCAAGTACGGGTTTGTGAGGAGGATATCCCTAAGACAGCTTTTCGCACTAGATATGGTCATTATGAGTTTCTTGTTATGCCATTTGGGTTGACAAATGCTCCGGCGGTTTTCAAGGATTTAATGAATAAAGTTTGTCGGCCTTTTCTTGATAAATTTGTTATTGTGTTCAATGATGATATCTTGGTATACTCTAAGTCAGAAGCTGAGCATGAGATGCACTTGAGATTGGTTTTGGAAACTTTGAAAAGAGAACAACTGTATGCAAAATTTTCAAAATGCGAGTTTTGGTTGCGTGAGGTACAATTTTTAGGGCATATCATTTGCAAGGACGGGGTTAAGGTAGATCCGTCTAAGGTTGAGGTAGTTATGAATTGGCATGCACCTAAGTCTTCTTCTGAGATTAAGAGTTTTCTTGGGTTGGCGGGTTACTACCGAAAGTTCATTAAGGATTTTTCTAAGCTTGTGGGTCCTTTGACTAAATTAACCTGAAAGGATGTTAAGTTTCAGTGGGGTGAACAATAGGAATCAGCTTTTCAGACTTTAAAATAGCTTTTGTGTCAGGCTCTGGTGTTAGCTTTACCAGATGGGTCCGATGATTTTTATTGTTTACTGTGATGCATCGTATGCTGGTTTGGGTTGTGTTTTAATGCAGCATGATAGGGTCATTGCTTATGCTTCTCGTCAGCTTAAGCCTCATGAAAAGAATAACCCTACCCATGAGTAGGACTTGCGGCTGTGGTATTCTCGTTAAAAATCTGGAGGCACTACTTGTATGGTACTAAATGCGTTATTTGTACGGATCACAAGAGTCTTCAGTACATGTTTTCTCAAAAGGAATTGAATATGCGTCAGAGACGGTGGTTAGAATTGATCAAGGACTATGATTGTGAGATTCGATACCATCCGGGCAAGGCCAATGTGGTTGCGGATGCCTTGAGTAGAAAGGGAAATTATGATAAAATTCATTTTATGCGATTGGAGGTTTCTTCGGATTTGGTTGGCAAATTGAAAACAGCACAAATGGAGGTATTTTTGGATAATAACTTGAAATCAGAGATCATGTTGAAAATAAAAGATTTGTTGATTGATGATTCTCGTGGATTGAAGACTTTCCAATCTCGTGTTTGGGTTCCTTTGCTTGGTGGTCTTCGTGATGTGATATTGATGGAAGCTCATAAATCTAGATTATCGGTTCATCCCGGGAGTACAAAAATGTATAATGATTTGAAACCGTTATATTGGTGGCATACTTTGAAATCGGATGTAGCTCGATTTGTGGAATCTTGTCACATATGCTCTCAAGTAGTCAATGATCAAACGGTGTCGTTAGATCTGGTGCTCGGCTTTCACTTGAGAGCATATGTGACAAGATTCCACAAATCGAGGTACATTGGGCCATTAAGAATTCAACAAGTAGTCAATGATCAAACGGTGTCGTTAGATCTTCCTTCTGAATTAGCGGGTATCCACGATACTTTTAATGTGTGCTACTTAAGGAAATTTAATGTGAAGACCAATCCCAAGTTCTTCTATTGCAAGAATTACGTGTTTACCAAAGTCAGAGACTTGTAGAGGAACCCATAGAGCTTTTGGATAGAAAAGTGACTAAACTTCGAAAGAAGGAAATCCCTATGGTTTTGGTTAAGTGGAGACATAGTTTGGGTGCTAACCTTACATGGGAAACGGAGGAAAGCATGAAGTCTCGATACCCTAGTCTGTTTGTGCAAGGTGAGATTTTGGGGGCGAAATCTCCTTAAGGAGGGAAGATTTGTAACATCCTCGTTTTGGGCCTAGGAGAAATTGGTAATTTTTTTTATTTTATATTATTATTTAATTGTGTTGTGGATATTATTTGTATTATGTGAATAATAGAAATTAATAGGTCAACTGGCTAAATAAATTATTATGATTAATAAATTATTACTTGTTTTAAATTATTTTAGTTGACGGTAAAATAAAAGATTATTCTCGCAAATGGTTTTTTGGTTCCAGACAATAGATTTAGTAGGGATTGAATTTCACTAGCTGATAGTGGGTCATTATTGATGAGTAGACCTAACTCCCTCCACTTACCATTTTTGTTCATGCATTTCCTCTCAACTACACCTAGAAACCAAAATAAAATCAAAGAAGGAAAAATTATTCAACAATCTTGAGGCTGTGATTCTTGATTCAACAACTGATTATCATCATTATCTTCTTCATCTTGTTCATCTCTATTCCCCATTTCATTGTAAGTTGTATTTCTTGAACCTATGAGCTACTTGATGATTTAGGTTAAGAATTTGATGCTTAAACTGAATTTGATGTTAGAATGATCATTACTACTGAAGTTGTTTTACTTTCATCATCATCACTTTGTTGCATCTAAATTATAAGCTAATTATGCTCCATTTCATGATTGTGAAAAAGTTTGGTTGATTTAGGTTAAATTATGATGCATGTGTAGTATTTGAAACTTGATAATGTTGATTGTTGTTGTATTATGTTTATGGATGATATTTGAAGTCATTTGATAGATAAAATCGTGTATTGCAACTGAATTGGGTGAAAATTGGGATTTGGGTTCGTGCATATGTGTGCAGGTCTGGGTTTTATTGCTGAAAAACACAGAAACGCGATCCAGCCTCTTTGCCCGGATCGCGTTCCTTAGTGTTAACTTGGGTCAGTCGCTTTTTGTTCTTGGGAACGCGATCCAGCTTTTGCATGCCTGGATCGCGTTAGTCAGTGTTGTTTTGGGGTTCAGTCGAGTTTACTCTTGGGAACGCGATCCCAACCACTTTCCCGGATCGCGTTGTAAAGTGCATTTTGGTCACAGATGGTTTTGGTCATGTGAACGCGATCCAGACCATCTACCCGGATCGCGTTTGCAAGTGTAAAACCGTAACAAAATGTTTTTGAACTGAGTAACGCGATCCCACCCTTTTTTTGTGCCCGGATCGCGTTTGCCAGTTTTAATTTGATGAATTTGATAACTTGTGACTTGTATACTTGTGATATTTAAATAGTATTTGATGTACTTTATGTGCACTTATTTGATTCATATACTTGAGTAAAGAATAACAACTTATAAAATGAGATACTAATTTGGGTTTTGGTTGTGTTCTCAGATAAACCGAAGACTCGGTAATATAAGATCTCTGAGTGGAGACTGTAGTCGACAAGGGTGAGTGGATCATTGACTCTCAGTCTAAGTCAGTTGTAACAATCTGGTTACAACGGGTAAACTTGATTTTACTGTTTTTATTGTTAAAATTTACATATTGCCATAAGAATTGTGGATTATGTGAATTGTTCATAGGTCAACATGGATTGGGTTTGGGTACTATTACTTGGACAACACAAGTGCCTTGTACATGTGTTGTTTATTGAAATTGTGTTGTAAGTAGTAATAGTACCAAACTATCGGTTAGATCACTGAATTGGCCTTCAGTGGTTGTAAGTGTTACTTGGGGGCCACCGCGGCAGTAGGGTACCTCAAGGACCACCGATCCTCTTTTAAGCTAGTTGTTTATGATGCTTTGCTGTAGACAATTGTTAAACTGAGTTAGGTTGATAGTTGAGAATCTATTCACTTAACTTTGTGCTAATCCCCCTCATTACTTCTTGCAGGTTAATCTTTTGAATGTGGGTAGCAACTAGCAAGAAGTATGGGTTATGATGGAATGTTTGATGGCTCGCTCTGAATTTGAAATCATATTAATGGTTAAACATTATGTTTTGGATTTATATAACACTTAAACTTAATGTTGTAATTATTATGGTAACTTGATTTTGAAAACCTTGCATAAGTGGATTGCAACTTTTAGTTGTATTATTTTGCAATCTAAATGTAATAAGTTAATTATGCGCTTCCGTTTATAAAAAAAATGATCTTGAAATTGAAGGGTGTTATATCTAACATGTTTATACATTTTATCCAAGTAAATATAACGAGATTTAGAAGAAATCTTACAAAGGAAACCGAAGTCTAGAGCAAGAAAGCGATGGGGGTGCTACTGTCCTTGTGTGTTCTTGTTCTTCTTGTATCCTTTCCTTGATCAACGTTTGTAGATGATAAAGATGGTGATTCGTGGTTGTGGAAGGTGGTAAGTGATGATGTTTCAGCTGTGTTATAGTGGGAGAGGGGAAGAGAAAGCAGAATTTTGAGAGAGAGATAAGCTAGATGTGTGTTTGTTGGTGTTGGTATCAAATGAGAAAGGAAGGGAGATAGGGATTTAAAAGGGGTTGGGTTGGGACTGATTTGGGCCGAATCCAGGGCTGGCCTGTGGGCTGTTCCGACCCAATGTGGGTCTCGGGTTCACAAGGTTTATTCCCCAACTCAAGTTACGTCTCGTTGTGAAACACCCCGAAAATTTTGAACCATTTTTTTTTTACACAAGCAATATTAAAACATTAAATTACATATTAATTATTATTATTCTATTATTTATTTTATTATTATAATTTATTTATTATATATTTTAAATTAAAAATGAAAGTTGGTGAAGAAGGGTGGAAGCCGCCGGGTCAGACCCCGACCGGCCGGGTCCCGGGTTCGAACAGTCGGGTTGATCCACTTTCATCCGGGTGAATTAGTTTGTGCGTTAACAGAAGCAATTCGAATATTTAGCCCTGGACGAGTCGTCGGTTTGGGCTGGTACCAGCCGGGTTCCAAGAGGACCCGCCAGCTGGAGGATGAAACAGCCGGGTTCTGCTCAGCACAGCAGACATCCAGACCTACCCTCCTTAATTACCATATTACAAATTTCAATTGTGCATAGCTCAAAAACGACGAGTCCAATAACTATGAAATTTTACCGGCACGCGTAATATGACAATACGAACATTTCCCAACTTTCACTTTTTATAAATTCACGTTTTAACGTGTTTTGGACTAATGACCACTTTATGGTTATTTTAGACTCATTAAGTGAACATACCAAATTCCAAACCACTCAAAATCATACTTTGACACTTTTAACACATATTCAATACTAGAATTAGGACTTAGTGCAACATTTATACTCGTCATATAATAACCACAACCTATTCTACTCGTTTAACCATTAAGTGACCCATTTGGGCACTTTAATAACCCGTTTGGGTCTTAACCCATATAACCAATATTCCAACACCCATTTCACATTCCTTAGACCATTCTAAGTCAAACTAAGCCAATTTCATCCTTTAAACCTTATTGTAACTATGAAACACAATTTTCACATAAAACTATCATATTTACACTATTTACAATAAATGTTCAACATCGACCTTTTCAAAAATGTCAACGACCATAACACGACTCGTTGACTACTTTGACCTGTATATTCCATCAGGTTTGACTTCAACCATCAACATAACAAGACCTTGACTTTCAACAACAAGTGACAAAACCATGTTTTCTTAACAAAAAGGGGTGACATCGACATCAAGAGCATGATCAAGAGATAAGCTTGTTACCGACAACAAAACAAGCTTCACCACTAGCAACCTTCGGGCCTTTTGCCCGGATTCTTCTGGGTCCCACTTGGCTCACCTAAAAACACATCTCTTTAATATATTATAATAGAGTGGTAACAAGCTTGTCATCATAAAATTAGACCAAAATTAATTAATCTTAACCATTCAATGGATTAACCTTTTGAATTTTAACCATTGATTAGGATTAACAATTTTGACAACCCAAATAGTGAATTAGAATTGGATTAAAGACTAAATTACCCACAACTTTTAATTCCAAAATATTAACTATATATTCCTAAATTTAACTGCCCATATGTTAATTACGGGGTTTTTTTTATTTAGGGTTTTATATCCCTCGTCAAATAAACCATTCACCCCTTCGATCCCAATCGCACCTTCGATCTTAATTTATCATCATCATCGATCAAAAATCATCATCCATCAGAAGCTGTTGTATCCACGACATCAACAAAACATGTAAGGTTTCCTCTAAACTAACGTTTTGGTTTTGCTTTCCTCTTCAAACATACTTCTATATACATGTTCTTTAATACAGTGGTTTACATTGAGGTAAGTTTTTGATTTTATTTAAGGGTTGTATGTGGGATTCTATTCGATTAAATGTTGGTGAGAACTTCAGTGATTTTTCCTCGATGTAGGGTTTTATGCATAATTTCAATTTGTGATTTGTTCATATTTTTGTATGATTCAAGAATCCAATTTACTCTAGCCATGGGTGCTTATCAAATCTTAACTATGAGGTAATCTTAACTTTTTGAGATTATTGTGTATTCTTATGTAAACTTCTTGATCTTGGGGCATAAAGGAAAGATGGAATCTAAACATTTTTTGGGGGTTTGAAGAAAACATTGAATTCAGGTTTTTTTACTCCAACTTGATTACTTGTATATTAGGTAAAAGTGACTGTGAATAAGAAGCTCTAAATATATAGGGTCAAACGATCAGATTTAGAAATATAGGTTGAGAGAAAATGATTATTGAACCAAATGTAAACAATGGTAGTTTTCATCAACTGGAAATTCTGATTATTCAAGAATTTAAAGAATAATTTGTGTGATTTGTCTTGCAGTTTAGTGATGTCCATTTTGGAGTTGCTGGACCCATGTGAGAGTGATTTGTTCATTATCTGTAATCCACGAACCATATGTTTTTCTTTTGTAAATATTTTCATTAGGGAGCCTGATTTGCATATTTGTGCGATATGATATTGTTTGCAGATTGGGGATACTGGTAGAGAATATTGGAATGCAATATCTGACAAAAGCATGAATGGAAAGTGTTGGAATTAAAACTGAAAAAGTGTTCTTTGGATTTGAAGGTATGCTCTCTAACAACTATCTTCCATTTTTAGTAGAGGCAACAATTTTGGCCATTTTATCGGTACACAATTCGAGTTCGATTATACTTACGCTTATTACAGGTCAAATTGGTAAAATATAATTGGCTACAATAGTTTAAATGGAAAAAAGGTCAAAATGTCACCCCAAATGTATAACGAGTTAATGACTGTATCATTTTTATTATTTAAATTCAAAAGTTAGACCATCATTGTAATAATATAGATTTATAGCTATTTAAATCATGATTACAAGAATAATCTTATGTTAATCTCAACTAAGAATTATGTGTGCTTAGTGATCCGACATGCTCACTTCCATTGTAATATTTATAGTTACCATATTTGTTTAATAATTGCAATAGCTTATTTACAGCAAAACTGACTTCATGTTGATAATGTTTATATAGGTAAGTAACTGATGACATTACTACATTAGAGCCTTTGCTGATATAGCTAAATTTCATAGTGTTATATTTTGTTTGAGGATCATATTTATGTTTTCATGCCTGTTAAAACAAGCTTTGGGTTTGAGGTAAAGTAGTTTAATGTCATTATTTTGCAGCTAATAAAACAAGTTTTGTGGTTCTGTTTTGATCCTGAACTTGAGGAATACAAAAACAAGTGTTACCAGGAACTCATAGACGGTTGTTTTAAAGTTTGGTATTCAGAAAAGATTTTGAAATGTCCATATTGTATTAATAGTAGAGAATACAGTTACAATGACCTCATTAGACTTGCAACTCGAATTGTAAAAGAATCGGAAGGTGTTGGGATTAAATAAAAGGCCAGACATATGGGATTTAAAAAGTTTTTTTAGAGAGGGACCTTCTTGCTAAAATCAAGTGTTCAGAATTATCCAGTGAAATCACCACCCCAAAACAAAAGGTTGATGAAAAGCTGATTATCTGGTCTTGGATGGCTGTAGTGGCCAACATAGATATGTAAGAATTGAAGCAGCAGGAGGGGGTCATAGAATGGAAGGTGCATCATGTTGTTGGTGTTCTTGCAATGTCGAGATCTATTGGTACGTGATCGTTATGCTCTCATGTATTCTTCGATTTTGTTATCTCACGACCCGTGCAGTTTTTTCATGGCATAAAATTAACTTTCGGGTTTTAGTTAGTTATTATGTTGTAGTAGTGCATTATATTCTAATTACATGCTAAAATACATTTTAACAATCACTTACAAGAGATAATAATACTATGGGCCCCAATGATAGCCACATACATGTATATTCAGGTGGCAAAGTGGGTGGGTCGGTGGGTTGGAAATGCTTCAAAACAAGTTTGAATAAAGATTAAGAAATTTTATGTCATTAAAGATGAAGAATATTATGTTGTTTGACTTCACCCGTTTGAGATAGTAAATCGAGTCAACTTTTTATAGTTTGAGATAGTAACTCGAGTCAACTTTTTGCAAAGATTTGACAGCCAACATCTTTCACTTTCTAAAAAGAGCCAAATAGGGAAAATGGGAAGAATGGGTCAAAGTGGGTAAATCTTTGCCAAGGGTCAAGTAGCTTGGCTGCTAATCATATGGTATTTTGTACCTAATCTGAAGACTGACTGGCTGGTAATTCTATGGTCAAGTAGAATGGGATAAAATGGGATTCTATGGTGTATTCTTTACCTAATCTGAAGACTGGCTGCTAATTATACAATCATTTTAGTTTGGTATTACTGGAATTTGTTATCTGTGAATTTTATTCTCCTGACCACACACTCGATTTTATTTGGTTCCTTTTCAAATTCATATATTATAGATCGTCATGATCTTTGGCTTTTGGATTCTGATGGGTGTATTTCTCTTTGTTAACTAACTCAAAGTCCAACTTATGATGTTTAAGATAAGAAAGAGCCACACTATTATAGCAAGTCCATTACCGACTTTGATTGTTAATGCCATTATCTAAGCATCTTTGTGCTCATTCTTAGGACTTACTCAGAATCTTTTTTTCTCAGCACCAGCCACCAACATGAACAACATATACTTATGAACCAGTGTCGAATTTCACCATTCAATACCGATAGAGATTAGCCGGCTCAAAGAGGTGTGGAGTTGATTGCTGCTTCTAATTAGATCTTTCCAGGCTCTCTTTTTTAGTATCTATTGTTTGATTTATGTATTACAATTCAAAATTCAGTTTGTATCATTGCTTGGTAACTAATGACATAATATATTTATATATCACAACCTACTGACTATAAATATCATTGAAATATGAGTGGGTTGAGTTGGATTTGCCCACAAACTTATTTTTTTTAACTTTATTACTTCATATATCATATCATATCATACATCATACATATATAGTATAATAGAATTAGTCATAGTTTAGCACAATTTTCATCTACTGTATTTCATAAATGTCATTTTTCAGATGACTTTCAGGTGTGTATTCCGCCCATCGCACGGCTTTTATCCATATTAACAAAAGTTATGGGCTATTATGGTTACCCAGTTTGCTTTGTCTGATCTCCCGAGGCCTTCATCCTTAATCTCAGACATGATTTTACATGTCATTTATTTTTCATTGTTGTAAAGTAGATATCCTTTCACAGTAGATCTTGCCTTAAAAGCCCCTCTACCTTGGTACAGGTTAAAAGAGGCAATTTGGATGATGCGTCTCCTCCAGGCCTCATTTTTCAAAATAGCCTCGTTACTATTGTAAAATAGAGTGGGTTGTGTGCAGGTTGACCAGTTGGTCATAATGTTTGAGTGTTATTCACTTTTGAAATGTAGAAAATAATTAGTAGTGTGTATTGTTCTGCGCTGAGAGATAGTATTAGAAGCTGGATTGTACGCCCCCATCTTAAAAACAATGTCTTTGGGTTCCCAATAATTTCACAATATCTATCAATATCATTTAAACCCATTTGTTTCTCATTGAAGAAAGGAATGAAAGTTTATACGGTTTCAGAAGTCTTTGGATCCGATGGTTGGTCATAGTTGCATCATGTACCAAAAGTCTACGCGTTAAATAGATACAATGGTAGATGGGCACACTTGCAATGAATGACTACTATACTAGGCTACAAGCCCTTAGTACTCTTTGGCTTTCACACCCAAGAGATTTGTCACATTAACTGATGTATTTAAGTGTTATTGTGGACTGTTTATTTCTTAGCAAGCAACAATTTATAGTTTTGTTTTATAATCACCAACACTATCAACACAAATCACATAATAAGGAAACTCATAATATAATGACCATTGTTTGTGATTACTTATATAATAAATAAACATGTTTAGTCCAGCGAATTCGCGGGTTATAATCTAGTGTTTTATTAAGAAACACCTTTATCTTTATGATGTCATCATCTTAATTAAGTTTTTATTTGTCAATTAAGTCCTTTTAGTTTAGTAAATTTAATAATAAATTCCCTAACTTATTAAAAAAGGTAATTTTTTAATCAATTAAAATTACTTGAAAAGATTAATATAGACTTATAAAATTTAATTTTTTCACTAATTTGGATTCAAAATCTCTTATTTTATAATTACTACATATATAAATTCTTATACATACGGTAATATTATCATTATACTAAGTAAATGCTTAATATAAATATTAATTCACACAATTTACTATTGGAAACAAGATTCCAAACTCATTACCACTTTCAACTTTAATATCTCCCATCATACTCAATATTTTTTAAAATTGATCGAGGAATATTAATCGATTAAATTGATATGTTATTTATAAAAAAGAAGTTCGGTAACAACTCGTCATTTGTGAAATTCGCGTCCCTAACTTGATTACAAATTGAAAGTTCGATACCTTACATTAAAAAATTTAAAGTTGTGTACCTTAAATAGGAATATGTGATAAGTATATTACTCCGCCTTTTATTGTACTTTTCCCTTATCATTACACGCAAACAAATCAACAAACATTACTATCTAAAATCACAAGTAAACTAATTTCATATAAACAGTCAGCGCCCGTGTGTATACTTTGCCCGGATTCCTCTGGGTCCCACTTGGCTCACCTAAAAACACATAAACATAATAGAGTAAGCATAAAGCTTAGTAAGTAATGGGCTATTAATGATAATAAATGTCATTCCAATCGTACGTATATTAAGGATCCATAATATCATATGCTAATTCCCGCAGTAATTAGCATCTTCTGGCCAACACCCCGGTAAATAATCATAACTCCTCAAGTAAATGACATATCCATTACCGGTCATTCCAAGTAAATGGAATACACATTACTTGAAGAAAGATAACATCATCCATTAACTTACCTTGCGATAGCCCACGTAAATAATCACTTGTAACACTTTGATCACGTTTATCACCTAATTAACATAATCATGTAGCCAAGTATCAATTTTACATTCAACTTTCAATTCATTACCTGTACTAAGTTATACAAGTGTTAAGTTTCACACACTTTATTAACTAATTACACATAAATGGATAGTTTATTATCATTCACAAATCAAAATCATCACTTACACTAAGATTACCATTTCTTAGTGTATATTCACATATATCAATATCATCATCAACTACCCCTTTATGTATAATTATCATCACTAATTTCATCAAAACACCAATTAACAATATCACACAAGATTTGTAATCATTAGTTTACTCATAACCCCAAGATTATGAGTTCTTTCATAAAATTAACACTATTTAACACAATACATAACTTTATCATGTGTATGAAACATATATAATTCATTAAATCACTAACCCATCAAATTAAAGAATCTAGGGTTTAACTTAAATCATTCAAATCATTAATTAAACACAAAGGAAGGTTAGTAATACCTTTAGGATGAAGAATTTGTAGTTATAAGCTCAACTATTGAAACCCTAGCTAAAATTTGATGTTTCTTCCCTTTTGATACTACAAGTCGATACACACACTAGATACGTGGTTTCAGTTTTCTGTAATTTAGAAAGTAGAAGAAGTATACGAAACCTAAGTTTTTATACTGCTACTTCCATTCTAATCCTCCATCTTTTTACACTTGACACATTATACCCCTCTACTAATTAATTCATTAAATGGCAAGTCCTATAAACATAAAATACTTTACACAGTTAGTCCTACTAACTTAAACAGTTAATATAATATATTTTAAAGTTTTAAACTTATAGAATTTGGGGCGTTACACGTTGTTGGTTCGTCGTCATTTGCGAGTTTTAAACGTGTAATTGTTTCGTTTTGTTTAAGGTATGTCCGCGTTATTTTTAGTCGAAGTATTGTTTTAGAATACTTTATTTCCAATTACCAAAATATTCGTTGGATCTCGTTCGGGTGTCGGGTTCTGATAACATCAAATAACCACTATATTTATATACTAATATTCCTTATATTTTATATACTTTTATTGCATTTTTGTAGATTTAGATACTTAATTTATTTATATTTGCAATATAGGTATAAAAGTAATGAAATGAAGAAAAGAACGAGAAAAGAGCTTAAAATGAAGAAAATAAAGAGAAGACTAAAGATTGAAGATATTTGGACCCGAATTAAAGACTAAACCCGAAGATAAAGTTAATTGGGCTTAAAGAATGAAGAAAAACGGATTAAGAGAGTTAACGGGCTAAAGAATAGAGCCAGGCCCGACGTTGGAAGATTCTAGAAATAAGGACCAACTAGCGGTTGATAAAGCCAGCCGGCGGTTGAATTAAATAATAGAAGGCGGTGGAAGATCGCAGAATTGAACTTGGACTCCAAGTACTCCAACCGGTGGTTGAAGACTCCAACCGGCGGTTGGACTGGCGGTTCAGAAAAACTATAAATAGAACCTTCATTTAGCCTAAACCATATACGATTTCAATATTCAAAAGTCGATTATTATGGTTAATAGTCGACTAGGGGCACAAATATGAAGGCTAGGAGCTAGGGTTTTAAGGTTTTTAACCCTACGAAGAGTGTAATTCGTCAATCGGTTCGATTTCTTAATCCTTGTAACTTCAATAATGTTTATTAGGTTATTTTGGATTCTGTTTTATTGTATTTGATTATGAATTGAAGCTTTTATTGTGTTTGCTTATATGAATATTATTTGATTTATAATTGGAATTTATGTTTATATAGGTATTGAATTATTGAATGTTTATTATGCATTAATAAGTTATTGTATTATATTATATGAGTAAGTTGTTCTTGACATGATTAATCAATTTTATATCATAAACTTCAATAATGTCTATTAGGTTTTTATAAATTAATTAACCGTGTTTAAGTCTTGACATGAATGTTTCATGATAGATAAAGAACGTGTAACTTATGATTGTTAATTGATATCGTAATTTAGCATCATTGTTATGAACTTGCTATAATAGGCGGATGATTGTTTTAATAGAATAAGTTATGGGAATACTTATGGAATGTTCTCTATGGTATTAATTATATACTTATAATAAAGTTGACAAATATTTTAGAGACTTTATATATGAGCGTATCACCTTTAATTATTATCAACATCCCAATAAACATAAAGAAAGATTATAAATTGAATAAGGCTAGAATAAGTAAATACAATCTCTTATCTATCTTATTTGTCCTAATTGCTATTAGTTATTCTAATTGATTTAGTTTATTTGAATATCTGTATCAAAGTAAATATATGTTCGATCAGAACTAAAACGTCCCATTATTCTGTAACATTAATTGTAAATAATTGTGAATAATTGTAAATATTAGTTTAGGGTTAAATTAAGAATTCCACTTTCCAAGTGTTCGATACCTGGACTTACTTATAAAGCTATATTATACGAACGAGTTATTCTTGCCTGTATTGTGTGATAGTATTATTTAGTATTTCCTTGATTTAAAACTTGTTATTATTTTAATTGACTATACTTAGCACACACCAGGTTCGATTCGTGTGTTTTCTCGCATACGTTACGTTTTATATTAAACGTAAAAGTTTTTCGTGTACATTATTACATAATAATTAAAAAAGTGAATAATGACTATTTTAACATAAAAATAGATTTACGTTACTTATGAAAATGTTTCACCAACGACCGTGTGTGTCGGAATCCATCCGAACGAATCGCGTAATTATCGTTAATTACATACGCATATATACACATATACGTAAAGTTACAAGTAAATAGTCATATTTCATGTTAAATACAAGTAATTACAATCAAGCTTATGGTAATTAAATACACTTAAGTACGGGTTGTCACAATAGTAGACACTACAGTTTTGAAAAAGGCTATAGAAATATTTATTTTACTTGTAGTTTTTTAATACATTGGTTGTTTGTGTATTAAATTTTTTAGGAGATGATGTATCAAAATTTGATGATCCAAATATGTTATTAATTTTAGTTTATAGTGTTTTTTATTGGACAACCGGGCATGTGGTAGTAGGGTGTGTGAATACTTGCTTTTTAAGAAATAAAATAAATAGTAATAATAATGGTAATGAAATGAAATGATATATTTTGCATCATTTTAGATAAGTATAGCAAATTACTCCATGATAAACATGTGATGATTAGTATAAATAGAAGATTGTCGAAGAGTTAGCAGATAGATATATAATAATATTTAAGTATGTTGCTCTTTCTCCATCCCAAATTAATTTGTCCACTATCGGTTTAAACACGGATTAAGAAAGTGAGGACAATCACACTGTGAATCAATAAAGTTTCATGTTGATCATTAAAAAGAATTTTAATTGGTTAAAAGTTTGAAATAGACACTTAAATTATGACAAATTAAAATAAAAAAAGTGAACACTTACTTTAAGACGGAAAGAATATGAAACAATAAAAATTAAAAATACTTTTTAAAAGATTAATCGAGGACACATGACATCATTTTGGATGCCGACGTGTCCAAATTTTAGGCCATGTAGCTGTTTCTTATATAATATAGATAAGATAAGAATGTTAATGATATTTACTAGTTTTGCGTGGTCACAATTTATCACCTAAGTACAAATTTCTCATAATTAAAACCATAACTCATATCAACTTGAAACCAAAAATATTCAAGAATAAAAAAAAAATAAAAATAATGCATAATTGAATTCAAGTAGAGTCTTAAATTATAAGCAAACTTTCAACACCTAATCAAACGCAATTTGAAACTCCAAAGCTAGGTTTAACAAAATGAAGAGTGGTGGTATTCTAAATGAAATTTGATTATCAATTATAGATAGATTAAATGATGAAAATGATAATAAAACATGAATTAAATACATATACGATATACTTTGAAGTTCTTGTAATGTTTAAAATTTCTGATTAAGTTAAAATTGAGACTTGTTCGACGAGCTTTTTAACCCTTATTAGCATATAATATAATGCTAACAAATCAACTACACAACTAACTGGTATAAAGTCTGTTTCATTTCGTTACTTCTTAATTATCTATCATTATTAATTAAAAAGCATATAAAAAGTTATGTTTTGTATATATTTGTAACACTATCCAGATTATCTATCATCTACCATTATTAATTAAAAGCATAACATGTGAACTTGTTTTAAGCAAAAAGAAAATCAACAATATCTCCGAGACCATATAAATTAAACATATGAATATCGTATCTATAATAATAGATAATAGATATCCAATAACCTTTTCCTCTATATAATACAAATTTTTAATATACGATTTTAGGAAAATATACATTACAATAATTTTATATATTGATTGCAAAAGTAAGAAGTATACATCCATTAATTTTCTTTATTAATCTTGTTTCACTTTTAAACTATACTAGGTGAGGACCCGCGACAAAGCGGACTTCGATATTAATTTAATTTTGTAAATTGTGCAATTAAAAATTGGAAGTCAAGTTAAACTGTACCAAAAAATAGACGTTTCTATAACATAATCGCCAACTAATAACATCTATAATGTACTCATCATTTTGGTACGGTTTAAGTTTTTTGATTTTTCTCTATTTAAGTTATTAAATACGTATGGAAATTGTTTTTAAAATTAAAAACTATTTTTAGTAAAATATAAGACATGTCAATTTTAAAGTATAGATTATCTAATTTGTAAACGTTTTGGTTATAACGGTTACCCATTTTATGTATTGAACAAATGGTCAAACATTATTTTATATAATGGGCCGATAGTGAGAAGGCATTTGTAACACCCCAATTTTATCAGGAATTTAAATTCGTACGCGGATATAATTTTATAATGAAGCAATATTGTGTAAATATTAAGATATAGTGAAAAACGTAAGACAGGTTCTCAGTTCCAGACTGTAAAATAATAGGGATTTAAAAATAAAATAGATAGATACGTGTATAGCTAGCGTTTATTCCATTTTCCTTCCTGTAAGCTCCAGAGTACACCTACAGACTTCCGAAAATTCGCAGGCATCAATTTTCCATCTCCAAACTTTCAATTAAACCCTAGAATCAAGCTAGTAATCATCTCTTCTTCATCCCTAACCACTGTAAGTTGATTCTCTTAAGATTTCTTGACCTAATTTGGGGTTTTAGTGGGTTTCCATGGGGTTATGATGAATTAGTGAAATTAATTCGAAATTAGGGTTAGAAATTGTTAGAATTGTTGTTTATGATTGTTCTTGAATTAGTTTATGATGAAATTACACCTTGAATATGATTAATTTGTTATAAGTGTTCTTGATTAAATATGGGGTTTTGATTAAATATGTGTGAATTAGTATTAATTAGTTAAAAGTGTGATCTATGATGTAATTAGACGATGAAAACTATGTTAGAACATGATTTAAGTGAAAGTGTTAATGAATTGATTAGGTTAACCATAGTGGGGGAGGATTTAAAAGTGATTAATGGTTTACAATTATGATTTCATTGAGATTGAATATGTTGTTATGTGATATATGTATAGGAGATAAGAAGTTGGAATTGTTACTTTTGGTTGTACGTTGTAATCATCAATTCAAAGCTAAGGTGAGTAGTGTAAGGATTTAATCAAGTAATTGGTTGTTTGTGTCTCCGGATTACTTATGAGTAAGAGGATCACACAATCATGTGAAGTTAATTATGTTTTATTTGTTTAAATTGTTACTTGTAAAAGTGTTATGATATGAATTGATTGTACATGTTACCGGATAGCTTCCGAGCTAGAGGTGGGTACAATCAAGTGGAGATTTAGTGTATTATTTGTATATGATCATAGTGATATGAATTGTGATTGTACATGTTACCGGATAGCTTCCGAGCTAGAGGTGGGCACAATCATAAGTTAGTGATATGAAGCTTAAGAAGTTATGATATAGAGTTGCTAGTTTTACTAGCATAGTGTTTATGTAGCCATGATATATGTATTATTTGATTAATTTGCTTATATGCTCACTAAGCAAAAGTGCTTATTGTTTATGTTTTATGTTTTGGGTGGAAGTGGTCAAGGAAAGGGGAAAGCGGTTTAAAGGGATAGCGTGGATTGCATGATATTAGAGTATGGCAAGTTTTCTCTTTGAAGTATCGTTTGTTCTAGCTTGTGTAAATCGCCCTTTTAGACATGTTTTAAAAGATAGTCATGGTGAGCCATGACATATGAAATTTTGATATAGTTTGATCTTTGAGGTCAAGAATACTAGTAAATGATGTATATTATGGTTTTCAAGTTTTAATGTTAGTGTTTGAATATATTAGTGTTTATAAAATGTGTTCATGGTTGAAAGTAGTCAAATTGTGATTTATTAGTTATGGAGTGTTGACATGTAGTCAAACCTTCCATTAGTCAATTATGGGTTGTGATTGGCTAGTCAATAGGTCAAAGTAGTCATTGTGGGTCAGCGGGTCAAAAAGGGTCATTAAATGCATTTGCGGTCTAAAATGGGTTAGAGAAGGGTTAAGGGTGTGGTGTTGTGTCTTACAACTTTGTTTTGATGTGTATGATGAGTGGTTAAAAGCTCCATGTCTCAGCCTTCATGGTTTGAGATTTGGTATGTTCACAAAAGAGTTGTTTTTGGGTCAAAAAGAGCCAGACGTCAAAATCTCGTATTATTGTGAAAATTGGAAAAGTGCAAAAAGGGAAGTCTTCGATTTGACCATATGAATGTGCCTGCAAAAATTCATAACCTAACTCTTTGTCGTTTATGAGTTATGTGCGTTTAAAGTTCGGTTTTTGGTCATAAAACTTTGCAGGTTGAAATCTGCTGTAATCACATGAATCCGGGCGGATTCTGATGAATCCGGGCGGATTCCCGAGGACGGATTCCCAAAAATCACTTCTTTTCATGAGTTGGGCTGAAAATGCAAGGGAATCCAGACGGATTCCACTGAATCCGGGTGGATTCCCCTGAATCCGGGCGGATTCCCCTGTGTCCCAGAAATTCTAAACTTAAAACGGTCATAAAATATGAACCGTAACTCAGTTTTTGACGTTCTTTATATCGTTGAAAAGCTAAGAGAGTCTACTTTCCAATGGTTATGTCCTTATGATGAAATTTTGATTGAGTAAAATAATTAAATTAGGTAGAAATGTGTTGGTACAATGAAATATGAAGTTTTGGGTATGGTATTGATTTAAATCAGGACTGGGACCAATAGAGAGTGTTTTATGATATAAAATAAATGAGTAAAAAAAAAATTGATTCTGTTTTCGGGGCGTTTCAAGTTGGTATCAGAGCAATAGTTTAAGAGAATTATGGAATCCACTTTAGGATTGCGTAGTCTTAAACTATTATGAATACATGATCATGTTTCCATATGATTATAAGATTTGTTGTTATGACTGACTGTGTTTAAGGGTAATGAATAGAAGTGTGTGATAAGTCTAATATGATTTCGTCTGGCTAACGAAATTAATATTATACTATTGCACATGGGTGATTCATAGCACTTAAACATAATGCAGAGAGAATTGTTTTGATAAATTGTGTATGCAGTTTAAATTGTTGTTTATATTATGTGGAGATTGAAAGTACTAATTGAGTTATTGATTTTGTGTTATATGGATGCTAATAAGAATACCAGTGAACGTTCTCCCCCGCAAGAGGAGAACCGAAATTTGACTCATGAGGAAGAAGTAATGATAAAGAGGATAGTTGGACAATCCTTAGAAGCCTTTACCCCAACAATGATTACTAGGATGGAAAACATGTTGACTGAGAGGTTTAGTGAGTTTGAAAGACAACATATAGCTCCTTTAAGAAATATTAGTACTTCCTCAACTCATGTCGAGACGAATAAAGAGAAAGAGAAGTTTGAATGTAAGAGTTTTGCTACGTGTAACCCGCCCGAGTTTAGTGGAGAATTAAACCCAGTTATTAGTAATCGTTGGATTAGTGAACTTGAGGAAACCTTTTTGTTGTGTAAGTGTCCGGATGAGTCCAAAGTGATATTTGCTGCCCATCAACTTAAGAAAGATGCTCATGAGTGGTGGAATTCACAGTTAGAGACGTATGGTCCTGAGGTAGCTTTGAGGTTTACCTGGGATAAGTTTAAAGAAATATTTAGAGAGGAATTTTCACCACCTGCAGAATTAGAGAAGTTAAAAGGAGAGTTTTTAGCGATTGAGCATGGAAGTAAGTCAGTTGCCGAGTATTCTAAGGCATTTCATGAGAAAGCTAGGTTCTGTCCTGAGTACACCTCCAATCCTAAGTTGTTGACCGACCACTTTTATCGTCATCTTAACCTTGAAATTCGTGAATCCATTGACCCACTTGTTTATAATACCATTGCTAAGATCTTGAATAGAGCATTAGTGCGTGAAAAGGATTTACAAGCTAGAGTTGCTGAATCAGTGAGTAAGAGAAAAGTAGAACACACCACTTCACCATCTATTGTGTCTAAGAAAACACGTTTTGAGGAGACTTTACCACCACCACAACCATTACAGCAAGTTAGTGCTCAAACCCAACCGAGAGAAATACCCCCATGTGAGAAATGTGGTAGAAAGCATACTGGGGAGTGCAAATGTTTTAAGTGTGTAAGACCGGGGCATATGGCATCAAATTGCCCAAGTCTTCTTCGTTTGTGTTATTATTGTTTCAAAGATGATCATCTTCAGGCTGACTGCCCGGATAGGGCAAGAGATAGACGTAAGAGAATGGAGGAAAAAGTAGCTATGACTATCCCAAAACCAAAAGCTCGTGCTTACCAGATAACTGAGGGAGAAGAGAAGGAGTCATCAAATGTGACGTCAGGTACCTATATCCTTAAATCCCATACCTGCTTACATTTTGACTCTGATGTCGTTGAATCTCTAGTGTTCTTGTTGTTATGTATGTATTAGTAATCTTAAGATTTGATTAAGATATAGTATGTACCTAGAATGTTCGTGAGGACACGAACAGTTTAAGTGGGGGAGAGTTGTAACACCCCAATTTTATCAGGAATTTAAATTCGTACGCGGATATAATTTTATAATGAAGCAATATTGTGTAAATATTAAGATATAGTGAAAAACGTAAGACAGTTTCTCAGTTCCAGACTGTAAAATAATAGGGATTTAAAAATAAAATAGATAGATACGTGTATAGCTAGTGTTTATTCCATTTTCCTTCCTGTAAGCTCCAGAGTACACCTACAGACTTCAGAAAATTTGCAGGCATCAATTTTCCATCTCCAAACTTTCAATTAAACCCTAGAATCAAGCTAGTAATCATCTCTTCTTCATCCCTAACCACTGTAAGTTGATTCTCTTAAGATTTCTTGACCTAATTTGGCGTTTTAGTGGGTTTCCATGGGGTTATGATGAATTAGTGAAATTAATACGAAATTAGGGTTAGAAATTGTTAGAATTGTTGTTTATGATTGTTCTTGAATTAGTTTATGATGACATTACACCTTGAATATGATTAATTTGTTATAAGTGTTCTTGATTAAATATGGGGTTTTGATTAAATATGTGTGAATTAGTATTAATTAGTTAAAAGTGTGATCTATGATGTAATTAGATTATGAAAACTATGTTAGAACATGATTTAAGTGAAAGTGTTAATGAATTGATTAGGTTAACCATAGTGGGGGAGGATTTAAAAGTGATTAATGGTTTACAATTATGATTTCATTGAGATTGAATATGTTGTTATGTGATATATGTATAGGTGATAAGAAGTTGGAATTGTTACTTTTGGTTGTACGTTGTAATCATCAATTCAAAGCTAAGGTGAGTAGTGTAAGGATTTAATCAAGTAATTGGTTGTTTGTGTCTCCGGATTACTTATGAGTAAGAGGATCACACAATCATGTGAAGTTAATTATGTTTTATTTGTTTAAATTGTTACTTGTAAAAGTGTTATGATATGAATTGATTGTACATGTTACCGGATAGCTTCCGAGCTAGAGGTGGGTACAATCAAGTGGAGATTTAGTGTATTATTTGTATATGATCATAGTGATATGAATTGTGATTGTACATGTTACCAGATAGCTTCCGAGCTAGAGGTGGGCACAATCATAAGTTAGTGATATGAAGCTTATGAAGTTATGATATATAGTTGCTAGTTTTACTAGCATAGTGTTTATGTAGCCATGATATATGTATTATTTGATTAATTTGCTTATATGCTCACTAAGCAAAAGTGCTTATTGGTTAAGTGTTTTATGTTTTGGGTGGAAGTGGTCAAGGAAAGGGGAAAGCGGTTTAAAGGGATAGCGTGGATTGCATGATATTAGAGTATGGCAAGTTTTCTCTTTGAAGTATCGTTTGTTCTAGCTTGTGTAAATTGCCCTTTTAGACATGTTTTAAAAGATAGTCATGGTGAGCCATGACATATGAAATTTTGATATAGTTTGATCTTTGAGGTCAAGAATACTAGTAAATGATGTATATTATGGTTTTCAAGTTTTAATGTTAGTGTTTGAATATATTAGTGTTTATAAAATGTATTCATGGTTGAAAGTAGTCAAATTGGGTTTTATTGGTTATGGAGTGTTGACATGTATTCAAACCTTCCATTAGTCAATTATGGGTTGTGATTGGCTAGTCAATAGGTCAAAGTAGTCATTGTGGGTCAGCGGGTCAAAAAGGGTCGATATGGGTCATTAAATGCATTTGCGGTCTAAAACGGGTTAGAGAAGGGTTAAGGGTGTGGTGATGTGTCTTACAACTTTGTTTTGATGTGTATGATGAGTGGTTAAAAGCTCCATGTCTCAGCCTTCATGGTTTGAGATTTGGTATGTTCACAAAAGAGTCGTTTTTGGGTCAAAAAGAGCCACACGTCAAAATCTCGTATTATTGTGAAAATTGGAAAAGTGCAAAAAGGGAAGTCTTCGTTTTGACCATATGAATGTGCCTGCAAAACTTCATAACCTAACTCTTTGTCGTTTATGAGTTATGTGCGTTTAAAGTTCGGTTTTTGGTCATAAAACTTTGCAGGTTGAAATCTGCTGTAATCACATGAATCCGGGCGGATTCCCGAGGACGGATTCCCAAAAATCACTTCTGTTCATGAGTTGGGCTGAAAACGCAAGGGAATCCGGACGGATTCCACTGAATCCGGGCGGATTCCCCTGTGTCCCAGAAATTCGAAACTTAAAACGGTCATAAAAGATGAACCGTAACTCCGTTTTTGATGTTCTTTATATCGTTGAAAAGCTAAGAGAGTCTACTTTCCAATGGTTATGTCCTTATGATGAAATTTTGATTGAGTAAAATAATTAAATTAGGTAGAAACGTCTTGGTACAATGAAATATGAAGTTTTGGGTATGTTATTGATTTAAATCAGGACTGGGACCAATAGAGAGTGTTTTATGATATAAAATAAATGAGTAAAAAAAAAAATTGGTTCTGTTTTCGGGGCGTTTCAGCATTACAAAAATGTTGTAACCTACAAAATATTTTTTTTAAAGCCCAAATTAATAATGAATTTAGTCTAAGTCAAATAACTATATTTTGTAATCCAAACCTAAATTTCTATCCAAATCATGCATTTTTGTGATCATATACACCTACAGATGCAATAACAATAAATCTTGAATAACGATTATAATGCATATAGTAATATAAATTAAAAACTAATGAATGATAAAGATGAAGAACATTATTATTATATGAATAACTATTTTTTAAAAAAAAATAAAACGTTTGATAGTAGATTCATCTACAAATACATTTAAAGCTTGTTAAAATAAATTCAAATATGTGTATAAGAAGGAAAAACAATATTCTAATATGAAAATCTACATTTAATTTAATACTTTCAAAATCAATTGAAGTTTCATGATCTTCAAGAAGTGTGTTTATCATCAAAGAATCCATTAGAACAGTGTTATTAAATTAAATACATATATTTGTATATAAATTTAAGAATGCATATGTCGTAACTTTCAATTACCATTCCTAAGGAATTGGTATTAAAGGGGAAATCTTGAGTTCAAGTCTCTCAACAACCTGGGTGATGCCATAGGCTACCAGATGGGTTGGGGTGTATTGGGCTGCAGACCTGGCATTGCTCCTCAGGCCCAGTGGGTTCAGGGGGAAAATGTTACAGTTGGAGCTTTTTATCTTCAACAATATGTTATTTAGAGAGATAAACCTTCTTTGAAAACATATTGAAAATTTTGTGGATTCATTGGAAAATAGGTAGAAGATGAATAACAATGATAGATTTAAATAGGGATAGATAATATTAGTATTAGGAAGAGATGTAAAGAGTATATATTTTAGTTTAAGATTAATCCAAGCTAGTTGAAAAAAATAGGGGTGTACAATGCATAAATGTAGTTAACATACGATGTTATTAGTTTGGCGATTATTTTAGTGATTATTTTTATTGATTATTTTAGTTAATTATTAATTAATTAAGTAAAATAAAAAAGTTAACAAATAAATAAGGGTGGAAAGTGTAATTATGAAGATCAAATATAAACCATTACAAAATGTTATATGAGAAAAAGAAACAGACTAATAGATGCAAAGATACTTATTGTGAAACGTTAGATCTTCACGTCGTTCGCTATCAAGCGTACTAATGTTGATGAAAAATCTACACGTGTTAAATTAAATATAATAATAATAGACATCGTCTTTGACTTGAAAATTTTAATAGTCAGTTGTAGCATAAGAATACAGTTTTATATCAAAATCGAAGTTGTTTTTAGCATTGATTAAAAAACAACTTGTAGAAAAATAAAATCTATGAATCACAAAAAAGAAAAAAGAACAATGTTATCTTTATATATAAATAAAATAGAACAATGTTATTATAGTTGAATATGACATATGTTTGTACGTTGTTTAGCTCAATGTATATTAAGTGATAATTAAATTAGTTACAAACCATAAAATATTTTAGCTATGACTTTAATGTATTCATCATATTAAGGGTGTATAGCAATACTGACGATCATTTTGTAGTGTCATGTCATTGATAAAGAAATCATGTTATTAATCAATATAGATAAGTCTTTTAAGTATTAAGGGTTTATTTATAAATTACCGGTTAAAACGTCATGATATTTAAACTATAAGGACTGAAAATAATTAGGGAAGTATTGGAAGTGCAAATTCTCAGTAGTTGTGGGTATAACTCTTAAAAAATGAAAATGGATGTAGGAAATAATTTTAGCCGTAGGATCTCTATGTATGGAACCCAATCTAATGTCCAGATTGCTCCATGATATTCTGTTTTAATTATATATAAATAAAGATATGTATATGTGCATGTGTAAGATAAGAATCTGAAATCTAAATAAACATGATCTTTTTCACAATGAAACATCTATCTAAGTATCTAACCATCAAGTATAATTTTTTTTGGTTATTTCATACTATATACGAGTTTGCTAAAAATAGAAAAAAATAAGTAAACTCATTAATTAATTTATACTCAAATTAATGTAGTTAACATATAATTGAAGGGCCTATGGCCTAGTGGTATGTGGGGAACCTTTCAACCTAATGGTTGTGGGTTCAAACCTTGTGGGAGGCAATTTGTAAATATTTATGTGAGTATGTAGTGTATGTTTGCCTTTCTAAAAAAATATAGTTAACATATAATTACATAGCCATGCATCCCCTTTAAAAAAACAATGAGTTATATAAACAATCAAATTTTTGAGAATTCAATTCGAAAACGAATAACAAATAATAATTGTAATCAACTCGTATAATACTTTTTTTATGAACAAAAACTCATATAATACCTGGTATATGTGCATATAATCGAAACATCCCCAAATGTTATAAAAATGAATACCAATGTAATTTAACAACATAGAACTAACCATAAAATTGAAGTACAAATTAAACAACCCAATATATTATATCAAATGCATACCAATGTAATTCAATAACATAAAAACGCTAACAGAAAACCTGATAACAACCATTTATTACAGGAATAAAAGCCTGACTCTCTATAGATGAATCCCAAACATTTGATACCTTATTAATAATAATCCATCGTCCATCCACTACGCACACAAACACAACAATCTTCACCTAAATCTTTCCATTTTCATTCACTTTGTATCGATCCGCATTAATTTCTGATAAATAAGATCCTGGAAATAGCGCCTGAAATTCAATCGCAAAAATATAAACCATTAAAACGTAAAAATATCAATCCCTTTGAATATAAAAATTAATAAACTTAAATAAGCAACAACAATAACGACGATGATTATGATTATACGTATACTTACATTTAACTCTGCTTGCACGCCTTTAGGTCGTTTAGTAGGTTTTCGCGGCGGTTTCTTCCCGGTCATAGCAATAAAATCTTCCTCGATTTCCTTTCGAGACAACGTTAGTGAAAATTTGGGTCTTTCTTCTTTTTTTTCAACGTTTCTTCTCGGTCTCAATAATTTCTTCTCCGATCTCGAAAAGTCAAACTCCTCATTGATTCCACTACCACTGTCACCGCTAATTTGCACAGGTGGTGCGTCTAACGTCAATTTTTGCTTCAATTTTGAATCTAGATGTGATGGAGAGCTAGGTTCGCCTTTTCCTTCATTTAGATTATTACCTTTCAAAATCGATTTTTGCATCTTAATGATTTCAGAACGATATTCATTCATTATTTTCTCTCTAGTTGCTGAGATCTCGTGTTCCTCACCGGATGAATTATCAAGCTTAACGCGAGACGAAGTTTTTTTGGAATCAACAATCGCTTCAATCTTATTGTCTTCAATAGATCGATGCTCTACATAATGATCAGAATCTAAAGAATTATGATCATCATCAGGCATTGCACGAACTGGATTAGCGGTGCCGAACCTTAAAGCACGTTGTCTTCCCCACGATAATCCGTCCGGTAAATTAAAATTGTGAAGTGGTTTTGATCTTTCCATTACCAAAAAAGAGTTGAATGTTGTGATTGAAATTGGAGATTTTTTAATTTTATTTTTGAGGAGGTAGCAACGGAAACAAGGGTTTTGCTTGTGTGTGTTTTGTGAGAATCACTGCGAAACGCTATATAGACAAGACGAATGCTAAACGGCGACGTATCATGGTTGCTTGGCTAGTTTAAATACTACACATTCCGTCCTTTAAGTTATGTCAACAAATTTTAAGGGGTAATTTGATGTGTACCCCTGACCCCCGTACCATATTTCAATGGTACGCGTCCACCCCATCTGCAAGGAGCATCAACGTCGGGCAAGTCACATGTCCACAAATCACCCACATATGATGAGGAACGAATTAGAAACCTTGACCTATAGATCAAACATGTGAAGTCAGGGTATTTACGGTGGCGGTACCGCTTGGGCAATGCCCAATTGATTGTCATAATTCTTTAACTATTCACATTCACATTTCTAATAATTATCTAATATACCTTTAAAAGTTAAATATATAATATTTAAGTTTTATTCGGGTCGTAGTAAACTGGTTGCACAAACCTAACCTAACCTCTTTACTTTATGTTACTTGTGTCAATTTGTTACGACCCTAACCCCTTTAGATCCAATCCTAACCAGTAGATTTGTGTCGTGTTTCGTGTCTTGTAAGGAATTGTCACCCTTATTAAGCAATAACCAAGTGATATAAAGTTATAAACGTGTAACTTAATATTAAATAATTAAGTTAATATAGCAATATGTTTTCAAGTTTTAGAAAATGACGTCAAAAGTCATAAAGTTTTTTATCGTATTGTTTTCTTTTGAAATTTGAAAATCTAAAAAGCGGAAAATGAACTGTAATCTTATGTTTCTCAAGGTATACTAAATAAAAGTTGAGTGATAATTACATATCTTTCACGCGAGAGGCAATTGTTTATCTGATAGTGTGGCACTATATTTTGTAGCAAATACAAATAGGAAAAATATTAATATGATGATTTAGTATGTTTTATGTTCCATGCATAATTGGTATTAAAAATTTAAATTACAATAACTAATTTAAGTTTTTTTTGTCAAAAGCCCTCTAGCATTAGTATTCTCCTATATTTGAACTTTCAAACAATTATTTAAAATTGTTTGGGCTAACCTATTAAGATTTATGTTAGCAAATAAATATGGTCATTTAACTTATCATTTTAAAAGTAATTATTAACTTTAGCTCAATTTATGGGAAAGAGAAAATAAGAAGAAAAATGTATAACTTTTTATTGTCATTTCTCTTTTTGTTTCATCATGAATAACCAAAAAGGAGAAAATTTGAACACTACCTTAATTTATATCATTGTACATCAAATTGCTATTATCATAGTGTGACGTATTGTAAAAAAAAAAAAAGAAAAGGAAAATACACCAATATAATGCATTTAATACCTTTTTTCACATGCCAACATATCATTAATAATTTTTAATGTTAGAAACTATTTGTCAAAGTAATGGATGTATTGAATGATTAATTTGAAAGAGGATGTGCACTTAGAAAGTTAGCGGTGTGCAAATAGAATTTCTTTTTTGATTATTGAGAGTGGTAAGAAGTGACTATATGAGGTTGCTAATGGCGATCAAGATTGGAGGCAGTGACCAAATATATTTGAGGATCATAGTGGAGGATGTTTAATTGTTTAGTTAACCTACATAATTACTCGTATCATTTAACTTAACTATATAATAATTATGCAATGCGTTATTTAGATAAATTAATGAGAGAAATGTGTCACATACCCTCATTTTCTCCGAATAAATTATTCTCTAATCGTATTTTCTTTTAAGCTTGTATTAAAATATATATATAATAAATTGATGATCATTTCATGTCATAGCTTTTCATTATTTTAAGTTACTTTTATTGCCCTTTTGAGACAAAAGGGTATATATATTCTAAGATTTGAAACTGAGTTATCATTGTTTTGTATCAGAAATATTTCAAATTATATAATAATTATGTACTCTCTAATTGTAGTATAGTGTGTGATTCATACTCGTTTTTAATCGGAAAATCAAGTTTGTGTCAAAACGAGGTCATATAAATACATATAATGAATTATCGTAGTTGGAAGTTGACTTTTTATTTTTTATTTTTCTCTAACTTTCATAATTATTGGAAAATAAAATGAAATTATAAATTATTTTATATACCTATATTTATTATATATACTACTTGTAAAGGATTTTCACCATATATTTAGAAGCTTACATTTTTAAAGTACAAAATGTCTATTATGTCCTTATCACTAACTTAATATATACGTGTACTAATAAAACCTTGCATATTTCTTATTTCATCAATATTCAATATGTACTAATAAAACATTTACAGCTGACACTAATTATCTATATAAATGTGAAAAAATCAATTATTAATATAATATCGTACATTTATAATATTCACTTTCTTCAATTTATAGCAAACATTTGATAATTACATATTTGTTTCGTTCTTGCTTATTAATATGATATCATACACTTAAAAATGTAAGTATATAAAAAAATTGCTAAACAATTTATAAGGAAGAATGATAATTACAATAACAAGGTTTTAAAACAATTTAAAAAGTAATTAATTACATCAACAATTATAAAAGCTTCACACAAACAATATTGAAAATGAAGTTTCATCCCAAACAATAAATGATTTTTCCAAATAAAACTTATAAAAATATTTTTACAAATATCAGGTGAAATTTGGCACTAGGAGTCAAGGATAAACTTGGGGCGGCTTTTAGCTTACAGCTTTTAAGCTTTAAAATACTGACTTTTTAGCTTTTAGCTTTTTAACCCTTTAAATTTAGAAAAAGCTCCATATATCCAATATATCCAAACACTAAAATAGAAATTTTTAGGGTTAAGATACCCAAAAAGCTAAAAAGGTCTCCCTTACCGCTTCCCCGTACACCCCGGTCTTAAATCTTTCTTTAATTCTTCTCGAGGGTATTTTTAACTCCCGTACAACAGTCATTTGGGGGTTTTGCAGCAGCCGAAAACCTAGGGTTCTTCTTAAAGCTAAACCTAATCGATCGATAGAGACAACAATGGCGCAAGTACGCGAAATTGAGTTTCAGATTTACAACTCGATGACGAAACAAAAGGAAAAATTCACTCCAATTGTTCCCGGAAAAGTCTCGATGTACGTCTGCGGCGTTACCTCGTACGATTACAGTCATATCGGTCATGCTCGTGCTTACGTCGCTTTTGATATCCTTTTTCGGTAAATATATTATCTGTATCTATATCTTTTTATTTCAAGTTATCGGATCAATGTGCGTTACTTACTGATTTGATTAACAGTTGATTTTATGTAAATTGCAATTTATGGTTTAATTTATGTAATTAAGTGTAACTGGAGTTCCTTTGGTTTATATACGATGAGGTTAGGGTTTATAGGTACAATGTAAAGTGTAAAGGCTTCTGTACACTGCATGTATGAGTTTTATATTTTTGATTTCACAATATTTACCTGAGAGTTCTAGGCTTTGATGTATTTCGAGAACCGCATTATTGTTGATTTGCTTATGCATGTAGATATGTATTGGTTGATGATTTGTAATTCGGCTGTACAGGTCTTATAATATGGTTTGATGAATTGGAGAAAAGAGGTTTAGCTTATTGTTTAGGGGTAGAAAGGGAATTTAAAATGCTGTTTTTGTAGCTGAAAACATGCTGAAATCTGAATTGGTAATAACTGAATGTAGATATAGAATGGTGGAAAGAATCTTTCGTAATATTTCTTTGGAAATTTTGTTTGCAACTGAATTTACTAAACTGCGTTGGTGTCGTTGCTAACATTTTCTTTAAGATACTCTGACGAACGGTTTAATTATTTTCATCTTTAAGGTACTTGAAGTATTTGGGCTATGAAGTTAAATATGTGCGGAACTTTACCGACGTAGATGATAAGGTAAAATGCTTAAAGCTTATGTTGCCTTCGATACTCCAAGTAATTTATGATGGACTGTCTTTGACCTTTCGTTTTGGTTCAATTGTCGATCTTTGCTTACGATTCATACTTTTGTGTTCCTATTGTTATATGATGACACATGATTATAACTTTTAGGTGATATAGCTGGAGAGTAATTAGCGTTCTTAATTTCACAGTTTACACCTGTCACGGGGTTCACATTTATACCATACAAAAGATGATTGAATGGAGTACGTAAAGTGCTCTATCATTAACATTTTGCACTATTTTTGGACACAAGTTCAAGTGTGCATTATTATGCATGCACATATTTCTATGCTCTTTTTTGGTATTTTCTTGTTAGCTAAACATGATTATATAACTAAAGACACTGCTCAGCTACTGTCATATGTTTAGACATGTAGTTACATTGGTAGTCACCTATGAAGAGTTATTGTATCTGAAACATATTGGATATAATAAGGAACACTTTAGTTAATTTAGTTATTATTACTAGTTTGTTTGTTTTTCAGTTCACTATCTGTGTGACTGTATTTATTTTTATGTATGGTCCTGGTTCCTATAACTCTATAAAAGAGTTACTTCATTTGTCATCTGATATGCACGCTTCATTTCCATTGTGACATCTAATAAAGTTTTTTTCTTTTTCTTTTTTCCTCAACACAAGTGTGGTATAGTATTATTGAGTTGTTCATATGCAGATTATCAAAAGAGCCAAAGAGCTTAAGGAGGACCCTTTATCTTTGAGTGGTCGGTTTTGCCAAGAGTTTCTGATTGATATGGCTGATCTCCAGTGCTTGCCACCCAATGAGCAACCACGTGTTTCAGATCACATGGATCAAATAAGGGATATGATAGAAAAGGTGTTCTATTTTGCATGTTTATTCTCTGATGGTAGCGGGAATCACATACATGTACACATGCTCACGTACTCACATTAGATGCAGATCTTCATTTTTTTTTCGTTTTTGTGTGTCCTGTGCAGATAATTAGCAATGATTGTGCATATGCCATTGATGGCGATGTCTATTTTTCTGTTGATAATTTTCCCAATTACGGGCGGCTCTCTGGAAGAAAGCTTGAAGACAATAGAGCTGGTGAACGGATAGCTATTGATTCAAGGAAGCGTAATCCAGCTGACTTTGCCTTGTGGAAGGTGTGTTATCTTTTAAACTTATTTTGAACAATAAATGTGCAAAACAGGTGGGTTAGCTTACAGGTCAATTATATTCAGTCGACATTCGGAAATTTTTTTTTTTTTTTTTTTTTGCGGGTCTGGTTGGGTTGAGGCGACCAACAAAGATTTTTCTTTGTTATATACATGTAATTGTAAATAATTAAATATGATCAAAAAGCTATGTTATTATTACTGTAAAATACATCCTTTCTCACGTAAGTGGTTTTTAGGAGGTTGTAATGATTTGTGCGTTATAAATACACTTTGGGTGACTTCGAGTTTCGACCCATTCGTTGCATTTATTATCTTAGCCATTTGAGATTAAACGTAACCGAAATTGACATACATACAACTAAATGGTTCGAAATTCCCACCTGTATTGAAATGTAATTGTCATAAATCTGCGTCTTAACTCTTACGTTTATGCTTGTTCAGGCTGCTAAGCTAGATGAGATCAGTTGGGACAGTCCATGGGGTCCCGGAAGACCAGGATGGCACATTGAGTGCAGTGCAATGAGTGCAACTTATTTAACAGAGAAATTTGATATTCATGGTGGTGGGATGGATTTAATCTTTCCACATCATGAAAATGAGATTGCCCAGAGTTGTGCTGCCTGCCCAAATAGCAATATAAGTTACTGGATGCACAATGGTTTTGTCACTGCAAATGATGAAAAAATGTCAAAATCAGTTGGAAACTTTTTCACTATTCGTGAGGTATACTTCATTACACATCTCTTTAATGCTTTTAATGAGGTATTAATCTTCTTGAACCTGTCCAGGTCACTAAACTGTACCACCCACTTGCCTTGAGGCATTTCTTGATTGGCACGCATTATCGATCTCCAGTCAATTACTCAATTGCTCAAATTGAGATCTCCTCAGATGCTGTCTTTTACATATATCAGGTAGAAAACTCATATATAATATAATTGATATATATTTAACTATTGAAATATGTTCAGTGTATTGACTTATTTTTGGTTGGTAGACCCTAAAAGATTGTAAGAGTGCTATTTCTCAAGAAGAAACCCCAAAGGATGATGGCGCTTCTAGTGGCAAGAAATATCCTTCTACCAGTGATGCCCAAAACTGCATTAGGAATCTGAGAAGTCAATTTGAAGAGAAATTATCTGATGACTTACACACACCTACTATTCTGAAAGGCGCTCTTCAAGATGCATTAAGATTGATGAACACAATTCTGAACATGCTCAAGGTCAGAAAGTTAATTTGTCTTGTAATCCCACATCCCTATAGGTGGCAAAAGTTTCGGCCCGGGTGGGTTGTGTAACGGTTTCAAATGCAACTTTTTGTGCAGCTCAAAATAAACCAGGTCGGGCTGGTTGACCTGAAACACTTTTTTTTCAATGCATTTATTGTAAATTATAGTATATTATAATAAATAGGCATACGTTTTTTAATTATGATTATCAAACATTATATTAAGTAATTCAGTAATAATCTGATTTTTTAAAATAGAATGTTTTAGGATGTTTGATGCATAGAAATGCATATTGAGCAACTTTTGGCTATTTTTGTATTAATTTTTTTTACTAGCTTGGCCTGTCAGAGATATAACATAACTGAATTGACCCGTTTATAAGTAAATGGGTTGAAATGTACATTTTCTACTACCGGCATGTATTTATAAAATTCACTGTTTTGCAGAAGAAGCTTCAAAAACCACAGAGGCTGTCAAAGATTCAGTCTCTTGCTGAATTAGAGAAGGAAGTGAGAGACATTTTGGATGTTTTAGGACTCCTTTCCAGTTTAGCATATGATCAGGTAGCTGGAAAAAAGTTGCCTTGTTTCTAGATTGTTAGCAGACAGATGTATGCTAAACTTGGTGTTTGTCGTGCTGTGCAGGTTTTGAATGAACTAAAAGCTAAAGCATTGAAACGAGCAGAATTAACTGAAGAGGATATTTTGCGGCATATCGAAGAGAGAGCGTTATTTAGGAAGAATAAAGAGTTTGATCTTGGTGATCAGATTAGGAAGGTGTTGAGTTACAAAGGAATTGCTTTAATGGATGTTGGCAAGGACACTATATGGCAGCCATGTGTGCCGGTTGAACCACCAATTGAAGAAGAAAAGCAAGTTCCAGCCAAGTCATCAGATGGTCATCTGCAGGGCCCTCCAAACACATCAGCAGATGTTAAATCCTGATAATGCCTTTCTGAGATCCCTAACTTGTATGTGTGGTAACAGCTATTAATACTTGTGTTTTAACTTTATATATGTTGCAAGCCTTGTTGGGTTGTGTGGCAATCCAATCAATGGCGCAATGGTGATTTTGACCTTTGCTTTTAGTTTAATATACAAACACAAATGGATTTGATAAGTTCACAGTTATTTACAGTGTTGAAGGTTTTTTTATTTTTTTATTTTATAATTTATCTTTTCAACACCATGAATGAGCTTCTGAGGTTATGCTATCCCAGCAGAACACCAGTAAGCTTAGCAGTTCTCTAAACATTTTGCATAAGGTGCTGTATTCTGGAAGATCGTTAGCAGGTTCTCTACATTGGTTGGTGTAGCTATTGATATCTTTGCTGACACGTTTTTTCGATTATTATATTCTATTTATGGCTAAAAATGGGACAAGGGTCTTCTAGACATCCAGAACTAGTTACAGGACCATGATGGGAAACTGGTTAAGTTTCCCAAATTGAAATTGCATTAACTTGAACCACAATTCTGACATTGGGATTGAAGTTTCGTCCGAGTTAAAGTGCAAGTACTTGAACTTGTCCCATTGTACCTAAAGCAAGATAAGGTTTTGAATATCTAGATTTGAATGATGATTCTGTTTATTTGAACTATTGCTCTGAAGGAGCACGATGTGGAAACGGGGATATCTAGTATACATAAAAATTGTACTGAGCTATGTGATTACATTAAAGTGATTTACACCACCCTTTTGCAAATGAACCAAACATCATTTTTCGACCTCAACTTCCTCGGTTGTTCACCAAACTTCGTTTTTAGTTCTCGACTTTCTCTGTTCCACGCCTCTTCCCCATTTCTAGCAAATCATTACTTCATGGATCCTTATTTCTTGCAGTTGGTGTCTCAATCAACTTGGATGGTGTGTTGAATGCATCATGAGATTGATTTGAATATTTCAAATGGTTCTATATATAAGTTTGGTCATGATTTCGACTTGAGATGGAATATTCTGAGTCACTTTTCTTGTATCAACCTGGTGGTTGTTACTTTGTAATCAAAGTGTGTTTAATAGACTCTCAAGCACATTGGTTGTGGTTTTGATGTTTTTATAGCAATTTTTATCGAGTGGGTTTATTTGGTTTCTTTTCATATGGAAGGGGTTTTTGGTTTTAACTAGTAACATCAAGTTTAAGAGAAGCATAGCTCAACTCCAAAATTCGGTTTTAACGACTTCAACCATTCTTTGTTCAATTAGCTTTTTCATTGGCCGTCTCAAGTTTCAGTGGTTTAAGAGATTTATTTGTTGGTTAAGGGTTGTTTGGTTCGTAATGGTCATTGATGGTCAAATGGTTTACCAGAGGTTAGAATCGCCTGTTTGAGCTTCTTCTTTTTTTGTTGTTGTTGTTGTTATAAATGTCCAAGATTCAACTCCAATGGTTGTTTTTTGCAATCATAAATTGAAGTCGTGTCTTTCCTTTCTCACATGTACGTCATGATACAAAGTTGACTCGGATGAGACTTTGACAGAATCACATATATATACTACAAAGAATCTCAATAGAACAAGTAGAGCCAGCAAGAGTACGTGAGGACATGAGGTAGTTACATGGAGTGGCGGATTTACAAGGGAGTAAATGACAATTTCCCTAAATTATATAAAAAATGTAAGTGTGTGACTTTTAAAATCGTTTGATCACTCAAAACGTAGTAGACTAGTATTAGATAATGTAGAGTTTATTGTTTCGTTATGTTAAACTTTACACCTTTTACTATTGTATGAGACAAACTTTAAGATAATCTATTATATGTATTGAACTTGTAAATATCGTATATTATATGTAAACTTTCCTTTTTGGGTCAGGCAAAAAAAGGAAACTTTCTTTTTTGGGCCTTACCCAAAAAGGAAAGTTTACATACGATTACCCAAAAAGGAAAGTTTACATACGATAGACGATATTTATGAGTTCAATACATACAATAGACCAAATGAAAGTACGTCTCATTCAATAGTAAAAGGTATAAAGTTCGATACATTTCGTAACAATAAACCCGAGAATTTACGAAATAATTTTTGTCTATCAATAAATTATAGCTCCGCCTTTCGGCCTTTGATTACATGCATGGACGAAACCAACTAACCACGTAAAAAATTGAGCCTACCCCAATTAAGTTGATCTTAGATTCTTATCAGTTGCGTAGATGACTTAGTAGAGTGGCATTGGTGAACCCAAACCTGACTCGATCAAGTTGATTTTAGTTGTGTAAATGAGTCAAATAGTAATCTTTAACTAATTGTGATCGTCATTTTACTCCAGTTTTTGACTTTTTGTTGGTTATTGACATTTGAAGGACTGAATCATAGATGGGTTGTTGGGTCTCTTTATGTTTTACGTGACACAATGTTTACATGGGCTGATCAATTGTCATATATATCTGGTCCAATCTGAATATATATAAGGTAGAATTAAGTGAAAAAATTGGGGGATTATAAGTTTAAAATTTTTAAATATGTATGATACATATTCCTGTTTTCTTTTTATTAGATATAATATATTGTATTATATAAATTTATAACTAATGTAATATTTTTTATATTAATTTTACTTCACATATAATATAAGGTTTTAACAGGCAACTGCATTTTGAGAGGATTGAGTCTGTGACTAACGGCTCATATTTGATACATTTTAACAACAATGCATTTGACGTAAAATGTAGGGCTGTGAATTTGTGCTGCTGTTCCCAAAAATCAACGCTTGATATTGCACGCCCATATTTCCCCTCAAAATGCAGCTGCCTCTTTAATCTCACACATAAATAGCCTCCTAAAATTTATTATGATATCAATGCCACCGTACCATGAAAAATAGAGATTAGTGTGATCATGAGTGCGATATACAATGCTTGATATATATAATCATGTGACTAATTTTTTAAAAAATCTAATGCAATGCTTCATAAATCAAATCAGTACAAGGATATAGTTTACAAATTAAATATGCTGAACCTAATTGCATATTTATTCTTACAATTCATTCTCAACGTTGCTTGAGTAGGAATTAAGGAAAGTAGTGGAGTATAAACATACATGAAAAAAAGTCAAAAGTATGTCTAAAGCAAATCAAAGATGTTAATTTTCTCAAAATACGTCTGAAATGATCAAAGCAAACCATCTTTTAGGTGACAAAATCTATCAAACATATTTATGGCAGTCATAAATGGATCTTAGGTTATAAGCTTTCACATTCTTAAACCATCCAATAAAACAATCAAAGTCAAACAACATTCATTTCATACTTTATTTTTCTTCTCTTGGCTTCGATCGCGTGTTTACTTTTTAAAATTACACAATGCATAGTCATATAACGAATAAAAACATAAACTTATCGTACCCTTTGTCCTCTATTCGATAATCGTCCAACAACTCGATTTCGCCGTACAATTTGGAATTTTTTTTTCTTTCTTATTTTGTATTCAATACAAATTATTATCCTAGATAAGATACCAAACATATACCGTATATGTGTTAATTTCTTGTGGTTATGAATGATTAGATAATTCTTATTTCGTTTTGATGGGTGTACATATATCTTTGAATGATGAGTCTTTTCGCAAGGTGTTATGTGGTGTTTGTTTTAATTTTTAGTCAAATAAAACACGACAATTGACGTGCGGAAACCTCGTTAATCAATGCATGGCGATCATCATTGATAACAGACATGTCATTATTGTCATACATGTCACATTTCAGAAGAGTTTGTTAGTAATGTTTACATGTACGGTCCTAAATCTAGGTTTTACTACATCTATAGTAAAGTACCTACTAATTAAATAAACATCTTCAAGACGGCAACATAAAGGGTTAGAAAGTGGTCACTGAGATACCGTAGTTATGTCATGTACATCTAAGTAGAAAAAGATTTACGCTCTTCAAATAATCTGATCAGATAGGGAAAATTAAACCCTCTTCATTTAGTCATTATAGGAGTTGTCAAAATCAAAAATTTTGTGGGTTAAATTGTTGGAGAAAGACATGAATATGAAAAATGTTTGTGAAGTGTTGTGTGATATATCAATGCATTGAAATGACCATTCTCTTTGTTATTGGTTTTCAAGCCTCTTGCTTAAGTATGTCCGAACTTATGAGTTTATATTTTATAGTTTTATTATGATGATTGTGATGTATCATCGATTTGATATATCAATGTTTATTTTGTTTAAACTATGTCATAAATTAATATTAAAAAAAGGTTATTGGAGGGAACCTTTAACCCCGGATCCGTAGATCCACGGAGCCCCACCCGCAAGAGGCAACCCGTCCGGCTAAACACCTGGCCCCAGTGACCCCACACACGGAGCATAGGATTTTTTGTGCTCCCAGAGGCTTGAACCCGGGTGGGGCGTGGGGATTTGCGGCGGCGGTACCACTGAGGCAAAGCCCCATTGGTATCATAAATTAATATTACAAGTTAACGTTATGTGATATCGAAGATCGCATTAACAAAGACAAGTATTGTTTTTTATACGGAGTATATGGTGTGAGATAGACATTTATATCCACATGTTTGTTGTAACTTTGTAAAAGAGGTGTAACAAGTCATTTTTCACCCGAGCGTTACGTCGGATTGGTAATATAGTTGATATATATTTAACTATTGAAATATGTTCAGTGTATTGACTTATTTTTGGTTGGTAGACCCTAAAAGATTGTAAGAGTGCTATTTCTCAAGAAGAAACCCCAAAGGATGATGGCGCTTCTAGTGGCAAGAAATATCCTTCTACCAGTGATGCCCAAAACTGCATTAGGAATCTGAAAAGTCAATTTGAAGAGAAATTATCTGATGACTTACACACACCTACTATTCTGAAAGGCGCTCTTCAAGATGCAATAAGATTGATGAACACAATTCTGAACATGCTCAAGGTCAGAAAGTTAATTTGTCTTGTAATCCCACATCCCTATAGGTGGCAAAAGTTTCGGCCCGGGTGGGTTGTGTAACGGTTTCAAATGCAACTTTTTGTGCAGCTCAAAATAAACCAGGTCGGGCTGGTTGACCTGAAACACTTTTTTTTCAATGCATTTATTGTAAATTATAGTATATTATAATAAATAGGCATACGTTTTTTAATTATGATTATCAAACATTATATTAAGTAATTCAGTAATAATCTGATTTTTTAAAATAGAATGTTTTAGGATGTTTGATGCATAGAAATGCATATTGAGCAACTTTTGGCTATTTTTGTATTAATTTTTTTTACTAGCTTGGCCTGTCAGAGATATAACATAACTGAATTGACCCGTTTATAAGTAAATGGGTTGAAATGTACATTTTCTGCTACCGGCATGTATTTATAAAATTCACTGTTTTGCAGAAGAAGCTTCAAAAACCACAGAGGCTGTCAAAGATTCAGTCTCTTGCTGAATTAGAGAAGGAAGTGAGAGACATTTTGGATGTTTTAGGACTCCTTTCCAGTTTAGCATATGATCAGGTAGCTGGAAAAAAGTTGCCTTGTTTCTAGATTGTTAGCAGACAGATGTATGCTAAACTTGGTGTTTGTCGTGCTGTGCAGGTTTTGAATGAACTAAAAGCTAAAGCATTGAAACGAGCAGAATTAACTGAAGAGGATATTTTGCGGCATATCGAAGAGAGAGCGTTATTTAGGAAGAATAAAGAGTTTGATCTTGGTGATCAGATTAGGAAGGTGTTGAGTTACAAAGGAATTGCTTTAATGGATGTTGGCAAGGACACTATATGGCAGCCATGTGTGCCGGTTGAACCACCAGTTGAAGAAGAAAAGCAAGTTCCAGCCAAGTCATCAGATGGTCATCTGCAGGGCCCTCCAAACACATCAGCAGATGTTAAATCCTGATAATGCCTTTCTGAGATCCCTAACTTGTATGTGTGGTAACAGCTATTAATACTTGTGTTTTAACTTTATATATGTTGCAAGCCTTGTTGGGTTGTGTGGCAATCCAATCAATGGCGCAATGGTGATTTTGACCTTTGCTTTTAGTTTAATATACAAACACAAATGGATTTGATAAGTTCACAGTTATTTACAGTGTTGAAGGTTTTTTTATTTTTTTATTTTATAATTTATCTTTTCAACACCATGAATGAGCTTCTGAGGTTATGCTATCCCAGCAGAACACCAGTAAGCTTAGCAGTTCTCTAAACATTTTGCATAAGGTGCTGTATTCTGGAAGATCGTTAGCAGGTTCTCTACATTGGTTGGTGTAGCTATTGATATCTTTGCTGACACGTTTTTTCGATTATTATATTCTATTTATGGCTAAAAATGGGACAAGGGTCTTCTAGACATCCAGAACTAGTTACAGGACCATGATGGGAAACTGGTTAAGTTTCCCAAATTGAAATTGCATTAACTTGAACCACAATTCTGACATTGGGATTGAAGTTTCGTCCGAGTTAAAGTGCAAGTACTTGAACTTGTCCCATTGTACCTAAAGCAAGATAAGGTTTTGAATATCTAGATTTGAATGATGATTCTGTTTATTTGAACTATTGCTCTGAAGGAGCACGATGTGGAAACGGGGATATCTAGTATACATAAAAATTGTACTGAGCTATGTGATTACATTAAAGTGATTTACACCACCCTTTTGCAAATGAACCAAACATCATTTTTCGACCTCAACTTCCTCGGTTGTTCACCAAACTTCGTTTTTAGTTCTCGACTTTCTCTGTTCCACGCCTCTTCCCCATTTCTAGCAAATCATTACTTCATGGATCCTTATTTCTTGCAGTTGGTGTCTCAATCAACTTGGATGGTGTGTTGAATGCATCATGAGATTGATTTGAATATTTCAAATGGTTCTATATATAAGTTTGGTCATGATTTCGACTTGAGATGGAATATTCTGAGTCACTTTTCTTGTATCAACCTGGTGGTTGTTACTTTGTAATCAAAGTGTGTTTAATAGACTCTCAAGCACATTGGTTGTGGTTTTGATGTTTTTATAGCAATTTTTATCGAGTGGGTTTATTTGGTTTCTTTTCATATGGAAGGGGTTTTTGGTTTTAACTAGTAACATCAAGTTTAAGAGAAGCATAGCTCAACTCCAAAATTCGGTTTTAACGACTTCAACTATTCTTTGTTCAATTAGCTTTTTCATTGGCCGTCTCAAGTTTCAGTGGTTTAAGAGATTTATTTGTTGGTTAAGGGTTGTTTGGTTCGTAATGGTCATTGATGGTCAAATGGTTTACCAGAGGTTAGAATCGCCTGTTTGAGCTTCTTCTTTTTTTGTTGTTGTTGTTATAAATGTCCAAGATTCAACTCCAATGGTTGTTTTTTGCAATCATAAATTGAAGTCGTGTCTTTCCTTTCTCACATGTACGTCATGATACAAAGTTGACTCGGATGAGACTTTGACAGAATCACATATATATACTACAAAGAATCTCAATAGAACAAGTAGAGCCAGCAAGAGTACGTGAGGACATGAGGTAGTTACATGGAGTGGCGGATTTACAAGGGAGTAAATGACAATTTCCCTAAATTATATAAAAAATGTAAGTGTGTGACTTTTAAAATCGTTTGATCACTCAAAACGTAGTAGACTAGTATTAGATAATGTAGAGTTTATTGTTTCGTTATGTTAAACTTTACACCTTTTACTATTGTATGAGACAAACTTTAAGATAATCTATTATATGTATTGAACTTGTAAATATCGTATATTATATGTAAACTTTCCTTTTTGGGTCAGGCAAAAAAAGGAAACTTTCTTTTTTGGGCCTTACCCAAAAAGGAAAGTTTACATACGATTACCCAAAAAGGAAAGTTTACATACGATAGACGATATTTATGAGTTCAATACATACAATAGACCAAATGAAAGTACGTCTCATTCAATAGTAAAAGGTATAAAGTTCGATACATTTCGTAACAATAAACCCGAGAATTTACGAAATAATTTTTGTCTATCAATAAATTATAGCTCCGCCTTTCGGCCTTTGATTACATGCATGGACGAAACCAACTAACCACGTAAAAAATTGAGCCTACCCCAATTAAGTTGATCTTAGATTCTTATCAGTTGCGTAGATGACTTAGTAGAGTGGCATTGGTGAACCCAAACCTGACTCGATCAAGTTGATTTTAGTTGTGTAAATGAGTCAAATAGTAATCTTTAACTAATTGTGATCGTCATTTTACTCCAGTTTTTGACTTTTTGTTGGTTATTGACATTTGAAGGACTGAATCATAGATGGGTTGTTGGGTCTCTTTATGTTTTACGTGACACAATGTTTACATGGGCTGATCAATTGTCATATATATCTGGTCCAATCTGAATATATATAAGGTAGAATTAAGTGAAAAAATTGGGGGATTATAAGTTTAAAATTTTTAAATATGTATGATACATATTCCTGTTTTCTTTTTATTAGATATAATATATTGTATTATATAAATTTATAACTAATGTAATATTTTTTATATTAATTTTACTTCACATATAATATAAGGTTTTAACAGGCAACTGCATTTTGAGAGGATTGAGTCTGTGACTAACGGCTCATATTTGATACATTTTAACAACAATGCATTTGACGTAAAATGTAGGGCTGTGAATTTGTGCTGCTGTTCCCAAAAATCAACGCTTGATATTGCACGCCCATATTTCCCCTCAAAATGCAGCTGCCTCTTTAATCTCACACATAAATAGCCTCCTAAAATTTATTATGATATCAATGCCACCGTACCATGAAAAATAGAGATTAGTGTGATCATGAGTGCGATATACAATGCTTGATATATATAATCATGTGACTAATTTTTTAAAAAATCTAATGCAATGCTTCATAAATCAAATCAGTACAAGGATATAGTTTACAAATTAAATATGCTGAACCTAATTGCATATTTATTCTTACAATTCATTCTCAACGTTGCTTGAGTAGGAATTAAGGAAAGTAGTGGAGTATAAACATACATGAAAAAAAGTCAAAAGTATGTCTAAAGCAAATCAAAGATGTTAATTTTCTCAAAATACGTCTGAAATGATCAAAGCAAACCATCTTTTAGGTGACAAAATCTATCAAACATATTTATGGCAGTCATAAATGGATCTTAGGTTATAAGCTTTCACATTCTTAAACCATCCAATAAAACAATCAAAGTCAAACAACATTCATTTCATACTTTATTTTTCTTCTCTTGGCTTCGATCGCGTGTTTACTTTTTAAAATTACACAATGCATAGTCATATAACGAATAAAAACATAAACTTATCGTACCCTTTGTCCTCTATTCGATAATCGTCCAACAACTCGATTTCGCCGTACAATTTGGAATTTTTTTTTCTTTCTTATTTTGTATTCAATACAAATTATTATCCTAGATAAGATACCAAACATATACCGTATATGTGTTAATTTCTTGTGGTTATGAATGATTAGATAATTCTTATTTCGTTTTGATGGGTGTACATATATCTTTGAATGATGAGTCTTTTCGCAAGGTGTTATGTGGTGTTTGTTTTAATTTTTAGTCAAATAAAACACGACAATTGACGTGCGGAAACCTCGTTAATCAATGCATGGCGATCATCATTGATAACAGACATGTCATTATTGTCATACATGTCACATTTCAGAAGAGAGTTTGTTAGTAATGTTTACATGTACGGTCCTAAATCTAGGTTTTACTACATCTATAGTAAAGTACCTACTAATTAAATAAACATCTTCAAGACGGCAACATAAAGGGTTAGAAAGTGGTCACTGAGATACCGTAGTTATGTCATGTACATCTAAGTAGAAAAAGATTTACGCTCTTCAAATAATCTGATCAGATAGGGAAAATTAAACCCTCTTCATTTAGTCATTATAGGAGTTGTCAAAATCAAAAATTTTGTGGGTTAAATTGTTGGAGAAAGACATGAATATGAAAAATGTTTGTGAAGTGTTGTGTGATATATCAATGCATTGAAATGACCATTCTCTTTGTTATTGGTTTTCAAGCCTCTTGCTTAAGTATGTCCGAACTTATGAGTTTATATTTTATAGTTTTATTATGATGATTGTGATGTATCATCGATTTGATATATCAATGTTTATTTTGTTTAAACTATGTCATAAATTAATATTACAAGTTAACGTTATGTGATATCGAAGATCGCATTAACAAAGACAAGTATTGTTTTTTATACGGAGTATATGGTGTGAGATAGACATTTATATCCACATGTTTGTTGTAACTTTGTAAAAGAGGTGTAACAAGTCATTTTTCACCCGAGCGTTACGTCGGATTGGTAAAAATTATAATTTTAGGTGAATATATGATACGCGCGTGTTGAATATAAAAATTTAGCATTCCAAAATATATATATACTTAAATACCAATTATTATATGTGGATCTTATAGTTGATTACGATAATGTCAACGCCAATCTTATATTGAAGTAGATTACTCTTTAGTTACGATAACAAATACATGTCATTTGTGATTTATGTGACTTATATCAACAATCATGTGCAAAACTAAATAAACATACATTATGTTAAAGTGAGGAAGGATAGTTCATTTTCAAGTTCTAAGTAAACAAAATTAACTAATTTTTATGAACGATCGTAATGCATCTCATTTTATGTAGTATGTCACCTCTTCTATTATGATGAAAACTCCTTCTATATTTATCATATGAATATTTATATTTTAATAAACTTCATGTTATATTATGTAAAATTTATTATATACAAACCTGTGCAATATATAATTTTCTTTAATGATATTTTTAAACATTAATACTTGAAGCTTATAGTATTTTTCTAGCTTCTTTGACTAACTTATTAACTTTAAAATCATATCTTCAAATACAATATATTAAATCTTCAACCATTTCTCTATTTACGCCGTACAATTTATCACCTTAAAATTGAACCAATTTGTAACTAATAGCATATTTTCCAATGTCAAATAATATTGACACACGTAAGAAATTCCTCTCTAAAAAACAAATTAATATCAATTATTTATATACATAGAACAATTTGACTTAAACTCGGGGTGTTAGTCTCGACTCGACTGATATTAAAAATAAACCTTACTGAAAAAGATAATGACAAAGTACGGAGTAATTTTTATTGAACTTATAAAAGAATTTAACCATTTAAAGAATAAATTAATAAATTTGTAATGTTATATGAAAACACAATAATAATAATAATAATAATAATAATAATAATAATAATAATAATAATAATAATAATAATAATAATAATAATAATAATATAATTACTATTAATTGAATAGTTATATATACTCCTAGTAAATATAAATATAGAGGTTTCTAATTTTATTATATATTATATGACTTTGTAAAAAAAATAGAAAGACAAAAAGGAAAAAAAAAAAAAAAAGAACTTCTTCTATTTATTTAATAGTACTCTTGCATTTAGCTCATGCTAAATGTAGAAGTCTTCAATGCAATTGTAAGGTATTTGTTTTGAGCGGAGAAATGTTACATCCACAAAATTTCTACACACAAATATTCACAAATTGATGTGGCATGATCTATGAATCAATCAAATTGTTGATGTCTTTCTATCTCTTATTTATCTCTCTTTACATATTGGTACACCTCATTTTGTAAGTTTCTTTTTGTCAACTTTTTGTGATCCTTGCATTTTCGAGCGAGTATTAATTTCACAGGGGAAGTTCAAATAAAAGCTTTGATTTGTTATGGTAGAACCAGTATGAGTGAACATTTTAAATTTTAATTTTGACATTAACTAATTTTTTTCAATAATACAATTATATCAAAATTATTAGATATTTATGCTCTTTAATATGCAGTGTTTTTTTTTTACTAAAATATGTGATACACATTTAAAGAATTTTTGTTTTATCAATCTAACCTAAATCAGTGTTCACATATGATTAAAGTTAATCACATGTGAACAAACACGTATTCTTTGTAGTTAAGTTCTCAAATTTATAGTGGTTTTTATTTGAACCTCCCACTATATATATATATATATATATATATATATATATATATATATATATATATATATATATATATATATATATTATAATATATATATATTTTTTAAATTTAATCTCATATTAAAGATAATCAATTCTAATAATTTTGGTATTTCTTTTCTTCAAAAAGTGTACATATTTAAATTAAACATGAAATCAATCGTTCATACGGTTTCTACAAAAAAAAATGATTTTACAATAACTCTACAGGTATTCATAAGAAAAGAAATATAATAAATTACAACTTCTATACTGTTTTAACGATCACAAATTTGACAACCTTTGAAAGATTACATTGATCTTTTGTCATTGATTTTCATATTATGATTAGTTGTGCAAAATACTATGTATATAACATGTTATATTCAATCAATATATGAATTATAGATCTTCATAATTTATGTCGTTTTATTTTACTTTATACTTTGATATAAAAAGGTACATCAACCAAAAATAAGTTTAACTAGTTTTAAGAGTATTAGAATAATAAAACAAAGATAAAAGGTACATGATATCTAGGTATTCAAAATGATATATAATCTGAAAGCCATGTTTTTTCATCACTTTAAAGGGAAATGATAATGACAGTTTTAAAGGCTGTAAATAAGAAAAAAATTGTGCATTTATCGAAGTTAAAGTTTTCATATTTAATCAAAATCATAATTAATACATGAAGGTTTGCAAATAATTCACTGAAACATTCCTTTTTATATGTGATGTATTAATTATGATTTTGGATATAATAAAAAAAATTTAAGTTTAATGATTGTATTTAAATGGTTCTTATTGACAGCCCTTAAAGCTGTCGATATCATTTCCAATATACTTAATGTAAATTGATAGATGATGATCGCAACACATAATTCAACTTGTCTAATAATTTACAAAGAGGTTAAAATGTAACGTGGTGGTAAATCTCTATCACAATATTTTTTATCTTAAATCTGAACTACAAATGTGAAGTATACGTTTAACCTTTTTTTTAACCTCATATTGTGTACATTTTATATATTGTTGGGATTTAAGTCCTCTTTAATTTACCGATTAGTGTCCAATTTACGGATAATATCATTTATTTAGAAAAAGTAAGTACACTCCATATATATATTTTTAATTAGTGACTATATATTCTACTTGGATTACTAGTTTCTACTACTAATAATCTTGAAAGTGAAATCTTACTAAAAATAATTAATTTCAAGAAAATAAATAAATAAATCAGAATTTACAAGATCCGAGTGGGTGAAAATTCGACAACGGCTTCTCCCAGCCGAGTTTACAGTGAAGCCTAATAACTGCAATTTTTTTCCCATACTAAACTACAATACTGAGCCGGCTCAAGCCGTGGCTCGGCTAAAGGCTCAGATGCAAATCAAGCCCAAATGCATCATCGAAGCTAGGCCCACCATCGCCCCTTGAAAACCTACTCAACGAAGGCCCATCATCATGGTACGACCTATTATTGGGCTGAGGCCCAACACTCGTATACGACGAATCCCCAACGCTGCCGGCATACGATAACGACCCCGGACCTCTACCACCGGACGGTGACGATGAGCCCGACGGCAAAACACATCCATGCGACACGTGGAACGCCGGTGCGGCGCGTGGAACGTACACCCACGACGGAGACGCGACGGCAGACGACGGGATGACCATCGGACCTGTCTGATTAAGGAGGTGAGGCGGCGGAGCAAAGGCGGAAATAATAGGGTTCCTGATGTATGAAACGGCAGCGTTTCGGGTAGCTTGCATTTGAGCACGCTTTAATTGTTGACGTTCTTTTTTATGAGCGTTTTGATGACCACCTAAAGCTTGTGAGTTAGCAAACTCACGGCAGCAGTATTGACACTCGTATTTCCGGCCGTCGGAAGATGGGAAAGCAGCACCGCCGGAGTCGGATGATCCGGATGGCGTTTTGGTAGAGTCAACTTCTTCATCTTCGGATACATTGAATCCAAAAAGTTTTAATCTTGTTGTTGTGTTAGTAGTGGGCTTAGCTTCATAGTGATCAATTTCTCCCATATTATACATATATATACACGTCTATGTGATTATGAGTGTATAGATATAGATATTGGTAGAGATAGATATAGATATAGGTTAGATATAGATGATGGTTAAAGATGGAGAGAAGTGAAAGAACATGAGATAAAGGACTAGGAGAGATGGTTGCATGGATGGTGGTATTTATAAGGGATTTTTGAGAGAGAGAGATGGTTGCGGACATACCAAGAACACAAGTTAAAGTGAGTGCAAATTTAGGAAGAAGCCGGACCCAAAAACATAACATGGTCCTACATTAGATGCACTTGTCTATTGGGCATCCACTTCATCATATCATCAAAATATATATATAAAATAAATCTTTAGATTTATATATATATTTATATTTATTTATATAAACTACTATGGACTATGGTAGATGTATATATAAAGTGAAGACTCAATATATATTTTGAATTATATAATGATTACGGACAATGAAAATATGAAATAGGTAACAAAAGGAAGAATATAATAGAGGTGACATGACATATTCATATTTTGATTGTGATTACTTAGTTTCAAAAATAAGTGCAAGTGAAATGTTGATATCATATAGTAGAGCATAGATTTTAGGAGTAGATAACACTTTTCTAGTACAAGGTGAGAGTTGAGATCGTTAGAGAACTCATTTTGGTGAGAATTAGGAGAAGCAATACGTGTAAGTAAATATATTATCGAATTGAATGAAATGATCTGTAGTTTATATAAATTAAAGAACGTATATATGGATGCAACACCATAAACAACTCAAACGTTTGGTGATATTCATCGTTTTCACATTACATAACCTCAACTTCAACACAAAAATCATATGATATGAATCCCATGTACCCTTTATATATCAAGTACTTGTCATGATTCTCATCAAATACAATAGTTTTGTTAATTCTAGTTACTTTGATTAATTCAAACATTCGTTCGATATATATACCAATAACATGCAATAAAACACACATTGATACTTGTAATATGCGTGGAAGTATAGAAGCATATATTGTATCGTCTATAAATCACATCACATCTCATATATATGGTTGATCATTTCTATATATATACATATATGTATTATATATAAAATACTCGGTATAATTTGAAGGGTCAATTAATTAAGGAGTGAAAGGTGAGAGTTAGGTTTAATTAATTTGAATGATGCATGTATAATTGTTTATTGTGGTATTAGGATGACGTGGTTATGTTTTTTTTAAGTAATTGATAATTGATTATATTATTGTATGGATTTGAGTAAAAGAAATGTAGGATCATGGCAGTAGTATATATATATATATATCCAAATTTGAGGGGTGAAATTAAGAAAGTGTTAAAGAATGTGATGCATGTGATTGTTGTAGGGTTGCTGAACTATCAAATGATTGTTTTCAAATTGGTACAAGATTTATGCTATTCACCATGTTACTACTACTTTTGAAAAAGTTGTCAGCTATTTATGAAAAAACTATGAATTTCTTTCTAGTACCAAATATGTGAGTTAATAATATACATTAGATTTCATCATTATTACTTATATTGGTAGTTCACAGTTGTTACAACCTACTTTTGTACATACTAAGATATCCATAAATTTAGCCTATGCTATTCATATGGGTGGTGTTTTGTCTATTTACAACATATACATTGTGATTATACTAGTTGCATGTACTCTACCGTTTTCACTATAAGTGTTCAATTTTTGGTTGTTTCAAAATAATTATCTATTTTTCAATAAATTAAAAGAGCCTTTATTGGGTTAGATGATACTTGATTAGTGAAAAATGTAGTTAGAAGATACTTTTATAACTATGTGCATTTTTTAAAACGGACACTTTGATTGAGACGGAGAAGTACATTTTAACATAAAACGTAAAAAGGTATGATATCTAATTTCTAATATACCTACGATATATAATTGTAGTAACTGTCTATAAACAGAGCCGTCTCGTTGATTTTAGGTACCCTGTGCCATGAAAAATTTGTAGGCCCTCTAAAAATTCGAGGAGAATTTGAAAAGGGGTATTCCTCCCCAAACCAGACATGTAACCACACATCTTCCATTGAAACATATACATATGTAACACCCCAAAATTCAAAAGTATTATTTTGGTAAAAGTAAAAATAATTGTTTTAAGTTATTATTATAATTTTAAGTGGTATAAAATAATAATAACTATGAATGATTTTTAAGTACCAGACAATGATAAGTACGGGGAGTAAAATTTAGAGAAACACTTATATATGTACGTACGCTTACATACATATCCATATTTCATTCCAAACACTCCCAGTAAGCTACAGAAAAAAAAAAGAGAGCACGCAGGAATCAAAAACCCTTAACCAAAATCAATCCAAAACACCAAATTGAAGCTAGAGAACTCGAATTCATCATTGATTAATCATTCTAAAATTAAGGTGATTATGATTCTTGTTTAATTTTGATTTAAAACCTTAAGTTTCATGGGGTTTGAGTGATTGATCAATTCTAAAATGAAATTAAGCTTAGTTGTGATTGAATTAAAGTGTGAAAATATAGAAATCAATATTAGTAACACTAATTCAATCTAAAAGTGAATAATTCGAATTGTGTGTTTAATGATAAAGGTGGGTTTGGTTTAAATGATGATGAATTGTTGTTAATTCACCCTAATTACAAGTTAGAGATGATGTAAGAATGGTATTAGTGGAGATTGAGCTAGTGAATCAAGTAGTTAAACATTTGAGCTAAAAGTGATCATGAAAATGATCATGGTTTGTTGATAAAATGATGAATATAATGAATTAGTGATGTTTAAAAGTGATTATGGTGATTAATGAAATTGTAGTAAATGGTTCTTCATAACCTTGAATTGGTTAATGTTGAATTGTTATAAGTTAGTGATCTCCTATTTGAATTGTAGTTGAAAAGATGTTATCATGATATTTAATCATGATTAAAGTGGTAATTCGAGTGATTGGATACTTGAGTTAACAATGATCAATCCAATGGGTGGTGGATTGATGACTATGATTAGTTGATTATGATGATTGTTGTCGCACCCCCAAATTATGATGCGGAAGCGGTTCGGGTCGGGGCGCGACTAATCAAGTAATCACAGCACAAAGATATATAGTAAACGACTCTATATGCGTCGTTTTAACAAAATATATTGATATAAGAAATGTTTACAACATTTGAAGCTATAAATAGCTCGTATTCTGAAAATGAGAGATTCCAATACATACTTTTACAAAATATATTAATGCAAGGAAATCTCTAATATCTGCATGCTGACTCAAGCTACAGTAATCCTGAGGGCAGTCCAACTTACTGATGAGTACCTGTGATACATGCTAAAATGGGTCAGCGAAACGCTGGTTAGCTCACAGGTTTGTATGTCAAAACATATAGTATGAACCGCAAGATTTAATTGAATTTAAGTTGCAATAAAGCAAAATAAAAGTTATACAGCCATGAGCACATAGTCTGAGCTTAACTTGAGGGTCGGGTCCAATGAAGGAATTACGACCTAGGTGCCTCCTACGAGTGCCTAATCTACACTCGTCTACCCAAATGCTAATACATCCGTTTGACCAGTTAGTGCTTGCTAACCCGGACGAGGATTGTCAATCCTATATGATATCATATACTAACATTCACGCTACAGATGTATTACCAAACTATGCTTGTGGAGGGCTTTAAATTGATTAGTTGAAAACAACTCATGTAGTATTTGATTTTTATTGTACTTGCGTTCACATGTAAATAAATCGAGCAATGTATCACACCCCTGATGAAAACAGTAAAATAGGGGCTATGAGACTCACCTGAGTCTTGAGAGTTTAACTTAATAAACTTAAGTTGATTAGCCGAGTAATGATGTCCGAAGACTTGTAACCTGAGGGTGTCCACGACATGCGATGGTTATAAACGTAAGTAGGTATCTATAAAGACTACCTTTGTAGTTGTTCGTCCAACTAGAATGTCCAAATTACTACGATTTGGTTGATTTGATTGAGTATTTGAAAACGTGTACGGCCCGTTGGTGATTGTTTGTAATAATAATCTCAACATTATCATTATGATTTCGATGTTTTATACTTAAAAGTATGTTCCAATGTGTTTTAGAAGTCGTGTCGTATAAAGGTTTGAGGTTATACAAGTTCGACACTTAGTATAAAAATAGTTTGTAAACTTCCTGTTTTTAGCGTCACTTATAGCGACACTCAAGGGTTAGGCGACACTCAGGAAGTGTCGCATAAAATGATAAATTCTGTATTAGTAGCGTCACTTAAAGAAGTGACACATAAGGGGCGACACTTAGGCAAGTGTCGGGTATAAGTGTCGGTAGATTACAATTCGATTTCGGGGGACACTTAAGCAAGTGTCGGGTTCGAGTGACGGGTATGGAATTCGCGACACTCAGGAAGTGACGCAAAAAGAGGGTTTTTAGCGGCACTTAGGCAAGTGACGCAAAATTAGGGCTTTTAGCGACACTTAATGCGTCACTTAAGGAAGTGACGCTATACTGGATCTAGCCGTGCGACACTTACGTCTGGTCAGATCCGGACTTTGTCGAAAACGTGTTTAACGACCACCACAGGGTCTGATTCTTTTACCCAACCCTTATATTGGTTTATAGAGTTTATAAAAATTGTTACTTCGTGTTGAATGTCGTTTTAGGTGTCGTTTTCACAAATGACCAAAACCGACATTATTCCGACAATGTTCAGAAAACGAGTTTTAAACATATTTTTGGACATCATCTTGCTAGATGAACAACATAATACGAAAATAAGCAAAAACAAAGTATTTTCGAAAGTGTCGGGATTCTTACAAATCGTCGCGAGGAGAATCCGAAAAGATGGTTGTGTAGCCCTCGTTGTCGTGATCGTTTTTGCTTGAAGTCTTGAAGAAATCCAAAGTGATTTAGTGGTAGTATTTGGTGATTTAAGTGAAGATTTTAGTGAGAGAAAAGGGATAGAAGTGAGAGTTAGAGAGAGAGAGAGTGATGATGATTATGTGTTTAGTGGATCAAAAAGAATGAAAGGGAAAAGGGGGAAAGGGAGGGCCGGCCCACATGGGCCCCACCCATGTGTGGTTGGCTCAATTTTGATTCTCCGTGTTTGCGCTCCGTGCGGTGTTCGTTTTCCTGGTCATTTAAACGTTTAATTAATTTAATACTCGTTTAAATGTAAGTTTTAAAATACGAATATTTATTCAATATTTTTGTTGCAGTATTTCATCAAATACTTTGTAATTGAGTTATAAATATAACTTAGAATTTTTTCAATTGTTTGCGCGTTTAATATTTTAACTGCGTGGACGCTATTTGTACGATACGAAATGTAAACGAAATATTATCAAAATAATATTTTAAATACAATAGTGTTATTAAATAATGTTATATTATTTAATAAAATTGTTCACCAACGTCCGTATTACTTGAACTGAATTCCATTCGATTTAAAAGTGCACGATTTAGCCAAATCGCGTAATTGTATATATTCAACAATATATATTATTTGATACATTAATTAGCCTAACACAAAACTAATTACATGTATTAACAGTTGATTAGGCACTAATCACTAGTCCTAATTTGACGGGTGTCACATTCTCCCCCTGTTAGAAAAATTTCATCCCGAAATTTAGTTCGAAGTCGTGTTTGAAGTAGCGTCAGTGAATAACTGAGGATACTTGAGTCGCATTTGGTCTTCTCGTTCCCAAGTGAATTCCGGACCACGCCGCGAATTCCACCTGACTTTTACGATGGGAATACGACTTTGTTTGAGTTGTTTGACCTCACGGTCCATGATTTCGGCGGGTTCTTCAACAAAGTGAAGCTTGTCGTCAATACGAATTTCATCAAGTGGAATGATTAGTGTCTCATCAGACAGGCATTTCTTCAAGTTAGAAATGTGTAAAGTGGGGTGCACGCTGCTGAGTTCGGGTGGCAGCTGCAATCGACATGCCACTGGACCTATCCTCTCGAGGATCTCGAATGGTCCAATGTATCTGGGGTTCAATTTCCCCCGTTTGCCGAAACGAATGACACCTTTCCAAGGTGAAACTTTGAGTAGTACTCGATCCCCAACCTGGAACTCGAGTGGTTTGCGTCTCACGTCAACATAACTTTTCTGACGATCACGTGCGGCTTTTAGTTTGTTTTGGATCTCGAAGATCTTTTCAGTGGTTTCGTGTATGAGTTCATGACCAGTGAGTTGACTGTCTCCCACTTCGGTCCAACAAATAGGTGAGCGGCACTTACGACCGTACAGTGCCTCGAAAGGTGCAGCCTTAATGCTGGTGTGATAGCTGTTGTTGTACGAAAACTCGCACAATGGTAGATGTTTTTCCAAGTTTACACCGAAGTCAACTATGCAGGCTCGTAGCATGTCTTCCAGTGTTTGAATCGTTCGTTCACTTTGGCCATCGGTTTGGGGGTGGTATGCGGTACTCATATCAAGACGGGTACCTAACGATTTCCGAAGTGATTGCCAAAAGTGAGATGTGAAGCGACTATCTCTATCAGAGATAATTGAGATGGGAACGCCGTCTCGGGTTACGATTTCTTTCAGATAGATTCGAGTGAGGCGTTTCATTTTGTCGGTTTCCTTGATCGCAAGAAAATGAGCAAATTTCGTGAGACAATCAACGATTACCCAAATGGTATCGCAACCGCTCGATGACTTTGGTAGTTTGGTTATAAAATCCATTGCGATTCGTTCCCATTTTCATTGAGGAATCTCGGGTTGTTGAAGTAAACCAGAAGGTTTCTGATATTCGGCTTTGACTTTCGAGCAAGTAAGACACTTGCTGACGTAGGTGGCGATTTCGGCTTTCATTTTTTGCCACCAATAGAATTTCTTGATGCCATGATACATTTTGTCGGATCCAGAATGGATAGAATATCTGGACTTGTGAGCTTCATCTATCACCAAGTCTCGCAGGTTCCCAAAACTAGGCAACAAGATTCGGTTAGAGAAATACTTAATTCCGTTAGGTTTGATTTCGAATTGTTTATCCATGCCTCGCAAGGCTTCGCTTTTGATGTTTTCAGATTTTAAGGCTTCGAGTTGAGCGGTGAGAATCTGAATATTTAGATCGTTATGAATAGTCATACTGAGGGCTCGGACTCGAAGTGGTTTCGACCGTTCTTTTCGACTGAGGGCATCGGCAACAACATTTGCCTTACCCGGATGGTATTTGATTTCGCAATCGTAATCGGTAAGCAACTCGACCCATCGACGTTGCCTCATGTTGAGATCCTTCTGATCGAATATGTGTTGGAGACTTTTGTGGTCGGTAAAGATTGTGCACTTAGTGCCGTAAAGATAATGTCTCCAGATTTTGAGAGCGAATACGACAGTTCCAAGCTCGAGGTCATGGGTAGTGTAGTTCTTTTCGTGAACTTTCAGCTGTCGAGAGGCGTAGGCAATGACCTTGTCTCGTTGCATCAGCACGCAACCGATACCTTGGTGCGAAGCATCGAAGTATACCACGAAGTCATCGGTGCCTTCGGGTAATGATAGAATAGGAGCACTATAAAGCTTTTGTTTTAGAAGTTGAAATGCTGTCTCCTGTTTATCAATCCAGTCGAACTTTTTGTCTTTCTGAGTCAGTGTCGTGAGTGGTTGAGCTATTTTCGAGAAGTTTTCAATGAATCGCCAATAGTACCCAGCAAGTCCTAAGAATTTGCTATATGTTGTTTATTGTGGATTATTCATTTAATTGCTCATATGTTCACTAAACGTTTTGCTTACCCCTTCAGTTGTTTTATGTTGTAGGTGCATTGTTCGGTTGAACCAATTGGATAAAATGATTAAAATGTGGTTGCAAGAAAGTAGCGTGGATCGGAGCTTGCTATTTGGTTAGAAAAGCTCTTCCTTCTTTTGAATTGTCGTTGTGAATTGCCATTGTGTAAATCGCCCAAAACTATACTTTGATGACACGTGTGGAATAAAATTAAAGTGTCTAGTGAATTGTGGAAGTATGCCTCTGACTTGGTAAAGTCAAAGTGGAGAGTGGTCAAACTCAAAGTTGAATTTTGTGGTGTCAAAATGGGTAAGAATAATGTTGTAAAGTTGTAAGATTGGTTACATGTTAAAGTGTATGGTTTGGTCATGGTTCGGTGGAAATATGAACAAAACACAAAATGTTGAATTTGGTTGAATTGTGTGGTAATGAATCTTTAGTCACATTTAGTTGTCAAAAGGAAATGAAATATGAAGTTAAAAGATGAATGTGTTGTTGATTTGGTTAATGGGTCAAGAAAGTGTCGAAATGGGTCATTAATGAGTTTATATACTAAAATGAGTTGAAGTGTAGTTGGTCATAATAGGTCATTATTGTTAGAGTCAAAATGGTGATGGAAACATGCCAGTAAAAGGTCAAGGTCTGAAACCAAGTGGTTTGGAAACTTTGTTGATCTAAAAAATGGTCCAAAATGACCATAATTGTAATACTCCCGAATTTACTGTTTAGCGGAAGCAAGCTTTGGGGTGCTACTAATCAATAATCAAAACACACAAGGCATATAATGAACGACTCTATATGCGTCGTTTTACTAATACATTGATAACATAAAGTTTTACAATGTATAACGTTTACAAAAGCCCATTAATTTCAATGTTTAGAGATTATATGGCATAACTAGGTTACAAAATGTAGTAATGCAAAATAATCTCCTGATGTGCATGCTGACTCGAGCTATGGGCATCCTGAATGAATAGGTCTACTGCTGTTGCGTACCTGAGAACACATGTTAAAAGATCAGCTAACGCTGGTGAGCTCACATGTTTGCATATAATTATGTAAGTAAGTTGTGAACCACAAGATTTAGTATTAAACGTTTGAAATGAATCAAATAATGTATATGTCTGCCATGAGGTCATGTTCTGCGCTTAACGTGGGTGTCAGGATCACAATAAAGTGCCTGATCGTGGGTGCCTCCGGGCGAGTGTCTAATCCACACTCGTATGAACAAATGCTAATTCGTTCGTTTGACCAGTTAGTGCCTGCTAACCCGGACGAGGATTGTCAATCCTATATGGTACCATACACTAACATTCGCGCTACTTAAAGTATTACCATATGAACGTAGAGGACTTAAAAGTGATAAGAAAACAGCTCATGCAGGATATAGCGAGTTTTGTACTCGTGTTCACATGTAAAACAAGGTAAAGCATGTATTCCTACCCCTGGGTTTAAAAACAGTAAAATGAGGGGCTATGAGACTCACCTGAGCCTAAAGAGTTGCAATGAAGCAAATGTGGTGAAGTAGAATGGGGTGTCCGAAGACTGTAACCTGCCGGGCGTTTATAACGCGCAAGGTTAAATAAAATAAGTAGGTATCTTAAAAGACAACCTAGGCTAGTTGTTCATCCAACTAGTAAAGTCCAAATGATTTGATTGATAAGTTTGAGTTTTTGAAAACATGTACGGCCCGTTGGTGATTGTTTGTAATAAATTTCTTTAACATTATTATTTTGATTTTCGAAACGTTATACTTATAGAGTATTTACAATCTTTAGGTGACGGGGGTCTGGGGGCAGCGCCCCTGGTTAGCGGGGTTCCAGGGTTGGCAACCCCTGGCGGGGTCCAAGGGGCTGGCCCCTGGTTGGGGTCGAGATGCCAAGTCAGCTCAAAAAAATTTTATTTCTACTAAATTGCTTTGGTGAAAAACGCATCTGGACTTGAATTTGGGTAAAATCAAGTGATAAAATTTAGGTCTCGACACTTAGTAAAAATGAGTTGTAAACATTCCGTTTTCAGCGTCACTTATTGTGACACTCAAGGGTTTAGGCGACACTTAGGAAGTGTCGCATGAAATGACGAATTCTGATCTAATGGCGTCACTTGTGCAAGTGACGCATAGAGGGCGACACTTAAGGAAGTGTCGGTCGTAAGTGTCGGTATAAAGGTCATGAGTCACTAAGGTTAGTGACGGATGAAATCTGTTCTCGATTATAGGCGTCACTTAAACAAGTGACGCTATAAGTGTCGGTTTATAGTGACGGGTATTGAATTTGCGACACTTAGGCAAGTGTCGGGAAAAATGGGTTTTATGCGGCACTTAGGCAAGTGACGCAAAATTAGGGCTTTTAGCGACACTCAATGCGTCACTTAAGTGACGCATGAAGTGACGCTATACTGCAGTCGTCGTTGCGACACTTAAAGCTGTGGACGGATTTTTGAGCCAAAAACGAGTTTTCCGACCATAGTTTGGTCCGATCCTTTTACCCAACCCATATATGGACATTTTAAGCTTATATAAACAACAAACATGTAAAAATGAGTGAAATCGAAGAGTTTCGGGTTTTTATCGGAAACTTACAAAGTGTCGAAATGAAATTCCAAAAAGATAGAGTTGTAGATCTTTGCGTGGTGGTTGTTTTTCTCCAAAGAGCTTCGAGATTTCGGCGGCGTTTGGTGGTGTAATTTGGCGTTTTAAGGTGATGGTGGTGATGGTTATCTTGAAAGAGAAAAGAGAGAGAAAGGAAAGAGTGTTGGTGGAAATGAAGAAGAAAATGAGGAGGGAGTGGGGTTTTGTTGAAAGCCTCACTTCCTCAGCTCCTGCAATCGTGCTCCGTGCGGTGTTCGTTTTCCCAATTGTTTAAACGTTAAATTAATATTAATTACTTTTAAATATGCGTTTTAAAATATGAATACTTCCCGATAATTTGGTTGAAGTATTTTATAAAATACTTTATACTTGAGTTATAGAATATAGCTTATTCTTATTTTAAATTGTTTGCGCATTTAATGTATTTAACATTTTAATCGCGTAGTCTTTGTTTGTACGATGCGGAATGAATACGAAATATTATAAAAATAATATTTTGGATATAATAGTGTTATCAAATAATGTTATATTATTTAATAAAATTGTTCACCAACGTCCGTATTTAATTGAACAGAATTACATTCGATTTGAAACTTGTACGATTTAATCAAATTACGTAATTGTATATATTCAACAATATATATTAATTGATACACAAATTAGCCTAACACAGAACTAATTACATGTATTACAAAATGGTTAGGACCTAATGACGAGTCCTAATTTGGCGGGTGTTACAATAACTTGAATTAACTCCGATTTCTTCGTTATTGTGAAATTTGAAAAAGTGTAAAAAAAGAAACCTTCATTTTGGTATAGTGGAGGTGCCTGCAAAATTTCAGGTCCTAACTCTTAACGAGTAAAAACTTATGCACGTGCAAAGTTCGTATTTTTAATGAGTTTGGTACAGTTCTGGAATTGGTAAGAACTACCCGGCTGGTACTAATGGTACCCGGCTGGTAGCAGTTGTTTAAAACGAGAGTTTGGTTCTGTTACCAAATTCTGATTTTTACCCGGCTGGTACCAGAAGTACCCGGTTGGTACTATAATTACCCGGTTGGTACCAAGCCAGATTTGGAGTTTTTGTTTTCTAAAGCTTGTTTTGATTGTATAACGTTAGTAACGATTAAACATACTTACGTAGGAGTTGTGGGACATTGTTAAGAGTATAATATATATATATATATATATATATATATATATATATATATATATATATATATATATATATATTTTAGGGCGTTTCAACATAAAACTTGATTTTTTGTCCATGTTCAATAATTATCGTATTTAGCATCATAAAACTTTGTTTAATGAGATTGAAAAGTACAAAAATCAACCTACTTATAGCATAAAACTTAAAAATTTGGGCCCCAAGAAAAATAGAGACCCTGTGCAATAGCTCACCTTGCACACCCTCAAATTTACCTCTGTCTATAGAAAATTACTCTATAGAAAATTACTGATAGACGTATTAATCAATCTAACAACACATTTGCTAGGATAAAATCAAGATAAAGATAAACAGTAAGATTTTTTTTTGAATAATAAATCTTATAATAACTCACTCTTTGTTTGTTAGGGAGAGTGATTCGTAAATCACAATTTTTTTCATTGTGTACTACAAGTTTTACGATGTTGGAGAGTACAACATCATAAAATATACTCCCCCCATCCCACCCTATGTGTTTACTTTGACTTTGCGCACAATTTTAGGATTATCCACTATTTACATTTTTCACCAATCAAATAACATATCTACCCACTAAAGTCTCTTATGATTTGTTGAAACATGAAAGTGGAAACTTAATTGGGACAACCCAAAATAATAATGTGAACACTTAGGGTGGGACGGAGGGAGTAATTTATTAATATCCACCTTTTTAATTTAGTTTGTCACGGAATAAATATTCATTTTTATAACTTTTAACTAATTAAAATGTTTTTCAGAAGTTAAAATAAAATTTCATTTATGGACCATGTGATACTCTTAAATTTTCTTAAACCGTATACAAACGGAAAGTTAACATTAAATTCGAAACGTAGAGAATAGTAACAAAATAATAGTCATGCACAAATCATTACCATTTTATTAGTGATAACACTTTATTTAAAAAAAGAAAATAAAAATGAAGTAATGAATGGTGTGAGAATGCATATAATTAAGTGATAAGAGTAGGCCTGTAAGCGAACTGAACGTTCGACGAACTATTCGTGAACCGTTCGGCGGGAAGTTCGTTTATGTTCGTTCGTTTCGTTATATGAACGAACATGAACAAATTTTTACGTTCGTTTAATTATACGAACAAACATGAACATAGGTCTCGTTCGTTCATTTATATTCGTGAACGTTCGATAACATCTTCGTGAACGTTAGGTTAAATGTTCATTTATTAACTAACCGTTTAATTATATTAATACATATTTGTATATCTTATATTGATTAAGCTATATATCAAATAGAATATTATTAATATTTTTATATTTTCATTTAATAATATTGAACATCTAGATATTTGACTCTCACATTTCCCACCATTCCAAACACACCACCACTAGTTCCAGATGCATGTGCTGTTCTTTCCAACGATCGGACCAGGCAAAAGAGTTTATCTTCATATTGTGATCGTTTTGTAATGTTGAATATGTATCACAAAGTTTCGAGTTATAATATATATATATATATATATATATATATATATATATATATATATATACACACACGTTTGTTTATGTTTGTTGAGGTTCGTTTAAGTTATTAACGAAGAAATGCATTAAATTATGTGTTTGTTCGTGTACGTTCGTGAACAAACAAATTTTCTTAATGAACGAACATGAACAACAAAATCCGTTCGCTTATCCGTTCGTGTTCGTTCGTATGTTCGTCAAAACCTTAATGAACGAACACGAACAGACTCCGTTCTTGTTCGTTCGGTTCGTTTACAGGCCTAGATAGGAGCAATGGGCAGAAGCGATCCCTAATGGGATTGGGATTTAAGGATTTAACCACGAACCCATGCATGTCTCTGTTCCCTGACACAACCAACGTATAGTAACTGCCCCCCCTAAACATGTTCCCGACCTTCTTACACACTCACCATACCTACACTATTTTCGATCGATCAAACAATTATTCAATACTCCTATTTTTTGATCGGATTTTCCTTTTGGTAGAATGCGAACTTTTGTCATCGATAATCATTTTTACATACAACAAAAGACGACTGTTCCGAGTTTAAATCCAAACTTATAATGTAATTTACCTGTAGTTTACATGACTTGCATTCTAGTAAAACTAAATTCGAGAACGTTTATTGAATTCATTAGATTTTTTTTTTTTTAAATTATAATAAATTTATCACTTGACTTAATGGCCTAGTGGTAGGTTGGGATCTTGGCTTCTTACAGGTCAGGGGTACGTCCCCACTGTACCAGGGGAGTTGCCCGGACACATCTTAACAAAATTATGAAATAAACAATTAAGAAGATATATGCAAATAGTGAGGAAAGAAAGAGTTAAGCAGCAGCGTCGGTCGAAACTTAATAAGTCACAAAATGGCCCCCACATTTCACCATCAAAACAATCTTCCGTATCTTCCATCTTTACCATTTTTACCCCTATCCGGCCCGTTTCATCATTTTTTTTCTCTTATTTTATTTTCTATATATAGCGTTCACAGCCATTTTTATATTCCATTTTTTTTTTTCAATTTTTGTTAGGTCAGTATATGTAAAACTTACTCCATCTTTCAACTGTAACTTAACAAACTAAATACATCATCATCTATATATAAAACGTCCAATAATATAATACGCCGCATCGGTTTAATGACGATATGGTTAAGACATGATTCGTCGTCTCAATTTTGATTCGAAAAGTATATGTAACACAAATGGGTTGGTTTTGTACTTTTGTATGCATTTTGAGTTTTTAAATATGCTTCAATGATAGAAAAATATGGAAGTGGTAAAGTAACATGTTAGCTGCATGTGTGGGTATACCAAATAAGTACGGGAAATGTGTAAGAAATACATGGTATTTGGATGGGTTTTGTTCAGGTGTTGTTTGGACCCACCTGAAAAATAAAAATATATGTGTTTTGGGTTTGCGTGATTGACGTTGAGATGTAGGGAAGAATTTAATAAGGTTTCCCAAAATCTACCCGAATCTTACTAACTACTCCTCCAACATCACACACTTTACATTTATATTTTTATTCTTTTATTTTATTTATTTTTATGTGTGTATCAATCAAAAGTACTTCCAAAGTCTTCGCCACAACTCCAAACATGACCCACTTTTGTTCCCTCCTCTAGCTTTCCTTTTTCTCTTTTTTCAAACTTTACTAGCTAGTCTTACTTATATCATATTGTTGCTAAACCTATAATATATATATATATATATATATATATATATATATAGGTGCAGTGGCGGATCCAAGATTTAAGTGACCCGTAGCAATGTTATCTCAATATTTCTAAACCCGTAGCACCAACAAGAAATGCAATTAAAAATGTTATTTTTCGATAGAAATTACACTGCGTATTGGTTATGGATCCGTAGCAAATGCTACCTCTACCTTCTACATGGCTCCGACATTGTATAGGTGACAAACACTTATTAATAGTCTTGTTTTTGTAAGACAAAAGTTTGTAAATTATTCTTGAGAGAAATTATCCGTTCAACTATTTGTATGGATCTTGCATGCATTGAAGGTAAAATAAAACACAGATCTTGCAAATACCAATATACTCAGGGTTGAAACCGTAATGTCTTGTAAAGTCGAGTGCACAGTTAATATCCGATTATTCATATGTACCAAAGCTTTCATTATTTGTACTAAATATACCGTAAGAAATATGTATTAACGGGATTAACCATTACTAAGTTGATCGATCTAGTGTTAAAGACGTTACGATTTTCCGAAAAAAAGTTATCATGTGCAAACATGACTAGGTAAATATCTTGGGAAGGCGCGGAGCCATGTAGAAGGTAGGGGTAGCAGTTGCTACGGATTCATTTTCAATATGAAGTGTAATTTTAATGAAAAATATCATTTTTAGTTGTTTTCTTGTCTCTAAACGGGTTCAGAAAAATTAGAATTCCATTGCTACGGGTCACTCACAATCCTTGATCCGCCACAGATCTTGGGTAGTCAGGGAATGGGAAAAGATCAGATATAGTCACTACAATAACTCGATTAGGCGGCGTACATCCGAGTCAAACAAAATTTCAGCCTCTCGAATAATGTGAACAGGAAAACCACCCATTTCAAATCAAATATGATCATGTGATATATATTAGGCTGCTCCCAACAGTGACACGAACTGACGCGTCAGTTGCCTGCCAGGTCAGCGCCACGTCAGACTGACACAACTGACACACCCCTGCCAATAGCAACATCACTTCCCTTATTTTCAGGGCCCCGCACACTATTTAATCTATTTATTTAATACAAAAACTTAAATAACACATTTAAATTAAAACTAAAAACATTATATTAATTAAAAATTAAATATTACAAATACTAAAAAATAAAATGTTACAATTCCTAAAAAAAGAAAAAAATTACAATTCCTAAAAAAATAAAATGTTACAAATCCTAAAAAAGAAAAATGTTACAAATCCTAAAAAAGAAAAAAATACATTTATTGAAAGCTTAAAAATACAACTAGTAGTCTACTCGGATTCGTTGTCGTCTTCATTGTCGGCCTCGTCTTCATCCGTTTCCGCCACTTGAGTAGAACCCGCATCCGCGTCGTGACCAAAGAAAGTTTTGTAGTCCGACTCATAGTTGTTAACCAAGGTTTTTCTAACTTCGATCATTTTTTTCTCCTTGCCTTTGAGAAACGACGGGACAGGCTGCATAAGCATTTTCCACGACTTAATGATCGTTTTTTTGGCCGCGGCTTGCCCGATTTGAAACATTGTACGTTCGGCCTCTGCTGCGGCTCGTATGTTGGCCAAACGTTCTTGTTCTTTCAAAGAACGCGAAGAAGTGGCGGCGTCACTGGAACCCGAGCTTTTTTGGCTTTTTCTAGAAGACGAACGATCGGGCGGGCGACGAATGGGGTCGTCGGTGAACAAATGTTGCATGTTAGCCGTGAGAGGCTCGGAATAAGGCATGTCGTCTCCAAGATTGATGGGTTCGAGCTCGGGTTGGGATGGTTCTTCTCGGTTGCTCATGACACCAAACGTTGCCAAAAACTTTGGATGATTTTTGACTACGTTCCAAGAAGTTTCATATATGAAATCTCTTTTCATTCGGGACTTGAACCTCTTATAACATGCTTTCACAATGTCTTCTTCTTTGGCACCGCTCGGACGAGGATTTGTAACATCCTTGTAAATTCCTATGAAGATCTTGCAATCCGAACGGATCTTGTTCCATTTGCCTTGAAGTTGGCTCTTGGAACGGTATTGGGGAGCCACCTTGTTGTAGTCCTCCACAACTTTAGCCCAAAACGCATCTCCAGCTTGTGCAGCGCCTTCCTTGTCTTTTTCTGACCGGTGGATCCATCGTTGCGCCAACAAAACCGCCTCCTCGTCGGACCAGCGTACTTGCACCCGGGTCAAGGCAGTGTCCACGGCTTTTCCTTTAGATCTTCCTCTTTCTGGAGCCGGCTCGGGTTCGGGTTGGGTTTCGGGTTCGGGTTGGGTTTCGGGTTCGGTTCTGGGTGGAGTGTTGATGTTTTCGAATTGTGGGTAGTTGATTGGTGTTGGTGGATATGGGTTAAAAGCGGAAGGATGAGGTTGGTGCATGTAGTGTGGGTTTCCGAACGCCGCGGGAGATTGTTGAAATGAGATTGTTGGTGAAAAACCTTGATATGCGTAGGGTTGATACATTTGGTATGGAGCGGATGGACTTTGGAAGGTTCGGGTTGGACTTGCGTATGATGCAAAACCGGGGGGTTGGCTAGGTGACGAGTTGCTCGATTGAGCCGAGAAAGTGGATGGTGGTGAACCTGGATTAACCGGCGGAGGCACGTAGTTGAATAAGTTGTTAAACATATCGTCGCCGGTAGAGTTGGAATTTCGCCTCATTTTTTTGTGTATAGAGGTGGTGAATTGAGAGTGGTTAATTGGAGAAGTTGATAAAATTTTATATAAAAGTGGTGAGTTTTATATAAAAGTGGTGAATTGGGTGTAAAATAATGTGGAAAGTTGGTTGAGAGTGGGGAATTGGAAAGAATAAATTGTATAAAAGTGGGAAATTGTATATAAAAGTAGTGAATTGAGGAGTGAATGTTGTGAAAAATGAGTTGGATTTGGTTTGAATTTATAGAGTGTAAAAAGTAAAAAAAAATAAAAAATTAGATTTTTTTTTTACCGTTTCACACATTTTTCAATTTTTTTTTTTTTTTTGTTTTCAAACGGTAAAAGCATCACGTGGACCCCAGCCCCATCTCTCTCTCTTGCTTCGGTTTGACGACGTAGCCTACCGACGCGGAGGCACCGACGCCCCGTGCCAACGTCGTCGGTGCGTCGGTTCCAACCGACGCCCCACCGATGCGATCAAGCGACGTGCGTTAGGACCGGTCTTAGATGATATATTAGAAATAAAAATCACTTATGTTAAAATAATTTTTTTTAAAAAAAATCGCTTATGTTACCGCTTTATTTTTCTCTTGATACTACTTTGCTTTTTCCGATACTGTTAGAAGATTCGCATTCGCTTGTTGTCGGATATCTTCATCAACAAAATAGTTATAGATTAAATGTTTTTGCTAATGCTTTGCTTTTGCTGCTGCTGTTTGAAGATTCGCATCGGCTTGCTATCAGATATCTTCATCAACAAAATATTTATAGATTTAATGTTTTATGTTTCCTACTATAGCTTTAATATGTATAGTTCTTTGCTCCAATCCAAGCTTTCGCGATTTCGCCGCTCCGATTGCGGGGGAATATTAAATGATATATTAGATTATGGGGCTCAAGCCCGATTTTGGGTTAGGGTCCGTTAGGGTTTTTTAGGTTTGCATTATACTCTATAAATAGTTGCTTAATAATATATTGTAACGTACGGGAAAATCATTGTTCAACAATATACAGGTAGTCTAATTTAAATATTTGTTACTTTCATATTTCAATACACTTCATAGTTTATGTGTTTGATGCATGCGTATCAACCTTCTATATCAATCATATTTGAACTCGTGAATCATGATACAACATAAATAAGTATATTAAACTTCAATAATTATGAAGAACCCAAATCAAATTTCCTTTCTTGTTATATTATATTCGTGGTTAACTCCTTTCCTACATTCCACTTTCACCGAGTCAAATTTAAGTTACAAGGTAACATTAACTTGATCCACTTTCATTTGATCACCTTCGTGGAAATCCTTATTCTACACATGATAAACACCAACTTATCCATTAGTTCATCTATGATAGGGAGAAGTATATCTTTTGTCATAACTTTAAGAAAGCAAAATAAAGATAAGAAAAACCACATGTGTCAAGTTTGAATTCTATTGAAATTGCACTTACATATATAAGTCGTCCAATATCATGACATGTATTCTTATAATAATAAAGTTATTACTATACCATAGACATTTATTGAAAAGTTTAAGGTGAGTCATTTTGGTGTTGCAAATTTCCTTAATTAGGTGAGAGACAAGATGGTTTGTGGGACCAAGTAATTAGCTAATGGTGAAAAACTTGAGTCCTCTAAGATGGCTTATAGGGGACCTGAAATCATGGTTGTAGATTTGAAGACATATATTAGGATTCTCCATAACACTCAAATTTAAACCTAATTATCACCTTTCTTTAGCTTTTAAGCACCTTATTAATATTATTATATTATTATATACATACATGTGAATCCAACGGTTTGTGTTAATTTAATTGACTAACTAAAAAACATAAACAGGAAAAGGGGTTGGGCCACCATCAGTGACCGGGTATCAGGGTTATAATGAAGTTGTTATGACCCATTGAACAAGCTTCTTGAAGTGACCTTCTCATCTTTCTTAAAAAGCTTTGATTTTTCAGCTTGGAGTTGTTGGAGACTTCTAATAACCCTCTTTCGTGAGATTCGCTAAAAATGATCATAAAGATTTGCTATACTTTAGAAGTTTTGTCTATAAATCTTCTTATATCTAACGTTGAGTGACTTCGATACTTAATACAAGTGCATATTATAGGGATAAGTATTTACAAATGTACACAACTTTAGTAAAAAGTATATAGTATATATACAACTTATAACACTTCTAATGTATGTATTGAATGGTATTTTTGATAGCATGTCTTTCCTAAAATGTGTCACGTGTCATCTATATAACTTAACACATCATCAAAAGTACCATCCAATTAATACATACAATAGAGTTTTTTGAAAATTAGATATATACAATAGAAGTGTTATAAGTTATGTACATACTACAGATTTTTTTTACTAAAGTTGAGCACATTTATCCGTACTTATCCACATATTATATACACATTTTCTGGTAAACTATTTTCGTTCTCTTGGTTTACATAAAGTGGTTATTACTAGCTAATAAGCTACTTTATCCCGTTCTGTGTTATTCACTGATAATTTGATCGATGTCCATTAAGTTGTGATACACGATGTGTGATTTTGCACTGTTGTAATGCTGTTTTAAGCTATTATGTTGTTTACTGATTTAATTTGACAACTTTATTAATGTTTTGATACTGTTTTATGATACTTTTGTGAAATATAACAGTATAGATAAAATCAAATTAGCCCCCTTGGATAAAATTTCCGAGATCCACCGCTACTCATTGAAATATAATATGTACATTCAAAATTAGTCGATTAATACATGTTGATTACCTTAAGATTGTAATATCCTTTTGGTTTCGAAATTTGGACCTTGAAATATAGAGGTCATGTGAGATTGATTGACGATGACAAAAGGGTAAACAAATACAGTAACATTCTAACTAACAACTATAGTGGTTGGGTTTTGGCATTTAATTAGTTTGGCAACGAGTATACGATCATATATACATTTACATGCAATTTTTAATATAAACGGGTAAACGGAGGAGGTTTTCTCTGTTCAGGTTACCCGGGGAGGGCTATAATAATAATAATTATTATTAATAATGTACTGGTAACTGTTTTTCGTATAATAATGAACTTATGAATTGATAGGAATCCTTTTAATTTAAAATTGAGTTTCTAACAGTCTTAAATAATGGTTTGAAAGTAACGACATATATATTACTTTATAAACTACAATCAGTTTGTAATTACATGAAATGACTAATTAATAATTTGCATTAAGTCTTTAAATAGATACTCCCATGACGAAAGAGATCAGGGGCGGATCCAATGTATTAGGTGTGGGGTCCCGGGCCCCCAGTCACTTCAAGCCCACTAGTATAATTTTATGAAAGCCCAGCCGGAAGATCCAATAAAAATTAATCAGGCCCCCCTTAACAATCTCATGCTTCATCATCAGGGACCCCACTTTTATATTTATTACTGAAAAATAAGACATGCTAGCTTTCTTTTTATAAATTATAAACATATTTATATCTGGACATATTTTCTTTTCCCCAACGATGTGGGATAAGATCACATCCTTTGTTATTTTATTCCAAAATTTTGTTACACATTTTAAGTACTAAATTTAATAAACATGTTATTTAATCTTTTGACACACTTTTATAATACATTTTTTTGACCGAATTTCTTTCTTTTTGTAGTGTTTAATAAATATAATATGTAACTTAAGGGTATCACTAAGAATGGTGCTTAAAAAAAAATTGTAGGTAGTTTTAATGGTTAATTCAGTTATGATTTACCATTATTTACTCGGTTTTCATGTAAAATAGAAAATATCAACACATGAACCGACCCGTTTTGAGGCGTTAGATATCAACACGTGACCCGACCCGTTTTGAGACGTTAGCTAACCCGTCTATATTGCCTTTTTAAACGTTTGGTGCCCCCCACGAATCAAATTCCTGGATCCGCCACTGAAAGAGATCACAGACTAGACTATTCTTGAGCATTTTAGTCAACATATGAAATTCAATAAAACATAATTAAAAGAATTCTCTCAAAAGTTCCATCTAGATCGAACTCGAAAGACAATATTAAGGTACTGTCTAGCTCGTACTCTTGATCTTCACGTTCTATTAGAAAAACATACACCCCTACGCACATGACGTCTATGTTTTGACTCCACATTTTAATCCTACACCATATATTATTGATTCACTTAGAGAACGTTACGTTGCAAGGGTGATCCTGTAACACCTCAAAATTTGAGGTATTATTTTAAATGGGTATAAACTATTTAATTCGAATTATTATTGTTAGTTGCATTCAATATTAATAATTGTGAAGTGTGTTAAGTTTCTAGACAATAATATTTGAGGGTTAGAAGTGCACTAACTAAATAAATAAAGCTAGTAAAATAATACAATTAAACTATACATACATGCATATCGACTCATACATACAAATAAAGACAAATACACTTCTAAAAACTTCCAGGAACAAGAGAGAAAGAGATAGAAATCGTGAGAGAGGGAGAGAGGAGAAATCAGCCTTTAATCTTCAAATTAAACTTGGAAAAATTGAATTCAAGCATTTCAAATCATCTCTAACATAGGTATGATCTTTTTTACATAATTTTAACTTAGAATGGAAAGAATGGGGGATTTGAAGATTGGGGGTTATGTATAAAACGAAATTAAAAGTAGAATATGTTTGATTGATGTTAGTTAAGCATAAAATATGTTGTTTATAACATTAAATTAAAATAAAGAATTCAAATTCGATAGGTGTTCATATATGGCCAAAGTGGGGTTTTGACGAATTCTTACAAAATAAGAATAACTCATCCAATTATTAGTTTAAAGAGGTTATTATGATGTTTCTAATAATGATAAAAGTGATATCCAAGTCAATTAATGATATACGCTATCAACAATATCCGGATTCAGACTACGGACACAGGTCCGAAACCAGAATATGCTATCCGAAGCGATAGCATGCTATGCCGTCTTCCCCTCGCGGGGTCGGAATCCGGACGACGGTCCGGAGACACAACATGCAATCCGAAGTGGCTACACCCTAAGCCGGGTTGACCATCTCCAGCCCTGTGCCCCGGCGTAGTAACGATGAAGACGGGCGACGCACGCCTCATAACTTAGGAAATCGGGAACGGTCACCCGGCACTCAATCCTTAAACTCTTTATATGGTCCGACAAGCATTTGACGCATGGTAATCAGCGCCAGATGAACCATGCGAAGTGGTTGGCCGAATTATCTGACAAAAGCAATGACGGCTGTTACGATTACAATTCCCAATGAGCCCACGCGCTATTAAGGTCAAGATTACTGTTACATGCGCAAGCCCACGTATGTGGCAGATTACCAAATGGCATGGTTCATCCATCCCACGTGCAACTCCACATGGGGAGCAGTTGACCGGATATTCAGGAAGGCGCCGGATCACGCCACGTGGCAAACTTGGACCTGATTGCGCCACGTGGCGAGCCTGAATCATCACAATGGTTCAGCCTCCACTATAAATACACACCCGAGTGCTTCATTTCAACGACAACAAGCACCCCATAAATTCAACAAATGGATTTAGCTCTTTACCACCCTCGATTGACTTTGTCTCGAACTGGGTTTGCACGTTAATCGATGTGTAGAAGTTTAATCCCCCATAAACCTCGCTAATCACATCCTTATTGCACTCAGGCGAAACTACGCTTGATCAATTGACGCCATCCGCGTTTCTTTACAAGAAAACGACTACTCTACCACTTACTTCCGATAATGGTTCTACCACCTACTGATGGTAGCGGCGATGGCCCACCATCACCGGTAGCATCTTCAGGACCATCTCCCTCGCCCTACGCTTCAGTAGTACAGAGGGTTAGGCCACAGCAGTTGGACTTCAACCAAGACGATGAAGACGACGGGCTGGTCTCCAACTACACGGAGGGTACCACTACTACGGGCCCCACTCTGCAAAATGCCTCTGGGGCTCCCAAGATAATTTTCGATGCCGAAGCCCAACGACTGTTGGCACAGATGGGTTATATAATGGCTCCTCCGCAGCCTAATCAAAATATCCTGCCTCCGCAGCAGAATCAAAATGTTCTGCCTCCGTCGCAGAATCAAAATGTTCTGCCCCCGTCGCAGAATCAAGCTGTTCTGCCCCCGTCGCAGAATCAAACTATTCCGCCCCCGTTGCAGAGAACGTTACGTTGCAAGGGTGATTCGATGAGAGAATGTTACGTTGCAAGGGTGATCCTCTAACACCTCAAAATTTGAGGTATTATTTTAAATGGGTATAAACTATTTAATTCGGATTATTATTATTAGTGGCATTCAATATTAATAATTGTGAAGTGTGTTAAGTTTCTAGATAATAATATTTGAGGGTTAGAAGTGCACTAACTAAATAAATAAAGCTAGTAAAATAATACAATTAAACTATACATACATACATATCGACTCATACATACAGATAAACACAAATACACTTCTAAAAACTTCCAGGAACAAGAGATAAAGAGATAGAAATCGTGAGAGAGGGAGAGAGAGAGGAGAAATCATCCTTCAATCTTCAAATTAAACTTGGAAGAATCGAATTCAAGCATTTCAAATCATTTCTAACATAGGTATGATCTTGTTTTTCACCTAGAATGGAAAGAATATATGGGGGGTTTGAAGATTGGGGGTTATGTATAAAACAAAATTAAAAGTAGAATAAGTTTGATTGATGTTAGTTAAGCATAAAAATTGTTGTTTATAACTTTAAATTAAACTAAAGAATAAAAATTTGATAGGTGTTCATATATGGCCAAAGTGAGATTTTGATGAATTCTTACAAAATAAGATTAACTCATCCATTTATTAGTTTATAGAGGTTATTATGATGTTTCTTATAACACGCCACAATTTACAGCCATTTTTTTTTAAAACAACTCGAAAGCGAAATCCCATTCATATTAATACTGATGACATTATGTCATCAACCAAAACATATTACAAGTTATAAGTATTAACTGCTCGTTTACAAACCATTAGTTTATCATAATCATTCTATAACAAAACATAAACCATTGTGCCTAACAAAATCAGAGTAATCCTGGTCAAACAACTCCCAGTCACTCCTTGCCCAAGTCCCAGTCACATCAAAACCTGCAAGGAGTAAATAACGGGATTAGCACGAAGCTAAGTGAATAAACCGGTTACAAACAGTTTGACTTAGCTATAACAATATCAATTATCAACAATATCACTTTGACACAACATCACCAAGAGGATCGGTGGTCCTTGTGGAGCCCTCAGACCGCGGTGGCCCACCAAGCGACACTTATAATCACTGCAGGCCAATACAGTGATTTTACCGATAACTGATTGCTACCTTTAATCAATATGTGTTCCATTCTCAACACATGATTACAAATCTCACATTGACTAACCTGTAGCAATCAGTCCAACAATTGTTGACCTCCGATTCACCAAAATGCACATAGGCAACACATCACAGTTATATATACATCGCAGCAATATAATCAATAATCAGCAATGTTTATATCGTTGTAACCAATAAGTCACAACCAAACCACACTGAAGTTCCAAGTCTATTCACCTGATTTGTGTCAATCAACTTACTCAGCAGTCTTATCTCGCTGAGCCCTTGGATTATCTGAGATCACAAATCAATTATAAGTTCGTACTTGTACAATAAACAACTAGCTTATAACAATATATAGATTAAGAATAATTTATAATTTCATAACAATAATATATTCCTAACTATGTTCTAATCTTCTTAATTATTCATAAATTTTCTATAATATGAATAATTATTAACATTTGATTGAGCTTAGAACAAAATCAAAACATATAAAATAAAGGGGGCCAAGCCGTTGGTTTCCTGTTCCAGTCCCCAAATTCGCAGACCATAAAACCTTTCATCCAAATATAACTTAAGCTATTGAATTTACCAAATTCATTTATCAAATTACTACTACAATATTTCTAACTTCAAAGGCATATCATATACCAAATAATCACCTTTCATGCTTTAATTTTAACTACAACTTATACTCACATGATTTATCGCAAAATCATAAACTCATATTCATGCCTTCAAAATATAAAATTCAAGAATTTCTACCAAGTTCCTAACATGTATTGGTGTTAAGTAACCACATATAGGATCTATTATACACTTTTTCATAATCAAATCCTCATACCCCAATTAATCCCTTCAAAGCAAAATCTCAAGGTACAAACTAACCAAAACTAAATTCAATTTATACCAATTAATTTATAAACAATATCATCATCGATTAATAAATCAAACCATCAAAATTCATAATTTTCTTTATATAGCAATAGTACCCATTTAAATCATAAACTTAGTTCATGAAGGCACAAGTACAAGTATACTTACATAACCACAAAAGGAAAGGCAAGGTGAAATAACGATGATGAGGATAAAGATACTACGATTAAATCAAGCAAAAAAACCTCCAAGTCTCCTTTTTGTTAATTAATATATTTTTTTTTGTTCTCTGTGTGGGGTTATCAAATTACAAAAGATGTGTTTGTTTCCAATTTGGGAAAGGAATATACATAGAGTCGGTTTATTCAAAGGCCGACACATCATATTCTTTTTAAATTAAGTTCCTAATTAATCTATTGTCTGGAACCTAAAATCATTTCACAATTTTAATATTATTACTATTCTTATAAACATATTAGTTTAACAAAATGAGTTATTTAACCCACAAAATAACTCATTAAATCTTTTAACTAATTTTATCGAGAAACACAATAATATAAAATTTATCTTAACACAATAAATAATATTTAAAGTTTAGGAAAATACCGAATTGCGCTCAGGCCACAAAAGCGGGTGTTACATTTCTAGTAATGATAAAAGTGATGTCCAAGTTAATTAAACCATAGAATTAGTTATGACCTATTATGGTGAAGTTGTGATTAGTTTGACTAAAAGTCAAACCTGGTCAACCAAAAGGATGATGGGTTGACGATGATGACTAGTTTATTATGGTGATTGTTAGATGCTAAGTATGTTTTTGTATTATTGTTTGATATGTGATAGGTGTTAAAGACGTAGCGTTCCTTGTTGCTCGATGAATTGTGAAATTGCCTAAAACGCCAATGTGAGTGATATGGGGGTTATTTGGGTAACAATTTTGTGATTCCGGATTGCATCCGTGCAAGAGGATCACATGACCGAGTGGAGTTGTTTATTATATGTTTATGCTTGTTGATTGTTGTTGATTAAGCATTGTAGAGATTAGCTAACTTATGTTAGCCTCGGTTGTTGCGAGTTGTCGCAAGTTATTGTCATATTAGCTAACTTATGTTTGCCTCAGTTGTTACGAGTTGTCACAAGTTGTTGTCAGATTAGCTAACTTAAGTTAGCCCCAGTTGTTGTCAGATTAGCTAACTTAAGTTAGCCCCAGTTGTTGTCATTTATCGCCAGTTATTGCACTCTGTGCTAGTTGACAGTGGATAGCTGATCCGCCCAGTGGTTATAATCTCTACAATTTCTCAGTTGTTAATTTCTCAGTTGTTAATTGCTCAGTTGTTAATTGCTCAGTTGTTTGTTGTGTATTACTCATCTAATTGAATGTATGCTCACTAATCGTAAAGCTTACCCTTTTCAGTTGTTGATGTTGTAGGTGTGAGTGGTTCAGTAGAACCAAATGGGCATAGGGAGGGTAAAAAGGTCGCGAGAAGGTAGCGTGGATTGGAGTTTGCTATTTACGGTTTGGCAAGTTCATCTTCTTTTGAATTATCGTTTTTGATTACCTAGTTGTATAAATCGCCCAAACTTGATGTCCTTTGGTGAAACACATGGTTTTGATCATGGTGTCGAAATTGTTATGCATGGGTGATAAGAAGTCAAACTTTTAGTAGGTTGTTCATATGACTAGTGTTGACATGTAAAATGTTGAATTGGTGGAAATGTGGAGGTTTGGTTATACATATAGTGTTGATGCCTAAAAGGGTCAATAGGGATTAACCAAATGGGTCATTTTGCTTAACTAGTTGAAATAATGGTTTGGACGTGTTTGTTGTGTGTCATTGAGTTAATTAAAATGTATAATTGCAATTTTCTGGAATGTGGTTAAAAAGAGTGAGTTGGACTTGTTGCAGGTGTGGTTGCAACAAGTGCCCAAATGGGCACATTTTGACCCAAGGTCCAAAATCGTCGATTGTTGTAAAAATAGGAAAAGTATCAATTGAAATATGTTCGATATGTTTAGTAGAAGAAATCTGCACCTTTTGGTAGTCCCTATATTATCGAGTCGAAAGTTTGCTTGGTTGTCTGTTTTAGACTCATTCAGTCTAATAATAGACTCATGACTGTTTTGGATTCATAAAGTCTAATTTTAGACTCATATCCATTTTAGACTCATGACGTCTAACTTTAGACTCTTATCCAACTAGGCACGAGGTTTGGGGTCAGGGATTCTATTGACTTGATGGGCGTACACTCCATACCTTCTAACCCATTTCTAAGTCAAATAACCATATCCCTCAATTATACTAAATTACTAACATGATGGCACAGTCAGAAATGTTATTAAATTGAGTCAACGATGAAGGATCGTATAACACCCCTTCTCTTATAGTTATTTAAATACAATATATCGGAAGCGTCTGTCCAAATTAAAACTTTAATCAATCAAAACATAAAAGTTCAACTAATTTAAAACACAATTTATCAATTTGGGTGTTATATAAAAACAAGAACAACACTGATCTATAAAATTAAATATCAGAGTAACACTTGGTAGTCAAACATTCTTCAGTCCAGTCCAATCATCTCAAACCTGCAAGGGGGTACTTAGTGGTATTAGCACGAAGCTAAGTGAGTCAACCTGTCACTATCAATACAATTCAGCATAACAATACTGATTATCACCAAATATCACATAGACACTAACACAACATCACCAAGAGGATCGGTGGTCCTTGTGACACCGCTCAGACCCGGGAGGTGCACCAAGTGACACTTACAACCAACTGCAGGCCAATACAGTGGCTTTACCGATAACTGTTTGCTACCTTTAGTCAATATGTGTTCCATTCTCAACACATAATCACAAATCTCACATTGGCTAACCTGTAGCAACCCAGTCCAACTAATCAGTCAAGTTGACCTCCGAATCACAGAATGCTCAAAGGCAACACATCACTTATTACACGTGTATTTCACAATTCAACAGTTCAACAATCACAATCACAATCACTATATCACTATGTTCACCTGTTGTAACCAATTATGTTACAACTAAATCACACTGAGAGTACGAGTCCACTCACCGAATACCTCAGTCTCCACTCAGTAGTCTAATGTCACTGAGTCTCTTGTTTATCTGAAAACATCACAAACTACACAAGTTAGTAACTTGTCTCAATAACAAACTCATGTTATAATTATATAACATGTCATAGTATCTCAAATTGTAGCATCAAATAATTATACTATCCAGTTACAATATTATTATGTCACTTCACTCACTAGTCCCCGCTAAAACACGAAAGAACGTTTGAAATACGGTTTATACGAAAAACAATTTCCTGCGTTGGTCATTTAGCCGCCGGCTAATTAGTTTGACTGCCGGCCAAACCGGATTTGTGACCGCCGGCCCAAAACGAACTCATGACCGCCGGCTAAACATCTTGACCGCCGGCCACAGGCCTTCGTCCCAAACCCTGTTCTTTCTGTTCAAACCCTCAACTCGAAAATCTTATAACCAAATCACCAAACTCAGTTTCTAACAGTTTAATATATCAATTAACTTCATATAATCATCATGTAACAATTATAACATGTTTTCTAACATCAATTCCTACAAATCACCAATTTGCTTAACTTAAATAAAAATCAATTTTCAAGAACAAGCTTACAATTAGAAAGGAATTAGATGATGATCATGATGATGATCATTGAATCCAAATCACAGCTCAACATGATTTCGAATTTGATTTGGGTTTTTCTTAGAATTTGGTTTAAATGTTTAGTTTTATGAAACATGAGAAATAAAAGGATTTGGGGGAATAAATAGAAATGAGGTCGGCTCCTCCTAACCAACTTCAATTATACGGGTATAATTTAATACCCCTTCTCAACCTATTGTCTGGAACCCGAAAACCTTTTGCGAGTCCAAACATTTTATTTTACCGACAACTTTGTTAATTTAAATCACTTAATATTTTACTAACCACAATAAGTCCTTAAACTTATTTCCTATTTATTCGCAATTATTTCAAACAATTTTATTTCCAAACACGTTAATATTATTTTAAAATCACAAAATAATATAAAACAACTAGGTCCGATTTACGGATGTTACAAATCTCTCCCCCTTAAAAGATTTCGTCCCCGAAATCTGATCACACTCAGCTCGTCTAATCTAACATACTTACCTACATCTTATCATACATTAATCCTCAAGAGCAACTTATACTATATTTATCTTGTTTCAATTCTTTCTACATTTACCTGTCCCCATGGACATGCTTCTATCTTTTTTCACGCACATATACTGTAACACCCGGTCCTCGGGTCTAGTAGTATTTAATATTTTCTGACTGTGAATTATTATTAAGTGTGTCAGAAAATAGGTGTGTTGTATTATTTGAAATAAATAGTGATAATAGTCGAATAATTTATTGTGACTAATAAATTATTGAGTGTTTTAATTTTATTTAGTTGACGGTAAAATAAAATAATGTTTCCCCGCAAATGGTTTTTAAGTTCCAGACAATGATAAGTACGGGGAATGAAATTTAGACAATTGTGTAATAGACCTATCTGTTGAGTCGGTCTTTTATTTCAACATATATCTATATACATATGCATTCGTACGTATCATATATTCATATGTATTATTTCAAAACCCTAAAACCATGAGAAATCATCAAATTGAAGCCCTAGAACTCGAATTCAAGCTTCCAAAACATGAGTAAATCATCCATTGATCATCATAATCATGTGGTAAGTCTTAATTTTGTGATTATGTATAAACCTAGAAATGGGTTTTTGTGTATTTGATTCAATTAGGATGATTAATATGAAATTGAAGCTTGTAATGATCATATAGTTGTTAGTTGATGATTATATGTGGATTATAATCTAAACCTAGTTTAGAAATGGTGAATTTGATATATGATCATTAATAAAGTTAAAGGGTTTAGTTGATTATGATATGATCAAAGCTTATAAACTTGTGTAATTAGTGTATGTTTGATAATTGTTGTTAGTGATCATGTTAGAGTTGATACATGATGATGATTAGTTGTGTTCAAACTAAATTGTGTAAAGTTAATTAAGTGTTCATGGTGATTATGATTGATTCATGAAGATGATTATGAGGGGTTTGATTAATTGTTGATGTTAGATGTTATTAATCTTGTTAATGGGTTAATTATATTAGTTAACAATGATTAAGATGGATAAAGGTGAGAATGTGATACTAATGATCATAATTTGGTAATTGATTATGAATATTGATGTTTATAATGGCTATTCATAATCTTGGAAACTTACTTGATTTGATGTTGAAAGATGATCATAGTTTATTAAGTGATTGTGAATTGAGATGATTAAAGTGATTAATCATAATCTTGAAATGATGAAAATTGAATTAATACAAGTTAGTGATAAGTTGTTTGATGGAATTAAAATTGTATGTTGTTATGTCAATTTTGAGACAAGTGACTAACTTGTGTTATTCTGTTATATTCTCAGATGTGGAGAAGACTCAGTGATATTAGACTACTGAGTGGATGACTGAGGTATTCGGTGAGTGGATATCTAATCCTCAGTGTGATTTAGTTGTAACGAATTTTGGTTACAACAAGTAACATATTATTACTGTGTTAGTTGCCATGATGATTATGATGGTTAGTAATAATAATGTTGACTTAATAAATGTGTGTATATGTGATCACTTGCTATATTGGGCCTTTGATCCTTGGTTGTTAATGAGGTCAACATGTTGTTGAACGGTTGGTTGGGCTAGTTAGTTATTTATGAGTTAACATATCTCCTGTGTTGATTGATAATAACAACTAGCTATCGGTCTCGTCCGTTATGGCCATACGGATATGGTTGGATAAGAGTTCTTGGGGAGCCGCCCGGGTACTATGGTTATCCTCAGAACCACCGATCCTCAATATTAAGTTGTGCTATTGTTGAACAGTTGCCCAGTTGCTTTGCTAAATAGTTGTATTGTGTACTTGTTTGTTTAGTGTTAATTGTTGTATGCAAAGTTGTTGAGCTAAGTTAGACTGTTGATTAGTTATCTGCTCACTTAGCGTTATGCTAATCCCCCACATTATCCCTTCTTGCAGGTTTTGCATATAATTTGGGTGGGCAAGAAGTTGGACTAGAATGAATGTTTGACTACGAGGCTCTACTCTGATAGTTGATTTTTATAAAATAATGTTTCATCATGTTTTTATATAATACCTCGGTTGAAGAAATTATAGTTTTGAAAATGTTAAATTTTATATGTTGTTACAATGAAGTAAATTATGACTATCTATTTGGACTTACGCTTCCGATTTACTATATTTAAATGATTAAAAATGAGGGGTGTTATAAGTTGGTATCAGAGCATAAGTTTGGGTGAATTGTACATTATAAGATGTTCAATCCCAAACTTAGAATTTTGTCAAGTCAAACATTCCAGGGTGTGGGGATTAGTGGTTGCATGGGAAAGTAGTTAGTAGATTTGTACTAACCTATAACAAGATGCTAGAATGTTGTTTTGGTTGTAGAGACGGAGGAACATGAGGAACCGTCTGGTATTCTCAATGATTCCTCAATACTCGTGGGCCTAGATATGCAAGGTAATTTTCGATAAGCTTGGTGAATTTTAATAAGCTTTGACTGTTTACTTTACTATGATATGATTGTTAGTAAAGTAAAATTGAATTATTGGTGAATATTGCTTTATTATAAGATGATAGAGGTGTTAATGAGTAATTAAGAAGGAAATTGAAAATTTCGGTCAAAATGTTGAAATTGTGTAGATACATTGTTGGCTAAGGTGTAACAGTTGTATTATGTGAAATTAAGTGTATCTACAGTGTGAAAATAAGTTGATAAATGCAAGGTGTGATTATAGATCCTTGCTAGGGAATTATTTGATAAATGATAAAGTGAATTGATGTGACTTGATATGATGAAATTAATTGGATGTTGGTATTCTCCATTAATAGGTTTCGAGTCGTATTGTTATGTGAATTAGAAAGAGTCTAGTTGTTGGAATATGTGTATTGACTTGGAAAAGTCAATGTTGAGTATGATATAGAGTCACATCGGTAATAACTATGTTATAAGGTGGCAAATGTGATTATATGATTATGTGTAGCATTGATCATGATTCAGTGGTAATATGACCTATGTATTAAAATTTGAATATTAATAAAGTTCCAATGGTCACATGAAGTTTTATATATGTTGACAAGTTGTGAAGGTCAAAGTGATCATGAAAATTGGAAACTTGTTGTAATTGATTTAACAATGATGATCTTAATGTGAATTGGTGTTTTAAGGGGATAATATGATACCAATAGTGAAACGAGGGTAGTTTGACCTAGAATAGTCAAACGAATGTGAAATGGGTAAAGAAATGGTGGATGCATGGGTTGAAACCCAAACGGATTGTTGAAGTGCCCAAATGGGTCACTTAAAGGTTAAACTGTTAAAACGAGTATTAATTCGTATATGTTGAATGTTAAAGTGATTTTAAGTTTCACAAATAGTGATAATGTGTGTTGAAAGCATTGGGGTAATCAAAATGGTTGACATTTGGTGAAAGTGTCAAATTGGACCCTCAAACGGGTCAAAGAGTCAAAACATGATATAATGTGTATATATAAGTGATGAATATGCCCACACGTCCCAAATGTATATAGAAACATGTTAGCAAAAGGTTAAAGTCTGGAAGTAAGCCATTTGGAATATGGCGTGTCAACCAAAATGGTTAAAAATGGTCCAAAATTAGTCATACGTCCGTTTTCTCGTAAAATGTGTAAATCGAAAAACTGTAAAAATGGAAAGTTGCATTTTGATTATATAAAGGTGCCTGCAAAATTTCAGACCCTAACTATTTATGGTTTGTGAGATATGCGTGTTTGAAATTCGGAAAATTGCATAAGGCTGTGAAGTGCAGGCTGCAGGCTTTCATAGCCGATCTGCTATTGTTAGCCGAACTGTTATTGCTTGAAAGCCGAACGGCTAACATAGAACAAATCGACATCAGAACATTTTTGGGATGAAAATGGTGTGAATTTTGACAAGTCTAAACAGGGTCGCGGATAAGTGACAAAATTTTTAACTCGGATTAGGTTGGAATCCGCTTGGTCACTCAGATCGGTCCAATGATCAAGGCTATATTCTAATAGCCTAGACAGTTTTTGGTCATTCGGGGTCGTTTGGGGCCCGAAAATCGCGTTTTACTGTTTTTCGGACCTTATTTGAAACTTTTGACTTACGTTTTATATTGGGCTTTTGTTTCTTTGAGCTCAGAGATCTTTCCTGTGACTATATGCAATATTAAAAGTTGTTTTTTAGAGGTCCACATATTTTATGGTGTATGCGTCGGTTGTAGGCAGTTTATTTAACTACAAAATATACCAGTAAATGGTATTGTTGATTGCTACTAGCAAGAATTAGTAAACATTGATTAGATAATCATATGAACTATATTATGTGGACTAATTGAAATGTGATGAATTAGTTAAATTACTTAGAGTATTATAAAATGTTGAATTAAGCGTTTTAAGAAATTACGAAATAAGCACATGAGCTTATATAGATGTAATAGTTGAGCATGAAATACTCAATTGTAATTTGATTAAAGGTATATAGATTGATGATTATGTGTTGAATATTACTTATATTATTGATGAATTGTTTAGTACTAAATGTACTATAAGTATTAAGTTGTATAAATAATACTTGATATTGAATCGGGTAATAAAGAAGTTGATTGATGTATTCGTGTCAGACATTGGTGTAGTATGCTTATATTGTTAATATATACATGATGATATGAGTAGTTTACCTTTAAAGTGATAAGTTGAGAATAGTAGCGAGTTAATACATAGTTGTATACCTGTTGCACGATGTTGCTATATATGTGTAAAATGTTGATATCATTGTTGTAAACTATGAGAGAGTAAAGTAATAACTTTGAAAATGAATGGTATGAAGTGACCTGAGAATAAAGTGTGACTGACATAATATGACGACGTTTGGCCAACGTATTTATATTATGCCAGTTCACATGGAGTTGTTGAGGTTACTAAGTACCAGATAAAGTTAAGTGGTTTTAAACTATCAGGTAAGATATGTTGACCTGTAATTGATAAATAGTCAATGATGGACTAATATGAAAGAGTAATAAACCACTAAGTTGTTGTTGCTAATGTGATATCTATGGCACATTTGATGTGTATGTGTGATGCATTGTCAATAGTAGGAGTTAAAAGTTGATTTAAGCAAAGTAGAGGTAAGTTGAATATGAATAATATTGTGTTAATATTGTTGAATAGATGACTAATGTCAGCACCTTGTGTTGTTGAGATACCAATGATGATGTTTGGTATTAACAGGTGTTGAGTTAGCATCCAAGTTGTTGTGAAAGGGTGCTAGTTGATTATATGAAATTGGTTGTAACAATAAAATAAATTGACCTCTACCTATTGCTTACTGATTTTCTTACTTGTTGATGGTTAGATGATTGTAGATTACTGTCAAGTAAAGGGTTTCATATAACCTAGTTGTGTTTATAATTACAAGTTGTAAGGTTGTAATTAACTAGTTGCAAAAGTGAAAATTCACAGCAAGTTGATAGCTAAAGAAATATATAGTTGTTAGCTAAGTTGCTAGTTGTTAATGTGTATGTTGTAGTAGTCAGTACCACTTATTGATGTTGTTGTTGTTGTTGTTGATATTGTTGTTGTTGTTGTTAGTGTGGTTATTATAGTTGTAAAGTTGAAAAGTTCACATGGATATGTGTTACATTTGTAAACAGTGATTATGTGTTTTAATTGTTTACATGACTAAGTATAAATGGTCATGTAAGTGGTCAATTAAATTAATAGAAACTGGGTAGAGGTACTGTGTTGGTGCAAGGGGAAAAATAGAAACATTTACATTTGGATATGTGAATGTGGAAAGAATCAAAACCGTGTACATATATTTAGGAGTTGCTCAAGGGAGTAATGTATGATATATGTATTTGATGATAGTTGAATTAAGTGGTGTATAAAACACAACTTGTGTGTTTATATGAATTCAGTTGAAATACACACTGGTAGTGTGTTGGTTGATGAAATAATATATACCTATATAAGTATATGTTGATATATAGATACATTTTGTGTTCATGTGATGTATAAGTTGTATGAAAAGTATAGTATTAGTGAAATGCAATGTGTGATTCTATTTCACTAGGTTGATTAAGTGTGATCAGATTTCGAGGACGAAATCTCTTTAAGGGGGAGAAATTTGTAACACCCAGTCCTCGGGTCTAGTAGTATTTAATATTTTCTGACTGTGAATTATTATTAAGTGTGTCAGAAAATAGGTGTGTTGTATTATTTGAAATAAATAGTGATAATAGTCGAATAATTTATTGTGACTAATAAATTATTGAGTGTTTTAATTTTATTTAGTTGACGGTAAAATAAAATAATGTTTCCCCGCAAATGGTTTTTAAGTTCCAGACAATGATAAGTACGGGGAATGAAATTTAGACAATTGTGTAATAGACCTATCTGTTGAGTCGGTCTTTTATTTCAACATATATCTATATACATATGCATTCGTACGTATCATATATTCATATGTATTATTTTAAAACCCTAAAACCATGAGAAATCATCAAATTGAAGCCCTAGAACTCGAATTCAAGCTTCCAAAACATGAGTAAATCATCCATTGATCATCATAATCATGTGGTAAGTCTTAATTTTGTGATTATGTATAAACCTAGAAATGGGTTTTTGTGTATTTGATTCAATTAGGATGATTAATATGAAATTGAAGCTTGTAATGATCATATAGTTGTTAGTTGATGATTATATGTGGATTATAATCTAAACCTAGTTTAGAAATGGTGAATTTGATATATGATCATTAATAAAGTTAAAGGGTTTAGTTGATTATGATATGATCAAAGCTTATAAGCTTGTGTAATTAGTGTATGTTTGATAATTGTTGTTAGTGATCATGTTAGAGTTGATACATGATGATGATTAGTTGTGTTCAAACTAAATTGTATAAAGTTGATTAAGTGTTCATGGTGATTATGATTGATTCATGAAGATGATTATGAGGGGTTTGATTAATTGTTGATGTTAGGTGTTATTAATCTTGTTAATGGGTTAATTATATTAGTTAACAATGATTAAGATGGATAAAGGTGAGAATGTGATACTAATGATCATAATTTGGTAATTGATTATGAATATTGATGTTTATAATGGCTATTCATAATCTTGGAAACTTACTTGATTTGATGTTGAAAGATGATCATAGTTTATTAAGTGATTGTGAATTGAGATGATTAAAGTGATTAATCATAATCTTGAAATGATGAAAATTGAATTAATACAAGTTAGTGATAAGTTGTTTGATGGAATTAAAATTGTATGATGTTATGTCAATTTTGAGACAAGTGACTAACTTGTGTTATTCTGTTATATTCTCAGATGTGGAGAAGACTCAGTGATATTAGACTACTGAGTGGATGACTGAGGTATTCGGTGAGTGGATATCTAATCCTCAGTGTGATTTAGTTGTAACGAATTTTGGTTACAACAAGTAACATATTATTACTGTGTTAGTTGCCATGATGATTATGATGGTTAGTAATAATAATGTTGACTTAATAAATGTGTGTATATGTGATCACTTGCTATATTGGGCCTTTGCGCCTTGGTTGTTAATGAGGTCAACATGTTGTTGAACGGTTGGTTGGTCTAGTTAGTTATTTATGAGTTAACACATCTCCTGTGTTGATTGATAATAACAACTAGCTATCGGTCTCGTCCGTTATGGCCATACGGATATGGTTGGATAAGAGTTCTTGGGGAGCCGCCCGGGTACTATGGTTATCCTCAGAACCACTGATCCTCATTATTAAGTTGTGCTATTGTTGAACAGTTGCCCAGTTGCTTTGCTAAATAGTTGTATTGTGTACTTGTTTGTTTAGTGTTAATTGTTGTATGCAAAGTTGTTGAGCTAAGTTAGACTGTTGATTAGTTATCTGCTCACTTAGCGTTATGCTAATCCCCCACATTATCCCTTCTTGCAGGTTTTGCATATAAATTGGGTGGGCAAGAAGTTGGACTAGAAGGAATATTTGACTACGAGGCTCTACTATGATAGTTGATTTTTATAAAATAATGTTTCATCATGTTTTTATATAATACCTCGGTTGAAGAAATTATAGTTTTGAAAAGGTTGAATTTTATATGTTGTTACAATGAAGTAAATTATGACTATCTATTTGGACTTACGCTTCCGATTTACTATATTTAAATGATTAAAAATGAGGGGTGTTATATATACTGTGCTTTCATCCAATATTTTCCATGAAACAAGCATATATTTGAATTCATTATCATTAACACACAATCACTTTAACAAATGGACACAATTCAATTACAACCAAAACTAATAACATACCTTGCTCCCCTTGAGCAACTTATAACAAAATTTTATTTATTTGAATTCTTTCCACATGCACATATCCCAATATACATGTTTCTATCTTTCACCCCTGTATATATTGTATATTCATCCAGCACTTTCTATAAAACAATCATTTACCTGAATCCTCTATCATCAATCAAATATATGTCTAAATTACACAATTACTTTAACAACTGAATACTTAATCACTTACAACCAGACACTATAAATGTGTAAAAATCTGTAACAACTAAAACAACAGCTAACATCAGTTGTTATAAAACCACAATACACTTAACAACACAATACACTTAACAACACTGAAATTTATTTCATTTCATAACCGACAATCAACAAATATTCACATATCACTTCAACTATATGAAATCCTTTACCTAAAGTAATCCGGATTCATATCACTTTAATAAGCAAAATAGAGGTCACACACAGTAGGTAAAACATCATTAAGAAGTACATTGTTAAATTAACACATGTACTGTCACACCGTATTACCTACATTCACCCAACCTCTACATTGACTTATTTCACCTTAAGACACAATTTATTTTATTATCAAGTATATAACAACCTACCTGATTTACACCTTTCTACAATATTGAAAATATAATTATCATTTCCAAAATTCATCTGTTCATTTCATAGCACATCACTTTTCTCAATAAATGGCACAAAATTTTCAAATTCTCAAATTTAATCATTAATTTATATTATCACATTCACCTCAATGTAATTATCATCTATTTAGTTCTCTCCCCCTTAGGGTTCATGTTATCACTCTTTTACCTCAACACTGATTACAAGGCATCACGATCACCCAGTATCATTCTGCAATTATCTTAGATCAGTCAGTGATCTTATATGGATCACATTACCACTACATATCAATACAAATTGTCTAAACAGTTTCAACACACCAGTTGCACACACAATTTTAACTTAGCCAATATCATTCACAATACCCACCTGATTTAGATGTGTACTCAATTACTTTATGAGAACTTATATCACAATCACTTTCTAATAAGTTCAGTCTCATATTTACACTGTTTACATGTTAAATAATTTAACACAATCACTCAATTTTTTATAACCCTTAACAACTTTTCTCACTCATTTGAGTTAATAATAACCCAATTAACAATTTCAATACTGTTGACTATTTGTTAACTTTAACTTAATCAATTAATCGACAAATCACTTTGGTCACTTTTCTCAAATTTGACTCTTAGCAAAATTAATCATATTCCAATGATTTCAAAATATACACTAACTCCTTATTCACTGTTGACTTTCAAAGTCAACATATCACCATATTAATATATTAATACTATGTTTAATCTCAAACATATATTTTCTATAACTACATTCAACAAAAGTGGCCCATTCAGCCAAAATGGATTCATACACCTTTCTCTAGTCAATTTTCATTTAATGACATTCTCATAACTTATTTAACACACAATATAAGTTATTTACTCATATCACTAATCACATACCTCATCTGGTAATTATCTCAAGTTTTAGATTCAACCCATTCATAAACTTCAAAATATTGCTCTCACTAGTTTTAATGACTCAATCACCATACAGAGTCAGTAACTCAACTCAGCTTAATACAAGTCATGCACACACTAGTAATCCGTTAGGATACTATATAACTCACTAATATGTAATCTACACCCATTAGTTACACAATCACATTTCAACAATTTCAAACAATTGCAAGTACCATACACACTTGCAAGTTTCACTTACTGATTAGCATAAATTTCACTAATTAACATTTACCCCGTAAACAACAGTTAATTTGTTTAATATAACTTCAAATTGTATCTCTCTCAATCACATTCACTTTCTTAGATACTTGGTAACCTCAACAAGTTCATGTGATACAGCATAATATAACAACGGTGATCAGGCGTTGCTTGATTATGTTATTCACACTTCCGTCTCAGGTTACTTCATATCATCAATCAACAATGTGATTTCCTTCACTTAAACACATACTACTTAAACCTTTGTTTAAAACAATTCTAATCACTCTACTTACCTCCTAACCGCAGATATATATATACTAAATCATCTTTTAGTATGTATTTATTCACACCTATTTCAATTATTTTCAACTTTTATATATATACTCACTTCACAACTGATTCATTCAGTATTTCAACTTGTCTAAAACTCTAAACACCTGATAACCTATCATCACAGTTTCAGCACAACCTACCATCATAATTTCAGCACGCAACAATTTGTCAAATAATAATGACACGATAATACTACGTGTAATTCCAAACACGTATTCCATGACACTTAATTGATTATAATATCAACTAAATCAATTTGTTCCAAAACCCTCTATTTTCTAGGAGCAAGTAATTACACACAATCAATTCACTATATACTTTAAGTATTTCTCTTTACAGCTGTTCCCATATCAAATTTATTATCATCTTTTCACATATGATACAATATCAATTTAACCCTAATGCCCCATAATTCCACGTATAATATCAACTACATATATTTAATATCAATAATCAGTACAAAGTACAATACCAGGTACTAGGTACTTTATCACATTACTCGCCATCACCTCATGCCTCTAGTCACATAACAACTATTCTCCTATTAATAACATTTGTTATTAATTCAACATATCCAAATCATTTACTAGTTTACACTTCTTTGACTATTTAACTCACACACAACTAATTTCACTATTAGTGTTCTATTATAATCTTAAAACACTAATTTCTCATTAAAATCACCCTATTTATATCACTTACTATAAGTATTTAACAATTACTTCTCACAACTTTTTCAACATATATAAAGGTTTATCAACTACCTTTATTTTCTTACTACATTACTATATCACTTTTTATACATAATTCATAATTCAACCTACAATAATAATCACTGTCACACATCAACATCTAGTCACTTTTATCACTTTATAGCATAACTATTACCCAAGTTAGATGCTATCACTTTCAATTCTAACTTTGCCTAATCCAGGCACACATTACAACAATTTCTCTAGCAAGGTGTCCTAATCACACTTTGCATTTATCACAGAAAATCACACAACTGGTTATATTTTATTTCTACATAGTAGACACATTCAGATTCAACAGTTTCACTATTAACAACTTGATCAACACTGTGTCTACACAACTTAACACATATTTCACAATTCAAAATTCAGTCAGGACTACTCTTATCACTGAGTGATTCATCTAATGCTTATATCATCATAATAACAAGCATTACTCATTACTGACTCATTACTGGGGAATCATATCAGTCTGACTCAATCACTTTATCACTAATCACATTACAGCAATTAATCAATTCAAGCTTATTTAAATTCAACAAGCTTATCGAAAAGTACCTGTCACACTATGCCGACGAAGATCGAGGAACCATTGAGAATACCAGTCAATTACTCATGTTCCTCCGTCTCTGCAATCAAAACAACAACCTTGCATCTTGTTATAGGTTAGTACACTTTATATAATCACTTTCTCATACCACTACTAATCCCACACTTTAGAATGTTTGACTTAGCACAAATTAGATTTGGGATTGAACACTTACCAATGTCCAATTCACCCAAACCTATGCTCTGATACCAACTTATAACACCCCTTCTCTTATAGTTATTTAAATACAATATATCGGAAGCGTCTGTCCAAATTAAAACTTTAATCAATCAAAACATAAAAGTTCAACTAATTTAAAACACAATTTATCAATTTGGGTGTTATATAAAAACAAGAACAACACTGATCTATAAAATTAAATATCAGAGTAACACTTGGTAGTCAAACATTCTTCAGTCCAGTCCAATCATCTCAAACCTGCAAGGGGGTACTTAGTGGGATTAGCATGAAGCTAAGTGAGTCAACCTGTCACTATCAATACAATTCAGCATAACAATACTGATTATCACCAAATATCACATAGACACTGACACAACATCACCAAGAGGATCGGTGGTCCTTGTGACACCGCTCAGACCCGGGAGGTGCACCAAGTGACACTTACAACCAACTGCAGGCCAATACAGTGGCTTTACCGATAACTGTTTGCTACCTTTAGTCAATATGTGTTCCATTCTCAACACATAATCACAAATCTCACATTGGCTAACCTGTAGCAACCCAGTCCAACTAATCAGTCAAGTTGACCTCCGAATCACAGAATGCTCAAAGGCAACACATCACTTATTACACGTGTATTTCACAATTCAACAGTTCAACAATCACAATCACTATATCACTATGTTCACCTGTTGTAACCAATTATGTTACAACTAAATCACACTGAGAGTACGAGTCCACTCACCGAATACCTCACTCTCCACTCAGTAGTCTAATGTCACTGAGTCTCCTGTTTATCAGAAAACATCACAAACAACACAAGTTAGTAACTTGTCTCAATAACAAACTCATGTTATAATTATATAACATGTCACAGTATCTCAAATTGTAGCATCAAATAATTATACTATCCAGTTACAATATTTATTATGTCACTTCACTCACTAGTCGCCGCTAAAACACGAAAGAACGTTTGAAATAAGGTTTATACGAAAAACAATTTCCTGCGTTGGTCATTTAGCCGCCGGCTAATTAGTTTGACCGCTGACCAAACCGGATTTGTGACCGCCGGCCCAAAACGAACTCATGACCGCCGGCTAAACATCTTGACCGCCGGCCACAGGCCTTCGTCCCAAACCCTGTTCTTTCTGTTCAAACCCTCAACTCGAAAATCTTATAACCAAATCACCAAACTCAGTTTCTAACAGTTTAATATATCAATTAACTTCATATAATCATCATGTAACAATTATAACATGTTTTCTAACATCAAAACCTACAAATCACCAATTTGCTTAACTTAAATAAAAATCAATTTTCAAGAACAAGCTTACAATTAGAAAGGAATTAGATGATGATCATGATGATGATCATTGAATCCAAATCACAGCTCAACATGATTTCGAATTTGATTTGGGTTTTTCTTAGAATTTGGTTTAAATGTTTAGTTTTATGAAACATGAGAAATAAAAGGATTTGGGGGAATAAATAGAAATGAGGTCGGCTCCTCCTAACCGACTTCAATTATACTGGTATAATTTAATACCCCTTCTCAACCTATTGTCTGGAACCCGAAAACCATTTGCGAGTCCAAACATTTTATTTTACCGACAACTTTGTTAATTTAAATCACTTAATATTTTACTAACCACAATAAGTCCTGAAACTTATTTCCTATTTATTCGCAATTATTTCAAACAATTTTATTTCCAAACACGTTAATATTATTTTAAAATCACAAAATAATATAAAACAACTAGGTCCGATTTACGGATGTTACAGATCGGTCGTGTTTTTTAGTCAACTTAAATCAAGTTGTCTAGTCAACAATTCATTAAAGAAGTAACGTTTTCCAAAAAAAATAAAAAATTGGGCATTTCAGATCTAATGAGAGAATATTATATGTTGAAGAATTTAGCATGTATTCATGTAATTTCTTGAAATAAACATACTGTTTTTTCCTATAATTTCTATACAACATGTGTGTGATATCTAGTTATGTTGTCGCACTTTCTTTTTATACTTTTATAGTTTGATGAAACCGAACCAAGAATAATCAGATCATTATTGGTTTAATAGACAGCATGAGGTAACTAACTGCGTTCACGTTCAACATGACAAAGTAATTGAAAACGATCGAGCAATATATATCTAGTACATACTTGTATGCAAAACCTATCTTCAATCTCAGGTTAATTAACAGTTGAATTGATTCTAGTTTGAGGAGTGTTTTGCTAGCGGCCTTAACCAAGAAATTTTGTGTTAATTTCAAAATGGAACCTAGAAATCGATTAAATATGCAAGTATAATATCAACCAACATCAGGTTCCATTTAATTGGCTCAATGATGTATTGCAGAGGTTGAAATGAGAAGTCATATGATCGGATATATGAAATATTGATATGATGCGACAAATTAGTTCATATAATAAACTTCGTAAAGTTGTATGAATTACGTACGAATGCTCTAAATTAACAACGAACAATCTAACACGACGACATAGAATTTCAAGCGTTTCATGCTTCTCGATAGTTGATTAATTTTACTCATGATTACAAATTATGTGATATTGAATTTGTGCCTATCTATTCTGTAGAAATTAGAACCCAAGTAATTATAAGCAGGAATGACATCACACGTGTTTGGGTTAGGGAGTGTCATCTCTATCTCCAAATAAAAGATTGGCAGGTGTGGTCCATGATGGATGTTTAATTATCGTTTCCTAATAAGTGTGCTAAATAATTGAATAAGTTTGTCAAAAGATGTTGGCCATGTATTAAAGCTTGTAGGACCTTTATTTTGACGTCTTGTAAAGTCTGTATTATTGGCGAATATCTGATGGCATATTCCATCCCATTTCGCCTATATAAGTTTGTTTATTTCATCATCGAGAGGCATCGAAGTTTATACACTTCTCTCTCACTTCTCATTTAATAAAAGGTGTGCTTGTTTATAAGTTTTATCTTTAAATATATTCCGCATTATATTTCTTTATTTCAGTTTTTACTTTGTACTGATACAGAAGTCATTTGATCCAAATTATTTTGGGGCAAATCCTTTTGGTATCAGAGCTTATAAACAAAGTTTTATTTAGCTCTATGGAAGGCTAAGCCTCCTACTCAGGGTTAACGGAAGGGTTACAATTATACTAGTTTAATATTGCTTTTTTAAATATAATTAAGCATTTTAAACAACCACTTATTTTTTTTAGGCAAATTTATTCCCTTATCCCCGTGAAAAATATCCCCTTATATCCCCTTTCAAAAGGTCAAGTACCAATTGAGAAGCCTAAGAAGGGTGTAAAGGGCTTGGTATCTATTAACGGGAGTGGTAAGGGGTTGGTAAATTAGTTTTATGAAAAATAGGTAAAAGTTTTCTTATGTCTAATCATTTTGAGCAAGCAATAAAGGATTGGTATGATTATTCCCGTACCGCTAACCTTGAATTTTTAGATCTATCTGAAAATCAAAAACCAGCACTTTCTGATATTCATAACAACATCTCTTGTATTTACGATAAATTGTTTTTATTTGCAAAAGTTTCTATTAAAAGTTTTCATCAAATAAGTCAAAATCTTGAAAATTTGAGTCACCGACTTGAGAAGTGCGAAGAAAACCAGAGAAAAACCCAGATTGAAATCACAAAAAGCTTCAAACAAATCTCAACCGAAATCCAAGAAATTAAACCCCTCACCAAGAAACAAGTCCTTAACCTTGTAAGTGAAATCTCACAACAACCAAAGTTAGTTCAAGAACAAGCGTTAAAGCTATCTGAGGATCTTAACTATAAGATTCAGAAGGTAGAACATCTTTTACAAGAAGTAAAATCCCTAATTGGTTGATGAGCCTAGCTAATCAGAAAGCTAGCTCAGAATACCAGGAAGCGGTAAAGGCGACAGAGGAAATCGAATCACCAGCACTTGGGTTTGTAAAACCATCAGATTACAAATCCCCAGTTACTCTTCAGAATTCTGCGATTATAAAACAAAACAACACACTCATATATCTCCTAACTAAACAAGCTCAAAAGTTTGGAGAATTTGAGAAAAAGTTTGAAAGATTAAGGCAAGGAATAGAGGCCTTGGGGAAACGAACAGCAGAACCATCTAACCTGGAAGATTCAATCGGAAGTCTTACAAAAAGGTTAGACAGCCTATCAATTAACGGAAAAACTCCAGCAAAAGCAAAGCAAGGACCAATCTACGTATTCAAAGACCCAGCAAAAATATTCAAAGAAGAATACGAGAAAGAAACTCAAAAGAAGAAATGAGTTCAAGGCAGGGGCGCAGTGTCCTGAGTAGGTCATCTACTACTCAAACCCAGACAGATCTCCCTTCCCAAGAAGATCAAATTCGTGGGTACAGACAAATGGCCAGAAATCATTACAATTTCAATAGAAGTCTAAGGAGAACATTTGGAAGAAGTTATAATCAAAGTCTTGAATCTGTCCTCAGTCCTGAAAGGCAATTGGAAATTTCAAGGCAAAGGAGAGCAGAATTGGTACCAGCAGAAATCCTGTATGGAAGCAATAGGCAAACAGTCAGACATCAAGTCTATCAACATTACTCAGAACAAAGAATACTCTGTGTAAATGAAACACAGATAGACTTAAGACTCTGCAACACTCAAAGCCATCAGCGGCTTAGAGAAACAGGCATGCAACATGTCCACCTTGGAATGTTCATGATAAGACTTCATACACTACACAAAAGAGGAGCAGGAACAATTGCTTTGGTAGTTCTAAGAGATACATGATGGGGAGATGATCGTCAGATCATTGGAACCATGGAAGTTGATCTGTCAGCAGGAACCCAACTCATATACATGGTACCCGATATGGTACTAAGTATAGATGATTTTCATAATCATATTCAAGTAGCAATACAAACTCATGGTTATGATGAATGTCAAGGAGGAGAGAGTAACCTCCTTATAACAGTCAGTCTAGTTGGAAGAATCTCAAATACAAGTTACACTGGTTTTGAATACAGTGTAGAAAATGTTGTAGATCATCTTGCAACAAACAGAATCACAGCAATTCCTGGAGAAAGAAGAAACATTGAAGATTTGGAAGGTAGAAGCTGGAACCTCAGACCAGCATCAATCACAACTGTTAGAATCCCAACAAGAGTAGAAGTTAACCAAAGACTGGACAGATCTACCAGTCTCAGGTTCAGATCATATCGCAACAATCCTCAACCACCAAGATTTTCTGTCGATACGTTAGACAGGGAAATCCATGATAATGGAAATCTAACAGAAGATGAGGAACAATTTGTTGGCATATGCAGACAAGAAGAAATAACTCATACCCCTTTTGATGTATGCTTCTGCATAGAATGCCTAGAAGAAGCACAGAAATTAGAAGAAGAACCTTTAAACAACATCAGAAGAGGAAATAAGCCAAAGAAAAGGCAGCGACGAAAATGGGAAAAATGGTCAACTTTGGGTGAATATTCAGGTAAATGGAACTATTATGTTAGTTATGATGCGCCTGAAGAAACTACACCAATCGACCAAATTGTTGCCATGGGATGGGATGATTGTGAAAATGATTTATGGGAAGATAACCTTAAACAAGGAAAGGTTATTATCAAAGAAGAAGATATGGAGTTATCGGAAGAAGACGTGATGCAAGAAAAGCTGGAAATGCTACAACTTGTATCATTCCCCGAAAAACAGGAGGAACAGGTACACCACCAGATTTTCCATACAATAGAAGAAGATGACGGAAGCAATCTGGACAACCCAAAGGTCAGAGAATTTAGAGAGTTCATTCGAAAAATTGAACAAGAACATGAACATCAAGCGTTCCTGATATCGCGTAAAAAGTCACGTTTTTACTACCGATATCTCTCTCATTCTAGAACGATTCTTGGCATTTTGAACTCAAATATGGTTCAAATCAGTAACATTATGCCAAGATGGTCAAAAAGAGGTTGCACGATAAAAATCAAGCAAAACGGATGAAAAACGAAGATTCCACACACGTTTGAAGATTCAAGGCATCAAAACGAGATTTCAAGACCAAAGTACCCTCCACCTACATCCACTATTTTCAAGATGTTCCTTTTCAAAATACGAATCCAACAGAAGAAGAATCAACCAAAACGGGTGAAAAATGAAGATTTCGCGCCCGCCGGAAGATCCAAATGATTCGCACGAAATATCTGGAGATAGGGACCTCATCTCAGGGCCTATTTTATATCAAAATCTTCGTTTTTGAATTACGAATCCAACAAAAAAAGAATCGACGCAAACGGACGCATAACGAAGAAAATACGCACGAATCAAGAAACGAAGCGAAACGGGGCGGGTAGCCGCCGGCCGCCGCCGGCTGCTACAGTGCCGCCGCCGGCTGGCCACCCCCCGTCTCGCTTTCCTTTTTTGGTTAAAACCCGTACCTGGTGCGCCTCCTTTTCGCGTTGTACGGTATCCGGTGCGCCTACTTTTCGTGTGGTACACGCCATTTTTGAAAATTTTCTAATGTGCACCTCTTGATGCTAATGTGAGCCTAAACTCACCTATAAATAGAGGGCTTGGGTTCCATTTGCAAAACACACCTTCCTAGCTTTTTTCTCTCACTCTAGAATTAAGCTCCAACTTTCTCACTCTACATTATTTATTTAGATTAGGTTTTTACTAGTATTTAAACTAGTTTAGGAGTTTTATTAGAAGTAGAAGGAAAATGCGGAACGCATTGTAATCTTCGGTGTATGCTCGGAATTGTGTCAATTAATTCAAGTCTACTTTCTCTCGCATTTAATTCTGGTTCTTTCTAATCCTTATCTATCTTAATTAATTACGTTTATATTGATTATGCTAGATTTAGTTATTGCCATGATTAGAGAGTAGTATACTTGTTGTGTTTGTTTGCGATGTAGTTAATTAATTATGGGATAATGTATAATCAAATATTGAAGATTGGTAGTATTACTTTGATCGTCTTATTGCATGTTCTTGTTTGATTGTTGCCTTAGGATCATCATAGTAGTAAAATATAAATGGTCTTAATTATCGTAAAGTAATATGACGGCCCTTATTCGACTGTTGCTCGATATAGTACTGGAAACACTTCAAGGTGGAGTACAAATGTATGGAAGTCGAGGAACGACCGAAGGTAGTCATATCACGAAACGATATAATACTATGAAGTAATATGATGGCCCCTATTCGACTGTTACTCAGTATAGCGTTGGAAACACTCTAGGTGTAGTACAAACACGTGGAAGCTGCGTAACGACCGAAGGTAGTTATATTACGGACTAAGATATATAAAATGAGAAACCTAGTTTAATTAACCTTTCTTAAAAGACTTTTAAACTTCAAATTAATCTATCGCCTTTCCACCAATAAACGTGATTACAACACCTTTTTACGACGTCCAATTAAAAGGTAGTCAATTATCTGTGTCAATATAATTTGTCAAAGGTATGAAACTATGGAACCGCAAGGCTACATGGGGAATTATCGTAGGACAAGACATGGCCAAGGTTTGAAGCGGTGGAACCACTTAAAGTGAGGAACGCTGTGAATAACTAGGGGATTTATTGGGTAGTCTCAAGCAAGGGCTGGTTTAAAGTCGTAAATGAACTGTTTACATATACAAATCTGTTAGGATGACGAGGAATCGTTATGTGATTCAATTATGTCTAGTACCTTAAGATTTTATTCCCGTTCATGTGAAAGTATTATTAAACCATAAGTAAGATGTTGCTTATTATTCTAAATACTTTGTAATGTTACCATAACCTAGCTCCCGGTGTGACATGCTAATTGGATTTTAATTAGTAGGGAATTTAGTGTTTACATCACAAGTATTCAAGAATAAAAAATTAATATCTTTTAAAACAGTTTCTCCAAACATCATCCCATAACTTAATTAACGAAGTCTCAACAAACACTATCTTTATTTATCTGCTTTACATTTTACTTTTATTTCGATTTTATTTATTTACTTGCCTAAGTTAGTTAATATAAAAACCAAAACCTCCACCATTTTGTAAACCATTCACTAGTTTGAAAGCCCTCATCTGCCACGCCTTAGTTTCAATTCAGTCGGTTTGAAGAACGACTCTAGGTCATACCTACCACTTGCTCACCCTTAGGATTAGCATTGTTAGGGAAAACTTAGGCCCCACAATTACAAATTTAAAACAACTCCACTGTTGCGCGCCCGGTTAGCGATCGTTAACGACACCGACCTGATCGGGCGCCAACAAGTTTTTGGCGCCGCTGCCGGGGAACCAATTGTACGATCCTTAGGCGTCAAGATGAACTTACTCGCTAGTGAACCTTTAGGATTAACTCTTCTCCTTAGACCCCTACGTCTTTCTTTATTTTTCCTTCCTTTTACTATTTTTGCAAATTACGTTATCCCTGTCCACTCAACCAGTCAACCACCTGCCAACGAGACTATGACAGCTACACGTATAACTCTCGCTGAAGACTTTAAACCTTTGATTGAAGGTCGAGGAGGACCAATTGTCTATCCGGAAACCGATAGAACTTCATTTGAATTAAAACCACACATTGTTCAGTTAGTCCAAAACCTCTGTCAATTCCGTGGCCTACCAAATGATGATCCCAACTCCCACCTTGACAAATTCATTTCCTTATCCAACTCTTTTAAGCCGATTGGGGTTAATCAGGACATAGTCTATCTATACCTGTTTCCCTATTCACTCACACTCAATGCACAAACCTGGTTTGAGGAACTAGAGATTAACTCTATAACCTCTTGGGTAGAACTAGCAACCAAATTTCTGGCCAAATATTTCCCCCCATCAAAACAAGCCACGTTTAGGTCCAACATCATAAACTTCCGTCAAGTTCACGATGAATCAATCTTCGATGCATGGGAGCGCTTTAAGAAATTGCTTAAGAAATATCCAAATCATCGATTTGAGCGCTCAGACCAGTTGCGCATTTTCTACAATGGTCTCTTCCCACATCACCGTCCTTTACTTGATACCGCCTCTCAAGGTAGTTTCATAGACTATACGGCAAATGAAGCTTGGAGCCTTATTGAGAAAATGACAATACACAACCATGACTGGAACAGTGAAAATCACCCCTCGTTAGTGAATTCACCTACTACAATCGGGAATGAAGCTATCAAAACCCTAGCTCAGCAAGTGGCAGACCTAACCAAGGAGATTAAGGAATTGAAAAGTCAACAACAACAAGTCTGTTAAGTTCAAACCTGCCTTAATTGTGCTAATCTGAACCACTCAGCCCAAATTCCTCAGTCTCATCTAACACCACCCAACACTAACCATTCTCCTTACCTACCTACGAATAGCCCACCAACTTACCAACCCCAACCTTTGGAACCCTCTCCCTCACAAACCTCTAGTTTTGACGACACCCTGATACAAGTCATTCAAGGTCTCTCGGCTAGACAAGACCAAACTGATCTCATCTTAAGAGATCATTTGACTTTGTTAAAAGCTTTCGAATCCCAGTTAGGACAATTAGCACAACGTATTACTGCTAAACCTCAGGATAGTCCAACTAGTTGCCATAAGGAGGCTTCTCATATTCTAGACTCTCAGGTAGCACATAGCCCACCTACGGTTTCTTCTCCGGTGAAGGAACCGCCTATTGTTCATTCGACAATAGATTTAGAGTCTACACCAAATAGGAAAATCCCATTTCCGGCTCGTCTTAAACAACGACCCGACAGGCTTAAGTCTTTTAAACTTGATAGGAAATTCCTAGATACCGCCTCTGAAGTTCACTCCAAAAAGTACTTCAGAAAACTTCTTACAACCAAGGATAAGGTACCCGAAGTACCCAATGTCCCGCTGAACGAGGAATGTTCAGCTATCTTGAAAAATACCATTCCTGAAAAACTCGGAGACACCGGACGTTTTACTCTCCCTATTTCCATCTACAATTCAGGCATTATCTATTCTCTTGCCGATTTAGGGGCAAGTGTTAATCTTATGCCATACTCGCTTTTCAAGAGGTTTGAGTTAGAAAATCTTCGACCTACCAAAATGACAATACAGCTTGCTGACCACTCGGTCAAGTACCCTAGGGGAATAGCTGAAAATGTTTTAGTTAGGATTGATAAATTTCTTTACCCAGCAGATTTTGTAGTAATGGATATGCAGGAAGACGTACACATCCCAATCATACTAGGAAGACCTTTCATGAATACGGCCAAGGCAATCATCAACGTCTTCGCACAAACCATCAGCTTGCAGTCTCAAGGAGAAACCATCACTTTCCATATCGACAATCCTAACGCTGAAAACCAAGCCGATATGTACATGATCTCCATGAAGACCGCCAAAGACGAAGAAACTGCAAAGTCAATAAGTGAAAGGAAATCTAGCAAGGGAATGGCAATCACGCCATATTTTCCGATTGACCTCCGACGAATAGGACAAGAGATGAAAAATGCATCTCCATCAACAAACAAACCAACGATGAAAGAAATTGGGAAGATAAAGATTGAAGAAGAAAACAAAAGAAGCACACCGCCAACTAATCCATTTACCACGGAAGAAATGGCGGGAAGTAACCACAATCATCCTACGAGAAGAGAAACACTGGAGGAATATTCCAAACGCACAAGATACCAACCGCAAACCATCATAGAACACAAAGTGCTCGAAGAATTCATCCAGAGATTTGACAAAGTAGTAGGAGGAATAAGCGGCGTAGTCAACATGCTTGCTCTTTCCCCTACTGAACTGCAATTCTGTCAACAACAGAAATGGACTTACGTTAGGATCCACAATGCACTTAAAAGATCTAACATCCCATTCACTTCAACACAATGGGAGATGTTAGGATCCATTAGAGCGCATATGAAAGAAACCACTGGACATCCGAGCAGTCGTGCCGACATCTCAATGATGAATGACCTCACATCATTGCTTAACTTGCTAAGTAGAGAAGATCACCTTAGTTCCAAAGAAAGCGGATATATGGTTATCAACTCCACTATTGAAAAACAAGTTGAGTTATTGATTGAAGAACTTAGTGATCTCGTTTGGGAGGAATCAAGGCGCGAATGACCCTTTAGGGTCACATATGAATCACCACTTGATATCGCTACTTCTATTACGATCCATCTAAGGGAGATTCAACAACGGAAAAGTAACTCCAGAACGAAGTTCATATTCTACTCAGGATGCAAGGAGATACTTCGTCAGCTTGTTCTAGTTTTCTCAGAATCCGACTTTCCATTCAACAACCATCAGCACCGGCAAATCAAGGACCTGTGCACATCTATCAGAAGATTCAATGGAGACCCCAAAACCGAGAATTATGAAGACATAAAACTGCAATTCTTGGCGTTTGTATGCTCTCTCTGGCAAAACCCACCGCTAAGAGAGGTTGTTAAGAAAGATACAACCACCATGACCGAACCTAATGGGACTGTCACTAAAGCAGTCGACTACATCACCTTCGGACTTCAAGGACTTGAGAGGACAACTTCAGAGCATCTTCTGAACTACAAGGCAACATCGAGAGATAGTCCACTCGAATTGATTACGACAATAATCAATCATTTCATGAGAATCTATCCACCTCGATACACTTTTCCGCAACCTAGGGCCCACAACATCAACAAAGGGGATCCCATGGATGCATCATTCTCCATCTAACTAGGAGAAAAGAAGTCGAGCTCTCGACATTAAAAGAGCGCTTCTCGGGAGGCAACCCGTGTTTTTACATTTCCGCAATTTTACATTCCAAGAAGTGGTGAAATCTCCGACTATCTTTCACACTCGGATAATACAAAGAATGCTCCAGCCTGCAAGGAAGCATCAACAACTAAAGAATCGTATATCCGACGTGTTCACACTTACGAGACCAATCACATGAAGACTTGATCAAGAATGCACCAAGGAGAACACAGTCCGGCAGATGCAACCCAAGGAACACTGCAACTACCGGGGAGTACTTCTAAACCGTCTCTTTCATTCGTTTTAAATATACCATATCCATTATGCTTATCACTAAGTGTGGGATTCAAACCCAACACACACTGAAAGAATGAGTCTTAGATGTTTAAAACCCTAAGTGTGGGATTTTACCCCATTCAGGGCTTAGCATAACATCGAGGACGATGTTCCTTTAAGTGTGGGATAGCAGTAGTCGCACTACTGTAAAATGGATATTGGTATATGCTTGATTCTAAAATCGTTGCTCTTTATAAGACCTTGCTTCTCCATAAAAGTAAACAAAATTTTTCAAAATTGAGTTAAGAATATGTGGAAAAATGAAAAATTTTAGACAAAGACCAATTTACTTTGGGGAATAAGGACGAATAAAATACAAATTCTTTTGAAAAACAAGTTTAGTAATCCCATAAAGAGCATCGCATGACTAAGCACACAACAACCCAACTTTCGATTCGTGAGGTATCTTGAGCCATATAAAGCATTCATTTTTAATGCTTCACTCTTTCGATTCTTGAGTGTGCCGATGTATGCGTTTAGAATCAGAACTTGCTTCTGTAATGCATTTCGAAGCCGAACCGGTAAGTAAAAAGGAGATCGAATCACATCATTCTTGAACCCATCTATACACCCAAAAATAAACACGTCATCCCGTACCCACTCAAAATCATCCCTCAAACTTCATAAAAAGTTCCAAAGATGAAAGAAGAAAAGCTACAAGGATACGAAGTCAAAAATCCCAAAGAAAATTCGAAGAAAAGAAAGTCAAATGGAGAAAAAGACTCCTCCCAAAAGAAAAAGGCGTCAAATCTCCCGAAAATTCAAAAATTTCAGCTTTCCGCTTCACCAAAAAGAAAACCTATGAAAAACCAACACAACCCCCTCTCATACCACCAACACTCCACTCAAAACCCTACATCACTTCCCTTAGAATGATTGTGGCTAGATCGACTTCGCGCTCACCTAAAAGGTAACGATTTGATACTCGATCAAGCCTATGACGATAAACGATACATGACTGGCGTATTGAGCGATTGATATAATAGAATAGGAAACCCTAAACACTTTGAGCGATTTGAGTGACCACCATGAGAGGATCGCCTAGTCATGTATCCAAGATCAAAGATCACAAGCATGCTCCTAAAGATTACAATCTTTCCTTTTTAAAGAACAAGTATTTTACTTTTCCAAAACCCTCTTAGTAAAACGTTCCGCCTTAAAATATTTCATTATCTGCTTATTTTTATCTCTGTTGAATGTTAGTTTGCTTGAGGACAAGCAAAGTTCTAAGTGTGGGATACTTGATATCGCGTAAAAAGTCACGTTTTTACTACCGATATCTCTCTCATTCTAGAACGATTCTTGGCATTTTGAACTCAAATATGGTTCAAATCAGTAACATTATGCCAAGATGGTCAAAACGAGGTTGCACGATAAAAATCAAGCAAAACGGATGAAAAACGAAGATTCCACACACGTTTGAAGATTCAAGGCATCAAAACGAGATTTCAAGACCAAAGTGCCCTCCACCAACATCCACTATTTTCAAGATGTTCTTTTTCAAAATACGAATCCAACAGAAGAAGAATCAACCAAAACGGGTGAAAAATGAAGATTTCGCGCCCGCCGGAAGATCCAAATGATTCGCATGCAATATCTGGAGCTAGGGACCTCATCTCAGGGCCTATTTTATATCAAAATCTTTGTTTTTGAATTACGAATCCAACAAAAAAAGAATCGACGCAAACGGACGCATAACGAAGAAAATACGCACGAATCAAGAAACGAAGCGAAACGGGGCGGGTAGCCGCCGGCCGCCGCCGGCTGGCCACCCCCCGTCTCGCTTTCCTTTTTTGGTTAAAACCCGTACCTGGTGCGCCTCCTTTTCGCGTTGTACGGTACCCGGTGCGCCTACTTTTCGTGTGGTACACGCCATTTTTGAAAATTTTCTAATGTGCACCTCTTGATGCTAATGTGAGCCTAAACTCACCTATAAATAGAGGGCTTGGGTTCCATTTGTAAAACACACCTTCCTAGCTTATTTTCTCTCACTCTAGAATTAAGCTCCAACTTTCTCACTCTACATTATTTATTTAGATTAGGTTTTTACTAGTATTTAAACTAGTTTAGGAGTTTTATTAGAAGTAGAAGGAAAATGCGGAACGCATTGTAATCTTCGGTGTATGCTCGGAATTGTGTCAATTAATTCAAGTCTACTTTCTCTCGCATTTAATTCTGGTTCTTTCTAATCCTTATCTATCTTAATTAATTACGTTTATATTGATTATGCTAGATTTAGTTATTGCCATGATTAGAGAGTAGTATACTTGTTGTGTTTGTTTGCGATGTAGTTAATTAATTATGGGATAATGTATAATCAAATATTGAAGATCGGTAGTATTACTTTGATCGTCTTATTGCATGTTCTTGTTTGATTGTTGCTTTAGGATCATCATAGTAGTAAAATATAAATGGTCTTAATTATCGTAAAGTAATATGACGGCCCTTATTCGACTGTTGCTCGATATAGTACTGGAAACACTTCAAGGTGGAGTACAAATGTATGGAAGTCGAGGAACGACCGAAGGTAGTCATATCACGAAACGATATAATACTATGAAGTAATATGATGGCCCCTATTCGACTGTTACTCAGTATAGCGTTGGAAACACTCTAGGTGTAGTACAAACACGTGGAAGCTGCGTAACGACCGAAGGTAGTTATATTACGGACTAAGATATATAAAATGAGAAACCTAGTTTAATTAACCTTTCTTAAAATACTTTTAAACTTCAAATTAATCTATCGCCTTTCCACCAATAAACGTGATTACAACACCTTTTTACGACGTCCAATTAAAAGGTAGTCAATTATCTGTGTCAATATAATTTGTCAAAGGTATGAAACTATGGAACCGCAAGGCTACATGGGGAATTATCGTAGGACAAGACATGGCCAAGGTTTGAAGCGGTGGAACCACTTAAAGTGAGGAACGCTGTGAATAACTAGGGGATTTATTGGGTAGTCTCAAGCAAGGGCTGGTTTAAAGTCGTAAATGAACTGTTTACATATACAAATCTGTTAGGATGACGAGGAATCGTTATGTGATTCAATTATGTCTAGTACCTTAAGATTTTATTCCCGTTCATGTGAAAGTATTATTAAACCATAAGTAAGATGTTGCTTATTATTCTAAATACTTTGTAATGTTACCATAACCTAGCTCCCGGTGTGACATGCTAATTGGATTTTAATTAGTAGGGAATTTAGTGTTTACATCACAAGTATTCAAGAATAAAAAATTAATATCTTTTAAAACAGTTTCTCCAAACATCATCCCATAACTTAATTAACGAAGTCTCAACAAACACTATCTTTATTTATCTGCTTTACATTTTACTTTTATTTCGATTTTATTTATTTACTTGCCTAAGTTAGTTAATATAAAAACCAAAACCTCCACCATTTTGTAAACCATTCACTAGTTTGAAAGCCCTCATCTGCCACGCCTTAGTTTCAATTCAGTCGGTTTGAAGAACGACTCTAGGTCATACCTACCACTTGCTCACCCTTAGGATTAGCATTGTTAGGGAAAACTTAGGCCCCGCAATTACAAATTTAAAACAACTCCACTGTTGCGCGCCCGGTTAGCGATCGTTAACGACACCGACCTGATCGGGACCCAACAGTTCCCCTCAACATCTGATACAACAAGTGGTGTTTACAACACCCCACCAGAGCCAATCATGGGTCCCTCAGTATATCCTCCCGCAAGAGGATCGGCACAAAATGTATACACTCCAAGTTACCAATTTGTTAATGGAGGTAACCACTTCAGAGGAGAATATGGAAGACACTACAATTCCCAATGGACACTACCTCCAGCAATGTTAAGTACTGGAGCAATGCTTGTATTACCATCAGACCCAGGCTTATGGCTGGATGTAATCTCAAGATGGGAATCAATAACCATCAATAGGTTAAATGATACCACTTGGACAGATAACCAGGCGAAGCTAACTTTCGTTGAAAACCTTGTCGGAGAAAATGAAAAGAAGATGTGGCAGCAGTGGAGAACAACTTATCCAGAAGCTTACACCTCATTGGAAGCTATGGCTGATGACCCTCAGAATGTAACCTCTCAAATAAGGCAAATAATTCTCATGGAAGATCCATATAGAGGTTCAACTGAAGAGTAGGATAAAGCTTATAGAGATCTGGAAAGGCTTACGTGTGAAAATATAAAAGATCTCTGGAAATTTTTAAATGAATTCAGAATCTTGGCATGCAAATCAGGGAGACTATTCTTTCCGGTAACAACTGATAAGTTTTTCACAAAGCTACCACTAGTACTTTCCGAAAAGATTGAAGAAGCATTCAAAAATAAGTATCCTGGATTAACTGCAGGAATATTATCTGCAATTAAGTTCACACATACTTATATCACTGAGATGTGCACCGAAGCAGCTCTACAAAAGGAATTAAGGGACTTATCCCTTTGTTCTGCCATACCAATTCCTGGCTACTACAAATCAGGAAAGAAGTATGGTGTGCGAAAATCAAAGAGCTATAAAGGAAAACCCCATAAATCACACGTCAAAGTATTCAAAAGAAAGTACAAGGATGACCGAGGAAGAGTTGGCAAATACAAATGTTATATTTACGGAAGAGAATGACATTTTGCTAGAGATTGTAAAAGTCAAACTGGAAATATGGCAAGGCGAGCTGTAATTGATAATCTTGATCTCAAAGAAGATTGGGATATAGTTTCAGCTGATGTTAGTGATCAAGATACTATTTATAGTATCTCTGAAGGAGAAGGAGGAGCAACTCTGATGAATATCAGTGCGATGATAGAAGAATCCCCTCTGGAAGAAAACATATTTATCCTGACACAGGAAGAAGAAGAGGAGTCTTGTTTCATGTTTCATCCAGAAAGTCAAGAAGATATTCACAGAAGAGTTCAAGAAGCAGGTTCATGGAGACCAAATAAAGAACTTCCAGAACAAAGCAAGAATTGTGTTCATATGTGGCAGGAAAATGAAATGACAAATTATACTTTCTGCCATTTCTGTGGAATTTCTACCACGGATATGTCCAGGTTACACTGCCCAAAGTGTAAACTCATTTCATGTGCACTTTGTGCTCCATATTACCTGAAGAAAACGGTGTCAGTAAAAAGAAATAAAGGACCAAAAAGCATACAGAAGGAAAGTCAGATGGATCCCATGTGGAAAATGCTCATCCAAAAGGATGAAGAATGGAAACAAGCAATAATGGGCTCAGCAAAAGAAGCGGCAGAATGGAGAATAAAAAAACAAGAATTAAAGAGCCTATTGGAAGAAGAAAGGCGAAAGGCCCAAATGGAAAAGGAAGACTGGGTCAAAGAAAGGAAAATCCTGATGGACGACTTAAGTGAGATGCTAAAAGGTCACTGAGTCCATGAAAGCCCAAATCCAGCACCAAACCATGGAGCAATCAGAATGGAAAAAGTCAGTTGAAGCCCAATGGGAAGCCCAAAAGGTAAACATGGAAATTCAAATCAAAAGGCTACAGCAAGAAAGTGAAAACTAAAAGAAAAACAGAAGTTCGATTTTGATGAAGAATTTCCCCCAATAAGAAACCAACATGGGAAGGCTTTAATTGAAGATGAAGTCCATAATACCATGAAAATAGAAGGGGGTGCTGAGCAGCAGAAAATAAAGAAGATCAACAATCAGCTTTACAACGTTGAGGTAGAATTTGATATACCTGGCATCAGGTTATTCAAAGTGAAAGCCATTATTGATACTGGAGCAACATCATGCTGCATCAACAAAATATCAGTTCCAAAAGAAGCATATGAAGAAATGAACAGGATCATTTACTTTAATGGCCTGAACTCAAGACAAACATCAAATCTAAAGATAAAAGCAGGAAACTTCAGGATAGAAGGCAATAAGTTCCGAATACCATTAATATACGTCCTAGAAATGAGAACAGTAGATGGTATTGACATGTTGATTGGAACAAATTTCACAAGATCCATGAATGGAGGAATAAGGATTGAAGGAGATGAGGTAACACTGTACAAAAAGGTTACCAGGATAAAAACAACACCGATAACGGAAGTAGCTGCAACAGCCTTGGAAGAATTGGAAATTGATGAAGAATTCTATCAGGAATTACAAGAAACGGTGTTCTTTTCAAAAGAAGATGAAGCAAAAATAAAAGGAAGGTTTAAACCTATCCTCAAGAATCTTGAAGAACAAGGGTATATTGGAGAAGAACCCTTGAAACATTGGAAGAAAAATGGTGAAACTTGCAAACTTGATATCATAAACCATGATATCACAATACAAGATAAACCATTAAAGCATGTTACACCAGCATTGGCGGCATCTTTCCAAAAACACATAGATGCGCTACTTAAACCGGGAGTAATCAGGCCAAGCAAAAGCAGACATCGAACAATGGCAATGATTGTCAATTCAGGAACAACTGTTGATCCAGTTACTGGTAAAGAAACAAAGGGAAAAGAAAGAATGGTGTTTAATTAAAAAACTTTGAATGATAACACCTACAAGGACCAGTACTCACTCCCTGGAATCAATACACTCCTGAAAAAGATAGGGAATGCCAAGGTATTTTCAAAATTTGATCTCAAGTCAGGGTTTCATCAAGTAGCCATGGCAGAAGAATCAATACCCTAGACAGCATTCCTAGTACCAGGAGGACTTTATGAATGGTTGGTAATGTCATTTGGATTAAAGAACGCGCCAGCAGTATTTCAAAGAAAAATGGATAAATGCTTCAGAGGAACTGAAGAATTTATCGCAGTATACATCGATGATATCCTGGTGTTTTCAAAGAATGAAACAGATCATGAAAAACATCTAAAAGTGATGCTCGGAATTTGCCAATAAAAATGGTTAATTCTTTCTCCCACAAAGATGAAGATAGCTGTAACTGAAGTGGAATTTCTCGGGGAAATAATTGGAGACAATAAAATCAAATTGCAGTCACATATTATCAAAAGAATATGTGATTTTGATAAAGAAAAGCTCAAAAAAAAAGGCAGGCCTAAGGTCATTCTTGGGAATATTAAATTATGCTAGGAATTACATTCCAAAGCTTAGTTTATTACTAGGCCCCCTTTATGAGAAAACTAGCCCTCACGGAGACAAAAGAATGAAATCATCTGACTATGCTATAGTTAGAAAGATCAAGGAACAGGTCCAAGCGTTACCAGATCTACAAATACCACCGGATGAATCATACATAATCATTGAAACAGATGGATGTATGGAAGGATGGGGTGGAATTTGCAAGTGGAAGAAAAAGAAAAATGATCCCAAGAAGGAAGAAAAGATTTGTGCATACGCCAGTGGAAAATTCAAAGTTGTACAATCAACAATTGATGCGGAGATTAATGCTTGCATTAATTCCTTGGAAAAGCTGAAGATATACTATCTTGATAAAAAGGAGATTACATTAAGGACAGATTGCCAAGCTATTATTAGTTTTTACAATAAAACTAACAGTAACAAAGCATCTCGAGTTCGATGGCTCAAATTTGCTGACGTCATAACAGGAACAGGAGTCAAGATCAATATCGAACATATTGATGGAAAACAAAATGTTCTTGCTGATGCTCTATCAAGATTAGTTAACCTTTGTTTTGCAGGATGTACAGAACTGGAAACAGAAGTGCTGATGAAGAGTCTAGCAGTAGCAGAAGAATTGTTAGAAGCTGTGCAGTCAAGGAACGAGAAGAATGGTTACGAACAAATAATCCAGATTTCAGACCATTGCCAAAAATTTATCAAGGGACATTCACATTCCAAGAACCAGGAGCTCTCTACAGGCATTATCAAATCAAAGCAAACACAACACCAATATCCGACAAAGAAGCAAACATACTCACTGGAGTGGCACAACAATTTGAACGAGAAGCAGCTAAAGAAACAGTCTCAGTAATGTGAAACCTCCAGGCAGTTCTGGACTTCAAAGCCCAAGTCTGTGTTGCAAAAGCAACAAGAGATAACCACTGGAGTGATCACTGGCCCGAGGTTAGAAGGCAAAACCAAGAAGCCCGAAGATTACTCACTGAGATTGAAACCCTATGCCACGAATTGGGCCGCATCAACATCTAAGCCCAAAAACAACAAGGCCCAGCTCCAAGGGCATCGTGGAAGCAACAGGGAAGGTAAATTATTACGAAATGATGTATGAAATGACGCATTATGGCTAATCGACAAAGAATGGCCCCCACATGATAATGTTTATCGACGAGCATGCTTATAATTAGCCGAAAGCGTGGTGGAATCTCTCTGGCGAATTTGGCAGTATCTAATTATTAAGCCTTAAAATTGTGAAAAGATTGGCAGGTGTGGTCCATGATGGATGTTTAATTATCGTTTCCTAATAAGTGTGCTAAATAATTGAATAAGTTTGTCAAAAGATGTTGGCCATGTATTAAAGCTTGTAGGCCCTTTATTTTGACGTCTTGTAAAGTCTGTATTATTGGCGAATATCTGATGGCACATTCCATCCCATTTCGCCTATATAAGTTTGTTTATTTCATCATCGAGAGGCATCGAAGTTTATACACTTCTTTCTCACTTCTCATTTAATAAAATGTGTGCTTGTTTATAAGTTTTATCTTTAAATATATTCCGCTTATTAGGAAACGATAATTAAACATCCATCATGGACCACACCTGCCAATCTTTTCACAACTTTAAGGCTTAATAATTAGATACTGCCAAATTCGCCAGAGAGATTCCACCACGCTTTCGGCTAATTATAAGCATGCTCGTCGATAAACATTATCAGGTGGGGGCCATTCTTTGTCGACTAGCCATAATGCGTCATTCCATACATCATTTCGTAATAATTTACCTTCCCTGTTGCTTCCACGATGCCCTGGGAGCTGGGCCTTGTTGTTTTTGGGCTTAGATGTTGATGCGGCCCAATTCGTGGCATAGGGTTTCAATCTCAGTGAGTAATCTTCGGGCTTCTTGGTTTTGCCTTCTAACCTCGGGCCAGTGATCACTCCAGTGGTTATCTCTTGTTGCTTTTGCAACACAGACTTGGGCTTTGAAGTCCAGAACTGCCTGGAGGTTTCGCATTGCTGAGACTGTTTCTTTAGCTGCTCCTCGTTCAAATTGTTGTGCCACTCCAGTGAGTATGTTTGCTTCTTTGTCGGATATTGGTGTTGTGTTTGCTTTGATTTGATAATGCCTGTAGAGAGCTCCTGGTTCTTGGAATGTGAATGTCCCTTGATAAATTTTTGGCAATGGTCTGAAATCTGGATTATTTGTTCGTAACCATTCTTCTCGTTCCTTGACTGCACAGCTTCTAACAATTCTTCTGCTACTGCTAGACTCTTCATCAGCACTTCTGTTTCCAGTTCTGTACATCCTGCAAAACAAAGGTTAACTAATCTTGATAGAGCATCAGCAAGAACATTTTGTTTTCCATCAATATGTTCGATATTGATCTTGACTCCTGTTCCTATTATGACGTCAGCAAATTTGATCCATCGAACTCGAGATGCTTTGTTACTGTTAGTTTTATTGTAAAAACTAATAATAGCTTGGCAATCTATCCTTAATGTAATCTCCTTTTTATCAAGATAGTATATCTTCAGCTTTTCCAAGGAATTAATGCAAGCATTAATCTCCGCATTAATTGTTGATTGTACAACTTTGAATTTTCCACTGGCGTATGCACAAATCTTTTCTTCCTTCTTGGGATCATTTTTCTTTTTCTTCCACTTGCAAATTCCACCCCATCCTTCCATACATCCATCTGTTTCAATGATTATGTATGATTCATCCGGTGGTATTTGTAGATCTGGTAACGCTTGGACCTGTTCCTTGATCTTTCTAACTATAGCATAGTCAGATGATTTCATTCTTTTGTCTTCCTGAGGGTTAGGTTTCTCATAAAGGGGGCCTAGTAATAAACTAAGCTTTGGAATGTAATTCCTAGCATAATTTAATATTCTCAAGAATGACCTTAGGCCTGCCTTTGTTTTGAGCTTTTCTTCATCAAAATCACATATTCTTTTGATAATATGTGACTACAGTTTGATTTTATTGTCTCCAATTATTGCCCCGAGAAATTCCACTTCAGTTACAACTATCTTCATCTTTGTGGGAGAAAGAATTAACCCTTTTTCTTGGCAAATTCCGAGCATCACTTTTAGATGTTTTTCATGATCTGTTTCATTCTTTGAAATCACCAGGATATCATCGATGTATACTGCGATAAATTCTTCAGTTCCTCTGAAGCATTTATCCATTTTTCTTTGAAATACTGCTGGCGCGTTCTTTAATCCAAATGGCATTACCAACCATTCATAAAGTCCTCCTGGTACTAGGAATGCTGTCCAGGGTATTGATTCTTCTGCCATGGCTACTTGATGAAACCCTGACTTGAGATCAAATTTTGAAAATACCTTGGCATTCCCTATCTTTTTCAGGAGTGTATTGATTCCAGGGAGTGAGTACTGGTCCTTGTAGGTGTTATCATTCAAAGTTTTTTAATTAAACACCATTCTTTCTTTTCCCTTTGTTTCTTTACCAGTAACTGGATCAACAGTTGTTCCTGAATTGACAATCATGGCCATTGTTCGATGTATGCTTTTGCTTGGCCTGATTACTCCCAGTTTGAGTAGCGCATCTATGTGTTTTTGGAAAGATGCCGCCAATGCTGGTGTAACATGCTTTAATGGTTTATCTTGTATTGTGATATCATGGTTTATGATATCAAGTTTGCAAGTTTCACCATTTTTCTTCCAATGTTTCAAGGGTTCTTCTCCAATATACCCTTGTTCTTCAAGATTCTTGAGGATAGGTTTAAACCTTCCTTTTATTTTTGCTTCATCTTCTTTTGAAAAGAACACCGTTTCTTGTAATTCCTGATAGAATTCTTCATCAATTTCCAATTCTTCCAAGGCTGTTGCAACTACTTCCGTTATCGGTGTTGTTTTTATCCTGGTAACCTTTTTGTACAGTGTTACCTCATCTCCTTCAATCCTTATTCCTCCATTCATGGATCTTGTGAAATTTGTTCCAATCAACATGTCAATACCGTCTCCTGTTCTCATTTCTAGGACGTATATTAATGGTATTCGGAACTTATTGCCTTCTATCCTGAAGTTTCATGCTTTTATCTTTAGATTTGATGTTTGTCTTGAGTTCAGGCCATTAAAGTAAATGATCCTGTTCATTTCTTCATATGCTTCTTTTGGAACTGATATTTTGTTGATGCAGCATGATGTTGCTCCAGTATCAATAATGGCTTTCACTTTGAATAACCTGATGCCAGGTATATCAAATTCTACCTCAACGTTGTAAAGCTGATTGTTGATCTTCTTTATTTTCTGCTGCTCAGCACCCCCTTCTATTTTCATGGTATTATGGACTTCATCTTCAATTAAAGCCTTCCCAGGTTGGTTTCTTATTGGGGGAAATTCTTCATCAAAATCGAACTTCTGTTTTTCTTTTAGCTTTTCACTTTCTTGTTGTAGCCTTTTGATTTGAATTTCCATGTTTACCTTTTGGGCTTCCCATTGGGCTTCAACTGACTTTTTCCTTTCTGATTGCTCCATGGTTTGGTGCTGGATTTGGGCTATCATGGACTCAGTGACCTTTAGCATCTCACTTAAGTCGTCCATCAGGATTTTCCTTTCTTTGACCCAGTCTTCCTTTTCCATTTGGGCCTTTCGCCTTTCTTCTTCCAATAGGCTCTTTAATTCTTGTTTTTTTATTCTCCATTCTGCCGCTTCTTTTACTGAGCCTATCATTGCTTGTTTCCATTCTTCATCCTTTTGGATGAGCATTTTCCACATGGGATCCATCTGACTTTCCTTCTGTATGCTTTCTGGTCCTTTATTTCTTTTTACTGACACCGTTTTCTTCAGGTAATATGGAGCACAAAGTGCACATGAAGTGAGTTTACACTTTGGGCAGTGTAACCTGGACATATCCGTGGTAGAAATTCCACAGAAATGGCAGAAAGTATAATTTGTCATTTCATTTTCCTGCCACATATGAACACAATGCTTGCTTTGTTCTGGAAGTTCTTTATTTGGTCTCCATGAACCTGCTTCTTGAACTCTTCTGTGAATATCTTCTTGACTTTCTGGATGAAACATGAAACAAGACTCCTCTTCTTCTTCCTGTGTCAGGATAAATATGTTTTCTTCCAGTGGGGATTCTTCTATCATCGCACTGATATTCATCAGAGTTGCTCCTCCTTCTCCTTCAGAGATACTATAAATAGTATCTTGATCACTAACATCAGCTGAAACTATATCCCAATCTTCTTTGAGATCAAGATTATCAATTACAGCTCGCCTTGCCATATTTCCAGTTTGACTTTTACAATCTCTAGCAAAATGTCATTCTCTTCCGCAAATATAACATTTGCATTTGCCAACTCTTCCTCGGTCATCCTTGTACTTTCTTTTGAATACTTTGACGTGTGATTTATGAGGTTTTCCTTTATAGCTCTTTGATTTTCGCACACCATACTTCTTTCCTGATTTGTAGTAGCCAGGAATTGGTATGGCAGAACAAAGGGATAAGTACCTTAATTCCTTTTGTAGAGCTGCTTCGGTGCACATCTCAGTGATATAAGTATGTGTGAACTTGATTGCAGGTAATATTCCTGCAGTTAATCCAGGATACTTATTTTTGAATGCTTCTTCAATCTTTTCGGAAAGTACTGGTGGTAGCTTTGTGAAAAACTTATCATTTATTGCCGGAAAGAATAGTCTCCCTGATTTGCATGCCAAGATTCTGAATTCATTTAAAAATTTCCAGAGATCTTTTGTATTTTCACACGTAAGCCTTTCCAGATCTCTATAAGCTCTATCCTGCTCTTCAGTTGAACCTCTATATGGATCTTCCATGAGAATTATTTGCCTTATTTGAGAGATTACATTCTGAGGGTCATCAGCCATAGCTTCCAATGAGGTGTAAGCTTCTGGATAAGTTGTTCTCCACTGCTGCCACATCTTCTTTTAATTTTCTCCGAGAAGGTTTTCAACGAAAGTTAGCTTCGCCTGGTTATCTGTCCAAGTGGTATCATTTAACCTATTGATGGTTATTGATTCCCATCTTGAGATTACATCCGGCCATAAGCCTGGGTCTGATGGTAATACAAGCATTGCTCCAGTACTTAACATTGCTGGAGGTAGTGTCCATTGGGAATTGTAGTGTCTTCCATATTCTCCTCTGAAGTGGTTACCTCCATTTCCAAATTGGTAACTTGGAGTGTATACATTTTGTGCCGATCCTCTTGCGGGAGGATATACTGAGGGACCCATGATTGGCTCTGGTGGTGTGTTGTAAACACCACTTGTTGTATCAGATATTGAGGGGAACGCTTGATGTTCATGTTCTTGTTCAATTTTTCGAATGAACTCTCTAAATTCTCTGACCTTTGGGTAGTCCAGATTGCTTCCGTCATCTTCTTCTGTTGTATGGAAAATCTGGTGGTGTACCTGTTCCTCCTGTTTTTCGAGGAATGATACAAGTTGTAGCATTTCCATCTTTTCTTGCATCCCGTCTTCTTCCGATAACTCCATATCTTCTTCTTTGATAATAACCTTTCCTTGTTTAAGGTTATCTTCCCATAAATCATTTTCACAATCATCCCATCCCATGGCAACAATTTGGTCGATTGGTGTAGTTTCTTCAGGCGCATCATAACTAACATAATAGTCCCATTTACATGAATATTCACCCAAAGTTGACCATTTTTCCTGTTTTCATCGCTGCCTTTTCTTTGGCTTATTTCCTCTTCTGATGTTGTTTAAAGGTTCTTCTTCTAATTTATGTGCTTCTTCTAGGCATTCTATGCAGAAGCATACATCAAAAGGGGTATGAGTTATTTCTTCTTGTCTGCATATGCCAACAAATTGTTCCTCATCTTCTGTTAGATTTCCATTATCATGGATTTCCCTGTCTAACGTATCGACAGAAAATCTTGGTGGTTGAGGATTGTTGCGATATGATCTGAACCTGAGACTGGTAGATCTGTCCAGTCTTTGGTTAACTTCTACTCTTGTTTGGATTCTAACAGTTGTGATTGATGCTGGTCTGAGGTTCTAGCTTCTACCTTCTAAATCTTCAATGTTTCTTCTTTCTCCAGGAATTGCCGTGATTCTGTTTGTTGCAAGATGATCTACAACATTTTCTACACTGTATTCAAAACCAGTGTAACTTGTATTTGAGATTCTTCCAACTAGGCTGACTGTTATAAGGAGGTTACTCTCTCCTCCTTGCCATTCATCATAACCATGAGTTTGTATTGCTACTTGAATATGATTATGAAAATCATCTATACTTAGTACCATATCGGGTACCATGTATATGAGTTGGGTTCCTGCTGACATATCAACTTCCATGGTTCCAATGATCTGACGATCATCTCCCCATCGTGTATCTCTTAGAACTACCAAAGCAGTTGTTCCTGCTCCTCTTCTGTGTAGTGCATGAAGTCTTATCATGAACATTCCAAGGTGGACATGTTGCATGCTTGTTTCTCTAAGCCGCTGATGGCTTTGAGTGTTGCAGAGTCTTAAGTCTATCTGTGTTTCATTTACACAGAGTATTCTTTGTTCTGAGTAATGTTGATAGACTTGATGTCTGACTGTTTGCCTATTGCTTCCATACAGGATTTCTGCTGGTACCAATTCTGCTCTCCTTTGCCTTGAAATTTCCAATTGCCTTTCAGGACTGAGGACAGATTCAAGACTTTAATTATAACTTCTTCCAAATGTTCTCCTTAGACTTCTATTGAAATTGTAATGATTTCTGGCCATTTGTCTGTACCCACGAATTTGATCTTCTTGGGTAGGGAGATCTGTCTGGGTTTGAGTAGTAGATGACCTACTCAGGACACTGCGCCCCTGCCTTGAACTCATTTCTTCTTTTGAGTTTCTTTCTCGTATTCTTCTTTGAATATTTTTGCTGGGTCTTTGAATACGTAGATTGGTCCTTGCTTTGCTTTTGCTGGAGTTTTTCCGTTAATTGATAGGCTGTCTAACCTTTTTGTAAGACTTCCGATTGAATCTTCGAGGTTAGATGGTTCTGCTATTCGTTTCCCCAAGGCCTCTATTCCTTGCCTTAATCTTTCAAACTTTTTCTCAAATTCTCCAAACTTTTGAGCTTGTTTAGTTAGGAGATATATGAGTGTGTTGTTTTGTTTTATAATCGCAGAATTCTGAAGAGTAACTGGGGATTTGTAATCTGATGGTTTTACAAACCCAAGTGCTGGTGATTCGATTTCCTCTGTCGCCTTTACCGCTTCCTGGTATTCTGAGCTAGCTTTCTGATTAGCTAGGCTCATCAACCAATTAGGGATTTTACTTCTTGTAAAAGATGTTCTACCTTCTGAATCTTATAGTTAAGATCCTCAGATAGCTTTAACGCTTGTTCTTTAACTAACTTTGGTTGTTGTGAGATTTCACTTACAAGGTTAAGGACTTGTTTCTTGGTGAGGGGATTAATTTCTTGGATTTCGGTTGAGATTTGTTTGAAGCTTTTTGTGATTTCAATCTGGGTTTTTCTCTGGTTTTCTTCGCACTTCTCAAGTCGGTGATTCAAATTTTCAAGATTTTGACTTATTTGATGAAAACTTTTAATAGAAACTTTTGCAAATAAAAACAATTTATCGTAAATACAAGAGATGTTGTTATGAATATCAGAAAGTGCTGGTTTTTGATTTTCAGATAGATCTAAAAATTCAAGGTTAGCGGTACGGGAATAATCATACCAATCCTTTATTGCTTGCTCAAAACGATCAGACATAAGAAAACTTTTACCTATTTTTCATAAAACTAATTTACCAACCCCTTACCACTCCCATTAATAGATACCAATCCCTTAATACCAATCCCTTTCTCAGCTTTCCCTTTACACCCTTCTTAGGCTTCTCAATTGGTACTTGACCTTTTGAAAGGGGATATTTTTCACGGGGATAAGGAAATAAATTTGCCTAAAAAAATAAGTGGTTGTTTAAAATGCTTAATTATATTTAAACAAGCAATATTAAACTAGTATAATTCTAACCCTTCCGTTAACCCTGAGTAGGAGGCTTAGCCTTCCATAGAGCTAAATAAAACTTTGTTTATAAGCTCTGATACCAAAAGGATTTGCCCCAAAATAATTTGGATCAAATGACTTCTGTATCAGTACAAAGTAAAAACTGAAATACAGAAATATAATGCGGAATATATTTAAATGAGAAGTGAGAGAGAAGTGTATAAACTTCGATGCCTCTCGATGATGAAATAAACAAACTTATATAGGCGAAATGGGATGGAATATGCCATCAGATATTCGCCAATAATACAGACTTTACAAGACGTCAAAATAAAGGGCCTACAAGCTTTAATACATGGCCAACATCTTTTGACAAACTTATTCAATTATTTAGCACACTTATTAGGAAACGATAATTAAACATATAAATCAAGATGGTTTCTGAACTCATTACGATATCGATCACGCATGTTTCTCCCTATTAGGATGTAACGTTCCCTCAAACCCGAAGTAAATTATAAAGTAAACTATATACACGAACACATGTAGCTAGTAATATATGGTTGATAGGACTAGTTAACTAAAACACTGATTTTATAGTATGATATCAAAGGAAATGGAACCTTAGGAGTTAGGAGTAACCAAATGAATGAAAAATGACTAATTATTGAACTCAAGACTTCAAATGATACAATATAAAAGATGAAATTATACAAATTAAAACGTAAAAAAGAATAACACATCTAGATAATAGTAACAAATTGTGTTAGATGTGGCAAGGAATTAAGCACATGGTTTCACTCCATTGATGAAGGAAAAAACATGTGAATGGTGGCATCATACATCCATGGTAGGGTCAACGTATAGTATATTGGTCCTCTAGAGGACCCACAAATGGTATAGGGCCCACATGAACTAACCTCCTAATTTGGAATTTTAAGTAGGGAGGTAATTAATTAGCATTCTGTCCAATCATAGCTTCCCAATTCATCAACACTTGTCTATAAAATATTAAAATATATGGATCGTAATGGCTTCCACCCCATTTTTGAAAAAAATTAATCAAATATACTACTATTAAACACTTTTAAAGGCCATTAATCATGCTTACTTTGTGGATGTGATTGAAATTGATGCCTATATTATCACCTTAAGATTGCCTAAATCTCAATGTGCCCCACCAAGTTATGCTTTGTCAAGCCAAAATTCAACCAATCAAAATCATAATTGAACTCCATTAATATTTGTAAGAAAATAATTGAGAATTCTAAAATCATCTTATGAATATAAAAATCTCACATGACAACACTAACAAAAAATATAAGAAAACGATAGACGCTTAAGTAATAATTGAAAAGATTAAACATAGTTTTCGCTGTTTATAATCTGGGTTCAACTTATATCTTTTGTTATCCAACAGATAACCGATCGATTGAAATTTTTAAAAGAATTCTATGTAAAATTCCTATTGAGAAACCACAAGTCGTAATATGAAAGAAGATATACTTAAATGGTTCATTTTAAAGAAAAGTGGTGCAAAGAAATTGAAATATTCATCAAAGTAAACATATAGAAAACTTTATGTTTGACTAGAAATTAAGTAAAAACAAAAATAATGCATCGTGCCTGGATTGTAATATTATATTTATAAAATCAAAATGGTATCCCGCATCATGATACAACTCCATTAACTTTCTAACCAATCTTTTTGATAACCAATTACTTTGAAAGGGTTTAAAAAGGATAAACCCTCCAAATATGTGACTTATTTTTCAAGTTGTAATCAAATTAATCTCCCTTTTTGGATATGTATAAAGCTTTCTTTTTTCAAAGTATTCCAAACAATGTGGGTATGACTCAATAAGTCCTTCCATGTATTCCCAAGTGACACCACCTACTTCGATCTCTCAAACTTTTTAATCAATCATCATTAATTAAATAAATATATGTAATTAAGGTGGAGGAAGAGGTGGCGTTAATTTTAAGTCATGTGAAGTATGAAACCCTCCTCACTTTGTCTTTTTGTGTATTTGAAAAGAAGTAGCAATTTTTTCTATCAAACTAGACATGTTAATTCATGTTTTTAAAAGGGGTGGCTTATGTGTATTATAACTATATCCATGTAATAAACGGTAAGGAATTTAGTAGCTCAAATTGTTTGGTATGACGTTTTTAGGAGCTTTTCAAAGCTTAGAGCTTTTAGCTTTTGATTTTAATAATAAAAACTCCTATTTATAAAAAGCTTTGTTTGGATATACGAGCTCTTTTAATTTATTTTAAAAGCTCCAAACTGAAAAGGTAGTGCTAAGAGTGTTTCAGAATTGAAAAGCTTCTTGTACATTAAATTTACATTAATACCCTTGACAAAAATAATGCATTTGTTCCTCGTACTTTTTGCACCTTGTAGTGCTAGTTGCCACCATCTGTTTTATTTCTTACATGTAATAATATATAATATATAATAATTTATAATAATATATTTCCCGTAACCTTTTATTATTATTATTATTATTATTAGTATTATTATTATTATTATTATTATTATTATTATTATTATTATTATTATTATTATTTGAATTTTCAACCATTCATATATATATTGACTTATTGAGTTGATCATATAACTTATGTTTTAGTGTTTTAACTTTACTTGTATATAATAACGATTATGATTATTATATTTATCATTTATATTATATGAATACCCTTATGTGTCATTTTACATTTTAAAGTTACAGCAACAGCTAATTTATCAAACAGTCATATATAAGTAAAATTACAGCTTACAACTAGTTTTGCCAAACAAACCCTACATGTAACAGCATCCATAATTTATAAACAAATGATAAAGAATTAAGCAAGTACGCACACAAAATCACAATCAAACTATACAGATACACGAAAATAAGGTGGTTATATTCAATCTATTCGATTTTGGGCCTTACTTTATCATTTTGTCAGGATCATCCCTTTTCAGCAGAACTCCAAGAATGCCGCTTAAACTCCTCGTACTCAACCATAACATGGTGCATGTATTTTCGATTACGAAGAATAAGAAAAATGTGATGCTGGATACTGAAGGACTACATCATTGAAAATGATTATATTATCGGTATATCTTTAGTATTGTTTTCTCCATTTGTATTAAATTCATTAATAATTTTTGTATCATAATAAAAAATGATTCGGTAAATTAAAACGCCAATCTTGGATTACTAAAATTAAAGTTTTTAAGGTAGATTCAATTGCTTTATATATTTAACAAAATAAAAGTTTGAGAAGCATTCCTACTTGAATAAGAAGCTTTTTTATCGTTTACATAGATCACCAATAGAAGTATAGTTACAGATTTAGCCTTGAATGGCTCGAGTGGACTTATGATCCGAAGTTGGCTCTTCCAGAGTCTGATGATTGTCTCTGTTTCTGCCTCTAGTTTCTTATTAGAGCGCTTTCTATTGAAATCACAATTATTTGAATAAAATTACACCACGATGTCTACGCAAAGCAGTAAATAATTATATTGATTTATTTTTATTAAAATATTATTTATATATATATATATATATATATATATATATATATATATATATATATATATATATATATAAAATAATTCGACGTGTATACATTTATTGGTTCAATTACGTGTTATTTGGGTGTAGTTTCATATATATGTTTGTTCTTAATAGGGTAAATGACAAAAATCGGCAACGAACGGCCAAAATTTGTTCCAAGTATGCAACCTACCAATATAATTGCTCAAGTATGCAACAAACCGGGAAGTTTCGTGCTTGGATTTATGAAAGTTAAAGTTTTACAGTTTCATTTTTGTAAATGCTGACTGTGGTTACACGTCAGCGTCCACGTCATATTTTTTCCACGTCACCGTTGACACGTGGCGTCCACGTCATATATTTTTTTTCCAGCTTGTCTCTTTCTGACTTGTCCCAATTCCATGGTGATTATTCAACCATCTTCTCAGGCTAAGAAATATTTTCCAGTGACCACCATTTTTTCCGGTCATCTTCTTCACGTTATAAATATATGTACTTTATATTTACTTTATATTTGAACAGAACTACAGACCCTAGCGACTAATTCTAACGCTTTCTTGGCAGCAGCCATAGCTTTTGCTGCTATGACCGCCTTCTCCTGAGCTGCAGCTCTAGCAGACATTGCAACCTTAACTGCAACTTCGGCTGCTGCTCTCGAGGCCGCCACAATCTCCTCTTGTGAAGGATTATCGTTACTCAAATGAGCTTTTAACAAGTAACTTATACGGCTATCTAATTCATTCAACGAGCTACAAGATGATGATGGTGAATAGTACACAATCCAATTTCAAACGATTCACATCACATACGTTTCCTTCCATTATATGTTACATCAAAGTAATATCTTCAAACACTCTGTATGCAATTTCAATATCCTCTGCATAGAAATCAAAAGCAACCTTATACCATAAAATCAATAACAGCTAAATCTCATTTCTATGAATACAACAATCAAATTCACATAATTCATTCAGATTCAAATTCAATCACAATCCAATTTCAATTTCAACAACTCAATAGAACAAATCAACAAACAATCCAATCAATTCAATTCACAAGGCAAACGAAAATACGAGTTAATCAAACTGACATTCATTGTATCTGTAATACTAAAATCCCTACTAACAACTCATTCAATTTCATCATTACACTTCCTGTAATTAATTTAATCTTACATCTATATATGTCTATAGATCGGAATTGTAGGGATTTCCACCGGCCAATTGCGGCGGCGGTGATGATGGTGATCGGGAACGAGACGGAGACGAAGGAGATATTTCGATATCATCAGAAAGGTTAGGGTTCCGGTTAGGTACCGGAGCGTGTTCTCCGGTGGAGGTTTCGAAGAAGGTGGAAACGGCGGAATCGAGATCGTAATTGTGTGATTCGAGGAAGAAAGTGGCTTCTTCTTTGGAAGCGGAGGTGATTTCTGAGAATGCGGTGATCAAATCATGGTGAGGTTTGTTCGTTAATAACAGATCCTTCGTATGATACGATGGATCCTTCGTATCGTATATATATATATATATATATATATATATATATATATATATGCTAAACGATGGGCCCGGGTTCACCCCATATGGGTCGGGTTCACACCATGTCTCCTTTTATACTTGAAGTTGATATAAAATGGGTATCCACGTCATATTTTATTTCCATGTCACCATTAATAAATAAATGATAATTGTTTAAAATAGAAGTTGACCGGTCAAACCGGTTGCAGGTTACCATATTACTGACTTAAGTACAAAACTTCCCGGTTTGTTGCATACTTGAGCAATTATATTGGTAGGTTGCATACTTGGAACAAATTTTGGCAGTTCGTTGCCGATTTTTGTCATTTACCCTTCTTAATATTTTAGAAAGGGATCAAAGGAGCAGGAGGGTTTTAGAGGGCAGGAGGAGCAGCCTCATCCCAACCATTTATTTATGATCTAACGGCTGATATCATCACATGCCACTTAGGGATTTATTTTGCAAACTCATTTGGGTAGAAGGACCTAAACGCAATTATCATGAATTGAAGTGAAAAAGGTAAAACTTGGGCAGTTCATTTCTCATTCACCAAAAACACATACAACACCAAACTCTCTCTCTCTCTGTTTACACACACACACAAACCAATCACCACCTTCACCACCACCATTACCACCACCACCACCACCACCATCTTCACCTTTACCACCACCGTCATTCGTTCGCCACCGCCACCGTCGCAGCTTCTCCGTCACCACCACCACCGCCACTCCTCGTCCACCACCACCATCGCTCCTTCGTCACCAATACCACCGCTGCTCCTCCATCACCACCACCGCCACTCCTCCGTCTGCTCCACCGTCTCCTCCATCTTCTCCACCATCTCTTCCATTGTCTTCGTCTCTACTCCCACTGCTTCACCGCCGCCACCACCAACACGTGACGACGATGACATATCTGGAGGTTCTTTTCCTGCGTCCTTCTTATGGATCTGTAACATGTACTATCAATAATTCTAGATCTGGGAATTTTAATGTTTATTAGAGTGTTTTTTGATGGATTATTTACGTAAAACATGTAGATCTAATGTTTTGATGGATTATTATCGTCACCATCCACCACCACCTTGATCATCTAAATTTGAAGTTGTAGGCGTAGATCTAATTTTCAGATCTAGATCTGAAAAAAGTAGATCTAGATCTAAAAAAACTAGATCTAAAAAAGTCACTGCATTTTACGTATATGTTACTGCATTTTAGATCTACTAAGTAGATCTGGAAAAAATACTGCATTTTACGTTTCATCTACTGCATTTTACGTTTGTTTGGCTTCTTTATGCATGTTACTTTGTTTACTGCATTTTACGTTTCATTTACCGCATTTTACGTCTTTTTCGGAATTTTTATGCAATTTACTTAGTTTAGTGCATTTTTATGTTTTTCCACCGCATTTTACGATTTTTCAGCATTTGGTTGCAATGTACTTGTTTACTGCATTTTATGTTTTTCACTGCATTTTATGTTTTTCACTGCATTTTATTGTAAGTTGGCTTATGTTGTTATTCATTTTGTAGAAAAAAATAGTTAAGAAGATTGCAATGAAGAAACGACCAAATCGAAGTAGGTTAAGCTTGAAGTTGAAGAGAAGAAATCATCTTCTGAAAGTTACCATGCTGAAAATAAAGAATTTGTATTTTTTTTATGTATAAAAATGATTTGTTAGTGAATTTAAGAGGTTTACGATATGATCTTTGTTTTGTAAGAAACAATGAAGTGTTAGTGAAATTCGAACTGCATTTTATTTTTTGCACTGCATTTTATTTTTTGGCACTGCATTTATTTTCGGGCAGATCCTTAATTTTTATGAAATTGCAAAATGGTCCCTGGCGGCCTGACAGGTGGGGACCGTGTCTGACACTTGTCAGCTTTTGATTAGCTGAAATCCTGCTCTCCCTGCCTTTCATAGAGCCCCTGCTCCTCTAAACCCTACCCTAATATTTTTAAGATATATACATTGATTTAAGTGTTTGTGATTTTGTAATAAACATTTTTTTGTTTGAAATTTGACTTAAGTTTTCGATTTAATTACCTTTTCTAAGAGATTTTTTGTTTATAGCATATCTAGTTATAATGAGTGGTATTTAATTAGTAATTTTAGTTTCGTAATATTTCCTTTTATTTAAAGTGTATGTAGAGTTTTTTACATGCGCATTAAGAATACATATTAAGGAGTTAAATGTGTTTAAACAATTATACACTATCTAATCTCCTTTACCTGCAATCATATACTATGAAAAACAATACACTCAAGTATAGTATGACTAATTCTAACTTCGACCATTTTGGAGGAATCTAGATGGTTAGCTTCATGTTTCTTTAAAGATTAGTTTATCTTATATACCATAATTAACATGTGCCTACACAAGACTTTCTTGTATAATTATAGGGGTATCTCCTACCAACCGATCTCACAGTCAACATGGAAGAGGTAAATTGCGTAACTCGTGTAGTGGTTAAAGAAATTGCTTGAGCTATGTTAAATATGAATCATGGCGACATAGAATATTTAATAAATGGATTGAGGCGAAAAGCTAGAGTAGATTTGGAGTTATTTTAAGAACATAAAGAAAACATTAGAAATAAAAATAATATACTCCCTAGTATGAGAATAGAGTTTGGATTGGGTAGAATTAGTCAAGCAAATGAAACACGTTGAAAGTGGTTTTGGGTTGGGGCTTTCGGCTTTCCCCATTAAAGAAGACACATAGACGGCTACATAAACACCACATGACATGTAAACCATAACACTACGCCTTTTTTTTTAGATTTGTGGGAGACATCGCACATGATTCACATTATATACTATTATAATATACATACATGCTGGGGCGGATGTAGAGGGAGGCACAGGAGGCAACTGACCCCTAAAGAATTTTGAAATCATGTACAAATGAATTTTTTTTAAGGGTAGTTATGATATTTATAGGTTGTGCCCCACAAAAGTGAACATATATTTAAAAAGCCACCCCAATTTATCAATTCTAGCACCACCCCTCCATATATGTGTACATACCTTGGTGGCGGATTCAAGATTTATGTGATTTGTAGCAAGGGTATCTCAATTTTAATGAACCCGTAGTACAAACAAGGAATATAGCAAAAAATACAATTTTTTATAAAAAAACTTACATTGCGTATAGCGAACGGGCCCGTAACGACTGTTACCCCCTACCTTTAACGTATCTCCACCCCTATGTATATGTAAAATACCAGTTATAATGTTATATCATATTGGATGGCATTTGTTTACTTGAATCCAGGGGCGGAGCTAGGAAGTATACATGGAGGGGACAAAAACAAAATTATTTTGTGCTCCCTTATAGTTTTAAGGGGGCAAAATTCTAAAATGGTCATTAATATCTTAAAAATATTTCTTTTTTACTTAATTTCAAAATTTTTGTAGGGACAGCTGCCCCCGTTGCCACTAGGCGTGAATAAAATCCGGTTCCTACCCAACCCGACCCGAACCCGGAACCCGAATCGGTTTTTGGTCCCCAAATGAGAAACCGGTTTTTCGCCTACCCGACCCGAACCGGGTTTTTTGACCCACGAATACCGGTTTTAAACCGGGTTTTTCCGGGTTTTATACCGGGTTTTCCAACCCGACCCGTAGTGTACCCGGTCCGAACCCGATTTTGAATTTCAGAAACCCAAACCGGGTCCCTATCCGCCGGGTACGAAAAAAACCCGAACCGGGTTCAAAAAAACCGGTTTTTATCGGGTTCGGTTCCGGGTTTTTTTCCGGGTTCGGTTCTGGGTACGGGTTTTTTGTTCACGACTAATTGCCACCATTCTAGCTCTGCCCCTGCCTGAATCAATAAAATGATAATGTGCTTATTATATTTAATGAAAAATATAATGGAGGATTTGCATGAACGTGTTGTTAGGAATTTGTAGCGGAAACATCCAACTAACAACAACCTATTGTTAGCAAAAAACAAACTCAACTAACGCTCGTGTAATTGCGCACACCCACAAACAATAAACGGATAATAATTGCATAGCAATTAAAAACAAAGCAACAAGATAATAAACACGATACGACAAAATGATTTAACGTAGTTATGTCCAATCTCCAACTTGGAGATTGGGTTAGTCCACAGGGACAAACCGAGAGTTTTTTCTTTATAATTTTCGTACCAAGGGTTTACAATACATGAGATTTACTTATATAGGGAAAGACAAACTTGCAGAACAAAAAAACATCTAATCTGGCCGACACAGACTTGGCGTCGCGACCAAATTATTTCGCGTCGCCATCTATGACTTCGCGTCGCCAACAAATTAGTTCGCGTTGCGAACTATCGTCTGTTCCAAATTTATCTTCTCGCGTTTTCTTATCGTTAAACTTCACAATCCTAACACGTGTATAGTAAACAAGCTAAAGACATATTAATACCAAAAAAAATAAGGGAGATTTGCAATTTTTGCCACTGTGGTATTGAATTTTGGCCCATTTTGCCACTTGAGAATTTTTTCTGCAATTTGAACCCCGTGGTTCCCAATTTTCGCATTTTTTGCCACTCCACCTAACTTTTGTTAAAAAACTCCGTTAAATCTAACAAAATGACATAAATACCCTTCACCTTCATTATTAACATCTTCTTCCTCAAACACAGAGAACTGTTCTTCAACCCCTAATTTTTTTCCTCCATCACTTTTACGAATCACAAACAAAACCAAATCAAAATCTTAAACATCTAATTTATAGCCGTTCCTATTTTCTTCGTACATTATCAATTCCTTTCACCTGAACCAATTTTCTTCGTACATTATCATCCAAAATGACGTCATCTGAGCTAAACCCAAAATTAACACTAACTGAATTAATACTATCGAAATTAGAATCAAAACTAGCGTAATCCACCCACTGATCAATTGATCGTTTATCAAAAGCGCGTCGAATCACGCCGTGCAAGTGATCGAAATAGTATTTAGAAACCCTAGATTGATCACTTTCGTCTTCAATTTCATCATCGTGGACCCTAGATTCTAGATCTTCTTGTACGGCGTCGTCTAGCTCATCGATCCGGTCATCGGAGGAGTTCCGGTCGTCGGGATCGGAATCTTCAAGGAGAGGATTAAAGGTGAGATCGTCGGGTTAGTGGTGGTGGGAGTGGCGGTCGAGGCCTTTACACTGATTTCTTTTCCAGATCTTCATGTAAAGAAATATCTCATCAATATAAGAAAACCCCACGCGCCTCTTTTTCTTCCCACGCTTTCCCCAAATTTGACCTAGCTCATACCCGCAACAAAGCCTTCTTCAATTTTCGTCAATCTCTCGGAAATCAAAGTGATTATGCTTAGGGTTTCACAATAGATAATGGTATATTCAATAATCAGTAAGTTTTCGTTATTATTATGTGTCAATTATGGATAGAGAATGCCGGAATTGTGAAGTGGAGTACGTCGTGCACGTGCTCCGGTAGTTGATAAGAAGAAGAAAGTCGGGTTTGCTGGCGATGGTGGCTGTGGTGTTACAGAGAAGAAGGAAGAAGGAAGAGGGTGGCAGTGATGGTGGTGGTTGCAGGCGATGGTGGCTGTGGTGTTACAGAGAAGAAGGAAGAGGGGTTTGTGTTTTGTGTTTGTATGTTGTGTGAAAATATGTATGTATTCAAAACAAATTATTTAATAAAGGGTATTTATGTCATTTTGTTAGACTTAACGGAGTTTTTTTTAACAAAAGTTAGGTGGAGTGGCAAAAATTGCGGAAATTGGGAACCACGGGGTACAAATTGCAGAAAAAATTCTCAAGTGACAAAATCGGCCAAAATCCAATACCACAGTGGCAAAAATTACAAATTTCCCAAAATAAAAATAATAATTATACGTAATCATCATCGATTGAAGGCCAGTATACATGAGGTAAAAAATTATTTGACAGTTAATGTAGATCCTAGCCATCACTTCATTCTGTCAACGGTTAATGAAATCAAGGATGACTAACCGATTATGATTGAAGGGTGTACCTACATCGTACGTACACTTCAATTCTAAGCATTAAGGTCTCATGACTCGATTACAATTTTATAATAATAGCTATATAGTAATATTAATTACTTATACTTATATTTGACAACCACTCTTAATTGGTCTTAAGCAAGCTAGATAACATATTAATTATAGCAAATGTACGTGTCTTGCCATTTCAAGTAATTCATATAACCGTTACATACAAAGAAAATATACATATGCATTTAAACGTTGGCTTGTTAGTAATTTGTTTATATACATATCAAGAGTCTCTCTCTCTCTCTCTCTCTCTCTCTCTCTCTCTCTCTCTCTCTCTCTCTCTCTCTCTCTCTCTCTCTCTCTCTCTCTCTCTCTCTCTCTCTCTCTCCTCCCTCCCTCCCTCTCTCTCTCTCTCAATTAAATCTAAAAGTTACTTGTTTTATATATCGTCTTCATAAGTTTAATTATGAATTTATATCTTTTTTGTCATAACAGTAGTTTCAAATTCCCAAAAGATAAGCTTGATCAGTAGAGATCGAATCTTGTTATGTCTCAAACTAAATGATTCTATTCACAGTTATTTAACCATCTTTTTAGTCATATATAAGACAAATTAAGTGAGTTCCAACACAAAGTTAGACTTGCCACATGTTAACAAATAATAATAAACATTTTCAATAGAAACCTATAACATGGTTAAAATATTTGTAAACCTATGCAATAATACACATCTATCTAGCTATTTAATTATGTATTCTTTTCAGGAACTTGATCTATAAAATTCTTCTATGTTTTACATACATGCATGTTGTTGCGTGATGTCTTTAACATAGTTTTTAAAAAGTGACCTACTTTATATACCACCATTTTTTATTTTTTATTTTAAACACAATCATTACTGTACTTTTTCTGTACTTTTCCATCACTTTTTCTTAACATTCTGTACTTTTCTGTACTTTTTCTATTTTTTTAATAATAAAAGTGATATAAAAATTAGATTGTGGTGGTATAGAAAGAAAATCCCTTTAAAAAAATGAGTTTATGATAAAATAATTATTCAAGTTTTGGAAGTATGTGTCCTATCCTATAAAGAATATAATTAGATTAGATGGTGGTGATCTTATAAAAGGCATAAGATCCAATGACTTTTTGGTTCAATTTCAACAACAGTCAAGGGTGGTTCTTAACTCTTACTCATACAAGAATCATAACCTATATATCTAATTTAATTATGCCACTTATGTGTAGACATTAGGTCACCTTGTACTTTTTTAGATTATAATTGATTTGTGCTTAAATTATGGATCTTATTGCCTTTATTTTATGTTATATTCTATGTCTAACCTATGTCTTGTGATAGATAACCTAAGATGGCATTTTCCATTAGATTAGTTTATTACAAGTTGTTGATTGACCAAGTTTTATATGCTTTGACATACATAGATAGGTATATAAAATAATTAAATATCCATATTATACTATATATATGTATTTCAAGTTATATAAATGGATATATATAGTTTCGTATGCTACATGACAAAATGAAAATACTTGATGTAAGACTTAATATATGTACATATAGATTATATATAGGATTTTATAAACAGCAGCTGCCCAATTTGCAAGTATAATATGAAATATTATCATTAATAAACTAGAGTAAAGTTCAAATGAGTACACCAATTTTGAGTGAGAATGAGGGAACCAACAGATTTCTGCCATGTGTCACTTTATTCTCTCTCCTCCACACTTTATTCTCTCTCCTCCACATTTTTAAAAATTAAATATCTCACAAACGGTAAGTCGAAAAATCATGAAAATTGCACCATAAAATTCAGCGTTTTCTCCTCTTCGATTTGCCGTCCCTCAAGGCATACTTTTGACAACTTTTTTTTCTCATTTTTTGGTGGGTTTCACAAATTAGTAACACATGTGTTAGTGATTAGTTGTACATTTAATTTGTGGTTAAGGTTAGGGTTTATGGTTAGGTTTAGGGTTTAGTAGGGTTTATGGTTTAGGGTTTATAAGGGTTTAGGGTTTAGAAGGGGTTCAAGGTTTAGGGTTTAGAAAGATTTAGGGTTTAGCGTTTTGTAAAGCGTTTAGGGTTTAGGATTTGTGGTTTAGGGGTTAGGGTTTAGGGTTTGAGGTTTGGGGTTTCGGGGAGAAACCCCAAACCTCAAACCCTAAACCCTAACCCCTAACCCCTAAACCCTAAACCCTAAACCCTAAACCCTAAACGCAACACTTTAACACATGTGTTAGTAAATGTGAAACCCACCAAAAAAATGAAAAAAAAGAAATTTTTCGAAAGTATGTCTTGTGGGACGGCAAATCGAAGAGGAGAAAACGACGAATTTAATGGTGCAATTTTCATAATTTTTCGATTTGTCGTTTGTGAGATAATTGGTGTTGGGGGTAAATGTGTTTTTTACATGTGGAACATTCTCTTTGTACACATAGCTTGATATCATTGGTTCCCTCATTCTCACACAAATTCCTATTCTCATTTGAACCCTACCCTAATAAACTAATCCAGCAAATTAAATTTACTGTCATCCTTAATTTACCCTTTGTAACCATACAAGAGTCCTTCTGAATCACCACGTACGTAATTACTTGGTTGGACCATAATTTGAGACATTTATTCACCTCTTACGTGAAGCTATGCAATGGGCTACTTAGCGTATTAACAAGAAATTAAAAAAAAACGGTTAACTTTTGATAATTACTTGATATTCAATATGTGAATAGCGAAACCCTCATATTTAGTTGCAATCATTGAGTTCGGAACCCTGAATAGACTGTCGCTGATAAGCCGGAGGAAGGTGAGGATGATATGACGATATACTATATTTTAATTATATATATCTTGGTACAAACATATTTTTATGTTAAAAAATGAAATTTCTTCAATTCTTAAGATAAAATGGACAAAAGCTCTTTAATCGTTATAAAAATATCTAAATCACTATCATTAGAAAAAAAAAAAAATTGGTGTTTAGCATTTTAAAAGAATAATCTCTCAAGAAAAAGTAAATATATTAGAGTAATACCTGGGAAAAGTTGACAATAATTACGATTATTAAAATAAAAATTCTAGTCAGCTTACCACTAAAATGTGGGATTTAAATCAAGTGAAATCCACAAAAACATCTTCTTTTTGGAGTCAAATTACAAAATGTGGTAAATGCAGTTTTAGTCAACTACGCCTCTTGCAACTTTAAAAGTTTTAAAGTTAATGACTGTTTTACTGCTAATAAAATATTTATTTATTTTTTATATTTATTTCATTAAATTTGTTAATGACACTTGTAAGGAATATCGTTAACGGTTTATGTATTTTAGGCAGTAACTTAACAGCTAAACTAACAATAACTCAAAATCTATCTATAATTATATTTTTTAACCATATTATATATAAAAACGACCCATACAAACAGTGCTTAGAATTATGGCTATCGAAAGCTTAATTACTTCAAAATTGTTTAATCTTCGAGTGGCATAATTAACAGTTAGAGACGAGTTGGGTACGTTTTTATTGGCCATTTAAGAGTTAAGACAAACTCACAAACATATAAACTTGGGCCGGGCATAACTTAAGTGAGGGGAGCCGTCAGCCGTGTAGTATTTCGGACCGGGCTTAAAAGGATAGTCCCTCCGTCCTAGTAAGTATCGATCATGCACGCACATTTTTTTTATTTATTTGGGAAAGTCAAGTAAACACCCCGACCCCCACTAATTGTCCCATCCACATGACTCGAATCCCAAACTTCTTGGTTGGAAGGGTCACCACGATACAGCTAGACCAAAGGCCTTTTGGTACTATGAACAACTTTCACTAACTATATTATTCACCAATCAAATAAAATCTCTACCCACTCATTTTTATTATTATTATTGGTTGTAATTTAGGAGTAGACACTTGTGACAAATCAAAATAGTAATATGAATACTTGTAATGAAACATAGGCTATATTTTTCACTTGACGATAATAAACTATTATCTATTTATAAAAATGATGAAAAAAAAAACATCTGGTTCGTGATAATACATTATAACACAAATCTTATACGTGTTCATTACTTTATACCAAGTGAATAATGATATGAAAAGCACAATCCATTGCAAGGCATATACAATAGGGAAAACCATCAATCCTTCATTAAAAAAGAATCAATTTAATATGACATATGAAGTTACTAAAAGATCCAAATTATATGTTCAAACAAATTAGGAACATGATGATTAACAAAAGCCATTATGAACATTAACAACCCTATATAAAGCAGAAAACCATGAATAAAGACGACTAGATTCATCAAATAGAACCGTTAAACAGAGGTTCGAACTACAAGTTTAGAACCCACGAAGGACAGTGACTAAGTGGCCTTTTTATCGGATGAACCTTTGAGGTTAAGATTGAACCATTTCTTCTTAGATTTGGAATCAGAGGTTCCCTCTTCATTTGGACTGTTGCTGCTTTCACCTTCACCACCAGGAACTTTGGTATTGCTTGCTCCTCCATTACTAACTTGACTGTTACTCCCACTACCTACAACCACAGATCTTGCTACTGTGAACGATGATTGGATGCTGTCTCGTTGTTTTAGAAGCTCATCCACCTGTATGTAATAAAATCAGCCTTTAGTTTGTAGTAAATAGTTACAGTATTACAAAAGAAATTTTAGCAGCTAAATTTAAGAAAGAACCGTCTCAAAGGGCACTAGACACATTTCAGTACTTATTACGTAAAATGATTACGGGTATTGTCTGACCATGTCAGTTATTCGGCCAACGAATATCAAAATTATTCAGGGGAGAATGGAAATGAATGGAGATGTCAAAAATGTTCACATTATAGTAAACTCTAAAGCAAGCAAAAGACCTATGGTACATTGTCTTTTTGGTAATTTGGTGAAGAATAGATGTGGCGATTTTGACTCAAGAGTCAATTTGGTTAACTTATATACTCAACGGATAAGCTCAACCTATCAAAAGATAACACATCAAATGGCCAAATGGGTCTGACCGGATCAAACAGGTCAAAAATCAGCCAATGCGTATTTATGATACATAAACTCCTTCACTTGTTTATTCAAGCAATAAGATTCATTGTGGAAATAATTTGATTGTTGTAATCATAATTGACGCCCGGACAATTTAGATAAATATTTATATATTGGACAAACAGCTTTTAGGTTTGATCCAACCCATTTTAACCATATACTTAGCTATCCAAATTGACCTGTTACCCAATCTAACCAACCTTACCACTTCTAGTTATTAATTATGTAGTATAAACAATATGCAAAGGCACAAGCACATACATTCTGCTTTTCCTGGCTGTATCTGTTAGTAACTTCTTGAAATCGTGCCAAAGCCTGCAATAGATCAAATGAGAAATGTTTGGACCATATATATATTAACAATTTACCATTACTAAATCATCCATCCCATGAATATTGTAAAAGTTCCTGTTTTGGAATGTTTTATGAGTAGAAGTTTAGTTTTAAAATGTTTCACGGGTAGTTTCCATCTTTGCCAAATGAACCAGAACTTGCTTATTTGAGCATTGTAATTACAAACGAAATAGTAATTATAAGCTATTTAAGCCATGTCAAAGGGTATTTTGGATATTATAATAATATCTATAAATAGAAAAAGACCAGCGCGGACGATATACCTGTCTATATTCCGTCTCAAACTGGCGTAGCTCAGTTCTCTTTCTCAAAATCTGCTGCTCAATATCCTTGAGCTTATGAGTGGTATCCTCATATGTGGTGGCACAAACAGCTTCTATCGTATACGATGCTGTTTTGAAAAAATTATCTCCTGAGAGCATAAGAGAACAAATTCAGCATAAAGGTTTTGTTCGTTATAACAACTTAACATAAATTGAGAAAAAGTGAAGAAACAAAAGGAGGTTCTGACCGTAAACAGCGAATATGTGGGTGCCAGATTTTAGTTCTGAGACCTCACATGGTTGAAGACCCTCCAACCTTTTAAAGAATGCGGCTTCAGGGTCCTTAGCCATTGCTAACTGCACGACGATTATAAGTGCAATATAATTACCAAAAAAATCACAACGAACATGATTTGAAAAGACAGAAAGAATCAAAGAGATTATGGAGGCTTACAGCATTAACAGTTGAATCCATTCTATAAACTTGAAAATGCAGGAAATACATCCCAGCGGATGTCACCTTACCAGCCTTATCACTATCTTCCTGCACAAGATGAATTCAAATATGATAACTTTGGGGTAATCACTACTTAAAAATTTTAAACCTTCATTACATTGTAACCATATGCAAATAGATTCACACAATTGCAAAGTTAGGTTACTTCTGCAAAAAAAATTGCACAAAAGAAAACCATCAGTTAAAAACCATCTGAGTAAAACAAGAGTAGAGCGCAGAAAACTTTAGCAGGTCTGTACGATCCAGGCAACAAGAATGTACATTGCTATTTGGGGACCTTCAATGAGACACGGCCAAAATTAACGATTGTTTCAGAGTTTCGTTGTGACCATGTCAGTTGGAAAACTAAATGGGTTCCCTACTCACCCTAAAGTAGATAGTCAGGTCGATGCTATGTTTTATTTGGTTCATTCTATAGCCTGAAACCTTGTGCGGTTGTGTTCTCTCAAGAGTTTTAACATCTTATCCCTTCTGCAGATAATTTTCCAGAGTCGCTTGGACGTATCAACTGAAACCTAGAGAAAATATTTATGACCTACTTTGACTCCTGGATACATCAAATTCACTTTCATGTGCTTATCAGATATATTTATGTAGTATACCAATTGCAACAAGTTTGTCCAACTATTAAATATAGCATGCATCTTTGTGTGCTTATACATCCCAATTTACAACTTCAACACCCACCAAGACTCCTATACTTCTTCCTAGCACGACTAGATCACCTATTTGGTAATCGGCGTATGACGACCCTGTCCCCATGACCCCCATCCATAAGTATCTACCCATATGTAATATCTTATGAATCATGTGTCATATTCACTCATCCTATTTCCAAACGTACACAAACCTTTTTACAACATTATTGTACCTTTGTACCACATCCAAGCCTGTACAAGGTTTGCAAAAAGAAAGGGGTTGTGAAAAATGAGACATGGATTCCAAAATCACTTACTGGTAGAAGCACTCAATCCGGTGAAGTGGGTGTATGTAAAGCTAGATCTTAAACACCTTCACATACTGAAGACTCGTCTCGTGGAGCTAGATCTTAAAACGCTTGGAAATATCAACTGAAACCTAGAGAAAATATTTATGACCTACTTTGACTCCTGGATACATCAAATTCACTGTCATGTGCATATCAGATATATTTATCTAGTATACCAATTGCAGCAAGTTTGTCCAACTACTAAATATAGCATGCATCTTTGTGTGCTTTTACATCCCAATTTACAACTTCAACACCCACCAAGACTCCTATCCTTCTTCCTAGCATGACTAGATCACCAACTTGGTAAGTCGGCGTATGATGATCCTGTCCCCATGACCCCATCCATTACTATCTACCCATATGTCATATCTTATGAATCATGTGTCATATTCATTCATCCTATTTCCAAACGTACACAAACCTTTTTACAACATTATTGTCCCTTTGTACAACATCCAAGCCTGTACAAGGTTTGCAAAAAGAAAGGGATTGTGAAATGAGACATGGATTCCAAAATCACTTGCTGGTGGAAGTACTCAATTGGATGAAGTGGGTGTATGTAAAGCTAGATCTTAAACGCTTCCTTCACATACTGAAGACTCGTCTCGTGGAGCAATTCCTAAGCTTATGGCATTCATTTATTGCAAGGGAGGTGATGCACACACACTCCTTTTGAGTCCATACACACCAATATATGCAAACTGACTATTTTACCCTTACAAATTATTTTTATTTTATTTTGAAAGAGTAATATATTCATTCAACATACAACATCCACCCCAGCAGTACACCATTGATCAATTACTAAAACATTATTTGCATCTTTAATAAGTTATTAGAAATCAAGAGATCCACAACCCATCTTTTTTCTTAATAAACAGCAAGATCTTTAATTCCTCACAAAAAAAAAAAATATATATTCGAACCTCATTCGCCATTTCATGTATGTACGTACCGTACTGAAAAATATATAAACAATTTCATCTAAACCTTGTCACCACTACCAATGAGTCTGGTGTTAAATGGAAATCTTATGGTGACAAAATTCGTATTATAGACACCAGGTCCGAATTGTAGAGTGGTGAAAGTCACAATTGATGGTGCAGGTAGGTAGCAGCGGGAATCATCACCATAAAGTAAGGGTCACCGTAGCCGGAATCATTATCGTGAAGTAAGAGGCATTAGGGCTTTCATTGTGTTAACAGGAGTGTTGAGAGAAAAGAGAAAGAGAGAGAATCTTAATTAATAATTACTTGTAATTGATTAATTTTAAATTTCTATTTTTACACATATTAATTTGAGGGCAAAACAGTCAATTCAAAAGAAAGTGTGTACGGACTAAAAAACAGTGTAAGATCACCTCCCTAATTGCAAACTTGCCTTCTATTTGCACTTGTATAGCCCTTGTTGCTATTCATCATAAGGTTCCAATACATGTAAACTAGCCCATGATTTGGAAAAGCAAGTTGTTACCATTTACCAAGGAATAGAAAACTTCTGAAAAATCTAGAGGGAAGTAGACCAGGAAGCCTCAATTTAATAATGTCACCAAATCAAAAAAACATACAAGTCTGATCAATGAAAAGATCACGCTTGGATATCTTAGGTAGAAAAAGAAGCACTGAATGACTTAAACTTAATGCATTATGTTTTCTTCAAGCCCCTAATATTCATGAATTGGAAAGAATATCTGCCTTCTGAAAATGAGGTAAAGGCCTCAATTTAGAAGTAAACTATAGTACTATACATGCACTTCCGGTATCACTCATAATGAAAAGGCATTCTACATATTAACTTGAATCGTAGATGGCTAAAATACAATATGTGGGCACTAATTAAATACTTAAACAAAGGTTAAGAAAGAAGCACACGGAATTTGAAAGGTACCAACATTTTATGTTTATCTCATCAAGGGATTTTTGATTGCAGTATAATGTTAGTCACTATCACAATTTTGTTAAGAAAACCTAAACAACAAAAATAAGAAAAGCCGTACCTGCAACGCCAGACTATAACCCCCACCATTGTCTTGCTCAAAATAAAGTAGCTGCGATGTTAGATTTACATAAAGATTAACATTCTATTAAACAATAATTTTAAAAAAGATAACATGGAAAGATACTTTGAAACTTCAAAGTACCTTAAATTTGCTTTGTGCAGCTGAAGTAACTCTGACAACAATCCCTGATTGAGCTTGTTCCTCATTTATAGTAACGCCAAAAAAATGTGCACATTGTTTCTCTACCTGCAAGTTAATTTAATTTCAGGTACCAAAGTTGCTAAACATATGGTATCATAATAGAAGTGTACACACCTTTCCACTAACTGATGATCCTATTGGAAGGGGTCTGACAGTTACGGTTCCATTTAACGCTTCTTCAAGAACATTGGCTGAAATAGTTGTCTTTATAGGAACCCCAAGCTTACTGAAAAAGGAAAATAGAAATACAAGACAGCGACTATTTGAGATTTTGAGGCGAAGTAGATTCAAAGTACTGTAATTGTTTTTATAAAAGTTACCTGAATAATGCTGCAAACATTGTATTCACAGTTCCAAGGTTTGATAAATCAATTTCCATGTCCATGCCTTCAGCATCGAGAGCCTGTTTGATTGACAAAAGATGCTCACTTTGATTGACAAATCATACACAGTGATACATAATTGCATGCATACAAAGTTACTAACATAAGTCATACACTTATTCCCAAACAAAAGTACACATATTGGAGAAGCAGAAGAATAGTCATACACTTGATTTGAGTCAAATATAGGGAGCCATACAGCAATAGCTTGAAGCTCGGGAAACTATAATACGTCTCTAAGTGTGATTAAAACCTAGTGCTAATTAAATAAGGCCAACCATAAAAACTTGAAATGATGCTTAGAAATAAAAAGTTCATTTTCCTAACTTATCCAAAAGAAGTTAACCAAAGTATGGCTTATCTAGTCCAAAATATGCTAGTGACATATTATAACTTAAAATTCCTCAATTCTGGCAATTTGACAACTGAAAACCACAATCTCACCACAGGTAATCCCTAACCAACTATAATCACCTAATCTTGTAAAACAACTTCGAAAAGGTATTTAGAGCTGTACAAGTTAACATATTTACATATACGTATACATACATCGAAAATGACAGCATTTAAAAGGTGGAAGAGTACCTCAAACCCTGAATTATCATACTGTCTTCTCTTTTCAGGATCGGATAAAATACTGTACGAATACGCAACTTCCTTGAACAATTCAGATGCTTCAGGATTGCTAGCATTTTTGTCAGGATGATACCTGCAGTATACATTTACAACAACCCATATTAACATTAACACACCATTTTCTATTTTATATATATATGTAAGTATCTTAACCTAATATCACTTACAAGATAGCATAACAATTAAGAACTACCATTAAATTCACAATTAAAGCAATTACTCACACCAAAATTAAATTAAAACTGTAATTACAAATTAAACCTAATAACTGTCAACAATTTTGCAAATAACTTGAGAGAGAAAAAGAGACTAACTTAAGAGCAAGTTTCCGGTAAGCAGATTTAATTTCTTGATCAGATGCATCTCGCGAAACATTCAAAACTTCATAAGGATCTCTACGAATTGGTATGGTAGGGTTTGTTGTTGTCGTTGAAGAAGAGGTTGTTCCCCCTCCTTCTACTTTCGCACCTGCCATCACTTCCCCTTAATTTCTATAAATCAATTCTTTTAATCTTCAAAATTTCTTCAATTCTTGAAATTTGAAATTAGCTCAAACAGCTGTCGAAGATCGATTGCACGCGAAGTGCAGTGATTTTGGGTTTGATTTCGATTACTATTTGAGGAAATGAAAATTATTAAAGCTATTACTCGTCGTATATGACGTAATTTCAACTGAGAAGCCAAGATCCGAAATCAAAATTCGAAGATTAGGGTATTAAGTATTACTGCTAGTGGTTTTTTCCGTTTTTGTTTTTTGTAATTTTTTTAATTTTTTTGGTGAAGAAAGAAGGTAATCTGATCTGAACTCAGCTAAACAAGAAAGCCCACCGCACGGAATCGGACGGGTTCTATTTGGGCCAACAGAAATGAAATTAATATATCGGTTTATATTTTCGTCGATCGAATCGAACTTTACGCATTTTACTATTTTATTTATTTATATTTTAAAATCGTATTTTATATATTTAACTTGCTATTGTATATATTGAACTTCCAAAAAACATATGACTTTATATAGCCAAAAACAGGCAAAAAATATACAATTGACGGTTTTAAAAATTGAATACATGATAATAGGAGTCTTCAAATTTGGATATATAATAGCAAAAGGTTATTTGATGCATAACCACTATAAAAGTATCACCAACACAAATGGTACCGCAACTGCAAACGTTCAGGCTTCATATGTGTGACCGACAAGTCAGGGTTCGAATCCGTGTCTTAGCACATGCGGGTGATTTGTGAACATGATGATTTGTCCGGCGTTGATGCTACTTGTGGGTGGGGCGGACGTGTACTATTGAAATATGATACATGGGTTAGTGGTACCCTTCAAATTAACTCTTTTTATTTATTTAAATAAATAAATAAATAAAAGTTATCCTTGGTATAATTATTTTTATTGTTTTCGTCAGTCAAGTTATAGTTGATTACTAGTATTTTCTAAGGATTTTATCACTTATGAAACTCTTTTTTAAGTCACTAATTTACATGCAATGACTAAAATACCCTTAATGTATCTAATACTTTTAATCTTTAAACCACCTAAATGAAGAGCTTTAATCCAACTAAAATACTATATCAATCATCATAATCACAATCCAGGTGAGGGGTTAATGATATCCTTCTAGTTGTTAAAGGACAATGGCTGTCAATCTTTTGCAACTAAAATAAAAAAGGTTGCCAATATAATGATTACACATATGAGTACTTTAACTACATATACACACAAAACACATTTAACCCCACAGCTATATTCGTACAAACATGATTTTTGTGACTCATTCTTAAATCACAAGTTACACAATTTAAGGTTTTAGAAACAAGATAAAGTTGTCGTTACATTAAGATTAGTGTGAACTGTTCATGTATATTATGTGTAGTAATCACACGATTCCTACTAGCCAAAAAAGCCCATCTTTTGTACTTTTCCTTAATTGTAATATATTTGTAATATAAAAAGTTAATATAGATCATTAGAAATGATGCAGATCATCTAAAATGTTTGTTAAAACTAATGTGAAACAATTTAAACGAGCGATGAATGAAGGCTACATCATCCATGTAGCCTCAACCATAACCATGTGTGTGGTAATGGCGCTAATAGTGTTTGTTCTTGGCACATTTGTCGCTAGCCATTACAAGGCAATCGTGATTCCGAAAGATTTGTATTTTCCTCAAGTCACTGCAATTACACAAACTCATTCGTCATCGGTCTACTTATGTCATAAATCTTCTTCTTCTTCTTCTTCTTCTTCTTCTTCTTCTTCATTGGCTCATGTTGTGGAATTTAACGATTCAACTGGTTTTTTCGATATTTGGCACTCAATGGATGACGAAGAGCTCATAGAGAAAGCCAAGAGGGTCCCACGTGTCGCAGAGTATCCGTGGAAAGTGGCCTTCATGTTCTTGACTAGGGGAAGCTTGCCCTTGGGTCCATTTTGGGAAAAGTTCTTTCAAGGACATGAAGGTCTTTTCTCAATTTATCTTCATACATCTCCTGATTTCAACTACGAACCTCCAAGCGCATCGGTGTTTTACAAACGACGAATCCCAAGCAAGGTTCGATATGCAAACTCTTTGTTTTTTATATTAATAGTGATCTGTCTACCAAAAATATATGGTAAATTGATACGGAGTATTTCATCAAAGTGAAACATGTTATCCCATTAAAACTACAACCATTTATATTTAGGCAAACCAAAAAATGTATTTCTAATATGTCACATTTAGCTTTTTTCGCAGCATGTTCAATGGGGGAAACCATCCATGATTGATGCCGAAAGACGGCTTCTAGCAAATGCACTACTCGACTTCTCCAATCAAAGATTCATATTACTATCAGAAACATGCATTCCTCTGTTCAATTTCACAACCGTTTATAACTACCTAACCAATGCCAACCAAAGTTTCCTTAGCTTATTTGACGATCCAAGGAAAATTGGTCGTGGGAGGTACAACAAACGAATGGGCCCCACAATAACGTTACAAGATTGGCGTAAAGGCTCACAATGGTTCGAAGTTAACAGAGAGCTTGCAGTTGAAATAATAACAGACAAAATGTATTATCATGTGTTTCAAGACCATTGTCTACCACCTTGTTACATGGATGAACATTATTTACCTACACTTGTAAATAAGGTTCGTCCTGATTTGACGACAAATAGGACTGTGACGTGGACCGATTGGTCTGGCAGTGGGTCCCACCCTACGACGTTCATGAGAAAAGATATCGCAGAAACATTTCTAAATCAAGTTAGATACGAGTCAAATTGTACCTACAATGGCGCTTCTAGCTCGATTTGCTTCTTATTTGCTAGGAAATTTCATCCTAGCACATTGCAGCCATTGTTGAAGATAGCTCCGATGTTGTTAGAGTTATAGCTCTTTGTTCAATCGTACATACTTGTATCAATATTTAACAACAATAATGTTTATGTCACTTTTGATGGTATTGCAAAATAAAATTATGATGAGTTGTATTTTTGTAGGATGAAAATTGTAAACCATATTGGACTAGTTTTTATTTACGTTAGGATATTTTGTAACTTGGAGTATTATATGTATTTTGACTTTTTGAGATTGAAAAGTAGCAAAATAATATAATATTAAATAAATATAAATATTAAATTTGAGTAAGGTTCAAATGATTACACCAATTTTGAGTGAGAATGAGGGAACCAATAGATTTATGCCATGTGTCACTTTATTCTCTCTCCTTCACATTTTTTAAAATTAAATATCTCACAAACGGTAAGTCGAAAAATCATGAAAATTGCACCATAAAATTCAGCGTTTTCTCCTCTTCGATTTGCCGTCCTTCAAGGCATACTTTCGACAACTTTTTTTTTCTTCCATTTTTTGGTGGATATTACAAATTAGTAACACATATGTTAGTGATTGGTTATACATTTAATTTGTGGTTAAGGTTAGGGTTTAGGGTTAGGGTTAGGGTTTAGAGTTTATTAGGGTTTAGGGTTTAGTAGGGTTTAAGGTTTAGGGTTTAGTATGATTTAGGGTTTAGAGTTTTGTAAAGCGTTTAGGGTTTGGGGTTTGGGGTTTAGGGTTTAGGGTTTGAGGTTTAGGGTTTCGGGGAGAAACCCCAAACCTCAAAAACCCTAAACCCTAACCCCTAAACCCGAAACCCTAAACGCAACAGTGTAACACATGTGTTAGTAAATGTGAAACCCACCAAAAAAATGAAAAAAAAAAATCATCGAAAGTATGCCTTGAGGGACGGCAAATCGAAGAGGAGAAAACGGTGAATTTAATGGTGCAATTTTCATAATTTTTGGATTTGTCGTTTGTGATATAATTGATGTTGGGGGTAAATGTGTTTTGTACATGTGGAACATTCTCTTTGTACACATGGTTTGATATCATTGTTTCCCTCATTCTCACACAAATTCCTAGTCTTATTTTAACCCTACCCTATTAAATTATTATAAAAGGTGGTTAATTATGGAGTGCCACTAAAAGATGGACTACAATGGAGAAGTGCGTTGGATGAAAAATAAGTGGGAAAGGGGGTTGGATGGAATAAGTGGGAGAAATATAAAATAAGATCCTTGAATCTTCAAATAGAAAATGGAATGAGAGATTCATTGATTCCATATATGATTAGGGGAAAGAAAATAGTTTTGTGACGTTAACTAATATAATTATAAAGTCATTTTGGTCAAATTATAACGGGGTAGTTGATATATAAATGAAGAACAATTTGATATGTTATTAAGGTTGAAATTTTAAAGTATAGTATTAAAATATCATATTGCTAATTATATAACATCTGACCTCTACAACTTGTAAACATATGATGTGACAACGATTTTAATAACGTGTCAATTAATTGTCACGTTGAATACAATAGAAAATAATGAAAATTTATTACAGACTAATGGTTTACGTTTTAATTTAGAAAAATGTTATATGTAATCTTAAAGGTTATGAATAAGAAATTCAGATACATATGATTGAATGTTTGTACCTTGGATTCACTCACCACCTGAATATAACTTTCCTTGACCAACTTGATATACCACATTTTTATGCATGAATCAAACCTATAAACATAGCTTTTAGCGCTACAAATAGCAAAATCATTTAAGTCGATCAACAAATAAACTCAATACGTGCATCGTTGTGCAATTAATCTGTTTTTAAACTCGTCTACTGTTCAATGGTTGGAATTTAGAAATGGCTTAAATTTTGATTAGAATTGTGAAAATGATATCAAAAGCTTGGCAGTTCACTCGAGATTTGTCAATACCATACTATATAATTTTAAATAAGACGTTATTAACTACGAACGTAAACTCATAAGAATCAAACAAAGAAAATTTATTTAAACAGATGAAGACAAACATCGATCAGTCTCTCAAATTTCAACGATCAACAACGCATTCAAATTTAATTTCTTTTTTATATATGAGAATTAGAGTGGAAGACCTCAAATAAAGGGAATAAAGGAGATACTGAATTTACTACACTCAAGACAACTTTACGTTTAGATCCACTACATTTTAGCAATGGTTGCATTTTAACAATATAACATTTTACACCTATAAATTTTAACTACAGTACATTTTAACAATTTTTCATTTAATCTTCTACAAATTTATCATAAAATGTAGAAATTCATCATGTCTCTCTTTCCTCTCAAAACATTACCTCAAATTTAAACTCCAATATTTAAAATTCATACCGAACTCAAATATTGACTACTAAAAAAGATTATAATTCCATGATCTGCCATCACTTACCACGGATTTAGTAGTCTAAACCCTAACCCCTAAACCCCAAACCCTAAACCCTAAACGCTTTATGAATTAAATATTTAACCCTAAATCTTACTAAACCCTAAACCATACTAAACCGTAAACTCTAAACTATAACGCCCCTCATTTAATACAACAATATAATATTAAGTCTGGCGGAAGCGAATAATTGAAATACATATTCTATTAAAATCCTGCTAGAAATTTTCGCAAACCTTTATACAATATGTTTAACTATTAAACAAACATAGTTAACATGTTTACAACCCAGGGCATTATATGCTATAAAACATTATTTATTACAAACTGGATCAGAGTTGTAAGTTTCAAACATTCCCAGCATCAAAACATCCTTCCTGACTACCCACATAATATACATCACCTGCAGGAAGTAAATTGAGGGATTAGCACGAAGCTAAGTGAATGAATAATCAACTACAATTCAATTTAGCTAACAATCTGTTCACAATCAATAATGCAACAAATATCGTCAAGAGGAACGGTGGCTCCTAGAGACCCTGTTCCGGGTGGCCTCATCAGAACACTTAAACCCCACTGTCGGCCAAAACAGCGAGTAACCGCTAACCCAATGCTAATCTCCATCAACACATGTACGCAACCCTGTGTTGACCAACATTAGCAATCAAGTCCAACTGACAATCTAGTTGACCTCTGGATTATACATTACAAGTCAATGTACAACAAGCAACCAATCAAATGACATCTCATTTCAAGGTTAACATGCTATCAATAGTAATCCTATAATCACTGATTGAAAGCAAACTGACATAACCAAATCAAACTGTGAGTCTCAAATCCACTCACCTGATTATCTCGTTTCACTTACTCAGCTGTCTTATCTCGCTGAGCTCTTTGTTTATCTGAGAATCAACAATCAGGTAGAAGTTAGAAATCAAGATCGTAACACTTGAATCACATCAATTTAAATCATTAAGAACTTAACTCAATTAACATTACAAATATCATAAGTTCCTAAATACAACAACTATCATGTATTATTATGTTAATAAGTACAATTTACATTGCAAACAACAAGTTAGAACAAGTCTTAAAAGTTAAACAAAACATTTGCTGGAATACCACACAACCCGCCGGCTGAGGTACATACCCGCCGGCTTCCACCTACAACCCGCCGGTTCACATAAATAAGCCACCGGGTGAATTAAAAGTTGCGGTAACAGAACCTAAACACGTTTTAAAGGCTGTAGGAGCCGCCGGGTACGGGTTTTACCCGCCGGATCCCCGGTTTAGGCATACTACCCGCCGGGTACAGGTGAAACCCGCCGGGTTCACCCCCTGCACCAGCAAACCCCCAACAGTTCCAAAACCCTACTCGAACTAAATTTCTAAAATTCATCAAAACCAGTTCTATGATCACTTTAGACATAACAATTAGTCACTATAACATGTACTATCATATAGTATCAAATCCCAAACATCAAAATCCTCATACAACATCAACTATCATTATCTAGTTAAGTTAATTCAATTCACTTACCACTTAGAAATAGGAACAAGATGATGGTGATGATTAACTAGCTAGGATCAAGATCAAAATCACCTCAAGATCACTATTTGGAATTGATTTCAAGATTTCTAGCTTGTAGGTTCAAGGGTTTTAAAGGGTTTTAGGGTTTTGTTTCTAAAAATGGAAAGTAAAGAAACTTTCCTAAAAAGGAAACTATATAAGTCGGCTCACATTTTACACCGACCCGCATCCACTTAAAACTAGTCCCTTTTCAATCTATTGCTTGGAACCTAAAAACCATTTGCGAGAAACTTCTTTTATTGCACCGTCAACTATAGTAAATTAAAACAAACAATAATTTACTAAGCACAATAAGTCCTGAGGCTTATTTAAATAAGTTTCGCAAATAAACAAATAATATCAAATAATTTATAATACGATTAAATATATCAATTTAAAATTAGAAATTACCGGACTAAAAGAGAGGATGTTACAACTCTCCCCCCCTTAAAAAGATTTCGTCCCAGAAATCTCATCACGATCAAACAATCCAGGATATCTGGATTTCATAATATCTTCTGTTTCCCACGTTAGGTTTTCACCTAAACTATGTTTCCATTTTACTAACACCATGGGAATCTGTTTCTTCCTAAGTTTGGTAACTTTTCTGTCAAGTAGTTCAACTGGTTCTTCAACTAACTTCTGACTCTGATCAACTTTCAAATCTTTCAAAGGAAGAATCTGAGACTGGTCTTCAACGTTACATTTTCTCAAATAACAAATGTTAAAGGTATCATGAATACCAGCAAGCTCTGGAGGAAGATCCAATGTAACAGACTGATCGTTAACAATCTGACGAATTCTAAACGGTCCAATATACCGAGGAGCCAATTTTCCACGTTTCCCAAACCGAATTACCCCTTTCCAAGGCGAAACTTTCAAGTAAACAAGTTCACCTTCAACAAAAGTAACTGGTCTACGTTTAGGATCTGCATATTGTTTCTGTCTATCACGTGCAGCTTTCAACTTTTCACGAGCCACTGCCACTTTATCAGCTGTCATTTGAACAATGTCTGGACCTGCAAACTGTTTCTCACCTGCCTCTAACCAACAAGTTGGAGTTCTACAACGACGTCCATAAAGCATTTCATATGGAGGCATGCCAATACTAGAATGATAAGAGTTATTATAAGCAAACTCAACCAATGGCAAATGAGAATCCCAAGAACCACCATACTCTAAAATACAAGCTCTTAACATATCCTCCAATGTCTGAATCGTACGTTCTGACTGACCATCTGTTTGAGGATGATAAGCTGTACTAAGATTCACTCTGGTGCCCAACTCATGCTGTAAACTTTGCCAAAAATGAGATACAAACCTCGGATCTCTATCAGATACAATAGATAATGGAATACCATGCCGAGTAACAATCTCATTCATATACAATTGTGCAAGTTTAGTCAAAGAAGCAGTCTCATTAGTAGCTAGAAAATGAGCACTCTTGGTCAATCGATCAACAATGACCCAAACCATGTCATTACCACGAGCAGTTCTAGGCAACTTTGTAACAAAATCCATGGTCAAATGTTCCCACTTCCATTCTGGAATCTCAAGCTGTTTCAACGAACCATACGGCTTTTGGTGTTCAGCTTTAACTTGAGAACAAATATGACAAGAACTAACAAACCTTGCTACCTCCATTTTCATTGTAGGCCACCAATACAAAGGTTTCAAATCATTATACATTTTAGTACTTCCCGGATGTACAGACAATCTGGACTTGTGGGCTTCATTCAAAATAACATTGCGAAGATCGCCAAACAAAGGAATCCAAACACGAGACTGAAAGGTTTTTAATCCCCTCGAATCATCTACTAACAATTCCTTTCGATTTAACATAATCTCAGATTTCAAATTATGATCTAACAACGCCTCTAACTGTGCAGCTTTTATCTGAGCCACCAAATCAGAAGAAACTTCTAAACGCATAACATAAACTCGATCAGAAGTTACCTTGCGGCTTAAAGCATCAGCAACCACATTGGCTTTCCCTGGATGGTATTTAATCTCACAATCATAGTCCTTGATTAATTCTAACCATCGTCTCTGTCGCATATTTAACTCTTGCTGTGAAAATATATACTGAAGATTCTTGTGATCTGTACAAATAATACATTTGGTACCATACAAGTAATGCCTCCAGATTTTCAAAGCAAACACAACCGCTGCAAGTTCTAAATCATGGGTAGGATAATTTCTTTCATGAGGTTTGAGCTGACGAGAAGCATAAGCAATCACACGATCTCGCTGCATCAAAACACAACCCAAACCAGAAATCGATGCATCACAGTAAACAACAAAATTATCGGACCCATCTGGCAATGCTAACACAGGAGCCTGACATAACAACTGTTTCAGAGTCTGAAAAGTTGTTTCCTGTTGTTCAGTCCATACAAACTTTTCATCCTTACGGGTCAACTTAGTCAACGAACCGGCAATTTTAGAAAAATCTTTAATAAACTTCCGGTAATAACCCGCCAAACCAAGAAAACTTTTTATTTCTGAAGCAGACTTTGGAGCTTTCCAATTCATTACAGCTTCAATTTTCGAAGGATCAACTTTAACACCATCATTACAAATAATATGACCCAAAAACTGTACTTCCCGAATCCAAAATTCACATTTAGAAAACTTTGCATACAAATGTTCTCTCTTTAAGGTTTCCAATACCAACCTCAAATGCATTCCATGCTCTGATTCGGATTTAGAATATACCAAAATGTCATCGATAAACACAATCACAAATTTATCAAGAAAAGGTCGACAAACACGGTTCATCAAATCCATAAAAACTGCTGGAGCATTCGTCAAACCAAAAGGCATAACCAGGAATTCAAAATGACCATACCTGGTTCTAAATGCAGTTTTAGAAATATCACAATCCCTAACACGAACTTGATGATAACCTGATCTCAAATCAATCTTTGAATAAAATGAAGATCCCTGCAACTGATCAAATAAATCATCTATCCGAGGCAGAGGATATTTATTCTTTACTGTCCTTTTATTCAATTCCCTATAGTCAATGCACATTCTAAAAGACTCATCTTTCTTTTTCACAAACAGAACTGGTGCACCCCAGGGAGAAGAACTAGGTCTAATAAACCCTTTATCCAACAACTCCTGTATCTGATTCATCATTTCACGTATCTCAGACGGAGCTAATCTATAAGGGGCTTTGGCTATAGGTGAAGAGCCAGGAACAAGATCAATCTGGTATTCAATTTCCCTAACCGGTGGTAAACCAGGTAATTCATCAGGGAATACTTCCGGATACTCAGAAACAACCGGTACATCAGAAAGGGACTTCTTTTCTAACTTAGCATCAATCACATAAGCTAGATACGATTCACAGCCCTTAAACAAAGATTTCCTAGCTTTCATCATACTAATCAAAGGTATACAAACATTATCCCGTTCTCCTCGAGCCACGACATATGACTTTTCAGAGATTGGAATTCTAATCAGCTTATTGTGGCAATCTATGCTTGCTTTATACTGACTTAACCAATCCATACCAATAATCACATCAAAACTAGCAATTGGCATCAACAGAAAGGAAATTGGAAAAGTCTGGCTATCTATCATAATACTAGCTCCAATTACCGAGGTGGTAACAGGAACCGATTTGCCACTAGCTATTTCTACCTCAACTGGGTTTGTTATCACAGTAGGCATCATTTTCAACTTATCACAGAAGTACATGGATACAAAAGAACAATTTGCACCAGAATCAAACAAAACACGAGCTGGTACAGAATTTACAAGAAAAGTACCTGTGATCACGTCATCTGTATGGACAGCTTCATCCACTGTCATTTGAAAAGCCCTACTAACTGCAGATGGTGGAGTCTTCCGCTTCTGACCTAAAGAAGCTGATGAACCAACAACTGTCCCTGAACCCTGTCTCTTAGCCTCAGAACACTGATTTGCACGATGACCTTCCTTATGGCAATTCCAGCACACATAAGTAGGAAAAACACAATCTTTGGCTTCATGCCCAATCACACCACATTTTACACATCTAGTGGTTTGCACAGTACACGGCCCAAAATGTCTAGCTCTACACTTAATACACCAATTGGGACGATCAGAAGTACCACCACGACTTTCTTGTTTCTTACCCTGCTGATTTCCTTGCCACCGTTGCTTACCTTTACCAGAAAATTCACTCTTAGATTTCTGAGAAACCATTTCTTTACTTGGTACTTGTTGAGGTTTCAAATCACTGTCAACAGATCGAGCTAACATGAAAGCTTGAGGAAGAGAGCTCGCTAATCTCACTGAAGTTCGATAATGATTAGGTAAAGTACCCACAAACTGTTCTATCTGAGTTCTCTCATCAGGAACCCACTGCTGAACAAACCTGAGTTTCTCTGTGAACTGATTTATCAAATCATCCATTGACATGTTATCAGTTAATTGTAAATCCATAAACTCTTTTCTAATCCGAGCTATATCATAGTTTGAACAATACTGCTTACAAACTTCATTACGAAAATCAGACCATCGGATAGATGCTTTCTGAAAAGAAGATAATACAGAAGTGATCGAGTCCCACCAATTCATAGCTGCTCCTTTTAAAAGTTGAGTTACATAAGGAACTTTCAGTTCTTCCTCACATTGACAGACTTCAAATTTCTTTTCAACATCTCTCAACCAATCTAGAGTCACAGAAGGATTCGTACTACCCGAATACACAGATGGATTACTGCTCATAAAGGTTTTAAAAGAACACACCTTTTGCTTTGGCGGTGAAATTGTACCAAACACAGGATGAGAAGATTCAGCCTCTTTTTGTTGTTTATACATTCTAAGCGCTTGGTTTTCCTCTTCCAAATGAAGCAAATACTGATCCCTTTCTGCCTCCTCTCTAGCATAGAAAGAAGTACCAGCATGTTCATTACGGTCATCATGAGTCTCAGCAGCAACTTCAGGCCTTGAGGCATTATTAGGGTTAACAGGTAGTTGCTCGTTATCCGCCATATCTGTAAACACCACAACAGCTTACAAATCATTAGTCGTTAGCACCTACTCTACTAACAGTTTCACATTCAGTACATAATCACATTCCCAAGAATGTTTGACCCAACACAATCAAAGTTTAGGATTGAACATACAATCATATTCAATTGCCCCAAACTATTGCTCTGATACCAACTTATAACGCCCCTCATTTAATACAACAATATAATATTAAGTCTGGCGGAAGCGAATAATTGAAATACATATTCTATTAAAATCCTGCTAGAAATTTTCGCAAACCTTTATACAATATGTTTAACTATTAAACAAACATAGTTAACATGTTTACAACCCAGGGCATTATATGCTATAAAACATTATTTATTACAAACTGGATCAGAGTTGTAAGTTTCAAACATTCCCAGCATCAAAACATCCTTCCTGACTACCCACATAATATACATCACCTGCAGGAAGTAAATTGAGGGATTAGCACGAAGCTAAGTGAATGAATAATCAACTACAATTCAATTTAGCTAACAATCTGTTCACAATCAATAATGCAACAAATATCGTCAAGAGGAACGGTGGCTCCTAGAGACCCTGTTCCGGGTGGCCTCATCAGAACACTTAAACCCCACTGTCGGCCAAAACAGCGAGTAACCGCTAACCCAATGCTAATCTCCATCAACACATGTACGCAACCCTGTGTTGACCAACATTAGCAATCAAGTCCAACTGACAATCTAGTTGACCTCTGGATTATACATTACAAGTCAATGTACAACAAGCAACCAATCAAATGACATCTCATTTCAAGGTTAACATGCTATCAATAGTAATCCTATAATCACTGATTGAAAGCAAACTGACATAACCAAATCAAACTGTGAGTCTCAAATCCACTCACCTGATTATCTCGTTTCACTTACTCAGCTGTCTTATCTCGCTGAGCTCTTTGTTTATCTGAGAATCAACAATCAGGTAGAAGTTAGAAATCAAGATCGTAACACTTGAATCACATCAATTTAAATCATTAGGAACTTAACTCAATTAACATTACAAATATCATAAGTTCCTAAATACAACAACTATCATGTATTATTATGTTAATAAGTACAATTTACATTGCAAACAACAAGTTAGAACAAGTCTTAAAAGTTAAACAAAACATTTGCTGGAATACCACACAACCCGCCGACTGAGGTACATACCCGCCGGCTTCCACCTACAACCCGCCGGTTCACATAAATAAGCCACCGGGTGAATTAAAAGTTGCGGTAACAGAACCTAAACACGTTTTAAAGGCTGTAGGAGCCGCCGGGTACGGGTTTTACCCGCCGGATCCCCGGTTTAGGCATACTACCCGCCGGGTACAGGTGAAACCCGCCGGGTTCACCCCCTGCACCAGCAAACCCCCAACAGTTCCAAAACCCTGCTCGAACTAAATTTCTAAAATTCATCAAAACCAGTTCTATGATCACTTTAGACATAACAATTAGTCACTATAACATGTACTATCATATAGTATCAAATCCCAAACATCAAAATCCTCATACAACATCAACTATCATTATCTAGTTAAGTTAATTCAATTCACTTACCACTTAGAAATAGGAACAAGATGATGGTGATGATTAACTAGCTAGGATCAAGATCAAAATCACCTCAAGATCACTATTTGGAATTGATTTCAAGATTTCTAGCTTGTAGGTTCAAGGGTTTTAAAGGGTTTTAGGGTTTTGTTTCTAAAAATGGAAAGTAAAGAAACTTTCCTAAAAAGGAAACTATATAAGTCGGCTCACATTTTACACCGACCCGCATCCACTTAAAACTAGTCCCTTTTCAATCTATTGCTTGGAACCTAAAAACCATTTGCGAGAAACTTCTTTTATTGCACCGTCAACTATAGTAAATTAAAACAAACAATAATTTACTAAGCACAATAAGTCCTGAGGCTTATTTAAATAAGTTTCGCAAATAAACAAATAATATCAAATAATTTCTAATACGATTAAATATATCAATTTAAAATTAGAAATTACCGGACTAAAAGAGAGGATGTTACATAAACCCTACTAAACCCTAAACCTATTAAACCCTAATAAATCCTAAACCCTAATTCTTAAACTCTATACTTAAATTAAATATTTAACCAAATATTAACACATGTGTTAGCAATTAGTAAAACCCACCAAAAAAAGGTGAAAAAAAAATTCATCGAAAGTATTCCTTGATGGACGGCAAATCGAAGAGGATCAAACGTTGAATCTAATGGTGCAATTTTCATAATTTTTCGATTTGTCGTTTGTGAGATATTTAAGTTAGGGGGTAAATGGGTTTTTAACATGTGAGTATTCTCTTTATACACATGGCACCCTTCCATTGGTACTTCCATTCTTTTCAAAATCCTTGTACTTTCCTGATCTTTTTTCATGTAATAAAATAAAAAAAATTAATAATAATAACACTCATTTAATACTCATACTCTACAAATAATAAGAGGTAAACAAATACGTCACCTATCATATACACTAGATCAAAATTTTAAAATCTCTGAAACGTAATTAATTGTCATGAATGTGAAGAATTTAGAATTACAATTACGATTTGGATTTTGCTAAACATAGCCCTTAGGGCTATGGATAACAACTAACTTCTCATGAGTGGTTAGTAGATTATGGTTAAAAAACTAACAAATGTTGTTAATGTTGGCTATATAACTACATGTGGTTGACGGTTTTATGACGGTTTAAGGAAGTTGGTGGTTATTTTCATAGGGGTGGTTGTTATTCATAGCTCAAAGGGCTACAAATAGCAATTTCCTTAAGATTTTTCTAGTTGGGCTATTTTCCCGCTAATATGTGACTACGTACTTTTGGTATACAATTTAAATAATATAAAGTTATAATAATTTATAATAAAAGTGTAAGTTTAAAGTTTATATAATAATTTGACCAAGTCTTAATTAAGAGATGTTTCATCGTATTTATCGGACCGGTTCATGTGTATGTGTATATTAATTAAAATCGAACCTTCCTGGCTAGCTAGTTATTATAGTCTAATTAACGGGTAAAGCTGGGCGGCAAATTAATTAGAGCCACACAATTATTAGCATCTTATTTTCTTGTTCACATTTTAATTTGCAATCTCAATTTGCCAAGTGTTTGTAAAATTCGCTTGTTCTCTATTAAAAAAAGGTTGCAAACTCATATCTTACGTGACACAAATCATATCATATAATTAAGAAAAAAAATCAAATTTCATTATATATAAGTTTAATCTAAGGCATTAAAATTGCTTCGTAAAATAACATTGTAATTTGTAATGTTTAGAAAATGGTGAGTTGTTGGTGTTTTATTTGGATAAGCCTAGCGTGGATCAATCTGGGTTGCGAACATTTTTAGTTTAGGCTATTATAGGTGTCGGTTTTCTATCAAGCAGGTGCAAGGCAAAGCTTATGTGTTTATTTAGGTTGTTTGATAGAAGGTTTTATTCACAACTTTTGTATCTCGTAGCGTCTTGCTATTTTTATATCTTATATAACATCTGTTGTTCAAAAAATAATAATAATAATAAGTAACGTGTTTTTTCAATGTTTGTAAAATGTATTTTTAGGTGTTCAAGACTCAAATTTACTTGTTTTTAATTTATTAATTGTTGATCATTTCAAATTTTCATATCATGTAATTTTGCTCAATTATGACCTTAGTAAAACAAAAATGAACATTAAGATAACAAATAAAGAATATTATATTTTGTAATATTATAAGTATAAGTATAAAAATAAAAGATATGTAATTCTCGTGAGCTTATTTCGTGAGTTGTTTCTTTGTATGGCTTTTTTGGGTGTTCCAATGTAGTTTGTTGGTGTTGTTTTGATGCTGAATGCCTACATCTTGAAGCTCGTCTTTAATTCTTGTTTTCTTTTGCTCAATTTGAGCTTGTTTAATGCAATTTATCGCTTTGTAAAAATATTAGTATATAATAATTAATTAATATATGTCATATGTTAAGTGATGACAACCATTAACCGTGTATGATTCAATATCGACAAGCGAGGAAATAAGGGGAATCTGGGTTTAACGATGGAGGACCACGGTGACACGGTTTTAGTTTTATATAGACCAAGATTTAACGAATATAATTATTTTAGTTATAGTTACTGCAATTTCCTGACTATTTCAATATTTTATACATACATAATTTAATCATTAATTAAATAATAGTAATTAAATGCTCCTTATAGCCAGATTTATTATAATTTTTTGTCAGAAGTAGTTCCACTTATAATTTGAAACACTATAGTAATAATTAATTAAATATTAAATAAATGATTTGATATGATAATACTCATGTTAATTAGGAATCGAATGATTAAAGTACCAATGAATGTATATATCAGTATATTTGTAGTTGCTTGTGAGCCAACTTTATTATCATTTACAGGGGCGGATTTAGGATTTATTAATTGGAGGGGTAAATTTTTTTTTGTTTGTTTACCTGTTCAATTATAGGAGGTAAAACTTAAAAAATACTCGTATCATATATACCTTTAAAAATTTTCTTTTTTACATGATTTGAGAATTTTAGGGGGGTAGCTGCCCCCGTGCCCCCTCTACATCCGCCCCTGATCATTTATCAACCTTTTACCACTTTCAATTTTTTAGTAGACATGAATTATACTTATTTCCAAATAATTTGATACACTCTTTTTAAAATGAATCTACAACTCGTAATGTGATCAAAAGATACACTCAACCAAAGTTCGTTTGGTGCTGATAATAATATTAATATAATCATTCAAAAGTCTACTTTAATCGGTCCGGCGCCCCGGCCTACATATTGTTATCGTTATGGAAATTTATAAAATTTAGGTAAATAATGCTTTTGAAAAGCAACGGCTTTTTTATTTAAAATATTTAAACATGTTTTATCTATTTATTTCATCCCATCCCAACTTGGAGTAGCCTACCTAGCTTGTTTTTTTATTTGTATACAGAATGTAGATGCTTCTCGTCACCACAGTTTCATTCCATTTAATCACATAATTATTTGTCTTATATCATTGTTTTTGTGACATATTTGTTTTTTTATTCATCCATTACGCAAATGCCCTCAATTAAATGATTTATAATATAATATGATACGAAAGGTAATTGTGTAAAAATTTAAATAACATATCTACACAAAATAGGTACTTATCTAAATAATTAATAGTATTATTATTATACATGATTAATTTACCGTATCTAAAATCTTAGGAAATTGCATAGTAGTTATCACGTATCAGTGTGACATGTTGACATGTTCTCATTACTAGTTATGTTTTCGATACTTAACAGAATGTAAGCTAATTCTTTCTAAAAAGGATATTATAGATATTAATTAATTGATGTTTATATTGGTGGGGTTCAGAGGAGCAGCCCCTTTACGAGAGGTAAAAAAGGTAGGTTTTTAGCCGACCAAAAGTTCACATGTGTCCCCCCTTTATTCTACCGGGGACTATTTTACAATATCGACAAATTTAAGGACCTGCCCGAAAAATTGCCCAAAATTTATTCAAAAATTTGCAAAAAAATTATGCATTCAAAAAATCTGATAATATGCAAGATCCCGTAAAAAGAATAAAATGCAGGGAAAAAATGTTAAAATGCAGTGAACAACATAAAATGCATTAAACAAAGTAAAGTGAATAAAAATGTTGAAAAAACGTAAAATGCAGTGAAATAACATAAAATGCAGTAAACAAAGTAAAATGTATAAAAATGCTAAAAAAACGTAAAATGCAATTAATTAAGCGTAAAATGCAGTAGAATAAACATAAAATGCAATGACTTTTTCCAGATCTACTTTTTAGAAGTAGATCTAAAATGCCTAAAATGCAGTAACCTACATGTAAAATGAAGTGACGTTTTTCATATCCACCTTTTTAGATCTAGATCTGAAAAAGTAGAACTAGATCTACTTTTCCAGATCTAAATCTGAAAAGTAGATCTACATCTACATGTTCAAATCTAGATGATGAAGGTGATTGTGGACGACGATGGTAAAGGTGAAGGTTTGGTAGCGGTGAAAGTAGACGGTGGTGGTGGACGGTAAAGGTGACGCTAAAGGTGAACGGTGAAAGTAAAGATGAAGATAAAGGTGGAGGTGATGGTGAACGATAGCGGTGAGGGTGGCGGTGAAGGTAGACAGTAAGGGTGACGGTGGTGGTGGATGGTGAAGGTGGTGGTGGTGGCGACGGAGAAGGTGGCGGCGGAGAAGGTGGCGGCGGAAAAGGTGGTGGCCGGAGAAGGTGGCGGCGGTGAAAGGTGGTTGTGGTGGTGGCGGTGAAAGGTGGTGGTGGCGGCGACGACGACGGTGAAAGGTGGTGGTTGTGGTGGTGGCGGTGAAAGGTGGTGGTGGCGACGACGACGACGGTGAAAGGTGGTGGTGGTGGTGAGAGGTGAGTGGTGAGTGGAAGAGATGATTTTCTTGTGTTTTGTGTGAGAAGAGAGAGAGAGGTAAGAGGCAAGAATGAGCTGACCAAACATTTGTCCTAGTTTTACCCCTCAAAATATATTTTACATAAATTGCATTTAGGTAGGGCTGTTCAAATTCGGATATCCGAATTTCGGATATCCGAAAATTCGGATAGTGAATTATGGTATCCGAAATCCGAATCCGAAATTTCGGATATCCGAAATTTCGGATACGGATAACGGATAATCCGAAAATATAACACGCCACAATTTCTCATGACAAATTTTTTTTTTTTTTTTTTAAACTCGGAAGCGGAATCCCATTCATATTAACGCTGATGACATTATGTCATCAACCAAAACATATTACAAGTTATAAGTATTAACTGCTCGTTTACAAACCATTAGCTTATCATAATTATTAGATAACAAAACATGAACCATTGTCTAACAAAATCAGAGTAATACTGGTCAAACAACTCCCAATCACTCCTTACCCAGTCCCAGTCACATCAAAACCTGCAAGGAGTAAATAACGGAATTAGCACGAAGCTAAGTGAATAAACCTGTTACAAACAGTTTGACTTAGCTATAACAATATCAATTATCAGCAATATCACTTTGACACAACATCACCAAGAGGATCGGTGGTCCTCGTGGAGCCCTCAGACCGCGGTGGCCCACCAAGCAACACTTACAATCACTGCAGGCCATTACAGTGATTTTACCGATAACTGACTGCTACCTTTAGTCAATATGTGTTCCATTCTCAACACATAATTACAAATCTCACATTGACTAACCTGTAGCAATCAGTCCAACAATTGTTGACCTCCGAATCACCAGAATGCACATAGGCAACACATCACAGTTATATATATATATATATATCTCAGCAATATAATCAACAATCCCTATATTTATATTGTTGTAACCAATATGTCACAACCAAATCACACTGAAGTTCCAAGTCAATTCACCTGTCAACTTCAATTCACTTACTCAGCTGACTAATTCACCGAGTCTTCGGCGTGTCTGAAAACACAACAGAATTACAATTAGTAATTCATTTCACAAACGTAATTTAATCAAACGTAACATTAACCGAATATCAGTAATTATATCAGTTATCACGTACCATATAATATTATGACCTTTAATTGTACATATTGCATTTATATTACAATATTATGATCAACATAATCATCAAATGTTATAACAATCAAAATCCTGGAAACCAGAAAGTATCCGCCGGGTCTACCCGTTACCCGCCGGGTAACCCAGACAAGCCGCTTGGTACTGATCCAAACCGCCGGGAACAATTCATTTTGGTGGAACAGAACCAAAATGTGTTTTAAAGCTAATTTTAGCCGCCGGGTTGCCCTTCTAACCCGCCGGGTTCTCGGTTTGGGCCACTAGCCGCCGGGTAAGGATAGTACCCGCCGGGTACTATCCATCTTCCAGCGCCCATCGCCTGAACCAAAACCCAGCTCCGAAAATCATATCCAAATTCACAAACTCAACATACTACTCAGTTTTATGGTCATAACAATACCAACTAACATCTTATAACTTCCTATAAGGTTACAAACATCAATTTCTACTTAACAATTTTAATAACCCATCAATTCTTAACAATTAACTTTAAAGACTAATTTAAAAGCTAACTTATCAAATAGAGTAATTAAGTGAAGATGATGAGTTAGATGAACAACAAGATCAGATTACAGCTTCAAGTTTTTGATTTAGTGCTTAGGTTCTAGGTTTTGTTCTTCAAGGGTTTTGAAGTTATGAAAAAAATGGAGAACTTTCCTCTTTTGGAAGGTTTAAAAATGAGTCGGCCCAAATTTTAAAACCGACTCCGTATTCACTTAAAATTAGCCCCCTTTCAATCTATTGTCTGGAACCTAGAAACCATTTTCGAGAAAACTATTTTATTTTACCGTAAGCTACAACTATTTAAAACAGTTAATATTTCACTATTCACAATTCGCCAATTAACTTACTTATCTAAGTTATAGTTCAAATCATATAAAATGCACAATAATTAAAATATAACAACTAATAACATTTAAGTAAGGGAATTTACCAGATTACCCTCAAGTCACAGAAGCGGGCGTTACAGAAAATATTCGAAAAAAGAGATTGAGAATCTGCAGTTGAGGATAATGAGAAGATTGAGAAATTAGAACTTGAAAACAACAAAATATTACCCAATAATTCTATACATATAATCGACTTATTACACAAACAAAGATTGGGTTCTGCATTTATGTGCTAAATAGTGGGATATTCACGAGATTCGAATAGGATTATTTTATTTGAATCTTTCAACCAATCTTGGCAACAATACTCACTGCTCACATCCGATAATATGCAATTGAAAAAAAATACTTACGGTTTACAGCAGATGAGAAAGAAAGAAAGATAACGACTAAATTTAATGTTATTATGACGCGAGTGAGATTTGGATTTCAAGGAATCTGGAGTTCAACGATTTTGATAGCAAGAAGGAGACTTACTTGGGCCTTTTAGTGTTTAAATTGAAAGGTGAATATAGGGTTTTTTAAGAATGGGGGTTTCGTTCACAGACATTTTAGTAATTTGGGAGCATAGAAAACAACAATATAAAAACATATAATTATTTTCGGATATTTCGGATATCCGAAATATCCGAAAATTTTGAAAATCGTTATCCGAATTCGAAATTTCGGATATCCGAAATTCGGATATCCGAAATTTCGGGTATCCGAATTTTCGGATAATTTCGGATCGGATTTTCGGATATTCGGATTTCGGATTCGGATACGGATATTTTTGAACACCCCTACATTTAGGTCCCTCCATTCAAAAGTATTTGCAAAAACATCTGAGAGTGACATGGCATCATATGAAGCATTGGATCATAAAATGGATGGTGAGGATGAAGCTGCTCTCCCTGCTCCTCAAACCCCCCTTTGCTTTCCTGAACCTTTGTTTATTTATATTAGTATTTTTAATTTTAATTAATTACAGAGAAATGCTTTGTTTGACTATTTAACAAGGTTGTCAAGATCGGAATCTTACCTAGTATCGTTTTTGTCTTCACAAGATCGGAATCGTAAGATCAGATCGGAATCGTAAGATCCTACTTATACATTATGGTCTCATAAATGTGTATTATAATACATATAAAAGATCAAATGCACGACAAATTAATCAAACTTTTATAGTTTAAGCACCGTAACATCAATTCATACTTGTCATAAGGAATTAGAACACTATATTTGTTATTAAAGATATAGATTTTCACGTGATAAATTATTTTAGTTTAAGAATTGAATAGTTTTACGTGTAGTAATTGATTAAAAAATAAGGGTAAATAATGGTTTAATCACCAAACTTTCAACTTTTTTTCGTTTTAACCCTTCAACTTTTTTTTTAACGTTTTAAGCCTTCAACTTACGGGTTGACCAATTTTTAATCCCTTCACTTTAATTGACCGTACGAAACAGCCATTTGTATGACTTGTAACCGGCGACGTGGCAATTGTACACAAAGCCAAAGAATTAGCGACGACATGTCATCGCTAAATGTCGTCGCTAAAACCCTACAGAGACGACATGTCGTCGCTAAAACCCTACAGCGACGACATGTAGATGCCACGTAGATGCCAACTGTACAAAAACCGGCTACACTAGGTCACAATCAAGGTGAATGGCAAAATTAACAGGTCAATTGTAAGTTGAAGGCTTAAAACGTTAAAAAAAAAGTTGAAGGGTTAAAACGAAAAAAAGTTGAAAGTTTGGTGATTAAACCATTATTTACCCAAAAAATAAACCTATTAACCTTTTATTGGACAAAAATCAACTAGTTTATATTTTGTTAACTCATATATTCATGTTAAGTAAGATCGGATCGGATCGAGATTATAATAACCTATGCTCAAATCTACATAAGATCGGGATCCTAAGCAGATCCTATGATTTTAAGATTTTACGTAAGATTCGTTCACATGATCATAAAATCGTAAGATTTTAAGATCAAGATCGGAATCTTAACAACTATGCTATTTAACAAATATAGTTAATTAAGTTATTGACTTATTTCATCATGCTAAACAAAAGTCGGTATGTTTAATTTTAAAAAAACTGTCAAGACCCGGCTGCTGGCATGCCGAGTGAAACCCTTTTAAATCTTCAATTAATCTTTATTTTATTTTTCATTTTTATGAAATGAAAATTGAGAACGTTGGTATTGACTTTGACTTTTTGAATAATTCTCACCGCCAACACGCCATAAAATCCCCATACAATCACAATTCTTTCCCATTAATTATTTTCGTCGATAACCGATAACGCTAATTAGTAATCGGTGATCCTAGATTTCAAAAAAACAATGAAGAATAACAACAATCATAACCACAACCACAATCAATTAATCTCATTGTTTAAAATCTTCAATGCTCCATTACACTTATCAAATCTATTATCACTAATACTATTTTTCGCTTTTGGTTTATGTTTCGGTATAATTCTCACTTTCCATCTCAAAAACATTTCATTCAATCTTCAATTCACACAATTCTCTCTTTCCACCAATACCACCACCGTAACACCACCGCTAGCAACAACAACAACTCCGCCGCCTGTGCCGGAGAAAGTTGGGCTGAAAAACTACCTGAAGGTGCCGGAATTAATGCATGATATGACGGATGAAGAGTTGATATGGAGAGCATCAATGGTGCCGAAAGTAAAAGAGTATCCGTTCGATCGGAAGCCCACAGTGGCGTTTATGTTTCTGACGAGAGGTCCGGTGGTGTTGTCGCCGTTGTGGGATCAGTTTTTTAAAGGGCATGAAGGTCTTTTCACCATTTATGTTCATAGCTCTAATTCTAGCTTTAATTCTAGCTCTAATGTCACCGAACCGGAAGATTCTGTTTTTTATGGCCGGAGAATCCCCAGTAAGGTAACATTATATTTTCCTTGTGATATTTTTTATTTAATTCAAAGATTTATTGTTTAAGCATTTTCTATGTTAATTTTGTTGCGTATAACAATATTCATGTTCGGTTATCAACTTTTTATCACAAATAAAATAATTGGATCTTACTTAATTACAAAGAACATTAGAGGACTATTTATAATCATTGGAGCTTATTAGCATTTAACTAATTATTAGTTAAAAACTTAAACTTAGGTTATTATTTTTGGTTTTGTCACAAATAAATCATTTTAGTTTTCCTTAGACGGTAAGCAAACCTTTTATTGATTATTGTGTTTGTAATTTTTGTCAAATGATTCATATTTCTTTATTTAACTTTATAAATGATCCACTTGTATGTTGAATCTAAGCTGGATTCCAGAGCAACATGGTGCCGGCCTTCTTTACAAAAGCTTGCTCTGTTTTTTTATATCATTTAAAATACTTTTTTTCTGTTATAAATTATAAATAAAGCTCTTGGGGACATTTGATTCAGTTGGATCTGGATTCATTTATATTTTTTTTATATCTAGCCATGTGAGCTTTGATTATTGACTTAAATGATTTTACAACCTTTTTATTAAGTACAATTAGAGCACACGGAGTGGTGACGGCCTAAATACAGTGTTCTGAGTGAGAATTTTGTGGTGAAGATTTTGTGGAGTGGTAACAGTGTTCTGGACGGTGTTCTGGACATAAATTTTTTTTTTTTTTATTAAAGTTTATACCTTTGAAATCAAAAAATGAGGACACCGTTTGATACAGCTTCTGGAAGAGGATTTTGAAGCAAGAACGCTGACGAGAACGCTGTCGAGAACGCCGTCACGGAGTGACAGAACGCCGTTTTACGGCGTTCAAGACGAAGAATTTTGATGAGAACACTGCCACTCCGTGTGCTCTTAGAATAATCAGTCTTTTAGTGATTGGTATGTATTCAAAAAATAAACTTATATAGTCCACAAATGTTCTAATGTATCACTTTCAATGAATTGCAGTATGTTGAATGGGGAAAGGTTAACATGATTGAAGCCGAGCGTCGATTATTAGCAAATGCGCTGCTAGATTTCTCAAACCAACGATTTGTCTTGCTCTCGGAATCTTGCATTCCCCTATTTAATTTCTCGACGGTTTACTCTTACCTTATGAACTCACAACATAACTTTGTTGAGTCCTATGACATGGAGGGTCCTGTTGGCCGTGGACGATATAGTCAAAATATGGCCCCTGTTGTAGATATTGAAGAATGGCGAAAAGGGTCACAATGGTTTGAAATGGACCGTGACTTGGCCATTGAAGTGATCTCTGATAAGACGTATTTCTCAGTTTTCCATGATTTTTGTGACGGCCTATGTTATTCGGATGAGCATTACTTGCCAACATTTGTCACCAAGAACTTTGGAGAAACGAATTCTAATAGGACGTTGACCTTTGTTGACTGGGCAAAAGGGGGGCCACACCCGACTAAGTACACGCAAAACGATGTGACTGAGGAGTTTTTGGAGAAGTTAAGGAATGATAGAAGTTGCGAGTATAATGGTAAGGAAAACCAAATATGTCACTTGTTTGCAAGGAAGTTCACACTTCAAGCTCTGGATAGATTGTTAAGAATTGCACCAAAGCTTATGCAATTCAACCTATAGGTTTTTTTTTTGAAAATATTTATTTTTGGTTATTTTCTTGAGATTATTTTATTCTTATATACATATTGAACAATTGAGCTCAGATAGTGGAAAGCCTTTTTCTCTTTTGATTTTTTGTGTTTTTTTTGAGTGATTGTGATATATAACAGATTATATGTCATCCATAACATTCTTATGGACATCTCAGTAAAAAAAATCCATATGTGATGCTAATAATTCTTGCAATATAGCTTCCCTACTTTCACCTACCCAAAATTAGTTGTTGAGGAAGACGGCTACCCGCTATTTGAAAAGGTTGTCCAATAAAATTAGTTAGTTGGTTACTTAACATTCGAATAGTACAAGGGACAAATCCTTATCAAAATTTAATAATAATATGTTGTTATTCCAAAGTGTGAAACAATAATTTAAGTGGATTATTTGTAAACCACATAAACTTCCATCTATCTTATATACAAAAGGACAATAACGCTGACATCACTTATGCTGATTTGTCACACTCTCAGGCCATAGTCTTGCTGAGGTGTCCGCCTCTTACGAATTTGCTGATGTCACATGCTCTCTAACATATTAATTAATGCTTCAAATATGTAAAAAATTTTTTTTTTTCGTAATTAATACTTTGGCTGTCTTTGTGACTTCCAAAAAATCATATGTAGACTCAATAATATCTGCTGCTTCTTTGATTGGCAGACTCTTGCACGCCTGTGGTTTATGTGGAATTTGAATGGATCTCAGTTTCTTATCATTATGCTATGCACGCCTCCCTTTCCCGTTTTCCACTGTTACCTCTACAAACAAGAATTCAAACTCATCACAATTATTCAAACTCTTCATCTGTTTTTTCCATTCATCTACTAAAAAACCTTCCTCTCTTCATTTTCTCCACACCATCATTTTCTGGCATCTTCTTTAAGCTTCATCACGAGGTTAGGTATCTCAATTCATCTTTATTTTACCTATTATAGTGTTTGTTCAATCTATTTGTTGATTACAAACTTTATTTGTTTAGTTAATGCTTTGATTTTTGTTGTTTTAGGGTTTTCTTTTGCTCGATTTTGTTAGTTTAGGTTATTAAGTTTTATGTGTTTGGGTTCATGTAAACAGTTATTGATTATCTTTTAATTATTTGTTGATTAACCATCTTTATCAGGAGTTCCTTTGAAGCAGATTTAACCATCTTGATCGGATGTTTTCGAGGTAATTATGTAAGTAGATAAAACATATTTGATTGTATTCTATTTAGTTTTGTTACTTGATTTTTGTTATTAAACATATTTGAATTTTATGTCCCATGAACCATGGAGAGAGCGAATTGGCCGTAGGATGAAAGAACGACATGAGAGTGGTCGGTTGATTGGTGTTTGGCGACAACAGTAAGTTTTGTTTTCTTTTGTTAAAGGCCAAATGATTATAGATGATTAATTTGTCACTGGAGGAAGTGACGATCATATTGGATTATTCATCGATTGGGCTGGCAATTGCGGTGTCCCAACGGTGTGGGATAGTAATGACACGAGGAGTGGTAGTGGTGCTCGCCGGAGTGGCATCGGTGTTCACCGGAGCAATAACAAAAGGATCAGCTGAGAATCTTATATGTCCCAAGGTTTGCTGCTACTCTTCCTCTGCTTTGTATATCTTTTGTTTTAATATTATGCTTCTATTTAATTGTTTTTATTGATGATTTGTTTTATACTTATTTTTTTCTTCTTGTGAAATCAATCTATTGCAGATTCTTGCCTTATAATAAGTATTTTGTTCAAATTCTTTAAGGATTGAGCAATAATTGATAGTAAGGGTTAGATTTGTGGTTGATAAAGTATTACTACTGTTATAAGAACTTTGCAGTCCATTAGCCTCCCATCATGTGAAAATTTTATATTTGTTTTTCAATTCTTGAATATAATACGTAGTATTTAAGGCCACACATGAAGATTGCCAATGATCAATATACTTTGCAGATGGTTATCTAAGACTTTAAATACATTGTTGAGCTTTAAGTTACTACTTGATTTAATGCTTTCATAAAGTTTAATATATACGGTAACTTTAACTTAAATTCAGTTTTGACATTTATAAAAGTTTGCTGGAGAAATCCCCCTCTACCAAAAAAACATGATTTCAGTCGATTAGTTCTTGGTTTTGTTTCTTAAACCTTGATCTTTTGCAAATTCAAACTCTATTATATTAAACTTTTGATGGCTGATCCTTCATTATAGGTGGCAATATGGGTGGTTTTGGTAGAGTTGGGTAGAATGAGGCTGATTTAATTATACGTGTTGCAAGTCCGTAGATAATTTGTCTAAGGGTTTTGCTTATATTCTAATTGTCAATTTTGTAATTTGTAAAAGATGAACTATGCCCAGGTTTTTGCATCTTTTCTTGGTGGCCATAAATTTCTATATATTTTTTGTATGTTTTCATGTGGTCATTTTCTTATTATAATACTTATCATTATGATTGTGTTTTTGAATGGGACATTATGAAAGATTATTACAGTGATTCGGTTTTTGTTTTTTAGATTGTGAAGGAAAGTAAAACGTGTTAGATTTTTGCATGTTCAAATGGGAATTTTGATTAATATTTTTTCTCTAATTTGATTTTTAGGCTTGGAGACAATCAACAAAAGTTAAGAATGTTGTGAAGTTGCAAGCATAATATAGGCATAAGTACAATAAACTGTTCAGTCAAGAGGTATACGTAGTAGTTAATATGCCATGAGGCTATACTATGGGTCTTAAAATATTATCAGTTTAGTTTGTAATGGTTTGGTTTCGATATTTTTCCTACGGTGGTTCTCCTTTATGGTTGTTTAGAATGTCACTGAATTGGAAATTTGACTTCAAACTATGATGAAACTGATCAAGCATTTCCGAATTCTTTGTATTTAATAAGGAAAAACAGCTTTGTTGTGACACCCGTCAAATTAGGACTATTAATTAGGGCCTAATCAATTGTAAATACATGTAATTAGTCTGTGTTAGGCTAATTAATGTATCAAAATATATATTGTTGAATATATACGATTATGCGATTTGATTAAATCGTACAAGTTTCAAATCGAATGTAATTCGACTCAATTAAATACGGACGTTGGTGAACAAATTTTATTAAATAATATAACATTATTTAATAACGCTATTATATTCAAAATATTATTTTTATAATATTTCAATGCAAACTCGTATCGTACAAATAAAATTTACGCGATTAAATATTTAACACACGACCAACCAAAACAAGTTAAAGATTATAAATTTTATAACTCAATAATTAGGTATTTGATGAAATACCTCAACAAAAATACCGGATAACTTTTCGTAATTTAAAACGTATATTTAAAGTGTAAAATAATTATTTAACGTTTAAACGATTGGGAAAACGAACACCGCATGGAGCGAAATCGCAGGAAACGAAAAATGGGTAAAGCCCACACCCGTGGACCCCACCCAATCGGCCAACAAAGGGGGAAAACCCCCTCCCCACCTTTCATTTCATCATCACCGTCCTTTTTCTCCATTCTCTCTCTCTTTCTTTTCTCTCAAATACCAAACCACCACCACCACACTAATTCGCAAAATAACACCTCGAAACGATTTCAAATCATCACGCTCGTTTGGAATAAAAGAACCATGGCATCACGATCTACAACTTCATCTTTTCGGAATTTTGATTCGCCACCGCGTAAGTTTCCTACAAAATCCCGAAACCCTTCGATTTGGTATATTTTCGTTTGTTTATTGTTTCCATAGGTTCAAAATGTCCAAATATGAGTTGGGTAAAAGATTTGGGTTGAACGGTGGCCGGAAAACTCGTTTTGTGCTCGAAATCCGCCGAACAGTTGGAAGTGTCGCTAGTGTGCCAAAAACAGTGCTAGTGACACTAGCTAAGTGTCGCTATGCCTAAGTGTCGCCCTTATAGCGACACTACTTAAGTGTCGCTGAAATACTTAACTAGAATTATATTAGCGACACTCCCTTTAGTGACGCCAAAATTCAGAAGTGTCGCCTATAGCGACACTAATCAAGTGTCGCCAATCAATTGAAAATCAGAAATCTAGCGACACTCACCAAGTGTCGCCTAACTAGTGTCGCCTATAGCGACACTAGCCAAGTGTCGCCAAAAACAGAAAAGTTGAAATATTTTTCTAAGTCTTGAAACATTTTATACCAACCAAATCGGATACGATACAACTTATACACGAGACATATGTACTTTGTTAAGTATACAACCACGCAAATATAATAATAAAAGTCGAGATTATTATTACAAACAATCACCAACGGACCGTACACGTTTTCAAAACACAAGTTAATCAAACAACCAAATCGTAGTAATTTGGACATTATAGTTGAACAAACAACTACAAAGGTAGTCTTTGCAACTACCTACTCATATTAATAACCATCGCGTGTCGTGGACACCCTCAGGTTATCTGTCTGCGGACATCTCATTGCTTGATTAAGCATCGTACGTTTATTGATCAAACACTCCGAGACTCAGGTGAGTCTCATAGCCCCTCTTTTTTACCGCTTTTCACTCAGGGGTGTGATTCAATGCTTATTTTAACATGTGAACGCAAGTACAAACTTTTCAATATACTACATGAGTTATTTTCCACTAATCATTTTAAAGTCCTCCGTCAGCATAGTTTGGTAATAAGTTGTAGCGTGATTATTAGTATATGGTACCATATAGGATTGACCCTCCTCGTCCGGGTTAGCATGCACTAACTGGGTAAACGGATGTACTAATAATTGTTCAGACGATTGTAGATTAGGCACTCGTGGAGGCACCTCGCTCGGAATTCTCTATATGGGACCCGACCCTCGAGTTAAGCTCAGACTATGTGCTCATGGCTGTATACACTACTATTATTTATTTGCTGGATGCAAATCATTACTTAAATCTTGCGGTTCATATGATATTATTTGATTCAAACCTGTGAGCTCACCAGCTTTTAGCTGACCCATTTTAGCATGTATCACAGGTACCCAGCAGTAGATTGGACTGCCACAGGATTACTATAGCTAGAGTCAGCATGCAGACACTAGAGATTTTATTGCATTAGTATATTTTGTACAAGTACTTATGTACTGAAATCTCTCACTTAATCGAACACGAGCTATGTACAGCTTCAAATGTTGTAAACATTTCGTATATTAATATATTTTGTTAAAACGACGCATATAGAGTCGTTTGCTATATCTATTTGTGCTTTGATTATTGATTGGTAACACCCAAAGTATGCTTCCGCCAAACAGTAAATTTGGGGGTGTTACATTTGTATTGAAATTACACTTTGAGCGTATTCATTAACCATATGACCATCTTAGTTATTATATATGGTCATTTTTTGTCATTTTCTTGATTTGAATCTCTGTTTGCTTGCAACCCATTATAAATGGATCATTTTTGGTTGTATTAGTGGATTCTAATGCAAGTTTACTTATGATGCAGGTACCTTCAAGGATCGAAAGACAACCCTCGAGGAATATGATTTTTCTTTGTCATCTCCTATTCTTTTTATGTTTTAGAGTAATCATTTCTACATCTCTATGTTGCTGCCTTTTTATTATCAACAAGTCTTCGATTCATTTGTAATCACAGTTTCTCATATATTTTGTAAGTTCTATAGTTAACTAAATTTCCATATAAATAATTTCTCATATATGTTTTGTTTTCTTGCCGTTGACTTTTTGTGGTCAAAGTAGATATTGGGTACATATTTGTAATCTACATACTACACTACAGGCACCTGCCCTCCATTTTTGCCAATCAAGATAGGGTGATGAATAGCCAATCCTGCATTGCTATTGCTTGGGTTTGGGTCAATGGGATGGTTTGAGCAGCTATGGAGGCTGGAAATGTAAGGTCAACGTTGGTATTAGCTTCTGCCATCACTTCTGGTTACATATATCAGTTACCAATGTTATGCACAAAACAGAAATTTTTCGTGCTCTTATAAAATCGGCTTCTTCACTTCCATTTTCTTAGGTTATTTCATCATATGCAACTACCTTATGTATTGAATGAAGTTTACATATTTCTGGTGTGAGTGGAAGCAAGGTATCTGAACACATGAAGAAGTACCCTGATGCAAAGGCAATAAAGCTCAAGATTGGTGATTCTACAAGCCGATTCCTAATATGTGGTTATTATGTTTTAAACCGCTTAATTGGGTCATGTTACAACATTAATATATTGTAAGTTTAAAATACTATGGGAAATAAGCAAAATGCTTTTAACTATAATTTGTTCAACCGTGACTGTAGCCAAGTTTTGTTCATGTTGTACCTTTAGTATAGACCTTTGTTTAATCACTTTTGAGTTTTACTTATATATTTGTATATATGCATTTTGACTTTATTATTACTTTTCATTTTTATCTTACTTCATGTCATCATTGCTTAATTCCCTATAATACGAGTGTAATTAACATTTGCTAATTGTGACACCCAGTCAAAAATGACCCAAAATTTGGTCCAAATTTAAACTTTTATGTCGCGTATTATATACGTGTTAATACTCAAGTACTCAAGTATTATATATATATGTATATATATATAACCCGAAACGATTATTTAATAATCACATATACACGAATCTGATAGAACGAAGAAACTAAAAATGTACAATTGTTCAAAACATTTTTAAATAAAGTATTATTGTTGAGAATAATAATTATTTACTTCATTAGAAATTTAAATACATTTTGGACACAGAAAACTATCCGTATATTTTAAGTAAAACAAAGATACAATTTTATATCTCCGTAAAAACATTTTTATAAAATATTTCAATTAGAAACATATACGATTATATTTTTAGAGATTTATCATTTTAAAAGATTATACTACTTTACGATCGGGTACACGAACACGGAGCAAAAAATACCACCTAACTACAATAATTGGAGGCCGGTATACAACCGACCTCAATTATTTGATACACACACACGCACACAACTCTGTTCTCTATCTCTTCTCTCGGTTCCAATTTCAACAACAACAACAATCAACAAACTAACAACATCAACATAATCATCATCACCATCTTCATCTTGGATCATCATCATCATCGTGTTCGTCACCATCTTCCTTCCTCACGGTTCCGTTTTAAATTTGTAAGAATCACTCACTTTTTCTTTTGAATTTTGTGTTCATAAACTTAATATAAGTATGTATTAAAGTTATATCTATGTATTATATCCGAAAAATGATGTTATAAACTGGTTTGGGGATGAATTGCACATCAGACCCGAAAGAAACAACCCACCCGGACGGGTGGATCAAGACACCCGGACGGGTCACCACACTCACCCGGACGGGTATGTGGCCCCACCCGGACGGGTCACTTGCTTCCAGCCCACCATCTTTTGTAGTTTTGTAGTTCTCTCAGTTACGCACGTCTGGGCAGCTTGATCGCCTAAATCCGAGTTCGTATGAGAAAGTTATGGCCAAAACGGTGCAACATAGTTAAATCAGCAAAATGCACCATCTTTTCATATTTTCTTCCCCAATCTTTAACCTTAACACATGAGACCAATTTCAAGCTAAAAAAAAGTATCTAAAGTTCATAAAATCAACTAGAAACAAGTACAAAAATTGTATTTTGAAATATGATTTCAATTCCGTCACCAACGGGCCGTACACTTTTACAAACTACAAACTTAATTGGATTTCAAACATATAAACGTAAATACTAGTCGAATGCGTTGAACATAACTAATCAAGCGAACAATTATACGAATGAATTACTAAACATCCACTTACAAATATATAATCTCGCGTGTTTAGGGTGCTATGAAGTTACACTTGGTACACGCACGCACATTTAGGATTGCTTGCTCTTCAGGTGAGTCTCACAGCCCCTTTTTACTGTTTTACTATTTTGGGGGAGATGCATCACTTGTTTTACTTGAATACATGTATAAATGTATTGACTTCTTACTTGTACTTATTGTGTTACAAACTTATAAACAAAATGCTTTACTGATTTACAAACTTACCGATTTCTACTTTACCACCTTATGGGTTTACTACTTTACGGAGTTACTACTCCACAAACTTACTATGTTACCGATATATTATTTTACTACTGTACAAACTTAGTGACTCACTGTTTTACTATGATACTGATACTTTGCTACTTTACAAATGAAGTGATTCACTGTTTTACTACATTACTGATTTACTACCTTGCCACTGTACAAACTTAGCAACTGACTGCTTTACTACTTACCGATATACCGAATTGCATGAGTTTCCGTTTAATCCAATGAAGTCCTCTGAATCATAGTTGTTAGTTATGGGATAAGCGCGAGTTTTAGTATATGGATCCATATGGGACTGACAATCCCCGCTCAGGGTGGTAGCGCCACCACGAACCGTACTCGTATAAATGGGCGTTTTCTACTCGTTTCATATGAGTGTTTTTGGATTAGCACTCACGAAGGACACTATTACGTACGTTAAGCTTCGACTATGATGGCTCATGGCAGACCTTACTTACCTAATTACCTGTGTGTAATTGATACTTACTTACCTAATTACCTGTGTGTAATTGATACTTACTTACCTAATTACCTGTGTGTAATTGATACTTACTTACCAAATTACTTGCGTGTAATTGTTACCTACTTCCTCTATTACATTGTGAAATTGTAGTTCACTGTTATACTTACTCATGACTTGATTTACTTACTGATGTTGTACTAAACTTTTTATTACTATTCATTACAAACCTGTGAGAATCACCAACCTTTTGGTTGACGCTTTTAGTGATGCATTCTCAGGTATTCAGCGTCAGTAGTGACGGCCCGCAGGATATGCTAAGCTAGTACGAGTCGCATGCATACACCCTTATGAAGATTTTACTTGCATTATCTTTTGTACTTTGGTTATGTACTTAAAATTTTCGGAATCAATTTGCGAACTCGCTATTGATGTATACTTATGACTTAAAACCTTGTACTATTTTTGGTAAGGTAATGTATTTTTCTAAAACGTCTCATTTAGAGTCGTTTGCTATTTAATCTTTGTGTTTGATATTTGATTAGTAGCACCCCAAAACTCGCTTCCGCAAAACATTAAAATAGGGTTGTTACACTAATTTACATACTATTTTAGATCAAAAGTGCTTTATCATGACTATAATAAGCTCAAAGATTTAATGCATATATTAATACTTTACTCAATATATGTGAACTTGAAAATCAAAATATTACGACTAATTCATATGTTATACTTGGGAAACATAATTCTAACATAATTCTTTATCAAACCCGTGTATTCACGGGTCAATAAACTAGTACTTAAAACTTGTTAATGGATCTGGCCGACCTGTTTTGAACAATCTTAAAACTTTATTGCTGTTTAACTGTTTTAACATATTTAGATGGCAAAATGAATTTGTTGTACGGATTGGGCTAGTGGTTACCATCGTAGCATGAGAGGAGACAGCTCGAAATCAAGGCTCGATGAATTGGCATGGTGGGCTGTGAGGGAACCATGTGGTCCAGATACTTGGAACAGAATAACAGATATATTACTCACTGGCAGTTTGTTAGTTAGAATCAAAGTAGTATGACTGACACCCAAAAAGGGCTGCATCTTGGGAGATTATGAAAACTTAAAGGCCATCCTGGTTTCTACCTAGAAAGGGAAAACCGGAATTATGTCCAACAGTTCAATTTGATGTAGTAAAATGTAAATAGTCATATACTACTGAAAAAATTAATTAGGCCCTGAACTGTTTTAGCTTAGTACTCTGTACTCATAATATGATAATAAAGTATATTTTGTAACTGATTAATTGGTACTCCGTAGATGAAAGCCTAGAAAACGACCATCCGGGAAAGTGGGCCGATATCCAATTTCATTGGACTATGGGCTACATCAAGAAGGCTAAGTTTATGTCAGGTTCCTTAAGTTGGCCCAATTCTCAATACTACTTGCACAGTTGCACAGTTGCACTTGTGTAATACAAATCACTGAAACATGACATAACTTGTAAATATATAAGAGCTTACGTATGATTTATAGTAAATCATCAAGACCATGATTTGATCCAAATACACACTTATACTATAATACTATATCACCTTAAAACAATAAATAAAAATGAGTCATCCCATATGTTATCAACTATCAAGAACCTTAGTCACTGACTCGTCATTTCTATAACAGAAGGCGAGTCAGTGACTGAATTGAGCGTGTCACGTCTTGGTGACACCTCAACTCCTTGTATGTCGTGAATCATTTTAACGACATGGTCCATTATAGGACGTTGATCTGGCCCACTTGCGGTACAAGATATTGCAATGTTTAACAACGCTACCATTTCTTCTTCAATGTCCTTGTAACTCATCAACTCCAAATCAAACACTTCCGCCGTCCATTCTTCTCTCACCACCGATTGGACCCACCGTGGCAAGTCCACGACCCCACCACCATTTTCCATCGTGGACGGGCTTTTTCCGGTGAGCAGTTCCATTAATAGGACCCCAAACGAGTACACGTCGGATTTTTGAGTGGTTTTACGAATATTGGTCGATGATAGTTCAGGTGCACGGTAGCCATTGGAGCGTTGGGCAGCAGATGGAGGGGTGAATGTGGAGAGGCCGAAATCTGACACCCGAGCGTCGCCGGAATTATCGAGGAGAATGTTGGTGGATTTGATGTTACCATGGGTGAGTTTGCTGGAGTTGTGAATAAAGGCTAGACCTGTGGCTGCTCCGGCTGCAATTCTCAGCCTTGTTGACCAGTCTAACGGTGTTCTTCCTGGTCCTCTGTTTCCTGTTTCATACAAATAACAAAATAACCATTAAATATTACTAGTAATTACCGTGACCAATATTTTTGTATGTCACATGGGATTCATAATCATCCTATCCATTTCATTGATGTTATTATTTGAGAAAAAACATCCATGATCATTGGGTCATAATTCCTTTTGGTAATGTTCATTTATTTCTCAAGCTACTTTAATTTACTACTTCAATTCTGACTTTTATTTTTGTTTCACTTTTTCTTTTTATCTTGGACCATCTTAGCATATCTCTTCTTCTTTTGTCTTAAAGCTTTTATTCAACACCCACATATAAATACAACATATTATTAATATTAATTAATAAATAATAATATAAGTTTTATAAAAAAAACTACTTAATAACAACAAAATAAAAATCACCATCATGAACAACTAAGTAACAAGGACAAATTAATTAACCAATCACTATCCTTCTTAACAAATGAGTAGTATATCATATTTTTGTTTCCTTACATACAAATTGCATAATTTTTATATAATGTTGTTTTACAAATCGCGTTTTTATATACAATTTTTTTTCTTATTTATAACATAGACTTCATGTAACATACGCATACGAGAAATGTTACGCATACTAAAAATTTACCAAGACTTGTATGTAAATTACCAAAATCGACAGACGAAACAACCAAATTAACTTCATTTTTCTCTATTTTACGTCGTTCTTTCGTATAAACTGATCCGTATCATCTTGTATATAATAATAACCTTCTATAAATTTACAAAAATGTGACATTTTTATGAAATATATAATAAATTAATAACAGTTTAAGCAAAGTTAATACGGGGTATCATTAAAAAAATAAAAATTGAGGGTTTGAATTAACGCGTACCATGAAGAAGCCAAAACAAGTTACCATTATTCATATAATCATAAACCAACAACTTCTCCTCTTTAGCAAAATAATAAGCCTTCAAACTAACAACATTTTCATGCTTTAACCTTCCCAAAATCTCCATCCTTTCTTCAAACTCTTTCTTACCACCAACAACCACCTCCTTCAACCGCTTCACCACCACCACACCACCATCATCCAACACCGCCTTATACGCCGTCCCTAACCCACCTTTCCCCAGCATTTCCGCAGACGCCCTCAACAAATCGTCTAGCTCAAACCTCTTCCCACCATCCAAAAACACCATTCTACCCTTTTCATCAGAATTTCGATACACCACCTTCTTCTCACCTTCTAAAACATTCTTCTCAACCGTTTTCCCCGCAAAGTAACAATACAAAAGTAGCGAAACTAACAATAACACCAAAATATCTCCGGTTATTATCGCCACCATCGCAAGTTTACTAATTTTTCCACCACTACTTCCGTCTCTACTTTCCTCTGGAACCGCGGCCGTTGATGGTACTACAGGCCGCGTGCCACATTTACTAATACGAATATCGCATAAAAACGGATTATTTAAGAATACTGTTTTCGGGAAACCTGTCAAACTGTCAGGTATTTCCCCGGAAACGTTATTTTTGGAAATATTAAAATCTTTTAACCTTGTTAAATTTAAAAAACTAATAAAACCCGAAAAATTATTTTCTTCTAGACGTAAAGTTAATAAACTAGTCAAACGATTAACGGTAACGGGTATATTACCTGAAATGTTATTATACGATAAATCTAAACGATATAAGGATGGTAAAGGTGACGGAAACCCGCCCGAAAAATTATTATGTGACAAAAAAGCAAGTTTTAAGGAAGTTAGATTGGAGAGATTAGGAATGGGGCCGGTAAGTTGGTTATGTTTGAGAGAGAGGACCCGGAGTTTAACAAGTGAAGTGAGTGAGTCGAACGGGCCGTGTAGGTTGAGTCCTTCCAGTACAAGCCCGGTGACTCGATTGTGAAGACAAGTGACACCGTGGAAGGAAGGCGTGGTGTGACACGGATTTGATGTGTTTGTGGTCCATGAGTTGAGTTTGTTTGAGATGTCCGAGGTTGTTTTGAATGCGAGTAACGCGGCGAGGTCGGGGTGTGTGGCGGCTTGGAGGAGAGTGAGGTGGAGGATGAGGAGGAGTACGGTGGTGGAATGGAGATGCGACGGTGGCGATGGTGGTGACATTTTTGTTAAGTTTGTGAGAATATATGGTGGAGTGTTGGAGTTCTATATATGTTCTTTTTATTGGTTCACAAACGCTATAGATTTTTCTTGTTTCAAATGATTATAAATTAAAGTTTATCATCCGAATTTATACTTTTATATATATATTTCATTTTATTTCATATGTAGTATTATTCAAACTAAAGAGTAAAGACTAAAGAGACATGTTTCGTGGTATACGCATATTAATTTTAATTGTATTAAAACCAAGTTGTTGATGTTAACATTATATTTTAGATTATTTATATAAATAAACCATTTGGTACTTGATTATCGGTAGATAGTTAAGCTGTAATTAAACATATACATTTCTTTTGAAAATAGACACCAAAAGTCATTATAATATCTTTAATCAACGAAGTTAAGATAATGTTGTTGATCTATGATTATAACATATCATATATATTTAATAAATAGTAGTACTCCGTAATAAATAAAAGGAATAAAAAATGAAAGACAAGACTATTGTCTAGTTTGTTTTTGATACATAAATATATTAGTTAGGTTTATAAATATATATAACATCACTTTCATAAATAAAGAGTATGGGTTTGGTTATAGGTCAATAAATTATAGAGGTACTATTGTTTTATGTAAATGTACATATGTTATTGGTTATGAGACAATTAAGAAGTGAAATTTTAACGAAATTAACACACTAATCAATTACTATTTAAAATTTAATACATGTGATTGATATATGCATTATGTCACACCTTTCATAGAAGTAGTAATAATTCTTAAATAACTGATTATAATATAAATAACATATTTAAACAAACAAAAAAATACGGAGTAGCAAAAAGACATTGTTTTTCTGCGTAGGTGACGGTAGTTAGACCGTTCCCATCGCTAAACGTCGGCTTGCTTCAGTTTGCAACCGACGAAGTGACCGCGATAACATCACTTCGTCAGTTCGCTTCGTCACTTTTTAACGTCGGATATCCGACGTAGGTTTAGTTATTTGTTTTTTTTTCTTTTTCTTTTGTGTGTATTATATTAAAGGTAAATTGATAAATGCAAGATCCAAATATCAAAGTGACGGGTCACTGATGGCAAATGTCCATCAGTTTCAGTCAGTTTTTGAAAAAGCTGACATGACTCAGTCTGTTTCAGTCAGTTTTAGTCACGGATGGAAGGAGTCGTATCGTTCGACTAGATTGATATTTGATTTAAAGGAAAATATTATGTGCAACAAACTACACTCAAGCAATTAAACATGACAAATATCGATCCTAATGCTCTTTCGTAACACCATATAATCAAAACTTTCTCACAATTAATAATGTAATTTCAACCATATATTCAAATCATTCAACAATCTTTTTCTTTCTTTATCACTTTTCCTTTCTCAAAATCGTATATTATTGTCTCCATGTCCGAATAGCTTTCTTGAAAATAGCAATTTTTAGTTTGCTTTCCCATTTAAGAAGAAAACCAAACTTCTATCTAACTCTTCCTCCTCACTAAACTTTCAATTCACCCATCTTTTGCTTTTAGCACATATCGGTTTAGTTGCATATGCATGTACCTAATAAACAAACCATGGTTTAAAGTTCAAATTCGGCTTACCATCGTTTTAGATGAATTGAAGTTATATAAGAAAGACATAGGCAGGGCGTCGGAGCTTACGTAAGACAACCATCATAAGAAAATAAAACTACAAGACGAATACATCATACGTATCAATCATCATTAATGTAACAATTCATCCCACATGAACTGCATAACTAAATTATAACCACCTTATCAGCTTTAAGTTGTGAGCTTTTAACAACTTTCATTATGTTTTTAAGCTCGAAACACAAAATTGCACCAGCTCACTTTTTGTTTTGGGGTGTTATTACGCGCAATGATTCGTACACTATCAATTTTTCTCCGTACATCACAAAATATGTGTTATGTCATTGTACAGTACAACAACTTAAAGCATGTTTAATATTGAACGGAGAAACAACTTAAAGCATGTTTAATAGTGAACGGAGAAAAATTGATGGTGTACGAATCATCATCTTTATTATATTTATATTTGATTAACCTAATTTAATATAATACAAAAGGATACCTATATAAAAGTATTTGTAGATATATTTTTGAACATGTAACCATTTAGGAAGGGAGTGAAAGGGGCTCATCGTAGTCGTGAACAAAACCGGGTATTGGCCGTACCCGACCCGACCCGAATACCCGAACCGGGTATTGGTCAAAGTCAAAAAACCGGTTTTTGGTCAACCCGACCCAGAACCGACCCGGTTTTGGGTGGGGGAAAACCCAACCCTATCCTAACCGGTTGGTAACGGGTAGGAACCGGTTCGGGTCTAATACCCGGTTCCAAACCGGGTACGGTGTACCCGCCGGGTATATATGGTTCCAGCCGGGTAGACTGTGTTCCCGCCGGGTATCTATTGTTCCCGCCGGGTACTTTGGCTTGATCCACTACTGTCCTCATTTTCCAAACAGTACCTGCCGGGTACAAAAGTACAGGCCGGGTACTAAAGGCTTGATCCAGCATAACTAACCATTTCCCGCTGTAATTTCACTTAATTTCATATAGAAAAGTGTTTATGGATGTCGTTCTACAAAAATGTACCCAAAGGCCATCCACAGTCAAGCATTCCAAAATAACCAAATATAAAATTAAAAGTACTTAAATAAACCGTAATCAAATTGTCAAGAAAAGTGTCTGAATCATACGAGGCACGCAAGCACTCAAAATGGGGAATAGTCATAGGGGAATCCACGCTCCTCTTGCTCTCTCTCCTGCTGCCTTCGATACTCTTCCTGCAGCTCTGCCAAGGCGGCACCCTCGTCATAAACCGGTGGTGGATAGCTTGCTCCAGACTGACCCCACATGGGTGGGTAGTGGTAGGCTGTAGGTCGGTAGTTGGGCACCACTTCAGAAAGTCTTTGTGTGTTGTGTGCCGACCAAGCGTTGTGGTAACGCTGTGCTCCATGCTCGTACCTGACTTCCTGGGAAAAATTATCATGGCTAACCTGAAGGCCCTGAATACCATGCATAACATCCAGCATGGATGGCAGTGCTGCGCCTTGCTGCTGGAAACCTCCCTGCTCATATGCAGCTTCTTCCTGTTGATGTTGTTCTTGTTCCACCTGCTGTTGTCTTCTTCTTCTTCTCGGTGGTTGAGCCGCTTGCTCCTCTGGTGGTGGTTCCTGGTAGGGCACGAACCGGTTATTGACAACTGAGACAGCCTGTGCCCCCTGAAACTGAACTAGCCCTACTGTTTTTGGCCTAGTCGTCACTCGCTCTAAATTGTCAAAACTGATGTTGAAGGACTTGGCAATCCTAGTCACAAATTGTCCCCCACAGATAGGGGATGCCCCTCTAATCCCGCTAGCATTATGATGTAAATACCAGGCAACAGCGTATGGAACATTGATATTCTCCTCCGCTACAAACTTCCTCATATACCATAAGTCGGCGAAACCGACTCTCTCTGTGTTCTCCCTTCTATGAGAAATGGTATGCGCAAGACATCGTTGGATAACCCGCAACTGCATGTCCTCTATATCTTTGTATGAATTTCCACCTCTAGCGTAAGGTATTTGTGAAAATTCGTGCCATACATCCTTGGGAAAAAACTCCGTCTCGATCATCTCACTAGCCATCAAATAATCCTCAAAATGAGTTGCATCCAGCTGCTCTCGAGAATAAATGCCCAAACAGGCAGCAAGTTCCACCATACTCATTTTCCTTGGTTGACCTCCCAGTCGGAAAGTCATGAAATTTTTATCAGTCGCCGACTCAACATCCTCTTTCATTTCATATGTGCTGTGGAATTCCACGCATAGCTCTTTGTATACCTGCTCATTAATCTTGAATATGCCTTCCCATTCTTCATATTCGAATGGTATGTGATCCACGAAATAACGTTGCCTAATCAATTCCTTAATTCCAGCGGCTACCCCTGCTTGTTCTAGTGGTTCCCAATCGACCACCCGAGATAAATCACATTCTTTCACCCTCAATAAGTTCAGTTTCTGACAGTATATATTGTACTTTGTTAACCTGTTACTAAATCTAAGCCAAGGGTGAATTGTCTCGGGAATAAGTTGAGCATCAATGCTCATCGGCTGAGGGCGGTCACCCTCTTCATCGTTAGCAGTACCAGAGGTTATAGCATAACCCCTTTGGACAAGTTGAAAATGAAAAGCTTGTAAAGTCTCACGTTGGCGTAAACCACATACAAACATGTTGTATGTCGAATTCCATCTTACGTGCATGTCCCAATTAGGGGTTAAAAAAATGTTCTCCGTATCCTTACACAATTTCATATAAAGTTTGTATCTAGCCTTACCCTTACAAAATATATCTTGCAACATGTTTTTATACGCGTCTTTTACTTCACTTATTTGTTGAACCGCTAACCCGTCTTGCACAACCAAGTTAATTATGTGTGCAACACATCTACTATGGTAGAAAATGCCTTTCAAAGGTGGGTTGTATTTTAGTATTAATTTTTGAACGGCGTTTGTGTTATTACTCGCATTATCAAACGAGATAGAAAAAACCTTTTGTTCTAATTTAAACATTTTCATTACATCCCGTAACATGCAAAATAAATTTTGACCCGTGTGAGGATACTCAAAGTCTTCAAAAGCAATGGTACGTTTCATCATTTGCCAAGTTGAGGGATCAACCCAATGTGCGGTAACACAAAGGTACGAACCGGGCAAACCATGAGGAGCCGACCAAACATCGGTTGTTAGTGATACACTTGTAGTTAAGTTTTCAAAACCGGTTATTAGTTGAATTTTAGCATTTTTCCATAATTTAAGTGCATCACGTCTAAGAGTAAGACGTGATACATGATTATATCGGGGTTGAAGAGTATTTTGAATAACCTTAGTAAGCCGAGGGTTGTCGAAGTGGTTGAACGGCAAAGCTTCTTGAATCACAAAGCCGGCAAATGCTTCTCGACAACGATCCGCTTGGTATGTGAAAATACCTCCATCCCGTGACATGGTTGCTTGACCCTCCTCCGGATTAGTTTTGTTTGCATTACAATACTTTAAAGTATGTTTGCTCAAAGTTGAGTTGGAGTCGGCTTTTAAAAAACTCCCACATCGTTTACAATGTGCTTTAGTCGAACCATCCGACAACAAAACTTTGTCAAAGTTACACCAAATCTCCGGATTACGTTTTGTTGTAAAGACTTGAACAATGGTTGGTGCATTTGACGCATTTGACGAACCAACAAAATCGTTAGTTGAGGAACTTTGAGTTGCCATTATGAGAGCGTTTTGAGAGGATGAGAGTAATGTTTTGAGAGTTTCGTATGTAAATCGTAAGCGTTTTGAGTGTTTTTTCACTAGAATGAGTGAGTTTGAGTGTTGTAACTAACCCAAACCCAATGTATCTATTTATACTAGTTTTAGGATGGCAAAATGGTAAAAAAATGCAAAAAAAAACGGATATAAAACGGCTAGGAGCTCAAACACAACGACTAGTGTAAAAACCGGGTACAAACCGGGTATTAAAACCGGTTTTTGGAACCGGTTCGGGTACAACCCGGGTCCAACCCGATTTGAAACGTATTGGGCCGTACCCGGTTTGGTACCCGCCGGGTACTAGTAAAACCCGAACCGGGTATTCAAAAACCGGTTCCAAATCGGTTCCGGTTTCGGTTTTTAAATCGGGTTCGGTTCCGGTTTCGGGTTTTTTTTTCACCCCTAGCTCATCGTACCAATCCTGCTGTCATCCTAAAACCAACAGCCACATGAGTAGCAAACTTAAGTAGCAAACCCATTTAATGGTGTTTGGTTTTAATTGATGGGTAGCTTTCATGGTTTCTGTTGTTTGGTGTCCAATGTGGGGTTACCATTTTTTAAATTTAATTTATGATTCTTGCCATGTGCTTTTGGCAATGTGTGTACATCAATACAAACATCTGCTAGCTAATTTCCAACTCATGCTTATTAGTTGTATATCTATACTTTTAATCCAGTGAACAACTTTGTACAGATGGACACAGTGCTCATTTTTCATATCTGAAATTAAACTCAAAAGTGACATAAACCGAAAATAAATGACTAGATCTTTGATATATTGCACAAGAATACTTGAGAATTCAAGTCAGTACAATAGAATTTCAAGAAATTAGTGGTGGTCGCGACCTAAACGTTTCCATCATACGATACAACTCATGAAAACATTATTGGTGATTTTTGCACTTGTATAGCGACCTAACGAATCAAGGATCAATGAAAAAACCAAAGAATATTTGGGTTGAAAAATTGAGTCAGAAATTAAGTTACTTTGATTCCACTGGGTCGTTTTCCTTCCATTGCGTCCTTTTTATCACAACAACCGGCACAAAGAAACGGACCTTGCCATGGTTTTGAACTCCTTGAGAAGACAGAACCTGTATCAACGGATATAGGCTCACTTGCAGATAGGTCAGCTTGACACACGGCACACATAAATAGTCCAGAAGTCATTGAACCACCCATGTCATCGTTTCCCAATCTACACGTATTAAATAAATATCGTCACTAACCTCATACAGGAAGCAGTTATTTCATAAAAATTTCCTAAAAATAAGCCATTCAGTATTGCATTACGCGCTAGATGGTTTAGGATGAATGTGAAAATAGAAGCATAGAGAATGCAAGTCTAACCTTTCTGCAAGCATTGCAGAACCTTCTTCGAAAAGTTCCTCAACGTTGCCTACAGCAGACAGTTTGTTGGACAATTTAGCAGCGGAATTACGGAACTTGGCTTTGAACAACAGCATTCTGAGCTTGCTTTGAGTTTTACGAGGAGGAGGAGGTGGCAATGAAGTAGCAGGCACGACTAAATCAACAACTATGCATGTTGTATCATCTTTCAGTCCCCTTGTTCTTAATGCTTCCTGAATAAATCATCTATTAGATATGTATTTTCAAAATTTGTCATTCATACTTGAAAGCATTATGCATCTTTTCAATTAATGACACGTAACTGTATATTCTAGTATTTTGGGGCAAAATCTGTATCAGTTCAGTTATAGTGATGATGATGATAATACACAATATAACTTGAAGTCTTCCCAAAAAGGAAAAAAAATTGCAACTTCTATAATGGGAACGTGAAAACTGTACACGTTTCTTTTCTGGGATGTTAGCTGATAATTACAAATGCTTACATTGTAAACTCGTATAGAGCTACAGTAATTGTTGCCATATACATTAGAAATATATTGATACCTTTATATTGCGTATCTCGTGAAGCGTTGGTAAGTGTTTTAACTTTTTAAATACCTAACCATTCTAAAGTAGTAAACTTACTGTTATTTTCAAATGAGGTGTAATAAGATATACTATAAATAGAAACTACCTTGACTACTTGCCTAGCAGCAAGTTCAGAAGGCAAACAACGGCATGATTGTGCAGCAATCTCAGATGACAAAGCATCCCAAATTCCATCAGAAGCAATTATAAGCCTTCCACCACCATTCGAAAGCTTCACTTGCTTCACATGTGGTATCGGAACGATAAATTCGCCAACATCCATATCACCAATTGATCTAGAAAGACATAACCCTCCAGGCCAACAACGAAGCGGTCCTATCTGTCACAATATCAACAAATCCATCAAAATATGAAGCTAATTAACTCTTAAACTAACTATCTTTTGACTTAAAAAAAGAGTCAAACCTCAGGCCCACCGATAACATTGAGCCTTCCCACTTCCCCTCCACTAGCAGTTACACGTTCCCTTCTGAAAATAGCACTTTCAAATCAAACCATGTTTCCCATCAAGAAATATAGGTACGTGTATTGAGAGAATATAGATTTTTACTCACTCCTCGCTGTTTTCTTCTAGCCTGTGGTCAATGGTCAAAATCGACACAGTTCCATCAGGTGTATCAAGAATGCAGCGAGAGTCTCCACAAGAAGCAACTGTCACTGTCCATCTATCAACAATAACGAGCGTCGCAGTTGTTCCCGATGTTAGACCTGGTCAAAAGTCAACCAAATTATTAGTTTTCATACCAGATATATGAGAAGGCTGGGGGTGTAAAACGGGTCATACCTTTGCTTTGAAATTGTTTATCGGTCTTGACAAAACCAGCCACCAAAGCTCTAGGTAAAGCCTGAAGCCACTCGTCACGTTTAAGACCACAAGGTATGGCATCCAAGACATGATTTAACAAATTATCTCGCGAATATATTGCTGCAGCATCGCCATTGTGACCATCAAAAATCTGAAAATATAAATGGAATAATAGATTAAGCATTTAAATTTTCTGATATACTTATCGCTCAAAACTACTCACACTCATGTGAGAGCATAAGCTACACTTTCATCATCTATCATCTTTTAAGAAGATGAATTCACAAAGAAGCCATTTTGATTGCTCTAACACTTAGCCTGTTAGAAAATTGTGCAATTTTTCATAAAGAATATCTCTCTCTCTTAAGATCTTGAAAGATACCGACACCCCTTTATGACAACTGAGAATAATTCACTACTCGTACAAAAAGCTTGAGATTTGACTGAAAGCGAGGGTGTTTGAGTGCTAGTAAAACGTATCAGATACCCCCTAGTCGTAAATCGATCAATACCATTGTTTTGTGTAATGATCCATGAAAAAAGCAATCATATTTTGCTTTAAAACACGGCATCAGAAGAAATATTGTCACTTTAAGAGTAGTTAACTAAATGGATCACAATCTCACATTTGAAATCTCTTTAAAAATCTTGTTATAACATAACTTTAATGATATTTCATTGAATTTAGATCCAAAACCATAATCATGAAAGAAAGAAATATGATCATAGCTACAAAAACATTCACAAATCATCACTATTAACATCAAGCTATTGCATAATTAAGAACAACATACCCCAAAAACCGAAAAACTTGAGGAAGGATCCCCTTGAATTCTCTGGCAATCGGTTTTCATCAAGAAATAATCTTCGCCTTTTCTCGATTGAGCAGCACACCCATATCTCACAGATGGTTTCTCCATCTTTTCACTTCTCAATTCTCTACTCATTAATGCAGCTAAAGATACAAGATCAGAGTGATGTGAATGCATCTTCAACCTTGATCCCATACTTAACACTTACCCAAACACCCTTCTTCACAAATTTCGCTTCACAAACAAATTTCTAAGATTTCAACTTACTGATCATCACATTCAGATAATCCCAATTCAAGAATTGCTTTCTTGATTAACCTTAGAAGCACATTTCATGTATTAACAAGAACACATAAAGATTAAAACTTTATTGTGTAGGAATCACCATCAAGAAAAACCCAAAAAAAAAAAACTAAATAAATTTAGAGAATTTATATGATATAAAAATAGAAACTTGTAAACAGCTAATAGAAGGTAAAGATTCCAACTTTATACAAAATGCAGATTACCCACAAAAAAACAATATGAAAACAAAATGTAGATCTGATAACTAACAAGGAAACAGACAATTGTAGTATGAAAAAACAAATAAAACATCAAAAATAGGAAAAGCACAACGCGGAAATTAAACGCGGATTTAGATGACAGCTATGAACTTGAAATCAATCAATTCCCTTAATCATTTAAACACTATAAACATCAGCTGTAATGATATAAATTTATATTTATACGCGAATATTCAAGAGTAATATATGTAAAGATATATGCGTATATATAATAATAATAATACAAGGTGGGTATAATCAACATTAAAGAAATTAGAAAAACCCAGGTCAGATGAGGAACATCCACATCCACCAGACAGCAAACAAAGATTTTTCAATGAATAAATAAATCCTTTTATTTATTTATTTTTTATGAGAGAAATAAAATAAAGAATCAGAAAAGAAATTACTTTGAATCTTTTCCCTACCTGGATCTAAAAAGGAGACTTTTTTATAATGACTCCTTTTACCCACCATGAATATTGCTGTAGTTTCGGGTTGTTTGTTTTTGATAATTTTGTACTACAATTTTAACAGTTTATTTATTTATTTATCTACTTTTTATGAAATAGAAAGTACCAAAACAAGATATTACCATAGTTGTTAAACTCTTACGATTCACGAGTCGACTTTTACGAGTCGGCTCAGAAATTCAAAAAACGAGGCGACTAGGACCCCGACTCGTAAATGGCTTTGACTCTTACGAGTCATTTATTGACTCTTCCGAGTCGTGTGCGACTCTTACGAGTCTTGGACGACTCTTACGAGTCAGAAAACGGACACACGTTTAATGTAATCTAATAAAAAATATAAAATGACAAAATATGATAGAAATTGACTAATAATCCATTATAAATTAAACATTTGTGTTATTTAATGACTTTCATCATGTTTTACTTCAATTAAGGATAGAAATGTAAACAATAATATACATATAGATATAAATATATGTGTAACATCCTCCACAGTGGCCTGGTATTTTTCTATTTAAATTTAGTATTTAATTGTTTTATATTTTATTTGCTATAAATTGCATATTTGTGAAACTTTGTGAAATAGGTCTTAGGACTTATTGTGGTTAATAAAATGTTGCTTGAATTAATTTATTAACGATGACGGTACAATAAAATAAATTTCTCGCAAACTGGTTCTAGGTTCCGGACAACAGATTTAGAACGGGTATAAAATACCCAATGTGTTAGGTCGGCTAAATAAAGGGCCGATCCTTTTTTTTGGTGATCACTTTCCCAATTTCATGTTCTTCATTTCTCTCAAGTAAAAACACACACAACCTAACCTAAATCAAAAGCTTAAATCCTCAACTTGAAGTGTGAATTGAAGTGGTGATCTTTTACTAAGCATCATTATCACCTTCTATCTTCCATCATCTTGTTCATCTACCCATTTGTAAGTAAGTTTTTATTTTAAACTCAAAGTGTTAGGTTTGATGAGAATTGCTAAATTGAGTTGGGTTCTTGAGTTTATATGGTGATTATATGTGACATATGATGATATGTGATGATTCTTGATTAGTTGTGTGAATCAAATTCAATTTCTTGAGCTATGATTTGAGTTATTTGAAAACTAAATAGGTTTTAGGATTTTGAGGTGTAGATTAGGTAATTTGATGTTGTTGTTGTTGTTAATGTTAGTTAGAAGTAATAGGATGTTATTTGTGTGTTGATTATGTAGTTTGTGCGATTTAGTATGCTAAAATGAAGATTTTGAGTATAAAGTTCGTGCATAGTTTTTTGTGGACTTGCAGCTGCTGCTGCTATTTTATTGAACCAGCCGGCGGCTTGGTAAGCTAGCCGACGGCTTCATGAAAAGATAAGGGAAACCGGCGGCTAAGAAGCTTAGCCAGCGGCTTAGGGACTTAAACCGGCGGGTCAAATACCCTAGCCGGCGGGTAAAAATGGCTTTAAAACTTCTTTTGTTTCTGGTTGCTCAAAACACCTTAGAACCGGCGTTCCAGGGTTGGGAACCGGCGGCTGGGCTTGGAAGCTGGCGGCTTCTAGCCTTAGCCGGCGGCTAAATGGCCAGTTTCACTTTTTGAAAATTTTGTTGTAATCTAATATTAATTGGTTGATATGTGTTATTTAATGATTAGTAATGCACGAGTGAGACTTATAACTTAGATAATAGTGGTGTTAAATCCCTAATGTGATTAGTTGATGTGAGTTATATGTTGATGATTTCAATTACTAACTTGTTTATGATGTTGATCCTCAGATCCTCTAAAAGACAAAGTAGCGCCGGGAATCTGAGTTGGTAAAGACGAAGGTATCGGTGAGTGGATTCGGAACTCACCATTGAATTTAGTTGTGATCATTGGATTACAACGAATAAGCGTGATATATTGTTGTTGCTTATTTAATATACTTTGTTGATTATTACTCTATGTGCAATGTGTAGCCTTCGGGCATCAGTTGTTAATGAGGTCAACGAGTTGTTGAATGGTTGGTTGGGCTAGTTGGTTATCGTGTGAATGATACAGGGATTTACTTCATTTGTTGTGTGTATCGAACTGTATCTGAGTAGGATAACCACTGGCTATCGGTCTCGTCCGTTATGGCCATACGGATAGGTTGGATAAGTGTTCTTGGGGAGCCACCCGGGTTATTGGTTATCCCCAGAGCCGCCGATCCTCATTATTGTGTTGTTTGTTGTAATTAGGTGATTGTGCTAAGTTGAATGTTGAGTGATGAACTCACTCACTTAGCTATGTGCTAATCCCTCCTCTCTACTTCCTGCAGATTATATTTTTGGGATAGATGGGTAGCAGGAAGTTAATGCTCTAGGAGCTGGGAATGTCTTGACAAGCATGCTACTCTGATAATGTTTTGTACTAAACAAGTTGGTTTTTATATGATGCTCCAATTAAGATGTGGTTAAATAGTTTTTGAACTAGTATGAATTATGCTATGAACTGTTTATGTAATCTAATTATGATGCAGTAAAACTAATGATGTGTTTTAAATTACTACGCTTCCGGTTTATTAATATAATATTGACTTAAGAAATGAGGGGCGTTTTAAGTTGGTATCAGAGCATGGTTTTGGGTTAATTGAACATTGTAGAATGTTCAATCCCAAAACTGGAGCGTGATATGTCAAACATTCCTGGGTATGGGATCTAGCATTGGTTGCGAATTGTTAGTAGATAGGTACTAACGATTAACAAGTTTTAAGTGTTGTGTTGATTTCAGAAATGACAGATGAAGAACAACCGACCACCAACCCCAATAATGCCTCTCGGTACGTTGCTCCTCCTTTTGAATCTCATCCGGAACAACATAATTAGGAAGATACCTCTCATCCAACGGGTGAGGAATCTAACAGAGAGGAGTATATACATGAGATGGATGATGAGTTGGTATTCCTTAGGGAGTTTAAAAGGAAAACTGAGGAAGCTGCAGCTAGACAACTGTTACAACAACAATCTTCTGTTTTCGGTGCTAGTCCTTCCTCACAATCCAATAAAGTGTGCTCCTTCAAAACCTTTATGTCAAGCAAACCACCGGAATTTCATGGGAGTACAAATCCCACAGTGACTTTAAACTAGTTGAGAGATATGGAACGGAAATTCGATGTGACTCGATGTGAGGAGGAATCAAAAGTTATGTTTGCCGTTCAGTGTATGAAAGATGAGGCGATGGTTTGGTGGGACTCAGTTACAGGTCATTTAACACAACAACAAAAGGGATCAATCCGATGGCCTGATTTTCATCAAGCCGTTTGCAATCAATATTGTTCTGATTTTGATATGGCGCGAATTAGGAGGGAGTTTGTGAACCTTCATTTATCGGATAAGATGACCATTGATGAGTTGATAGCGCAATTTACTGAAAAGCTTCGGTTTGTTCAACAGTGGGTTCCCAATGAGAAAACCATAATCGAGCAATTTGTGGATGCCTTACCCCATAACTATCGCACTACCGTGAGATTAGTTAGTAGTTTATCGCAAGCCTTTAACCTTGCAAGATCAGTGGATAGTGATATTAGAGGTTTTCGTGCTTCTCAAACTAAGGATAATTCTTCTTCAAGGTTTAAAGCGGATTCTTCTAGCAAAGGAAAATCTTATTTGCAGGGTAGTCGACAGAATAAGAAATTTGTGAGTAGAAGTAGTTCGTCTAGCAACTCTAATTGGTGCAACATGTGTAAATCTAGGCATTCTGGGCCGTGTACCGTGCAAAAGAACAAATGTTTGAAATGTGGTGAACTTGGCCATGAGATAAAGAATTGTCGGTACCCGAACTTTGTGTGTTGGACTTGCAAGAAAGAGGGGCACCGGATGGGTCAATGTCCGGAGGCAGGAAAGTCAGGGTCGGGTTCGGTCGTGAGTTCTGCATCTTCCGGTCAGAAACGGAAGAATCCTCCACCACCAACAAGTAGGGCCTTTCAAATGACAGTCGATGAGGCTGTGCATACAGAAGATGTCATAACTGGTACATTCCTTATAAACTATGTACCGGCTCGTGTATTGTTTGACTCTGGTGCTAATTGTACTTTCATATATGTATGCTTTTGTGACAAGTTGAACTTAGTCCCTACTGTAATAACAAAACCCATAGAAGTAGAAATTGTTAGTGGTAAATTAGTTCCTGTTACCACCTCGGTGACTGGAGCTAATATTGTGATTGATGACCAAACTTTCCCTATTTCTTTCTTGTTGATGCCAATCCCTAGTTTTGATGTGATAATTGGTATGGATTGGTTGAGTCAAAATAGGGCTAGCATTGATTGTCACCAAAAGTTGATTAGGATCCCAATCTCCGAAGGGTCATACATTGTGGCTCGAGGAGAACGGGATAATATGTCAATTCCCTTGATTTCCATGATGAAGGCTAGGAAGTCGTTGTCCAAAGGCTGTGAGTCCTATCTAGCCTATGTAGTTGATGCCAAACTTGAAAAGAAAACCATTTCCGATGTTCTAGTTGTTTGTGAATATCCTGAGGTATTCCCTGATGAATTGCCTGGGTTACCACCAGTTAGGGAAGTTGAGTATCGTATTGACCTTGTGCCGGGCTCGTCCCCTGTAGCTAAAGCTCCGTATAGGTTAGCGCCTTCTGAGATTCGTGAAATGATGAGCCAAATACAAGAATTGTTGGATAGGGAGTTTATCAGACCTAGTTCTTCGCCGTGGGGTGCACCGGTATTATTTGTGAAAAAGAAAGACGGGTCGTTGCGTATGTGTATTGACTACAGAGAATTGAACAAAAGGACAGTAAAGAACAAATACCCTCTGCCCAGAATAGATGATTTATTTGATCAATTGCAGGGTTCTTCTGTATATTCTAAAATTGATCTGAGGTGGGGTTATCATCAGGTTCGTGTTCGGGAAGAAGATATTCCTAAAACGGCTTTTCGTACTAGGTATGGGCACTATGAATTTTTGGTTATGCCTTTTGGTTTGACAAATGCTCCAGCAGTGTTTATGGATTTGATGAATCGTGTTTGCCGACCTTTCTTGGATAAGTTTGTGATTGTGTTCATTGATGATATCCTTGTGTATTCGAAATCTGAAGCTGAGCATGCTCTGCATTTAAGGATGGTTCTTGATACTTTGAAATGAGAACAGTTGTATGCAAAATTTTCTAAATGTGAATTTTGGATTCGGGAAGTTCAATTCTTGGGCCATATAATTTGTAAGGATGGTGTGAAAGTAGATCCATCGAAAATTGAGGCTGTGATGAAATGGAATGCCCCAAAGTCTGCTTCTGAAATAAAGAGTTTCCTTGGATTAGCGGGTTACTACCGGAAATTCATAAAAGATTTTTCTAAAATTGCCGGTCCGTTAACTAAATTAACCCGTAAAGATGTGAAATTTGTGTGGACTAATCAACAGGAACAAGCTTTTCAGACGTTAAGGCAATTGTTGTGTCAGGTACCTGTGTTGACATTTCCCGATGGTTCAGATGACTTTATTGTTTATTGTGACGCTTCTCATTCGGGTTTAGGCTGTGTTCTTATGCAAAGGGATAGAGTTATTGCCTATGCTTCTCGACAGTTAAAACCACATGAAAAGAATTATTCCACTCACGATTTGGAACTGGCAGCGGTTGTATTTGCTTTAAAGCTCTGGAGACATTACTTGTACGGTACTAGCTGTGTTGTTTGTATTGACCATAAGAGTCTGCAGTATGTGTTTTTCCAGAAAGAGTTGAACATGCGTCAGAGGCGGTGGCTAGAGTTAATCAAGGATTATGATTGTGAAATCCGATATCATCCTGGCAAGGCCAATGTTGTTGCTGACGCTCTGAGCCAAAAAAGTAATTCCGATAGAATTTATTACTTGAAAGTGGATGTTTCCTCCGACTTGATCAATCAAATAAAAGTTGCACAATTAGAAGCTTTGAAGGATCATAATTTGAAAACCGAGATTATGTTGAAAAGAAAGGATGAGTTGGTCGAAGACTCGAGAGGATTAATGACCTATCAATCTCGTGTATGGATACCTTTACTTTGAAATATTCGGGATTTGATTTTGAATGAAGCACACAAATCTAAACTATCTATTCATCCCGGTAGTACTCGTATGTACAATGATTTGAAACCGTTGTATTGGTGGCCTACAATGAAGATCGACATTGCAAAATTTGTTGGTGCTTGTCATATTTTCTCTCAAGTCAAAGCGGAACATCAAAAGCCGTATGGATCGTTGAAACAGTTGGAAATACCTGAGTGGAAGTGGGAACACATAACCATGGATTTTGTAACTAAATTGCCTCGTACTGCTCGAGGTAATGACATGATTTGGGTTATAGTTGATCGGTTGACTAAAAGCGCGCACTTTCTTGCTACCAGCGAATCTGCTCCTTTAGGTAAACTTGCTCATTTGTACCTTAATGAAATTGTCTCGAGACATGGTATTCCTTTGTCGATTGTGTCAGACCGAGACTCTCGTTTCGTTTCCCGTTTTTGGCAAAGTTTACAACATGAATTGGGGACACGTGTAAACCTTAGTACCGCTTATCATCCGCAAACTGACGGACAATCAGAACGTACAATTCAAACATTAGAGGATATGCTTCGTGCTTGTATTTTGGAATATGGTGGTTCATGGGATACACAACTCCCATTGGTTAAATTTGCATATAACAATTCGTATCACTCCAGTATCGGCATGCCTCCGTATGAGATGTTGTATGGTCGACGTTGTAGAACACCGACATGTTGGTTAGAAGCCGGTAAGAAACAGTTTGCTGGGCCCGATATTGTACAGATGACTGCTGAAAAAGTGGCAATTGCCCGTGAAAAGTTGAAAGCCGCGCGCGACAGACAGAAACGGTATGCAGATCCGAAAAGATAACCTGTTGTATTTTCTGAAGGTGAACTTGTATATCTCAATGTTTCTCCGTGGAAAGGTGTGATCCGATTTGGAAAACGGGGAAAGCTAGCACTTAGATATATTGGTCCGTTCAAAATTCGACAAGTTGTTAATGACCAATCAGTGACATTGGATCTTCCTCCTGAACTTGCGGGTATTCATAGCACGTTTAATGTGTGTTATTTGAGAAAGTGTAACATCGAAGATCAGTCGCAAATTCTTCCGTTACAAGACTTACGAGTGGATCGAACTCAGAAGTTGATTGAGGAACAGGTAGAAATCCTTGATAGGAAAGTTACCAAACTTAGGAAGAAACAAATTCCTATGGTGCTAGTTAAGTGGAAGCATAATTTAGGTTCCAACCTTACTTGGGAGTCTGAAGAGTCAATGAAGTCCAGATATCCTGGATTGTTTGATGGTGTTGAGATTTCGGGGACGAAATCTCCTTAAGAAGGGGAGATTTGTAACATCCTCCCCAGTGGCCTGGTATTTTTCTATTTAAATTTAGCATTTAATTGTTTTATATTTTATTTGCTATAAATTGCGTATTTGTGAAACTTGGTGAAATAGGTCTTAGGACTTATTGTGGTTAATAAAATGTTGCTTGAATTAATTTATTAACGTTGACGGTACAATAAAATAAATTTCTCGCAAACAGGTTCTAGGTTCCAGACAACAGATTTAGAACGGGTATAAAATACCCAATGTGTTAGGTCAGCTAAATAAAGGGCCGATCCTTTTTTTGGTGATCACTTTCCCAAATTCATGTTCTTCATTTTCTCTCAAGTAAAAACACACACAACCTAACCCAAATCAAAAGCTTAAATCCTCAACTTGAAGTGTGAATTGAAGTGGTGATCTTTTACTAAGCATCATTATCACCTTCTATCTTCCATCATCTTGTTCATCTACCCATTTGTAAGTAAGTTTTTATTTTAAACTCAAAGTGTTAGGTTTGATGAGAATTGCTAAATTGAGTTGGGTTCTTGAGTTTATATGGTGATTATATGTGATATATGATGATATGTGATGATTCTTGATTAGTTGTGTGAATCAAATTCAATTTCTTGAGCTATGATTTGAGTTATTTGAAAACTAAATAGGTTTTAGGATTTTGAGGTGTAGATTAGGTAATTTGATGTTGTTGTTGTTGTTGAATGTTAGTTAGAAGTAATAGGATGTTATTTGTGTGTTGATTATGTAGTTTGTGCGATTTAGTATGCTAAAATGAAGATTTTGAGTATAAAGTTCGTGCATAGTTTTTTGTGGACTTGCAGCTGCTGCTGCTGTTTTGATGAACCAGCCGGCGGCTTGGTAAGCTAGCCGACGGCTTCATGAAAAGATAAGGGAAACCGGCGGCTAAGAAGCTTAGCCAGCGGCTTAGGGACTTAAACCGGCGGGTCAAATACCCTAGCCGGCGGGTAAAAATGGCTTTAAAACTTCTTTTGTTTCTGGTTGCTAAAAACACCTTAGAACCGGCGTTCCAGGGTTGGGAACCGGCGGCTGGGCTTGGAAGCTGGCGGCTTCTAGCCTTAGCCGGCGGCTAAATGGCCAGTTTCACTTTTTGAAATTTTTGTTGTAATCTAATATTAATTGGTTGATATGTGTTATTTAATGATTAGTAATGAAAGAATGAGACTTATAACTTAGATAATAGTGGTGTTAAATCCCTAATGTGATTAGTTGATGTGAGTTATATGTTGATGATTTCAATTACTAACTTGTTTATGTTGTTGATCCTCAGATCCTCTAAAAGACAAAGTAGCGCCGGGAATCTGAGTTGGTAAAGACGAAGGTATCGGTGAGTGGATTCGGAACTCACCATTGAATTTAGTTGTGATCATTGGATTACAACGAATAAGCGTGATATATTGTTGTTGCTTATTTAATATACTTTGTTGATTATTACTCTATGTGCAATGTGTGGCCTTCGGGCATCAGTTGTTAATGAGGTCAACGAGTTGTTGAATGGTTGGTTGGGCTAGTTGGTTATCGTGTGAATGATACAGGGATTTACTTCATTTGTTGTGTGTATCGAACTGTATCTGAGTAGGATAACCACTGGCTATCGGTCTCGTCCGTTATGGCCATACGGATAGGTTGGATAAGTGTTCTTGGGGAGCCACCCGGGTTATTGGTTATCCCCAGAGCCGCCGATCCTCATTATTGTGTTGTTTGTTGTAATTAGGTGATTGTGCTAAGTTGAATGTTGAGTGATGAACTCACTCACTTAGCTATGTGCTAATCACTCCTCTCTACTTCCTGCAGATTATATTTTTGGGATAGATGGGTAGCAGGAAGTTGATGCTCTAGGAGCTGGGAATGTCTTGACAAGCATGCTACTCTGATAATGTTTTGTACTAAACAAGTTGGTTTTTATATGATGCCCCAATTAAGATGTGGTTAAATAGTTTTTGAACTAGTATGAATTATGCTATGAACTGTTTATGTAATCTAATTATGATGCAGTAAAACTAATGATGTGTTTTAAATTACTACGCTTCCGGTTTATTAATATAATATTGACTTAAGAAATGAGGGGCGTTTTAATATGTATTTTTTGTAAAATTATGACTCTTACGAGTCGAGTCGAGTCGAGTCACGAGTCAAAAATCAATACTCCGAATCACGAGTCGAGTCACGAGTTAACAACTATGGATATTACTAATGAAAATAGTCAAATACCAAATATTTATATATTGTGATATCACATAATTTTTATTTTTACAATATTGGCTCTAAACAAGGTTTTTATAGCCCGTGCTTTGCAGTGGGGCTAAAAAGTACATTCTTAAATTTCGATATGAAATATAAAATTTTCACTTGAATCAGATACGATCTCTTTATGTTTTTTTTATTGATGAAAGTTTTATGAATTTGTATTTCTTAGAATATACCAGCATATATGTGTATAATTGAAATAATTTATATTAATACCAAGTTGATTTTGCATCTAAAATTGTATATTGTATATGAACTAATTTTAGTAATTGATAATGCAATCAATTACATGCACTTAAGTCATTTACTGCTCTTCCTGTGTAACTATTAAGATTTCAACTCACTCAATTTGTCAAATAAAACAAATTGGTTTATACATCTTTAACCCTTGATTGGAATGTCATTAAAGCGTTTACATTGTCATTGTGTATTTGTGTTTAAAACTTTATAATCATAAGCTTCATTAATCGTATTAAAAATCTTGTGTCCATTTTGATATTCTAGCTAATTTCATTCACTTTATGATATAAGAATAGGTTAATAACCAATAAGATATTCCTCTAACAGATGATAAACATTTATTCATTAAACTGACCATATCATGTAAATTCAAAATTATTGAAAAGCCTCGTGAACTCATAAAATTCATTTTTCGAATCTTGACTATTCAACCTAGAAAATCGATATCGCCTTAAAATAAAACAATAGTTTATAAATTAAAAAGTATAAACTGCGCAAATTTCAAACTCTCTTAGATGTTAAAGATTAATTAGACCAACTAATTAACCTCGCTTAAAAGAAAATAAAAAGTTCAATTTCTCAACACTAAGTCTTCAAATTAAATGATGAGCTCCTCTTGAATTATAATCTAATAGTTGATTGTAACATATTTATCTACTTCCTATATCAACAATTGCATTATTTGAAACTTTATTTAGCGTATACTTTCGCTAATGTAATTACATGTTGTCGCACATGAGCACTATGAACTGCATGTAGTCCCAAATAAAATAGTTAATTTAGACAAAAGAAGTTGTAAAAACTTTAATACATACAATAGTAGGATTTGTAAATTTGCATACACTCTCAAATTATAAACCTTATAATTTATGCTCGAAAACTATAATAATTATAAGAAAGAAAAAAAAAAAAAGCACACAAACGTTAGTAATCGAACACATAACCTTTCTATGAATGTCTCAACGTCAAATTATTAGACTACAATCAACTAAATCATTTTTAAGTCTTTATTATTAATTTGATATCTTTCAAGATTTTCTTAAAAAAAATACTAATTATTCAAAAAAATAGGAGTAGTAATTTAGCAAGTTGCTAAATGTTAGTAGGCAATATCTAGTTACGAATATTCCACTTATTAAAGGGACAAGATACTATACAAACTCTAAGTTGAATAAGTGCAAATCATGAATCTTACACCAAATTACTACATGAAGTCACTTTATGAGACAATATCTTGGATCAAAATCATCTCCCTTCTTGAGAAGGATGGTGATAAATTCACCATCAAATTTGATTAATCCACCATTATTATGCATTAACAGATTGTACTGTACAATCTATTAATGCATAATAATGGTGGATTTATCAAATTTGATGTTGGAAATATCATTTGCCTCTTGAGAAACCTAACTCAAAGGTACAATTCTCTATGCATCACGTACAAAAATTGAGTAAAGTTTTTGTAACAAAACATAGAAAGTCAATTTCATTTAAGTTTTTTAAATAAAATAATGTTTCAGATAAATAATTATTAGGGTGAGGTTCAAATGAGAATTAGATTTTTTGATAAGAATAGATAAACCAACCAGAACATGTCATGTGTCACAAAACCCACTTTCCCCCACATTTTTAAAACTTAAATATCTCCCAAATGATAAGTCAAAAAATTATAAAAATTACACCATAAAAATCAGCATTTTTTTCTCTTCGATTTGTCATCTCACAAGGTATACTTTCGACTTTTTTTTTTTTTTTTTTTTTTTGGTTTTACAAAATTAGTAACACATGTGTTAGTTGCTGGTAACACATGTGTTAGATGCTGGTAACACATGTGTTAGTTGCTGGTAACATATGTGTTAGAAGCTGGTAACACATGTGTTACCAGCTTCTAACACATGTGTTACTCGTTTTCAAAACCCACCAAAAAATGAAAAAAAACAAAGTTCATTGAAAGTATACCTTGTCACATCCCTATTCGAAGAGAATAAAACGCTGATTTTTATGGTGCAATTTTTATAATTTTTCGACTTACCGTTTGAGAGATATTTAATTTTTAAAAATGTGGAGGAGAGAGAGTAAAGTGACACGTGACAGATTCCTGTTGGTTCCCTCATTCTCACCCAAAGTTGTTGTACTCATTTTAACCTTACTCATAATTGTTAAACTTAAATATATATAAGATGATAAACTTAAATTATATAGCTTCTTCAATACAAGGGAGTTGATGATTAACACAGAAAATGATTCAAATATTAACTCTACAACGCTTAAAACATACAATACATGTTGCAATAATATAATTTTGATGTATAAAGCATTTTATTTGTTTTATTTATAACTCTCATGCAAAAAGACTTCTTGTATCTAACCAGAAGAGGCCTATTGGTACAACATAAGTGTCTTGTTTGACTCTAAAACAAGGGACATTGAACCCAAATCCAAATGCAAATGTAAAATTATCCCATTTGGGTCATTGGTCCCCAGCTTCTAGCATATGAGATCTTCCACCCAACATAGATCCCTCATCCGAAGGGTCTAGGTTCACACTACAATTTACATGTTACTTTCTTATATAACAAAGTACCTAACATTTCTATGTCAAAATACCGGAAGTTATTTTCTTATAAGGATTACTATATATAGTTTATAGAAATTACTGGTAGTAAATTATACGCACTATGAGGCAGTAACCAATGAAAAGAAGCAAATGATAATAGTTGGACGATTCATGCAAATGATAATCGTCGGTGGATGATCATTGGTAACATTGCTCGACATTGGTGACTTATACGTGGTAGTAACTTGTATATTACGTCGAATAATTAATTCTTTTCAATACTTTTTGATATTTATGTTATATGAATGCATTCATCATTGCTAATTTAGTAGTATATGTATTTACAAAAAAATTATGATAAAATTAATAAAAAAAATAAATGCAAATTTTGTAATTGTAATTGTAAATTCAAATTCAAATATATGTGATATAAAATAAAGAAATATATGTTATAAATGTGTGAGGACGGATGGGTAATATGAATATATATGATATTTGTTTAATGCTTACCCGATATAATAAGTTAGAGGAGCATTATAGTAACTTTGCATCTTCTGATATATAAGTTTTAAGCCAAAAGGTAAAAGTAAACCTTTTATAAGGGTTTAAGACGAAGATAAGATTTAAAATTAAGATATCTAGACAAATTACAATTTTGTCTTGTAACTATACGGATTATGTTGTTGAAGAGTTAATTATTGATGGAGTATTAATTTTATTATCAAAACATTTAAGTTTTATTTATCCTTGACAGCACACAGAAGTCTATTTCTCATTTAGAGTAATATCACAAGCTTTAATAAGACTGCTTTAGATGTCTAATTACTCATTTGGAATTTCTAGCTCCGCCCTTAGGCAAAGGCAAGTTAATATCAAAATATTTTAATATGAAATATCATAGACGCATATATCCGCAAAAAATAAATGGAAAACATGCATGAAGGTGAAAAGTAAATGAACATAGGAAAATCGATTTGTTAGCTTTTGTTCATGTGATTGTGGATCCAAGTCTCTAAAGTCATCCCAAAGTCATCCCTTTCTTCCAACTCTAAAGATATCTTGAATACAAAGCTTAGAACCATAATTTTGATTATATAAACTAAGCAAATCTTTCTCTAGATCCAAATAGCATACAAAGTTTGATTTGTTAGATTCGTTCGATCCATTTAAACATGCCGATATATTCATCTTCTGAATTAGAAGACTCTAATGGTCAAAACAGTCTGAGTGCAAAATTCTTTGGTCGCGAACGACCTTTATATTATGTACTTGGTGGAGGACAAGGTACTAAAACTCGTTTAATGAACGAGTTAGTATTAGATTTTCTGCTTTGTATGTTATAGTATTATGTTGAAATCATATTATAACATTATGATGAAAAATTTTACGGTAATTATTCTATATAGTGTTGTATCGAATTTGGTTGACATGTAGATGTAATTTACATTGTAGTTGCCGACCTACTTCTATGGAGGAACAAAACATTGTCCGCAGCTATTTTATTAGGAGTTACGATGATATGGTTTCTCTTTGAAGTCGTTGAATACAACTTGGTTTCACTTATATGTCACATCTCGATCCTTGTCATGTTGATGGTCTTCATCACCTATACAGCGGCAAAATTTGCCGATTGGTAATGCTTTTAAGCCTTACACTTAGTTTAAAGGTGACAACCCATATTGAGTTATATATATTTATTAACATCCAATGGGTAGTTGAACAATATTTAGATAAAATAAAAGTGGATTGAAGGTTGCATAAAGTGAAACAAAAAAGAGAGAATTTTCTAGTAGTTAGTTTTAATGTGTTTTTATTATTTAACAGGGATCTTCCTGATATCCATGAGATAACAATACAAGAATCCGCATTCAGATGGTTGTATAGGAAAGTAAATTGGGTTTTACTTCGCTTCAATGAGATCGCGACTGGGGAAAATTTCATTGAATTTTTCTTGGTAAGCATATACTGATATACATTTTATATATATGCTAACTATATCCATCATATCTTGTTATGTTAAGGTTCTTGATGAAATTTTCGTCCAACTTGATTTTACTTGTAGGTGATCGCATCGTTGTGGATGATTTCCGTTATTGGGAACTATTTCAGCTCTTTGAACTTCTTGTTCTTCTGTAAGTTCTAGTGTAACTGTTTTTGCACCCATAAGAACTGCAAATGGAAGCCAATCTTATTTTTGTATTGTATCATTTTACTTAGGCGTGATCTGCCTTGGAACTTTACCGGCATTGTATGAACAATACGAGAGGGAGGTCAATCACCTCATAAGCAAAGGAACCAAAGACGCCAGAAACATGTTCAAGAAATTTGATGCAGAAGTCCTAAACAAGATCCCAAGAGGACGTGTTAAGGAGAGGAAGCGCAAATAAATCCCAAGTACTTGGTTATGCACATAAGTTATACTATCATAACGTTTTAGCTTAAGATGAACATTTAAATACATGTGAATATGATATATGTTACAAAAGTTAAATATAAAAGTTATACACCCTTATTCACGTCGGTCTACATTCAAATTCACTTGGTAGTTCATCCAACAAAGTGTGTGAACCATGCTTGAATATCTTTTGAGTTCTAGGGCAAGAACGGTAGCGTGAACATCGATAAGCAACAAAGCGATTAAGTTAATAATTTTATTTTTTACAAACATGAGTCAAGTCTACAAGGTCAGTAATGAACGAATTTACTAGAATCATAAGAAAAAGCTCTGTTACAAGAACAACGAATTTTATACTTATGTCAACAAAAATAACCAACTGAAATTGCTGCAACCAACACCACCGTATCAAATATTCTACATTGGTAATCTGGTCGAACTGAGCCAGCTGCCAAGACTTCTGAAGATCTCCATGAGAACATCTACACACATTATCTTCATCTAGTCGATGTATTGCTTGCGGATGATCCACTTGTTTTGGCATAATTTATGATACACCACAATACTACATTAATAATTCACATTCTATCTACAAGGTGGTGAAAGGACCTCTTCGATTTTATAAGAACTTCTAAGAAATGGCTGTACCCAATCACTAAATAAAGCTCCTTAAGGATCATTTCTGGTCATATTGGTCTAAAAATTGTACTACACAGGGATACACTTCGTCTACCGCCTGCATTTAAACCAGAGACAAACTTAGAACCATTAAGCATATTAAGTATCGTAAACAAGATTTTTTATGTGAACAAAAACTATATACACTCATTTGAAAGAGACGGTAAAGAGTGAATACCAATCGGCCTCCAACCAAGTCATAATGGGCATAATGTGGGCCATCTGGTTCACCAAAAAGTTTATATGTAACCAAATCCTCAGGAATCAGCTTTGTTGTTTCTATAGATTCAACCATAAAATTATACACACTGTGAGATCTCTGTACTAACTTTTAGAAGGATCCACACCTTTTCTGCTTTTCAAATATATGAATATATGAGCGTTAAGATGAGTATATACCCTTTACAGCTTCAGGGGGGCATATTGCATCCTTGTCACCTGCAATGGCCAAAACTGGGACATTGATTTTGTGAATATGTTCCTTGTAGAAAAACGTCCCACTTCGGTCACTTAGACCACGCTCACGAAAGGCTGATGCCAGCTGCAACAAGAGTTTAGCTGGTATGGTACCTGGCAGAAATTTAAACCGTATTGTCAGTAAAAAAAACCCTGAAAAGGTAATGTTGTCTCATGTAGTTAGTATAAAGGGATGGCAAATCTTGAGGTCCATACTTACAGAAGTTGTTCAAAACAAGCTTTTTTAATAGATCAGGATGCATCATATCTTGTGCCGATATCATATGGTTAAGCCATGACAAAACATATGGAGGATTAGATGTAAAAGGATAAGCAGCTGTTAGCATTGCCCCTAAAGGAACAACGGGCACATTGAGGGCTTGTGCAGGATCAGCCTACACACAATAAGTAAATAACAATATTTACATATATACAAAGTCAATATTGACAGTTGTGTTGCAAGTTATTGGCCCCAGATAATACAAGAATAGATAACGTTAATAAATAATATCACTTCACTATACAAGAAACATGTTCTTACAAGTGGCAAGAGTAATTTGAGTGTTGATTTTGAGGATGTATAGTCAAGTGAAGAAGCCAAAGTAACAATAGCTGCCAATCCTGATTCCCGTCCTTCAGAGCCTTCATCATTAGAAAGTTTCAAAATTGTAACAAACGTCTTATAATTCTCAAGCCAAAAAACCAAAAATTACAAGGCAACTTTACCAAATCGTGATAACATGGAGTATAGTAGAATTCCCCCCATGGAGTGTCCAACAGCAACCAATTTACCATCCTCCGGTTGAGTATGGGCCTTTATATATTTTATCTGTTGTCAGTAATTAGATCATTATACTTAATTAAAGAGCTGAATACCAACTTTAACACACAAAATAAAAAGAACACATTATTTTGTTTAGGTTCTTTGACATGTGAAAATGTCACCTCACCGCAGCAGGAACATCCTCTTCGAGGTAGTGATCAAAATCCCAATCAAACTTGACAATCAACTCCAACTGATTCTGGAAATCTTCAATGGTTGTCGTTAGACGATCATGCAAGTCAAACAGAGGTGGTGACACAGTACGCTGACCTTCTTCAATAATATCGATCAGCTTTTGACTCAAATCTTTTATTTGGCTTGAAACAGCAGAGTTTTGCCTTACTTCTAGCAAACTTAATAGGTTCTTCTTAATCTCGTTAAATCGCTCAGCTAGGAAAGAATCTCCTACTAGCTTTGAAAACTGGTCAAATAATTTAGCAGATATCAGTCTCGATTGACCTTCACTGAGAAAGCCCGATACTCTATCCGAAAGAATTATAAAAGTTTCGGTTAATTTGGTGACCACTACCGATTCCTCCCATAAAGCTGGTAATGCCGCTGGATCTTTGGTAATAATCGCAAACCTTGATTCTGATGAGGCGGTCTCATTCTCTTTTAATGACTGTGAACCAAATCGAGCATTTTCTGTTCCAGTTGCAGCACTGGCTTCCATTTGCTCAGATATTGCATGAGCAGACTGTTCAATCTCTTTAGGATTTGATCCATGAATGCTTAAACCAGCCCCTCGAACCTCAAGAATCCATGTGTCGAATCCTTGTTCACACATGTAACGAGCAAATGAAGACTGCAAAACAAACGATATATATTATTCCCTTAGATGTAACACCTCATTACTTATATACAACCAACATCTACTTTTAAAAGAGTAACATGACTCGTAGACTGTCTGAATTTAATCACTTATACTCAAATTACTATATTACGGAGTAATATATAATCAATTACATCAATACATGATAGATGAACTCACCTCAGGTGAAAGATCATAACCAATTGCATTTGTTCCCACACCTGATAACAACAATAATGGATGCTTTCTCAATTTCGCCTGTAATAATTAAACAGATAAATACCATATAAATATGCATGTGTTGGTGTATCAAACTAACTCAGGTTTCAGTTAACAAATGAGCAATATAAACATACATTTCAATTAAGCTATATATACATACAGATTCAGACACACATTTCAGTAAACAAAGAAGTGAAAAGTAGGTTATAATTTATAAACGACAAATTATACCTGTGGAGAAGGATGATATCGCCATAACGCAAGTCTCCAGTCGGAATTATTGACGGAAACGTAGTGTAACTCGTCGGCGGAACAAATCGGAGGTTTATTAGAAACCTTCTCGCCATTGATTTGGATCTCGGAGTTGGTTTCGTTGGTAGAAATAGCCCTAATTGAAGTCAACCGGAGTGACGGTGACGGTGTAAGGCGGCGGAACGGAAGGTGAGAGGTGAGGTGGCGTAGGACGGAGGTTGATGACGGTGGCATTTGGAGATTGGAAGGAATGGCGGTGATGATCGATTGAGATTGAAATTGAATCGTTGATGATATCGTCATCCGGAGATTTGGATTACTACTTTTGGGAGAAATTGAAATAAATTAAAATTTAAAAGTTTTGGAGTTGGAGAAGATTGCGTGTCATGGAGTCAAAGGGTAGTTGTGGCGGTAGAAGCTGAAGTGTGATGAAGACGACAGATTTGACTGTCTTGAGCTTGTGGATATTATTCGGAGTATAAACACGTGGTTTTTGTAATTTTATTTAAAAGGGGAGTGTGATCAATACTAGGGGTTTTCATGGACGGTTAACTGGATTCGGTTAATCGGAGTCTCGGTTCATAATATTTTTGAGAGAGCTGATTAACAGATTCCGGATAATCAACCGAAATAATAATGTACTCTATTCCAATTCACATGAGGTGAACTGGTGAAGTTGTGCCGCATAGGCCCCAATACACCGTGTTTTTTAATTTTACCATCATCTTGTTACTACATTTTATTTCTATGATTATCAATTTATCTCAACTTAATTGACAAATAAAATGAAAATGTTTATATAGATCAATATCTGTATTTATAGATTATAGAAAGTACACATTTCAATAAATTTTAAATGGAATGGGATATACTAAAATTTTACCCCTCCAGTAAGTTGAATATTAACCTTATGACATGGTCCTTGTTATTAGGATGAAAGACCTTGATATAATCAATTACAAGTTGGAAAATCAAAAAGAAAAGTATAATAAGAGCACCCAATGTTGGGTCAGGTGGTGAGAGCATCTGAGCAGGATCGTTAATTAAAATATTATTTAAATCGATATGTAATGTTTCTATTTTCAAATCACCGAGTAGGAATAAAATTACTTGAAAAACTTAATATAGACTTAATAATATTATTTTTTTTTCCACAAAATTGGTTTCAAAATATTTTAATTTTTTAATCTCTACTTATATAATTCATTTACATAAAGTTATAATATTATCATCATGAATCCAACTAAATGCTTAATATATATATATATATATATACACAAATTAACTTACACACTTTATTATTAGAAAACAAGATATTAAATACGAAATTTCATATTAAAAATCAATGACCCGTGTGTATACACGAGTTTATGATCTAGTAAATAGATATAGGGATAGAGCCAAAGATAAAGTTCGAGATATCTGAGGTTTTTTTTAAATTCTTATACAATCTTTCTCGATAAAGGTTATTATAGTTAAAACTTATAGGTTGTTATCTCGAGCTGAGATGAATAACTAATCATCATGGGCAACTTTTTATGAAATAAGACAGTTAGTTTGAATTTCATATTGTCAAAAACGGCATATAATGGAATAATCACCAGTAATGAGCTTGTCTGGATGTAATATCCTACACAAATTGTTTACGCTTGTTATGCAACTAATTATCAGCTCGGTAGATATAGTCAATAGCCAACCCGAAAATATCTAAAGCAGTGCTACCGATCATCGCGAGTTTATTGTTGTCAGGCACACGGTGTCAATTAAAGATTGAATATCAGTTATCTTCTTTGGGCTTGATGTTATGTAACATTATTTATTCCTTCTATATACCCTATTATCGGCCCAATTTTTTATGGACTGGAATTTTGGCCTTGTGTTTATTAAGTGTTCGTTGTTAATCTTATATTCGGGAGGTTATTGAGGTGGGTTGTTACTCTAAAGATCTCGTGTTATCACAGGTCCATTCACTAGTTTATATACTATTACGGGAGGGGAGGTGATAAATACATCATCTAAGTTGTTTCTTACACCAAACTATGCAACATTTAAAGCTTACAGTACAAGTATATAATAGCATAGTTTTGATACATGAATTATATTATTTGTTGTATCTATCAACTCCCTTTACGGAGTTGGGTATCCTTTACCAAATCTATATCAAATACCAATAGTGCAATACTAATATTTAATACCAAATAATTGTTATGTTATTATTTAAAATATCATTCTCAAGCATCCATCATTCTCACGCATCCTTTTCCAACTCTTCCATTATATACCTTTTTTTCTCTTTAATTATTTTAAAAAATCTGCCACATGTCAAATTAAGGAGCAAGACAGCAAGTTTCTCCGTCTTCTTCACTTTGGTAAATTATGGATCAACTTTAATAATTCTTTTAGTATATACACACATTTTCTTCCTCGTAATTATCAATTGTCAGATTATGCCCTTACGACTAGACTCTAAATTAACTAAATCTATAAAATATACTTAAAGCAGAATAGCTTGGGGCAATCCCAACCCTTAATTGAGTTTTCCAATATTGATCCGATGATCAAGATTAATTTGTTATTAATTACACTTAACCCCTGAACCCCTTAATAAAATATATTAAATTAAAGTTAAATATGAATACGGAGTATTATTAATTAATAAGAAAATAAATCTTTTCCTATTTCTACTCCTTTTCTAGGGTTAATAGACAATTTCGTTACTGTACTTTCCGAAAAAGTTCAATTTAGTTACCGAACTTTTATTTGGTTCAATTGAATTACTGAACTTACAAAACCGGTTTACAAGAAAAAAATCCTCGTTTTTTATTCCAAAAAAATTAAAGTTCGATAACGAAATTGAACATTTTCGTAAACTACAGTAACTAATATGTGTATGATTAGAAACTTGAGTAACAATTTGATCAATTATTTAAATGTTCAGTAATTCAATTGAACCAAATAAAAGTTCGATAACTAAATTGAACTTTTTCAAAAAGTACAGTAACAAAATTGTCTATTAACCCTTCTATATCCCAGAATATACGATCATTCAACAAAAATCCCTCCTCCTCCACCCAACTCTAAAACCCACAAAGAATCGTGACCTGTCTTTCACTCGGTCCTTCCTCATCATCGCCATCATCACCAATCATCATCAATGGGTTTCAAGAAACACGATTCCAACAAAATAAAATTATCAAAAGCGGCCGGTGATGGAGCCGGCAAATTCAGTCAAGCTTTTAGATGAAGGTAAATTTTGTTAATGACGTGTTTTTGTCTCATAATTAATTTGTCTTTGAATAGCTATAGAAATTTATTAAGGTTAAGTTTACACGAAATCGTTAGGGCACCACTGTTAGCTTTTATGGTAATCAATCACAATCAATTAAAGTTGATTCTGATGTTGAGATGCACCATGATGATGATGATAATGTAATGAATGATCATGAAGTTAATATGTTATAATCTACACTGTCTGTTTTCTTTTTTCTGCCTGTGTATTACATTGATTGGATCCATGAGTAGTTATGTCTTCATCTAATTTTATATTCAGACTATTATGCTTTACATCAATTATTTGTTATCGTTAGAATCGTATCTCTATGTTTTAACGGTAATACAATCTGTGCATCTCTCCATTGTAACAGAATTAAAAAAAAAAACCCATACAGAGCATACCCAGTCAGGTTGTATATGTTGAATTATTTGTGATTTTGTTTGGGTTTATAATCATGGGAATGGGGGTTTTATAGACTGATTGTCTATTTGAGGTTTTTTATATTTTCAATTCCATTTGTGTTGTAATAATCCTGCTGAGAAGCAGAGAAGGTATGGTTTCAGTTTTCAGTTTTCATTGATTAGTTTGAAGCTCTTCGGTGGTGGTAATGTTTATGTATTCATATTCATCAACTTGGTCTTGGTATGGTGAGTGTATTTTAGCTTTCATTTTCGTATTGTTAAATTGATTACCTTTTTCTTATTTCTCTATTATCTATTTATTATTTACTGATCCATATTCTGCATTGTATTGTAATTTTGGATGTTTTTTTGAAGCACATAACATGTTTGATGAAATGTCATGAAGTTTATTCTTTTAGCTCATGAAGGTTTGATATGTTTCAGTTTCAACTACTATTTATTATATTTTTCAAGTAAGGTTTGATATGTTTTTTTTTTTAATTTATGTTTTTACTTACTGATTACAATATAACATTTTTTTTTGTTTTAGAATCATTGAAGAAATTAGACTAAGCAAAATTTTTGAGACTCCAACGTGTCGTCCCATCCAAATGGTATCACATTCGAATGCAAGCTTCATGTTTGAGGATATTTGTATGATCAGGTCATTGAAATTAGTTTCCACATTTAGTAGAAGAGTTTCATGTTTGATTTTCATTCCTCACAGGTCACCTTGACTATTAACGTGGAACAGAATCAGCTTTGTTCTCGTGTTGTTCTTCACCAATAAGTGACTAATGATGAGGTAGCCCTTAAAAACTATAAAGTTTGCATTAAGATTTTCAAGATGGTCTCAAGCTTAAGCTATATTAAAGATGATTATTTTTAAATGCCCAACTGATGAGTGGTGGTAATGAAATTACCATGAGTAAAGTGAAACTCAGGTCTATTGAATATATTACATTTTATATTTACATATTGTAGGCAACTAATGGACGTATAGGTTAAGTTGCTAAGGCTGTGAATCTCATTAAGGCTATGAGTGGCTTTTACATTTAGGTAACATATGATTTAATAAGGTCTGATATATTTATATGTTTTGATGGTTTTAGGTGATGATATATAAATTACATTGAAGTTTGATTTGATGGATTTAGTGGCTGACTATCCTTAAATTGGGCAAGACAACGCACCTACAGCTACACGTAAAACAAGTGGCAAGGTATGTTTCATCGAAGTTCTTAATTTTTAATTTTTTTTACATGACAGAAACTCGCCGGTATCTTTCATGGTGCTATGAGTGGTGCATCAATCTTATCAATGATCACAGGGGTAATATACAGAGCTTACTTGACTATAACCGGCTCAATGAGTACTGGCTCTCAATCTTTCATTTTTAACCGTCTTAATAGTTGGTAGCCTTATAAGTACGACTTTCGAGTTAAATTTTAATTTTTTTGTAAAGTTCCACCGATTACACTAATTGAGCTTCTGATTTGCAGTTGGTTCTTCAATATCTGCATTAGGAATGCCCTTTACAACTGCTATGAAAATAATTAAAAAATCCATCTACTTTTGAAGACAGAGATTTGGGTTATGTTTCCTAACGTTTCAAAAGGGATAAATTAAAAAGTTAGCTAAAAATGAAATGGGTAATGTTGAAAGTCTACTCTTAATATAGTGTTAACCCATTACCCAACTTGCTTGACCCGGCCATTTCGTTCTTTCTGTTTCAGTTTGGGCAAATTGATTCTCAATTATGTGGTTCGTTTCTTAAGTTCCATATAGTCATATCTAATCACTTGTGGTTGTTTTATGCTTTTGTAAATTATGGTACTTAATAAATGTACTCATTATGTGATTTGGAGTTCTGTTTTTTAATATCTCTCTTTTGAAAGTTGAAAAGTGCAGACTTTCATAGAATCCAAGAGTTATTTTAATATCTTTTTTTTTTGAAAGTTGAAAAGTGCAGCCTTTCATAGAATCCAAGAGTTTTTTTAATATCTTTTTTTTTTGAAAGTTGAAAAGTGCAGCCTTTCATAGATTCCAAGGGAATGGGTCCGGTTTTGTACTAAGGAATTTGCATAAAGATATGCATGACCAAAGCAATATTGGTAGGTTCTTCCTTTCTCTTATGGGTCTCATTTATGTTAGATTATATTCATATGGTTTTTATCCAAAATTATTCCCAAAATAATATTAGGGTAATTTATAGTATGCTTCTTGAATTAGCGGGCTTCATCAGTTCTTGATCTTTCCTCACTTCCTAATGCTACTGTAGGACAGTCAGTATCAAGCAGTTCTCGAGTGACCTTACTGTTTTGCAGTTACATATTAGTTTAGGGACTAATGGTAAGTGTATGTATCTGTGAAAGGTAGACATAAGCATGTGAATTTTTATAGTACAAGTGAGTTGAGTAATGGTGGAAATTGAACATTTGTTTCTACAATTACCATTGTTAGGTAACTATTTTGCAGTTGTTTTTGAAACTTTATTTGGAATTCAGGGTAGCTTTATATCTCAAGAAAATCATCTCAACAACTTGCTCTCATTTTGTTTAAAGAAATTTGTTTGTAGCTTTTTTTATTATATTTAGTTGCACATGCAACTCTACTTTGCAGACATATAGTTTCCTAGACACACGTACATACGGAATATTCAACTTTTCTTTCCTACGTGAGGTGACTTCTTATTTGCCAATTGATTGAAATATTATACTTATGATAATCGAGTTCAGATATGTTACCTAGATCTTTAACTTAGCTTAGATTGAGGTATTGGTTGATATCAAGGAGGATTTTGAGTCTTTGATTAACTTTTTACCTTCCATCTTTATCTTAAACTTTTCATATTTGTGACTATCATAACGTGTCAACTCAGCTATCAATAATGGGTCTAATCTAATATATGAAAAATGGCTACAAATGAAACGGGTTGATTGAATTGATTTAAAAAGGTCAGAAGTCGCCTAACATGTATACGAAGGGGAGGGGGAGAAGGGCGTTCGATGTCCTAAATTTTTTATCCAGAAGAAATTACCTTATGAATTACTCTAACATGATGTATAATATGTTCTTATATGGATGATACAACTCACTGGGAAGCTCATAGGAATGCTTTATTTAAATGGTTTGCTAGGTCAACAATAGGGCAAGGACAAAGCTTGCACATTCTTTTTAGTTTGAGTGCACGAGGGAGCTACTATTAAAAAATGTAAGTTATATTATCAATAGATCAACACATCAGTTCGTGAAGTACATAATTGACATGTGTTGGTTGGAATGTGCAGGGCATTTAGCATGCACAGGTCTTCATGTGAGAATTGTAACATACATGGGTCAAGTGTGAAATCTGGGAGGTAGTATTATGTTTAAACTTCTGTTGTCTATAGAACTGATATTTAAAGTAACCTATCAATATAAGTCTGATATTGGATTGTTTGTGTGTGCAGGAGAAAAGAACTGTAGTTCACAATTATGGTCTAATGGAGTTATTGGTTAAAGAAGTTAATGCTAATTTATGGTTGAGTGTGTATATAGAGAGTAGGTGTCAATTTTATCAGATAAAATTGTGGGGGATTCTGTAACTCTAAATGTATTGTGGTGATTTCGTAGTAAACTTTTGCTTTTAATTAAAGATCTATGAATATATTTTAAGATGATGACATGTAGTTGGCCAACAGAGATGGTTTTGTGCAAATATCGCCGAGGATATTATAAATCTAGAGTAGGGTTCAAATGAGTATACTCATTTGAAGTGAGAATGGGGGAATGAATGTGAGCCATCAGATTAATCAAATCAAGGGTCCAGATTAATACCTCAATTTTTAATTAAAAAAATCAAATTAAATCTGATTTTGGGCGGAGGGGTATAATCGTAAAATTACAATTTAATTAATTCATTCATTTTTCACTTTTGTTAAAAACAAAAACCACACAGATTACTTGTCTCCTCTCGTTCCTTTCCCTTTCATCTATGGAGATTCAACCACAAAACCCTAGAAATCCAAATTTCGTTTAAATAATCAACAAATCGTCGTTATTGATGCTATAATCTTAGTTTTCTTCGTCTACTTGCTACGATTAAGCTTTCTATCGGTGCGTTTTTACCGAAGAAACGTTTTTGAGAAACCTTGGTTAAGAAACTCGTTGAAAATCAATATAGCAGGGATTTTTGTAACCGGAATCACTTGTAAATGGATCTTCGTGATGAGATTGCGGCAGGAAAATCCTCTTCAAGTCCGATTGAAGCTCGACCTATCATAGCCGTACCATTACGTTAGTTTTTCGATTTTAATTTTTATGCTTTCTGTGTTTAATATGTTAATATTTTCATTATAGGTTGCGATTTGATGTTGTATTGCATGCTATATGTTTAAATGTGTTTTGTTTGAAATTAGGGTTTTGGTAACACACGTGTTAGTTCTGTTTATACTGATTTTAATGTTTGCAAGTGGTTTAGGCGTGCTGTAGTTTGTATTTACACAGATGAGACTTCTGTTTGTGTTGTATTTTGTGTTTTGTTTGTTATTTTGAATGTGCACATGTGTTTGGTTTGAATTTAGGGTTTTGGTAACACAAATGTTGGTTATTTTGTAGCTCGAGTTTTATGGGCTGGAAGTTGTGTTTTACAGAATGTTTTGATTTTACACAAGTGTTTGGTATGTTTGAATTTACACAAGTGTTTGGAATGTGTTTTTCATGTAATGCATAGGTACACTGAGAGTAAATATTATGTTGTTATTTTTTTGTAATGTGTGCTTCTTTGTATATGTAAGAGGAAGAAGAAGGCTGCAGAGGAAAAGGCAATTAAATAGAAAGAAGAGCAGGAAAGAAAGAAAACTGATGATGCCGATGAGTTGAAGAAGAAAAAACAGCAGAGGAAGAAGCTAGAAAATATAATGAGTACAACATCCTTGCCGAAAGAGCATGATCAAGAATGTAATCAGGAACCACAAAAGGGGGCTTAAGGACCCTGATCAAATGTAGATTAAGACGCCGCAGAAGAAATTGAAAAGGGTTTCACGGGTATTGTTTTTAGAAAAGTATATGGTCCGATGCTGTAATCAAGTACATTTATTCATGACAGTGTTGGTATTTATTTTTTTGAATCGGTGTGTGTTTGTTACGATGCACTCTAGCTAGTACATTTGTTGATAACAGTATGGGTCATGTTGTTTTAGGTAAATCGGGTGTGTTCGCTACAATGCACTTGAGTACATTTTTTTATAATAGTATGCTTTATGTTCTTTTGCTATCATTTAGATGTTTGGCTTTTTCACTATATCATTTTTTTTACTGCTGCTGTATGTTACAGAATGCTAACACTCGTGTTACCTACCACTAACATATGTGTTACCTGCCACTAACACTTGTGTTACCTGCCACTAATACATGTGTTACCTTCTAGTAACACTTGTGTTAGATAACACTAACAGTTGTCTTACCTATCACTAACACGTCTGTTAGATAGCACTAACACTTGTTATTCTTACCATGAACACTTGTGCTACGTGCTTTAACACTTGTGTTACCTACTACCAACACATGTGTTATCTGCTGCTAACACATTTGTTATCTATCACTAACAGTTGTGTTACCTACCACTGACACTTGTTATTCTTATCACTAACATTTGCGTTACCTGCTAATAACACAGGTGTTACTACCACAAATACTTGTGTTAGTTAACACTAACAGTTGTCTTACCTACCACTAACACTTGTGTTACCTATCACTAACACTTATTTTCCTTAACACTAAGACTGGTGGTACCTACCACTAGCACTAACAAATATGTCACATGTTATAAAGTAACGTATTCTTGATAGTCATTGTAACACATATAGTACAAAGGATAGTAATACATATGTTATAGGTGTTAGCACATATTTTACCATCCATTTACTAACATACGTGTTATTGTTCACTAACATATGTGTTACCGATCAAAAACACATGTGTCAAATGCTCAAAAAGTGATATACACTTGATAGTCATAGTAACAAGTATGGTAGTAAACAAAAGTAAAACATGTGTTAATGGTGTTAGCACACGTATTACCTACCATTACCACATGTATTACTGTATGCTAACACATGTGTTAAATTCACTAACACAAGTATTAAAAATCACTAACACATATGTTACTGACCACTAACACATATGTTATCAATCTTATAATATGCAATTTTAGCAATATATATGTAAAGAACGGAGCAGAAACAAGTACTATTTCTCGCATATGAATACTGACAAATTGTGATAATGATACTAGAGATAATAAAGGATAGTTTCTAGCAAACATGTTAAAGTCTAATTGAAAATTAAAAAACTAGTCAACATTTTATGTTTATATAATCTAAATTCATTGTCCACTTTCCATCTGTTCTTCTGCTATCTTCCTCGCCTCTGGTTCCGCTTTCTCCTTTGCCTTAGCTTCTGCTTTTGCCCTACACGATCGACTATGGTATTATTGATAGTGATACTAACACATATGGTATGAAACAAAGTAATACATGTATTAATGACTTAATGGTGTTAGCATATATATTACAGACCATTAACAGTGTGTTACAGACCACTAACACATGTGTTACCTACCATTAACACATTTGGTAACCAACTAGTAACACATGTGCTAATATTAGATATCATGTGTATCTATCACTTTTTTGACAGTATCACATATGTTACTATTTTTTTAGTTAGATGATATGTTTTTTTTTTTTTTTATCAAATCACAGGACTCATCAACAACAAATTTTTTCGTTAAATAGCATGTGGTATTTAAATAGTGTCATGTGTAGTAATCAACTAGTAACGCATGTGATACTGGTTAGTAACACATTTGTTATTAACAATACCACATGTGTTAGTATCAGAAAATAAAATACACCTATTAGCTAATAACGCATGTGCTACCGCATATGTGTTAGTAACCGGTAACACACGTGCTAGCAACCGGTAACACATGTGTTAGCCACCGGTAACATATATATGAGTTAGCAAATCACATGTTATTTAAAGTTATTGAAAAACTAATATTTAGCAAGCGAGAACATATGTTATTCCAAGTCGAACAACTATTAAACACTTTCAATTGATACAAGCCTTGCTGCATATATAGTGCTTCTCGTACACTAGTGTACTCTTCAACCTCTTTTGAGTGGAGCTTCTAACTCCAAATCTTCCCGCATGCGCATATCTTAAATAGTATACGTATGCATCATCAAGCTCTCTAAAAACCTCTCCGATGTGTGGTTTTAAGTCTTCCGACACCTCTGGTATCCATAGTGTAGTCCCTCCCGGAGTTTCAAACTCATTTGGAACGCACTGCATGATTGTCGGTGTAGCTAGTGGTCCTGTAAAAGTGTTTTGCAGTTATATTAGATTCTATAACCATTAACACATGTGTTAGACAAGACTAACACATGTGTTAATTAACTATTAACACATGTGTTAGACAAAACTAACACATGTGTTAATTAACTATTAACACATGTGTTAGTTAACTTCTAACACATATGTTAGTCAACTGCTAACACATGTGGTATTCAAATTACCTGCAGCCTTTGCATTTTCTTTATGACCATGATCATTAACTTCAAACTCTTGTATTATAGCCATCTATACTGCACTATCATAAGTTTTGATTTTTTTCAGGCACCACGTTTGTTACTTAACATAAAAATTCAACAACTAAGACTTGCCTTACCAGCAGCAAGTAACACCGGCGTTTACGACATGTGTTACCATTTAGTCAACTAACAACCGAACAGATAGACCACAGATACTGTAACACTACAACTAGCATATATGTTAGTAACACTACTACCAGCATATATGTTAGTAACACTACTACTAGCATATATGTTAGTAATGTGTTACTATTGAGTAACATAGGTGTTACTTAATTTTTAAAAATCAACAGTTGGAATTTTTATTCTTTTTCAAGTTTTTTTTTAGGATTTCTATCAACTAACTACGAAACATCACATATACTCTAACACTACTACTAACACATATGTTAGTAACACATGTGTTACTTAATTTCAAAAAATTATCATCTGGAACTTTTTTTCAAGTACTTTTGACAACTAATAACGAAACACATAGATAACAGGCATTGAAACGCTACTAGTAGCACATATGTTAGTAACACATACTTTGATGATCATCGTACGATTTTTTGTGTGTTCACTGATTATGCGTTATTTAAAAAAATTAATCGGTAAATCAGCGATAATCATATTGTAATTGCAGTTTCGTCAATCAAATAGTAAATTAATAACGTTAAAATCGCGCAAAATAGGATCACATAAAATCGCGTTTATATAAAACCTAATCGAATGATCAGAAATCGATCGTTCGTTTCGTTAATTGAAGAATATCGAGCAGAATTAACGTAATGTTTACCTTCGATTTGATGTTTTGCCGCAATCGATTGGAGAGAAACTTGTGTGATTTGTGTTCTGTATGTAGCTGTATGTGTATATGCATATATCTGCGTATCTATATTTTTCTAATTTTTGAATTTTAGTATTTATTTAATTAGAATCAAATATAATGTAGGATGACCAAAATGCCCTTCCACCCCTAAACAAAATGGAGCATTGTGATTGGTTCCCCCATTCTCATTTAAAATGCCATTCTCATTTGAACCCCACCCTATAAATCTAAACCCGAACATCAACCAATTTTATATTCTCTCCATCCCACTCGAATGTCTACATTTCTATTTTTGGTTGTCCCATTTTAATTATCCGTTCCTTATTTGCAATCAATAAAAAAGATTTTAATGGGTATATATGATATTTAATTGGTGAAATTTGTAGTTAGTGAAAAACCTTAAATATTTTTACCCAGTCAAAAGGACACTTTAACTAAGACGAAGGGAGTATATATATTTTAACAAGACCGGTAACCTGAGTATATGTTTTCTTCATGTCGCCTAAGCTTCCAGAAGGTACGGTATATTTAAATTTTAATTATTCTAAAGATTGATATTGATATAAGTTTACATTCATTCCTTATGTCTCCCCTGTTTAATATGTATAAATATATTCATATATAATCGAATTTAACGTATTTTTTTTAGTTTAGTTTGTTAATAATATATTGTTTGTTTTTTTTATTATTAGAACCCTCTAATGTTGAAGACTTTTACGAATGGCTCAAGGTGAACTTTGCGAAGGAAGAATTAACTGAAGATTTGTTGCAAAGTATCATGAAAAAAATTGTCAAGTCCGATGAACAAATAAAAGCATTACGTGCAATAAATTGCGTTCTATATTATGCGTTCTATATTATGCACAACGTTGACGTAGGAAAAAGAGAGAACCAAATCAAAGTTTTATTGTTTTATTGTTTTATTATTTTATTATTTTTAGAATTAGGAATAGATTTTTATGAATAATATTTTTATTTAAGATAAATATAAGTTAATTAGTTAAGAAAGTGAATAAAGTACGTTCATAATGCACACGATTTTTTCTATTAAACGATTTCTTTTATTAATTATATGATATTTGATATTATCTAATTTTATTATATATATTTAAAAAAAAAACAAAAAAGAAAACACAAATTTTCATAAACTAACAATCCTAGACAAATAAATATGAATATATCTGAATATATAAATAACAAAAACACTTAACAATCGCCCGCATTGCCGCGGGTCTTATATCTAGTCTATTGAGAAACCCAAAACCGTATAATAAAATTCTGGCTACTTTATTAAAAGACAAAAGAAAATATATTTCCAAAAGGATATAAAAAAAAAAGATAAACAAGAGGAAAAGCCCAACGGCCCAAACAAAGTAATCCCGTCACGGCGTCACATTGGTATTTGGTATAATACCTAAAATGTAATATAAAAAGCCTAGAAAATGACACAAGGATAAATCCATCCTGCAACTTTGATCCGATCGTCTTTTAGCGGCAGTTTTCTTTTCGTCCCATCCGAAGAAGATGAAGGTATTAAACACATCTATTTAGCCCTTAATATTACATTAAAATGCTTAATCAATCGTTCGTTAATTCAATTTTTTTATTTTTATTTTTGTAGTGCAACGTTGCAAATACAAACACTGGATCCCAGAAGAAGCTCGAGATTGACGATGAACAAAAGCTGTAAAATTTCGATCACTAATTTTTTATTTATTTATTTATCCTTTTGCATGCATGACCTGTAACCCGGGCATGTGAATCTACGTATCATCAAACTTTTTATGTATTATTAATGCAATCGCTTATATATTCGGTTAATTAGTTTGATTTTCACTTTGTTTATATTAGATGCGTGTTTGCTGTAATTAGCAATTTAATTTTTACTGTTGGTGTTCAGAGTGCAAATAGATTACAAATTCTGATAGCTTCAGAGTGCAAATAGATTACAGTAGTAGTTTTGTAGACACCGGCCACTGCTGGTGTTTAGAAAGCTAATTGATTACAAACATTTGATATATATATCTTCAGTGATCGAAATGCCGATATAGTTATTATTATGAATATGTCTAGATAGATATATTTGGTGTTGAGCAATAATATTGTATCTTAATATATGATTTGACATACGGAGTATTATTGAAGTTGGGTTTATTTTGTTTTGCAAAGCTTGAGTCTGACTTCATGTAACTTGTACAGTCGAGTTTTTTACGACAAGAGGATCTCTCTGGAAGTCAGTGGAGACGCACTTGGAGATGTATGTATATTTTAATTTTCGATTACTGAATTTCTAGTAGTAAAAAAGTAGATAGTTAATTTAAGTCTATTTTTGGTTTTGATTAACAGGAATTCAAGGGATACGTGTTCAAGATTATGGGTGGGTGTGACAAGCAAGGGTTCCCAATGAAGCAGGGAGTGCTTACTCCAGGACGTGTTCGTCTTTTGCTTGCTCGAGGTTACTTCATTTTTACTTTGTACTATTAGCTAGTGGGCTTCTTAAATGTTGTGATTTTCTTCTAATTCTAGTTCTTAATCCCAGGTACACCTTGCTTCAGAGGGTACGGTAGGCGTAACGGTGAACGTCGCAGGAAGTCTGTTCGTGGGTGTATTGTCAGCCAAGATCTTTCTGTTTTGAACCTTGTTATTGTGAAGAAAGGTGACAATGACGCGCGACTTGCCTGGACTCACTGATGTTGAGAACCCAAGGATGAGAGGACCCAAGAGAGCTTCAAAGATCTGCAAGCTGTTCAACCTCTCCAAAGAAGATGATGTCAGGAAATACGTGAATACCTACCGACGCACATTTACCAACAAAGCTGGTCAGTGCCTCTAAACTTTTCCATTATATTTGTTCATTAATAAATAATGGAATACAGGCTTCGCTTGGGTTCAAATTGGTTCGTGTTGAAGCGGTCATTTATTTATTGTTTGAATGAGTTGCAATTGCCAAGGTTTGGTCTGGCTGACTCACAATTGCAATTTTGACTAAATTTTATATATTACCTTGAATAAAACAAGTTAGGAGGTTGAATTCGACTACTTGTAAGTTGTAACATTTGTGGCCTTCAAATCGACCCATGCATATGCTACTACGTAGTATGTACTGAATTGAATTTGCCATCTTATCTTATATAGACTAAGTTTCTTTATAAGCTGCTGATTGGAATTGTATTCATATGGAATTTGGCTTACAGGTAAGGAAGTCAGCAAAGCTCCCAAGATCCAGAGGTTGGTTACACCATTGACCCTGCAAAGGAAGAGGGCAAGAATTGCTGACAAGAAGAAGAGGATTACAAAGGCCAAATCGGATGCTGCTGAATACCAGAAGCTTCTTGTGAGTAGGTTGAAGGAGCAAAGAGAAAAGCGAAGTGAGAGCTTGGCTAAGAAGAGGTCCAGACTATCAACTGCTTCTAAGCCATCTATTGCTGCTTAGGCTGCGATAGGTAGGTGTGAGCTCTTTTTTTGGTTATTAATCTTGATGGTGTTGGCCGAATTTAAACGAGACTTGATGAGTTTCTCATTGCACCTCTAAGTTCTTATGATTTATCTGTGGAAGCGTTACTTCAGATCTTGGAATTTTCCTTTGATGCCATTTTTCTATTATTTTGTTTGTACTTAACGAGCGATAATTGCATTACAAAATTCATTATGCAAAAAACTTGTATGATGATTTTGGATAAACCAGAGTAGGTTTGGGTTACAATTTCTACGCATTGAAAATATATAATGTTCTGTTTATAGAATAAAAAACATTTATAGATAGTTTGGTTATACTAGAAATTATGAACTAATACGGTTTTTTTGTGGGCCCTTTGTCTCTCACGTCCATAGCTTTAACGAGTATTAGCCGTATTATGTTACCAAAACACGTTTGTTTGGTGTTATATGGGTCGATCCACATGTTATTGTATTTTCAACTTTAAGATCCATCACGAAATGTTGGGGGCTACATACATCGAAAATACGATTATTCTTATGAGCACAACACTTTTTATTTGGTCGCCTTGAATTCACATCACCCATATCAGTTAGTTTACTTTAATCATGTTCCAATGTCTACTACCGGGTGTTTCACCCTTATTTAGTGCTTATGTGTTTGGTTTGTTCGATTTGTGAAGTATGTAACTTCCGGTAGGCGAGGGATATTCCAACTCTGCAAGTTAAAATTTTATATTTTCGATATTAGTTTCAACTTTCAGGTTCATAAACGACTGTCACATTTTTTAGGTTTAAGTATCATGGTCTCGGGGTGAGGGAGGCTTCGTTTCTATCGATTTTATGTACTGTAAAATTAGGATATCATCAATCAATTTCAAATTAATTAGATTAGCAACATCTTACAACCTCACAAATGCATAATTTGGATCTTTTATCCTTTCATCAAAACATTTCCATTTTCGTCAATAAAAAAAAATCACCGTCATTATTAACTTATATAAAATACTTAATCAATTTATATGCAAAATCTATACAGATTCGGGAAACAACAGTGACGTTATAGAATTAAACGAGAAAATGATAATGGAGACTCAGTGGAACATCAGAGACATATTTTGAGGATGCTTGAGAAATCTTTGGGGAGAGAAATAGATTTGGACAAGAGGGTGAGTAAGTTAACTCAAGTCGAAGAAACTTTGTCTATGAGACTGCAGTTATTAAAACAAGAACTTCTTCATGCTGCTGATCAAGAGGAAGCTGAAAGAACCTTGGAGGAGTTCTATGAAACAGACAACACGTCTGACCTCTTAAGGGAAACTTCTAGAGAATTAATACGTCAAATGAAGATGTTACAGTTCAATTATAAGGGTTCAGTTCTCCGAGAAGCGGAATTAAAAAGTGCTTTATTGAAACTCGAAGCACGCATTTCAGAATCCAAGATTCAGCTGGGTGATAAGAAAACATCTGCAGAAGGGATTGTGGAAATGGAAAGAACGATCAAAGATTTGAAAGAACAGATTATTGAAGCAGAGAGCAAGATTGTGAGGTATGAAGACATCCATGAGAAAGTGATTTCGTTTGATAAAGAGCCAAGTAACGTTAAAGTTTAGCTACAACATGCAGAGGCATGTAATGAAGCTAGTTATTAGGGGGGAAAAGCATGTTAAAATGTACTACATTATTGTTGTTGTTGTTGCTGCGTTTTCACATATTTATCATACATACCAATTAAATTTTATTTTCGATTATATTCAAGCCGTCTAAGCTAACAACTTAAAAATGCATATAAAAAGATGAATAACGGAGTAATTTTATGTATTACTACGCTTTGTTCGTTCTACTATATAAATTATAATCATGGCGGAGCATATATAATTATATAATTACTGTATTAGTACATTACCTACACGATACAGCAAAAAATCATATGATGGATTGTGCAAACTTTAAACTTTACAATATGCTCTTATCTTCTATCTTGAAGTCGATTCTTCTAATTCAAATGAAGTTTTTTCATTTTCGTAGGTAGACAATATTTTTTTAATAAACAAAAATAGTAATGTCTTTCTAACTACGTGGGTAGTGTTTTAAATGACAATAGGGTGATGATGAATCCAACAAACTTTTAATAAATCTACTATAATTGTGCATTCCTAGTTTGTACTGTACAAGCTTTAAAAGCACAAAATATGGTGGATTTATCAAATATATTGGATACCTTATCCAACTATGTAACTTCTTATATATGACTATATTCTCCGAATATTACATTAATCAATCATATAATGTATCATCGTCAAAATATAATAGACTCAAACTTTGTATTTTAGTTCCCGTGAATTCAAGATTACCAACATTTTTTAATTTCAATAACTAACTAAAATTAACTATATTTATATAAATAATAATAGAATATTATGTAAAACTAAACATGTTAGCAACATACGTTTTTCTTCCATCGGATTTTCCACATTAAAAGTTAGTACATTTTAAATTAATATTTTGGAAAGAACTTAAGATTGAATGTGATTTTATTATTTAGTGAAAGTTGATACCGTATATTGTCTAATTTTGTAGTTGTTATAGTACGATTTATGATTTTTATAGTTGACAAATTAGTAGCCACCTAATATTTATAGTTGCCATATTTGTAAGAGTTGTGAAGGGTAATTTTGGTATTTCGCATCTTCCTCCTTAGTAGTTATAAGGATGGACTCTAAATCAATTATAAGGGTTTAAGATTGAGATAGTAGTAGAAGTAATAAGAAAAAAAATATACTTTTGACTCCTACCTTACAAGTATACAACGTGTTCAATCACCCAAAATAACAGAATCTCTTTTCAATTTGAGAGAGCTAATAATTGACAGACCGGATAATCAACCAAATAATGTACTCCATTCCATTTCACACGAGGTGAAGTGGTGAAGTTGTGCCGCATAGGCCCCAAATCCCCCATATAAAATTTTACCACTCCAGAAAGTTAAAAACCTTATGACATGGTCCTTGTTATTAGGACGAAATATATAATCAATTACAAGTTGGAAAATCAAAAAGAAAAGCATAATAAGAGCACACAATGTTGGGTCAGGTGGTGAGAGCATCTGAGCAGTATCATGGATGCCAACTTCACATTGTACATTACACCCCCCCTCTTTTGTGGGGTCTATACATTTAAATTTTCAATTCCAAGTTTGCATATTTGCCATGATCTGTACTTGTCATGTTTGGAGGAATTCCATCATAACTCTTTAGGATCCATTAATCAGTACCTTCAACTTAAAAACCAACCTCTTGGTCTCTCAGCTTGAGATATACACTCATTTGCAACTTTCAAGCTCGAACCAGATGGATTCCAACCTCCATATCCGCACATTGCAAAAATCCAACACATGCCCAACCATGTGATATATACTAATCATAAAAGATATCTAAAAAAACTTCCAGGGCGCCTAAATCATGATCTAATCCTTAAGCGCTCAAAGCTCATTAGCAAGTGTGATAGCTTTCATCTTGTGGTTCTGCAATATCACAGCACAAGGGTCCAGCATGTTTCATCCAACATGGCACAACGTATTATTTCCATGGTGGTCATATGACCCAAAGACAATAATAATAGTAATAATCACACAGTCTGGTAGAAGGAAAAAAAAACATGACATAGCAGTGCCTGTAATCATCCGAACGCAGTTTTCCATTTAGATTTGTAAAGAATCTATTTCCCTTTGACCCAAAACATTGATAGTATCATATGATATATAGACAAATGAGAGTTGAAACTGACAGTAACTTCAATTTTCAATGGCAATATAACTGTTGATATATTATAGCATATACTAGAATAAAAAATCAAACTTTTTTACAAGACGTTCTTATTTCAATCATAAATACATACCACAAACCAATACCAATGTAAAGATGAAATAATAATAGTAATGTAATAATAATATAATATAGGATGACAAAACAATAAACAGAACACACTTCACTGCAAAATTTTCGCCAGAATGTCACTCGTCAAGGTTGTGATGTTCTCACCGGCTGTTTAACACTATTATCTGTCAGAGGATGAGAACTAGTTTGAACTTCAACAGGTAAAGTTGAGGTCAAGGTTTGATATTGAGCAGCAGAATGAGGTGGCAAAGGTTGAGCTGCATAATGTATATGCTGTCCTTGTTGTGTTGGATTGGCAAACTCGTACGCATAATTACCACCACCACCAGCAGAAGCAATTGGCTGAGATGGTTGCTGAATGTGAGAGTAGGCGACAAACTGAGGCTGAATCTGATGTTGGCTAGAAGGAACATGAACCATTTGAGAGGCACCTGCACCAGAATTCGTGGTTCTATACACCAACGCTGGTTCTGTTTTAGTTGTAGTTTGAACTATTGTACGAGGTGCGGTGAACAAACTAGAAGGTGGGGGTACTTGACTATTAGGAGGGGCGGAAACAGCAGGGGAAGCATCAGCTTGCAATGGTAAGCTGTACCCTTGGGGTGGCTGTCTAGCAGCAGGCATATAATACACGATATTTTGTTGATCGAGTGGTGGATGTGGAGCATGATGTTGGCTCTGGGGTGGGTACATAGGGTAGTAAGCTGCCATAGGAACCACCCCAGATGGGCGGTGATGGATGTACGGATGTGGTGGTGGAACAGCGGTTTGAATAAACTGAGGTTGATTGTGAAGTTGTGGATCAATTTGGGTGGTTGGGGATGGAGTTGTAGTTGGAGTTGACACCAAAAAAGCAGAATCTTGAATTCGAGTGTTTTGAACATGGATATTAGTTTGATCAACAGCTCTACTGTTGTTACTAGTAGAAAATTGGTTTTGTGTAACAGGATCTTGATAAAGTACGGGCTGCTTTCGTCTCGATAACGGATTTGTGACACTACCATCACTGCAATTAATAACAAGATACATTTGAATACTTGATTCATATTCTAAATCAAATACATTTGACATATCAATTATGTTGAGCTGGCATTGTACCATTTGACTAACTTGAACATTCAAAAACACTTGATGATCACACTAACTTAAAGATTGAAACACTTAAACTTTTTTATGATATATTAATTTAGGGTAGGGTTCAAATGAGAATAGGAATTTGTGTGAGTATGAGGGAACCAATGATATCCAGCCATGTGTACAAAGAGAATGTTTCACATGTACAAAACCCATTTACGTCCAACATCAATTATCTCACAAACGACAAATCGAAAAATTATGAAAATTGCACCATTAAATTCGTCGTTTTCTCCTCTTCGGTTTGCCGTCCCTCAAGAAATACTTTCGAAAAGTTTTTTTTTTTCATTTTTTTGGTGGGTTTCACATTTACTAACACATGTGTTAAAGTGTTGCGTTTAGGGTTTAGGGTTTGTGGTTTAGGGGTTAGGGTTTAGGGTTTGAGGTTTGGGGTTTCTCCCCGAAACCCCAAACCTCAAACCCTAAACCCTAACCCCTAAACCCCAAACCCTAAACCCTAAACGCTTTACAAAACGCTAAACCCTAAATCTTTCTAAACCCTAAACCTTGAATCCCTTCTAAACCCTAAACCCTTATAAACCCTAAACCATAAACCCTACTAAACCCTAAACCTAACCCTAAACCCTAACCTTAACCACAAATTAAATGTACAACTAATCACTAACACATGTGTTACTAATTTGTGAAACCCACCAAAAAATGAGAGAAAAAAAAGTTGTCAAAAGTATGCCTTGAGGGACGGCAAATCGAAGAGGAGAAAACGCTGAATTTTATGGTGCAATTTTCATGATTTTTCGACTTACCGTTTGTGAGATATTTAATTTTTAAAAATGTGGAGGAGAGAGAATAAAGTGTGGAGGAGAGAGAATAAAGTGACACATGGCAGAAATCTGTTGGTTCCCTCATTCTCACTCAAAATTGGTGTACTCATTTGAACCTTACTCTATTAATTTAATGTATGTAATTAACAAGTTGTAATACCTGTTTTATTTATGTTATTTTTACATATTTTCTAAAAGCTTATTATCAAATGTAATTGAATAAAAAAATATATACCTTGAAACTGAGTCCGGTGAAGTCATATCAAAGCCCATAGATGCCTTTTGCTGATAATATTGCTGTTGCTGCTGTGCCGTCACAACCTTTGATCCTACCGGCACACCGGTAATCACAGCCGGCACCGGCGCCGACACCGCCACAAAATTCACATCCTTAGGCTGATCATCAACGTTAGTTCTAATCGGCGGCAAGTTCGCCAGCGCCGGCAACGAGGATGCTGAACCAAATGACGACGTCGTTTCAACCATGGGAGAATCCGGCACCGATTGAACATCATGAACTAATTTTTTATCGTCCTTTTTCTCTGGCGGTATGTAAACGACGTCGTTATTATCGTCTAAGCCTAATAAACAATTCACCGATGACGTGTCCGAAAACCCTGACGTTGCGCCGTTAAGTGCGTTAACAAACCATTCTTCTGATTTAATACTCGTACTTTCTAGAAGCGATCCGATTGAAGAAACGGATTCAGGTTGAACCGGAAATAAAAACAACCGGAGCCTTGAATTTGAATTTGATCGTTCGTATTCATCGATCATGTTTTCTAAATCCTCATCGGTTGCTACGGAGATCAACGAGTCTAAATCTTCAGACGGTAGTTGATATTTTATCGTAAACGACGACGTATTGGCATCTGATTTGATTAGGCTTTTAGTGAGGCGGTGAGTGAGGTTTGATAGTGTGGTGTGACGGTCCACCGTAACGATACGTGTCTCTCCACCGACGTAGCATAAGGTTTTGTCGTGAGGGCGTGGGACTATGTGGCCGCCGTAGCTGCACATTAGTCGGAGTTTTGGCGGCGGCGGCGCCGTTGAGCCGTTGGTTGTATAATCAGGATTGTTATCTACCCAGGAATTAGTGTTGCGGAAACGAGGTGAGGAGTTGCTGGAGTCAGGATTTGCGGCGGAGAGAGGCGGTGGTTGTGGCGGTGGAGCGACGGTTTGCTCCATAATGTTTTTTTTTAGATAAAAAGTGAAGGAGGGAGTGGGGCTGATTGGAAGGTCAAAGGTGGATTCTCTTATAATTGTCCAGCTGGATACAACTTTAGTTTAATAATAATGATAAAATAATAAATTAATTAATTAATTTGAATATAAATTAGTTATTATTAAGCTTAAGAATTAATTATTATGAGTAATATAAATTTAAATTGTACTACACCTTATTGAAGGACAAACGTAACGTCATGTTGTCAAGTAATTAAAAAATTTTAAGGTTGTATAAGGTTAAAATAAGCATCTCTCTTTTCTCTGGGTTGTCATTCTATCTTGATTGGGGATCATAGGGGAAGGGGTCATATGAGGAGAAGGAGGAGAAGTTTTATTTGTAGCCATTGGATCATCTTTTGGGTTGGATCAATGGTTAAAAGGGGTGACAATTTTGTAATTACTTTAAAAAATAAGGATATTAGTTAACAAAAAAAAAACATAACATTAATTTTCACTCCACACCCCTTTCACTATTTAGACTTTTACATGTTAACCATTCCACTTTATTTTCTTCCCCCTCCTACCTTCTTCTTCCTCCAACACCACCTACCACCACCCCACCACTTGCTGCCACCATCTGACTGCCGCCGGCCGCCGTCAGCCGCCGTCGGATTCCGGCCGCCGGAAAAAAAAAATTCAAATTTTTTTTTTCAAAAATTTTTTTTTTTCAAAATTTTTTTTTTCAAATTTTTTTTCCAATAAATTTTTTATTAGATATAGTATTCCTTTTCCTACTGCATTTTTAATAAAACTATACGTTTTTTCCACTGCATTTTGTATATTATTGTTAATTAACTAAAACTTGTATATATTTTACCGCATCTTCTATACCCAACGTCAACAAAATACCGTATAAATGGATAATATATATAATCTAAAATGCAGTAAAAAGAGAAAAATATGTCCTAAATGATGTATATGCAAAATGCAATAAAAACAACAATATGTATTATACTTTAATACAAAATGCAATACAAATAGATAATATGTAAAATACAAAATGCAGTACAAATCGATAATATGTAAAATACAAAATGCAGTGAATAACAAACAATATATAATGAATGAAATATATGAAAAATGCAGCAAAAATAACAAAATGCAGTGAAAATAACAAAATGCAGTACAAATAGATTATGTATAATATAAAATGCAGTGAAAATAACAAAATGCAGTAAAAAAAATAAAATGCGGTACAAATAGATTATATATAATATAAAATGTAGTAAAACGAACAATGTCTACTAAATAAATATATGCAAAATGCAGTAAAAACAGTAGTATGTATTATACTTTCATACAAAATGCAGTAAAAATGGATCATATGTATAATATAAAATGCAGTAAAAAATAAACAATATGTAATATATGAAATATATGCAAAATGCAGTGAATAATAATAAAATGCAGTGTAATTTTAACAAAATGCAGTAAAAAATATATTATGTATAACTTAAAATGCAGTAAAAAACAAACAATATATATAAGATTGAGGTGTATAAATAAAATGCAGTAAAAACGAACAATATATACTAAACATATATACAAAATGCAATAAAAATAATAAAATGCAGTACAAAGTGATAATATGTAAAAAAAATTGGAAAAAAAAATTATGAAACAAAAATTTCAATTTTTTTTTAAAAAAAAAAATTGAAATTTTTTTTTCCCGACGACCGGCGGCGGGTGGCGGCGGCGGCGGGTGGCAGCAGCTAGTGGTGGTGGGTGGTGGAGGGGAGGGGTGGGTAGGAAGAAAGTAGGAGGGAGTAGTGTACACTATTAAAAAGGTGGAAGGGGTAAAAATGAAAATTTGAAAATTCTTCTCCTCCTTCTCCTCAAATAATACCTTCTCCTCTGAACCTTACCCTTATATCTTTAGCTCATCCTAATCTAATTCTAATCATTCCTAATCTCTATCCTAAACTAGTTTAGTGACCCGTGATTACATGGGTTTGATCAAAAACCAAGTTATTAAATTATTTCATAATGAGATATGTTAAAGCACAACTTAATATGTTGTCCTAAAAAACAAGTGCACTACTAAATCTATTACTATTTGTTACTAAAACCTTAAACATGAGACTGCGAATTATCGATCCTTCCGTCCCTTTCTTCCAATCAGTCTTTCAAAGCTTCAATCGAGTTTGGTATTCATTTAAGACGGGAGCGATATAACTTCGTATGTCAGCAGAATGATAGTCTATTTGATTAGATTATCCAAGGCTAAACACGTAATGACAAGTATCATGGCTTCAATGGATTAGATTACTCAGAACCATGTTATAACCATACAACTATCATATATCATATATACCCAACAAATATCATATTTAGTGACCCGTATTTACACGGATCTTGGAAAAAAAAAATACATACATGTATAATTGAAAATAAAACATTATATTTTGTATCATTAATTCCTTTGCAAACTCTAATTTTCAAAAGTGAACTAAAGCGTGACTCAAGGAATACCCTTACGATTCTTATTCCAATCATCCCTCATGATTCAAAACCTATATAAATCACACATATACTTATAAATATTTAGTATTAGACACATTTTAAGAGCTTAGAAAAAAACATTAGCTGAAGTGTTCAACATACAAACAACTTTCCCTAGCTTAAGTCTCCTTATTTTTAACTTAAATATCTAGTAGTTGAATTGGTCAATTCTAACTTGATGACTGATCCATATAAGCACTTGTTCAGTTGTAATATTTGATTTGAGTTTCTATAGAAAGTTAGAGCTCTTGTTTACAAATAAATAATTTAAAGAAACAATAAAAAATTTACTATAGAAAAGCTCAAGTCTAATATCAAGTTTATCACTATACGTAATTTAATAAAAGACTTAAGTATATCCAAATACCCTTTAAACAAATGCAGAACATTCCCATCATAAACAAAGACAAATCAACACCAATGTAATAAGCAACTCAAGCTTTATAACAAATCGATCTGCAAATAAATAAATAAAAAATAGAGAAATAAACAAAAAATTTAATGACTTCTCTTTTCCTCAATTTGATATATTAAAAGGACCTGCTATTTTACTATACATAGTCACATACGACAACCAACTAAAATGGTCACAAAATGAAAGTTAACATTTTAATATGTTCAATCTTTAGCGATTGGCATTACCAAAAATTTGATGTGTTACGATCAGGTTATAAAATATGATACGAAAAATACCGATGATCTTGACTAAAACACAACTAGGCAAGTGTACCTAATCGTAAAGTAATATAGTAAAGGTAAATTCCGGTTAAGTTCGTCTCCTCAGGAACAATGTAATGATTATTTTAAGCAATTAATTTATCTAAAAATTGAACTAACAAAGTAAGTAAAGATTGGGAGTTTTTGTGTCTTTTAATGACAGACAGTCAAAGAGAATTATTTAACTAATAATTAACTAAGAAAAACAGATAAATGATAGTTGTACTTAAATAGAGAAAATATACTTGTTTAAACCTTTTAACATCTAGTTTATTGGATATTTTGGATTAAGAACTGGATCAGATTTAGTCCACCTAGAAAACACAATTCGGATTACAAGTTGTCACTTAACTTATAGTCTTACTTTCATAAAAACTATTAATCATACAAGATATCTCTAAATTATGGTCCACCAATATTATAAATCAATCAATCAATTCAAGTCTTCTAATCACGTCTAATCAGAACTTACAATCAATTACTCAACTGATAAAGTAACAATATCACACAAAAGCTATCACTAATTGCAAAGCAATAAAGTCACTACTTGAATTAATCAACCAATAAATAATATCAATCCTTCTTTCGTTACCGAGAAATCAAAGTATATAAATCCAATCATGAAAATATATCCAAACTAGATGCAATTCGATCTAAACAAGTACTAGAAACTTAGCCCATAATCATGGGTTCAGCAAAACAAGTAATCATAGACATAAACATGTTCATAATCGAGTAAATAACGAACAAACCAATGTTAATGACGCATGGAATCGATCTTCTAGCTTCAAATGGATGGAAACGGCCGAATCGGACTCTAGGTATCCCTAAAAGTCGACTTCTGACCTCTAGAATCGGCTGGAGTCAAGATTAGGGTTAACAAGTGAGCTTAAAGTCGAATTTATACCCTTTCTGGCCGACACGAGATCGCGGCGCGACCATGTATGGTCACGGCGCGACCAGCCTTCAATTGCGGCGCGACTGGTGTTGGTCGCGGCGCGATCTTTCTTTCATCCAAATAATCTGAATTTTTTATATGTTGTAGCCCTCGGTGTTCTCTAAATTTAGGCTTTTGAATCAACTCATTTGGAGTTCGTATGAAGAAGTTATGGCCAAAATACTAACGCATAGCTGAAAACTCAGCTTTTACACTTTTCTTCCATTTTCAGCTCATCTTCCATTCTTTTTCCGATTCAAGCTTCATATACACCTATTTTGCAAATATTAAAGAAATGAGTACCTAAAATTACATAAATAGAATAAAAGTATATAAATTTTGGGGAATATTAATATATAAATATAGTACTTATTTGATGCTATCAAATATCCCCACACTTAAGATCTGCTTGTCCTCATGTAGATAATTTCATCATAAAACCTTGATAAGCATCAAACTAATATTTACAAATCAGAATACCTAAATTAAAAATCTGTTTCATACTTTAAAACTTTAAACAATTTAACTAACATGGATAACTATATCGTACAAATAAGAATTTTTCATTATTGTTTATGCAACATATAGCTCATAAATGATTACTAATATTTTTATCCACTCTAAACAATCTATACTCATATTTCTGAATACATCTTTATTATTAGTATGTATATTACTTATGATTTCCACATATGACATACTCTTAAACTTAATCATGCATTTTCCTTTTATATTCAAAATAAATATATGAAATTCATTTTTAAGAATCAAGACATTGGTGACAGGTCTGCATTTTCATGCAACAAAGCGACATAACTTGATTCAAGTAAAGCAATACCTTTTAAATCAAACCAGCGGTGACAGGTCTATACCTTAATATAACAAAGCAACATAGTTTAATTAGTTGGAATCTTATGATTTAAAGATTTTAAATCTCTTTTGCTTTGTATTTAAGAATACTAATACGAGACCAGGTCTGTACTTTCGTACAACAAAGGAAACAATTAGTAAACCCCCATATGGTTTCATATAAATATCAAAAATATAAAATTATTTGCATGATAAATCTAAGAATTAAGACTTTTTGTGTCATACATCATTATATGTACCACAACATAATATACAAGTTATTTTATTAGTTTCTTGAAATTCAGAAATCTTCATATAGATTGTCTATTAGTACATCATATCATGTAACCATATATTACTTATTATTATATATCTTCACCTTATATGTACAAAACAGTTAATCCACATTAAAGTCTAAACTTTTAAATATAAAATAAAACTTTTAACAAAAGTATTCTAACTAATAAATACTTAATTATTAACTTAAAAATTTTAAATTTTGATGAAAATTTATGAAAAAATTATTACATAAAGGACAAGTAAAACTAAAAGAATATTTCTTTTCTACCGACCCCTTCCCCACACTTAAGTTATACAATGTCCTCGTTGTATATAAACATATAAAATAAAAGTGAGTAAGGAAGAAAAGAAATTAGAACAAAAAACTCCCCTGATATGGCGCGTATTTGGTCGTATCCAGTTCAACTAATTGGTTTGCTCGCGATCTTTATTCCAAACATATACAACAGCACACTTCTGTAGGCATCACGATTGCATTTAGCGTATGCAATAAGCCTTTAAACCCCTCGGTATCCCGAGTGGACGAGTTATAGTCTCGTGAGGGTTTCCAGGGAACACACCCACAAAGTTCAAAAGTTCCTACATTGTTAATAAACAAAACAAAACAACGAAAATGCAAATAATATACAATTTACAAGTTACAAAGCTTATTTATTAATGAGTCTTAAGCTTGACTCAACCCCGAATATTATTATTTAGTGGGGTTTTAGCTCCCCCACACTTGTTTCAATGTGTGGATTCGTCATCATAATACCACTTCCTTTCCAATCATACTCGCATAGGAGGAAGTCTACCTTTGTTTTATCATTCCGATTACACACCTCCCAACTGATAGTAGTAATGTGAAAATAGGCTCCCCATTTATCTTCGGGTGGCCTGCTGATCAATCGAATCATTCCCCAATGTCTTCTCAAATATACATCAGATATTACTTCTAAGACTTGAGGAATATTATGTGGCCAGTTTCTCCCAACACCTTTACCTTTATCAATCTTCAATTCAAGCACATCTTCTAATAATGAACGGTTTTTAGAAGATAGAATAAATGGGTCGGGTGGTTTTGGCTCTTTTGTAAGCACGTACTCATGCTCACAAGGAAAAAGGTTAGGCTGCAAATCTGTGAGAGATGTCTCCTGTGAAATTTTGAGACATAGCATATCATCATCTCTCAATTTTTCAACCTCTTCAACTAGTGGATGAGTTTCGTCCACTTTCATTCCCATGCTCTTTAACACCTCTTCTTCGGTCATCATCCCATCTTTGCTATTTCTAAGCTCGTTTAGCAAAATATGCAATTCCTCATCCAAAGATAGGTAATTAATCTTTGGTGGAAATTGATTTTCCAACACAACAATTTGATCATTAGCATGATTTGTGTTGTATACTTCCTCAAGCTTGTTCTCCATGCTTTCAACCACAATTTCCAGTTTTAAATTTTTAGCATTTGATTCAACCGGTGTACTAGTAGCTTCAAAAATGGGTGTGACTGAAATTTCCACAATTTCTTCAACCTTCTCTTCATTGATCTCCGACTCATCTTCTTCAAAATTAGAATCTTCATAATCCGAGTCTTCTAAATCTGAATGTTTAGTCAACTTAGGCTCAGGCTTGTATAATTCCTGCAAAAAAGATTGTGAAGTTTCATGAGGATAATTAGTAACTTCATTCTCTTCTTCCTCCTCATCCATCTCATCTTCACTATCATCCTGAAAAACAAAATTAGAAGAATATGGAACATAACGGTTAGAATCAAAATCATGAGTCTCAATAGCCTCCACATTTTCCACATGCTCATGAGCATTGATAGATGTCTCATATGACTTCTCATCGTTAGACCCAATATTCCCATTTAAGAATTCAGCCCATTCTCTATTGTTTTTCTCTATTTGGTCTGTAGCCTTTCGCAACATCCTTTCAAGATTTGACATTTGAGGTTGTTCTATCTCTTGAATGACTAAAGGTTCTTCATTCCAAGACCTTGATCGATAAGGTTGGCTCCAATTATCTTAATGTGGATACCCATACTTTTCTTGTAGTAAAAACATAGGCACATCATCATCATCACTCGTATAATTATAAGGTTTGTAATCTTTAAAATTCGAGTAATAAGACATTTGATGCTAAGAAAAGAACTGCTGAAAATTTGAAAACTGAAAATGATAAAATGTAACCACTCTATACAAAATAAACAAGTATAAAAACTATATACAAAACTAAAACTACTAAAATAAAATTAAGAACTTAAAATAACGCAATTGTTCCCCGGCAGCGGCGCCAAAAACTTGATGTGTTACGACCAGGTTATAAAATATGATATGAAAAATACCGATGATCTTGACTAAAACACAACTAGGCAAGTGTACCTAATCGTAAAGTAGTATAGTAAAGGTAAATTCCGGTTAAGTTCGTCTCCTCAGGAACAATGTAATGATTATTTTAAGCAATTAATTTATCTAATAATTGAACTAACAAAGTAAGTAAAGATTGGGAGTTTTTGTGTCTTTTAACGACAGACAGTCAAAGAGAATTATTTAACTAATAATTAACTAAGAAAAACAGATAAATGATAGTTGTACTCAAATAGAGAAAATATACTTGTTTAAACCTTTTAACATCTAGTTTATTGGATATTTTGGATTAAGAACTGGATCAGAGTTAGTCCACCTAGAAAACACAATTCGGATTACAAGTTGTCACTTAATAACCACCTAGTCAAGATTATACAATCCAAGTGTCCTTGAAATCTAAAACCTCTTAACTATGAAATGTGTAATCTCTGAAATCACAAGTTAACTTATAGTCTTACTTTCATAAAAACTATTAATCATACAAGATATCTCTAAATTATGGTCCACCAATATTATAAATCAATCAATCAATTCAAGTCTTCTATTCACGTCTAATCAGAATTTACAATCAATTACTCAACTGATAAAGTAACAATATCACACAAAAGCTATCACTAATTGCAAAGCAATAAAGTCACTACTTGAATTAATCAACCAATAAATAATATCAATCGTTCTTTCGTTACTGAGAAATCAAAGTATATAAATCCAATCAAGAAAATATATCCAAACTAGATGCAATTCGATCTAAACAAGTACTAGGAACTTAGCCCATAATCATGGGTTCAGCAAAACAAGTAATCATAGACATAAACATGTTCATAATCGAGTAAATAACGAACAAACCAATGTTAATGACGCATGGAATCGATCTTCTAGCTTCAAATGGATGGAAACGGCCGAATCGGACTCTAGGTATCCCTAAAAGTCGACTTCTGACCTCTAGAATCGGTTGGAGTCAAGATTAGGGTTAACAAGTGAGCTTAAAGTCGAATTTATACCCTTTCTGGCCGACACGAGATCGCGGCGCGACCATGTATGGTCACGGCGCGACCAGCCTTCAATTGCGGCGCGATTGGTGTTGGTCGCGGCGTGACCTTCCTTTCATCCAAATAATCTGAATTTTTTATATGTTGTAGCCCTCTGTGTTCTCTAAATTTAGGCTTTTGAATCAACTCATTTGGAGTTCGTATGAAGAAGTTATGGCCAAAATACTAACGCATAGCTGAAAACTCAGCTTTTACACTTTTCTTTCATTTTCAGCTCATCTTCCATTCTTTTTCCGATTCAAGCTTCATATACACCTATTTTGCAAATATTAAAGAAATGAGTACCTAAAATTACATAAATAGAATAAAAGTATATAAACTTTGGGGAATATTAATAGATAAATATAGTACTTATTTGATGCTATCATAGATCAAATTGAAAGTTATAGAACGTAATTGTGACCCATACCAACCATACCCGCCCATCTTTCCCTTATAAAAGTCAAGGAATGTAGTTTAAAAGAAATTCTTGCCTCATGATGTAAACTTAAAAAAGAAAAGAAAAAAAAAACATGTTTTAAAACCTTAATTAATTTTTTCGACTCACCCATATTGCCACCTATAACACTTACTCATGGGCACAGCAACATACTGTAGCTTTCTTGCTATCCGCTGAAACCATTACTCTGCCATGATAAAACCATTTATAAACAAAATTTTAAAATGCCGATAAGATAAAATGAAATTGATAACCATAACCCATTAAAAAATTAGGATACGATCATTGTTAATCTCTAGAACTGTGTACAGGTTATCTTGCAGTACGACACCCTTACTAAAATCAAATACCACCAAATAATACAAAAATTAATTAGACATCACATATCCAATGTAAAATAGATATCAAGTTCACAACATAAATTAAAGTGTTTACCCACCCCACTGTTAACCACTTTCAAAGTCTTACTTTCTTTGTCTATGGAGTTACCTGCAAAATATATTACACTTTGTTTATGAGGTCATACTTTTGTTGGTAGGCAATGTATGATATTGATCTCTTTCTACCGAAAATTTCAAGCTACCACACCATATTTCGTTTCTAGGTAAGCGGACAACAACTTTATAAACCGTGGAAGCAAAATGCCAGAAATCAATATTAAAATCTCCTATTTTCAATCATTATTGCCTCGATTGATCATGCCCAATCATTGCCTTATTGGTTCTCTATAATTTACGTATTCTAGTTATTGTGTTTCCATATTTGTAATCTTCCTTCTTGTATTTATTCGGTGGCTATGTCTCGATGTATTCACAGAATATATGAAACCATAAAATAACTTTTACCATCATTCTTAAGATGGTATCAGAGCGGTTCAAACAGTAAGGCACAAGGTTAGTGATCGTCACCATGACAGGCAACAATGGAGGCACAAAGGAAGGCTCATCGGACTCCACTCATGGACGCACGAAGGATGGCTCACCGGACATCAACTCTCCTTTCTACATTCATGCTTCAGATTACCCGAAGCAAATGCATGTCAACGACACCCTCACCGACAATAACTACACCGATTGGTCCCAAGAGATGTTAAATTTTTTCTTTGCCAAGAACAAGGTCGGATTCGTTGATGGTACGTTGAAGAAACCCGAAATAACAGCCACCAATTACATGGCGTGGATGCGTTGTGATGCTATGGTAAAAGGTTGGCTCACGACGGCTATGGAGAAGGACATCAGGGGTAGCGTAAAATACGCTAACACCGTGTAACACCCTCAAATTTAGTGATTTGCGGAAGCATACTTGGGTGTTACTAATCAATATACAAAGCACAAGATATACAGCAAACGACCTCTAAATGAGACGTTTTTTAAAATAGTTACATTCCATAAATTAATCGTTTGAAAACATATAGTTTTCTTTACAAAAATATGTAAGCCTAGAGTCCGCGTATGTGGCGGGAGATTCTATTACATAACCATAGCTACAAAAGATAATGCCAAAGAATCTCCGTTAAATGCAGTTTGGAAATCATGCGACTCTAGCTAGTGATCCTGGAGTGATCCTACTCCGTAAGTGTACCTGAGAATACATGCTAAAAATGGTCAACCAAAAGGTTGGTGAATCTCACAGGTTTATCAGTAAATAATCAGTTTGAACACAAGATTTCATCAGTAGTGCCCGCAGGCGTATATCAAGTATTTGCAAATCCAGCAAAAGTAAAGTAATTAAGTTATACCGTTGCCATGAGGCTCATAATCGAAGCTTAACCCGTAAATAATCAGTTGCTCCCGTGACATGCTCGTAATTGAGCAAGCATAAGTAACGAAATAATAGTCACCCGTTTCTACGTGTAAATCAGTACGTGGTAGCGCTACTACCCTGGGCGGGGAGGGTCATTTCCCTAATGGATCCATCAACTACTGTTCGCGCTTAAGTCCATAACTAACGATATATGATTGAGAGACTTCCGTAAATATATAACTCATGCAAGTCCGTTTGGTATAATAAGAAGTTTAGTACTTGTGTTCAAGTAAAAGCAGTAGCATGTATCTCCCCCAATGAGAAAAACAGTAAAAGTGGGGCCGTAAGACTCACCTGAGCCTAGTAGTAAGCAGTTGAAAACTGTAAGTAGCGTGTAGGTTCTCCGAACCCGTAACCTTTAAATGCCTAAACATGTAAGGTTAAGTAAGTAGATGTCTCGCAAGACCATCTAGGCTAGTTGTCCATACAACCCGTTGTCCAAATGTTGGTTCGTTATCGTTTGTAATAAAGTGTTTGGCCCGTTGGTGATTCGTTATGATTAAAGTTTTATCACTTATAACGCGATTTAGAGTGATTGCACTTGAAAAGTATGTTCTATTATGTTCGATATTTCGTATTGTATAAGTATTTGAAATTGTACAAGTTTGACACTTGGTGAGAAATGTGCTTATGGAATCTAAGTACGGGGGTCCGGGGGCAGCGCCCCTGGTTAGCGGGGTCCAAGGGGCAGAGCCCCTGGCTGGGGTCGAGCTGCCAGGTCAGCTTGGAAAATTTTTATTTCTACTACTTTCCTTTAGTGAAAACGCATCCGAAATCTGGATTTGGAGTAAAATTAGGTGGTAAAATTCTGGTTCCGACACTTAGTAAAAATCTGAGTTTTCAGGGTTCTGTTTTATGCGACGTTGGGTGCGACGTCGCAAGCGACGTAAGGTGCGACGTGGGTGTGTGCGTCGCATTATGCGGCCTTCGCAATTCAATGCGACGTAGGGTGTTGCGTCGCTATGTGCGACGCTAGTTCGGTTTGCGACGTTAAAGTCTACGTCGCTACGTGCGACATCCGCAAGTTAATGCGACGTAATAGGCTGCGTCACTAGTGCGACGTTGAGATTTTTGTGCGACGTAGGTCGCGACGTCGCAGAGGCCCCTGGCCAGGTGCGACGTAGCGGTCTGATGGCCGGAAATTTAGTCGAAAACGAGTTTCCCGGTTTCCGTTGGGTCCAAATCTTTTACCCAACCCAAAAATGGACATAATAAGCCTATTTAAACCATAAACTAGTAAAAATGATCAAAAACGAGAGATGTCGGGATTTGTCGGAAACTTACAAAGTGTCGGATTGAAAATCCGAAAAGATAGGAATGTAGATCGGGTGACGGTGAACGTTTTCTTCCAAATGGATGAGATGATCCGAGCTCGTTTTGTGGTGTTATTTGGTGATTTAAGTGGATGGTGTTTGTTTGGTTTTTGAGAGAGAAAAGAAAGAAAAGAGGAGAAGAGAGAGAGTGAGTTGGTGATAGATGAGAAAAGGAAAGGAGGTGGATGGGGGTTTTGATGAAAGCCCCCATTTTTCAGTCCACGCGCTGGGCTCCGTGCGGTGTTCGTTTTCTCCGTCATTTTACGTTAAATTATTTATTTTTACACGTTTATTTATTCATTTAAAATACGAGGGTTGTTAAACAATTCACTTAAATTATTTCTTTAAATCTTTAACTGTTCGAAATACAATTTAGTTTAAATAAGTTTGATTACTTTTGTTTTTAAATAGTGTAACTTTAATCGAGTGATACGAGATAACTATTCGTTATTATAAAATAACATTTAGGTCATAATTGCGTTATTTTAGTTTATAAACATTTGCTCACCAACGTCCGTATTAATCGAATAGAATTTCATTCTATTTAAGTTGCGTACGATTTAAGTCAAATCGCAAAGTTGTATATATTTATCAATATATAATCCGATACATAAATTAGCCTAACACAGCACTAATTACATGTATTAACAAAGAATTAGGCACTATTTCTAGTCCTAATTTGCCGGTTGTTACATTCTCCCCCTGTTAAAAGAATTTCGTCCCGAAATTTAAGTAGAAGTCACGTTTGGGGTAGAGTCAGTGAACAATCGAGGATACTTAAGTCGCATTTGGTCTTCCCGTTCCCAAGTGAATTCCGGACCGCGCCGCGAATTCCACCTGACTTTGACGATGGGAATACGACTTTGTTTCAGTTGTTTGACCTCACGGTCCATAATTTCGACTGGTTCCTCCACGAAATGTAGTTTGTCATCGATGCGAATCTCGTCAAGTGGTATAATAAGTGTCTCGTCAGACAGACATTTCTTTAAGTTAGAAATGTTAAAAGTAGGGTGCACGCTGCTGAGTTCAGAGGGCAGCTGCAGTCGATATGCCACTGGACCTATCCTCTCGAGGATTTCAAAAGGCCCAATGTACCTAGGGTTTAATTTTCCACGTTTGCCGAATCGGATTACGCCTTTCCAAGGTGATACTTTTAAGAGTACTCGATCCCCAACTTGGAACTCGAGTGGCTTGCGTCTCACGTCAGCATAGCTTTTCTAACGATCACGCGCGGCTTTGAGTCGGTTTTGGATTTCGACGATTTTCTCTGTGGTTTCATGTATAAGTTCAGGACCAGTGAGTTGACTATCTCCCACTTCAGTCCAACAGATCGGTGATCGGCACTTACGACCGTATAGTGCCTCAAAAGGTGCAGCCTTAATGCTGGCGTGATAGCTGTTGTTGTACGAGAATTCGCACAACGGTAGATGTCTTTCCCAATTTGTACCGGAATCAACTACGCAGGCTCGTAGCATGTCTTCCAGTGTCTGAATAGTTCGTTCGCTCTGGCCATCGGTCTGAGGATGGTACGCGGTACTCATATCGAGACGGGTACCCAGTGATTTTTGGAGTGATTGCCAGAAGCGAGATGTGAAACGAGCATCCCTGTCAGAGATAATAGAGATAGGGACACCATGTTGGCAAACGATTTCCTTGATGTAAATTTGTGTAAGACGTTCCATTTTGTCGGTTTCTTTGATTGCCAAGAAATGAGCCGATTTGGTGAGACGGTCGACGATCACCCAAATGGTATCGCAACCGCTCGCCGATCTAGGTAGTTTGGTTATGAAATCCATAGTAATTTGCTCCCATTTCCATTGAGGAATTTCAGGTTGTTGGAGCAATCCGGAAGGTCTTTGGTGCTCGGCCTTGACCTTGGAACAAGTTAAGCATTTGCTGACGTACAAGGCAATGTCAGCTTTCATGTTCGGCCACAGTAAAACTCCTTGATGCCGTGATACATTTTGTCGGATCCCGGGTGGATAGAATACTTGGACTTGTGAGCTTCATCCATTACCAAGTCCCGAAGGTTCTCGAAACTAGGCAACCAGATTCGGTTAGAGAAGTACCTAACTCCGTTGGGTCTGATTTCGAACTGTTTATCCATGCCTCGTAAGGCCTCGTTTTTGACATTATCGGGTTTGAGAGCTTCGAGTTGAGCGGTGAGAATCTGAATATTTAAATCGTTGTGAATGGTCATACTGAGGGCTCGGACTCGAAGCGGTTTTGTTCGTTCCTTACGACTGAGAGCATCGGCAACCACGTTTGCCTTACCCGGATGATATTTGATCTCACAGTCGTAATCGGTGAGCAACTCGATCCATCGACGTTGCCTCATGTTAAGATCTTTTTGGTCGAAGATGTGTTGGAGACTTTTGTGGTCGGTAAATACAGTACTTCGGGTACCATAAAGGTAGTGTCTCCAGATTTTGAGAGCGAATACCACGGCCCCTAACTCGAGGTCATGAGTTGTGTAGTTCTTCTCGTGAACTTTAAGTTGTCGGGAGGCGTAAGCAATGACCTTGTCTCGTTGCATCAACACGCAACCGAGACCTTGGTGAGAAGCATCGCAGTATACCACGAAGTCATTGGTGCCTTCGGGTAAGGATAGAATGGGTGCACTACAAAGCTTTAGTTTCAACAGCTGAAATGCTGACTCTTGTTTATCAGTCCAATCGAACTTTTTGTCTTTCTGAGTCAGTGTCGTGAGTGGTATGGCTATTTTTGAGAAGTTTTCAATGAATCGGCGATAATACCCCGCCAATCCCAAGAATTGGCGTACTTCGGTAGGAGTGGTTGGCACCTGCCAGTTCTTGATGGCCTCGATTTTTGATGGGTCTACATGAATTCCCTGACTATCAATCACATGCCCAAGGAATTGAACGGTTTTTATCCTGAACTCACACTTAGAGAATTTGGCGTAAAGCTCCTCGTGTCTAAGTAGTTCTAGGATGGTTCTGAGGTGTTGTGCGTGTTCTTGTTTGTTTCGTGAGTATATGAGGATGTCATCGATGAACACAATGACAAACCTGTCGAGATAAGGTTTACACACCCGATTCATAAGGTCCATGAATACAGCCGGTGCGTTGGTTAGACCAAAGGGCATCACTTGGAACTCGTAGTGCCCGTAACGGGTTCTGAATGCGATTTTTGGGATGTCAGCATCACGAACACGCAATTGGTGATAACCCGATCGAAGATCAATCTTTGAATAACAGCTTGATCCTTGAAGTTGATCGAACAGATCGTCGATTCGAGGAAGTGGGTATCGGTTCTTGACGGTTAGTTTGTTCAACTCTCGGTAGTCAATACACATTCAAAATGAACCGTCTTTCTTTTTGACAAACAAGACCGGAGCTCCCCAAGGTGAAGAACTCGGTCTGATGAATTCTCTATCCAGAAGTTCCTGTAACTGAGTAGACAACTCCTGAAGTTCGGATGGGGCTAGGCGGTACGGTGCTCGGGCCACCGGTGCGGCACCCGGCACGAGATCAATCGAGAACTCGACCTGTCTAGGTGGAGGTAAACCAGGTAGTTCTTCTGGAAAGACTTCGGGAAAGTCTCTAACGATTGGCACATCTTCAAGTCGCTTCTCCTCCGACTTTTTCTCAGTGATGTGCGCGAGAATTGCTGGGTAACCCTTTCTCAGAAATTTTCGGGTTTTCAAACAGGAGATTAAGTTTAGTCTCGTCCCACCAGTCTCCCCCTGTATGATCAAGGTACTACCGGCGGCGAGAGGAATTCGGACGATTTTATCAGAACAAACAATTTCGGCCCGATGTTTAGACAACCAATCCATACCCACGATGACGTCGAAACTTCCTAGTTCAATAGGCATAAGATCGATTGAGAAGATTTCGTCGGCTAGGTTTAAAGTGCAATTAGGTATCACACTATCGGTTTCTATGAGTTTACCATTTGCAAGTTCTACGGTGTACTTAACATCTAAGGCCACGGGGGTGATATCAAGTAGTGGGCAAAACTCATCAGAAATATAGCTCCTATCAGCACCAGTATCAAATAATACTGAAGCAGTAAGATCGTTGAGAAGAAACGTACCCGTTACAACATTCGGGTCTTCTCTAGCTTCCCCAGCTTTGATGACAAATGCTCTGCTACGAGCAGGGTTGTTGTTCCGTTTGTTGTGGTTGTTGTTGCTGTTCTTCTGCTTAGGGCAATTATTCTGAAAGTGCCCAGGACTTCCGCACCCATAACAAGTCTTTGGGGCACTGGTGTTTCGACAATCTTTGGCCAGATGCCCAAAACGTTTGCAGTTTGTGCAAGGGCAGGAACCGTCATGGTGACGATTGCATTTGGGGCAGTAGGGCTTGCTTCCAATGTAACCTTTCTTTTCTGAAGAGCCGGATGAATAAGCCCTAAGGGGCTCAGGCTTTCGGTTGGTGATTTGGTTGGATGAGTTGGGGTTTCCTTCCCACTTTCGTTTGTTGTTTGTAGGTGGGGCTGTGGTTGTGTTACGGCGGATAGCGTTTGCCGTAAGTCCATGGGCCATTCGGATGGCGTTCTGGATAGTACCTGGTTTGGATGAAGTCACCAGGTCCTGGAGTTTCTCGGGCAGTCCATCAACATATTTCTCGATCCTCTTGTATTCAGGATCGACCATGGATGGGCACAGAAGTGCCAGTTGGTGAAAACGGTTGGTGTACCCGGTGATATCATCACCTTGCATCTTGTGGTTCCAAAATTCCAGCTCCAGTTGTTTCAGTTCATCCCTGGGGCAATACTCACCCCTTAACATCTCCTTCAACTCCTCCCACGGGAGTTTATAAGCATTGGCAACGCCCACAGTTTGGGCATAGGTGTTCCACCACGTGAGTGCGGTGTCAGTAAAAGTACTAACAGAGAACTTAACCTTGTCCCCCTCCGCACAGTTGCATATAAGGAATACCGATTCAACTTTCTCAATCCAACGTATTAGACCGATTGCTCCCTCAGTACCTGCAAAGTTCAGGGGTTTGCAGTTTTGGAAGTCCTTATATGAGCAGGGCTTGGGTTGTGGTCCATTGTTAGCGGTATCTTCGCTACCAGGAGCTGAAGTCCGGGTAGCTAGGGCTTGGGCCACGCTACGGGCAATCAGACCCACAACTTCGGCTTCAGTGAGGGTGATTTGTCGACGAGGAGGCATGCTGCCGATCAAGGAAAGCACAAGGAAAGTGGAATAAGATATTTGCATGAAACTTATGATATATCACAAGTGTATATAATGAGATACACGATAACAGTACGAGGTGATAATCATATTCCATTTAGGTAAACAAGTTGGATACAAAGTTCGGGTTTTCCAAAAGATTACAGAGTAGTAGTAGTAGTAGTACAAAAGTACCGGGGAATGGTTACATCCGGTTGAATTACATAGGTCCTAATTAAGTAGTTAACTGGTTACAAGTTACAGACTGATCTAATCTTGATGCAGATTAATCTGCTCCATCAGCGCGACAAGGCGGTCCACGGTTTCTGCTAGTCTGTTGGCTTGCCTGGCGTTATCTTCAACCAAGGCCAGTCGTTGTACTAGCGCTCGAGAGTGATCCTCAGTCTCCTGTGAACGCTGTTCACATTCCTCTAGTCGGTTTCTTACGAGTTCATCTGCACCTAATTCAGCGGTCATTGAATCCTGAATTATGCTTACAGAGAGGCTGGTATCTTCTTGTTCTCGCTGGAGTTGTGATATGCGGTCAAGAGCTTGGCGAAGCAGGTAGGTCATTCGGTGTTGTTCCCGTTCGAGATTTTCAAGCCTTTGCTCCTGACGGCGGAGTTGGGTAGCGAACACTGGCACCGTGAGATGAGCCGAGTTCTGAGAGTTATGAACAGGATAGGGGTTGCTTCGAGGTGACCTAGTGGTCCTCCTGGCTATTCGCGGGTTTCGAGATCCTTGCGGATGAGAGCGTGATGAATTGGGTGATGTGTTTGCCATTCCTGAGGCAGAGTGTAAGTAAGACGAGGCTAATATATATAAGTATATAATATCCAGCCTAGTGTCTAGCACGTATCAAGTAATGGTCTGGTTCTCTCGTGGTCAGAGTCAACTAACGCATTCCTGTTCAACATAACCATTTCAGACCTCACATCATCTTTCCTTAATTGTACATAGTTGATCAGACTATGTTAAATTAAAGTCGTATGATGAAATTCCTGAACCAATCATGCCTAGTAAGGAAATACTGCCTAATGGTCATAGTCTAGGCCCACTAAATGCAACCTAGTTCACTATAACCTTAGGCTCTGATACCAATCTGTAACACCCTCAAATTTAGTGATTTGCGGAAGCATACTTGGGTGTTACTAATCAATATACAAAGCACAAGATATACAGCAAACGACCTCTAAATGAGACGTTTTGTAAAATAGTTACATTCCATAAATTAATCGTTTGAAAACATATAGTTTTCTTTACAAAAATATGTAAGCCTAGAGTCCGCGTATGTGGCGGGAGATTCTATTACATAACCATAGCTACAAAAGATAATGCCAAAGAATCTCCGTTAAATGCAGTTTGGAAATCATGCGACTCTAGCTAGTGATCCTGGAGTGATCCTACTCCGTAAGTGTACCTGAGAATACATGCTAAAAATGGTCAACCAAAAGGTTGGTGAATCTCACAGGTTTATCAGTAAATAATCAGTTTGAACACAAGATTTCATCAGTAGTGCCCGCAGGCGTATATCAAGTATTTGCAAATCCAGCAAAAGTAAAGTAATTAAGTTATACCGTTGCCATGAGGCTCATAATCGAAGCTTAACCCGTAAATAATCAGTTGCTCCCGTGACATGCTCGTAATTGAGCAAGCATAAGTAACGAAATAATAGTCACCCGTTTCTACGTGTAAATCAGTACGTGGTAGCGCTACTACCCCGGGCGGGGAGGGTCATTTCCCTAATGGATCCATCAACTACTGTTCGCGCTTAAGTCCATAACTAACGATATATGATTGAGAGACTTCCGTAAATATATAACTCATGCAAGTCCGTTTGGTATAATAAGCAGTTTAGTACTTGTGTTCAAGTAAAAGCAGTAGCATGTATCTCCCCCAATGAGAAAAACAGTAAAAGTGGGGCCGTAAGACTCACCTGAGCCTAGTAGTAAGCAGTTGAAAACTGTAAGTAGCGTGTAGGTTCTCCGAACCCGTAACCTTTAAATGCCTAAACATGTAAGGTTAAGTAAGTAGATGTCTCGCAAGACCATCTAGGCTAGTTGTCCATACAACCCGTTGTCCAAATGTTGGTTCGTTATCGTTTGTAATAAAGTGTTTGGCCCGTTGGTGATTCGTTATGATTAAAGTTTTATCACTTATAACGCGATTTAGAGTGATTGCACTTGAAAAGTATGTTCTATTATGTTCGATATTTCGTATTGTATAAGTATTTGAAATTGTACAAGTTTGACACTTGGTGAGAAATGTGCTTATGGAATCTAAGTACGGGGGTCCGGGGGCAGCGCCCCTGGTTAGCGGGGTCCAAGGGGCGGCAGCCCCTGGCGGGGTCCAAGGGGCAGAGCCCCTGGCTGGGGTCGAGCTGCCAGGTCAGCTTGGAAAATTTTTATTTCTACTACTTTCCTTTAGTGAAAACGCATCCGAAATCTGGATTTGGAGTAAAATTAGGTGGTAAAATTCTGGTTCCGACACTTAGTAAAAATCTGAGTTTTCAGGGTTCTGTTTTATGCGACGTTGGGTGCGACGTCGCAAGCGACGTAAGGTGCGACGTGGGCGTGTGCGTCGCATTATGCGGCCTTCGCAATTCAATGCGACGTAGGGTGTTGCGTCGCTATGTGCGACGCTAGTTCGGTTTGCGACGTTAAAGTCTACGTCGCTACGTGCGACATCCGCAAGTTAATGCGACGTAATAGGCTGCGTCGCTAGTGCGACGTTGAGATTTTTGTGCGACGTAGGTCGCGACGTCGCAGAGGCCCCTGGCCAGGTGCGACGTAGCGGTCTGATGGCCGGAAATTTAGTCGAAAACGAGTTTCCCGGTTTCCGTTGGGTCCAAATCTTTTACCCAACCCAAAAATGGACATAATAAGCCTATTTAAACCATAAACTAGTAAAAATGATCAAAAACGAGAGATGTCGGGATTTGTCGGAAACTTACAAAGTGTCGGATTGAAAATCCGAAAAGATAGGAATGTAGATCGGGTGACGGTGAACGTTTTCTTCCAAATGGATGAGATGATCCGAGCTCGTTTTGTGGTGTTATTTGGTGATTTAAGTGGATGGTGTTTGTTTGGTTTTTGAGAGAGAAAAGAAAGAAAAGAGGAGAAGAGAGAGAGTGAGTTGGTGATAGATGAGAAAAGGAAAGGAGGTGGATGGGGGTTTTGATGAAAGCCCCCATTTTTCAGTCCACGCGCTGGGCTCCGTGCGGTGTTCGTTTTCTCCGTCGTTTTACGTTAAATTATTTATTTTTACACGTTTATTTATTCATTTAAAATACGAGGGTTGTTAAACAATTCACTTAAATTATTTCTTTAAATCTTTAACTGTTCGAAATACAATTTAGTTTAAATAAGTTTGATTACTTTTGTTTTTAAATAGTGTAACTTTAATCGAGTGATACGAGATAACTATTCGTTATTATAAAATAACATTTAGGTCATAATTGCGTTATTTTAGTTTATAAACATTTGCTCACCAACGTCCGTATTAATCGAATAGAATTTCATTCTATTTAAGTTGCGTACGATTTAAGTCAAATCGCAAAGTTGTATATATTTATCAATATATAATCCGATACATAAATTAGCCTAACACAGCACTAATTACATGTATTAACAAAGAATTAGGCACTATTTCTAGTCCTAATTTGCCGGTTGTTACACACCGCCTCTGAAATCTGGTCAGATTTGCGCGAAAGGTTTGGGAAGGAAAACGCCCCTAGCGCCTACGAGTTAAAGCAAACACTCTCCAACACACACCAAAACGGGGTCTCCGTTTCAGCCTACTACACAAAGCTGCGTGGCCTCTGGGATGAAATTGAATCTATACTACCAGCCCCTCGTTGCACCTGTGACAACTGTTCATGTGAAGTTGGTAAAAAAAAATAAGCGATCTGCGGGAAAAAGAGAAGCTATACGAATTTCTGATGGGTTTGGACGCTGACTTTGCAGTAATCAAAACCCAAATCCTTGCCATGAATCCCATACCAACACTAGGAATTGCCTATCACCTAGTTACCGAAGATGAAAGACAAAGGATGATATCGGGTGAGAAGAAAATGCCCCCTGAAAACGCTGCGTTCAAGGCTTTTAAACCGGTCTGATGCGAGAACAATGCGAGTCAAAATAGAGCTGTACCAAAGTATCAGAAACATGGAGACACGGACGAACGTTGCCCTGAATGTGGAAGAACTGGGCACAAACGGGATGGTTGTTTCAAGATAATCGGTTATCCGGATTGGTTGCCGGGTAAAGTGAAACCGAAAGCTGCTCATGTTGAGACCGAAGCTAGCCCTGTTCCAGGTCTCACAAAGGAGCAATATCATGCCTTCGTGAAACATTTTGCTGAAAATGATGTCAAAGACGGTAGTGTTCGGATGGCTAACATGGCAGGTAAAGGGGATTGGGATAGTGATTGGGTTGTGGATTCAGGGTCCACGGAACATATAACTCACGATGAAACAATTCTTAACAATAAAATTGTTTGCTCAAATGAGGAACCTGTTGTTATCCCTAATGGCAATGCCATACATGTGAAGGGAAAAGGGGAATGTACTCTAGAAGGGGGGGCTAAATTAAAGGGAGTTCTTTATATCCCTGAATTTAATTGCAACCTTTTGTCAGTGAGTCGATTAACCAACAATCTTCAATGCTCCATAACATTTTTTCCGGAATTTTGTGTTATGTAGAAGCTTCACACGAGGAGCTTGATTGGTGCGGGTAAATGCAGAAAAGGTCTTTACCGAATGGGGTTGTTCAATAGCGAAAGAAGAGCTATGATGACTACCGAGAATACTTGGCATAAAAAGGTTGGGACATGCATCTGAAGATAAGCTTGCTGCAATTGATTTTATTAAAAATGTTACTTTAAACAAATTGTGTGACTCTTGTTCTAAGGCCAAACATACTAGACTACCTTTTCCAAATAGTTTAATAAAGATAAATGCTTGCTTCGATTTGATACATTGCGACATTTGGGGAAAGTATCGTACCCCATCCTTCTCAGGGGCAAGCTATTTCTTGACTATTGTTGACGATTATAGTAGAGCCACATGGTTATTCCTCCTAAAACACAAACATGAAGCTAGCAAATGGTTAATTTTTTTTTGCAATATGGTAAAGACTCAATTTGAAAGACATGTCAAGAAAGTTAGATGTGACAATGGGGGGAGGGGGGGAGTTCACGTCTAACGACATGACCGATTTTTATAACGAACGGGGGATTCTACTTGAAACCACTTGCCCGCATACACCCCAACAAAATGGAGTTGTCGAACGGAAACACCGACACATACTCGAAGTTGCTCGATCTCTTAGATTTGAAGCAAATTTGCCAAAGAGGTTTTGGGGTGAATGCATTTTAACTGCCACACACATCATTAACCGATTTCCATCAAAGGTTATTGGTGATAAAACTCCTTTCGAGTTGGTTTTCAACCAGAAACCCGATTATGACAATATGCGGGTTTTTGGTTGTTTGACGTACCATCGAAACACCGACACAAGAGGGGATAAATTTGAAGAAAGGGGGAGGCCCGGAGTGTTCATGGGCTACCCACAAGGAACAAAAGGCTATAAAATTCTTGACATCAAAATGGGCAAAATCATAATCTCTAGAGACACCAAATTTTTTGAAGAGAAATTCCCTTTCAAGGGTGATGACTTGATATATGAAGAAGTAGATGCCCTTGACCCTTTGAACAAACCCATTTGTGATGAAGTTAAAACTCACGTGAAACCCACTGTTGATGAAACCCACATTGATGAAAACACATCAAATGAAGAGTCAAATAGAAACAGTGTGTCTAATGAGCCCATTAAATCTGATGGAACCAATGATGCTGATGAGCCCAATGTCAGTCCTACTTTGAATGAAAATGAAACCGAAGATATTCTGAGCCAAACCTCAGGCTCACCAGAAGAAACCACCGAAGGTAGTGAGGCGCAACCGGATATCCCTGAGCCCCCCAGAGTTAAAAGAAACAGGTCCCAACCGGCTCTTTTAAGCGATTATCACGTGAAGCTTCCCCCATCGGTCGACCATGCAAAACCCGCACCAAGTGAAGCATCCTCAACGGTACACCCCTTGTCTAACTTTGTGTCATATGAAAAGTTTTCTAGTTCTCACAAAGCGTTTCTTGCGGCCATTACTTCTAGTAGCTATCCAGGATGAAAGATGGAAAGAAGCGATGAAGAAAGAGATACGAGCTCTTGAAGAAAACGATACATGGACGCTAGTTGATCTTCCAAATGGAAAACATGCTGTTGATTCAAAGTGGGTTTATAAAATAAAGTATAAACCAAATGGAGAGGTGGAGCGGTTCAAAGCTCGTCTCGTTGCAAAGGGTTTACATAAAAATGGAGGGGGTTGATTACCATGACACATTCGCCCCCGTCGCAAAGTTGGTCACTGTTAGAACACTTTTGGCCGTAGCCGTCAAGAAAAAATGGATCATCAACCAACTAGATGTCAATAATGCCTTTCTGCATGGGGATTTAAACGAAGAAGTTTACATGAAATTGCCACAAGGTTTTGCTAAGGAAAATGACACGAGAGTTTGCAAGTTGAATAAATCTCTCTACAGCCTGAAACAGGCCTCCCGAAATTGGTACCAAAAGTTTACATCATCTCTTCTTGAGCTTGGTTTTAAGCAGTGTAAAGCAGATTACTCCCTTTTCATCTTCAAGAAGGATACGTGTTTCGTGGCAGCACTTATCTATGTGGACGATATCATCATGGTAGGGAATGACAAAAAAATAATACAACACACTAAAAAAGAACTTGACAAACGTTTTAGCATCAAAGATTTGGGAGCTCTAAAATACTTCCTTGGTATAGAAGTTGCTCGTAATCCTGAAGGTCTCGTTCTAAGCCAAAGAAAGTACATTCTGGATATCCTTGAAGATTGTGGGCTTCAAGGGTGTAAACCTAGCCCGTCTCCTTTCGAGCAGAATTTGATATTGGATAAAAGGGATGAAGAACCTAAAGCTGATGCTGGTCGATACCGCCGCATGGTTAGCCGTCTCCTCTACTTACAAGCCACCAGACCCGACATTGCTTACTCTTTAAATGTACTAAGCCAATTTGTGGCTGACCCGAGACAGAGTCACATGGATGCAGCACACCGAGTATTACGGTACCTAAGGGGAACAATTGGGCAAGGAGTTCTTTTAACTCAAGATGGTGGTTGTAATCTCACTGTATACTGCGACTCTGATTGGCTTGGCTGCCCTATTACCAGGAGATCTAGAACGGGATATCTTCTTCTTCTTGGAGGAGCACCCATTTCATGGAAGACAAAGAAACAAAATGTGGTATCACGTTCCTCTGCCGAAGCAGAATACAGGTCAATGGCCTCCACGGTTAGCGAAATTTTATGGATGCGGTGGCTTTTAAGGAGCTAAACATTGACTTAATTGAACCAACTCCTATTTTCTGTGACAATCAGGCGGCCAGACACATCGCTAATAACCCTGTTTTCCACGAACGAACCAAGCACGTAGAGATGGATTGCTATTTCATTCGGGAGAGAGTTGAGTCTCAAGAAGTTCAGCCCCTACGTATTCACACTAGCATGCAAATTGCTGACCTGCTCACAAAAGGATTGGGCACTCAACAACTTAAGTTCTTACTTGACAAGTTGGGCATTAGAAACCTATATGCTCCAACTTGAGAGGGGGGGGGGGGTATAAAAACCTCCTATTTTCAATCATTATTGCCTCGATTGATCATGCCCAATCATTGCCTTATTGGTTCTCTATAATTTACGTATTCTAGTTATTATGTTTCCATATTTGTAATCTTCCTTCTTGTATTTATTCGGTGGCTAGGTCTCGATGTATTCACAGGATATATGAAACAATAAAATAACTCTTACCATCATTCTTAAGAATCAATTGTATGACTATCATTAGAAACTATGGCAAAGACCCATCCATTTTGCCACCTTGACAGAATATCAAAGAATATGTTATTAAAATTATTATAGGGTGGACATATGTAACTCTTGAAACATATAATTTTTATAGGAGGTTCTGTTAATATCATAATAATTACCTTGACACATATAATTTTTATAGGAGGTTCTGTTAAATTCGAGACCCACTAAATGGTAATAATTGAAGAAACCTTATAAACTGATATTATCTTGAACATGCCATGTAGGAGATCGCAGAAAGAGAAGATGATATGAAGAAGTTGAATGAAGAAGAAGAAATAAGAAGAAAAGAAAGATAAATGGTTCAAAAATTAATTTTTGGCGGTGGCATGGAGACAGGGGCTACATGATTAGGGCTGGTAATTTCCGACACGATCCGAAACTCTACACGAAAATTGAGGTTGGGTTGAGGTTTTTTGACGAATCAATCAACCCAAAACCCGCAAACCTTACTATTTTTTGGGTCAGGTTTGGGTCACATAAAGAGTTTTTGGGTTGACCCGACAATCCAAATAAAATTTAAATTTGTTAAAATTTTAAAAGTTTATTTTAATATAATAATCAGACGTATATAATGGTCATTTAGTATTAAATTTTGATAAAGATAATAGGTTATATCAGTGTTTTGAATTTTATAAACAATATTATGCTTATTTTCTATTTGACCCGATATTGATTCATTTACAGAAAAAAAACCTGCAAACATGTTAATCTCACTAGATAAATGGGTAATCTGGGTCGGGTCAAGTTGGGTCAGGTTGGGTTAGGGTTAGGTTGGGTTGAAATACCTAACCCGTTTATAAAATCAGGTCGGGTTTGGGTCGACTAATTCTGACCCATTAACTCGACCCAACCCAAATTGCCACCCTTAGGCGTCATGTTGGATGAAGAGAGAGACCGATCAAATTAAAGCTTGTAAAATAAGTTTTCAAGTCTCTAGATATATGAGTAGGGGTTTCACAATTACAAAAGTAAATTTGTATAGAAATTTACAACAATTTAAACCAAACTAAATTTGACAAAATTATTTTAGATAAAAATTTTAGCCATTTTAAAATCTCAATATTACATATCTATTATACCCCCATCTTTCATGACATTATTTAATATATTTTACATCGGAAGCGTACGTCCAAAACATATATTTCATATATATCTATAAGTCAAACCGTTTCAAAAGCCATAATGTATCAATTTGGGTGCTATATAATTCCAAAACATACACTGATTTATATAAATCAGATATTAGAGTTAAATGCCTGGTCGTCAAACATTCCATTCCAATCAACAGCTTCTTGCCCAGCCAGTTATCTGATCATAATCTGCAAGAAGTAATGTGGGGGATTAACACGAAGCTAAGTGAATGAAACTATAGCCATCAGCACAACTTAGCATAACAAAATCTGTATACAACAAATAATCGTAAACACACAGATATCAAAGAGGATCGGTGGTCCTTGAGGAACCCTCAATGCCCGGGTGGCCCTCAAGCAACACTTGTAAACCCCACTGAGCTGCAGGCCAATACAGCGTTTTACCGATAGCTCGTTACTATTCTCTCACACGACATAGGTTCCCATTAACGATGAGTACAAGAAACCCCCATCGGCCAAACAATAGCAACCAAGTCCAACACTTGTTGACCTTTTTCGCATCACATATGCCCCAAAGGCCATGTAGCACATAATCCATAATCATCATGGAAAACATATCAGACTAACAGTCTATCAACAGTAACATCTACGATTACTCGATGTAACCAAACCTGTTACAACTAAATCACCCTGAGGGTACAGATCCACTCACCAATACCTCAGTCGTCCACTCAGTAGTCTAATATCACTGAGTCTGCTCACAATCTGAGAGTAAAACAGAATAACAAGTCAGTAACTCAGTCATAATAATGAACTTATGTTATAATTATATAACATATATCAATATACTATTCAACTACATAATATACCATATCAACATAGTAAATAATACTCAAATGGTAATTAACACTAAAAGTCCCTTTAGCCTTGGATCTAGATGACTGATAACACTGATTGATTTGCGGAATCAAACAATCACAAGAACAAACAATAAACTCAAACCAAAAACAAAGAATCAATCAAAGTAAACGAGTATATTAGCTTGTAAATCGTATTGGAATTGTTTACAGGAGTGCTTAGTCGACAAATGGTGCTAGGGTTTCGTCAACCCTAGCCGAAAACCCGTAGGTTTGTATTTATACTAAAACAAAATCGGCAGACATGCGTCACTTGAGAAGTGTCGCATGTCGCCGCCCTCTAGCGTCACTTACCTAAGTGATGCTATGCGACACTAAGGCAAGTGTCGCCTAATACAGAATCTAAGTGTCGCTATACATGAAAGTGACTTTTCTATTCAACTTAACTAACGACACTTACAACTCGATAGACCAACTGACAGACACACTAAAATGCATCAACAAACTCCCTCGTGTCTTCAGCTTGGTCTTCAAAAACATCTTCAGTTCAAATCCAACCTGGTGGAAATACTCCACAAGCATGAATACCAACTCGTAAACAAATCTCGACCACCCTCTCAAACTTTGAAGCCTCTTCTTGATCGAATTGAAGATACTCCATTTTGCTTTTGTGAAGAGCTTTCAAATCCTTCTTTGTCTAATTGATCAGGCTGATCGGATCAAAAACACGAATACTCTTTCCATACTTCGCTGGTAAATGCCACTTACCCTTTTCGATCACTGGATCTTCATCAGACAGATATTCAATAACCGCTTCTTGAGTAACAGAATCAAACCACCAATATCGTAATCTCTTCAGAAAATCAAGTGGCAGAGACTGTAGTGGCACAGTTTTAAGACTAGCAGGTGGAGGATAATGATATTTCACGATCGGTTCCTGAGTTCTTGGATCCAACTTTTTCTTGTATGAATAACGAACTCCCAGCTCTAGTCTAATCCACAAATACTTCTTGCTCTAGATATCTCTTCTAAGGATCTTCTGAAACATGTTACCGCGAAAATCATCGGTATGGTTAACAATGTTCAGTTGAGCAAGACGATTCAACTTTTCCTTCGGCAGTGTGCTGATGCAGTTGAATCTCGGCCTGAAGTACTGTATACCATCTCTTCGTTTGATAAGAATCAAAAAATTGTCAGCATCAAATTTCCAACTTCTGATCAAACCAGTCAAATCACCTCTAACCTGATAAGTTTTACAAATTTTCAATTCAGGCTTAAGCTTTCGAAACATTGGACGATCTGAAGAAGTAGACGGTTGTGCTTGTTCAGGAACAGATTCAGCAGCTGGTTGTTCCTGAGTAGTATCAGTTGCAGGTTCTTGATCATTATCAGAATCATCGGACTCAATTATCGGTGCATCAAAATCATAAGGTTGAGCCGGTTGTTTATGAACAGGTTCCGGTTCTCGCTCAGGCGCCTGTTCCTGATTCGGATTATCCAAATATTCTTCGTCCGACCCTGGAACCTCTGCATCCATCTCAATATCATCCGGATCAACTGATCTATCTTCTTCATCAACCGGATTTATCAAACTCTGAAGATATGTGAGATTAACGTTCGAATAATCAACCGAAATTGGTCTCGGCTGTCCCGGAACATCAACAAAATAATCCAAAGCAATATTTTCATTAATCTGTTCTGGAATTACATTTTCAGGTTCTGGGGGAGGGGTTACATTTGTTTCCAAGGTTCTCTGACCTTCCTCCCCCGAAACAATCGTAACCGACTCCAATTCTAACAATCTAGACTTAACATCTGTCAATTCAAGCTTCAAATCATCCACCTGAGCTGCCTTGATCTCCAAATCCTTTATTTGGGCAGCTTGAGCTTCAATTACGGCAGCCTGATCATCAAAACATTTATTCTTCTGAGCCATTTGATCAAGGAACTGCTAAAGCATCGCAGGCGTCGGTTCCGGTTGTTGTTGACGTTGCTGACCAGATTCCTGAATGTGAACACCGGTTCTCTGGCGTCTTCTCAAAGGTAATTCAGCATAAGATGGAGAAGACCCAGCTGGTCGCTTGCCAAGATTTGGCGGTACATGAACACGCCCCTCAGAGATCCTTCTCAAAATACGCTTAAAGCGTCTAGGATCTGCAATCTGAATTCCATCCGATGCATCCTGAGGTGGCACATCACCTGGAGAGTCAGGTGGTGTGGGACCACCGTCAGATTCCTCAGCTGCAACTTCTTCAACCTGCTCAATGTCTTCTAAATCCTGAGCAACAGCAGCATCAACCAAGTCAGCTTCATTTACCGGAGGCACAACAATATCCTCATAACCATCCCCAGGCGGCGCAACGTAGTTTTCGTTCACTACGTGCCCGAACAGCTCACGATCAGGCAAAACTGCAGAATCTTTCGGTGGCAGCTTGCAGTCATTAAAAACACGTAAGAACATAGGCGTTGGAACCAATAATGACCTCTGATCCGGAGCGATTCCCAAATCCAAATCATTTAACAACAGCTGAACAAAACGTGGATATAACAACCACTTATCCTTCCCAGCTCGCACATTCTCCACCATATTCCCAAAAACATAACCGCTGAAGTTATACGGTTTGTTATAAACTAACGCCAACATCAAAGAAAGAGTCGTATGACTCGCAGCATCGTATCCACCTTTCCTCGGAGATAAACAGACAATGATGATATGAGCCAAGTATCTCCAAACCCTGCATAAAAACTGTTTCCTGAAATCTGTAAGTTGATCCGCAGGATAACCCATTCGTTGAAGACCCCCGTAGATAAACGTGGTCTCGAATACAGTTGGCATTGCAGGCGTGTCATTGAACTGCAGAATGCGACGTATAGAATCCTGTGTAATCTCAATCTCGCGTCCAAACATAGTTGACACAATCCTCGGAGTATCGTTCTCGGTTCTGATAAACGCGTGGTCATAGAACTCCCCAATTTGATTCATATACACTGGTGTATAAGCTGTAATGGCATTATGAATCCTTGAACGTCTGAGAAACTCGATCATCGGTCGAAATGGCATCGAGTTCTTATGCGTCGATTCCAAAAATGCAACAATGTTGTGTCTAGAGTTGGTGCGACGATAATAATCTTGGAGAGCTGCCATCTGTAAGCTAAAATACAAAAGATAACCAGAAATATCGTTACAGAATAAGCTCAAACAAAAATTTGAAAAATTCTAATTTTAGCGTCACTGAGAGAGTGACGCATACAGAAGTACCGACACTCAAAGAGTGTCGCACTAAAATCAGAAAATCAAGTGATGCGTCACTTGAGGTAAGTGACGCATTCAAAGCGTCACTGGTGTAAGTGCCGTTGCCATAACACATGTCATTCATTGCGTCATTGAACAAGTGTCGGATATGCGTCATGTAAAAAGTGACGGATAATAATAGCGGCACTGATAGCGTCACTCAATGAAGTGACAAATATAGAGTTAGGCGTCACTTAGAAAGTAACGTATAAGAGTGACGCATAAAGGCGTCACTCATCAAGTGACGGTCGAAGTGACGTTTAACCATGTGAAATTACCATTTAGCGTCACTTATGGAAGTGGCGCAACGATGAAGATCATCGTGTCACTGTTCAAGCCCAGAAATCACGACGAACAAAATTGGGGTTTTTCGAAAACGAGTTAACCAAAAGGTGCGCTTATACAAACCGAACAAAACACACCAATTATTAGCACAAAACAGTAACAAATCGTACCCCAATTCGCGTGATTTTGACAAACCCTAAAAACCGTAACCCTAACATTCGATTAAATCATGAATACGGAATGATAAGGGTTAAAAATTATACCTAAAGATGCGTATGAGTGAGAGGAACAAGGTCACGGAGGCCGATTACACAAACAAAGCTTGAAAATGCACAAAAAAATCAAAAAATCGCACCAGTCGAAGTGACGCAGAGACGATCGCAAGTGACGCTATGTCAGAGCAAAGTGTAGGTGGTGAGAATGAGTGTCGGGTGGGAAGGTATTTATACCGAAACCCTAATACGCGTCACTTAGCACGACAGTTAAAGCGTCTGTAGCTGCGTCACTTAAAGCGTCACTAGTAGCGTCACTCAGTGAGTGACGCATTATGACACTTAGTGAAAAATTTCAGGATTTTGTCGATTTTTTGCTTGGTACTCGATTTGACAGTAAATGTGACTTGGTTAAAACTAAAAATAAAATAAATTGACACAAAATTACAAATATAAAACCAAACTAAATACATTCTTTTTGGTGACGGAGTTGATGGAGTCTGGTTAGGGATCATATCGGAATAACATGCAATTATTAGGAATAGTAAGTGTTATTTCAATCATCAGTATATTTGTCCACTTTAAATTTACTTGGCACAATTAAAACACCTTTTATAAAAGTTATTTCAAGACGATTATTGGTATTGTTTGTCCACCTAAACATGTTACATCCGTGTCTGTGAGTTAACCTTTTATTGTTAGTATGAATAAGTCACCGTGGTCCTCACCATAGACATACCCCTGTAACCTAGACATGAACATAGTTTCCAAATTTAGAAAGAATATAAGAGAGTCAATTTTAAGAATCAAGCCAGCGGTGACAGGTCTCTACTTGCGTACAACAGAGCAACATACACTTGATTCAGGTTTAAGCAAAACCGATCGCAGTCAAACCAAACTTGTTTTGATTCAATTGGCGACCTTGATTAGTATCTTAGAATTTAAGACTTTGCAAGTACGTTGACTCACGTTTGCTTAGTGTTGAGAGTAAGCTGAATTGAGACTAGGTCTGCACTTACGTACAACAGAGGAAACAATCAGCATACTCCCCCAAAAGATCTCAGATATCCGATCCAAAAATAGAAGTATGTCAAGCTACGCTAAGGAATTAAGACTTAGAGTCGTACATCACAAGGTGTTTACCACAGGATCATAGACATGTATTTAAATTACTTCTTAATAACTCAGAGACCGGTGTGTATCATGCCTACCAACACATCGTATGATGAAGCTAATTTTTATAAAAACTGTTTTAAATATGTCAGATAAACCTACTGACACATCCAAGATAAACCTTAAAATTACATTTTGTGCATGTCCCCCGATGTACTATCATATCCCAAGTTGTTTACAGACACAACTCAAAGTCTATTTTAAAAATGTAGCAACCGTGTATTTCTGTTATACTAATGAGTATAAAGAGTGGCTGTTGCCAATTTTTTTTTTTTTAAACACAAATAAAAGCAAATAAAATTAACTATCCAAGCCACACATTATTTTTTAGATCCAAAGAACCTTAAACCGATCATGTTGACCAGTTCATCAAATCGAGCACGAGAAAAAGCTTTGGTAAATAGGTCGGCACTTTGCTTAAGGGTGTCTATATGGACCAGGTCTATCAAGTGTTTTTCATAGCAATCCCGTATGAAGTGGAACCTAAGTTCTATGTGTTTGGTCTTAGAGTGCTGTACGGGATTGCGTGTGATAGATATGGCAGCAGTGTTATCTATGTGAATAGGAGTCATAGTAAGAAGTAACCCGTAATCGCGTAATTGGTGCTGAATCCAGAGAACTTGGGCACAGCAGCTAGCAGCAGCAACATACTCAGCCTCTGCTGTAGAAAGAGAAACTGTAGTCTGCTTCTTGCACTTCCAAGAGACCAAACGCGATCCCAGAAATTGACATCCACCAGTTGTTGACTTCTTATCAATACTGCAACCTCCATGATCCGAATCCGAATAGGCTGTATATAACACCCCTCTATCTTACGTAATATTATTATATTGAAAACACGGAAGCGAAGAGATTTAAAACATATTTAATTACTATACGTTAGAATCAAAGATCATAAACCGATCATAAGTTAAATCATGTCAAATTAAACATGGTTAACAAACACATAATACGGGTATTATATAAAACTTAGCATTAACTGTTACAAAATATTATCAGAGTAGCAAGCTGTCAAAACATTCCCCAGCTCCTAGAGCATCTACTTTCTGCTACTCACCTATTCAAAATATAATCTGCAGAAAGTAAATACGAGGGATTAGCACAAAGCTAAGTGAGTGAGTTCATAACACAACATCTAACTTAGCATAATCATATAATTGCTTCAAACAACCGCAATACAATATTCAACAAATCAACAACAACTTAACGAGGATCGGTGGCTCTGGGGATAACCATAATGCCCGGGTGGCTCCCCAAGAACACTTACCCAACCATATCCGTATGGCCATACGGACGAGACCGATAACTAGTGGTAGTTGAACTCAAATACAGAATCTATACACACAACAAATGAAGTATGACTCTGTATCATTCATTCAACCCCTGCCTAGTTCAACCAACCATTTAAACAACTCGTTGACCTCGTTAACAACTGATGCCCGAAGGCCAAACACATAGCACATAGGTTTATAGTCAACAATGTATATCAACTGATCAACAAAACATATTCACGTTTATTCGTTGCAATCAAATGATCACAACTAAATTAAATGGTGAGCTCTGAATCCACTCACCAATACCTTTGCAGTCAACACACCCAGCTACTAATCACTGAGTCTTTGGAGTATCTGAAACATCACGCAACAACATAAGTTAGAACTTGTCATTAATAAGTGGTACTTAAGCAACTAACGACTTTACACTAGTATCTATACTATTACACACTCACTAATACAGTTACATCATAACATAATTATCTTGCATATTTGGTTTCCAAATACACCTATACATTGCAATTACAATTCAAAGAATTTAATTATTTTATTTCAAATTTTGATCATAGCCGTTCGGCTTATACGTCCATAGCCGATCGGCTTAGTTCTCATAACCGATCGGCTCAGCCATAGCCGATCGGCTTCCCCTGTTGATTTTCAGACTTTAATTCGAGGTCCAAGTTCTGAGGTGATTTTTAACTAACATAGCCCATCGGCTAAAAGGAGCCGTTCGGCTTTTATAACATAACCGATCGGCTTTGGCATAGCCGATCGGCTTCCACCTAAAAACTCAGCAACTCAGATCGATCAAGACACAAACCGAAAACCAAAATACCAAAATCACAATTTCGACCATATATGCAGAAACTCGATTTCGGAACTTGTAATAACTTCATACAATACTTATCTAACATATAACCACTTCCATAACATCTAAAGATTCAAGATTTCACCAAACTTATGAAATTTCTTTAAACTAACTACTAACATTAATCATAGCTCAACAACATGGATTAATCCACATAACTTGTTAATAACTATTACTTATCATCATATATCACAACAATCACTATATTATCTTGCAAAGATCATTCAATTCATCAATTTCTAACACTTAAAATAACCCCACTTACCTTCAAAAATGGAGATGAAGATGATGAATAGGAGAAGTAGAAGATGATGATGATGATAATAGTTTGTAGGTTACAACCTCCAACACTTTCTAGTTTGATGATTTATCTTGAATTTCACTAGTTAGGGTTTGTGTTTTATTTGAAAGAGGAATTGGGAAAGTGATCAAGTATTAGGTCGATCCCCTAATTTAACCAACCTACACTATTGGTAAATTATACCCGCTTTAAATCTATTGTCTGGAACCTAAAATCATTTGCGAAAATTCTATTTTATTATACCGTCAACTTTAATAAATTAAAACAAGCAACATTTAACTATCCACAATAAGTCCTAAGGCCTAGTTCACCAACTTTCATAATTAAACAATTATATCACATAATTATTTAAAACAATTAAATATGCAAATATAAATAGAAAATACCAGGCTGTCGGAGAGGATGTTACAAATCTCCCCTCCTTAAGGAGATTTCGTCCCCGAAATCTCAACACCATCAAACAATCCAGGATATCTGGACTTCATCGACTCCTCGGACTCCCAAGTCAAGTTGGACCCTAAACTATGTTTCCACTTTACAAGCACCATAGGAATTTGTTTCTTCCTAAGTTTGGTAATTTTCCTATCTAGAGTTTCTACCGGTTCTTCAACTAACTTTTGAGTTCTATCAACTTTTAAATCCTTCAAAGGAAGTATTTGTGACTGGTCCTCGATGTTACACCTCCTCAAATAACACACATTAAACGTACTATGAATACCCGAAAGCTCCGGAGGAAGATCCAACGTCACCGACTGTTCGTTAACCACTTGTCGAATCTTAAACGGACCAATGTATCTAGGTGCCAACTTTCCACGTTTTCCAAAACGAATTACACCTTTCCACGGGGAAACTTTAAGGTAGACTAGTTCACCTTCAGAAAATACAACCGGTCGCCTTTTCGGATCCGCATACTTTTTCTGTCTATCGCGTGCGGCTTTCAACTTCTCACGTGCAATTGCTACCTTATCCGCGGTCATTTGCACAATGTCGGGTCCAGCAAACTGTTTCTCACCGGCTTCCAACCAACATGTCGGTGTTCTACAACGACGACCATACAACATTTCATATGGAGGCATACCGATACTTGAGTGATACGAATTGTTATAAGCGAATTCGACCAACGGAAGATGTGAATCCCATGAACCTCCATATTCCAACACACACGCACGAAGCATATCCTCTAATGTTTGAATTGTGCGTTCTGATTGACCGTCTATTTGAGGATGATACGCTGTACTTAGATTTACACGGGTACCCAATTCTTGTTGAAGACTCTGCCAAAAATGAGAAACAAAACGGGAATCTCGGTCTGACACAATTGACACTGGAATACCATGTCTTGATACAATTTCATTAAGATACAACTGGGCGAGCTTAGTCAAAGAGGTGGTCTCACTCGCAGCAAGAAAATGCGCACTTTTTGTCAACCGATCAACAATAACCCAAACCATATCATTACCTCGAATGGTACGCGGCAGTTTAGTTACAAAATCCATGGTTATATGTTCCCATTTCCACTCGGGAATTTCCAACTGTTTCAGTGATCCGTACGGCTTTTGATGTTCAGCTTTAACTTGCGCGCAGATATGACAATTACCAACAAACCGTGCAATGTCAGTTTTCATCGTGGGCCACCAATACAAAGGTTTTAAGTCGTTATACATTCGAGTACTACCGGGATGAACAGTTAACTTAGACTTATGAGCTTCATTCAAAATCGTATCCCGAAGTCCACCAATTAAAGGAATCCACACCCGAGACTTAAAAGTTTTCAATCCTCTAGAATCGTCCACTAATTCATCTTTTCTTTTCAACATAATTTCGGACTTTAAGTTGTGATCCAACAAAGCTTCTAATTGTACAATTTGGATTCGATCAATCAAGTCAGAGGAAACATTTACCTTGAGATAAAAGATTCGATCCGAAGCACCCTTTCGGCTTAGAGCATCCGCAACCACATTAGCTTTGCCTGGGTGATATCTAATTTCACAATCATAGTCTTTGATTAATTCAAGCCATCGTCTCTGGCGCATGTTCAACTCCTTTTGGGAAAACACATACTGCAGACTTTTATGGTCAGTACAAACAACACATCGAGTTCCGTACAAGTAATGTCTCCAAAGTTTTAAGGCAAATACAACCGCTGCAAATTCTAAATTGTGAGTGGGATAATTCTTTTCATGCGGTTTTAACTGACGAGAAGCATAGGCAATAACTCTATCCCTTTGCATAAGAACACAGCCCAAGCCTGAAAAAGAAGCATCACAATAAACAATGAAATCATCGGAACCCTCCGGTAATGCTAACACCGGTGCCTGACACAACATTTGTCTTAACGTTTGGAATGCATGCTCCTGAAGATCAGTCCATACGAATTTCTCATCCTTACGGGTTAATTTGGTTAACGGACCAGCAATCTTAGAAAAATCTTTTATAAACTTCCGGTAATAACCCGCTAATCCAAGAAAGCTCTTTATTTCCGAAGCAGACTTTGGGGCGTTCCATTTCATCACAGCCTCGACTTTAGTTGGATCCACTTTCACACCATCCTTACAAATTATGTGACCCAAGAATTGAACCTCTCGAATCCAAAATTCGCATTTAGAAAACTTAGCATACAACTGTTCTCGCTTCAACGTATCCAGAACTAATCTTAAATGCATGGCATGCTCCTCTTCAGATTTCGAATACACAAGGATGTCGTCAATGAAAACAATAACAAATTTATCCAAGAAAGGTCGACAAACCCTATTCATTAAATCCATAAACACAGCTGGAGCATTCGTCAGACCAAAAGGCATAACCAAAAATTCATAATGCCCGTACCTAGTACGAAAAGCAGTTTTCGGAATATCTTCTTCACGAACCCGGACTTGATGATAACCCGATCTCAAATCAATTTTAGAATACACTGAAGAACCCTGCAACTGATCAAATAAGTCATCTATTCTAGGAAGAGGGTACTTATTCTTTACAGTTCTCTTGTTCAACTCTCTATAATCGATACACATGCGCATAGACCCGTCTTTCTTTTTCACAAATAATACTGGTGCACCCCACGGCGAAGAACTAGGTCTAATAAAATCCTTATCTAACAGTTCCTGTATCTGATTCATCATTTCACGAATCTCAGAAGGCGCTAACCTATAAGGAGCTTTAGCTACAGGCGACGAACCCGGCACAAGATCAATACTGTACTCAACTTCCCTAACTGGTGGCAACCCAGGTAACTCATCTGGAAATACCTCAGAGTATTCACACACAACCGGTACATCGGAAATAACTTTTCTTTCAAGTTTAACATCAACTACATAAGCTAAGTAGGACTCGCAACCTTTGGATAATGACTTCCTAGCCTTCATCATCGAAATCAGGGGAATAGACATACCATCCCGTTCTCCTCGAGCCACAACGTATGACCCGTCGGAGATTGGGATCCTAATCAACTTTTGGTGGCAATCAATGCTAGCCCTATTCTGACTTAACCAATCCATACCAACTATTACGTCAAAACTAGGGATTGGCATCAACAAGAATGAAATAGGGAAAGTTCGGTCATCAATCACAATATTAGCTCCAGTCACCGAGGTGGTAACAGGAACTAATTTACCACTAACAATTTCTACTTCTACGGGTTTGGTTATCACTGTAGGTACTAATTTCAACTTGTCGCAGAAGCATACAGATATAAAAGTACAAGTAGCACCAGAGTCAAATAAAACACGAGCCGGTACAGAGTTTATAAAGAATGTACCAGTTATAACATCTTCTGTATGCACAGCCTCATTGACTGTCATTTGAAAAGCCCGACTGGTTGCTGGTGGAGGATTCTTCCTTTTCTGACCGGAAGAAGCCGAACTTCCGACCGAACCAAGCCCCGATTTCCCCGCCTCTGGACATTGCCCCACTCGATGTCCCTCCTTCTTACAAGTCCAACACACAAAGTTCGGATAACGACAATTTCTTATCTCATGACCAAGATCACCACATTTCAGACACTTATTTGTTTGCGGAGTACACGGCCCTGAATGCCTAGATTTGCATGTACTACACCAATTCGAACTTCCAGACGAACTACTCTTACTAACATACTTCTTATTCTGACGATTACCTTGCCAATTTGATTTTCCTTTACTAGAAGAATCCGCTCTAGACTTTGAAGAATTATCTCTAGATCTTGTTTCACGAGACCCTCTAATGTCACTATCCACGGATCGAGCAAGATTAAAAGCCTGAGATAAACTAGTGGCTAGTCTCACGGTAGTACGATAGTTAGGGGGTAAAGTATCCACAAACTGCTCTATCTTTGTCTTCTCCTCCGGAACCCATTGTTGTACAAATCGAAGTTTTTCCGTAAATTGAGCTATCAACTCCTCCATGGTCATATTATCCGTTAATTGAAGATTTACAAAATCTCTCCTAATTTGTGCCATATGGAAATCAGAACAATATTGATTACGCACCACTTGATGAAATTCATTCCATCGTAAAGATTCCTTTTGTTGTGGAGTAAAATGCCCAGTAATTGAATCCCACCAAACCATGGCATCGTCCTTCAGGCACTGCACAGCAAACTTGACCTTGGATTCTTCCTCACAGCTAATCACATCAAACTTGCATTCCATATCTCTTAACCAATTCAAAGCCACAGTTGGATTGGTACTTCCATGAAATTCCGGTGGTTTGCAAGACATAAAAGTTTTAAATGTACACATCTTATTAGTCTGAGAAGATGGACTAGCACCAAACACCGAAGATTGTTGTTGCAAAAGTTGCCTAGCTGCAGCTTCCTCAGCTTTCCTTTTAAAATCTCTCAGAAATATCAATTCATCTTCTATCTCATGTATATACTCATCCCTATTGGTTTCTTCACCGCCTTGATGAGACGTACCTTCCCGAACATTTGTCACAACAGGAGGAACAACATACCGAGAGGCATTATTGGGGTTGGGGATCGGTTGTTCGTCATCTGCCATTTCTGAAATCAACACAACACTTGAAACTTGTTAATCGTTAGTACCTATCTACTAACAATTTCACAACCAATGCTAAATCCCTTACCCAGGAATGTTTGACATACCACGCTACAGTTTTGGGATTGAACATTCTACAATGCTCAATTACCCCAAAACTATGCTCTGATACCAACTTATAACACCCCTCTATCTTACGTAATATTATTATATTGAAAACACGGAAGCGAAGAGATTTAAAACATATTTAATTACTATACGTTAGAATCAAAGATCATAAACCGATCATAAGTTAAATCATGTCAAATTAAACATGGTTAACAAACACATAATACGGGTATTATATAAAACTTAGCATTAACTGTTACAAAATATTATCAGAGTAGCAAGCTGTCAAAACATTCCCCAGCTCCTAGAGCATCTACTTTCTGCTACTCACCTATTCAAAATATAATCTGCAGAAAGTAAATACGAGGGATTAGCACAAAGCTAAGTGAGTGAGTTCATAACACAACATCTAACTTAGCATAATCATATAATTGCTTCAAACAACCGCAATACAATATTCAACAAATCAACAACAACTTAACGAGGATCGGTGGCTCTGGGGATAACCATAATGCCCTGGTGGCTCCCCAAGAACACTTACCCAACCATATCCGTATGGCCATACGGACGAGACCGATAACTAGTGGTAGTTGAACTCAAATACAGAATCTATACACACAACAAATGAAGTATGACTCTGTATCATTCATTCAACCCCTGCCTAGTTCAACCAACCATTTAAACAACTCGTTGACCTCGTTAACAACTGATGCCCGAAGGCCAAACACATAGCACATAGGTTTATAGTCAACAATGTATATCAACTGATCAACAAAACATATTCACGTTTATTCGTTGCAATCAAATGATCACAACTAAATTAAATGGTGAGCTCTGAATCCACTCACCAATACCTTTGCAGTCAACACACCCAGCTACTAATCACTGAGTCTTTGGAGTATCTGAAACATCACGCAACAACACAAGTTAGAACTTGTCATTAATAAGTGGTACTTAAGCAACTAACGACTTTACACTAGTATCTATACTATTACACACTCACTAATACAGTTACATCATAACATAATTATCTTGCATATTTGGTTTCCAAATACACCTATACATTGCAATTACAATTCAAAGAATTTAATTATTTTATTTCAAATTTTGATCATAGCCGTTCGGCTTATACGTCCATAGCCGATCGGCTTAGTTCTCATAACCGATCGGCTCAGCCATAGCCGATCGGCTTCCCCTGTTGATTTTCAGACTTTAATTCGAGGTCCAAGTTCTGAGGTGATTTTTAACTAACATAGCCCATCGGCTAAAAGGAGCCGTTCGGCTTTTATAACATAACCGATCGGCTTTGGCATAGCCGATCGGCTTCCACCTAAAAACTCAGCAACTCAGATCGATCAAGACACAAACCGAAAACCAAAATACCAAAATCACAATTTCGACCATATATGCAGAAACTCGATTTCGGAACTTGTAATAACTTCATACAATACTTATCTAACATATAACCACTTCCATAACATCTAAAGATTCAAGATTTCACCAAACTTATGAAATTTCTTTAAACTAACTACTAACATTAATCATAGCTCAACAACATGGATTAATCCACATAACTTGTTAATAACTATTACTTATCATCATATATCACAACAATCACTATATTATCTTGCAAAGATCATTCAATTCATCAATTTCTAACACTTAAAATAACCCCACTTACCTTCAAAAATGGAGATGAAGATGATGAATAGGAGAAGTAGAAGATGATGATGATGATAATAGTTTGTAGGTTACAACCTCCAACACTTTCTAGTTTGATGATTTATCTTGAATTTCACTAGTTAGGGTTTGTGTTTTATTTGAAAGAGGAATTGGGAAAGTGATCAAGTATTAGGTCGATCCCCTAATTTAACCAACCTACACTATTGGTAAATTATACCCGCTTTAAATCTATTGTCTGGAACCTAAAATCATTTGCGAAAATTCTATTTTATTATACCGTCAACTTTAATAAATTAAAACAAGCAACATTTAACTATCCACAATAAGTCCTAAGGCCTAGTTCACCAACTTTCATAATTAAACAATTATATCACATAATTATTTAAAACAATTAAATATGCAAATATAAATAGAAAATACCAGGCTGTCGGAGAGGATGTTACACTGTAAGAGCGAAGGTCTTCTCTTTTTAATACCAAAGACCAAGAGTAGGTCTAGCTCTGAGATAACCAAAAATTCGCTTTACTGCCTTCATATGAGACACCTTTGTTTTAGCCAGATAGCGTGAGCAGATTGACACGGCAAATACGATGTCCGGCCTAGAGGCAGTCAAATACATAAGAGAACCTATCATTGAACGATAGTCCCTTTCTTTGCAATCTTCGTCTTCCTCAGCAAGTCTAAGATTGTGATTAAGCTCGATAGGAGTCCCATAGGTTTTACAATTGAGCAGGTCATACCTAGTCAACATGTCATTGACATATTTTGACTGATGTATATAAATACCTTTTGCAAGCTGCTCAACTTGTTCACCTAAAAAGAATGTGAGCTCCCCCATCGCGCTCATCTCAAACTCAGATTTCATGATTTTCTCAAAGTTCTTGCACATTGCCTCATTTGTAGAACCGAAGATAATATCATCCACGTAAACCTGCACAAGTAACATATCTTCCCTATCCTCAGACTGTTCACGAAGAATGAATAGCGTGCTATCTATGTTGCCTCTCACAAAGCCATGCTTAATCAGATGTGTAGTTAGCCTCTCATACCAAAGCCTTGGTGCTTGGTGAAGACCATACAACGCCTTATTCAATTTACAGACGTATTCAGGATGCGCAGGGTCCTCAAAACCAGGAGGCTGCTTAATGTACACATCGGTATCCACTTGTCCATACAGAAACGCACTTTTCACATCAAGTTGATTAACGCGAAATCCCTTGAAAGACGCGTAAGCCAGAAAAATGCGAATGGATTCCAATCGAGCAACAGGGGCAAATACATCATCATAGTCCAGACCCTCAATTTGACTGAAGCCTTGAACTACTAGACGTGCTTTATTACGAATCACAACGCCCCGATCATCCATCTTATTACGATATACCCAACGAGTGCCAGTCAAGTGGGCACCCTTGGGCAATGGAACTACTTCCCAGACTTGCAACTTTTCAAATTGCAACAGTTCCTCTTGCATGGCCTCGATCCAGGATGGATCTTTTAAGGCCTCTTCAACTTTCTTGGGTTCAACTTGCGATAGATAACATGAATTGACATTAGCCACCAGACCCAAAAGTTGCTCAGTATCAGTCTGCTTCGCTTGATGTCGTGTTTGAACAGGAGCATGAGGGTCACCAATGATATTATCAATGGGGTGATCCTTATGTATCCGTGTAACTGGAATTTGATCTGGCACAAGATTCTGTTCCAGGTTGTTCAAATCTCCCTCATTTGCGGAAGTGTTCGGTGAAGCATCATCATCTTCATCTCCTTGAGAATAGAAATGAGAATAATTTGTCTTTTCTGCTTCTTCTTCCTCATCATCTTCCTCCCCTTCTTCTTCTAAGGAAGGCATCAATGGATCATAGGGAAGCTCCTTCGTATAGATAGACTTAGAAGTTGAAGGAGCATCCGAAGACGGTGTAGTAGGAGATGATTTAAATGTGGGTGTAGGTGAGGGTGTTGATGTAGATGCGGATGCGGGTGTTGGACTTGATGTTGTGGCAGGTGCGGTAGTGGGTGTTGGAGTAGGTGTTGAGGTGGATGTTTGATTTGGTGCGGATTCATGGTTCGGGTTGGATGGTTTTAAGGGAGAATCAGATGTCTCTTGAGAAAGACTGATTCCATGGAGTAGGGTGACCAAGTCTTCCTCTTGATCTATTTCAGGTAAGTTGAAAGAATTAAAGATACCCTCATAGTTGAAAAACCAATCCGGACCCGTTCCTTGAGGAGGATCCGTATAACGCAAACATTTTACCTCAAAGTGCTCCTCAATCTGACTTGTTGCTTTATTATAAACTCTCTTGTTCGGAGAGTTCACGGAATAACCAAGAAAAATCCCTTCAACTGCTTTATTATCAAATTTTGAGATTTTATCCTTAGTAATCATTATTAAACAAGGACACCCAAATGGCTCCAGAAACTGCAAATTTGGCTTACGGTTATTAAAAAGTTCATAACAGGTTTTGTTCTTCTTCTTAACCATGAGCACCCGATTCAGAACATAACAAGCAGTGTTAACTGCCTCAGCCCAGAAGATTATTGGCAGCTTAGAATCAGCTAGCATGGTCCGAGCTGTCTCGATGATAGTTCTATTTTTACGCTCTGCAACTCCATTCTGTTGAGGAGTTCTTGGAGCACTGAATTGATGTTCAATGCCTCTTGCAGCACAGAATAACTTGAGAGTAGAATTCTTGAACTCGGTACCATTATCATTACGCAGTCTCTTCACCTTCAAGTTGCACAGACTTGCCAACTTATCCAACAGATTAACTAAAATGTCCGCCGTCTCACCCTTTGAAGCTAGGAAGTAAACCCACGAAAATCTTGAGTAGTCATCCGTGACTACCAAGCAATACGATCTGCCACCAATACTCTTTGTAGAAATAGGACCAAACAGATCCATATGTAGGAGCTCCAATGGTGCAGCAATAGAATTCACTATCTTAGACTTATGGGACTTTTTATGGAGTTTGCCCTTGTGGCAAGAAACACAGTCATCCTTTAATGAAAAAGACTGTTTTGGAACTCCATTCACCAAATCATTCTTTATGAGAAAATTCATTTTACGAAAATGGATGTGTCCCATCCGTCTGTGCCAAAGAAGTGATTCTTTCTCAGAAGCCTTTGAAAGGAGACAAGTATACTCGCTGGTTGTCTCAACAGTTTGCATATTCAAAACATAGGTGTCATCTTTCCTTGGTGCTCGCATTAGCACCCATTCCTCAGGAATGACGAACCCTGGCTTCAGTATAACACACTCAGTCTTTGTGAATGCTGTGGTATAATCCTTATCACAAACTTGTGAAACGCTCAACAAGTTGTGATTGAGTTATGCCACATAATTCACATTTTCAAAGCTAACATTTCCATTCGTTAGCGTTCCTCTACCCGAAATGGTTCCTCCTGTATCTCCAGCAAAGGCAACATATCCTCCTGCGTATGGTTTAATATCCACTAGAAGAGACACATCGCCAGTCATGTGTCGCGAGCAGCCACTGTCTAATAAATACCATTTACGATCTCTCACACATTCAGACTGCTGCAACACACAAAATAAGGAGATTAGTGAGAAACGGTGACCCAAGCCTTTACAGACTTAGGTACACCGAAGTCATCAACAATAATCACATCAGATAGAATTTTATTTTTTAATAAATCAGAATTTTCATCTGATGGGTTATTGTTGACAACTTTAGAGTCAACAGCAGACTCTTTTCTTTTCCAAACCTTCGATGGTTCGGAAATTGGCTTGGAAGTGATGTCAGGCTTATGTTTTGGCAAAAGATTTTGCTCAACATCACTTTGCTTCTTAACCGGCTTGGGAGAGACAGAATAACGCCTAGGTGGGGATTTTGAAAGCGAATTCTTATAAAAAGAAGTTCTAGGCATTTCTCTCCCAAAACGCTGGTTAGAGAGCTTAGGACAGTCACGGATTAAATGTCCCTGTTTCTTGCAATAGAAACAGGAACGCATCTCAACAAAAGGTTGAGGCTGAGGATATACCAAAGGAGGAGGAGAAGCATTCCTTGAACATGCACAATGGGTACACGTTTTAGGTGGTGCTTTCTCAGGTTTATTGGTTGAAGTAGAAGGTTTGTTATGAGAAACTTTATCATTATTAACATTTATACTTCGTTTCAAAATCTTTACAGGTGTCTGTAAAGTTTGAATCTTCTCATTTACATCCTTTTCTTTTTCCTTTTGAACCTTAGTTGGTTCAGTTTGCAAAATTTCAGGTTTAACTTCAACCTTTTTAACCTTCGGATACTCCTGTTCGGTAATATCCTCAATCTCAACGACCTCCTCTAAACTAACTGGAGGTTTACTCTCAGGCTTAACAAAAGTAGGCAAGGGATACTCTGGTCGCTTAGTTTTCTCATTTGCCTGCCTTTTGGGATTGGATTTAACTTCTTTAGAATTTGTAGCTGACCATGATTCCATTTATAAGTACATAACTTATCTCAAAGCATATCATCAACTAACAACTAACTAAGCCAATTCAGTTCATAATTGACATAACTGGATGTAGCCATATAATATCAAATAATCTAATACTACATCCTTTAAATCGTATATATAAAGTACTTGTACTAACACTTAAACAAAAATCACCAAAGTATATGAGTTAAAACTCAATTTCTGGAAAACACCTATTACCCGCCGGGTACTCATACTACCCGCTGGGTAGAAGAGCAACCAGCCGGGTAATAACCAAAATAAGCGGGTGAATTACAAGATGTGGTAACAGAAGTAATCTTTGTTTTAAAGCCCAGAGAATCAGCCGGGTCAAGCCATTAACAGCCGGGTTCCCCATCAGGTCACACTACCCGCCGGATCAGGTTATTACCCGTCGGGTAACTCACAAACTGCACTACCCGCCGGGTACGGGTCATACCAGCCGGGTAAGAACCGTCTTCCAGACCTGTGCGATCAGGTTAAACCCAGACCCGAGAAATCCTCACCAAAACCATCAAAACTCATTTCTAACAGTTTTATACAGCAAACAACTTCATATAATCATCATGTAATAGTTATAACAAGTTTCTAACATCCAATTCTTACAATTCACCAATTAACCTAATTTTAATAAAATCAAATTCTAAAACAACTTACAATTTGCAAGGAATTAGATGGTGATGATGATGATATTTAGCTCAAATCATAGCTCAAGATCACAGCATAAGTTTGATTCAAACTTTGGTTAGGATTTGTTAGATTTTTGGTTTTGTTGGTTGAAGTTCAAAGAATGACTAACTTTTCTTTTTAGGAAAGTATGATATAAGTCGGCTTGTTTTTCCAACCGACTCCGTATCCATTTAAAACTAGTCCCCTTCTAACCTATTGTCTAGAACCCAAAAACCATTTGCGAACTTTATTAATTTAAAACAATTAATAATTCATCTATCATAATAAGTTCTTAGACTCTTTTACCTATTATTTTTTGGTAAACCAAACAATACTATTTCCTAACACATTAAATAATTATTTAAAGTCAGGAAATATATCATAAACTACTAGGCCCGGAAAGCGGATGTTACAATATCTATGACAGCATCCTTTTAACCACAACGTGACACGTCAGCGTATTAAGCTTGTTTATGACTTGCCAAGTCAGCTTTATGACTTCACTTTAACTCCCATTTATTTGATAAGATAGATGACTACTGTTTTGGTCAAAAATTACACTAAGCAATTAAGTGATCAAACTTAGAAAAGTGAGGTTGGGTGCTATAAATTACTTTCAAGATAATTACGCTTTTACACGATTATCTATATGAGTAAATGACAACTTTGAATGAAAATTATGCCTTGAATCCTTGGATTCGTGGATCCTTGTTAAAAATGTGTTTAACGGTGAAAACAAGTGTTTGTAAATAGGATTATTCCAAAAGTTTAAGTAAAATGTAAAGTATTTTCAAGATAATGCAAATTATGCAATAAAAATCTGATTGCAATCAATAATTATGCATGAAATAGACTTATAATGCTAATTTTATGATAAAAATGTAACCACAAGTGAGATAAACGTGAATGCTAATCAGAAATATGAGTAAAAACTAAGATAATGCAGGTTTTATGATCAAAGGATCAATAAAACGAAATTTAGACAAATAAAATGTGAAATAAACGCAATCGACACACTGATGTACGAGGAAAGCCCTTGATCTTGTTAGATTGCCGGCATAAAACCTCGGGAAGGAACAATCGTTCCTTGCCTTTGTTGATTTTATTGCTGAAATTAAGGATAATACAGTGAATGAGCACAATATGATCGAACTAAAGTGTATTTGGTGATGAAAGTGATGAATCGGTGAAGAAGATGAACTAAAAGTGTGTTTTGATTGTGAAATGGTGAAGTTACAGAGTATTTGGAGTGAATAATGGTCGTCCTATTCGATCATATTGCCTCCAATTTATAGCAAATACAATATAAGTAACTTTCTGAAAAATCAGGGATCCTCCCGAAATATCTGGGATCCTCCAGTCTTCCACCTTGACCCAGCCTTTTTACACGTTTTTCTTGACTTCTTCTCAACTTGATCCTTAAATTTAGGTATGATTGACCCACGTTTAACTCCTGGTAGACTTGGTCAAGGTACATAACGGTCAAATAAATATTAGTGACGTTTTACTCAGGATACCGAATATATCCTGGATCCTGATCACCCGGGATCCTGAATATCCAAGATCCTGAACACAAACTAACAAACAAACATTAGTAACATCTGATCCCAAGATACTTAACATATCCGGGATCCTAAACATACGTGAGATCCTGAGTATATTTAAGATTTCTATAGTACTCAGGATCCTTGATCCAAGTGTGATCCTGGATATATCCAAGATCTTGATTACCTGTATCATATAAACATAGAATCTCAGGATCCTTAGTCTTAGCATCATCCTGAACACATGCATGATCCTAGATATAATTTTCAATAGTAACTAGAGACTTCAGGATCCTGTATCCTAACTATAAAATTTAGCCCCAAACAATTGCCCCCAAGTTGTGTTATCTTCAGGACCCTGATGGTGACACAACTTCTAAAAATAAACATTAAATAAATGAGGCAAGGTATTACCTTGAATTGATAACCATGTCCATGTTGATTGAATTTTTGATAAACATAAGCCCTTTCATACCTCATTTGCATGACTTCAAACTTCATAATGGCTTGGGCTACCCGTTCTTCGTCAAGTTTCAATGAAAAATACCACAATGATTTTAAAAACCGATAAACATACCTGAATCCTAGGTTTAATCTGATGTTAATATCGCTCGGTTGAGATCCTGTGAAACATTTTCATGTGGTATAACCTTCTGGGTTTGTTTCCTCGGGCTTCCTTTCACCATTTTCTCGATTTTTCTCTGTGACCAAGCTATGTTACTCCCAAACTGTACTCACGGCTTAGCGTAGCTTTTTTAATTATCCAAAGCATCATGGATTTCCATGACCTTGATCATGGTGTTTCTTCAAAAATCTCTGCAAATCAACCATCTTCAGGATACTGAAGGGATGCCCCCATTCCACTTAGTCTTTTTGAGCCTTCCAATTTCCGCTTGTGGAACTTTTATCCAGGATAAGCTAATCCCAAGTGTGGATTGGCTTGGTTCGATTCATTACACTCCGTAATTTACGTGGATAACCCATTAGAGTGTAATGAACAACACTAAGGGTGGTGTGAATCGAATGGATACCATCTGGTGAGATGGGTTTTAGTGATGAGCAAGGTTCAAACTTGGATGATGAATATAGAGAGAGAGCATATGGAGGCTCCTCTCGACTCTTGTCGAACAATCTGAAAAGATAAGTTCTTGGTAGTGAGAAAAACTCACCATGGATGAAGGCGATGGAGAGAAAGGGAGCAGGGAGGCTGCCTTCTCATTTGATGTGTGTTATCATCTCTTATTTATCTTCTTTCTTCACTATACTGGGGAGATTCCCCCAATGTATGTTTATTTCATTCATGCACTCAGAATCCTGAGGAGATTCCCTCAAGATATATAAATAATCCTGTTCCCATGATTCTAATATTCTAGGATCCTGGAACAGACCTTCAATCGTAAAAATTCTAAGTAACGTTAGAATCTTGAAAAGTTATTCAAGATACTGAAAGAACAAGGAAGCCAAAGAAACCAAGGCTACCAATTAGGATTTATATATTCTCTGTCTTCAGGATATTGAGGAGATTCCCTCAACATATATTTATATTATACTCCGATCCTGAGGAGATTCCCTCAGGATATACTTGAGATAATCTAATTTTTTAAAATACTGGGGAGATTCCCCCAATTTATGCTTATTCCGATCATATCCGTAGGTCTTTCAAGGTAATAGGAGGATTCTCCATCACATGCTTACTTTACTTATACCTCGAGGGTTCTGAGGAGATTCCCTCAGAAAACTTGAAATAACTTCTTACTCAGGATTCCCATATCCCAGGATCCTGAAACATACTTCAGATTGAGAAGCATATTAAAACCATCAACAGTGATGATTATATCCTGTAATATGACAATATCAAAGATTGCCAAAGTAACGTGAAAACATTACTAACATTTTATGATGACACAATAGCGTCAAAATCTTTCGAATAACCTGTAAACATCAAGATCATTTTCATGATCTTTGGCTCAAGATCCCTGCATCTCAGGATCCTGAAACAAATCTTGATATGTTCAGAGAAGATATCAGGATCTCTCTTGGGATAATCCAATGATCCTGATATATTATATGAAAACATTCATGTTATGTCCATAGTATCAAAATATTATGATTTTTATTTATCTATGAGAACGGCATAAAAGCTGTCAAGATTTTTAATGCAAAAAATATTGTAGTTATTTTCGAAAATGTCATAAATTTTGAATAATGTGAAAACATTATAACAATCATGATCTTTGGATTAAATTCGAAAAATATTTTGGTAATATGATAATATTACAACGAATTGAATCTTTTACGGCCTACGCCAATAAAAATATTTTTGTAATGTGTAAAACATTACAAACCTTAAGAAAACTTTTGATAAATCAATTTTTGTGACATGTAAATGCCAAATCATTTGGTAATGTGAAAACATTACAACCGTTTGATTCGTGGGCCAAGCCATTTGAGACATGAATATGCCTAACCAATTGGTAATGTGAAAACATTACAAACCTTGCGTCATAGATAATGTAAAAACATTACAAGCCTTGTGTACTTAGTGACGCGAATACGCCAAAACCTTAGGTAATGTGAAAACATTACAAACCTTAGAGTGACGTGAAAACGACACAAACCTTAGGTCGGCACCTAGTGCACTCAGTGCCGATAATCGGAAGAGTTTGATTTATAGGCCAATAGAAATGAAGTTGTCGGGCACCAGAGGCAACCACGATTCCCTAACCATGACACTATAATCAAACATCGTGCACACCCGGCGAGGTGTCAAAACCCTATTCGCAGAAAGGTGTTTATCCGTATGGAAACCTCTAAACCTTAGAGAATCGCTGGGATCCTTAACGGAGGAGAGGTGGCCAACCCCTAATCTTCATTCCATGATCCTTAGATGCATGAACTACAACAAATACAAGATCTTGGGTAAAGGTGAGTGTTAGTTTGCCTAACACTCATCCGATGCTTAAATCAGTGTCAGATTCGAATGAAAATAATAATTGTGAAAGATTTTCATGCATATATCAATATATAATTATGATACACACATGCATATATAGTAAAGAATAAAAATTAATGAAAAGTTAAGGATCATAGGTGTACCTTTTTATGTTGAATATAGATACTCGACTTACACATGATAGAGTTTTAGGTGAATAGCATTTCAGGATCTTGAAAGTAGTTCCCCATCAACATGGCCCCGTTTTCCAGCATCCACGCCAATTAGACATTGATCACAGATAGATAATTGGATGCATCGGTTCTGAACGTTTCCATGTATGCCCCCAGGATAGTTTTCGCAGATTCCTCCGTGCATATCCTTCAGTTTCGCTTAAGGTTTTGGATCCTCAAAATATCGCAACAATAATGATCCTTCTACAAAAATTTTAATGATTGACTACATCTATGATCCTGACTTGCCCCCAGAACCTGATGTGTCTAATTATCTTCAAACTCAGGATCACCAACATAGTATCAGTTGAAGATCTCGAAGTTACCTGCAGAATCTTAAAGCATATCCAAATACAAAACTAGTCTAACTATCCTTAGGGCATATTTGCAATGATGATTAGTAACTAACATACACCTATATATTTTATACTGATATCCTTAGTTAATTGTAAACCTTCAGTTGATGTTTCGTAATCTATTTCATTATTGGTACTTTAAAATTTACAATCAACATCCTATTGCATGTCATACCTTTGAGGTAGTTTCAATACCGTATCTTAACCTAACTAAGCATATTGTATCCATATTTTATTTTGAAGATCGCCAGTAAAGTTTACTCAAAACATAAAGTTTTATCATATTTCTACAATCTCATTATAGGATTATAAACATCTAATTTCCGAGATCACTTAGTTATTCAAAGTGACATTCCTGGTTTTTATATTTAATAATTGATTAATCTTATCATGCATAGAATGTATTTCAAGATAACTAATGCAAACATAAATTTTTTAAGATAAGAGTACCTGGTATCAGCATCTAGTAGACTTTTACTTAAGTAATAGATAAGAAGTTGCTGACCTTTCAGGATCTTTAACTTATGCAGCATCGTTCATATTCCGGGATACCGCCACATTTACGAGTAATAATTTACCAATTAGATTTGTATTCCACCACCACGTTTGCCAAGATCAGGAATCTTTCTTCCTTGAACATATCAGCACACAATAACATACGTCCTATCCTTTTCCACCTTAGGATCCTCAGAATGGAGTCACACTTCTTTGATACCTTATCTGATTGTAGCCAAGATATCACATGCCTTTTTCCATTGATTGCTATGCTGATGGAGGCTTGGTAGTAGATTTCATTGATGTTGTGTAGCAATCCTTAGCGTATCTGTTAGCTGTAGAGAAAGACGTGCCACATATGTTAGAAATACCAGATATAAATTTATTACCTTAGCGTCAGGCGGTTGGAATCTTGCTGTGTGCAGGATCCTATAATTATCCTGAACTCCGGGATCCCGAGCCTCCTAAGAATCCTTTGCGAGATCCTTTCTTTCCGAACAGTTCCCTTAAGTATCCCTTGCCAAATAAATGGTTGAATTCTTTTGTAAGAGCCAAACAATTTTCAGTAACATGACCACAATCCTCATGGAATGCGCACAATTTGGATTTATCTTTCCAAGCATTATTTCTAACTTTTTTCTTTGGCCATCTCACTTTATCTCCAAGATCTTGCATCGCGTACATAAGACATGATGATGATTTCTTTTTCCTATTCGGCTTATCATAAGTTGACGGCATTTCCACACTTTTCTGATTCATAACATCCTCTTCAAGCCTTATGAGTCTCAAGGCTTGATTCCTGACCTCATCCAGATTCTCGCACGGATTCATCATAGGATCTTGATAAAGCTGTGAATCTCTCTTGATCCCCATTTTGAAAGCTTGGACCGTTGTTGCTGTATCTAGATTCGGAATATCCAGAGATTCACATTCAAATCTTTCTACAAAATTTCTAGGAATTTCATTAGGCCTTTGAACAATTCTGTAGAGATCACTAGTTAGTCTTTCAAAAGTTCTACTACATGAAAAATGATTATTAAATAAGTTAACCAAATGAGCAAAGGATGTAATAGAGTAAGGAGGAACATTCATTAACCACTTTAGTGCGGATCCTGTTAAAGTGGATTCAAATCCTCTACATAAGCATGCTTCCTCAAGGTCTGCTGGAATAGGAATGATCTTCAATCTTTCCCGATACTGCACCACATGATCCTCAGGATCCGCAGTCTCATTATATAGCTTCATACTTGGAGTCTGAAATCTTTTTGGGATCTCAGCATCACAAATAGGTGGTGTAAATCTTGAGATCATGTGGGCTGATAGAGCAATTTCAGGTATAGGTTGCACAACTCCAGGAATATTGGATATCATATCCTTCAAATTTTGCAACTCTCTCGCCATAATAAGGCTTACTCCAGGATCCCGCAAAATGTTAGTTCCAAACATATTGTCAGCATAATAATTAGTAAATATGTTACCATCATTTGGGATCCTGGATGAGGATCCTGGACTTTGTTCAAGATCCTTTGTTGTGGAGATCCCTGTAGCATACACTGGATCTGGGATTCCAGTAGTTCCTTGCACAGCAATGAAATCTTCTCCAATACTTGCAAATGCTGGAGTGTTGAAATCCAGGATCCTGCTTCGAAAAGGAGTAGTATCCTGATTAGGGGGAGTGTTGATTCTTCCGCTCAAGCTTTCAAGATCCTTCTTCAGGGCTTCGTTACTCTGTTCCACACGTCCTAATTGCTCTTTCATCTGTGAAAACAAAGCCACAATATTCCTGTTAGAAATAATAACGGGATCCTGATCTGTGATCCCGTATCCTGAGAAGGTAGATCTTGTGGAAGCTGTTCTCCTATAGATATTCTCTGGTCCCCGTTCTGATGACGATAGAGGGGAAGCAGAAGGTAGATTGGTCATCACAGATGTCGATGAGGGCACAATAGAAGATATAGGTTGTCCTTGTGTCGACATTTTTGACAAAAAACTTTGAAAAGAGTGAATTAACAAGGATTTTAACAAGAATTTGGTTATAAAAAGCACCACTTGCCCCACGGTGGGCGCCAAACTGTTTTGGTCAAAAATTACACTAAGCAATTAAGTGATCAAACTTAGAAAAGTGAGGTTGGGTGCTATAAATTACTTTCAAGATAATTACGCTTTTACACGATTATCTATATGAGTAAATGACAACTTTGAAGGAAAATTATGCCTTGAATCCTTGGATTCGTGGATCCCTGTTAAAAATGTGTTTAACGGTGAAAACAAGTGTTTGTAAATAGGATTATTCCAAAAGTTTAAGTAAAATGTAAAGTATTTTCAAGATAATGCAAATTATGCAATAAAAATCTGATTGCAATCAATAATTATGCATGAAATAGACTTATAATGCTAATTTTATGATAAAAATGTAACCACAAGTGAGATAAACGTGAATGCTAATCAGAAATATGAGTAAAAACTAAGATAATGCAGGTTTTATGATCAAAGGATCAATAAAACGAAATTTAGACAAATAAAATGTGAAATAAACGCAATCGACACACGGATGTACGAGGAAAGCCCTTGATCTTGTTAGATCGCCGGTATAAAACCTCGGGAAGGAACAATCGTTCCTTGCCTTTGTTGATTTTATTGCTGAAATTAAGGATAATACAGTGAATGAGCACAATATGATCGAACTAAAGTGTATTTGGTGATGAAAGTGATGAATCGGTGAAGAAGATGAACTAAAAGTGTGTTTTGATTGTGAAATGGTGAAGTTACAGAGTATTTGGAGTGAATAATGGTCGTCCTATTCGATCATATTGCCTCCAATTTATAGCAAATACAATATAAGTAACTTTCCGAAAAATCAGGGATCCTCCCGAAATATCTGGGATCCTCCAGTCTTCCACCTTGACCCAGCCTTTTTACACGTTTTTCTTGACTTCTTCTCGACTTGATCCTTAAATATAGGTATGATTGACCCACGTTTAACTCCTGGTAGACTTGGTCAAGGTACATAACGGTCAAATAAATATTAGTGACGTTTTACACAGGATACCGAATATATCCTAGATCCTGATCACCCGGGATCCTGAATATCCAAGATCCTGAACACAAACTAACAAACAAACATTAGTAACATCTGATCCCAAGATACTTAACATATCCGGGATCCTAAACATACGTGAGATCCTGAGTATATTTAAGATTTCTATAGTACTCATGATCCTGAATATATCTAAATACTCATCTATAATCGGGATCCTTGATCCAAGTGTGATCCTGGATATATCCAAGATCTTGATTACCTGTATCATATAAACATAGAATCTCAGGATCCTTAGTCTTAGCATCATCCTGAACACATGCATGATCCTAGATATAATTTTCAATAGTAACTAGAGACTTCAGGATCATGTATCCTAACTATAAAATTTAGCCCCAAACAACTACCTAAATAGTGAATTAGCCTTCTACAAATGTCCTTATTACCCATCTTTAAATATTTCAAATATAATTTAATTATTAGAAAAGGTTTTAATTTAGGGTAATTACAAATCATGATTTTAGTATCCATGTGTGACACTCCTCAAAATTTGGTATATATTTATACTTATTTTCACGCATTATTATACTAATCCACTACAAAATTATATATTAAACCTCTGATGTGAGATAAGTCTAGCGTGCCCAAAACTTGTGAACAAAAAGTATTTCGAATATTTATAATTTATTATAATCATAAATTAGATGATACGAAATGATATCGGAGTGAATCCAACAAAACAAATACAATCGTTGGTGATACAAAAGTTCATAAATGAACTCGAAAATATTTTTAAATATTTTTATTTGAAAATATTATACGATCAGTCAGAAACGAAAATGAAACGAAAACAAATATACGTTTTATACGTTTTATTTAAAACGTGTCCTGCGCGAACAGAAACAAATACAAAACATACCCAAAGGTCAAAAATAATAAAAGTATTATTTTCCCCTTCATATTAAAGTATTTGGAGAGATACCTCAAAATATCATTACAAAAATTGAATGTAAATTGGCACACAATCGAACCCGTACCCGATACTAACTGGCTAAATACCTACAATATTACTCAACAACACAAATTTTGGAGACATCCTCCTGTTAAATCTTTACTCCCTCCGTTGAAAATCCTAACCCAAGTCGATTATTTATTGCTTCCCTCTCTATCTAAAGATACATACACACACCTACATTTCACCAAACTCAATAATTTGAGTTCACTGTTTTCTTTCTTTTTCCTTTGTGATCAACCGGCTGGAACAAAAGACAGAGCCAGAAATCATCATCATAATCACAACTTCATCTCCTCATCATCATCATTCTAACATCATCATCATTATCATCCGTTCGTATCATCATCAACATCACGGCATCATCATCATTCACCGAAAATCATCATCATAATCTTTGTGAGGAAACATTTTAACTCTTTGTTTTCCTTACTCTATTTGATATATATTGTTAATACAACATAAGCTATGTTTATATCTTGATAATTTGATGATTGAATGATATATTTCTTACAATAAACTTCAAGAAACCAAGTTTATATATATGAAATTTGAGATGTAAAACTTGGAAATATTGTGTTAATACATGATTATATGATGATTGAACACTAAATATCGAAGTATAAATTATCATTGAGTGGGTAAAAAAAAAAAAAAAAACCATGCTATATATATATATGTACATACGCACAGAGGAGAGTAAAACACAAGCAGAACCTGGAACAAAACCCACCCAAACGGATCATGGGGAAGACCCGGACGGGTCAAGCCCAGACCCGGACATGTCACATGTTTAAACCATTCGGGGTTTCTTTCTAAAACTGGGCCGGACTGTATGTTGGGCCGAAACTATATGGGCCAAAGCTATTTTTTTTATGGGCCGGACATGTTATTTTAAAATGGGCCGGAGGCGTTACTTTTATAATTGGGCTGGGGTGTAAATATTAATCGGCTAAGTATATGGGCTTGTAAATGAAAGACGTATGGCGGTATGGCTAGAAGAAATGAACCGAGTGGCTGTTTCAAAATTCTTGTTACTTTAACCTTCCTATTATGGAAACTTCAATAATTAGCAAGTCTTGTAAACTATATATTATTATTATAATTATATTAACATCGATTATTATTATTATTATTATTATTATTATTATTATTATTATTATTATTATTATTATGATGATGATTATTATTATTATTATTATTATTATTATTATTATTATTATTATTAACGATTATTATTATTATTATATCTTTATATATATATATATATATATATATATATATATATATATATATATATATATATACACCACGACAAATAATACAGGTACACATCTAAATTCGGATAAATATATATCCACGACAGAACAAACAAGTACAATCAATTTTTTGTAAATATTACGAAAACATTGGACACGACAACTTTTGGAACAAAATGAAAAGTATGTTTTCGTAACAAATAAAGTTATTTTCTTAAAACATAAACGACAAACAATATATATATACAACAACGATGAGACACATATATACACGAATATATATATATTCAACTAATAAATATATAGATGTATATACTTACGCACAACCAATGTTTAAACAATGAACATCACTCGAAAAATAATATTTATTTTTCAAACACATTTATCACCAACAAACTGTACAAAACTTCGATAATCAACAATCTTACAAAACAACCAAGTGGTTAACACGATTTGACGAGTAGTCAAACACTTATGTTAATATTCTTTTCGTTTAGGACGTTAAAGGATATTCATCTGGGCGACAATCTTACTTATAACCGCTAGCTCTCACATCACAGTCACACATCAGACTCAGGTGAGTCTCATAGCCCCACTTTTACTTATTTAAACTGTTTTGGGGTGAGAATACATGCTCAAACTGTTTTCATATTACACAAGTATCAAATTATTGCTTATTCTGCATGAGTTGTTTATCTAATCACTCAAAGCCCTCCACAACATAGTTTGGTAATACGGTTGTAGCGTGAATGTTAGTGTATGGTACCATATAGGATTGACAATCCTCGTCCGGGTTGGAAGCCCCAACTGGTCAAACGGACGCATTAGCATTTGTTCATAAGAGTGTAGATTAGGCACTCTCAGGGAGGCACCCTCGATCAGGTCCTTGAATGTGGATCCTGACACCACAGTTAAGCTCAGACTATGTGCTCATGGCAGTGATATATACATTATTTATTTGCTTGGTTGCAAATCAATTTACTAAATCTTGCGTAACATACATTAATTTGTATCAATTAAACCTGTGAGCTCACCAGCTTTTAGCTGACCAATTTTTACATGTATTCTCAGGTGATCAGCAGTAGTAGGACTGCCCACTCAGGATCTTAGCTCGAGTCACATGCAAACACTGTTATCAAGAGATTTCATTGCATTTCTACATTTTGTATAATTAGATATGTGTTAAAATCTCTCAAATCAATCATGTGAACTCAATGCTTTTGTAAAACTTATGTACTATTATTATTTTAATGTATCTTATCAAAACGACGCATGTAGATGTCGTTCATTATTATCTTATGTGATTGATTAGTAGCACCCCAAAGTATGCTTCCGCCAACAGTAAATTTGGGGGTGTTACAGATTGGTATCAGAGCCTAAGGTTATAGTGAACTAGTTTGCATTTAGTGGGCCTAGACTATGACCGTTAGGTCGTATTCCTCATTAGGTATAACTGGTTCAGGGATTTCGTCATACAAGTTTAATTTAACATAGCCTGATCAACTATGTACAATTAAACGAAGATGATGTGAGATCTGAAAGGGGTTATGTCGAACAGGAATACACTAGTTGACTCTGACCACGAGAGAACCGGGACTTATACGTGATTTGTGCTATACACCCACTAGGCTATTATGTGATATACGTTTATATACATACATAGGCCTCACTCACGTACTACTTCTTAGGCTATTATATATTGAATATATATGAGTAGGCCTCACACGATAACACACTCGCTATCGCTCACACCACCTAAGACGACAAGTATAGCTACTACAATATCACTCGATGTAAAGAACGAGACTTGTCCTAACCTACTACCGTCTATTTGTTTATACACGTGCGACGAATAACAACACATTCCACAGTACCGTTATGTACTCACGAGGAAGATATCCCTTCGCTTTCTTCCCACCATTCTTATCCTTCGAAGTCACGACTGAAACTTACTACTAGAAGAACTTCTAGGTCTCCATAGGCTAAGCCTTATTCCGCGCACACTGTTAATAGCATCACTTTCATCCGGACGAATTCCGAATCTCGATGTACTAATTTTTGACATTTTTTTGTAACTCTATATTCTGCAATCTTTTGAAAAACTCGTACCTTGTAATCTAAACTTTATTATCTAATGAAATTATGATTATCACTTCGTGCTATTGTGTATTATCACATATATACATACATCTATGATAGTCATTCCACTTGTACAAAAATCTCACGTTCCTTTCATTTCTATTCTTGAAGGAACATGCCACCAAAGAAACAAACCTTCAGCGCTGCTGAACTCGCACGATTCGTTTCTCAAGGAGTAGCCGAAGCTCTGGCTGCTCAATCATCACGGAGAAATAACGGAAGAAGTGATGACACTGTTAACGATGCTCCTGTCGTCAAACCTTGCACCTACAATGACTTTCTCAAGTGCAAACCTCTGAACTTCAAGGGCACGGAAGGTGCCATTGGACTAATCCGGTGGTTTGAAAGAATGGAGTCAGTTTTTAGAATCAGCAATTGCACAGAAGACTGCCAAGTGAAATATTCCACCTGTACTTTCCTGGAAGGTGCTCTGACATGGTGGAATTCTTATGTGCAATCTGTGGGAATTGATGCTGCATATCAACTTCCATGGGAAGATTTGAAAAAGATGTTGAGGGACGAGTATTGTCCCAATGAAGAACTCCAGAAACTGGAAGATGAATTCTGGCATATGAGTGTGCAAGGAACTGATATCACTGGTTATACCACTCGCTTCCAGCAGCTTGCTCTTCTCTGTCCATCCATGGTTGACCCTGAACGCAAACGTATCGAGAGATACATCCGCGGACCTCCTGAGAACATTCAGGGGAATGTCACTTCGTCAAAACCTGGAACAATTCAGAGTGCCATTCGTATGGCTCATGAACTCATGGCTCAGGCTGTTCATCGTGGAACACCTGCACCATCTACTGGAAACAACTCTGGGAGTAACAAAAGAAAATGGTCTGGAAACTCAAACCAAAACCAACAAACCTTAAGGAAGCCTGAGACTATTAAGGCTTACACAACTGGGTCAGGGGAGAAGAAAGGCTACATTGGGAACAAGCCTTACTGTTCCAAGTGTAACCGTCATCATGATGGTCCTTGCAGTACTCCTTGCAACAACTGCAAGCGGTACGGACATCTTACCAAGGACTGCAGATCACCCAAAACCAATACCAACAACAACACCCACCAACCACGAGCCTGCTTTGAGTGCGGAAACACAGGGCATTTCAGGATTGAGTGCCCGAAGCTGAGAAACAAGGGCAACAACCAACCAGCTCGTGGAAGGGCATTCGTGATCGGAGCACAGGAGGCACGCCAGGACCCTAACACCGTCACTGGTACGTTTCTAGTAAACAACCATTATGCCTCTGTGTTAATAGATTCGGGTGCTGATTTAAGTTTTGTGTCTACTGAGTTTAGACCACTATTAGAACTTGAATCCCGTAAGCTAGATAACAAATACATTGTAGAATTAGCCGATGGTAAGTTGATCGAATCAGGAGAAATAGTACCGGGATGCACCTTAGACTTAGAAGGTCATCTCTTCGAAATAGACTTGCTACCGGTTAAGTTGGGAAGTTTTGACATTGTAGTCGGTATGGATTGGTTGTCGAAGAACCGCGCTGAAATTATCTGTTTTGAAAAGATGGTACGCATACCACTACCGACAGGAGAAACTTTGGTGATACAAGGCGAGAAACGAAAGAGTACCACTAAGATGATTACTTGCTTGAAAGCTAGTAAGTATCTCAGAAAGGGATACCAAGCGTTTTTGGCACACATTGTGGAGAAGAAACCCGAAGAGAGACATATAGACGATGTACCTATTGTGCGTGACTACCCGGGAGTGTTTCCCGAGGAATTACCAGGATTACCACCCTCGCGGCAAGTTGAATTTCATATTGATTTGGTACCTGGAGCCGCACCAATCGCACGCGCACCTTATCGTCTCGCTCCATCAGAGATGCAGGAGTTGTCTTCGCAGTTGCAAGAACTCCTAGACTTAGGATTCATCCGACCGAGCTTTTCGCCTTGGGGAGCTCCGGTTTTGTTTGTCAAGAAGAAGGATGGATCTATGCGGATGTGCATCGATTACCGAGAACTGAACAAGGTAACTATCAAGAACCGATACCCGTTACCACGTATCGATGATCTATTTGATCAATTGCAAGGGTCAAGTTATTATTCAAAAATTGACCTACGATCTGGTTATCATCAACTGAAGGTTCGGGAAGAGGATATACCTAAGACCGCGTTTAGGACTCGTTATGGTCACTACGAGTTTCTAGTCATGCCTTTTGGGCTGACAAACGCGCCAGCAGTGTTCATGGACCTCATGAACCGAGTGTGTAAACCTTATCTCGATAAGTTCGTCATTGTGTTCATTGACGATATCCTGATTTACTCGCAAACGAAAGAGGACCACGAACAACACCTGAAAACAATTCTCGAACTGCTTGAGAAAGAGAAGTTGTATGCAAAGTTCTCTAAGTGTGAATTTTGGATGCGAGAGGTTCATTTCCTTGGTCATGTGATCAACAATAAAGGAATTCACGTAGACCCATCTAAAATTGAGGCAATCAAAGACTGGGAAGCACCGAAAACCCCATCCGAGATCAGACAATTTCTTGGTTTAGCTGGTTATTACAGACGATTCATCGAGAACTTTTCAAAAATAGCCCAACCTCTTACCACTCTAACTCAGAAGGACAAGAAATTCGATTGGGGGGAGAAACAAGAAAATGCTTTCCAGTTGCTTAAACAGAAATTGAGCACCGCACCCATCCTATCATTACCAGAAGGAGTAGATAATTTTGTTGTCTACTGCGATGCTTCACATCAAGGATTGGGTTGTGTATTGATGCAAAATGACAAAGTCATTGCTTATGCATCACGTCAACTGAAGGTATACGAGAAAAACTATACGACTCATGATCTAGAATTGGGAGCAGTTGTGTTTGCATTGAAGATTTGGAGACACTATTTATATGGCACCAAGTGTACGATCTTCACTGATCACAAGAGTCTCCAACATATATTCGACCAAAAAGATCTCAACATGAGACAACGACGTTGGGTTGAATTGCTAAATGATTACGACTGTGAAATCAAATACCACCCGGGCAAGGCAAATGTAGTAGCAGATGCCCTGAGTCGTAAGGAGAGAGTCAAACCCCGTAGAGTTCGAGCTTTGGGATTGACTATCCACTCGAACCTCATTTCTCAAATTTATGACGCGCAACAAATTGCCCTCACTCCAGAACAAATGAAGGACGAATCCCTGAAGGGGATGGAAAAACAACTTGAAAAGAAAGACAACGGAGTGTTGTATTTTTTGAACCGAGTTTGGGTTCCATGCGTAGACGAATTACGCAAGCTGATTTTGGACGAAGCTCATAAGTCCAACTATTCGATACATCCTGGTGCAAACAAAATGTACCACGACTTGAAAAGTTTCTACTGGTGGCCTGGCATGAAATGGGATATTGCCACCTACGTTAGTAAATGCTTGACGTGCTCAAAAGTCAAGGCTGAATATCAAAAGCCGTCTGGGCTTTTGCAACAACCTGAGATGCCCAAATGGAAATGGGAACAAATAACGATGGACTTCATTACGAAGTTACCCAAAACAGCATCAGGAGCTGACACAATATGGGTGATTGTCGATCGACTAACGAAATCAGCCCAATTTCTTGCTATTAAGGAAACTGATAAGATGGATAAGTTGACTAGAATTTATCTGAAGGAAATCGTTTCCAGAAATGGTGTGCCATTGTCTATTATCTCTGATAGAGATACCAGATTCACTTCTCACTTTTGGCAATCACTTCAAAAGGCACTTGGTACTCGATTAGATATGAGTACTGCCTACCATCCTCAAACCGACGGCCAAAGTGAGCGAACGACACAAACGCTAGAAGATTTGTTGCGAGCCTGTGTGATAGACTTTGGAGGTAGTTGGGATACTCACCTCCCTTTAGCAGAATTTTCATACAACAATAGTTATCACACTAGTATAAAGATGGCACCATTTGAGGCGTTGTATGGACGCAAATGCCGATCACCACTCTGTTGGGCAGAGTTGGGTGACAGACAGCTATCTGGACCTGAGATTGTCCAGGAAACCACTGACAAGATAACTCAAGTACTCCAACGATTGAAAACAGCACGAGACCGACAGAAGAGTTATGCTGATAACCGCCGAAAACCTCTTGAGTTTCAAGTAGGAGACAAAGTCCTACTCAAAGTATCGCCCTGGAAGGGGGTAGCACGATTTGGCAAACGAGGAAAACTAAACCCACGTTACATTGGACCTTTCGAAATTCTTACGAGGATTGGTCCCGTTGCTTACAAGCTCAAACTGCCACGTGAGCTCAGCAGTATTCACGACACTTTTCACATTAGTAACCTCAAAAAGTGTCTTTCGGATGAAACCTTAATCATTCCTCCTGACGAAGTTTTTATTGACTCGAAACTCAATTTTGTGGAGGAACCCATCAAAATAATTGATCGGAAAACACATAAACTCCGACGCAGTCGGATCAAACTCGTAAAAGTTCGATGGAATTCGAAACGCGGCCCAGAGTCTACATGGGAGAGCGAAGATGAAATGCAAAAGAAATATCCTCATCTTTTCGAGCATGCGGCTGTGACCCACGACTCAACTTAAATCTCGGGACGAGATTTCGCTAACGAGGGGAGAATGTGACACTCCTCAAAATTCGGTATATATTTATACTTAATTTCACGCATTATTATACTAATCCACTACAAAATTATATATTAAACCTCTGATGTGAGATAAGTCTAGCGTGCCCAAAACTTGTGAACAATAAGTATTTCGAATATTTATAATTTATTATAATTATAAATTAGATGATACGAAATGATATCGGAGTGAATCCGACAAAACAAATACAATCGTTGGTGATACAAAAGTTCATAAATGAACTCGAAAATATTTTTAAATATTTTTATTTGAAAATATTATACGATCAGTCAGAAACGAAAATGAAACGAAAACAAATATACGTTTTATACGTTTTATTTAAAACGTGTCCTGCGCGAACAGAAACAAATATAAAACATACCCAAAGGTCAAAAATAATAAAAGTATTATTTTCCCCTTCATATTAAAGTATTTGGAGAGATACCTCAAAATATCATTACAAAAATTGAATGTAAATTGGCACACAATCGAACCCGTACCCGATACTAACTGGCTAAATACCTACAATATTACTCAACAACACAAATTTTGGAGACATCCTCCTGTTAAATCTTTACTCCCTCCGTTGAAAATCCTAACCCAAGTCGATTATTTATTGCTTCCCTCTCTATCTAAAGATACATACACACACCTACATTTCACCAAACTCAATAATTTGAGTTCACTGTTTTCTTTCTTTTTCCTTTGTGATCAACCGGCTGGAACAAAAGACAGAGCCAGAAATCATCATCATAATCACAACTTCATCTCCTCATCATCATCATTCTAACATCATCATCATTATCATCCGTTCGTATCATCATCAACATCACGGCATCATCATCATTCACCGAAAATCATCATCATAATCTTTGTGAGGAAACATTTTAACTCTTTGTTTTCCTTACTCTATTTGATATATATTGTTAATACAACATAAGCTATGTTTATATCTTGATAATTTGATGATTGAATGATATATTTCTTACAATAAACTTCAAGAAACCAAGTTTATATATATGAAATTTGAGATGTAAAACTTGGAAATATTGTGTTAATACATGATTATATGATGATTGAACACTAAATATCGAAGTATAAATTATCATTGAGTGGGTAAAAAAAAAAAAAAAAACCATGCTATATATATATATGTACATACGCACAGAGGAGAGTAAAACACAAGCAGAACCTGGAACAAAACCCACCCAAACGGATCATGGGGAAGACCCGGACGGGTCAAGCCCAGACCCGGACATGTCACATGTTTAAACCATTCGGGGTTTCTTTCTAAAACTGGGCCGGACTGTATGTTGGGCCGAAACTATATGGGCCAAAGCTATTTTTTTTATGGGCCGGACATGTTATTTTAAAATGGGCCGGAGGCGTTACTTTTATAATTGGGCTGGGGTGTAAATATTAATCGGCTAAGTATATGGGCTTGTAAATGAAAGACGTATGGCGGTATGGCTAGAAGAAATGAACCGAGTGGCTGTTTCAAAATTCTTGTTACTTTAACCTTCCTATTATGGAAACTTCTATAATTAGCAAGTCTTGTAAACTATATATTATTATTATAATTATATTAACATCGATTATTATTATTATTATTATTATTATTATTATTATTATTATTATTATTATTATTATTATTAACGATTATTATTATTATTATATCTTTATATATATATATATATATATATATATATATATATATATATATACCACGACAAATAATACAGGTACACATCTAAATTCGGATAAATATATATCCACGACAGAACAAACAAGTACAATCAATTTTTTGTAAATATTACGAAAACATTGGACACGACAACTTTTGGAACAAAATGAAAAGTATGTTTTCGTAACAAATAAAGTTATTTTCTTAAAACATAAACGACAAACAATATATATATACAACAACGATGAGAATACATGCTCAAACTTTTTTCATATTACGCAAGTATCAAATTATTGCTTATTCTGCATGAGTTGTTTATCTAATCACTCAAAGCCCTCCACAACATAGTTTGGTAATACGGTTGTAGCGTGAATGTTAGTGTATGGTACCATATAGGATTGACAATCCTCGTCCGGGTTGGAAGCCCCAACTGGTCAAACGGACGCATTAGCATTTGTTCATAAGAGTGTAGATTAGGCACTCTCAGGGAGGCACCCTCGATCAGGTCCTTGAATGTGGATCCTGACACCACAGTTAAGCTCAGACTATGTGCTCATGGCAGTGATATATACATTATTTATTTGCTTGGTTGCAAATCAATTTACTAAATCTTGCGTAACATACATTAATTTGTATCAATTAAACCTGTGAGCTCACCAGCTTTTAGCTGACCAATTTTTACATGTATTCTCAGGTGATCAGCAGTAGTAGGACTGCCCACTCAGGATCTTAGCTCGAGTCACATGCAAACACTGTTATCAAGAGATTTCATTGCATTTCTACATTTTGTATAATTAGATATGTGTTAAAATCTCTCAAATCAATCATGTGAACTCAATGCTTTTGTAAAACTTATGTACTATTATTATTTTAATGTATCTTATCAAAACGACGCATGTAGATGTCGTTCATTATTATCTTATGTGCTGTGATTATTGATTAGTAGCACCTCAAAGTATGCTTCCGCCAACAGTAAATTTGGGGGTGTTACACCATGTATCCATGTAAATCTCCTACTCCGTATAATTTTATATGGTATCGATTAGGGATGTCAATGGATGGATATGGATGGATCTTGATCCGATCCATTTGTGATCCAACTTAAATGGATAATGATCCGATCCATGATCCAACAAAGCAGATCGTGATCCGATCCATGATCCAACAAAGCGGATCGTGATCCGGATCTATCCGTTTAAATTTTTTTTACAAAGTCAAAATTTATATAAATGGATACATATATATCTCTATCTGTATCTATATCTCTATCTGTATTTAATATCTATCTATATCTGTATCTAATCTAACTATCTATATCTATATATCTCCGGCTACCTTTACGCTAACCTCGCCGGAAAATCGATCGAAAAGATGTTCAGAACACTATGATCAATCAATCTCCGTCATCATGTCAGTATCATACTAAGACTGTTTCTACGATTTACTCTGAAACAATACCGTTATAAAGTGGTTGAAGCTGGAGCAGTGGAAGCGTTGATCAATCGGCTACCGGATTTTGAAAAATGCCATGCGGAGAGAGCGTTGGCCACGGTGGAGCTATTGTGTAGAATTCCGTCTGGATGCGTGGCGTTTGCGGCTCACGCACTTACCATGCCTTTACTTGTGAAAGTGATCTTGATAATATCGGACCGAGCGACGGAGTACGCTGCCAGAGCGTTATTGTCGGCGGTGGCCGCTGGAGTTTTGACGCAGTTGTTGTTGCTTGTGCAAAGTGATTGTACCGAACGAGCAAAACGGAAAGCGCAAATGTTGTTGAAACTTCTCCGGAATTTGTGGACGGAGAAGTCGAGGATGAATTCAGATGATTTCCCGTGCAGTGACGTCGTTTTGTTTTGATTTTTTTTAAAGGAAAAAAAAGTTTTTGTTTTTCAAAAGTAATGATTTTCAAAATTAGCTTTTTTGTTTTTTATAAATGGATCGATCCGGATGGATTATGGATCGATCCAAATGTATAATTGGATATTTGGATCAATTTATTAGACCACTAATTGAATTGATGGATCAATTTTTTGATCCAATAAGTCAATATAATTAGATCGGATCGGATCGGATTTGGATCAAAAGTTATCCATTACCACGCCTAGTAGCGATGGAACATGACTCCAGTGGGTGATATAAATTATTCGTTTCTCTCTTTCTTTATTTGCAGAGATCACCAACCAGTTCTTCCATAATTCTTGCAGTTAATTAATATAAGTTATTCATTTTTTCAATTGAATATTATTGTCAATGTCTCTTTCAATTATTACCGGTTTTGAGTAATATCCTTATTTTATTTGAAATTAGGGTTTAGTGGATCAGTTATCATGCTTAAAAGTGTGTATCCCCAATCTAATATCGATTGTCTCTGGAGATGGTGGCGTAGAAAGACTCAAAAACATCCTCATCATTCACAGAAATTGCCCAGGTTTGATGAATTCGATTTTTGCGCTTAAACAAACACAATTATTCATGTGTGTTTGTTGTATGTGCTAAAAAGTATATCATAATTATTTGGTGATTTTTTCTTACTGACTTTTTTATTAAGGTTATATTGTTTGATTTGGTTAGTATATAATTTGATTTTGCTTTTTTGGGTGTTTGTGGTAGTTCATAGTAGATTGCGATGGATATGGAGTTAACAGATATGAAGATTTATGAACATAGATGTTATGCTTATGTCATAAGTTTAATGCAATTCAAATTGGCTAATGTGCTGATGACATATATTGTGGTACCCAATGTTTTGAAAACCGGTTGACTCGGTCCGGTCCGACCGGTTCAACCGGGATTTTTAAGGATTCCGGCCGGTTAATAACCGGTTTTGACTAGTGTTTGACCAGTCAACGAACCGGGCAGTTCGGTCAAAACCGGGCGGTTCAACCGGGAACCGGATCAGTTAACTCGGTTTTTGATTTTTTTATTTAAAAAAAAAAAAAAACGGTGACGTGGGCCGGTTTACTCGGACCGGTTGGACCGGAATTGGAGGCATATCCGGTCCGATCCAGTTTTCGGTTTTAAAAACATTGGTGTTACCCTTTCCTTAGCTTTTTATGATTTTATTGGAAATTGGATATCTCATATGTGTTCTGATTTCTCTTATTGATGGAGTTAGTTCTTAGTTCTGAGCATCCTTATTCCAAATATATAATAAATATGTTTGGTTTTTCAAATAGTTTGATTTAGAGTATAAGATTCAATGCATTAATAATAATTTGACATGTGGTGCATTTTTGTTGGTTCCCTCATTCTCACAAATTTTTTTGTAATCGTTTGAACCTTACTCTATGATAATATTATTATTATAAGTTTGTTTGTAAATTATCATTGTACTTGGCTTTCTTTTTTTTATAAGTAAGAAGCATGGTTATCTCGATATAAAATCTAGTAAAGTAGAAATATAATGTTTGAAGGTAAGAAAAATAAGTTAATGAACATAGAACGATATTCATGTTTGATTGTTTTCTAAAAGCATGCTCAATGTAAAAAGCTTTGTAAAGTTTTTTTTCAAAGAAACATCATCATCTTTTAAAAAGTTTTAGGGAAAAGCTTTAGCTCCAATGAGAAAACTCATACACACAAATTTAGAAAAAAAAAAAATTTGCTCAAAAGCTTGAGATTTATCAAGTTTTATATCAAAAAAAGTTTTTACTCCAATGATAAAAAACTTTTTAACACAAAAAAGCTTTAGGAAAAACTATCATTGAAGATGCACAAATTTAAAACTTGATACACATACACACAAATTTAGAAAAAAGTTTTTACTCCAATGCAAAGCTTTTCTTTAAAACTCATACACACAAATTTAGAAAAAAGTTTTTGCTCAAAAGCTTGGGATTTATCAAGTTTTACATTTAAAAAAGTTTTTACTCCAATGATAAAAAACTTTTTAACACAAAAAAGCTTTAGGAAAAACTATCATTGAAGATGCTCTAAATAGTTAACTTCTCAAGAGTTTATTGTTTGTAAGCAAATAATATTAGATTGGGGATCATATGAGGAGAAGGAGGAGAAGTTTTATTTGTGGACATTGGATGATCTTTTGGGTTGGATCAATGGTTAAAAAGGGTGGTAATTTTGTAATTACTTTCAAAAATAAGGGTATTAGTTAAAAAAAAAAAAACATAACATTAATTTTCACTCCACATCCCTTTCACTATTTAGACTTTTACATTTTAACCCTTCCACTTTATTTTCTTCCCCCTCCTGCCTTTTTCTTCTAATCCCACCTACCTCCATCCCACCACTTGCTGCCACCACCTGACTGCCGCCCGCCGCCGTCGAAAAATTTTTTTTCAAAAATTTTTTTTTTTTTCAAAAAATTTATTTTTCAAAAAAAAAAAAATTCAAAAATTTTTTTTTTCAAATTTTTTTCCCATAAATCTTTTATTAGATATATTATTTCTTTTCCTACTGCATTTTTAATAAAACTATACGTTTTTTTCACTGCATTTTGTATATTATTATTAATTAACTAAAACTTTTATATATTTTACCGCATCTTCTATACCCGACGTCAACAAAATACCGTACAAATGGATTATATATATATAATCTAAAATGCAGTAAAAAGAGAACAATATGTCCTAAATGATGTATATGCAAAATACAATAAAAATAACAATATGTATTATACTTTAATACAAAATGCAATACAAATAGATAATATGTAAAATATAAAATGCAGTGAATAACAAACAATATATAATGAATGAAATATATGAAAAATGCAGCAAAAATAACAAAATGCAGTACAAATAGATTATGTATAATATAAAATGCAGTGAAAATAACAAAATGCAGTAAAAAAAATAAAATGCGGTACAAATAGATTATATATAATATAAAATGCAGTAAAACGAACACTGTGTACTAAATAAATATATGCAAAATGCAGTAAAAATAGTAGTATGTATTATACTTTCATACAAAATGCAGTAAAAATGGATCATATGTATAATATAAAATGTAGTAAAAAATAAACAATATGTAATATATAAAATATATGCAAAATGCAGTGAATAATAATAAAATGCAGTGTAATTTTAACAAAATGCAGTAAAAAATATATTATGTATAACTTAAAATGCAGTAAAAAATAAACAATATATATAAGATTGAGGTGTATAAATAAAATGCAGTAAACAAATCTAAAAAATTATGTGTAAAATACAAAAATGCAGTAAAAACGAATAATATCTACTATACATATTTACAAAATGCAATAAAAATAATAAAATGCAGTACAAATTGATAATATGTAAAAAAAATTGGAAAAAAAAATTATGAAAAAAACCGACGACCGGTGGCGGTGGCGGGTGGCAGCAGCTAGTAATGGGTGGTGGTGGGTGGTGGAGGGGAGGGGTGGGTAGGAAGAAAGTAGGAGGGAATAGTGTACACTATTAAAAATGTGGAGGGGGTAAAAATGAAAATTTGAAAATTCTTCTCCTCCTCCTCCTCAAATAATACCTTCTCCTTTGAACCTCATCCATAATATTAATTGAGTATCAATTTGAAACATATATTTATGATAGATTCCCCAAACTTATACATTAAAAACTTACGGTGTTATTGCCTCTAAGTCTTTTGATTGTTGAAAAAATTTAATAATTGAAAACTTATAGTGTAGATACAAATGATATACTCTTTAAGTGGATTTATAAGAAAATGATGAGTTTCTTGGGCTTTTATATAGGTTTTCAAATTATGAGAAACATAATGGCTCAATGGTTAATTGGTTATAGGCTCAAATATAAGAAGTTTAATCCCTTGTATGTTAGAGAAAGTTTGGGTGTGAAAAAAGTTAGTCACTTTCAAAAGAGAGAGTTTTCTGCATTTCCGTATTTGAGTACAACAGCTTACAAAACCTTCGATCCTCGAAGATTGAACGGTCGAATCGTCACCATTTTTGGACAGCGTATTCTCGACATCCGCACCAACATTTTGGATGGTCAGAATTGTCCACAGAAGGTAGTTAATGGGTGATGTTATTCCTCTTTTGTCCAATAATATTTTTCCGCATGTTTAAAGATATATAAATTAGAATTGCAAGAATTAAACAATAATAGGCGGCTAGCAAAGTAGGGGAGCATGCACTCTTTATACGGAAGGTCAATGGTTTGATCCTCTTTGCGCGCGCGCTCTCTCTCTCTCTGCTATCTTTTTACCAAATTTATTTTAGATTTTCACTTAAAGCCCACTATATTATTGAAAATATACTTCAAACCCCTACTTTTAAAATCACTTTACATTAAGCCTCCTGTACTATTTTATTACTTACATGTTAAAAATAAAATATTAATTATTTACTTGATGCCCCTACTTTTATGATAACTTTACATGAACTCCCACGTACTATGTATTACTCTGTGTTTACCTATTAAAAATAAGATATTTTTAAAAACATACTTGAAAATTTGAGTAAAAATAGAAATGGTACAAACGCTCCTTATCTTTGTGCAATATTTCATGTTACTAACTATGAGAGTGTTTTTTCTTACGTTTCGCAACGATGTTATAAAAATTTCATCTTAAATAAAACAAAACTTTATAATCGATCTTTATTTAGCGAAACGCAAAATCTTATCACATGAACGGAGTTGGTATCGTTTGTATATTGATCGATAATTAATGTAATTAGAGAATACATAGGCGTAAAATCGATTCCGTTTGTTAATACTCTTAGCTCTATTGATCAATATTCAACGTAATTAATTATTACATAAAATTATAGAGTAAACCTAAAGAGGGATAGTTTGTTAATACTTTTAGTCGGTATCATTATAGTTGCTTACTATTCTTAGCATTCAACCTTTTAAAATAATGAATGTATCATACAAATAAATAAATGGAAACTATATTTACTTAACAAAAAGTATAAAATATATCTTATTGAGTATGTTGAAATATTTGTAAGTTAAACCATGTCAACGAAAATATTTGAAATAAGGTGGAATAAAAATCCCGAAAAGTGAATATCCACGTTTGGAGATTGATTAAAGATAGACTTCCAACCCGTTTCAACCTTTGATTTCGTGGTATATATAATAATTCTCTCCTTTGCCCCACATGTTCTAATGGTATTGAGACAAGTACTCACGTTTTTTCGGAATGTATCATTGCCAAAAAAACATGGATGTCAATTTCGAAATGGTTGGGCTATAATCTACCTTATTGGTTGTCTCCTACTGATTTTTTGGATCATACCTTCTCTTTGAAGACGAACAAGAAAGCGAAGGAGATCATTTCCATCATCATATATGCAGCTTGGTGGGAACTTTGGAGATTTAGAAATGAAACCGTATTTCAAACATCTAAAAAACGATACACCACTCTAGTCGATTCTATTATTTTGTTTTCTTTTCAGTGGTACAGCTGCAGGTATAGGAACGCATACATGAAGTGGGATGAATGGCTCAAAAATCCTTGTTCGATTGTTTAAAGGGCATTTGTTTGGAGTGTTTATTTTTCAGTTACTGTACCGTTTCCCCAAGACTTGTTTGGGACTACATCAAAAACATCACGGGGTGAAAACCAGTGTCGTGGCCTCCGTTGATGGGGGTTTTTCTCATGTCTTGGTATATCTGTAATCGACATGAGTTTTTTCATCCATTTTGTAGTCTTAGCAGTTAAAGTCACGGGAAGAATCTAGTCTGTGTAGCGTGCTGTATTTCTAGATTTTGTACTTTGGCCTCTAGTATCTTGCTAGATGGTTTTTTAATTAATATAATTCTTCTGCCGTTCAAAAAAAAAAAAAAACATGTCAACGAAAAGATAATATGATATCGGGTTATCGACAAGAGAGATTTTACATGAACTAATAATGTGTATGTTAAAATTTTCAAAATAACTATAACACAAGTTATGTGGTGTAAACTCTTTTCAACTATGTTATTTAAGTTGCATAAATATTTAATATTTTAATGTAACATTTATATCTTCTTATTTTGTGTCAAATTTGATGTAACAATATTTAAATATGAGTTAACTCAAAGTTTATACAAATCAATAACATTTAAAAATAATAATATAATTTGAATAAAAAAAATGGTACCAATTACATTAATAACATTTAAAAATTATAATATATTTTGAATTAAAAAAAATGGTACCAATTACAATGTAAGCATCTCCTGTAAGAACTTTTATTAGAGGTTAATAATGTCAACAAAATTTTTAAATGGTTTGTTTGAATACATTTGTAACTATCACGTTATTGTCGAAATTATTTTTTATGAGTTTCGGTGTGAATGTGTTGGATTAAAAACTTTTAAAAGGCTTTCATTCGTCATAGATAAAAGGTTTTTTTGATTATATGGTTGTTTCAGATGTCAACTTTTACGAAGTATTATGTAAGCGTGAACATTTAAATTGTAAAAATGTCTGACCTAATTAATAAAATTGTTCGATAAAGAATGATTTTAATTTTTATTTCAACCAAGAATATCGGTTTCATGATGATAAGTTTAAATTATCAAATTTGTGTATTATCAATATATATTTGGTAGAAATTAAATGAGGGCTCTTAATATTTCAAATAAATTAACAAAGGAAAAAAGGAACATATCAAAATTTATTCAACTACGTAAACTAAAATACGAGGGTACGTGCAACGCAGATTAATAACATTTTAGCATGAAATGAATAACAACATGCTGAATGGGTTGTTGTCACATGTCCTATTTTATGAATAATATATAAATAAGAAAGGTAATATTCAACATATGTGGGCTTTCATGAGTTTTGGTGTGAATGTGTTGGATTAAACACTTTTGAAAGGCTTTCATTCATTATAGATAAAAGGTTTTTTTGATTATATGGCTGTTTCAGATGTCAACTTTTACGAAGTATTATGTAAGCGTGAACATTTAAATTATAAAAATGTCTGACCTAATTAATAAAATTGTTCGATAAAGAATGGTTTTAATTTTTATTTCAACCAAGAATATCGATTTCATGATGATAAGTTTGAATCAGCAAATGTGTGTATTATCAAAATATTTGGTAGAAATTAAATGAGGACTGTTAATATTTCAAATAAATTAACAAAGGAAAAAAGGAACACATCAAAATTTAGTCAACTAGGTAAACTAAAATACGAGGCCGTAGCGCGGGTTAATAACATTTTAGCATGAAATGAATAGTAACATGCCGAATAGGTTGTTGCCACATGTCCTATTTTATGAATGAAAGGTAATATTATTCAACAGATGTGGGATTTCATGAGTTTCGGTGTGAATGCGTTGGATTAAAAACTTTTGAAAGGCTTTCATTCGTTATTGATAAAAGGTTTTTTGATTATATGGTTGTTTCAGATGTCAACTTTTACGAAGTATTATGTAAGCGTGAACATTTAAATTATAAAAATGTCTAACCTAATTAATAAAATTGTTCGATAAAGAATGATTTTAATTTTTATTTCAACTAAGAATATCGGTTTCATGATGATAAGTTTGAATTAGCAAATGTAGGTATTATCAAAATATTTGGTAGAAATTAAATGAGGACTGTTAATATTTCAAATAAATTAACGAAGGAAAAAAGGAACACATCAAAATTTAGTCAACTACGTAAACTAAAATACGAGGTCGTAACGCAAGTTAATAACATTTTAGCATGAAATGAATAGTAACATGCGGAATGGGTTGTTGCCACATGTCCTATTTTATGAATAATATATAAATAAGAAAGGTAATATTCAACAGATGTGGGCTGTTAGCCCAGCAGATGGAATGTGCCTGAGCATGCGTCGTTCTTATCTATGGACAATACATTTAAAACATAGAAAGTAATATAGAGTTCATTTGTTCAGTTGCCCGCTTCGAATCGGGGGCGAGTTTTGTTCCTAATTAGACCATTCCCATCAAAAGACTGAAATTGACTGAAACCGACGTGTCACATCTGCGCCACATTCACAACTGCGCCACATCAGTGGCACATCAGTTTTTTCAAAAACTGACGGACCCCTACCGTCAGTGACCCGTCACTTTAATTTTCGGGTCTTACATTTACCAATTTATCTTATTTCTATACACTAAACAAAACAAAAAGAAACATTTAAATATTATGCTAGCACCATGCAAAAAATCGATTGAGCGTCAGAAAACCGAAGGCCAAAACCGACGGACTGAACCGACGACTCCGTGCCATCGGTGTTGGTTCCGTCGATTTCAACTGACGGCAACCGACATTGCCCATTGGGAATGGCCTTAAGTATATTTGTGAGAAAAGAATTTTAATTGTTGTTCCAGCTTGTTGGTTAACATCCATCGATCCTCACTTAAAGGTTTGACCTGGGTTGAAATCTCAAGCTTGACTTTTTTTCTTTTTTACTTTTTTCCTCATTTTTCTATTTCTGATGTAAATAAAAGATCTATAATTCGCTCTATTTTTCTCAATATTTTTTCTTTTCACATTGATACTTTTACCAAATTTTATTTGAAATGACATTATAAAATGACAATTTCTTATTATTATTCTTTTCATATAGTAGTCAAATATGTTGGATACTTTGAAATACCATTGAATTAGTTATGTGTAAAGAAAAACTCGTGAGATAATTTTACGCTTTATGTTTTGATAAAGTTATTAGTTTCTTAAGTTTAAAAATTCATTCGGTTTTTTTGCGAGTTTGGCATAAAAGTTTTGGAGTAATGGATCTTGAGAAAAATCAAAGTTGAGATTTGAAAATTTATTTAATATGAAAACTAGCTAGTCTAAATTTGTTTAATGTTTATTTTGTATTCAAATTAAAATTACTTACATTTTTTCTACATCTTTAGCAAAAAAAAATGAGCGCCCACTCACAATATGACACTAGCATATTGTCATTTGCCACCATATGAAAAAATTTCTAGTACCACTCAAGCGTGAGTTTACTTGAGACTTAAGAGCATCTTTAATGTATGCACTATTTTAGTGCATCAAATTTCACTATTTTAGTGCAAAAAGAGAATCTTTAGAGAATATGCTTGCACTAAAAAAAAGTTGTTTCAATGTGTTATGTAACATCCTCCCTAGGGGCCTAGTGGTAAGTCATGAAATTTGATATAAATGCATTATTTAAATATGTTAGAATATATATTTGTATTTATGTTTAGTTGCTCCGAGTCTGAACATGAAATGCATTTGAGACTGGTTCTTGAAACTTTGAAAAGAGAACATCTTTATGCAAAATTCTCCAAGTGCAAATTCTGACTTCGAGAAGTGCAGTTTCTGGGTCATGTGATTAGTAACGATGGGGTAAAGGTTGATCCATCAAAGGTAGAAGCTGTCATGAATTGGAATGTTCCAAAGAATCCTTCTGAAATTAAAAGTTTTCTTGGGCTAGCTGGTTATTACCGGAAATTCATTAAAGATTTTTCTAAGATTGCTGGTCCGTTGACTAAATTGACTCGAAATGATGTAAAGTTTCAGTGGGATGAACAACAGGAAAACGCTTTTCAAACACTGAAGCAGTTGTTGTGTCAGGCTCCAGTCTTAGCACTGCCTGATGGTTCGGACGATTTTGTAGTATATTGTGATGCATCCTATGCTGGATTGGGTTGTGTGTTAATGCAACGGGATCGTGTTATCGCTTATGCTTCTCGTCAGTTGAAACCTCTCGAAAGAAATTACCCTACTCATGACTTGGAGCTTGCAGCTGTTATTTTTGCGTTGAAAATCTGGAGACATTACTTATATGGTACTAAGTGTGTGATTTGTACGGATCACAAGAGTCTTCAGTATATGTTTACTCAGAAAGAACTTAATATGCGACAGCGGCGATGGTTGGAATTGATTAAAGATTATGATTGCGAAATTCGATACCATCCCGGCAAGGCAAATGTTGTTGCAGACGCGTTGAGCAGAAAAGTAACTTCTGATAGAGTTTATTTTATGCGTTTAGAAGTATCCTCTGACTTGGTGAATCAATTAAAAGCTGCTCAATTGGAAGCATTAATGGATAATAATTTGAAGTCTGAAATCATGTTGAAAAGAAAAGACTTGTTAATTGATGATTCTCGAGGATTGAAAACTTTTCAGTCACGTGTGTGGGTTCCATTAATTGGAGGACTTCGTGAGTTGATTTTGAATGAAGCTCACAAATCCAGATTATCTGTTCACCTGGGAAGCACAAAAATGTACAATGATCTGAAACCGTTATATTGGTGGCCGACAATGAAAACTGATGTGGCACGTGTTGTAGAATCCTGTCATGTTTGTTCCCAAGTCAAAGCTGAACATCAGAAACCTTATGGTTCTTTGAGACAACTTGAAATTCCCGAATGAAAATGGGAACATTTGACTATGGATTTTGTTACTAAGTTACCTACAACGCCACATGGTAATGATATGATCTGGGTGATTGTTGATAGGTTGACCAAGAGTGTCCATTTTCTTGCTACCAGTGAGACGTCATCGTTGACCAGATTCGCTCAGTTGTATGTGAATGAGATTGTTTCAATGCACGGGATTCCTTTATCTATTGTCTCTGATAGAGATTCTCGGTTCATCTCTCGGTTTTGGCAAAGCTTGCAGCATGAATTAGGTACGCGAGTAAATCTTAGTACGGCTTTTCATCCTCAAACAGATGGCCAATCAGAGCGTACCATTCAGACTTTGGAGGATATGCTTCGTGCTTGTGTGTTAGAGTATGATGGTTCTTGGGATTCTCATTTGCCGTTAGTGGAATTTGCTTATAATAATTCATATCTGATGCGTGTGAAAGCGTCTCGTTTTATTATTAATAAATGGAAATACCTTATTAATACTATCACACAACCAGGCAAGAATACCCGATCGAATGTTAGTATAGATTCAGTAAGTCCGAGTCGAACACAGGAAACGGTGGTTTATTTATAAAAATAGAAAATAATAATTAACCTAGAAAACAGTAAACAGGGAGGCGTTTTAGTTCCGGTCGAACATTTAAATTGAAATAACAAATAAATTAACTAAAACTTAAATTAAATAACAGACAAGAAACAATAGGAAGGAACAAGTAATTGTGTAGATAACTCCACTCAGATTCATATATTCCAATTCATTGCACATTCATTGTCTAATTGTGATTTCTTTTATACTCCCTCCGTCCCAATTTAATTGTCCACAGACAAAAAACACGCAGTTTAAGAAAACATTAACTTCTCTCTTACTTTTTGATAAGATTACACTTTTACCCTTTACTTTTTACCTACTTTTTTGTCCTACATATATAAAGTAAGGGTGTAAAAGGATTTTATCTCATAATTTTTATCCATTTATGGAAGTGGACAATTAATTTGGGACAGCCCAAAATGGAATACTGGACTATTAATATGGGACGGAGGAAGTATTAATTTAGATACTAATCAAAGAGTCCAAGTTAAATGTAAATTAGCCTCCGGTTCAGGTTAACTAATATCTACAACCTAGGGTCCCACATTAAACATCGATCTGACGTCGCAAGAATGTTACTCTATTGCGGGCTTTTCCCTAGATTATGCATTAAGTATTCACGATTTGTTATGATTGATCCTCGCGGTATGATTCAACAATACCTATTAATAATCACTTATTAACTCATTCATTTTAGATTAATTAGTTATTAGTCTCTTAACCTATCAAACTCAATATATTTAGCAATGATCAAAACCTAGATTTTAACCACCAATAATCAATAACATCAAAGAAAATCAATCTCAATGACACTATTAACCACGTTAAGTAATAACCAATAATCACCAATAAATAAGGATTCGCAGATAACATTACAATCTTCAATTAAACAATTTATTTAATGTGCAATTATAACCGTTCAATAATCATTATCCAAGATTCATTTACTACACAACTACTAATGTATCAATTCATCATCAAATAAACATAAACCAAATTCATCAATATCAAAAACATCATGTAATTGAAAGAAACGAATGTAAATGCAAACCGAAAGACGAATCACTCGAAACTAATATGAATAATCTTCAACCTTAGCTTCTCGTGCTTCCCGAATGCTCCAAAATGTCGAAATCAGTCGACACCAGTCGAATAGAATAAACCCCAGCCGAAATCTCCCTTTCTAGGGTTAAAAACCGCGTTTATATATATCCTAGAAAATTGATCCATCCGGCGGATGGATTGCAAATAAGCCCAACCAATCTTCGCGTAATCTGGGCCTATGTCGCCTTAATCTATCCGGCGGATGAAATTCAGGAATATTTTCCAACTTTTCTTCGTTTAATCTTCCGGCTTTGCTCGGATCTTCCAAAATGTATCGTTCACCTCGTTTCTTGACTGTTTTCTGTCCCTTTCTCCAAAAAGCTTCATTTCCACTTCTAATTGCAAATATAAACGAAATAAGTACCTAAACTTAATTAATTGCAATAAAAACATACAAGGAAAGGGGTAAAATACTGCTTAAATATAGTACTTATACACGTTTATCAAACATCCCCCACTTGAATCCTACTTGTCCTCAAGTAGACCATCAAAAATCAATTTCAAAAGAAAACAGTTATCTCCATTAACCTAAATAACTAACAAAGGAGTTACACAACATCACCCATTTTCAACACAAACATTTATGTTTAAAATCCTGCTAATTCTAAAGATAAATATTAAGAAACTATGAGGTCACAAAAATAATCTACACATGTAATTATTATTCTTAAAACATTAAATAGTTCACGATGATTACTGATATTGTTGTCCACTTAAACAATCTATATTCAAATAATTGAGCTTTAACTCGTTATTATTCGCGTAGATGTCTCCTTAAATTCCCAATAGCTATATACTCTCATACTCATAACGTGCCAATATTACATATTATGGAATTCTAATCAAAATAATCATTTTTCAAATCAAGACATAGGTGACAGGTCTGTGCCTCAACACAACAAAGCGACATAACTTGATTTTGGTTTAGCAATAATAAATTTATAGTCAAACGATTGGTGACAAGTCTGTACCTTAGTACAACAAAGCGACATAATTTGACTACATTTTAAAATCATGAGTTGTTAAACTCTTTTGCTCTTTTTCATTAGGTTTACTGACGGAGACCAGGTCTGTACTTTCGTACAACAGAGGAAACAACACCCAGTATATCCCCAAATGATGTTAATTAAATTTCCAAAAATATGACATATCGCATACTATCAATATGAAAATTAAGACATCCGTCATACACAACTAAAGTTCCTCTAAAAGTAACATCTACTCCTTTATTTTCATCTCTTAAAAACTCAAAAACTCTTATACAGATTGCCTATGATTACATCATGTAATGAAGCTGAATAACATTTTCCACGGTTTAAGATTTATTAAAAGGAGTAGAAAATTTTAAAAATTTAACCTACATTGTTACAAAATAAGTCATTTCTTAAAAAACAGAAATTTAAAGTTAAAAATTTGGATGAAAAATTGGGCAACATATAACCTCCTAATTATGTATTTTAATGGGATAAAAATTAACCAATGAAAACATTATCTACTTTCTTTTAAAGGATAAATATGTTGAAACCTAGTTCTTTTCTTTCCCATCCCCCACTTAAAGATGTACAATATCTCATTGTACAGAAAATGAAATACTAAAAACGGGAAAAGAGAAAAGAACTTAGACAGAAAAACTCCCCTGGAATAGTGTGTAAGTAATGGGCAATACAAGGCATATACGAAACTCTCATAATTCCTTGCTTCCAATTCGCTGAACTTACTGCCAGCATCTCACGTGCTCACAACACAATTCTGCTCTGGTGGTGGTGGTGGTGGAAAAAAACTCTGGTGGCATCTGATACTGGAAAGGCTTGAAGTGTGTGCGGTCTCCACTGAACAGCTGAGCAAAAAGGCCATCCTGATAATCCATGTGTGCATTCATCTGATGAAAATACTGCCTCTGCATGAGCTCAATACTGTCAAACCTGCGGGTGTAGCGGAGGTCCATCTGTGAAAGCTGCTGATGTAGCTGATCAAACTCAGCAGCATATCCTCTGTTGCGGCCACGAGCCGCTCCTCGACCTGCAGCTGCATCTCCTCCGGCCCCAGCACCCCTAGCCTGTCTATGCTACAAAACCTGCCCCACCTGAGTCATGGCAATCCAATAATACTACTGCAGATCACCACCATAAATACTGCAAGACTCAATCATGTCTAGGGCCTCCAGTTTCCTAGCAGTCAACCACTCCATCCCAGGCTGCACAACTGTACACGTCCCAACCTCAGCCTGTGTCTCCAACCCATAATACCTAGCTAACCGAGTAATAAACTGACCACCACATAAACTGCTCGTATCCCTAGTCCTGGTGTCTCTCTTTGACATCCATCTAGCCAATTTCCAAGGTACATTTACCAGCCTCTTCCTGACAATGGAACTAAGATAGAACAAATCAGGTTGAGTGACCTTATCATATCCCTCACGACGTCCAACAATGGTAAAAGTCAATAATCGGTGAATGAGATGATGACGGGGATCACGAATCATCCGGTAAGAAGGGGATCGAGAACCGTAACTACCCTGAGCAATGAACTACCACGCCTGCTCTTTCTCCAAATCTGTGAGCTTCTTAACAGCTCCAGCTAAAAAATGATCCAGAAAATGAGGGTTGTGGATCTCATTAGGGTCATACAACCCAATACCAATAGCAAACTCGATCAGAGACATCCATCTCGGCAGACCCCCCAACTGTAATTGAATGGTCTCAGCAGTCCAAGTAGTCGACTTATGGTTGAACTGAAACGTACTATAGAACTCCACCACCAACTCTCGATAAATCTGCTCCCTCACGCTAAACAACCTGTACCATGCATGAGAGACAAACCCAATGTCACCACTCGCTAATGTATACGGGGCAGCAAGTAAATTCCTCAAAGTATCATGCCCCGTGGAGAACCCGTTTCTCTCCACAACTTGCTCCAACACGGTCCAATTAACTGCCTCAAATGCTTCAATCGGCTGGTTTATGTTGGTAGCCAATCTCTTTCTGAAATGGTTTCTGGTGGAACCGGTATAAGACTCATTAAAGGTGAGGTATCTGTGAGTCCTAATCAATGGGTTGTCAAGTGCTTGGCCTCCTCTGGTTCTCCTGTTCGCCATTTAGCTGCTAAGAAAGACAACCATTAGTATCAGCAGCAAACAAGAAATGCAAATAGGTTGTAAAAATTTCGGCAGCATTTCGGCTGCATGGTGAATAATCTACCATTATGGCTGAGCCTAAACTACCGCAATAATCATAATTTCATACTCCCTAAATGTGTATAAACCAAAACGACATCAATTGCTAGATTATATATTTATTAAATTTTCATCACAATTGTCAATTCAAATGCAATATAACAACTTGGTACCAAAATGAATACAAGAACAATCACTTACCACAATTACTAAACTCGAGAATGAGTAACTAGCAATCATCCATAATATTCAACATGAATCGTTATAAATGCACTTTTGAACATACTCAAGAAATGACAATTCATCACACACATTGCAATCATGACATTCGCATACCAAACAAACATCCACAAAACAATTATGTGACCAGAAAGTTAATAAAAATACGAAACCTTCATTGCAATTGAGCAAAAATAAAACAACCACATTGTATAAATGTAAGCGAATAATTCGAATAACACATATAATCCAAATGGTTACTGAATTGAGCACGACATTTCATCATATAGTTAATATCAAACATAAATTAACTAACACATTCATAAAAACATGCTCAAATACGAAAACCCCAATTCGCATATACAAACCCTAACTATAAATCTCGCAATTTAACCAACGAAATCAAAAATTACGAGTCATACCTTGTAAAAGGAGTTGCGAATAAGAAGAATATGCAAAAATTGGATTGCGGGGGTGGCCGGAGATGGTGGTCGTGGTGGTAGCAGTGCCGCAGCGGTGGTGGTGGTAAATATTTTGGAGTAAAATGAAATGGGGGCTGTCAATCGAATTTGTGCAGATTTTTTATCCATCCGGCGGATGGAGAATCTATCCGGCGGTTGGATTAAAGCCCAGGTCAAGCCTTTTAATTTAGCCTAGTCAACGTGGGCCGGTGGCCCAAATAAATCCATCCGCCGGTATAAAGTTTCATCCGGCAGATGGGATTAAAAACAGTGACTTTTTAATATTAATTACCACCACACTCGCACAAGTTCCACGACATGAACTTTAAAACTAAACAACATACCTGGATGTATACAATGAACTCTTGGCTCTTAATCTCATATACTAAAACACACAAAACAATAAAAATAAAAAATTCAACACATTAAAATAAAAATAAAAATAATAAGTTCACAACCATACTTCAGACACTTAAATAAATAATAAAATACTAAATAGTTTAAATCCAATGAAATAAAAGTTATAGAAAACGAGGATTAGTGCATAGGGTATAAGGATAGGAAGCGCTCCGTGATCTTAGCAACGACATTCTCCACGCCATTCCCAAAACATGGGAAATTAGCCAAATGGTTATCCGTAACTAGCTGAAGATTTACCAACCACCAGCTGACTGCACCATCAGCGGCCCAAACCACCTTATCATCTTCCAAGGTCACCTCACGATCTGGATTATTTTCCTCTAGCTCACTCATGAATTCAAAATAAGCAGCTCCAACTTCACAGTATTTGGACATCAAATTATCCCTCTTCAAGTCCCTCACTCTCCTTTCAATCTTCTGAATTATTACCTCCTGCCGAGTGCTAAACTCCAACCTTGATTCCTTAAAAATTGAAACTAACTTGGTGTAAATCTCCACCATCCTAGAGTGGAAGTGTTCTCGTGGTGTGAGAACTTTAAATAGATCATCCATTGCACCGAAATTCACCACCAGGTAAATTGCCAAGTCAATAGTGCAATCCGGGTGGATGAAGTTAGGGTGAGGCCTACTGGCTTCCTCTTTTGCTAATCGATCTAACTTCTTTAGCATGCCTTGAAGGTAGTAAGGCAATGTGCTATTCACCATGACCCTATAGGGAGTTGGGTCTCTCAGATGGTCATCCAACTGCAACAATCTAACCAATTCTCTCAAACTAGCCAATCATTCCTTATCCGCTTCAGAGTTTGGATGTCCTGTAGCTTCGTACAATGCTCTCAACATTCGATGAAGGCAAGCTGCCTGATTAGCAGAATATGGAAATGAAGATTGTCTCAAAATCTCATAAATCTTAGAGTAACTCGATTTTTGTTGAGTGAAAAATTCAATCTCATCATCAATCCTCAAATCTAATGATTCCTCAAAAGCTATGAGTGCATCATAGAACTGCTGGTCAATCCCATACTTCCTTTCTAAATCTGCACCCTCTAGCATGTCTTGAATCAAAACCAACTGATTATCAGTAAAATCAACCGTATATCTCCTTATAACTTCAGCAGTAAAAGGAATGTCCCCTCTAAACTTTCCAATAGCATCTAATAGTCCTTGACAAGATGAAGTGACAGGAACCGCACTACGGCCCAAGTACGTAGTAGACGGCACTGTTTTGGTAGAACTTGAACCAGAGCTAGCAGAACTTTTCTCCTTGACCATGTTGTAGTCATTGGCATCACTCTCATAACTTCTATCCATTGAATTACAAAACCTGAATAAACAAAATCTAAAATACAAAAGACAACTAACGAAAAACAAGTTAGCTTTAAATTAAATAATTAACAAATTGATAAAAATAACTGAATGATAAAACACACAAATTTTACAAACCTAATTCCAACCGGCAGTTAGAATTTCTAACTGCCGGTTGAAACGCGTTCCTCTATGGTCTAACAAATCCAAGGGTAACTTGCCTCAACCAATTAAACTATGAAAGTTTAAAAATTACACTCAGCTAAATTAATTAAACAACTTACACAAGCAATTAGCAAAATTTTAATACAAAATTTAATAATTTCTTTCTTCTATTTAAACAAACAAAACGCAACCGTGTACCCCGGCAGCGGCGCTAAAAACTTGATGCGTGTGAAAGCGTCTCGTTTTATTATTTATAAATGGAAATACCTTATTAATACTATCACACAACCAGGCAAGAATAACCGATCGAATGTTAGTTTAGATTCAGTAAGTCCGAGTCGAACACAGAAAACGGTGGTTTATTAATAAAAATAGAAAATAATAATTAATCTAGAAAACAGTAAACAGGGGGCGTTTTAGTTCCGGTCGAACATTTAAATTGAAATAACAAATAAATTAACTAAAACTTAAATTAAATAGCGGACAAGAAACAATAGGAAGGAACAAGTAATTGTGTAGATAACTCCACTCAGATTCATATATCCCGATTCATTGCACATTCATTGTCTAATTGTGATTTCTTTTATATTAACTTAGATACTAATCAAAGAGTCCAAGTTCAATGTAAATTAGACTCCGGTTCAGGTTAACTAATATCTACAACCTAGGGTCTCACATTAAACATCGATCCGACGTCGCAATAATGTTACTCTATTGCGGGCTTTTCCCTAGATTATGCATTAAGTATTCACGATTTGTTATGATTGATCCTCACGGTATGATTCAACAATACCTATTAATAATCACTTATTAACTCATTCATTTTAGATTAATTAGTTATTAGTCTCTTAACCTATCAAACTCAATATATCTAGCAATGATCAAAACCTAGATTTTAACCACCAATAATCAATAACATCAAAGGAAATCAATTTCAATGACACTATTAACCACGTTAAGTAATAACCAATAATCACCAATAAATAAGGATTCGCGGATAACATAACAATCTTCAATTAAACAATTTATTTAACGTGCAATTATAACCGTTCAATAATCATTATCCAAGATTCATTTACTACACAACTACTAATGTATCAATTCATCATCAAATAAACACAAACCAGATTCATCAATATCAAAAACATCATGTAATTGAAAGAAACGAATGTAAATGCAAACCGAAAGACGAATCACTCGAAACTAATATGAATAATCTTCAACCTTAGTTTCTCGTGCTTCCCGAATGCTCCAAAATGTCAAAATCAGTCGACACCAGTCGAATAGAATAAACCCCAGCCGAAATCTCCCTTTCTAGGGTTAAAAACCGTGTTTATATATATCCTGGAAAGTTGATCCATCCGGCGGATGAAAGATCCATCTGGCGGATGGATTGCAAATAAGCCCAACCCATCTTCGCGTACTCTGGGCCTGTGTCGCCTTAATCTATCCGGCGGATGGAGAATACATCCAACGGATGGATTGAAATTCAGGAATATTTTCCAACTTTTCTTCGTTTAATCTTCCGGCTTCGCTCGAATCTTCCAAAATGTATCGTTCACCTTGTTTCTTGACTGTTTTCTGTCCCTTTCTCCAAAAAGCTTCATTTCCACTTCTAACTACAAATATAAACAAAATAAGTACCTAAACTTAATTAATTGCAATAAAAACATACAAAGAAAGGGGTAAAATACTACTTAAATATATTACTTATACACGTTTATCAATATCACTCTAGTATTGGCATGCCTCCATATGAAATGCTCTATGGAAGACGTTGCAGAACACCTACATGCTGGTTTGAGGCTGGGGAGAAACAGTTTGTTGTACCCGATATTGTACAGATCACAGCTGACAAAGTTGCAATTGCCCGGGAGAAACTGAAAGCGGCTAGAGACAGACAAAAATAGTATGCCGATCCGAGGCGTCGACCTGTTTCGTTTGTTGAAGGTGAATTGGTTTATTTGAAAGTTTCTCCTTGGAAGGGTGTTATTCGATTTGGTAAACGTGGAAAGTTGGCTCCCAGATTCATTGGTCCGTTTAGAATCAGACAGGTTGTCAATGATCAAGCAGTTGCCTTGGAACTTCCTTCTGAATTGTCTAGTATTCATGATACTTTTAATGTATGTTATTTAAGGAAATGCAATGTAGATGATCAATCCAAAATTCTTCCATTGCAAGACCTTCGAGTTAACTAGAGTCAGAGACTGATAGAAGAACCCATTGAGCTTTTAGATAGAAAAGTGACCAAACTTCGCAAGAAAGAGATTCCTATAGTTTTGGTAAAATGGAAACATAGTTTGGGTTCTAATCTTACCTGGGAGACTGAGTCTAGTATGCGGTTACGTTACCCTAGTCTTTTTGAGCATAACGAGATTTCGGGGACGAAATCTTCTTAAGGGGGAAGATTTGTAACATCCTCCCTAGGGGCCTAGTGGTAAGTCATGAAATTTGATTTCAATGCATTATTTAAATATGTTAGAATATATATTTGCATTTATGTTTAATTGTGAAAAGTAGATAATAGGTCAAAATGACTTATTGTGGATAGTGAATTATTACTTGTTTTAAATTATTACGGTTGACGGTAAAATAAAATAGTTGGTCTCACAAATAGTTTTTAGGTTCCAGACAATAGGTTTAGTTGGAGACTAAAATAATTAAAATAGAGATTGGGTCAGTTTGAGGAGCCGACCTCTATCTCCTAGATCTTCCTAATTGTTGGTTTCTTCCATTCAAAGCTAAACACACATTTGAGAACTCATAAGACAAGAAAACATAATCAGATTAACAACCATATTAGAGCTGTGTTTGATTCATCATCATCATCTTGTTCATCATCTTGTTTCCTCCATTGTAAGTATAAGTTTTTCTTGTTTTGATAGTTCATGAACCTACTTGATTAAATTAGGTTAAGTTCTTGAATTGTACATGAAATTGAGTGAAAGTTGTTATATGAGTATTGTATGATGATATATAGTGATAATTGAGGTTTTGATAACTTGCAAAACTGAGTTTTGATGAGTTTGAATTGTTAAAAATAAGTTAGGGCTCGGACATAACTTTTGCAGGTCTGATGTTGTGCTATAAAACGCTGAAACGCGATCCCAGCATTGAACCAGGATCGCGTTCCTTAGTTATAAATTGTTACAGTCGTATTTTGTTCTGGGGAACGCGATCCCAGCTAGTCACCCGGATCGTGTTAACAAGTGCAATTCGGTCACAGAATGTTTTCCTTCTTGTGAACGCGATCCTGAGCCTTGAACCAGATCGCGTTAGCATGTGTTTTTCGGCAACATAAGAATTTCTTCATGGGAACGTGATCCCACCCTATAAACCGGATCGCGTTTGCAAGGTTTAAATGATGAAAATTGATGACTTGTGAACTTATGCATTTTTAATATCTAAATTGTATTATTATACATAATACTTGTTTGTTAGATGTTAAGTACTTCAATAAGATTGTATTCTAGTTATAAAAGATTACTAATGGTATTTTGTTTTGTGTTCTCAGATCAACCGAAGACTCAGTAAAATAAGACTTCTGAGTTTGGAGACTGAGACAAATCAAGTGAGTGGCCCTGTAACTCTCAGCTTGATTTAGTTGTAACAAATTTGTAGTTACAACAAGTAAACATGGTTTTACTGTTATAGACTATTGATTGATATAATACCATGATATATTTGGATTAGGTGTTATATGGTCTTTGGGCATATATGTTTTAATAAGAGGTCAACATGGATTGGGCTTGAGGTTGCTATTGATTGGCCAACACAGGGTTTTTGTACATGTGTTGTTTATAGAACAACTGTGTTGTGTGGGGATATAGCACATAAGCTATCGGTTAACCACTGTATTGGCCTGCAGTTGGGTTTTAAGTGTTACTTGAGGGTCACCGCGGCATAAGGGTTCCTCAAGGACCACCGATCCTCTTAGATATTATGTGTTTATAATTTGTTATTGCTAAGTTAGACTGTTAGTTACATGTCTATTCACTTAACTTCGTGCTAATCCCACCACTTTAACTTCTTGCAGGTTTAGATTTTGATATGACGGGGACAAGAAGTTGGGCTTATAAGGAATGTTTGGCAACTAATAACTCGAATGGTTCTAGGAATAAACTTAAATGATGTTTGTATTTATATAACACCTTGTATTTTGTCATTTGGATTTAATATAGTATATGTGATATGTACAAAGTTTAGTACAATGTAATGGTATAGTATTTTTATATTATTTAATATAAAATGATGTTTTGACCGACGCTTCCGAGTATAAAAAAAAAAAAAAAAATAGCTTCAAATTGATGGGTGTTATATGTTATACTAAATCTTTACACTAAATCATTTTTGATTGATTTAAAACACACAACTTAACAATATACTATTTAAACTTTTATATAACTATTAAAATATAATAAGAGATGTAATAACGATCATTATATTTAAAATTTTTGAAAATATAAATGGATTTTTTATAAAAATTAAGAAGTTTCTTTGATAAATATAATAGCAAACATTATATTTAGTATTGTTAAAAATATTAATGACAAATTTATAATCAATACATCATATATATATATATATATATATATATATATATATATATATATATAGTAACGGGATCAAAAAAGAAAAAAAATTAGGTGGAGAAGAGAGAGAAGCAATATGATTCAATATTTTTATTACTATGATTCATTTTATTATTATTATAATTCAAGTAATAAAAAGTTGAATCATAGTAATAAAAATATCTAATCATATTGCTTCTCCCTCTTCTTCACCTAATTTTTCTTCTCCCTTGATCCTAATCATATATATATATATATATATATATATATATATATATATATATATATATATATATATATATATTAATTATTATAAATATTATTATTTAATGTGAATAGTGTTTAGTGAAAAGTTTAGTGCAACACTATATTTGGTGCAGCAATAAACACTATTTGCCACTGCACTATAATAGTGCAGTGATATATAGATATATATATATATATATATATATATATATATACTAAAAGGGAGTTAAAATAAAAAGGCTAAGAAGCCATAGTTTGATGACATGTGGCATCTTCAAAATACCCACACGTTTCTTAAAGTCAAGGGCAGATTAGTAATATTAAAATTATATTAAAATAAAATGTATTTATTAATTGTATCTAGATAAATCAATCGTGGGTTTATAACTTCCTCCATGATATTAGGGGGTGGTAGTTTTAGTGAAGTCTAATATATTGAGAAATCATTTACAAAGTCCACATATCTATTTCCCCATTGACTATCTCAAGGTCCGGGAACATGCTCTCTAATATCATTATTAGATAACCAAAAGTAATGCACCAGATTATCCAACCAATCGATAAATAGTGTTTCATTTCTTTAAAACAAGAACATGGATAATATATACCATCATTAAGCTTACAAATTATGACAAACTTCGGTTGTTGTTATATGTACAACTTAACTGATACAAATCGTCATCATTATCGATGCATTGCTAACGATACATTAATTACAGAACTTATGTATCGGGTATTAGTTTCGACCGTGTTAAAAACCACACGAACTTTACTTACACGTATTGACATCGTTATCGATAGCGATGCATTGTTAACGATACATTAATTACAGAACTTATGTAATACAAATCGGTATCGATAGCGATGCATTGTTAACGATACATTAATTACAGAACTTATGTATCGGATATTAGTTTCCACCGTGTTAAAAACCACGCTAAAATCTACTATGTTTATTGTAACACCCCCAAATTCATTGTTTAGCGGAAGCAAGCTTTGGGTGTTACTAATCAATAATCAAGCACCAAAGTAAAGCAAACGACATCTATATGCAACGTCGTACCATAGTACAAAAGTATTACATTGTTCAATCATAGTACAAGCTCCGAGTTCAGAAGTAGTTTCCTAGAGATTCTATTACATAATAATCATAACCAAAAATAATGCGACAGAATCTCCAAAGTAGTATGCATGTGACTCGAGCTATCAGTCCCCTCAGGGTGTGCAGTCCTACTGCTGTAATGTACCTGAGATAAATGCTAAAAAGTGTCAACCAAAAGGTTAGTGAATCTCACAGGTTTAGTATAGTAAGTCATTTATGAACCACAAGTACTGAACTGTTTACACTACTTTTACATGCATTACATGAGTTACTTTTATCCACTGAAAGCCTCCTATCATAAGTTGTTAGTTATGGACTTAAGCGCGATTACTAGTAGATGGATCCATTTGGAACTGACAATCCCTGCCTGGGATAGTAGCGCTACCACGGATTACACCGTAGAAACATGTATATTAGTATTTGTTACATTTGAGTGTCCGGATAGCACTCACGGGGGTACGTGATACTGTACTTGACTGTACCATTCACACTACACTGTTAAGCTTCAACTTGTGAGCTCATGGTAATTGTGTTGACCTACTGACTTACTGAGTTACTGATTTACTTACTATGCTCGAGGGCGAATAGATTGGTATCAGAGCCTAAGGTTATAGCGAACTAGGTTGCATTAGTGGGCCTAGACTATGACCGTTAGGCTGTATCTCCTTATTAGGTATGACTGGTTCAGGGATTACATCATACGACTTTAATTTAACATAGCCTGATCAACTATGTACAATTAAATGAAGATGATGTGAAATCTGAAATGGGTTATGTTGAACAGTAATACACTAGTTGACTCTGACTACGAGAGAAACGGGACTATTACTTGTTTATGCTAGACACACTAGGCTATTATATGATATATGTATATAATAGGCCTCACTCATTAAAACGTTCTTGCCACAGAAATGGCAGACTCCTCATCCAGACAAACTACACGTACTTCATCATCTCCCTCTCGCTCACGTCACAGTCACTCAGAATCCATGGTGACTAGACGCACTGGTAGCTCACGCCGAGCTAGTCCCTATGCCAATCCTGCCACTACTGGTAACGCATCCACCTTAGCTCGCCATCGAGCAATTGCTCATCAATGGAGCTGGTTACCTGCGGCTATGGCCACCTGGAGGATTGAAGAACACATTGAGATCCCTGACGATGTCGGAGAATATTCTGCTATGGATCTCTCCCCGTACACTCAAGAACCAATACACTTTACTGTTCCAGTGTTAGCTGCTCGAGTACACCGACATGAGAGCAGGCTACACGACATGGAAATCAAACTTCAAGAAACTCGAGAAAACTTGATGCTAACGGCTCAGGGCCGCATTGCACAAATCTACTTAGATCATGAAGATTTGTCTGTAACTGTTAACCATACCCACAATCAAATGGAAGACACTGCTGAAACCATGGAAATCGTTCATAATCAAGTTATCGGTAACCAAAACGAGATCTCCGTCTTACAATCGAGGTTGCGAGAATGCGAGACGCGCCTGCGGGAAACCGAGGATGCTCTCAGAATGGTCACCAGACTTGCAGAATCTGTGGACCACCTAACCACTCTGCTGCCAGGACTGAATCTACCCCGAGATTAGTGTAGTCACTATTATGTAAACCAACTAGTTAACTTTGTAAACTCTTGTAATTCGACCGGATGTAACAATTCCCGGCACCTTTTGTAAACTCTGAAGTTTGTAACCACTCGAACTCGTATTCTGTAATCTTTTGAAACTCGTACCCTGTAATCAGATTTTATTATCTAATGAATTATGATTATCGCTTCGTACTATTGCATATTACCTCATTATAAATATGCATATATGATATATCATAATTTTGTGCAAATATCTGACATGCCTCATTCCCTTGTTATTCAGCACTATGCCTCCAAAAAGACACACGTACAACGATGCCGAGATCGCTCAACTCATTGCACAAAGTGTGGCTCAAGCCATGGCTATTCGACAACCGAGTTCAGGCAGTGATGATACAGCTGCAAACGGGCCCCAACCCAAGCCCTGTTCTTACAAAGATTTCTTGAACTGCAAACCCTTGAACTTTAAGGGTACTGAAGGGGCCATAGGATTAATTCGATGGGCCGAAAAAATGGAATCGGTCTTCCGGATTTGCAACTGTCCCGAGGACTGCAAAGTTAAGTACGCCACCTGCACTTTCCTTGAAGGTGCCCTGACTTGGTGGAACACTTATGCCAATGTTGTGGGTGTTGAAATTGCATATCAAATTCCTTGGGAGGATTTGAAGAGGAAGCTCACCGACGAGTACTGTCCAAACGAAGAACTCCAACGATTGGAAGAAGAGTTCTGGAATTTGTCTGTTCAAGGTACCGATATCACCAGCTATACTACTAGATTTCAACAACTTGCGCTCCTCTGTCCTTCCATGGTTGATCCTGAGCGCAAGCGCATTCAGAGGTACATACGCGGACTCCCGGAGAACATCCAGGGGAACGTGGCCTCATCCAAACCCGCTGACATTCAGAGTGCCATTCGTATGGCTCATGAACTTATGGCTATGATTGTTAGCCGTGAAACACCCATCTCCTCCTCTGGCAACAACAAGAGAAAGTGGTCTGGAAATTCTAACAACCAGAACCAAAACCAGCAACCATCTAAGAAGCTGGAAACCATCAAAGCTTACACATCTAGTTCCGACAACAGAAAGGACTACAAAGGGGACAAACCTTACTGTTCTAGGTGCCAACTCCATCATAATGGTTCTTGCCCCTGTAGCAAGTGCAAGCGATTCGGGCACCTTGCTAAGGACTGCAGGACCAACACTGCTAACCCCAAACCCAACACTCCTAGAACCTGTTATGAATGTGGAGTTGCAGGGCATTTCAGAAATGATTGCCCCAAATTGAAGAACAAGAAAGGGAACAACAACAACAATGCTCGGGGCAGAGCTTTTGTACTCAATGCTGGGGATGCCCGCCTGGACCCGAATGTGGTCACGGGTACGTTCCTTCTCAACAATTTGACTGCTTCTGTGTTATTTGATACTGGTGCTGATAAGAGCTTCATATCTAATGAATTTTGTCCACTACTTGATGCTACGCCTGTTGCCTTAGATTCTAAGTACATAGTAGAATTGGCAAACGGTAAACTCATAAAAGCCAATAGTATGATACCTAACTGCACGTTAAAATTGGTTGATGAGCTATTCTCTATTGACCTTATGCCGGTCGAGATCGGCAGCTTTGACATAATCGTCGGTATGGATTGGTTATCCAAACACCGCGCCGAGATTATCTGTTGTGAGAAAATTGTCCTCATTCCTCTCGTCACCGGTGGAAATTTAATCGTACAAGAGGAGGCCGGTGGGACGAGACTTAACATTATTTCTTGCATGAAAACTCAGAAACACTTGAGAAAAGGGTACCAAGCAATACTCGCACATGTTATGGAGAAACAGTCGGAGGAGAAGCGACTTGGGGATGTGCCTATTGTTCGAGACTTCCCAGAAGTCTTTCCTGAAGACTTGCCTGGCCTTCCGCCACATAGACAAGTCGAGTTTTCTATTGACCTCGTGCCTGGATCGGCACCCGTGGCACGAGCACCCTATCGTTTAGCACCTTCCGAACTTCAGGAGTTGTCTACACAACTACAAGAGCTCCTGGACAAGGGATTCATTCGACCGAGTTCCTCACCTCGGGGAGCCCCGGTTCTCTTTGTGAAAAAGAAAGACGGTTCTTTCCGCATGTGCATTGACTATCGTGAACTCAACAAGTTAACCGTCAAGAACCGTTACCCACTACCTCGCATTGATGACCTGTTTGACCAACTTCAGGGGTCGAGTTTTTATTCAAAGATCGATCTACAGTCAGGTTATCACCAACTCCGAGTTCGTGATGAAGACATCCCTAAAACAGCTTTTCGAACTCGTTACGGGCATTACGAATTCCAAGTGATGCCATTCGGTTTAACCAACGCACCGGCAGTATTCATGGACCTTATGAATCGGGTGTGTAAGCCTTATCTCGACAAGTTTGTCATCGTCTTCATTGACGACATTCTGATTTACTCGCGCAATGAACAAGAACACGCGCAACACCTGAAAACTGTTCTACAACTACTCAAGCACGAGGAGTTATATGCCAAATTCTCCAATTGTGAGTTCTGGATGCAAACTGTACAATTCCTCGGACACGTGATTGACAGTCAGGGAATCCGTGTCGATCCTTCGAAAATCGAGGCCATCAACTGCTGGCAAGCACCTACTACACCAACCGAAGTACGCCAATTCTTAGGACTCGCCGGATACTACAGGCGATTCATTGAGAATTTTTCAAAAATAGCCCAACCTCTCACTGCACTGACTCAAAAAGAAAGGAAATTCGAATGGACTGACAAACAAGAGTCAGCTTTCCAGCTACTCAAACAAAAACTCTGCAGTGCACCTATCTTATCCTTACCCGAAGGCAACGATGACTTCGTGGTATACTGTGACGCTTCACACCAAGGTCTTGGTTGCGTATTGATGCAACGAGACAAAGTCATTGCTTACGCCTCACGACAACTCAAGGTCCATGAAAAGAATTACACAACTCATGACCTAGAGTTGGGGGCGGTTGTATTCGCCCTAAAGATCTGGAGACACTACTTGTACGGTACCAAGTGTACGATCTTCACCGACCACAAAAGCCTCCAACACATCTTCGACCAAAAAGACCTAAACATGAGACAACGCCGTTGGGTCGAACTACTTACTGATTACGACTGTGAAATTCGATACCATCCAGGCAAGGCAAACGTTGTTGCCGATGCCTTAAGTCGTAAGGAACGAGTGAAACCCCTTTGAGTCCGAGCACTTACCATGACGGTACACAACGATCTCATTATACAAATCATTACCGCTCAACTCGAAGCACTCAAAGCTGAAAATGTGAAACACGAGGCCTTACGAGGCATGGACAAACAGTTTGAAACCAAACCAAACGGGGCCAAATACTTCTCGAACCGAATCTGGTTACCAAGCCATGGAAACCTGCGTGACTTAGTGATGGACGAGGCACACAAGTCTAAGTACTCTATACACCCCGGTGCCGACAAAATGTACCATGGCATCAAAGAGTTGTATTGGTGGCCTAACATGAGAGCTGACATTGCAACTTATGTGAGCAAGTGTCTTACTTGCTCAAAGGTTAAAGCCGAATACCAGAAACCTTCCGGTTTGCTACACCAACCAGAAATCCCTGAATGGAAATGGGAGCAGATTACTATGGATTTCATTACTAAACTTCCAAAAACACCTAGCGGTTGCGATACCATTTGGGTGATCGTAGACCGACTTACTAAATTGATGGGCGCCGAGAGGTCGGTTGCGATTTGACTCGCATCGTTGCGGGCCTTCCTCCTGGCGCGCCGATCAGTGGGTTTTAAAATTTATGTTTTGCTGGGCCTAAGTATACTTAAAACTATGGGAATACAGTAGTAAGTATGACCTAGGGTCGTTCTTCAAACTACAACGGGCATAGGATCTAGGTCTTTTGATTATCCTTCGTAATTTAGCTGGTTCATCAAGAGTTTGATAGGGGTTTTTGTTACTTTTGTGTTCTTAACTAACTAATTTAAAAACTAAAACTAAAGATAGGGGAGGTGAGGTGGCTACGAGAACTACAGATTAACGCGAGTGCTTGCTATGACAATCTTATATGCTATTTTAGGGGTAGTTATTTTAGTTAAGGTACTAGTTATGATGACGAAGTCAGGACTTAACAGACGTACTTGGAACAATCAATGACAGCAAAGTATTCTACCTACAGCCTTTCCTTAGCTCCCACGTATTTGTATTCAACGCTTATACCAGTATTCAGCTGTATTACGGTATTTCCGTTACAACATTAAAAGGTCCTTGTTATCTATCCTGAGTTATATATCCTAATGAGCCATAATTACTAGCCTATTATCTATCTAACGTAGAGTTGTCCGCAATCAGATAAATAACATGTCACGAAGATAGCAGTTATGGAATGTAAACTACACCAGAAGTTCTCCCAAATGTAGCAACCAATTTAACCAACAACCATCCTCGAATCCTGTTCCCCAATCTCGGACATCCGAGATATCCGAATCATGGCATGAATTGTTGAATAAACAAAAACATGAACAGGGGTTTCCTACCAGAACAAGTTGGGATGGTCTGGTCTAACGGCTGATTAAATTGTTCATCATTATTTTATATAAATCGTCATAACTATTCTACGCATGTTAAACTGGTGTATGCAATCAATTTATATTCGAAAACCTAATCACATATCCAATAGCACAGGTGATACTAGCATGCAAACCCTAAAGCAACAATCAAACAAGAACATGCAGCAGAGCAGCACACAAGGATCAGTTTATACGTGCAGAGTAACTGGATAGTTGGTTAAGTCACAAATATTCCGAAAGTTCTCTCTAAAATATTTGTTATATGAAATGAATCTAACCTATATCTAATCCTACGCTCCGTGTCTCCCTCCGGTGTATTTCAACCAGGAGAACACCGACCATGTCGAGTTCAACGATAATCAGACACAGAATAATAAGCGGCGTACCACTAGTTATGTACCAGCAGTAAGTTACAAACCACAGCATAAGTTGGATAGATAAACATTGGAGACTTATTTCATAGATTCAAATATATATTAACAGCATACGGACAGAGTAACGGCGTGTTACAATTGGAATCATTATTTCCACAACGGATTGTGCCCATGACTTTCATAGCTTCCACGTTCCGTACTACACACATTCGTGATGGTTCCGGCGCTATACAAATGCAAGCCGTATAACGTTACCTCCGTTGTTTCATAATGGTGCATCCCAATTGCATATTAAAGTATAACTACCCTAGCATAACGACTATCATAGCAAACACAGATTTGTTTAGCTAAGTATGGCAATAATTCTAGCAAGCAATTCTAAATAATTATGACAGCAGCACAACATATTTAAAATAACAAGATAGAGATTATAATAAAACCTGACAAAGCGTAATTACAAATCTTGCGCAATCGCAGTCTCGGAGCACCTCCGTTACAACCAAGCTAGAAGCTAATCTACTAGCTTAATTATACTAACCTAATATAATTATTTCTAGAGAGAGAGTAGAGAGAGAAAGTGAAGTTGAATGGTGAAAGAATGATGAAGTGTGAAGTGTGTTGAAATGAGGTGAAATGATCCCATATATATAGTAGTCGCTCAGCCGTATCGTCCAGCCGTATTCCTACCTCCAAATGCTCAACCGTATCGCTCAGCCGTATCAAAATCGCATCTTGTACGGGGGAGGAGGACGATACGAGGGGACCTCCCGTATTTCGGGTGGAAATGGCACGATACGGGCGAACATGGGCTGAATACGGGAGAACGAGGCGTATACGGGGGAACACCAGCCGTATACGGTTGGACAAGGCCGTATACGGTCATGCCAGGCCATATACGGTCGGTGCATGGCCGTATACGGCTTGTTCCGCCCGTATCCGGCTTGGTTTGCCCGTATTGGTCTTCTCCGGTTCCTTGGATTCTTCGTTCGGCCATAACTTTTGACTCGGGTGTCCGTTTTCAGCGTTTCTTTATATCCACGCGATCGTATTCTCCTGACGAAGAAAATGACATAAGTTAGAGGTCATAATTCTTAGTGGATCTTAAAAAGTGCTTAAAAGCGTGAACGAGAATGCTTATGATCATTTTCGTTACATTTATCGTGTTTTTCGACCATTTTAGATGACTTTTGAAATGTTGTCTATATTTTAGCCCGAGTGATGAGTTTTAATGATAAAGTATTGATTTTAGATATATTCATCATGATTTGGGCTAAAAAGGTGAGATAATGACACATAAAAACTTGACTTTTTGCGTGTCATCAAATATCCCACACTTAGACATTTGCTTGTCCTCTAGCAAACTTCAATCTTACCTGCCGAAATTTCCTGTTTAAGATTTTTATTAAAGCCATAACGAAGAAGTTATACAGAATGAAAACAAGTATTACGCTAGTTAGATAAAGAAAAGATGTTCACATGAAGTATCCAAAGATTTTTTTAAGATGGTTCACTTAGGCAAACTTTCAATTCCCGGGATGTGGAATATACACGACTGGGCGATCTCACTGGTGGTCACTCAATTCACTCAAGTGTATCGGGTTTCCTATTATCCTAAGCCAAATGAAAAATCGCTCAAATACCAGTCGTGCAGCATTCGTCGTCATAGGCTTACCCAAGGATCGTATCTCCATCACTTAGACGGGGACGGTACTAATCATCCCAGGACCTTCAAATGGGTTTTGATGTATGGTGAGGGTTTAAAGGGTATGGATAAGGGTAAAAAAATGGTTTTAAGGGTTTTACTTATCTCAGGACCTTTAAAACTTATGAAAAATTCTATTTAGACATACTTTTTAATGAAAACGGAAACGGATAACTAAAAAGGCAGAAGATAGCAATTTTGCCTTCTATCTTTTGAAAACACGTGAAGATTTTACGCTTTTGAAGATTCGGAGTTTTCGAGAGATTTAAGCACTTAGCTTTATTCTATTTTTGGTTTAGAATTTCTTGGCCAGGGATCTTCTAAGGAATTTTCTTTTTCTTTTCTTTTTCTTTTGCCCTGTAGACATCCTTTCTTTCTTTCATTTTTTTTGCTTTTCTGACCCTTTTTTCACTTTTGAATTTTACTTGGTGTCAATTTTTCACACCACAAGGCTCTCGAATTCTTTTGAATATTGATCATGTAAACGTACACGAGTAGCTTTAAGTAAACACTATATTTGTGACTTTGGGGTAGAAACAAAAAGCATACCTAATTAGCATTTTCAAAAAGATTTTAAAATTCTAAGATAAGCTTTGGATAGGTATGGGGATGAGTGGGTTTTTTTTTTTTTTTTTTTTTAAAAAATTTGGGTTGAAAGAAATGAAAAGGCTAAGTCTCAACAGGGTTTTTTAGGCGGATCATCAACACTGAAAATGAGTGTTGGAAGGGTTTTGGGCTTGAAAGAGATATGTTGAAGTGGGGTTTAATCCTAGGGAATGTCAAGGTCCTCTAATTGTACCTATGTCACGTATGACACCCGTCAATGTGATCTCGACACGCATACCCGGGGCAAGTTCTAATTCAGAAATGCATGCACCGGTCACACACAACAAACGAACAGTGAAGCATTTAAAATGAATGCTTATAAGGCTCAAAATTCCTCACCGCGAAAATAGGTTATATGTGTCCAGTCGTGCGATGCCCCTCTTAGATCCTCATCTTAAATTGTTTAGAATCCGACATGATTCGACCTTTTTTTACCAACTTTTGAATACTTGTCTGTACTCTTTCTTACAATTGTGACTTCAAAAAGTTTAAATTTTTGAAAATTTTGGCAAAAATAAGGATTGAAAATCATTTTGAGGACTTGCGTATTTCTAAATCATCATTACGGATGTTAGACAAGAGATATACTGCTATCCCACACTTAAAAATAAACATTGTCCCCAATGTTTCTGCACTAAGTTGGGGAAATCCCGCACTTAGGGTTTTGTCTTTAGGAAAAATGTGAATTTAAAAGTTTTAAGTATGGAGGATCCCACACTTAGAGATTTAAGTGGGCATAAGCATATCTAAGTTACGCAGAAACTAGAAAAGTTTTAGGAGAGGTATTTCCCTACGGTTGGTGAGCACTGGAATCAGGACCAGATTCGTGAAGGAGTGGTGCTAGTGATCTGCTGGATTTGTGGACCAGACTCTGTTTAAAGCTCATCCATTCCTTACGAGGCTAAGTTCTGCAATACCATAAACATAGTCACAATCACCAGTTCAACATTTCAACATTTTAAAAGTTTAACATGAATAAAACATAAAGCAATAAAATAAACTAAACGTCGTCTAGCAAATCATCCATGTCTGGGTCAAATGTCGCAAGTGCGTCACAATCTGGAACTGAAGTAGGTGATGTGGCAACAGTGGAACCAGGCATCATGGGGGCAATAGGGAGATCAGAGGATATCTCAGCATTAGCAGGAAGAGTGGGCTCTGTAGTAGGTGTAGCTGGGAAAAATGACCATGGTGGAAGAGGTGGTCTTGGACCCTGACCAAGTCTGAAGGACTGGTCTGGAAGTCTCGGGAGTCCAACCCTCTCCCTGATGTCAGAGTGAGAGTCATGCTGGATGGAGAGCTCTCGGAGAATCGCCCAGGTCACAGCTGGGTCGGCCGTGGTAATCCCGTAGTCGAAGACTGGAGGGCTCGTCACATCTATAGCACGCTCCTCTGGAATAATGGTCAGCTTCTTCTTTCCTCTGCGGTGTCTCTTCTTCTTCTGCTGTGGAGTCTGAGCAGTGTGTCCTGAGGTCTCAGCTGAAGCGTCCATCCTGAAACATAAAGAAAAATAGGTAATGCTTAAGGTTTATAAGTTTATACAAATGCAACAGAGTCAGATGACTTTTGTGAAAGATTTTCATTTTAAAAGTTTAAATCATCTGAATGCTTGCATTCGCATAAGTCAAATAAAACTTATCTCCGATGTAAATGTAAGAGTGCGGTGCTGTCGGGTATCTAGCTTATCCTGCATTTATTAGTTCAGGGATGATAATACTAAGCAAAAATAAATTGAGAAATAAAATTAAAGCTATTATAAAGATAAGCAATGGGGTGCCTCCCAAGAGCGCTTGTTTAACGAGTCACTAGCTTGACTCTTTTACCTACTTTATCGGCTCAAGGTGGTTCAAAGATGTAGACCTCCTTACAGGAAGGAAAGTCTTCGATGTAGTGTTTTAAGCGGTGGCCATTGACTTTAAAATTACCGTCCGGTGCTTCTAGTTCGACTGCTCCGAAGGTAAAGACTTTTGATATAACGAATGGTCCGCTCCACCTCGATCTGAATTTGCCTGAGAATTTCTTGAAGCACGAATTGAAGAGAAGAACTTTATCTCCAGGTTTGAACTTAGAATACTTAATTTTAGCATCGTGAATAGTCTTGGTTCGCTCCTTGAAATGTAAAGAACTATCATAGGCTTGGTCTCTCAATTCGGCTAGTTCATTCAGCTGCATCTTGCGATGTAATCCTGTTGTGGAAGGGTCTAGATTGCAATCTCTCAGCGCCCAGTAAGCCTTGTATTCCAACTCTATCGGCCGATGACACGCTTTCTCATAGACTAGTCTGTAAGGCGTGGTCCCTAATGGTGTCTTATATGCAGTTCTGAACGCCCACAGAGCATCGTCTAATTTATCGGCCCATCTTTCCCTATGATTCATCACTGTTCGTTCTAAGATCCTTTTGAGTGCTATGTTTGTCACTTCGGCTTGCCCATTCGTCTGTGGGTGATAGGCCGTAGAGGTCTTATGGGTGACACCATAATACTGTAATGTCCTCATAAACTGAGCATTACAGAAGTGCGTGCCCCGATCACTGATGATCGCCTTAGGAGTTCCGAAACGAGAAAAGAGTTGCTTGAGGAACTTGGTCACTACTCGTAGGTCATTTGTAGGAAATGCTTGTGCCTCGGCCCATCTAGAGACATAGTCGACAGCTACCAGAATGTATTCTTTTCCGAAGGATTTTGGGAATGGTCCCATGAAATCCAAACCCCATATGTCAAAGATCTCGCAGGCCTGGATGTTAGTAAGTGGCATTTCACTCCTCCGTGAGATACTTCAAAACCTTTGGCAAGCATCACAACGTTTTACCAAGTCGTGAGCATCTCTGAAAATGGTCGGCCAATAGAAGCCGGAATCGTATACCTTCCTTGCAGTCATGTTTGCTCCATGATGTCCTCCAGTTGGTCCGTGATGGCTCTGGTGGAGAATGTTCCTTGCTTCCCTCTCGTCAACGCATCTTCTTATGATTTGGTCCGGACATACTTTGAACAAGTATGGATCATCCCAATAGTAGTTTTTTACGTCTCTGAAGAATTTGCGTTTTCTAGAGGTAGGCATTCCTTTTGGCACAATTCCCCCCACCAGATAATTAGCGTAGTCTGTGTACCAAGGGTCATAGTTGAATTGTGAACCCTTCTGGTGGTCTCCGACATTCATGAGTTGTTCTTCAGGAAACTGATCTTGAATTTCTTTTTCATTAAGCTTTTCCATCGATGGGTTTTCCAATCGACTGAGATGATCTGCTGCGACATTTTTTGCTCCCTTTTTATCCTTGATTTCTATATCGAATTCTTGGAGAAGCAGAATCCATCAAAGTAGTCTTGGTTTAGCGTCTTGCTTTTTGAAAAGATACTTCAATGCTGAGTGATCTGTATAGACAATAGTTTTGGACAATATTAAGTAAGAACGAAATTTATCAAAAGCAAATACTACCGCAAGCAGCTCCTATTCTGTAGTAGTGTAGTTCTCTTGAGCATCGGTGAGTGTCTTGCTTGCGAAGTATATAGGTTGAAAATGCTTGTCCTTCCTTTGCCCTAAGACAGCTCCAACAGCAAAGTCACTGGCGTCGCACATGATTTCAAATGGAAGATTCCAGTCAGGAGCAACCATGATTGGTGCATGCGTGAGCTGATCCTTCAGAATGTTGAAAGCTTTCAGGCAGTCATCTGAAAAGACAAACGGAGTGTCCTTCTCGAGAAGGTGTGTCATAGGTCGAGAAAACTTGGAGAAATCCTTAATAAAGCGACGGTAGAATCCGGCGTGACCTAGAAAACTGCGAATGGCTTTAACAGAGGTAGGTGGCGGAAGTTTGGCAATGGTCTCAACTTTAGCTTTGTCAACTTCAATTCCAGACTTTGATATCCGGTGTCCTAGAACTATTCCTTCCTTCACCATAAAGTGCACTTTTCCCAGTTCAAGACAAGGTTTGATTCTTCGCATCGGGCTAACATTCGTTCGAGGTTGAAAAGACAAGAAGTGAAGGAATTTGCAAAGACCGAGAAGTCGTCCATGAATACTTCCATGCACTGTTCGATCATATCGTGGAATATCGCCACCATACACCTCTGGAATGTAGCAGGTGCGTTGCATAGCCCGAAAGGCATGCGTCGGTAGGCGAATGTTCCGTAAGGACATGTGAAGGTCGTCTTTTCCTGGTCCTTAGGATCGAGAGGAATCTGAAAATAGCCAGAGAAACCATCAAGAAAACAGTAGAACTCGTTCCCAGATAATCTCTCCAACATTTGATCGATGAACGGCAGAGGGAAATGATCTTTTCTAGTGGCTTCGTTTAGCTTCAGATAGTCGATGCATACCCTCCAACCGGTGACGGTCCGTGTTGGAATTAGTTTATTATCTTCGTTTGCGATAACCGTCATTCCTCCTTTCTTAGGGACAACCTGAACTGGGCTGACCCACGGGGAATCTGAAATAGGATAGATCAAGCCAGCATCCAAGAGTTTGATAACCTCCTTCTTGACCACGTCTTGAATCTTCGGGTTAACTCTCCTCTGTCTCTGTATGGAAGGTTTAAAGTCGTTCTCCATTAGTATCTTGTGAGTGCAATAGTTTGGACTGATCCCTTGGATATCAGAGATTTTCCATGCAATCGCCTTCTTATGTGACTTCAACACTTGAATGAGTCTTCCTTTCTCTTCGGGTGTAAGACCTTTTGCAATTATGACAGGTAAATGCGAGGTTCCTTCAAGAAAAGCGTACTCTAGATGAGAGGGTAGTTCCTTCAGCTCCAACTCAGGTGGTTCTTCAATGGAAGGTTTCATTCGAGCGATCTCGTCTCTTTGTAACAAATCATACTCCGTCTGGAACTCTGGTTCATTTGGAGATGAGTCGGCTGCAGTGGCTGATGCTATTTCTACTAACTTTGTCTTATTAGAGAGTGCGTTCTTCTTCAGCTCGTATTTACTTGTAGATGATGAGGAGGTTGCACTGTCTTCGGTAAAGATGATATTGTTGTTGTCGGTACATGCAAACCTCTGAAATTGAGCTGTTGAAGACGTACTTATGGTGATTTCTGGATTTTGTGGCGCACAACCTTCAGATAGTTGCGGCCTAGCTGAGATTTCTGATTCCATCTCCTCAAAAGATTTGAGAATTTCAGCTACTGAAGGAGATGAAACAGTTTGACCCCTTTGTAAGATTGGTAGAGGAATGCCTTCACCTAAGGGAACAGCAGCAAAAGAGTTGTTCGTGGGAGTGCTGTCAGGCGGTGCAAGAAGATACTTCATTTCAGATAAAGGAAATAGCAGCTCCTTAGAGTGTGCAAGTTTGTCAGAGATAGCTGAGCAGAGTCCAACGTCGTCCTGGCATAGTCTTCTTATAGTGATCACTGTGTTGGGAAGAGGGTCGGGATTGCTAACTGCTAGAATTTCTTCCAAATGCTCGTCATATACTTCCTGCATGGAATCCAAAAGACCAAGATCTTCTCCCACAGGTCGTCTCATCAATTTATCAACATTAAAGGTGACTTCCTCCGCTCCAACCCTCAATTTTAAAGATTTTTTGTTTACGTCAATAACAGCCTTGGCAGTGTTTAGGAAAGGTCTGCCAAGGATGAGGGGAACGTGGGCGTCTTCCTCTATATCCATAATGACAAAGTCAACTGGGAAGATAAATTTACCTACTCTGACCATAATATCTTCAGCAATCCCCCGAGGGAGTTTAACTGATCTATCAGCTAATTGGATGGTCATACGAGTGGGTAGCAGTTCTCCTAATCCTAGTTTCTTATATAGTGAGTAAGGCATAAGGTTGACACTAGCACCTAGGTCAGCTAAGGCATTACTAACTTGGATATTTTGAAGGTAACAAGGAATAGTGAAACGACCAGTATCTCTTAGTTTTGGTGGAAGGCCATGTAACATGATTGCAGAGCATTCAGCATCTAAGGGTATATTAACTAACTGCCTTCATTTTTCTTTATTTGAAAGAAGTTTTTTGAAGAATTTTGCACAACTAGGCATTTCTACTAAAGCATCTAGTAATCTAACGTTTAAGTGCAGGCTTTTAAACATCTCAAGATATTTCCCAAACTGCGCTTCTTGCTTCTCCTTCTTAAGCCTACCAGGAAAGGGAATTCGAGTACGTGGAATGATTTCTGGAACTTGAGAAGGTACTGGATCAGGTGCAGTGACAGGGGTGTCACTTGGCACTGAATCAGTAGAAGTGGAAGGTTTGTTTGAAGAATTATCTGAGGTTTGTTCAATTCTGGTTTCTTTACCTCCTCTCGTAACAACTAAGATGTCATCGTGCTCATAGGATGAGAGATAGACAGTGATGTCGCTTATGAAAGTGCGTCTTGTTTTACAATTTATAAATAGAAATACCTAATAAATACTTTCAAGCAACCAGGCAAGAATACCCGATCAATTGTAAATATAGATTTGGTAAGTCAGATTCGAACACAGGGAAAATGGTGGAATATTTAAAATAGAAATTAACAATTAACTAGAAAACAGTAAATATGGGGGGCGTTTTAGTTCCTTACGAACATTTTAGAAAACATTTACTTTAAAATAAACAAACTTAAATAAAACTTTAAATTAAAATAATAAATAAATAATAACAATAAATCCTAATTGGAAGGAATAAGTAATTGTATAGTTAATGTCACTTAGATTCGTATTTCCCGATTCATTACGTATTGATTATCTAATTGTGATTCTTTTAGATCAACTTAATACCAAATTCTTCAATGAATACTAAGTCGAATGTGAACTAGCCAACGTTTCGGGTCCAACTAATTCCTATAATCTAGGGTCCAACATAAAACACTGGTTCCAATGTCACAAGATGATCAGTCAATTGTGTGCCTTTCCCTAAATTATGCATTAGACATTCACAACTCATTATAATTACTCTAATGGTATGACTCAACAATACCCAATAATTAACTTATTGTCTTGCTCATTTTAAAGAAGATAATTATTGTATACTCGACCTATCAGACTCAACGTATTTAGTGATAGTTCAAAACCCTAAGGTAGTACTAGCAATAATCAATAATCTTAAAGGAACTCAATCTCATTAAAATTATTAATCACGTGAAGCAACAATAATAACTAGTTACCAATAAACAAGTGTCCACGAGCAATATAACCATTTTCAATTAAATAACTTATTCAATACGCAATTATAATCGTTCAATAATCATAATCTAAATTAAATTAACTACACAATCACTTTAGGTATTCAACTCATCATCAAAACATAAATAATCAGATTATTCAATAACAAATTCTTCAATGAAATCGAATAAAAGAATTATACCGAATCGAAAACGATGAACTACGAAAGATTTAGATGAATTATCCTCGATCTTTAGCTTCCGTACCTCCAAACTACTAAGTAAATTCGTAAACCTAACCTAAAAACCGAATATAAACCTCTGGAAACGAAAAACTAAGAAAAACTATCGAATTAGGGTTATTTTCGCGTTTTTATACTTCCTGTGATTTTGATCCATACGGCGTATGGATTGAATTCAAGCCCAGCCCATGTCCGCGTAACCTGGGCCTCCACTGCAGCAATCCATACGGCGTATGGATTTCCATACGGCGTATGGATGAGATTTTCAGCCGGATTTTTGATTTTTCTTCTTTTATTCTTTTCTTCGACTTCGGCTTTACTTATTTCTTCAAATATGTATCATTTAGCTTGACTACTGACTGTTTTCCGTTCCTTTCTTCATAAACGCTCTATTTCCATATCTAATTGCAAATATGAACGAAATCAATATCTATTCTAAACAAAATGCAATAAAAACATTCAAGAATAGGGGTAAAATACTACTGAAATATAGTACTTTTGAGCGTTTATCAAACATCCCCCACTTGAATCCTACTTGTCCTCAAGTAGACTATCGATTCAAAAATCAAATTCTTAAGAAAGCAGTCATCTCTATTAATCCAAATAACTAAGGTAGGAATTACACAACATCACCCATCTTCAACTCAAATGCTTAAATTTAAAAATCTGTTAATTCTAAAAACAATTATTAAGAAACTACGAGATTTACGAAAACTGATCTACACATAGAGTTATTATTCTTAAACATCAAATAGTTCACAATGATTACTGATATTGTTATCCACTTAAACAATCTATATCTGAATACTCGAGCTCAACTTATTATCATTCGTGTAAATATTCCCTTAGACTCCCAAAAACTATATACTTTCATACTCATAACATGTCAATATTACTTATCTTGAAATTTAATCAAAACAATCATTTTTCAAATCAAGACAGAGGTGACAGGTCTGTGCCTCAACACAACAAAGCAACATAACTTGATTTTGGTTTGGCAATAATGTTTTTAGTCAAACCATTGGTGACAGGTTTGTACCTAAGTACAACAAAGCGACTTAATTTGACCACATTTTAAAATCATGAGTTATTAAACTCTTTTGCTCTTTTTCATTAGATATACTGACGGATACCAGGTCTGTACTTTCGTACAACAAAGGAAACAACACCCAGTATATCCCCAAATGATATTAATTAAATTCCCAAAAATATGGCATATCACACATTACTAATATGAAAATTAAGACATATGTCATACATAGCTAGAGTTCATCTACAAGTAACATTCACTCCTTAATTATCATTTCTTAACAGCTCAAACATTCTCATATAAATCGCCTATCAATACATCATATAATGAAGCTAAATAACATCTTTAATAGCTTTAGTATTTAATTAAAAGTGTAGAAAATTTTAAATTTAACCTACATAGTTACAAAATAATTATCTCTAGAAAACAAAATTTTAAATACAAAAATTTGTTGAAAAATGGGAAACTCATAACCTCCTAGTTACTTATCTTAATAAGATAACTATTAACCAAATTAAAAAAATCATCTACTTATTAACAGAACAATTATGTGGAAATTTCACTCTTTTCTCTCCCATCCCCCACTTAAAGATGTACAATGCCCTCATTGTACAAATAATGAAAAACTTAAAACGGGAAAAAGAGAAAAGAACTTAGAACAGAAAAACTCCCCTGGAATAGTGTGCAGTTTAATGACAAGGATGATACGAATTTCCCACATCCTCTCGATTCAATTTTTCGTTGCGCTGAACTTACTGCCAGCATGACACGTACTCACAACACAATTCTGAGGGATCAATCAACAAACATAATTAAATAATACCAGATTAAAACATTCTAATTAAAAATAACTACTACCGAATCCTAAAACTACCAATCCAACACAATTAATAAATCCTACAAATAAAAACAGTCATAATAATAATAATAAAACAATAATAATAATAGTGTCTGGAATCATAAACCAAATAGGATGAACATCATCCTAGTCACTGTCATCATCCTGGCGGTACTGGTACTGGTGAGAAGGCGCTCCATACTCTGACTGTGGTGGTGGTGGTCGCGGCATGAACTCTGGTGGCATCTGGTACTGGAATGGCTGATACGCGGGTCCAGAAGGAAACTGACCAAACAGCTGCTCAAACAAGCCATCCTGGTAGTCCAAGTGTGCACTGGTCTGATGGAAATGTTGTCTCTGCATAAGATCTATCTGATCAAACCTCTGAGTCTGATGTAACTGCATCTGGTGCATCTGCTGAGACAACTGGTCAAACTCCGTAGCATAACCTCTGTTACGGCCTCGTGCCGTACCTCGACCTCTATCACTGCCACTCGTATCTCCTCTAGCCCTAGCCTGCCTCGACTGCAAAGTCTGTCCTACCGGAGTAATCGGAACCCAGTAATACATCTCTGCAGGACCACCATAGGTAATGCATGGCTCAATGAGAGCAAACGCCTCCAACTGGCGTGCAGTCAACCATCCCATACTAGGCTGAACAATCGTGCATGACCCTATCTCATCCTGAGTAGCCAAACCAAAGTATCTAGCCAATCGAGTAACAAAGTGACCTCCACACAAACTACTACCATCTCTAGTACCAGTAGCTCTCTTCGACATCCACTTCGCCAACCTCCAAGGTACATTCACTAACCTCTTCCTGATAATCGAGCTCAAATAAAACAAGTCAGGCCTCGAAACTTTCTCAGGCCCCTCCTTGCGACCAACAATGGTGTAAGTCAACAATCTGTGAATGAGTCGATGACGAGGATCTCGAATACGCGTGTAAGAAGGTGTCGAACTGCCATAACTACCCTGGGCAATAAACTGCCACTCCTGCTCAACTTCCAAATCAGTGAGCTTCTTCACAGCACCTGCAGAAATGTGGTTTAAAAAGTGAGGATTATCCAGCTCATTGGGCTCATAAAGTCCCAATCCCAAAGCAAACTGAACCAAAGTCATCTGTATGGGCTGTCCCCCTAGCTGGAAGAAAATGGAATTCTCAGTCCATTGAGTCGTCCTGGCATCAAACCTAAAAGTGCTATAAAACTCAACAACCAGCTCTCTGTAGATATCCTCCCTGATACTGAATAACCGGGACCAAGCATAGGAAACAAATCCAATGTTACCATCCTCTAGTACATATGGAACAGCAAGTAAATTCCTAATGGCCTCAGCACCATTAGTAAACCCTTCTCTAGCAATCACATGCTCCAAAACATTCCAGTTAACAGCATCAAACACCTCAATTGACTGGCCAATATTAGAAGCCAGACGATCTCTAAACTGCATCCTAGCAGTCTCAGAATATGACCCATGAAAAGTGAGGTATCTATGGGCTCTAATCAACGGGTTTCCCAAAGTTTCACCTCCTCGTGCTCTCCTGTTAGACATGATAACTGCTAAACAAAACAATTGTTAATAATACTAAATAAGCAGTTAATTGCAAAAAGGTTACTAAAAATTTCGGCAGCATTTCGGCTTAAAATTGAATAATCCACCATAAAGGTTTAGCCTAAAACTACCGCAACAACCAATTTCATGAATCTAAATTGCAATTTTTAAACAAAAACCACTCAAATTGCATATATTTATATACTTAATTAAATATCCATGACAATTGCCTAATCAAATGCATTATAATAACTTGGTACCATTATGAATATATGAAATTGCACAATCACTAAACCCGAGTATTAGCAACTAGCAAACATCCATACAATCTCAAAATGAATTATTGTAACACAATTAATCAAAATAACAACTTATCACATAACCGTAATCACAAACACTTGTGTACCAAACAAATATTTGCATTAATCATCATGTGGTCAGAAATTAATAAGCACTAAATTAAGACATAGCACAATTGAGTTTCTTATATTCACATTTCATCATTACTAACGAATAATTCGAATAACACAAAATATGCAATACAATTGAAAAACGAGCATGACATTGCAATGTATATAGCAACTAGAACATAATTCAATCAAAACATGCTAATAATCATACCCATATCCGAAATACCCAAAAAATCTATCATAAACCCTAACTTCCAAACGAGTGATTTAACCAACGAAAATGAAAACGGGAAGTTATACCTTGTAGAGGAAAGTGCGTGTAATACGAATACGTAAAAATGGCGATGAATGCGTGGCCGGAATTTTCGTTTGGGGGTTGTGGGTGTTAGAGCCGTAGGTGGTGATGAAGAAAAAGGTTTTGGAGTGAAAATGAGGAAGAAAGGGGCTGCTGGCGGTTTTCTGCATTTTTGATCCATACGGCGTATGGATTCCATACGGCGTATGGATTAAACAGGCCCAGGTCAACTCATTAAACCCAGTCAACGGCCCGGTCCAGCGGCCCAACCAATCCATACGGCATATGGATTGAAAAATCAGAATTTTTTCAAAAACGATTTTCTAACCCATTTTTAACTCAAATTCATCACTAACTTTATATAATTAAATCTCAAACCTGGAGGATAATCACGACTTCAAAATCTTCACAATTCCACACTATAAAATAAATAACAATAATTAACAAACAATAATAAAGAATAATATTCAAAATAATACTTAATATTCAAATCACACATTCAAAAACAAAAATCCAAAACAACCAAAAGTCTAACATAATCCAAAACAAACCAGAATGTTAGAAACAATCCAATAGCATAAGAAACAAAAGAAATGATTAGAATCACTGCTTAGGATAGAGAGCAAGGAAACGCTCAGTGATTATGGGAATGACATTAATGATCCCATGACCAAAACTTGGAAAATTTGCCAAGTGCTCGTTAACCACGGGAAGCAGATAAATTAAATCCCAGCTAATCTTCATTACTGACTTAGTTACTTCTCCTTCTTCATCCCACACTTCATCATTACCAACTAACTTAACCTCTCGCTCCGGACTGTCATCCTCAAGCTCACCAATAAATTCTAAACATGACTCTCCAATCTGATGATGATTGCTCATCAATGGAGTTTCCTTCAAACTTCTAACTAAGCTTTCAATCTCACCCAAAACTTGCTCTTGAAGTCTGTTGAAACCCAAACCTGAACTCCTGAATATCTCAACAAATCTCATGTAAATTTCCACCATTCCATAGTGGAAATGTTCCTTTGGGTACAGAATCTTAGTCTCATCCACTAACTCTCCCATATTCGCCACTAGATATGTTGCTAAATCAATTTCACCAATTGGGTGAATAAAATCCGGGCGTGGTCTTCCTTCTTCTTCCTTAGCAAGACGATCTAACTGTTCAACCATTCTATTCATGTAATAGTGAATAGTGTTACTCACTACAAAACAATGAGGTGTCTCATCCTTGAGATGATCATCTACTTTTAACAATTGAACCAGATCCTTTAAACCAGCTAAAAATTCCTTATCAGCTTCGGAAGTTGGATGACCTGTTAACTCATACAAAGCTTTAATCATACGACTAAGACATGCGGCCTGTTTTTCCGAATAAGGAAACGAATGTTGTCTTAAAATTTCATAAATCTCAACATATCGCCTCTTTTGATTGGCTAAGAATACTTTCTCCTCTTCGATTCTTAATGTTATTGATTCCTCGAAATCTAAAAGATCATCCAGAAACTGCTGAGAATCCCCAAATTGTCTTTCCACTTCTGCACTATCTAGTAAGTTCTGTACTAGTGCCAGTTGATAGTCGGAGAAATAAACATGGGATATCCTGATTAGTTCAGCTGTAAAAGGAATGTCCCATCTCACATTCGCAATTGCACCCAATAATTCTTCACATGACGATGTGATAGGCACAACCTTGCGGCCCAAATGAGTGAATGATGGAATTTCACTTTCTACTCTTGACTCCAAACTCTCAGAATCATAAATACCAACCAAATCGTAATTGTTTGCACCACTTTCAAAGCTTCTTGCCATTGGATAAACCTAAATAAAAAATAAATCTGGAAATACAAAACACCACTAACGAAAAACAAGTTAGTTAACACAAAATAATAAATTTAAATAACATGTACAAAATTAAAATAAATGGAACTTCAACCGGCGGACAGATTCCCATCCGCCGGTTGAAACTAAAATCCCAAAAGTTTAACCAATTAAAGGATAATTAGTTTCAACCAATGAATTAATGAAAACTTGTTACACAATTACTTAAATTACTTTAAACAACTTTACAAAATTATTCGTTTAATAAAATTATTTTAGAAATCAAAGTTTACAAACAACTAACTCCTATTTAAATAATCACAACCGCTTTTCCCCGGCAGCGGCGCCAAAAACTTGATGTCGCTTATGAAAGCGCGTCTTGTTTTACAATTTATAAATAGAAATACCTAATAAATACTTTCAAGCAACCAGGCAATAATACCCGATCAATTGTAAATATAGATTTGGTAAGTCAGATTCGAACACAGGGAAAATGGTGGAATATTTAAAATAGAAATTAACAATTAACTAGAAAACAGTAAATATGGGGGGCGTTTTAGTTCCGTACGAACATTTTAGAAAACATTTACTTTAAAATAAACAAACTTAAATAAAACTTTAAATTAAAATAATAAATAAATAATAACAATAAATCCTAATTGGAAGGAATAAGTAATTGTATAGTTAATATCACTTAGATTCGTATTTCCCGATTCATTACGTATTGATTATCTAATTGTGATTCTTTTAGATCAACTTAATACCAAATTCTTCAATGAATACTAAGTCGAATGTGAACTAGCCAACGTTTCGGGTCCAACTAATTCCTATAATCTAGGGTCCAACATAAAACACTGGTTCCAATGTCACAAGATGATCAGTCAATTGTGTGCCTTTCCCTAAATTATGCATTAGACATTCACAACTCATTATAATTACTCTAATGGTATGACTCAACAATACCCAATAATTAACTTATTGTCTTGCTCATTTTAAAGAAGATAATTATTGTATACTCGACCTATCAGACTCAACGTATTTAGTGATAGTCCAAAACCCTAAGGTAGTACTAGCAATAATCAATAATCTTAAAGGAACTCAATCTCATTAAAATTATTAATCACGTGAAGCAACAATAATAACTAGTTACCAATAAACAAGTGTCCACGAGCAATATAACCGTTTTCAATTAAATAACTTATTCAATACGCAATTATAATCGTTCAATAATCATAATCTAAATTAAATTAACTACACAATCACTTTAGGTATTCAACTCATCATCAAAACAGAAATAATCAGATTATTCAATAACAAATTCTTCAATGAAATCGAATAAAAGAATTATACCGAATTGAAAACGATAAACTACGAAAGATTTAGATGAATTATCCTCGATCTTTAGCTTCCGTACCTCCAAACTACTAAGTAAATTCGTAAACCTAACCTAAAAACCGAATATAAACCTCTGGAAATGAAAAACTAAGAAAAACTATCGAATTAGGGTTATTTTCGCGTTTTTATACTTCCTGTGATTTTGATCCATACGGCGTATAGATTTCCATACGGCGTATGGATTGAATTCAAGCCCAGCCCATGTCCGCGTAACCTGGGCCTCCACTACAGCAATCCATACGGCGTATGGATTTCCATACGGCGTATGGATGAGATTTTCAGCCGGATTTTTGATTTTTCTTCTTTTATTCTTTTCTTCGACTTCGGCTTTACTTATTTCTTCAAATATGTATCATTTAGCTTGACTATTGACTGTTTTCCGTTCCTTTCTTCATAAACGCTCTATTTCCACATCTAATTGCAAATATGAACGAAATCAATATCTATTCTAAACAAAATGCAATAAAAACATTCAAGAATAGGGGTAAAATACTACTGAAATATAGTACTTTTGTGCGTTTATCAGACAGCGTTACTGATCGCGATTTTCCTTTGACTCTCCTCAACTTTTGAAAATAATTGTTTAAGACTAACTTCTATGTTTTTGATTAAATCTTCGGAAATTCTAAGTAAAACATCAATTTTATCTTGAAAAGCTATTACTTGTCTATTTACGTTGTTTTGTTCAACCATAAAGTTAATCAAAGTTTGGTTATAGTGTTGTTGAGAATTAAAGGAAGAATCGGATAGAGTGGAAGGTAGAGTAGACAGAGATTGAGCAAGAGGGGTTTTGATTTGCCACTGAACAGAAGATGTGGATTGAAATTTTGGTTCAGGGCTTTTGACATTTGTTCCAAATTTCCAGTCATGTTGACTAGTCGTCATGGTTGAAAAAAATTTGGGGTTTTGGTAGAATAGAGAGTTTTGGAAAGGAAAGGGTACTGAAAAGGAAAGAACGGAAAGGTAACTTTTGAATGATATATATCTTCCGAAAGGATCGCTAAATAACTAAGATAACTAAATTCCTAAATCGGTCGTTGTAGTCCCCGGCAACGGCGCCAAAAACCTGATGGGCGCCGAGAGGTCGGTTGCGATTTGACTCGCGTCGTTGCGGGCCTTCCTCCTGGCGCGCCGATCAGTGGGTTTTAAAATTTATGTTTTGCTGGGCCTAAGTATACTTAAAACTATGGGAGTACGGTAGTAAGTATGACCTAGGGTCGTTCTTCAAACTACAACGGGCATAGGATCTAGGTCTTTTGATTATCCTTCGTAATTTAGCTGGTTTATCAAGAGTTTGATAGGGGTTTTTGTTACTTTTCTGTTCTTAACTAACTAATTTAAAAACTAAAACTAAAGATAGGAGAGGTGAGGTGGCTACGAGAACTACAGATTAACGCGAGTGCTTGCTATGACAATCTTATATGCTATCTTAGGGGTAGTTATTTTGGTTAAGGTACTAGTTATGATGACGAAGTCAGGACTTAACAGACGTACTTGGAACAATCAATGACAGCAAAGTATTCTACCTACAGCCTTTCCTTAGCTCCCACGTATTTGTATTCAACGCTTATACCAGTATTCAGCTGTTTTACGGTATTTCCGTTACAACATTAAAAGGTCCTTGTTATCTATCCTGAGTTATATATCCTAATGAGCCATAATTACTAGCCTATTATCTATCTAACGTAGAGTTATCCGCAATCAGATAAATAACATGTCACGAAGATAGCAGTTATGGAATGTAAACTACACCGGAAGTTCTCCCAAATGTAGCAACCAATTTAACTAACAACCATCCTCGAATCCTGTTCCCCAATCTCGGACATCCGAGATATCCGAATCATGGCATGAATTATTGAATAAACAAAAACATGTACAGGGGTTTCCTACCGGAATAAGTTGGGATGGTCTGGTCTAACGGCTGATTAAATTGTTCATCATTATTTTATATAAATCGTCATAACTATTCTACGCATGTTAAACTGGTGTATGCAATCAATTTATATTCGAAAACCTAATCACATATCCAATAGCACAGGTGATACTAGCATGCAAACCCTAAAGCAACAATCAAACAAGAACATGCAGCAGAGCAGCACACAAGGATCAGTTTATACGTGCAGAGTAACTGGATAGTTGGTTAAGTCACAAATATTCCGAAAGTTCTCTCTAAAATATTTGTTATATGAAATGAATCTAACCTATCTCTAATCCTACGCTCCGTGTCTCCCTCCGGTGTATTTCAACCAGGAGAACACCGGCCATGTCGAGTTCAACGATCATCAGACACAGAATAATAAGCGGCGTACCACTAGTTATGTACCAGCAGTAAGTTACAAACCACAGCATAAGTTGGATAGATAAACATTGGAGACTTATTTCATAGATTCAAATATATATTAACAGCATACGGACAGAGTAACGGCGTGTTACAATTGGAATCATTATTTCCACAACGGATTGTGCCCACGAATTTCATAGCTTCCACGTTCTGTACTACACACATTCGTGATGGTTCCGGCGCTATACAAATGAAAGCCGTATAACGTTACCTCCATTGTTTCATAATGGTGCATCCCAATTGCATATTAAAGTATAACTACCCTAGCATAACGACTATCATAGCAAACACAGATTTGTTTAGTTAAGCATGACAATAATTCTAGCAAGCAATTCTAAATAATTATGACAGCATCACAACATATTTAAAATAACAAGATAGAGATTATAATAAAACCTGACAAAGCGTAATTACAAATCTTGCGCACTCGCAGTCTCGGAGCACCTCCGTTACAACCAAGCTAGAAGCTAATCTACTAGCTTAATTATACTAACCTAATCTAATTATTTCTAGAGAGAGAGTAGAGAGAGAAAGTGAAGTTGAATGGTGAAAGAATGATGAAGTGTGAAGTGTGTTGAAATGAGGTGAAATGATCCCATATATATAGTAGTCGCTCAGCCGTATCGTCCAGCCGTATTCCTACCTCCAAATGCTCAACCGTATCGCTCAGCCGTATCAAAATCGCATCTTGTACGGGGGAGGAGGACGATACGAGGGGACCTCCCGTATTTCGGGTGGAAATGGCACGATACGGGCGAACATGGGCTGAATACGGGAGAACGAGGCCGTATACGGGGGAACACCAGCCGTATACGGTTGGACAAGGCCGTATACGGTCATGCCAGGCCGTATACGGTCGGTGCATGGCCGTATACGGCTTGTTCCGCCCGTATCCGGCTTGGTTTGCCCGTATTGGTCTTCTCCGGTTCCTTGGATTCTTCGTTCGGCCATAACTTTTGACTCGGGTGTCCGTTTTCAGCGTTCTTTATATCCACGCGATCGTATTCTCCTGAAGAAAAAAATGACATAAGTTAGAGGTCATAATTCTTAGTGGATCTTAAAAAGTGCTTAAAAGCGTGAACGAGAATGCTTATGATCGTTTTCGTTACATTTATCGTGTTTTTCGACCATTTTAGATGACTTTTGAAATGTTGTCTATATTTTAGCCCGAGTGATGAGTTTTAATGATAAAGTATTGATTTTAGATATATTCATCATGATTTGGGCTAAAAAGGTGAGATAATGACACATAAAAACTTGACTTTTTACGTGTCATCATAAATCTGCGCATTTCCTAGCCATCAAGGAAACTGACAAGATGGAACGTTTGACACGGATCTACCTGAAAGAGATCGTGTCAAGACACGGCGTGCCCATCTCGATTATCTCTGACCGAGACGCTCGATTTACTTCTCACTTTTGGCGATCTTTGCAAAAATCTCTTGGTACTCGTTTGGATATGAGTACTGCATACCATCCTCAAACCGACGGCCAAAGTGAACGAACCATACAAACACTGGAAGACATGCTAATAGCCTACGTACTTGACTTTGGTAAAAACTGGGAAAATCACTTACCATTGTGTGAGTTTTCATACAACAACAGCTACCACACCAGCATCAAAGCTGCACCCTTCGAGGCACTGTACGGTCGTAAGTGCCGGTCACCTATCTGTTGGACTGAGGTGGGGGATACACAACTCACCGGTCCGGAAATCATACATGAAACAACTGAAAAGATCGTCGGCATACAAAACCGACTGAAAGCCGCGCGTGATCGTTAGAAAAGCTATGCTGACGTGAGACGCAAACATCTCGAGTTCCAGGTTGGGGATCGAGTGCTTCTGAAAGTCTCACCTTGGAAAGGCGTTATTCGTTTTGGTAAACGTGGGAAACTGAATCCCAGGTACATTGGACCGTTCGAAATCCTGAAAAGGATTGGTCCAGTGGCATACAGACTGCAGCTACCTCCTGAACTCAGTAGCGTGCACCCTACTTTCCACATTTCTAACTTGAAGAAATATCTGTCTGATGAAACACTGATTATACCTCTCGATGAGATACACATTGACGACAAACTATACTTTGTCGAGGAACCCGTGAAAATTATGGACCGTGAGGTCAAACGCTTAAAACAGAGTCGTATTCCCATCGTTAAGGTCAGATGGAATTCGAGGCGTGGTCCTGAATTCACTTGGGAACGGGAAGACCAAATGCGACTGAAAAACCCACACTTGTTCACAGACTCTACTCGCACCGCGACTTCGAGCTAATTTCGGGACGAAATTCTCCTAACAAGGGGAGAATGTGACACCCGCTAATTTAGGACTGTAATTAGTGCCTAACTTACTTGTAATTACGTGTATTTAGTTTATATTAATCTAAATATACGTAACATTTTGTGTAATTACATACACGTTTATACGGTTTGTTAAAATCGTACACTATGTACCGGACGAGGTCCGACACTATTTACTATGGACGTTGGTGACAAATTATTTGAAATAATGTGGAATTATCCAAACAAACATTCATACATCTTAATATATTGTGACAATATATTACACGTATTATTTATTGTCTAAAAACACTCCGAACGCGACAAAACGTACGAAACGCACTCAACTGACGAAATAAACTTAAGTTATATTTTTATAACTTCATAATAAGTATTTTAATAAAATACTTCAAGTAAAAATATCGCGATTACACGCGTACAACTAAAACGTTTAAAAACGTTACACAATTCGAATAAACACACGATTCGCGACCGACGACCAAACGAATACTCAAATCTTATTTTAATAACTTAGAATATGTTATTTGTGTAAAACTTTTATTAGAATTATCGGGTTTTAAATCGTTAACAAAACGTATTAAATAAAACGTTATACGATTAATTAAAACGTAAAACGAACGGGTAAACGAACACGGGACTTAACGTAACTTTGGGAGGCAATTTGACACACCATGTGGGGGTGGGACCCATGAGATTTCTGCTGAAATCTCCCCCCCCCCAATACCCTTTCCCCCCTTTTCCCTTTGATGATCTACACACTCCACAACCCATCCCCACTCCATTTCAACCCCTCACTCTTACATTTTATTTCACACTCTTCACTCAACTCTCTCTAGTCTCTCTCCCTCTCCTCTGGACGTTTTCCAGTCAGCCACCACAAACCACCATCATCCACCACCTCATTTTGAAGGAAAAGCAAAGCCGAAGACATCAAAACGATCACCTACGCGTGTACATCACTTCTACCGTTTTCGTTTCTTCATACACCATTGTGAGACTTCAAAACTCTTATACTTTACTTATATAATGTTTATTTACATGTTATGTTGCTTATTCAACTAGTTAATGTCCAAATACCATGTCGAAAAACGTTTTTAAAGCACACACGAAAACATCACAGAATCTGTCCCTGGAAAACAGCCTAACGAAAATAATCATATAAAATTGAAAACACAATGAAAATGCATGAAACGAATGCCTAAATCTTCGTATTTTCGTTGACTACAACTTTCGTGTTTTGCTCGAAGCCTAGAAATACACCCATTCTCCTAGAGAACCCGATTTGTGAGACTATCACTGTTTTGGCCGGATTTCAGACCCGACACCTTCTCGATTTTATTTAACTAACTTAGAGACTCCCATAGTTCTTGGGAAAATTATGTAAGGTACTAGAAACCTAGTAGAACATGTGGTAATTTTTGCGGAACTTAAATCGGACTAGAAATGAGTCAAAATAAATGGCGAAGCAAACCGACTAAACCGAAACATGAACTTAAGGACTGTTTTGGAAGTTACTAAAAACCGACACTTCTGGCGAACCCCGACACGAACCAATAATTTTCTTAGGCTCTATAAACTATTTTAAGACTTGTGTAAAAGTTTCAGGTCAAACTGAGCTTGTTTGAGTATTTTACCATGAACGAAACTACTAACAGCCGATTCTGCGAGATGAGTTCTGCTCTGCGAGACGAGTTCTGCTCTGCGAGACGAGTTCTGCTCTGCGAGACGAGTTCTGCTCTGCGAGACGAGTTCTGCCCTGCGAGATGAGATCTCAGTCCGCGGTCAAACTTGGTCAACATTTTTAAGCACTTTGAAATTTACTTAAAATGGTTACCGAACGATAATAATTAGCCAATACGATATTAAACCAATGCAAGAATGGTTAACAATCACTTTCATGAGTATACAAATGAATCGACACATAATAATAATGCTTTTGAGAATTACTATTACACACCGTCACCAACGGGCCACACTTATTTACAAAATGATTACAAACGTACAAACAAATACTTGGACATTTCCTAGTTGAATGGACAACTAGCATGGGTGATCCTTCGAGACACCGACTTACTTACTTACTTGCTTACGACCTTGTACATTTCGGACGCTAGAAGGTTGCAGGGTTCGAAGAACCACACTACGGAATTACATCCGACACATACTTACAGACTTACATCCGCTATACTTGTTTGCTAGACTCATGTGAGTCTTACAGCCCCACTTTTACTGTTTTCTACTTTGGGGTGAGATATTTGCTACCGTTTACGTATGAACACAAGTACTGAACTGTTTACACTACTTTTACATGCATTACATGAGTTACTTTTATCCACTGAAAGCCTCCTATCATAGGTTGTTAGTTATGGACTTAAGCGCGATTACTAGTAGATGGATCCATTTGGGACTGACAATCCCTGCCTGGGGTAGTAGCGCTACCGCGGATTATACCGTAGAAACAGGCATATTAGTATTTGTTACATTTGAGTGTCCGGATAGCACTCACGGGGGTACGTGATGCTGTACTTGACTGTACCATTCACACTACACTGTTAAGATTCAACTTTTGAGCTCATGGTAATTGTGTTGACCTACTGATTTACTGAGTTACTGATTTACTTACTATGCTCGAGGGCATTACTGGTACTTTACTTGTGGTTCATAAATGACTTACTATACTAAACCTGTGAGATTCACCAACCTTTTGGTTGACACTTTTTAGCATTTATCTCAGGTACATTACAGCAGTCGGACTGCACACCCTGAGGGGACTGATAGCTCGAGTCACATGCATACTACTTTGGAGATTCTGTCGCATTATTTTTGGTTATGATTATTATGTAATAGAATCTCTAGGAAACTACTTCTGAACTCGGAGCTTGTATTATGATTGAACAATGTAATACTTTTGTACTATGGTACGACGTTGCATATAGATGTCGTTTGCTTTACTTTGGTGCTTGATTATTGATTAGTAACACCCAAAGCTTGCTTCCGCTAAACAATGAATTTGGGGGTGTTACATTTATGTCTACCATAATCTAATCTACACTTGAGTCATCTTTTAATAAAAGATAGTGATCATAAATCAAGGATTAACGATTTCGAGTACCGTATGCATAATGCATGTTTGCGTTACTATCCTTCTTCACTAGTTTCCCCTCCATTACAAATATCGTTGATTCAGCCCACAGGCTCCTTCACCATGGCAGCTCTACTTTTTGCTACATTTAGAACACATATTCAGTCGATCATATTTTATGGCTCACTATTATTAAGTTATATTAAACCATTTAATTTTAATTTACTTGCCATCGATTTTTAATTATATTACGAAAATGCCATTATCAATTCAATCTGATGCATGATACATCCAACAGGTGAGAACCCTTCCTAGCCTTTTTACATTTGGTGTCTTCGTAGGATAACCACTGCCATATATATATATTTTAATTATTATAAATATTATTATTTAATGTGAATAGTGTTTACTGGAAAGTTTAGTATAACACTATATTTGGTGCAGCACTAAACACTATTTACCACTGCACTATAATAGTGCAGTGTTTAGTGCACACATTGAAGCGAGTTTTTTTACACTTTTGCACTATTTTAGTTGGAAAGGTCATTGGATATGCTTATGAAATTTTCAATGAGTGCTAATTATTGTAGATCCTGGTTGGATGTAACTTGTAAGAAAAAGTTGAAAAACCACACAATGTGTTAAACTAAATTAACCATGGTTAAATTCATGGATTAGATAGCAGTAGACCCACCAACCCACTCACGTACACTCCATGAGTGCATGTATTAAACTAATCCGTATCTCTCTCAAAAGTCTCAATAATTTTGATCCACCTTCGTCCCACCATCGATCAACGTTCCTTTTTCCGTCTTCACTTTTCCTCACTGTCCCCTTTTAGATTCTTTGTGATAAATAAGTTTGTTTTTGTTATAAGTAAATCTTAGTTTTTAATTTCTGTTAGAGTTTGTGGGTTTGGTATATTATAATATCTGGTTTCATTTGTGTGTTTCATCGTCGGTAAAGCCAAAGGTGCTTGCCATCGCCAGCCAGTGAGTCACCCTCGCTAAAAGTAAAAATTCGGTACAAAATATATATCACAAATTACCTAGTTTTATCGTGATATTAAGTCAAAAAAGTCATTCAAACTACTTCTCTCTCACACACACAATCAGTCAATCACAGACAACTCATTCATTCATTCATAGGCATCATATTCTCTTATTAATTTGTTCACTCTCCCATTAATCTGTCAATTATATATCATTTTATCATATTAGATGACGTCTCTTGCTGGGATAGAGCACCTCCGTTTGCCCTTCCAAGCTATTGTAGAGGCCACCAAAAACTTCACAACTCTTATCGGGAAGGGTGGATTTGAGGAAGTTTACAGAGGAGAACTCTTACTCTCCGGGGAACTTACCACTGTCGCTGTAAAGCGCTTGCTGATTAATAACGTTTCTGTTTAGAAATGTGAATATCGTACAAAGGAATTGAAAAATTGAGATTGGAGCTGAGATCCTAATGGGATCATGATGATCCCGGTGGGAGAATTAAGAGGTTCTGGTAACAGAAGATATGATCCCGGTGGGATGGCAAAGGATCCAAGTGGGATCGTGTGCGTTGTGAGTAGATCCCGGTGGGATCTCAAGGGATCCCGGTGGGATCGCAAGGTCGGCCAGAAAACTTGATTTTCAAGACTTTCCTTTTATCGTTTGCACTATATATTGTAACCCCTACTCTTGTAAACCCTAAGCTACGAAATTAATGCAAAAAACTCTCTAGTTGGCCGTGGAGTAAAGCGATCACCCCGATCGCATATAACCACGTTATTTCCTCGTGTCAATTTACTTTTTCGTATTACTTTATCCGTTTGTTGATTTGTGTGGTTACAATTGTTCAATTGTTTGTGTTGTTTGGGCTCGTAATACTTAACAACTGGTATCAGAGCTTCAAGGTTTGAAGTTTTGGGATCAATGGCGGACGAAGGTAAGTTTAAAATTGAAAGATTTGATGGGAAGGATTTTGGGTTCTGGAAGATGCAAATAGAGGATTATTTGTATCAGAAGAAACTACATCAACCCTTGTTAGAGCATAAGCCAGAAAGTGTAAAAGATGAGGATTGGGCACTTTTAGATCGTCAAGCTTTAGGTGTGATTCGATTATCACTCGCGAAGAATGTTGCATACAATGTTGTGAATGAGAAGACAACTTTTAATTGTCTTAAGGCTCTTTCTAACATGTATGAGAAACCTAATGCTGCAAATAAGGTTTATTTGATTCGACAGTTAGTTAATACGAAGATGAAGGAAGGGGCAGATGCAACTGATCATATTAATGAGTTCAACAATATTTTGTCGAGATTGGTTTCGGTAAATATTGAGTTTGAGGATGAGGTGCAAGCACTTCTATTATTGTCTTCATTGCCTGAAAGTTGGTCGGGTACAGTTACAGCAGTCAGTAGTTCATCTGGGACTACTGCACTCACGTTTGATGGGATTCGAGACTTGATTCTAGGGGAGGATATCCGAAGGCGGAATTCTGGTGAATCGTCGAGTTCTTTATTGAGTACAGACAACCGCGGCAGGAAAACTGAAAGAGGGTCGAATCAGAAGGGTAGATCAAGATCCAAGAAGAGGAATAACTCTAAGAATAGGAAGAATGTCACTTGTTGGAATTGTAATCAGAAGGGTCACTATCAATCTCAGTGTAAGAACCCTTCTGTTGAGAAGGCTAAGGATGTAAATTTGGCTACTGATGAGACGGATGACGCATTAGTTTGTTCTGTTGAGAATGCGGCTGAGTCTTGGATTATGGATTCAGGAGCTTCGTTTCATGCCAACCCATACAAGGATACGATGAAGAATTTCAGGCCGTATCGTGGTAAGGTCCGATTAGCTGATGACAAGAGACTAGATATTAGAGGCATTGGAGATGTGGTATTAAGGACTTCCCTTGGTACTAACTGGACTTTGAAGGATGTGAGATATATTCCGGATCTTAGACGGAAGCTTATCTCTATTGGTCAGTTAGATGAAGAAGGTAGTGATGTTACCTTTGGAAATCGCCAATGGAGTGTGGTTAAGGGAAATCGTGTGATAGCTCGTGGACATAAGAGGGGAACACTTTATATGGTTGAGGAACCTAATGATGAGAATGGGGTACATGCAACAGTTGATGTAGGGGCTGAATCTACTCTATGGCACCGACGGCTCGGGCATATGAGTGAGAAAGGTATGAAGATGCTTGTTTTTAGTGGGAGGATTCCGGATTTGAAAAGAGTTGAAGTTGGCTTTTGCGAACCATGTGTCTATGGTAAGCAAAAGAAGGTTACTTTTGGTAAATTGGGATCTACACCGAAGATGGAGAAGCTTGAGCTAGTTCATACGGATGTTTATGGACCTACATCGGTTCAGTCTATTGGTGGTTCTCGGTATTATGTCACCTTCATTGATGATTCCACTAGAAAGGTATGGGTTTATTTTCTTAAATATAAATCTGATGTTTTTACTACCTTTAAGAAGTGGAAAGCTGCTGTTGAGAATGAAACTAACTTGAAGGTTAAGTGTTTAAAATCTGACAATGGAGGTGAATACAGCAGTAAGGAGTTTATTGACTATTGTGCTGAGACTGGTATTAGGATGTTGAAAACAGTTCCTGAAACACCTCAGCAAAATGGTGTTGCTGAACGCATGAACAGGACTTTGAATGAGAGGGCAAAGAGTATGAGGTTGCATGCAGGTTTGCCTAAGATGTTCTGGGCCGATGCGGTTAATACAGCAGCTTATTTGATTAATAGGGGACCCTCAACACCGTTGGGTTTCAGAATTCCAGAAGAGGTATGGCTTGGTAAGAAGGTAATCTACACACATCTTAGAGTTTTTGGTTGTAATGTTTATGTGAAAACTAAGGATGTGAACAGGGATAAGCTTGATGCAAAATCAAGGAAGTGCACATTTATTGGGTATGGTTCGGATGATATGGGTTACAGGTGTTGGGATGATGATTCTAAGAAGATTATCCGCAGCAGAGATGTCACTTTTGATGAGAGTACAGTTTATAGTGGCAAGGTAACGGTAGATCTGAAACATGATTATATTGTATGTGATGATATTCCTGTCGATGATCTTGCAGATCCTAGTGGGAGTTCGGGAAACCATGAATTGCCAGATAACGGTGAGGTATCAGGTGATGGAGAAAGTTCAGAGACTGGAGAAAGAGCTGAAGTGAGTGGGAGCTCAAGTAATGTGGATGACAGTGGCACGGATGAGCCTGTCACACCTACACTTCCTACTTTGAGACGTTCCACTAGAACGCCCAAACCTGTAAAAAGGTTCTCTCCATCAGCAAACTATCTACTTTTAACAGAAAATGGTGAACCGGAAAATTATTCTGAAGCAATGCGATTGAAAGAATCCATACAGTGGGAGCTTGCTATGAAAGAAGAGATGAGTTCACTTGAGAAGAACAAGACCTGGTCGTTAGTAAATCTACCTCGTGATAAAAAGGTTTTGCATAATAAATGGGTGTACAGGATCAAAGAAGAACTTGATGGTAAAAGGAGATACAAAGCAAGGTTAGTGGTCAAGGGTTTCCAACAGAAAGAGGGAGTTGACTATAATGAGATCTTCTCGCCGGTTGTGAAGATGACTACTATTAGATTGGTGCTTAGTATTGTCACTGCTGAAGACTTACATCTAGAGCAGCTAGATGTGAAGACTGCGTTCTTACATGGGGATCTTGATGAAGACATTTATATGGCTCAACCTGAGGGCTTTGAGGTAGTGGGTAAAGAGAAGATGGTTTGCAAATTAAAGAAAAGTCTGTATGGGTTGAAACAAGCGCCACGGCAATGGTACTTGAAGTTTGATGACTTTATGAAGAGGAGTGGATACATGAGATGTGACATGGATCATTGCTGCTACTTGAAGAAATTCAAGTCCTCCTATATCATATTGTTACTTTATGTTGATGACATGTTACTTGCAGGTTCTGACATGGCGGAGATCAACAGGTTAAAGAGACAACTGTCTAAGGAATTCGAGATGAAAGAATTGGGAGCTGCAAGGCAAATTCTTGGTATGAGTATCGTCAGAGATAGAGTTGAAGGTTCTCTAAAATTGTCTCAAGAAAAGTACGTTGAAAAAGTGTTAGAGAAATTCAGCATGAAAGATGCCAAGACACGTAATACGCCTTTGGGTAGCATCCTAAAGTTATCTAAAGATCAATCACCAAAGACGGATGAAGACAAGGAAGAGATGGCTAAAGTTCCGTATGCATCGGCAGTTGGGAGTTTAATGTATGCGATGGTCTGTACGAGACCGGATATTGCTCATGCAGTGGGAGTTGTTAGCAGGTTTATGTCTAATCCGGGTAGAGAGCATTGGGAAGCGGTCAAGTGGCTTTTGCGTTACTTGAAAGGTACTTCTAGTATGGCATTATGTTTCACTAAGAAGAATGTCATTTTGAGAGGTTATGCGGATGCTAATTTGGGTGGTTGTGATGATTCGGGTAAGAGCACTATGGGGTATGTGTTCACAGTTGGTAAAACGGCAGTTAGTTGGATGTCTAGACTTCAGAAAAGTGTAGCTTTATCAACCACAGAAGCAGAGTATATGGCTGTAGCGGAAGCTAGTAAAGAGCTTATTTGGTTGAAGAATTTTCTAGAAGAGTTGGGCAAGAAACAGGATGATTGCGTTTTATACTGTGATAATCAGAGTGCTGTACATCTCGGAAAGAATCCGGTGTTTCATAGTCGTACGAAACACATTAATTTGAGGTATCATTTTATTCGTGATCTTGTGAATGATGGTACACTGTTGTTGAGTAAAATCCTTGGTTCGAAGAATCCTGCGGATATGTTTACTAAGGTGGTCACAACAGAAAAGTTGAAGCTTTGCATAGCTTCAACTGGCCTTCTGATGAACTGATGACAGAAGGTGTCGACTAGAGAGTTAGAGGGTTTTATTTGGTTCCTGGATTTCAATAGGTGTAGTTGAAGGGCCTTTTATCGAAAGTCTATCTGATTCGTGTTTAATCAGTGTGCGTGTCCCAATTGGTATTGGCGGTATGGAGAGGCGGATTCGACTTGATTGAAAGGGAATATTTGAGGGTTTAATAATATTTGGTTTGTCCGATCTTCAAGTGGGAGATTGTTGAGAAATGTGAATATCGTACAAAGGAATTGAAAAATTGAGATTGGAGCTGAGATCCCAATGGGATCATGATGATCCCGGTGGGAGAATTAAGAGGTTCTGGTAACAGAAGATATGATCCCGGTGGGATGGCAAAGGATCCAAGTGGGATCGTGTGCGTTGTGAGTAGATCCCGGTGGGATCTCAAGGGATCCCGGTGGGATCGCAAGGTCGGCCAGAAAACTTGATTTTCAAGACTTTCCTTTTATCGTTTGCACTATATATTGTAACCCCTACTCTTGTAAACCCTAAGCTACGAAATTAATGCAAAAAACTCTCTAGTTGGCCGTGGAGTAAAGCGATCACCCCGATCGCATATAACCACGTTATTTCCTCGTGTCAATTTACTTTTTCGTATTACTTTATCCGTTTGTTGATTTGTGTGGTTACAATTGTTCAATTGTTTGTGTTGTTTGGGCTCGTAATACTTAACAGTTTCTGGTCAGGGCCTTAGAGAGTTCTCAACGGAGATTGATTTGCTCTCTGGTTTGAAAAAACATCCAAACATATTCTCCCTTCTTGGTTTCTGCGATGAAGGCCCTGAAAGAATTCTTATTTATGCGTATGCGCATCGCGGAAGCCTCGATAGCTACCTACATCCGAATGATGAGCATTCTGCGTCTCCACTAACATGGAAGCAAAGACTAAGTATCTGCATAGACGCAGCACGTGGTTTGGATTATTTCCACAACCATGTAGCATATCATCAACGAGTACTTCCTAGAGATATTAGGAGTGGTAATATTCTCATAGATAACAACGGGAAAGCAATGATCTCGGTTCTCCATATTTCCAAATTAGGACTTCCCAACGAACAAGAAACTGTTGATCCGGACAACTTACTAACTGCGCTAACTGGATTTTATACCAGAGAGTCTGACGTTCATTCATTTGGCATCGTATTGTTTGAAGTCCTTTGTGGAAGGGTGTCCTTCCAGTCTATTCTAGAGAATAAACAATTCTTACCTGAACTGGCCCGGAGATACCATAAAATGGGAAAACTAAATCGGATTACTGATCCTACTTTGAGGAAGTACACGGACACAAACTCAGTGAAAACGTTCTCGCAGATTGCATATCAATGTTTGCTTAAAAATCCGAGTGCACGGCCCCGAATGGATTTGGTAATACATGAACTTGAGAAAGCATTGGAACTCCTGGTAAGTTAAAATTTCTTCAACAATCAACACTCGGAATCTTATTATATGTCTACATGATTAGGAAAGTTTGAGGCTTTGCATAACGCTCAATCAAGTGTCGAAAAAATTCATTTTGATCAATGAAGAATCAATACCCTGTTAAGGAAAATATAATTCACATGAAAACGTATAAATTAATTATTTATTTATTTATTATTATTATTATTATTATTATTATTATTATTATTTTTTTTTTTTTTTTATTATTATTATTTTTATTATTATTATTATTATTATTATTATTATTATTATTATTATTATTATTATTATTATTATTATTATTATTATTATTATTATTATTATTATTATTATTATTATTATTATTATTTTGATTTGAGTATAAGCAATAAGCTTTAAAAATTACTTATTTGTTACTACCCATTTTTATTCTCAAGGTTTTTATTTTTTTATTTGTCATGTTTAGGAAAACATATTTCGATCAAATGGATGTGAACAAAGAGTCAAAGATATCATATTTTACAGTTGAAATTGAATTATTAATTAATTACCTATTTGTAAAATTATGTGTTAATTAAATGGATTATTAACACCATGGCCTAGTGGTAAACGTCCGGATATTCTCACAATTAGGTGTTTACGCTTAGAACCTTACTAGCTGCAGATTTTGAGGGTGTTCAGTGAAAGGGTCAGAAATGAACACGGGGATATCACGGTTAGGTGCGTCAAAAAAGCTCATCTTTCTCGGATAATTTGAACGGAAAAACCTCTTTCATTTACCTTTACAAACTATGTGTCACTTCTAAATGCAATACATGTCCCCTTTCATGTTATTATGTGATCGTGTCATATATAAGTAATGGAATGGATACAGAAAGATAAGAAATATTCCTTCCGTCTCATTTTTATTATCCACCTTACTAATTTTATTTTTTTCAATAAAAAACGTCCACTTGCAAAAGATAACTGCTAAAAATTATTAACTTCTCCAATTTACTCTCATTTATTATTCTCAATCATTTATTTTAGAAAAAATTTATTCAAACTTACCTTGAATATAAGGCACCATTCTTCACATTTTTAAAAAAATGTGAACTTTTTAATTATGCTCTTCACTCTTATATATGTGTAGAAAATATCTAAATTATTAAGTGTGAAGAAATTGATAAATCATAATATTGTTCACACTTATAATAGTGGAAACAATATATTCACACGTGTAAGTGTGAACAAAGGTAAAAAAAAATTTACACTTAAAAGAGTAGAAATTATTTTGTGAGACTCAATTTCTTCACGCTTCCTCTTGTGTGAAGAAATTAAGTGTAACAAATGATTTTCACATTTATAAGTATGAACAAGTTTGAATTTGTTCACACTTGTAAGAGCACAAGGTGTGGTGACCCAGTTTTTACAGTGTTCTTACGGGAATGTTGTTGAAAAAGTGGGGGTGTAGAGGATGTTGAGTTTATAGTGTTCTCAAAATTTATTTTGATTTTTTTTATAAATAGTTTGTGTGTGTGAGGAATAAGAAAAATGAAGAAAAAAACAGCGTCTCATCCCGGACGGCCCTCTAGAACGCTGTCCAGAATGCCGTCCAGAAATGAACGCCGTCGCGGTGTGGGAGAATGCCGTCGGACAGTGTTCTCGAGCTAGGATTTTGACGAAAACGCTTCCACACCGTGTGCTCTAAGTGTCAACATTTTTTTTTCACAATTATAAATGTCAAGATTGTATATTTCTTCTTTCTTATTATTGTGAATACTTTATACACATTAATAAGTGTGAAAACTTGATTATATATTTCACATTTCATAAAAAAAACGTGAACAAGATGGTGTGAACAATCAACATATTTGTTGTAGTGAGGGCAAAATTGACATTCATCCAATCTATCTTAAATTCAACAATTCTAAAGGAAAATAATAGTGGGACGGATGGAGTAATTATTTTAAAAGAGTATGCATTTATTTATAGAGAACATATTTGACAATAATAGAAAAAATTGACATTATGCATGTAGTCTTTTATCATGACTTTAGGGCATATGTATAATCATCACAAGATAGCCTAGTGGTTGGAATCTTGTTATTCTCACAAGAGGTCTCAGGTTCGAACTCACTAGAAGCATATCTTAGGGTGGCCAGGGAAAGGGTCGAAAACGGTCACGGGATAATCCGGTTAGGCCGCGTTCATCTGAGTAAAAATGTTCGTCCTCCCCGGGTAACCTGAACAGGGAAAACCTCCTCCGTTTACCTGTTTTTTTTTTTTTTTTTGCATATGTATATACAAATTAATTTGATGATAACTAGGTTTGTAATGCCCGCGCTTCGCGACAGGGTAAACCAAATGTTTAGATTATATTTCTATATATTATTTTGATTTACAAATTATTCAATTATACGTTATCTTATCCTCATATGTAAATAAGAAAAATATGTGCAATGGTTTATATATATTTGCATGTAATAATTAACAAATCTTAAAACGGTAAAGTAAGCTAAAAATTTAGATTAACTAAACACTTGTAAAATTTAGCTTTTAAAAAAATATAAAAAAAGAAGGGTAAAGATTTAAGGTAGTAAACTAATTCTAACAAAACTATTATAAATATGAATATTGATAATCTTAAGCGATAAAAAAAATCTTCACAAAAAAAGGAAGGAAAAAAAAATCCCAAAGAGTATATTCATTATTCGGGAAAAAAACAGAAAAGAAATATTAATGTTACGATATGAACTTTAGTGTACTTGATAAGCTTTAAACATTCACCGTTTCACATAATTTGATTCATGTGTAACATCTTGCACTAATATTATTGTGTGTATTTATACAATTCTATATAATAAAGTATAAAACTTTACAATTTATAATGTTTGACTAATTAATATATACATATATAGTATAATGTTCGTGGTTATTGCATTGCAGTGAGCTTTTCATATAATAATATTTCATTATTGATTAAAATAGGATCTTGTTTTGTTAGTATAGTGCTATCTTTGTAAAAATACACATTTTAACGTACAAAACTAAAATCTTTATATGTAATTTTTTTAATTATTTTATTTTGAAAGTTATAAACTTGTAATCAAAGAATAATGAAAACAAAAATAATACATTTAGATATATTGTAATCAAAGTAACATAAATAATAATAGCTCTTGTATATAAGTTTAGAAAAATGCTTTTGATAAAAAAAAAAAAAAAAGATGAAAGTAAGTCTTGATCATTGGTACTCTCCTTCAAATATATAGCACTTCGACCATGTAAACAACAATGTATAGATTAAGTAGTTTTTCCCTTTAATATTTTTATTAGATGGTTAAACATCATTAAATCACAAAAAGACAATAGACTTACTATTCATAAGAGGTCACAAATTGATATTAAGGGATAATAGAAAAAATGTAGCTTATACTGTTAGGAATTTAGGACCCAAACAACGCGCACAATCGAACACAATTGTACCCACAACAATAAACGCATAACCAATTGCTAACAAAGCAATCAAACAAGCAAAACAAGATAAATAAATACGATACGAGAATGTAAACGATACAAGGATTTAACGTGGTTATGTCCAACCTCCTACTTGGAGATTGGTTTAGTCCACGGGGCCAAACCGAGAGAGTTTTCTTTATTATTTTGGTGGCTTAGGGTTTATACAATAATAGGGTTTATATATATATATATATATATATATATATATATATATATATATATATATATATATATATATATATTAAACCATACGAAAAAAACAAGTCGATGGGCATCCTTAGCCGCCTCAACTTTTAATACCAATCACGTGATCGACATTCCATTAATACAATGCCAATTAATTATCTCAGGTCATGTGACCATATCACTTTCAATTTTCGTTTCTTTTGTTCGATTTTCACACAATCTCAACAATCTCCCACTTGAAGATCAGACAAACCCAAAATTATTAAACCCTCAACAATTCCCTTTCAACCAAGTCGAATCCGCCTCTCCATACCACCAATACCAATTGGGACACGCATACTAACTAAACTCGAGTTAGATAGACTTTCGATAAAAGGCTCTTCAACTACACGTATTGAAACTGGGAATAAGACAACACCTTTGACACCCCTTTAGCAACATCTTGTTCTTAGCTCAACCAATACCGTCGAAAAAACCATCCGGGACACGCTTGTTCGACCTCACAGAATCTGAAGACTTTCGATATACAAAACTAGGACCACTCTCCGGTTATCCGCACCACCATCTTCTAGCCCAAGAAGATGCGTTAAAGTGTGCAACGACTTCAACCACAGGATTCTTTCAAGAGATACCCGTGTCCTCAACTTGTCGATTACAGCCACATCTGATCCTGCCACCGACATGTCAATGACCAACCCGTACAGAATTTTGTTCATTCGATTTTCCTTCCCAGCAATCAGATAATCGCAGATAGAACAAACCCGTAGATCATCATCAAGGTTTACCCGTGAGAACGCAGTCACAACCTTGAAAACCTACATTACAAACTTTCGCTTTCCTGCTGGTACACCGACCCAAATACATAGCTATGATTCCTATGAACACATCTTCTCCCCCCTCAACCCGCTCCCACTGTACGAATTAAAATAACAATCGTGGTTATCTGAGAAGACTCCGGTTCATAACCCATGGTCAGTCGCTAATTTATTTGCCATTGGAGAGTAAAAACAAAGATCCGAACGATCTAGTGTTACCCGGAATTCGCAAACTAAACCCGTAGAAACTGAGATCCAATTGTTGCACAGCAATCTCCAAAGCTCCCACTAGTCGCCAAACTCCCACTAGCTTCGATACTTCCTTCGGTTAACAAACTCCACCAAGAGTTCCCGACACTGTCAACAATATCCGAAAGCTCAAACATTAGGACTTACACGGTTATCCGCAGCTAACCCACTTGAAGATTTCCAATTGATTCCTCAAGAAGAATCGCTCTTTCGTTGAACCAACATCAACCAATATCCGAGCCCAGTCAAACGCGTTCTATCCAACATCTTCTATAACTAATATCTTCAAGAGTAGTAGCTCTAACCCGCCTAATCATTCCAAGAACATGGAATACTCGACCAAAATCATGGTCTCCCGTTTCAACCCGCGAGCGAAAACAAAACTCCCTCTGACACTCATCATTGTCGATTACCAAAACAGATGTGGTACCATTTATTACCCATCTACCCAACCGAGAAAACCATCCTCATGACCGTAACAAACCTCACATCTTTGAATAACCTAGTCCGTATCAATGAAGTTTCTGAGACTTTACCTCTTTACACTCGCAACGATCGCAAAAGAATGATAAACCCAAATCCAAAACCCGGATCCCAAAAAATCTCTCCGCAACCAACCAACAATCGAAACCCGATCACCGACTCCATTACCACCGCGAACAATCACTGTCATAACGTAACGGGCCTCCTGCCGTGTCGTCACGCCACAACCCACCAGACAAAACCCTAATCTTGTTCAATCCGGAAAACAACTCTTCGGGTTCGTCGCGATCTAACACAAAAAACGAGTCTATCGAACTCGATCACATGTTGCAATCAAATCCTCACCATGACATTACAATCGACCCCTCGATGATTATCCTCAACCGAATCTAGATCCACTGTGATTATCTGGCCACAATAACCCTAGCTCTCCATCCTTCAATAAAACCCTAACCATCAACAATCCATCTTGATAGTGCTTTCATCCGATATTGTTCTCAATCGCTCAACATTGAGCTCTGATACCAGTTGTTAGGAATTTAGGACCCAAACAACGCGCACAATCGAACACAATTGTACTCACAACAATAAACGCATAACCAATTGCTAACAAAGCAATCAAACAAGCAAAACAAGATAAATAAATACGATACGGGAATGTAAACGACACAAGGATTTAACGTGGTTATGTCCAACCTCCAACTTGGAGATTGGTTTAGTCCACGGGGCCAAACCGAGAGAGTTTTCTTTATTATTTTGGTGGCTTAGGGTTTATACAATAATAGGGTTACTATATATATATATATATATATATATATATATATATATATATATATATATATATATATATATATATATATATATACATATATTAAACCATACGAAAAAAAAAAGTCGATGGGCATCCTTAGCCACCTCAACTTTTGATACCAATCACGTGATCGACATTCCATTAATACAATGCCAATTAATTATCTCAGGTTACGTGACCATATTACTTTCAATTTTCGTTTCTTTTGTTCGATTTTCACACAATCTCAACATATACATGTGTCCTATCATAAGGTTATACTCTCTCCGTCCCAATATAATTGTTATACGAAAAAAAACACGCAGTTTAATAAAAATATGATCATTACTGCTTTCTTTTTCTTACTTTTTGCAGAATGACAGTTTTACCCTTAACCAATTAATTACTGCTTCTTCAATAGTTTGTAATAATAATTTCAATTAAGGTTAATATAGTAATCACGATCAAACTTCCCTATCTATTTTTAGAAGTTGACAATTAATTTGGGATGCCCATCAAAGAAAAGATGAACTATAATTATAGTACAGAGAGAGTATATAAGCTTCTAAGATGAAAGTTCAAAAAAGAATGGTAAAAAAATGAAGAATGGAGGAACCAATAGGATTGCTCTATTTCAAAAACCCATTTTCACCTTTTTTTTCAAAGTTAAATATCTCACAAACCGTATGTCTATAAATTATAAAAATTACATATTCGGAATCAGCGTCTTTTTCTCTTCGATTCTAGATCCAACAAGATATACTTTCGACAAAGTTTTTTTTTTCATTTTTATTGGATTTTAATGTGAAATCACATGTGATTTAACACACTAAAAAAAATCACACCCGCTTATATCTCCGATTAAACTTTAAATTCAAATCATTGATGATTTAAGGAGATTAAAACATGAAAAACTAAGTTGTAACCACATGCGATGGAATATCAAAGTATCAATCACATGTAATAAAAGAGTATTAAAATACGAATTTTCAAATCATTGACTATATTTATATAATTAAGTAAAAATCAAGTTGAAATCATATATGAATTATCATATTTCACTAAATTTCTCATCAAATATCAGTTTTTAGATGAAAATCATATGTGATTATATAACAAATCACATGTGATTAAATGTACAAACAACAATCACATGTGATTTTTAATGAAAACTAATGCAATTTTTAATTTTTTATTTATAACTATTAATGTGGATGAATATTAAGTTGTAATCACGTGTTAAATAACATATACCATGAATAAATAATCGTGAACAAATTTTTTATTTTTCATCATTGTAGAATTGGGTAAAAAAACGAAGAAAAAAAATTCGTCAAAAGTATAGCTTATGACATCTCTAATCGAAGAGAAAAAGACGCTGGTTCCGAATATATAATTTTTATAATTTATGGATTTACGGTTTGTGAGATAATTAACCATGAGAGTAAAAATATAATTGGGTTTTGTACACAAATGGAGCAATTTTATTGGTTCTCCCTCTTCACTTTTTTTGTATTATTAAAAGAACCCACCTCAAGCTTCTAAATGCTTACATGTTACAGTACTTTTTATATATATACCAACACGTAGTGTTTTTTACACATTATATATACTCATATAAAAATGTTGTACAAAATGTATAGATGATGTGTCACTCGTATAAATGTTTAGTGTCATTTTAGACGAGAAAGAGATGATACTGGGGGTGGGGGAGGAGGTTCCATAAACTTAAAATATTGGTAAGAATTTCAATAACTACTCAACACGTACATGAACTCAAACCGTAACAAAATCATATTCTTTGACAATTTTATATACTGTAGATGCATTTAAGCTTTTGATAGTATTGTTATGGTTTAAATTAGTTAATAAAAATGGATTTTTTAATGAATGCATTTGGATGAAGATGCATTCGGGATGCATTAATGCATTCGCGAATATCTAGATTTTCTGAATTTTTTACCGAACTAATACGTTTTCTAAACAAATTTTCGGTTCTAGTAGCATTTTGGGAAAGTTTTCAAAAGTAGTAGAATCGTGTTTCCCAAACCCGACTCTACATTTGATTAATTTTAAGAGACGGGTTTGCTAAACTAGTCTTTGACTACCATCCCATCAAAAGGACACACCACATGGCACAGTACTGTACTTGTTGTACTTTTCTGAGAGAGAAAGTAGAGTCGGGTTTGCCAAACCCGACTTTACTTTTCCATGAGAGAGAACCAACTTTGGTAAACCCGACTCTCATTTACCATTGCTTTTAATTCATATCCGAAATCCTATAACAAAATCATGTCCAATGGCTAAGATTGAAAGGTGAGATTTTTTTGGATAAGGTGTAGTTTTCTAAACCCGATTTTAACGGATAAAGTATAGTTTTGCAAACCCGACTTTAGATAGTTAAATACGTAGTCTCAGCCACATTTTCTCATATATCACAAAAAAAAAAACACTTCTTCATTCATCCGAATTTCTGCATTATTCATCCGATAATCTATCCACAAAAACATTTAATTCATCCATTAGAAAGTTTGTCATGCAAAAATTATGAATTTAAATCGTCCATTCATAGTGAATTTATATTGGGGTGGTGATATTGAATATCACAATGGTTTTATTCAAGGTGATCACACAACACGAAGAACGTCGATTGTGCTTAGGCAGAAAATTCAATATACAGATTTCGTTGATTTGGTTTACAATTATGTTGGTGCTGAGAGAGAATTTTTTAAGCTGAATTTGTTATTATGCTACCAATTTCAAGGTGTTGGTAACATTGTTGAACTTTTTGGTGATGATAGCATAGAAACTATGTATTATTTAGCTGCAAGAGATGAAGAATATTGGGGTCAAGTTCATGTAAAATTGGAACCAATATTGCCACCCCACCAAAGCGGTTTTCTGGATCATATGCGCAGTTTTGGGATATCGCAACCTATAGTTCAATCCCAACAATCAGACGATTCCATGCAATCACAACATGTGTTACATACTCAAGATTTTACACAATCTCATAATCTCATTCCATCGACATCTACAAACCCGTCTGATGTACCATATCATCACCTTAGTGATGATGGGGAAAATGTAAATAATGACAATAATGGTGGTTTTGATAATTCTGACGAAGATAGATCTGAACACAGCGATGAAACCAGAGATGCTTTTAGCGGGTCAAATGATGATGAGTCTGATCATGAAGATGATGGGGGTCAAAATCAAGTTCATCAAAGTACTGAAGTTGGTCTACCAAACACTCAAGATGATGACGATGAGAATGGCCTACCGTTTGAAGATGATGACGATATGGATATTTGGTCTCAGGCATCAAATCAAATTCGATTAGGTATGTATTTCAAAAGCAAGGCCGAACTTGTAAATGCTATCAGATTGTGGAATATTTCTCAAAATAGAGAGCTTATAGTTGTTTCCAGCTCTCCAAAATTATATAGAGCTAGATGCTACACTAGAAGCGAAAATTTTGTGTCTGTTGATGGTTCACCCCGTTGTGAATGGATGGTCTTAGCTTCAAAGAAGAAAAATAGTCATATGTGGAGAATTTCTAAATGGTCGAATGCACACAATTGTTATGGTACTGTCATTAGCAACAACAACAAAAGTCTTAAGTCCTACATGATTGCAAGTCATATCATGCATGCAATTCAGCAAGACATTGCATTTCCGGTCAAGCAGATACGAGCTTATATGAAAAATACTTTGAACGTTGACATTTCGTACCAGAAGGCATGGCACAGTAGACGGATAGCCATTGAGCATATGTATGGAACTTGGCAGAGTAACTTTGCAGAATTGCCCAAGTATATCGAAGCATTAGAACGGTCAAACCCTAGTACCATAATTCAATGGTTGCATCATCCAGCTAGTTCATCTCATACAGCAACATTCAAGTATGTCTTTTGGGCATTTGGCCCAGCTATTAAAGCATTTAGTTTTTGTCATCCTATTATTTGTGTTGATGGTACACATTTAAAAGGTTCGTACAAAGGTAAATTGCTAACCGCTGTTACAAAAGATGCCAACAATCACATTTTACCTATAGCTTATGCATTAGTTGACGAAGAAACTGTGGAAAGTTGGTGTTGGTTCTTTGAACAATTTAGGGTCTTTGTTGCAAGTGATAATAGAAGGCCACTGTGTGTTATTTCTGATAGACATAGAGGAATTATCCATGCAATGAACACTTTAGAAGACTGGCAGGAGCCAAATGCTTATCATCGTTTTTGTCTGCGACATGTTAGAAGCAATTTTATGGTTAGATTTAAGACTCAAAGCTTAAAAAGGCTTTGTTGGGCAATAGGGAGCACTACACAGAGAAGAAAGTACCAGTGGGGTATAAGAGAAATGAAAGATTTGAATGAAGATGCTTGGCAATATCTTAAAGATATTGATAAAAGTAAATGGACTCTTTATCATGACAAAAAACATCGTCGTTGGGGTAACTTGACAACAAATATTGCAGAGAGTTTAAACAACGCACTCCGTGGAGCTAGATTGTTACCTATAAGGGCTTGTATTGACTACACATTTAATCGAGCGGTGCAACAATTTAGAAAGAATAGTGAGATTGCAAGCAATTGTAATACACCGTTACCTCCGCGAATGTGGAAACTCTTCAATATTCGTGATAGACATGCACAAGAGCATGAAATAACCGAGTTTAATTTTAATGAAAGTATATACAGAGTTGTAACCCGGTTACAAACAAACGATGCTGGTGGAAATGACTATACAGTAGACTATGGGAAGCGTCAATGCACATGTGGTAAGTGGCAAATGCAAAGATTCCCTTGTTCGCATGCTATTTGTGTATGCAGGCATAGAGGTGAAAATCCAGATAGTATTGTGAACAAAGTCTACACTACTAGGACGTATCAACGTCAATATCGTTGCGATTTTACACCTCTTCCGCATGTTGATTATTGGAGGGATCCTGGGTGGAGAATTCAAGCAGATTCTTCCAAACTTAACACCCACAGAGGTAGAAGACGTTCAAGAAGATTTCGTAATGAGATGGATCAGCCAGATCGCGATGCACCCGTACAGAAACGATGTGGTATATGCAATTTAACGGGTCATAATAGAACTACTTGTACGACTTTAAATTTATAAGACTTGTTGTCTTTATTTTAATTATTGTATCATAAGTCTTGTTCTCTTTATTATTAGTGTATAACAAGGTTTTTAAATATTTGTGCATTTATTATCAATATGATTTATTATAAGATTATTATCGTTATTCCAAATAAACCTATACAAAAGTAAAATAAATAAAATAATAAAAATTATCAATACACAAATTCCTAGCACTCTCTTTATTGTGTTAGGTGGTGTGAGAGTAAACCCGTGAGCTCTTCAGTATGCTACGAGACTGTGTTATTACAGATTCACGTGAGCTCTTCAGTATGCTACGAGACTGTGTTATTACAGATTCACTCTCTTTATTGTGTTAGGTGGTGTGATGGAAGATTTTTTGCACATATTGAAAATCATCCCATCCCACCGGAAGTGATGAGATATATTAGAGAAGCCGGTTTTGGAGGAGTTATAGATGGTGGGTACCGAAAGGTCGATCATGCTTTACTAACCGCATTTATCGAGAGATGGCGGCCCGAAACCCACACTTTTCATCTACCAATTGGCGAAGTAACCGTCACGTTGCAAGACGTACAAGTGTTATGGGGTTTACCCATTAACGGTATTGTAGTGACGGGTGCAGATAATGATTTTTCGAGTGAGTTTACCGTCTCTCAATTGTGTCAAAGCATGATGGGTTTTACGCCTGATGTAGACGAATTGCATGGCAACAAAATATTGATAAAGGCTTTGGTAAAAAGGTTGCGTGTGCCGTTGGAGCACAATAATGTGGAAGATTTGATTAAAAGGGCAAGAATATATATTATGTGCTTATTGGGTGGCACAATATTTCCTGATTCTTCATTCAAATCTGTAACATTGTTATATCTTCAGAATCTAACAAATTTGAGTAGCTCTGCTCAACTTAGTTGGGGAAGTGCTGTTATTGCTTCATTGTACAGAAACTTATGTAAGGCATCAAGACGGAATGTTGTATCTACTCAAGGGCCAATGTTATTGCTACAATTGTGGATTTGGGAAAGAATTGGAGCATTTGCCCCAAGAATTGTTAGAAATAACTATAATTTTCAAACGGCATATGGTGCACGGTATGACATCCTAACTATATTAAATATCGTAAGTAGATTTTAAAGTTAGTTTGACATTAATATGAAATTTAACCTATTTATTTTTAGTTAATGATTTTGTTTTGTACTAACTTTTAGTAAACAGAATTAAATATTTTTTTAGCTAGTCACATTTATGTTGAAATTTATGTTGAATGCATGTTTTAGCTAGTCACATTTATGTTGAAATTTATGTTGAATGCATGTTTTAGTAGCTAGTCACATTTATGTAAGTCTTTGAGTTGCTTTCAACAAGATATTAATTGGCCATCGTAGTAAATGATTTAGTTTACAATTTGATTGTAGTGCATTTTTTAATATGCTATATGTATCAGTAAACTAGAATAATATAATGACCATATGTGAGAATGACCATGGCCTTTTTGTAATAATATATTGAAGGTGGTATTCGGCACTTAACTATGAGGACACACCATCACATGTGTTACGTACTTATCGTTCTGTACTCACAGACTTACAAGATTATCAGGTAAATAAAATACAATTATTATGTTGGTGCAAGATTTATTACCTAATTATATTTTAAAGTGTTTTTATATCATTTTTTGTTTGCAGTTTAATTGGAGACCATATAATGATATTCTCTATAGACTGCCAGAATGGTGTACAAATGGTCATTCATGTTGGAGAAGTGATACATTTGTAATATTTTGGGAGGTTGTTGAACCACATTTACCCAATAGGGTAATGAGACAATTTGGTTTCCTTCAACAAATTCCAGTTGTACCTTTGTTAACTCCTGAAAAACATCATGAAATGCATAAGGTGACACGCAGTGGTAGAAGGAACTTTAACTGGAGGGATATACACGCCAACTATATCAATTTTTGGAACAACCGACAACAAACTCTGGCAAACGGAGTCCCTAGTGAAAATGCATATGCTACTCCAGAATACATGTCTTGGTTTTTGGAGCGTACCCTCATTTTTGTAGCTGATAGGAGCGATCAAGAACAAAATAGTAACCAATTTCCAGATCAAGGCACCCAGTTACAAATCATGGTATATTACTTATTTTGTAATTTTTTTTATTAATTACTCTATAATTGCATATTTCTACTACTAATAAAGAACTTTAAAATATAGAGGGAGGGAATGAGTCGCATACATCACAATTCCATGAATATGATGGATAATGACCCAATAAACTCCCAGCAATATCAAAGTATTGCCGATATGACAAGACAGTATATGGGGATGACATATGGGAATGAGCGTATGAACTTTCAGACTTCTTATGTCACCGATGAGCCTTATGTGTCGGATCAATATACTATTCCTACACGACTTCAAAGGTCAAACACTCGTGCTGGTAGACAACTTCGTGATGAAATGGATCCCCCAAATACGCATGATATGGGAGGTCCGTCAAGTATGCATGAAATGGGGGGTCCGTCAACTGTGCATGAAATGGGGGGTCCGTCAAGTACACCTTATGGTACTTCATCAAACGTTCCTTTTTCAGGTGGGAATATTTTTGGGGATATGAGTAGTCAAAATTATTATACCCCGAATTTTCAAGAACAAAACCAATCTAATTTGTTTAACCAACCAAGTGAGGACTTCACGTTGTCTCCACATTTGATTCAAAATTTCCCAATATTTCCATCTCCTCAAATGGAAAGATCATGTGTAAGTCCTGTAGCATTTCGTTGGGATATTAATACGACACCGAATTTAGGAAATGATGAGACTATGGTGGAAGATCATGACGACCGTGGTGAAAATCATGAGGATGTGGTGGAACATCAGGACGAGGAGGAGAGACAAGAAGATACGGAATCTGAAGAAGAAAATATTATGGAGAGAAATGTTGCTCGTGATAGAGGAAGAAGACAAATTATCAGACCAAGTTGTGGAACACATCACCGCCGTTGATTTTTAGCAATCTTGTATTTGTCGTGTACTTTGAAAACTTATATTTTGTATCAATGTATTATCATCAATACATTTACATTTACAATTTGGGAGTTGATAGATACAACAAACAAATTAAGTCATTCACCAAACTGTACAATTGCCAGAGCACATAGTACAACACATTAAAGCATAAAGTTGGTAACCGGTTTTTTCAAGCAATGGTAAATGAGAGTCGGGTTTACCAAAGTTGGTTCTCTCTCATGGAAAAGTAAAGTCGGGTTTGGCAAACCCGACTCTACTTTCTCTCTCAGAAAAGTACAACAAGTACAGTACTGTGCCATGTGGTGTGTCCTTTTGATGGGATGGTAGTCAAAGACTAGTTTAGCAAACCCGTCTCTTAAAATTAATCAAATGTAGAGTCGGGTTTGGGAAACACGATTCTACTACTTTTGAAAACTTTCCCAAAATGCTACTAGAACCGAAAATTTGTTTAGAAAACGTATTAGTTCGGTAAAAAATTCAGATTTTCTTCATACTTCGCTCTAAAAGTCATATGCTTCTTTCTGGATCTTTTGTGATAACATTACATTTGATTTAGAACCTAATTACAAATAACAAAATTGTAAACACTTCAATATCTCTGTTAGCTCTAACTCAAGTTAATATATTGGATTAATGATTATCATTCGTAATACTATACATAGCCTTTAATAAGTTGTCTTTCACATTCATTTGTATCCCTCAATTTTTGCTTCTAATTGTTTCACTTAGATACCCGAAGAGTTTGATCACCTTCAGATCGCACTTCAAGTGATTGTCTCTGCCACCAGCAACTTTTCTGATGAAAATCTCATTCAGATTGATGAATTCGGAAAGTATTACAAGGGGCAAATGTTACGATCCGGACAATTGACTGGTATTGTTGCACGAAGGGTTGGCGATACATATGTGCAGATAGCTGGGTTCTGGAGAGAGATTTCCATGCTTTATACTCTCGACCATAAAAATATTGTCTCTATCGCTGGCTTTTGTGACGAATATGGCGAGAAGATCATCATTTACGAGCATACAGTGCATGGACATCTTGACCGGCATCTTACTGATGCAACTTTAACATGGTTACAAAGGCTGCAAATATGTTTAGGTGCTGCACGAGCGTTGGATTACCTCCATTATGATGTCATACATTGTGACATCAATAGCTCTAAAATTCTTTTAGATAAGGATTGGGAAGCCAAGTTATTTGGTTTTGAACTTTCCACGAAATATCCAGGAAGTTGGGCGCATCGCCTCCTCTCGTCTCACCACTTTAATACCTCGGACTACAGAGACCCGGCATATTTGAACACCGCAATTGTGACACCCAGATATGATGTTTTTTCCTTTGGGGTGATGTTATTTGAAGTCCTTTGTGGAAGAAAAGCAATGATTAAAGACAGTGGTGTAGATCAGTCTCTACCTGAAATGGCTAAACACTATTATGCAGAAGAAAAGTTGGATGAGATCATCGATAAGAGTCTACGGGAACAAATGGATCTTCAATCATTGAAAATATTCTCAGATGTAGCATATCAGTGCTCGGGGGAACAATTGCAACGTCCTACTATGGATCGAGTTGTCAGAGAACTGGAGGAAGCGTTAGAACATCAATGGAAACATGAAAATATGGTATCAAAGGAACACCCAGCAGATGCAGACGAGGCTACATCATCCAACCTCTTGAAGGTAATCATTCTCTTCTAGTTCGAGACTTTGAGTTGTTTGTGGAAAAATAAAACCGATTTATCCTCAGGACATCAAACAGATTTTAAGTTTTTAATCATTCCTTTGGGGTGATGTTACTTTTTTAATTATTGTTTTTATTTAATTATATTATTGTTTTTGTACTCCCTCCGTCCCGAATTTATAGTTCATCTTTCCATTTTGGGATGTCCCAATTTTATTGTCCACTTTGTACTTTGAACCAATCAAAACATTTGAATGTGGTGAGAGATTAAATCTTATTGGTTGTATAGTACGACCAGTACACTTTTCTTAAACTGCGTGTTTTTTGTCTGGGGACAATAAAATTGGGACGGAGGGAGTATTATTTTGTATTCTTTAGTTTTATTTTATTTTTGTGTTGGTGAATGTATTTTGATTTACTATGTGTTTGTATTTAATATTTAATTTGTTTTAAAAAAAATTAATAAAATAATCACAAGAACACTTAACTGAACACTAAACCTCAAGATTAACCATTACCCCACTTTTCTGCTTCAGTGTTATGGTTCAGTGTTTTCAAGAACACTGAACTGAACACTGAAACTCCATCAAGCGCTCCCTGTGCTCTTATAATGTAGGTGCAATTTGAATAGCTTCTAAATCAGTACCTTATTAACATACCGTAAATATCAAATACGGAGTACTATAAATTATAATCTATTTGCACATTCTTAGAGAATGTGTCACTTTTCGACTTGTTCGTCTGATGCAAGGTATTTTTTGTAAGCAGATGCTACAAGTTCTGTCGACCACTAATTTGCCATGGATAATAAGAGATGGAATCTAAATTTCAATTTCATTCAATTCCATGTAGTTCGTTGAACCAAACATGGCCTAAATGATTTTTCTTGAATCCTACTAAATGGTTTTCATTCAATTCCATTTTTTTTTACTTTTTTATTTATTTTTAACATAAAAATTTGTGGTGTAGTGGACAGTTTTCTAAACAGTAATCTAAACAGTGTTCTTGACAGAATTCTGGAGTCAAATACACTAATCCACTCATCATACCACTAATGTATTAGTTTAATGGTATGGTGTGCAAAAAAAATTGGTATGGTTAGATGGTCATTTTTCTTAGGATAATTTATTTTATTTTTATTATTATTTTAATTCCCTTTTAGTCATCATTGAGATATGTAAATTAGTCAACTCAACACTCAACAGATAGTACCTGGCTAGATATATTTCAAAAATTAAAATGGATAAAACCTTCGAAAAATCGATGGAGTGAAAGGTGGTCCCGTTTTCCAGCCTGGGACCCGCGTGAACATGTTGGTCATACTAAATCACCAATTTCTTTCCATTTCGGTTTGTTGGATAAAAATGTGATTTAAAATTGATTTATAGTTTTATACCAACCCTCACAATTAATACTCCGTCGTCCCGTTTCTATGGTCCAGTATTCCTTTTTGGAATGTCCCAATTTAATTGTCCACTTCCATAAATAGATAAGAATAATGAGATAAAGTTCATTTTTTCCCCCTAATTTATATATGTAAGACAAAAAGGTAGGCAAAAAGTAAAGGGTAAAACTGTCTTCTTACCAAAAAGTAAGAGAGATGGTGATGTTTTCTTAAACTGCGTGTTTTTTGTCTGGGGACAATAAAATTGGGACAGAGGGAGTAAAATATAAAATATATTGTTGACCGCGCATATTGCATTCCCGTTTACCCAAAAGAAACTAAGGTTAACTTGCAAGGTCATGATGATAAATTTTCTCGTGATTTTTGTGGACACGATGAAAATTCTAAAACAATATTGATTTAAGTTAAAATATTTTGGATGCATCGTTTAACTAAAAGGTTATACATTTGAATACTCCCTCTGTCACATTACAAGTGTCCACGTTATTATTTTGGGTTGTCCCAAATAAGTGTTCACTTTCATGTTTCAACCAATCGAAAGAGACTTTAGTGGGTAGATATGTTATTTGATCGGTGGAAAGTGTAGTTAGTGAAGAATCCTAAAACTGTTTCCAAAGTCAAAATAAACATTTTGACTGTGACGGAGGGAGTATTGTTTTAAACATGAAAGTTGTGACACCCCGCAAATTTGAACGCAATTATAAACGTAATTTGCATGCATTATTAGGCTAATTCCCTGCTTGAGTGAATTCACAACACATTTTAGAGGTAAGTCTAGCAAAGCCCAACTAGTTAAAACGCATAGTATTACTTGTTTGTAATTAGATGCAATTACATACGAAACGATTTGAACAAACGCGACAAAATATACGACTGTTTGTGAACAAATTTATTTAATAAAACGAAATTATTAAATAACGTTATTAACAATTAAATATTATCTTGATAATATTTACAAAGTATTTTATAACGTAAAACGTTTATTTCGCAAACTGAAATGAAATAAAGTTAAAATTTTATAAATTTAACTAAATTATTATAATAAAATATGTCAACTAAACACAATCTAAAAAGGTATTTAAAATATTACCAATTCAAAATAATTTAATAAATAACGATCGGGTAAACGAACACGGGTAAAATACCGCAATACGGGACAAAGTCCCCTCCTCTTTTTGGAGACCACAAAATCAGCCCCACCACCACCATCTTCACTTCATTTTCAACTTCACTCTCTCTCTCTACCTCTCATCTTTCTCTCCACCTTCTCTCTAAAATACCCAACAAAACTCACAAAAACTACTACGAAAACACGATAAATCACCATACTCCTTTAGGGAAAAACGATCACCGCGATGAGAGCTACAATTCTACCTTCTCGGATTTTCACGGCATTAACTTTGTAAGATCCCGACAATCCCGTAAACTATTAGATTTCGGAGTTTTCTCTGATATTTCGTGTTCAATATACTTAATATAACATGCTTTAGTGTTCCATACAACTGGAAATGTCCAGATCGAAGCTTAAATCTCGTTTTTACAAACCGATCCACGAACAGTCCGTAACGCCGCATCTGGCTTGGGCCAATTGCGACGTCGGTCACAACGTCGCAAAACATATCACCATGTCGCATACTGCGACGTCACCTTTAACGTCGCATTAAATTGCGAAGTCGCACATACCGACGTCGACCCTTACGTCGCACTAGACCCTGACGTCGCATATAGCGACATAAGCGCCTACGTCGCACGCAACGTCGTACGCGACGTCGCACTTAACGTCGCAGGTTCCAGACTCTTAAAAACACATGATTCACTAAGTATTTTACCACTTGATTTTACCCCGAAACGAAATTTCGAATGCGTTTTTGCTTAAACAATATAGTAGAAATAAAAATTTTCCAAGCTGACTTGGCAGCTCGACCCCAACCAGGGGCTTTGCCCCTTGGACCCCACCAGGGGTTGCCACCCCTTGGACCCCGCTACCAGGGGCGCTGCCCCCGGACCCCCGTATTCAATTTCGTAATTTATAGAAATGCAACGAAACAAAACATAATTATACTTTTTGAAATTATGATTTCAACTATCACCAACGAGTCGTATACATTTTTACAAATACGAAGTACAAACGTAAACATTTAAACGAACGAACGACTTGGACGTGACTTGGTTGTACGAACATTAGCATGGATGATTAACTTAGACATTCACATACTTATTTAATCTCATACGTTTAGGACGTTAGGAGATTCTGGACTATACTTGGGCTTTAGGCTTTGCTAGCACTCGCACTACTACTTAACTCAACAGGTGAGTTCACAGCCCCTACTTTTACTGATTTAACTGCTTTTGAACAGGGTTGGAAAACATAATCAACTGTTTTATTAATTGCCATAACTGCTTTTATCACATGATTGCATACGTGTTTACTCGAATTATTAGAGTACTTTGAACTACTGAACTGTTGTGCAACTACTGTTTATGAAATAACATTATCATACTATAAACTAAACAAACATGATAAACTAATTGACAAAACTGTTTTACTAGACCGGAGAACGACCGGTTAACTGTTTTATTCGACCGGAGAACGACCGGTACTTTTTATGAAAATGCTGGAGAACGACCAGCTACGTATTTTAGTGCCAGAGAACGACTGGCCAAGTGGACTGGAGAACGACCCGTGCGTATCTGGACCGAAGAACGACCGGTGCGTATTTCGCTGGAGAACGACCAGCAGTGTTTGGACGGGAGAACGACCCGTGCGTATTTGACCGGAGAACGACCGGTACTGTTTGTAAAACGCTGGAGAACGACCAGCAACGTGTTTTAAACCATATTTTGGGTAACATCCCACGTAAACTGGAACTTTGGACGAACAACCCACTAAACTTATGCTTGAATAACATTCCACAAAACTTTACTTGACGGTTATGGCAATACTATTTGTGAACATATTGATTTCAACAACGGTGCTTACAAACTTGATTCAACTATTGCAAACATAAAACCTGTGAATTCACTCAATCTAGTTGTTGACTTTTACTATGTTTTTCAGGGAATTAGCAGCACGTAAGATCCGCCCGCCCACGGAACTCTAGGCGACCCGTGAAGCTTTAGGATGCCAACTTTTTGACAACTGGATTTCTTTTGTATAACTAAAGCTGTTTTAGTCATATTTACGAAATCTACTTTTGTAAACTTGATAACTTTTTATAACTTACGATTTGATAAATCGTAAACTTGTAACTATTACATTTGGCATCTTAATATATTATGTTCTGTTGTAATCATAAGCTCTGATACGTATGCATGTACCGTATATTGTGGCACTCTCCATACTTAACTAAATGCTTCCGCTAATCTAAATCAACGAATTTGAGGGTGTTACAAAAGTATGGCGAAAATTTAATTCCCAAAACAACGAAGGAGGTTAGCATGTTGACGTTCTGGCGGGGTTTTTGCATAATAAATATAGTATAAAATCACAACTAAATAATCTTTCCTTTTGTCCCGATAATAGCCTAGTGATGGGGACATTGTAGCGTAAAGACAACGACCATAAGTTCAATCTCCATCGGTTTCATGTTTCTTTAACCACGGGTGACGCGATTTGCCTCTCATATGTCGGTCGGAGGGCAGCAGAGGGTCAGTTTACCTTTTTTTATAATCTTAAAAATGTATAAGTGGTCAGACACCCCTTACAAAGTTTCAAATTACGTACACATTTTTCTTAGAGATACTGATCAAGCATAAAAATGAGCTTGAGTGCAGGTGGGTTTGGATTGATTCGTTACTCTCCTGTGGATTACGTGGATAACCCTTAAACTTGTACTGAACAAAGCAAAGGGTGGTGTGAATCGGTTTGAAAAAGATAAGTTTGTTATCTTCTTTTGATTAGGGTTTAGGGTTTGTGAATGAAGGGTATATTTGGAGGTGCTTGGAGGCTAATGATGCACATACCCTTATATTTATAGGGTGGCAATGATACATCGACTTGATGAGCAAGTTTTGTCACGTGGCACCATCTGGTGGTGCCAATTAACGGATGCAGCACATTTGCCGTTACGTGTGGTCCCCCTGTGCTGACGTGGACCAATGGGCTTGAAGGAATTCGGACCTTGTCTACGTCTGGGAGACCACCACTACTAGTGGTAGTATAATAGTACAAGGTGGTCCCATATCTTGAGGACATAAACTTTAACTTGGTGGACGGTGGACCTGAACATATCTTGGGCCTGATTATTGGGTCCCTGTTACCCTGTATGATTGTTTCTGGGCCTGACAAGCCTTACTGTTAGCGAGCCTAATAACAACCTTGTTACATGATACATGATTAGATACTAATGACATTTTAAACTTTTTGTCTACTCAAAAATGTATAAGAAAAAGAAAAAAATAAATCGTTTTGACCCTTCATTTTAATTTCGAGATCCGTCCTTGATTATAATAGCTTGTGAATTGTATCCCGTTAATTTCTTAGAGTTTTGATTCTAATTGTACTTGTGGGCGAACATATTTTTCAGAATATATGTAATATGTAATATAGAGTCATTTCTTTCCTAATAAATTTATTATTAAGTCGTGTGATAACGTGTATTGAGCTTATACATCTCATATGTATAGTTGAACAATAAAAAATAACTTGCTCAAATACTTAAAGGTGTCCACCGAAAAAGAAAACTCCATATTAATTAAGTAATCAATTGGAAACTTGAATACAATTGATGATCTAACTACTATTTTTTTATTTTTTTTTTTGAAAGGCATCTAACTACTATTTTTGATTAAGCCGTGTCCTCTTAAAACTGTATTTAAAGTGGGTCAAATAATTTAACTCATTTGACTCTAAAGCATGTGTCAACTTTAGTCCCTACAAGATTAAATGGTCAGTTGTGCCCCAATTTTTAAGTGTTTCTACTTGCATAGTTACATCTATTGACATACGACTAATTTATAAAGTGAAAATCAAAGATGTTATTAACAATATGTGTTAACGACCAAAGTTAGGGATACAATATGTACATATAGATAAACTTAAATGGTTAAACATTATATTTAAGTAAACTTTTTCCATATGATTAGTTAACAACACACTATTGAATATTGATATACTTTATATATCCTGGTAATATTATTATCAAAAACCTTTACATTGCCAATTCCATCATACATTTGCATTTTGCACCCCAATATAACGTAAGAGGTTAAAGGGTGTGAAAATGGAAGGACATTATCATATTGTTGTAACATTTACCGGTCATAAATCAATGACTTTACCATGGCATAGTGACATTATTGTGAACTGTGGTGTTTTCTTTGTTTTATCGTTTGTTTTGAAGTAATGTTTTGAAATTGGCTAGGTAGAAATGAGACTTTGTTTATCGAGTGGATAAGAATTAATTGATTTATTTTTCGAAATTGCTGCCAATTTTGTTATATATTCCAGGTGATTATTGAAGGATTGAGTTGCTGATAAGATAAAAGAAAAAAAATTCAAAGTGAAAATCGACTTCCATTTACGCATTCGTATTCTCGTCGTTTCCTTGGAAATATACGAGTAATTAAAGAGAAATACTAGAATCACACAAATTTCCCCAAAAAAAAAATCACAATCTGATGTGGATGATGAGATGCCTAATTACATTCAAGTTTTGTTTCTCTCTCATGCTTCTCTATCCATATGTTATTGGTTCACATCATTTTGTGATTTTTTTTTTGTAAAATTTGTGTGATTCTATCCTTGTAATCTTATAATTGTATAATTGTATAGTTACCCTTATTCAAAGAGGCATCTATATTACTATTTTACATCTTTACTCCCTGCATTTTGAAATATGGTCTCATTGATGAATGCGGGTTTGAACAAGAAAATCAATTAACGGGTAAAACAAAATTTGATGTTACGAAGATTTATTTTAAACATAAAATCTTCAAAACCCTGCATAAAATCTTCGATTACTTCATAATGTGTTGAAAAAGAAAATACTACGTAATAAATAATAACGACTCTCATTTGTAACTTCTTGAATAGTTTAAGGGTAACTATTGAAAACTTTCATATTCGAATGTCAATATAAAAATTAAAAATACTACAGTATTATCGTTAAAAACGTTAAGCGCCCCCACTCCCATCATCTACCCACTCTCCTTCACCGCAGTCTCCGGCAACCGCCGCCGCCGCCGCCGCCCTCCTCCTCCCATATCCTTCTCTCTTTAAAATACATACACACATTCATTAATCATTATTCTCATCCATCACAACTTTGAAGTGACAATAGTAGGTTTTACCTAAAAAACTTTCCAGGTACAGCCACCTTATTTTTGCTAATCCACTTTTTTACCTTTTGAAATTATTATTATTACTTTCTTACTTAAACCTTAACCTTTATAGGGTTTTTTTTTACAATCTAAAAAAGTTGCATGATTTGAATTTTTTTTGCTTTCTTTTTTCTTCAATTGGATTACACAGTGGAAGAATCAAGAATGAGGTTTCAGATCCTGCGGAATATGTTTCAGGTCAGTTTATTCTTTATTTATTTATTCAACTTTACAGTATTCTCAGATTATTATTATTATTTCTTTTTGTGCTTCTTTTTTGTTTGTATTTGTGTGTTTTACATTGTACTCAAATAGTTATAGTTGCAAAAGAGAACAATTGTATTGATATAAAATATTAAAAATCTAACTCTAAAATTGGGGAGTTTGGTAGTTTCTGTTTGAATTTTCAGAAGTTGAAACCCTAATTGTACGGACTGATGTATGATAAATCATGATCAGTTTTTTTTTTTCCCTCATCTATAATTATGATTGTTTATGAAGCATGTGATAGCTTTCAGTTGGGATTAAATTTAAAAATAGGTTGATTTGAGCTGAAGAAAAAGTGTGGTTGGCTGAAAAGCAAACTATCAACTTCCAAAAGATTCAAAAGGGTGGAATTTTTATTCGATTCTTTACTCCTTTATAGCTAAAAAATACCATGAAATCATTTTAACTTTTGTGTGTATCATATTGGATATGATATCAGTTAGCAATTAATGCTGCAATGGCTGTTTTTTTTTTTTTTTTTTGTACCTTTGCAATATGATCGAACCACGTACAACTAATTGTCTTCTTGTAATTGTGGCGTAAATATATAATATAACATAATGGGTCAAAATTCTTTTGGAGATGTCTTTCTGCTGAAATTGCAGTGACTTATATAAATCTGATAGCTGATTACTTTTAGGCATGATGATAACTTGACAAATTTCCTGTTTTTTGTTAGACAATTACTGTCACATGTGATCAAGAGGCTTGTTTCACTTTGGCATATGAGTAAAGTGTTAAAATTTAAATATATATAAGTCTGATAGTCTTGGCAAAGGTATATGTTTTAACCCTGTTCCATTGCGTGTTACAACTTGGTCACTTTACTACCAATTTATTTTGATTAGCCTATTACCTCATTACCTCATACATATGAATATGATCCACCTTTTCCCCACTACTCTTAATAAGCACTAAAATAGTATCTATCACAAGGTCAAACAAGTCAACTGGCTTCCGTTTTTGGCGGGAATCTTTGTGGTCGGTCATATGATTTTATACCTTATATTCAAAGGGGCAGCAGCAGGGGAGAGTTGAGGAAGATTTGTTCTACATGCAGTCTTATGGAAGAAGGGTGGCTAGAATTCACTTGCATGACTGGCTTATATTGATGCTACTTGTTGTCATTGAGATTGGCCTAAATATTATACACCCGTTTTATCGTTTTGTGGGCAAGGATATGATGACTGACCTAAAATACCCAATGAAGTCAAACACCGTTCCTATATGGGCGGTACCCGTGAGTTCTTTTTCATTTCTGTATACACTAGATAAAATCGGTTTGAATTGTTATCATATATGATTTCCACAATATTGTTTTGGTTTACAGATTTATGCCGTGTTGTTGCCTATTGTTGTTTTTCTGTTTATCTATTTCAAAAGGAGAGATGTATATGATCTACACCATGCAGTTCTAGGTAACCATTTCATGACCTTTTTCTTTTTTGTAGTTTGGCTTTAAAGCATACATGCTCGACTAATCATTATCATTTAATTTTCTCTGTAGGTCTCTTATATTCTGTACTATTAACTGGCGTCCTGACAGATGCTATAAAAGATGCCACTGGACGGCCTAGACCTGATTTCTTTTGGCGTTGCTTTCCTGATGGAATTGATGTAACTAACTTTGTTTTTTTATAAGTGCAAATAACGTTTTTCCATATGCTACAACTATTCAATGTGTTAAAAGATGTTTTTTTTTTTTTTCTTTTTCACATCTATTTCATGCTACTATGTTGAATTAGTGAGTTGTAGAATTTTGAAACTAATAAAGGATTTTTAGAGTTCTTATTATGGTTCTATTCTTGCTATGACGTTGCAGAAATATGATCGTTGGGGCAACGTTGTCTGTAGTGGTATCGATAGTGATATTAGAGAAGGCCATAAGAGTTTCCCAAGTGGTCATTCTTCATGTAAGATTCTATCGATTTTTCGTAAATAATATGAAATTAGAACTGATATGTTTGAACGTCGAATGCCTTAATAGATGATTTTCCCTTTTGTTTATCATTTCATCATACTAAAAAATCTAGGATGTTTTGTAGGGTCCTTCGCCGGCCTAGGGTTTTTGGCACTGTACTTAGCTGGAAAAATCAAAGTATTTGATCGTGGGGGTCATGTGGCAAAACTTTGCATTGTTTTCCTCCCCCTTCTTATGGCTTCTCTTGTAGCTGTTTCTCGAGTGGATGACTACTGGCACCATTGGCAAGATGTATTTGCTGGTGGTATTCTAGGTTTGTTTCAATATTTAACATAATTGCACAATCGTTTTGACTTGCATAGAAGTGGCAATTTTGGATCCATTTACTTATCAATGAGTCGATTCAGGTTATCTTTTATCTCTAAATATTTCAAATAAAAAGTTACATAAAAGAGAAACCAGAAGACGGGTCGAAAATTACTGAATGTGCAATATAAATGCATAATTATTCCTATATAATTTTAATTAAAAAAATAGATCATTCTTGATAGTGTGATATGTTATTTGTAATCACATTTGACACGCTAACTTATTTTGAAGAAAGACACACTACTTGGAGAAATAGTGTTTTAGGTCAACCCAACCTGTCTCGTCCTGTTACCCACACCACTTGCTTTGCAACCGTTGTACTTGTTTATGCTTATAACTCTGTCGTTCATTTACAGGTCTCACTGTTGCCACATTTTGCTATCTGCAGTTCTTTCCAGCTCCATATCACACTGAAGGTAGTTTGTCATGTGTTTTTGTAACCTGTGAGACCTGTATTGGTAAATTTTAGTAACTTAATTTTTGCTGCTTCAGGGTGGGGTCCATATGCTTATTTCCGAGCACTTGAAGAGGTGCGTTCTAATAGAAGGGTAAATCACCCTGGAGGTGAAGTTGGTACGAACCAACAATCTGCGCAGAACATTCATGGGCTCGGGCTGCTTTCTTTGGATTACCAACCCAATTCCTTGCAAAATGATGTAGAATCTGGAAAACTATGATACAGTATTTGTTTAAAAATCTGGTAAGTTTTAGTAGCTATTAGCTTTCTTGATTGAGTTCTTGTGCATGAATCTGGCTTGAGACTTGTAGATGAAATTCTTAATGAACAGTAAATATTGTAGATCCTGGATGGTATGTGATCGTGTGAAAAAAGGTTGTAAACTTGTTTCGAGACTTTTCATTGCTTTTAATGATTTTCGGATCAGAAACTTGCAGCATTCAAGGTTTGTCACGCGCTACTGATAAGCCTTTAGCATTGCAGTATACGAAGTATATTTTAGTTACTACCTGCCAATACAGTGGTTGTGTTTGTTCAAGTCTTGATTCGGACAATGCTGACATTTGTGTGAGTTTGTTGCAAGACGAAAAGGAAGTAAAAAAAGAAAAAAAAAGTTACATTTAAGTAAAAAAAGTTCATTAGCATTTACATTTTTGTATTATTATATAAGAAAAAGACAGTAATAATTTGATGGATTGTCATGAATTTAAGACTACTTTGATTACTTTCTTGAGAAACCAACTTGAATAAGAACGATATTTGATAAACTGACAGTGACACATATACTACACATGTCATGTAAACGTGTAGATTAGCCAAAGATGTAACACTACTTAAGTAATGTGCACGAGTTTAATGCGTGGGAATTGGGATGTTGTCATGTATGTTTACATGTTTGTTTTAATCCTCAATACATATACATATTTTATTCCTTTGATACAACAAAATTTTAGATGAATATGTGTTTATTAAACATTTATTTATTATTTATACCATATGAACAAATATGTTAGGCCATTTAATATGAATGCATCATACACAACTACACAAGCATAAGCATATCTACAAACATTTAAGCATGATCCGAATTAAGTGCTATGATTATTTCGATTTAACAAGAATATATCTAGCTAGAGTCTTTTACTTTGAAATTCACATGGTTTCATACTTATATAGAGAAATTATCTTTAAATCTTATATAATACAAGTATATATCAAACAGAAAACTATCAAAAATCTAGAACGAATACCATATACACCATGTCAACTAGTTTCATTTTGGTTCAATTAAAACTCGTGTCGATAAACGCCTTTTTAGGTTTTTCATAATCGGATCATGTGTCAATAAACACTTTTTAGGTTTGTTTATAATCTGATCACGCTCGACTAGCGTCATTACATTTCTCACGTCAAATCAAAGTTGACCAAAGATGAGAGTAAGCGAGTGAAAATGAGGCTGGTGGCTTAGTCTATCGAATGGGGAGATTCATGCTAATATGTGTCGTCTAACCCAACCATGGACTCTTTCGTACCAACACGACCTATTTGGCTTTCTAGCACTCAACTAAGATGACCACGCTTCTTTTATAAAGTTACTAGCCCTTAAATCCGTGTATACACACGGGGTTATGTAAGGTAAAATTAAAATTTTTTAGTATCGAATTTTTTGTTAAACATTAGTTAATTTTGTGATTAAAAGTAAGGATATAATTGAAAGAGGAGAAAAATAAATTAATAATCCATATGCGATTGTTGGTAAGAAAAAAATAGAAATCCTAAATATAGTTAAGGGTTAAGTACATAAAAATGTAATTATTTATGGTCTGATGTTCATTGTATGCAAGAAAGTATTTGGACCTCCATTGTGTGTAACAAACTTTCAATTTGTTCCTATTGTATGTATTTAGGTGACGTGGGAACGTATAATGATGCCACGTGTAACTTATACAGTGGACACTTACGTAAAAATACCAAAAGTTGCATACAATGGCACTGAATTGAAAGTTTATTACACACAATGGAGGTCCAAATACTTTCTTGCATACAATGAACATCAGACCATAAATAATTACATTTTTATGTACTTAACCCTATAGTTAAATAGCTACCATCCTATATTTAATTATTATTATAATTATTATTATAATTATTATTATATTATATTATTGAATTTGATTAGGATTATATAATTGGTCAAGTTAGACAATTTGAATTTGATTAGGATTAAGATTATGAAATAAATAATTATGATGTCATCATTTTCCTAAATTTTAGCAATTTGATAGAATTAGACAATTTGATTGGCTAATTCAATATTTGATGATATCATCATGTGATTCTTATATATAATTTAAGATGCTTTTGCATCGTTATGTATCTTTTATGAAGTCAAGTTTGACTAACGCCGTTACGTTTCTTTAATTAAATTACGTTCGACTAACGTCGTTACGCTTCAATCAATCAAATCAAACTCGGATCGAAAACCGGTTCGGATTTTAAGACATTATCGGATCTTTAAACACATTATAATCTCACACTTAACCAAACCCTAAATTGTGACCAATAAAACAATTTTCCTACATTACAAAAATAAAAACCCTAATATTTCTCTTCACAAAATTCACCATGGCCATTGAACGGGGAAAGGACTCGCCGTTATCCCCTACATCGATCGCACTTAACAACGTCAACGGTAACGGAATCGGACTTGCGCCGTCAAACGCAAACTACCGTCTCCGATTAAACCCTAATCAAGACCATAGGGCGGACAATTATGACGATTTAGGAATGGAATTCACTCCATTGCTTTTCAGCTCTCTTGAACGATATTTGCCGCCAAATCTTCTAGATGTTTCTAGAGATGCAAAATATCGATACATGCGCGATATATTGCGTCGTTATTCTACTGAAGGAGAACGTATTCGAGTAAGAAATTATCATCGTATATATATTATATATGTATATGTATATTTAAGTTTATATGTATTTGTCTTATGAATAATTTATTGCTGCATTGTTTGAATTAGGTTTGAATTATGAACTGTTATTTGATTTGATTGCTTACATGAACTAGCGAGGCTTGAATTGTGTAAACCGTGTGAATTTTTTAATGAATTGTGCTTAAAAACTAGTGAAGCTTTATATAAAATCGACTATTCAGTTAAATGTATAAAAATTAGATGCCTTTACGTATAAAATATCCTAATTCATATGTATTTCTTTATGATTCAACTTCTGCTGCATTGTTTAAAGCAGGTTTGAGTTATGAAATGTTTTATGATTTGATTGCTTAATCTGTGAAGCTTGAATTATGTAAACTGTGTGTATTTTACAGATAAATTGTGCTTAAAAACTATGTGAAAGCTTATTAAATATTACAATTCAGCTAAAAATGTAAAATTAGATACCTTTGCGATATACTGCGTCGGAAAAACATAGTCGAGCAACCATCTGTAATTAGATACCTTTCAGATGAATTGCGCCTACAAACTGTGTTAAACTTTATATAATTTTCATATTACAGTTTTTTAATGCTTTTCATAGTTGTTAATCATCTTTTAATTTATTTTCGCTCATTTTGAACAGGAACAGAAGCACAAAGAGTATAGGCAAAAAATTGTATCCAATTATCAGGTAAATTGCATGTGATATCTCAAATAGAAAGCGAAGGCCCTTTACTGGTTAATGTTTTCTTAGTGGAACGATCAACAAGCTGGATTATAATGTACCTTTCTAGATCGTGATAAATGTTTATTTTGAAATGGAAATTGATATGCATGTCTTGTTTTCTGTTAGCCTCTGTACAGGGAACTTTATACAATGAATCCTTCAATGTTTTTCGTGCCATCGTTCTTGAAGGCATTCAATGCTAATGATAAGGACAGAGATAAAAGTATTAAAAGCATAATGTCTGAACCCACTCCAGGAGTATATACATGTGATATGCTACAGCCGCGTTTTTGTGAAATGTTGCTTAGTGAGGTAAAAACTACCTCTGGTTTTCTCACTTTGTCATTGGCATGTAGTTTAGTTTCTATGTTTTCTTATCAGGTTGTGATTGCTTAGGTAGAAAATTTCGAAAAGTGGGTCCATGAAACAAAATTCAGAATCATGCGACCAAATACAATGAATAAGTTTGGTGCTGTTCTTGATGATTTTGGCATGGAAGGCACGCTTGACAAGTTGATGGAAGATTTCATACGCCATATCTCAAAAAGTAAGTTAAGAATTAGCATTAAACGAAATAATCTACAAGTTTTTTTTACGTTTATATGTTTTTCTATAATCTGTGCAGTTTTCTTTCCTGATGTTGGTGGATATTCTCTTGATTCCCATCATGGATTTGTGGTTGAGTATGGAATGGATAGAGATGTTGAACTTGGTATGTAATAACTTCAGTTTATGTGTTTGATAATGTTAATATTGTTATTATTACATCTGTCAAAATTCTTGACACCTTTTAATATGATTAATAACACTTGTATATCTCATTCCTAAGGTTTTCATGTGGATGACTCGGAAGTCACCCTGAATGTATGCTTGGGCAAACAGTTTACTGGTGGGGAGTTGTTTTTCAGAGGGGTGCGATGTGAGAAACATGTGAATAGTGAAACACATCCCGAGGTACGTGAATATCTTCTGTGATTTTTTTTTTTCAGTTCAGTAATATTTCTAATTGACATTTATATAAATTCACAGGAAAGTTTTGATTACACTCATTCCCCTGGGCGTGCAATAATTCACCGTGGTCGTCATCGACATGGTGCCAGAGCCACCACATCTGGGCATAGAATCAATTTACTGCTGTGGTGCAGAAGGTATGTCGTTTTTCAATTTGGCTACTTTTTTATTCGTGTCCTCTTTTATAGTTACTGAATACGATTTTTTTTAATAAATTTTTTTGTTTGTTTTTATTTGCAGTTCTGTACATAGAGAGTTGAAAAAACACAAAAAGGATTTTTTAAGCTTTTGTGGTGAGTGCAAAAGGGAGAAGAAAGGAAGGCTTCTTCAGTGTATGGCTGCAAGGAAAAAGGTATTATTTCTTTCTTTTTTTGTCAACCTCCTTCTAGAGGATTATACGGAGTATAATTTAATGTTTTGTCTCTTTATGATGGTATCAGGAGTTGCTTGTAACTGAAGGAGACGCTGCTTCTTAAATCTTCGTTATAATATCTTGAACTTGGTTTATTTTCACCATGTTGCAACATCGTTGTACATTCAGGTTTCTTTCACTTGAATCGAACCACATGTTTTTCCTACTGACTTCCGTCTTTTTTATGGTTTCAAATATGTCCTTGTGATGGGATGTTTTTCTATTATACTTAGAACCTATGTCTTATGATGGAATGTTGTTTATTAGAACATAAAATGTATGTTTTGTGCATATGTTCCTGTTTCAGGGACTAGTTGTATACTTGCATCCATCTCCCTTTTAAACTTGAGCCAAGGTTAGTGTCCATTTTTAGGGTTTATGGCTTCCTGAAACCATCAAAGTGGAACCAGCAACATTTTGTTTGCGTATTGGTCCTTTGTTTGGTTTAGTCTGCTCTATATTTTGATTGAAGATGAACACAACCTGAATTGACATCTAGGCTTGAATTGACAAACCTATTGAAATAGAGTGGATTTTGGTTTAAAATGTATTTTAGGTTAGATTTGAGTTGATTTGTAGTCGCATTTCTAAACGTTAACGTGGTAGAAAATGTGTTCTTGGATCCGTAGGATTGGAAGCTACTCTAGGCTAATTGTCACGTTTTTAGTTATCTTCTTAGCAGTCTGACGAGTTGGTATGCAGCATATCCTCATCATTGTTTTTCGTGTATTGTACTCGTTGGATGGAAATGGTGACTTCATTAATGTTGATGGTTATCAAAGGTTTTACAAAAATAAATGATTGATTTAATAGAGGGAAAGTACAATTTGTTGTAGAATATTCATTGCTTCAATCGTTAGAGCACAATGAGTGTTCTGATTCTAAGTTCGGTGTTAACTTTCAACTCTTTGTTTAACATCAAATATGGTTTTTGTGGGAGTGGTTCAATGTTGTTAAACTTGGTGCGAAGAGTGGCACACAATTTTTTGTTAAACCAATGAAAATAAAGGAAAAGAAATAAAAATAAGGTGAACATTGGTTGAACCAGCATATATTTCTCAACCATGGCCTTTAATGCACGGCGTAATTGCGTAAACACCTTGAGGGGAGTGGTTAACCTCAGCCAGGCTGCGTCAAAGGCGATTAACCTTGACCACATGACCCCACTCACCTTGCTCTTCTCATCACGATTAACCTTGACCACATGACCCTACTCACCTTGCTCTTGTCATCACGATTAACCTTGACGACATGACCTTACTCACCTTGCTCTTATTGATGACAAACGTTGTTTGATTAGGATTCTAATTATATAAAAGTATATATATATATATATATATATATATATATATATATATATATATATATATATATATGGGAAGGACCAAGAGGGAAGCAATTTTTTGGGGGAAGTAGGGAAGTGTAATATTCATCACGGAGCATCTTAACTTTGCCAATACAAATATCAAAGATAAAATTAAATTTACTCGTATATAGTAATCAAGATCGATGCTATAAAGAATATATTAACAGATGAAAGTCAATTTTAAGTCATAATATTATTTTATGAATATTTATTCAATAAAACGTTAATATTCATCGTGGTGAATATTAACTTAACATTCATCACGAAGAATGTTAAAAAATAACATTAATTTTCTTTTAACATTCATCGTGATGAATGTTAAGTTAACATTCATCACGACGAACATTAACAATTTGGGATTTAAAATTTATCAATTAATGTTATAGCCTACAAAAAGAATTTATCATGGAAGCTTAACATTCATAGCATCCATTTTGATCAACATTAATTAATTTTCACTTTTTAATTTTCAACAAATGTATTGACGAAGTTAAGATGCTTCGTGATGAATATTACACTTCCCTACTTCTCCCCAAAAAAGTGCTTCCCCCTGGATCCTCCCAATATATATATATATATATATATATATATATATATATATATATATATATATATATATATATATATATATATAAGATCCGGTTCAATTGAGAACCAAAAAAATTGCGAGAACCGTGAGAACCACTAGATTGCATGCTTGTTCACATGTAATTAACTTGATTCACATGTGAACATTGATTTAGGTTAGATTGAGAAAAAAAAATTCGAAAAATCCTTAAATTATAACGAAAAACGCAAAAAATCAATTTTATGTTCACATATGAACGATAATATGAACAAATCAGGTAAAACGTGTTTTAAGACATAATTTTTGAAATTTTTTTTTCTCAATCTAACCTAAATCAATGTTCACATGTGAATCAAGTTAATTACATGTGAACAAGCATGCAATCTAGTGGTTCTCACGGTTCTCGCAATTTTTTTGGTTCTCAATTGAACCGGACCCTATATATATATATATATATGGGAAGGTTCAAATGAGAACCACTTTAAAGTTGAGAACTGTGAGAACCGAACATTGATGTACGTTTAATTGAAAAAGAAAAAAGTAAAAAAAAATCTTAAAATCATATCGAAAAACGCAAAAAACAAATACATGTTCACATGTGAACGATAATGTGAACAAATCGGTTAAAATGCGTTTTAAGACGTAAATTTGAGATTTTTTTTTGACTTTTTTCTTTTTCAATTAAACGTACATCAATGTTCACATATGATTGAAGTTAATCACATGTGAACAAACACGTATTCATTGTGGTTCTCATAGTTCTCAACTTTAAAGTGGTTCTCATTTGAACCTCCCACTATATATATATATATATATATATATATATATATATATATATATATAAAGGTTTATGGTCTAATTCTGAACATGAAACCAGGACAAATTAAGACATTGTCCATTTCTGGCAAGGAGCTTTTTGGAAAGTTTAAGGGATGCACACTTTTGAATGACCGTTACTTCATCATACATTTCTAAATCATTAAAAGCTTTTAGCTCAAATAAAATACCCTCTGACTAAAATTTCGAACTACTTTTGCCACCAAACCTAAAATGATTTTCAACAATTTTTGTGGTGTACTCGTGTTGTATTTTACATAGGGATCGTAAGTTAACTAGATGATATTTTTTGAGTATATAAAAACCGCGTAAACTTAATGTATCTAAAATTTAAGAAGTTCAACATTCAACGCTACTCTAATAGTCTAAGTGAGAGCTCTTTTAGTTCAAGATATGCATATGACAACTAGGGATGCACATGTTTGGTCAATATTGAGACTTATAGACCCATCATCACCTCCAAAACACACGTCTTGTTGGAGACGAAAATCATCAAAGACGAGGCAAGACATTTCCTTGCCCGTGGAGACACAACAAAACGTGATAGAGGATGATGGAAACCGTCTCGATGGAAATTATCCACCATGACATTTGAAACAAGTTGAAATACATCATTATTATCTCATATATTCACTATGTTTTTCTAGTTTTTCTATTTACTCATTTTTCAACCACTATGATAATTTACTATCACAATTAAACAATGTATTTCATTGTTATAGGACTTATCATCAAATTAACATTATTGAGCTAAAATTTCCTTCTTAGAATTGTTAGTTTGGAAATAAAATTCCAGTCTATTCTCCTTCTTGGTAACACGAGTCGGGCAAAAAGAGAACAACATAAATAATTTTCAAACAAGACTTGTCAAACATAAGAGTAAAGAAATAGATGAAATAAAAGAAGTTCAAAAATCGGTATGGATCCCAATCATGATCTTCCAACATTGACCATAACACCGAAATTGCCGCTTTGACAGGTCGACGGACGCTAATGGGTGCCGAAGACTGTGCCGATGCTATAACAAACACTCTTAAAATCAGTTTAGTCAGTGTAATTTTGGTTTATTTTTAACACATAATCAATTTCATAGTTGCTTCTTTTACGGCTTTTAAATAGTTCATTTATGCACGAATTAAATTTAAATTAGATCTAGAAAAGGAAAACTTTGAATATTTGTAAAAATGCTATAGAAGTCAATTTGTTTACACTCATTTTTATTATACTAGTGTTAAACCCGTGCGATGCACGGCTAGTATAATACTCCCTATGTACCATTCGAAGTGTCTACATTATTATCTTGGGTTGTTCTAAATAAGTGTCAACTTCCATATTTCAACCAATCGAAAGAGATTATACTGGGTGGATATGTTATTTTATTGGTGTAAAGTGTATTTAGTGGAGAATCCTAAAACTGTATGCAAAGTGAAAGTGGACACTTTAACTGAGACGGAAGCAGTATAAACTTTAGTTATATGTTATTATACACTACTATAAAAGTATGCTTTTAAGGAACTAGTAAAAGGCGGTCCTAGATAGAAAACCGGCCTTAACTTTTTGCAACCGCCTTGCATGTGTTTCTATAAGGCGGTGTTTTAACCGCCTCTAAAAAGGTTTCTATTTTAAACATCGCTCGCATAGATGGCGGGCCATTCATCGCCCGTAATGAGCTTTTTCACCGCTCGTAATGTGCATTTTTGTAGTACTGTATATGAATTTGATATTCATGATTTTTTGTCGTTAAGACTTTTGAATTACTTTAAAAAGATAACGATATTGTTATTGCAATTGGGTGGCAATATCATTAAGATACTACAAAAGTATGAGAGTTGATATATGTTCTTTCTTTTGTTTGGAAGGCTAAGAAACTTTATTACACAAACGCTAATCCCTAAATACATGAGAGCTAAAAGAACAAAAGGAACTAAAAGAAGTGTTCACATGAATATAACTTAAAAGATGAACATCATATGATATATAAATTACAAAAATTAAACAAAAAAGTTACACTTAGGTACTTAACACACAACTTTTTTGTGATCGATCCTCCAACGAACGTTTAACTGAGTAAGAGGTCATTTCGGTAACTTTTTGGGTATAGCTTGAAACACGTTGATCGGGTTGAATCAACCGAATCACTTCTAGTCCAAACGTACAAACAAACATTGAGAAAAAATATGACTACATCACTTAGATTATTTCGGTAATAAACCACGTATTTGAATCTTATAGGAGGTTTTACGCATTATAACTTCCAATGACTTTCAACACAATTTGTCCATTTGAAATGTTTCCTTTTTTCACTTTAGCTTTTTGATTCAACCCGTTAGTAATACAACATGTCTTTCATCCTAGACATTTTGTTATCGTTTTGATCCAACTCACAACAAATTACAATGCACCCAATAATCTTTTATAACGATCATCAAGTTGACCCAAAGGCAAATATACCCGATTTACAAGAACATCCATTGATCATCCACGTACACATATATACCTCTATGTTCAAACAATTAAAAATATATATAACCAAGACCAACAAAATACATGCATAATGAAAAATGTTACCTTACTTTTGAAAGCTTACATCGTTGGATTTGATAGTCTTCCCATATTATTCAATCAAATTGGATTAAATTATAGTCCTGCAAGTATGTGTACATTCATTTTAATAGTGATATAGAAGACATATAGATAATTAGATACACATCGAAATTGAATAATGGAAGAAGGGTAAATGAAATCAAAATAACATTATATATATATAAAGAATAAAGTGACATAATATTTAACATCATTCGTGTTATGGCCAACATCATTCGTGTCTTACAAGTTTTCTTTCTTGCATCGGGTCTCAAATTAAATATTCATAAGTCTAACGTGTATGGCTATGGCGTTCCAGCTGAGGAAGTGATTCATATGGCTAACATCACAGGTTGTGCAGCGGGCTCCTTCCCTTTCATCTATCTTGGCTTACCTGTTGGTTCTTGAGAGTCCCGTAATCACTATTAGTTAGTGATTTGGAATCACAAAGTGTAAAGTTTAATTGTAGAAGGGGGGTTGAATACAATTTAAAACAATTTCAGATTTTACCAAGTGTTTCAGCTTGTTTTAAATTGATTATCTATAACAGAGTATGACGGTATTGGAATAACAGATTAAAGATATAACAGTATCAAGGAACGACAAGTAATAATAGCTGAAAGTGAATTGTATTGATTAAATTCATGAAGTGTTGAATGCGGAATGGATTAACCAAGGTTAATCCAATTCAAACAGTTAGCTAAATTATTACAATGAAGAGTATTAACTACAGTGGACATACACGCTGATAGTTAACCTCGCTGAGTCTTAATACACACCTAGACAAACTAGTTCTCTGACAAACAGAAGAACGGTGCATATGACGACTAGCCATAATAGTACAAAACACTGAACTATTTATACTACAAGAGTTCCTAAAATGTCGCCTATAAAATAGGATCTTGGATGGACACGTGTCGCTGCTTGATTGGTCCTGATCTCTGATAAACCGACATTATGCGGGTCCCAATTCTGTTACCGCAAATATCTCGTTACCTTAAAACCAATCACTTGCTGTCACGTAATCTTTCAGACATACTTCGAACTGGAACACTCTTGCTGATGTATATATAAGTACAGTACTTTTCAGTACTAGATGATTGAGAGGCTTTATTGAATAGTCACTGAAGATGCAGCAATCCTTTTCACTCACTGCGAGCTAACATGCTCTTGTAGAATGAATTGAACTAAAGATCTTCAGTGACTAGCTGTTATTCTGGCAGTGACTTTTGCCTTTATTGATTTGAAGAAGTAATGCTCTCGCTGACGTTGATCAGTGACACACCAAGTTGAGCTTTAAATCTTCCTCAGAATATCGAACATAATGAATGTCGATCAGCGAAACCTATCATTAGCAACAGCAGCTTCGATACAATCCATTTCTTCATCGAGTAGTGTATAGTTGAGTTGGTCAGCGACCAGTGACTTCATCATGGTCAGCAACCAGTGACTCAACAATCTCCCCCTAAATGATTGTGATTGAAGCTCCCTAGACAAACTTGTTGCTGTGAAAGTTTATAGTCAGTGTTTAAGATTTTAAACATTCAGTGACTGTATACTTGTGATCCATACATTTTTCCTTTTTGGATTCTTTTGATATAATCTGAGTTTTGCACTTTGGTTCAAATATTATTAAAACTAAAAATATAAGGTACATGATCATTTTTAGAGTCAATCTTCTTCAGCGATCAAGAGATACAGCAACTTTTGATATCTTCAGCTTTGACTCACATTCCTTTGATAGAAGTCATTTTGTAAACGGGAAGACCTTCAACCAGAGTGAAATTAGGCCAAAAATTCATCCTTCTTGGCATATGATTCAAAGTTTTATCAGGGAAAGATATAGAGATGGTGTCAGTGAACACAATCTCATCAGTGAGAATATACATCATCATAGTGCACTTGTCATCAGAGGGAAGACACTTGTGAAGGAAATTTTATATGCAAATATCCTTCTCATGCAGCTTTAACCGACTGAAAATCAATGAGACACATCTGAGCTGCAGTTGATGGAGAAGGATTCATTGCTAAGCTGATATGGAGTAAAAATTGCCAAGAGAATATCAGTAACTTTCATAGCGTCAGCAATTTTTCCATATAGCGTCAGCAACTTTTCTATATGGTTCTAATAGCGTCAGCAACTTTTCCACATGAGTTGTAGATATGTTATTTCTGTGATAGGATCCAAATAGATGATTTCCAATCAGCAACAATTCTTTATATGAGCACCATTGGTTTTTGCATTCATTTGCACGTTTTCTCCCCTTTGATGATATCAGAAAGTAGATTAACATTTTTCTGTAGGCATCAGCAATTTCGTCATGTAGATATCTCTCCCCCTTGATGATATCAGAAAATGCGATAGTAACTATGTGATCATGTTGTGAATCAGTTTTGGTTTTCTCATCATCAGCTTGTGTTTTAACTGATGGATCTTTAAAAACAGAAAGTGCAGCCTGTATCACTCTCTGTGACTGGAGAGCGACATTGACAGCTGGTGTGGTGATAGAAGAGAGTTGGCCCGGGTCTGTAGCTAGTGATGTGACACCAGATATGAGTGTGTTATCACCCACTGATGTCACTTGCCCTTTGAATGAATCAGCATCCTTTTGTGAGGATGATGAGTGGCTCATGGGTTGACTCGATAAGTAAGTTTTGGTTTTAGCAAGAGTGCCCATAGAGACTGAACGTTCAGTGACTATTTCACTCTTGATCCCTTGATTTGTTAGAAACAGGGCCTTTATTTTCAAACTTTTGGTAGAAGAGTTTGAGTTTTCTTGGATGGAGGATAATCAGCTTTGGTCACTAGGGGTGTGAGCAGTGACGTGATCGATGGGGGGCAGAATCAGACGGGTGTACAGCAGTTTCATACTGGATTACAAGAAAACCTTGTAATCCCAGCAGAGTAGATAAAAATGGCATCACTAGACCAAGTAAAAACAAGGCGATTATAGACCAGGTTGATTTTTTTTATTAAAAAAAAATTTATCCTAATTTATCAAGTGATGAGATTAATTTCATACTCTGTTTTTATGAAAAAGAGATTTTATGGTGATGAAAGTGATTTTGAATGTTGTAATGACAAAATTTCTTATCAACTGAAAGAGGTAGAAGATTTCCAGTTGATGTATGAAGATTTTAAAACGTTTGAGTTTGCCGTTACAGAAATCGGAAAGACTTTTATTGGTTTGGGTATTTGAAAAGAATCATGAAAACCAAGAGTTTGTTTTGATTTGAAAAATGAAATCATTTTGTTTGATTTATAGAAACTCTTGATTAAACAAGTGGTTAGGATTGGGAAAACGTGGTTGATGGTGGTGGTAAGTAGGGGTGGCATAGGGGTGAGAATTTATGATGTGTAAATGGAATAGGGGTGATGATTGTGGAGCTTGGTGGTATTAATGGTGATTTGAAAGGTGCGCCGGAAAAGTATATGTGACGTAAGGAAGAAATAGTGTCAAAGATGCAATTTTGTGACACATCCCTTCAAATAATGATGAAAGAATCAGGGAGACCCTGAATGCAAAAAAATAACACTCATAAGTTTTAATTTGCCTGAGATGAACATCTCACTGATTTAGTCACAACTTAGAATACTAACTAAATCAGAGAGATTTATCACTTGGTAAATATAAAAGCATAATTTTTATTCATTGAGTATGAGTGTTGGTTTTTTTTTTTAAATAAAATTTATAGAGACTTATCTTTCGCTGAAAGAGTTACAGCTTAGAATACTAACAAGATCAGCTAAAGAATAGGTTTTTTTTTTTTTTTTTTTTTTTTTTTTTTTTTTTTTTGAGTGAGTATAGATTATGTTTGATATGAACTATGTATTATTTTACTATATTTATCTTTCACTGATCTAGTTACAACTTAGAATACTAACACGATTAGTAAAACAAAATATAGGACAATAACAATATAGGTCATACAGAGACATAACAGATACTTTTTAAAAAAAAAAACTTTAAACAAAAATAACTTAACTGAGCTTGATAGCTAAGCTTAGTCATTTAAGTTTAACATGCCAAGCTCGCTGATAAGAAAATTAAATCTTTTCTCATCTAAAGGTTTTGTAAATAAATCAGCGAGTTGGTAATCAGTTGGAATAAAATGCAATTCAATATCACCTTTCATCACATGGTCCCTGATGAAATGATATCGGATATCAATGTGCTTTGTCCTTGAGTGCATTACTGGATTGTTGGCAATGGCTATAGCGCTTTGACTATCACAGTAGATTGGTATTTCTTTGAAGTCAAAACCATAGTCAGCAAGCTGATTTCTCATCCAGAGAATTTGAGCAGTACATGCACTTGCAGCAACATATTCAGCTTCAGCTGTTGAAGTTGAGACTGAGTTTTGTTTCTTGCTGGACCAGCTTACTAGCTTTTCTCCAAGAAATTGAAAGCTACCAGATGTACTTTTTCTATCCAGTTTGCATCCAGCATGATCAGAATCAGAGTATCCTTTCAGGGAGAAGTCTGAACCAGATGGGTACCAGAGACCAAGATTAGGAGTACCCTTCAGATATCTGAATATTCTTTTGACAGCGAGCAAATGTGATTCCTTAGGTACAGCTTGATACCTAGCACAGAGACATGTAGCAAACATAATGTCTGGTCTACTAGCAGTTAGATACAGCAGCGACCCGATCATTCCTCTGTAAGCAGTAATGTTTACAAATTTACCATCAGGATCAGCATGTAGCTTTACTGCAGGTGACATGGGTGTAGCAAGGGTTGAGCAATTAGCAAATTCAAATTTCTTTAGCAGATCTTTAACATATTTTCCTTGACTAATGAAAATTCCAGTTTTGGTTTGTTTTATTTGCAAACCAAGGAAAATTGTTAATTCACCAATCATGCTCATTTCATAACTTTTGGTCATGAGATCAGAAAATTCCTTGCACATGTCACTGTTAGTAGACCCGAAAATGATATCATCAACATAGATCTGGACTAATATGACATCTCTCTTATCTCTTTTGATAAATAATGTGTTGGTGCATTTTGTGTGTCAGTCAGTTGGTCAAACTATTGTGATTGTCAAAGTCAATTAGTCTACGTATGTGATGTGTTTAGAGTGTATATTCGAGTCTGTAAACGAAATGTAATTATAGAATATACATAGAATGGTGACATTGTAATTGGGCCTGCGACGTCGGGTCAGACGTCGCGAGGATCTGGGCCTGCGACATTGAGCCCAACGTCGTAGGGTCCAGTGGGTCGAGTATAAATAGCGAGTTAGAGTTTCATTTGTGGGTTGATCAAACCCTAGAGATTGAGAGGAGCCGTGAGAGAGAGAAGAGAGCAGAGAAATCGTTTTGTAATCTTTATACGTTCAAGTGTGAATATATACAAAATGTTATATAATTGTTTATGTGTTTGATTCGTTAAATGTTCTATACTAGATCGTTTGTATTCCGCGCATACAATTAGTTAAACGATCCGATCAGATTCTACGTGTAAGGGACTATCAACTGGTATCAGAGCCATAGAATCAAGGATTCGTCGGTTTCGGATCGTGCTTTCGATCGTTTTCGGTTTGATTCGCGAAGGTTTTATTGATTAATCTTCGTTTCTGGGTTAGGTTGCTTGAAGATTTCGAATTCTGAAGGTGTTTTCTGGGTTTGTTCGTCAATTTTCGTTCGAAATTCGTTAGGGTTTCGAAAATTTTCGGTTTTTGGGTTTTTGGCTCCTGCAGTCGCGTTTTTGCGACGTTAGCTGCGACGTCGCTAAGTTCTGCGACGTTACTAGCGACGTTAGTTGTGACGTTGTGTGCGACGTCTCACTTTTGACCTTAATTGGTCACTGCGACCTTAGCCGCGACGTCCGGTGCGACGTCGCTTGATTTTGCGACGTCACCTGCGACGTAGCCTGCGACGTTATTAATTTTGACCTTGACTGGTCTTTGCGACTTCGTTAGCGACGTCGTTATTTTGACCTTAAGTGGTCCTTGCGACATCGAGTGCGACGTTACTACCTCCTGCTAGATTCGTAAAAAAAAAAAAAAAAAAAAAAAAAATTTGCGTTTTTAAATTTTTTCTGTAGGCTTAAAAGTGTTCAATTTTAGCCTGGAAAAAGTTTCATTTTACCCGGTCAGTTTTTGACGTTTTCGGACGAAATTTTGGCGGGAAAAACGCGAAAAAAAATTTTGTAATTTCAAATTTTGTTTTTAGGCTTAGAATAGCTTCATTTTAGTGTCGGAAAAGTTTCGCTGTACTCGGATATTTTTTGAAATTTGCAAATCCGATTTTGGAGGGAAAATTCGTAAATGGCTTTTGGTAACAAAGTGCCTCCTTCTACATCTTTGTTCTATAGTGATTTTGCGAGTTGGAAGATTAAGTTATGCAATTTCATTGAATACAAAGATCCAAATCTGTTCAATTGGTTTAACACCATTGATCGATATGAGCAACCAAGACTCGATGGGGTGCTTAAGTCAAGAGCACAAATGTCAGTCAAGGAACGAGCAGAGTTTGATAAAGACAATAGAGCGTATGAGATGATTACTAAGTGCTTGCCAGAAGTTGTGATTAATAAATTTAAAGATCAAGCAACTTCTATAGGTTTATGGGATGCTCTTATAGCGGCTTACGATCAAAAGGAAAAGAAGTCAGAGGCTAATATTCAAATTCCTAGTCTAAATGATACTTCCAGATCAACTTCCAACTCAGCTGCATCTACTTCTACTAGCTCTTCATATGCTTCCTATACTTCTCATACAGCTCATACAGCTTCTTCAAAGGCTACTGAGGATCATGCTACAATCTTTGCAGCTTTCCTCAACTCTTATGAGACTTTTCTTTCCAAGAAGGCTAGTACTCTACAGCTTACTGAAGAAGACTTTGAACAGATCGATTCTGATGATCTCGAGCAAATGGACATCAAATGGAGTATGGCCATGATAACCCAAAGGACAAAGAAATTTCTTCAGAGAACGGGCAAAAAGGACCTGGATGATGATGGTGATACAGGTCTTGGTTTTAATAAAAGCAAGGTGAAGTGCAAAATTTGTCAGACTCATGGACACTTCGCTAAGGAATGTGATAAGGAAAAATATCCTGCATCTGGATTCCCTACGCCTTCAGCTCCCAAGACTCCAGAGAATAACACAACATCACAGGCGATGACAGTGTATTCTCAGGGAATGTTTGATTCAAGTGCGACTCAAGAAAAGGTTCAACACAGTGCGTTTTTGGCAAAAATACATGAGGTACATGATGAACATGAGGTACCTATAAACTGTGTTTCCTGTTTTACATTGACTGAATCTCTTGAGAATTATCAATATGACAATTTAGAGTTGCGAAAAAAGGTTGTCAAACTTACTGAATCAAACAATTTTCTTAAAGCTAATGAGAAACTTTATGATAACAAAATTGAGGCATATAAGTTAGACACACAAACTTATAAAGCAAAAGTCTTTAGTCAACAAGATGCAATTAATAGTTATCTTGCTGAAATTGAATTGTTGAATAAAGAGCTTTTTGATTTAAAAAGTGAGTATGATAACCATAAAAGCAAAATTTTAGGTTCTTCATCCGCAACTTTTGTCTTTAATGAAATCGTTAATAAGCAAGGGACAGGCGGTAAAAAGAAGGCAGGACTTGGTTATAATCAAGTACCACCACCTTCCCACGCCGAATACTGTCCTACGCCTGTTAAGGAAGGTCTTGAAGAGATTCCAGTTGATTATATGAAGCTTTATGGTATTAAAGCTAAAGAAGCTAAGCAAAACAAACAGGCAAAGGAGAAAACCATAAGGCCAGAGTATCCTTTACCTAAGTTTGTTAAGTCTGATAGTGCACCTCCAGTTCGTGTTGAGGAGGTCGTTGAGGTAGAAGATATACCTGAAGAGTCTACCATTAAGGTTGAGAAAATAAATGTCAAACCTGAAAATTTCATCATTACAACTGAAAATGATGATTATTTTAAATGCAAAGGCAAAGCCAAGGTTGACAATGAATCCTCAAAAGTTGTAGTTGATAAATCGGAAAAGAATAAACCTTCAAAATCAACTAACTCAACCTCAGGAACATCTACTTCAACATGTCCACCTAAGAGTGCATGTTCAACAAATGTTCCTGGTCATAGACCTTCTGTGTATTGTCCTCCATCGAAACGATTTGAGGGAACTCATTGGAATCAATCTTATGTTGAGAGACGTTCTTGTTTCCATTGTGGACAACAAGGACATATAATTAGGGATTGTCGGTTATTATCCCTAGATAGGTTTGGTAGAGGGATGCCAAGAACTTCCTCCTTTAGGAATTCTTATTCAAAATCGTTTTCTAGGCGTGCTTCGTATTCGCCTATATCAAGATATGCATCCTCTTCTCCAAAACCCGTGGCTAGAGTAAACAAAGTTGTGCCTAGTAAACCTCAAGTTCAACAGCACAACATTGTTGAAAACAAATCATCTGAACCTAAACAGGTTTGGAAACCCAAATCCACAAACAACGCATCAATGAAATCTTCTGAGTTTTTAAAATATCATAAACTCATTGATGTGATGGTTATGGATGATCATGGACAACCCAAGTCTATCAAGGCTTGGGTGTCTCATAAGTACTAACGTTTAATTGTTTGTGGTGGTGCAGTCATGTTTTTATTAACTAATATTTTTAGTGACTGTAAGATGGATGTGGATATTGTTGGAAGAATGCGATGATGATTTGTGGATGGATGAGATTATCGAAGTAACGAGTTGGTAAAAGTGATTAAAAGGCATTTGACTTGACTTGATACGTGATTTTGATACTTTTCTTTATTTGTTAGATACGCAATAGCCACTCTTTATACTCTTTAGTATTAAAGAAATGCAATGTTGCGAAATTTATTCAATTAAAAAAATACAAAAATATGTTTAATGTTTAAGGGGAGTATTTTTGGATTGGATATAAGAATTTGCTGTTCAGGGGGAGTAATTCTGAATATTAAAAATTCTGATTATTTAATTCAGAAATGTGAACATCAAGATTCTTAATTCTTGAAAAGATGTTGGATTGTGTGTCTGTAAAACAACTTGGGATATGATAGTACATCGGGGAACATGCACAAAATGGAAATTTTAAGGTTTATCCTTGATGTATCAGTAGGTTTATCTAGCATACTTAATACAGTTTTTATGAAAATTATCTTCATCATATGATGTATTGGTAGGCATGATACATACCGGTCTATGGGTTATTAAGAAGTAATTCAAATACGTGTCTATGATCTTGTGGTAAACACCTTGTGATGTACGACACTAAGTCTTAATTTCTTAGCGTAGCTTGACATACTTCTAATTTTTGGATCGTATATCTGAGATCTCTTGGGGGAGTTTGCTGATTGTTTCCTCTGTTGTACGTAAGTGCAGACCTGGTCTCAATTCAGCTTACTCTCAAAAGTAAGCAAACGTGTGTCAATGTACTTGCAAACTCTTATATTTAAGGTACTGGTCAAGGTCGCCAATTGAATAAATCAAGTTTGGTTTGACTGCGATCGGTTTTGCTTAAACCTGAATCAAGTGTATGTCGCTCTGTTGTACACAAGTACAGACCTGTCACCGCTGGCTTGATTCTTAAAATTGATCCTCTTATATTCTTTCTAAATTTGGAAACTATGTTCTTGTCTGGGCTAAAGGGGTATGTCTATGGTGGGGACCATGGTGAAATATTCATACTAACAATAAAAGGTTAGCTCGCAGACACGGATGTAACATGTTTAAGTGGAAAAACAATACCAGTAATCGTCTTGAAATAATTTTTATACTAGGTGTATTAAATGTGCTAAGTAAATTTAAAGTGGACAAATATACTGATAATCGAGATAACACTTACTATTTGCTAATAATTGCATGTTGGCCTGATATGATCCCTAAGCAGACTTAAAACAATCCTTTTCCTAATTTATTTTAATCTTTGTTCTTTGTTTTTCATTTATAAAGAAAAATACAAAAAGATTTTATTTCTATGTTATTTTCTTCAATATCACATATCTTGTTAAAGTCAAATATTGAAGATGTAAAGGATGTCGGTTATTCTCCAAAGATTGTGAAGATAATTCTACCGGAGAAGCTGCTGATGATTGAGAGATGGTCACATAGTTTGAAGATCTTATTGTATGATAAATTTGTGTCAGTCACATGAATTTGGACACAAGATTTCTTTGAAGACCATGCTATCTCAAAGGGGGAGTTTCTGATTGTTGAAGACATGAAAGAGTTTGTTGATGAAGACTAATTGAAGACTTATTTGACCAAGCTGCTGACAAGGGGGAGTTTGTTGGTGCATTTTGTGTGTCAGTCAGTTGGTCAAACTATTGTAATTGTCAAAGTCAATTAGTCTACGTATGTGATGTGTTTAGAGTGTATATTCGAGTCTGTAAACGAAATGTAATTATAGAATATACATAGAATGGTGACATTGTAATTGGGCCTGCGACGTCGGGTCAGACGTCGCGAGGATCTAGGCCTGCGACATTGAGCCCAACGTCGCAGGGTCCAGTGGGTCGAGTATAAATAGCGAGTTAGAGTTTCATTTGTGGGTTGATCAAACCCTAGAGAGTGAGAGGAGCCGTGAGAGAGAGAAGAGAGCAGAGAAATCATTTTGTAATCTTTATACGTTCAAGTGTGAATATATACAAAACGTTATATAATTGTTTATGTGTTTGATTCGTTAAATGTTCTATACTAGATCGTTTGTATTCCGCGCATACAATTAGTTAAACGATCCGATCAGATTCTACGTGTAAGGGACTATCATAATGTGCTGTCAATTTTGCCTCTGACGTAGCCACATTTTATCAGGTAGACAGAGAGAGTATCATACCACGCTCTGGGAGCTTGTTTTAGTCCATACAGGGCTTTATCAAGTTTGTAAACATAACCCGGATATTTTGGATTAATGAATCCAGGTGGTTGCTTGACATACACTTCTTCCTGCAGCTTGCCATTCAGAAAGGCACTTTTCACATCCATTTGATATACTTTAAACTTTTTGTGAGCTGCATAAGCAAGAAATAGCCTGATTGCTTCAAGCCTAGCTACTGGTGCAAAGGTTTCGTCATAATCGATGCCTTCTTGCTGACAGTAACCTTGTGCAACAAGTCTAGCTTTGTTTCTTGTAACCACACCATCAGCATCCATTTTATTTCTGAACACCCATCGTGTTCCAATCACTGATTTACCAGTGGGATGTGGTACAAGCTTCTAAACTTTATTTCGTTCAAACTGAGATAGCTCTTCTTGCATGGCAGCTATCCAGTGATGATCAGTAAGTGCTTCATCAACCTTCTTTGGTTCTATTAGAGACACAAAACTTACAAACAAACAAAAGTTAGCAGTTGCTGATCTTGTCTGAACCCTAGATTTTGGATTACCAATAATCAATTGATTATCAATATGTTTTGTCCACTTGGTCATTCGCTGAGGTTCAGCAGTGACTTGATTACTTTGTGAGGGTTCAGAGGGTAAATCAACATCTGTAGCATGAGTATTGTTGTTATGCGAGTTTTGGTTTGGACATTGAGTTGATGATGATGGGACATCTGTAGGTAAAGATGATGTTCCTGAATTATTCACAGCTAAAGTAGAACTGGAATTGATTTCAGGAACATTATCTTCACCTTCAGAATCAGATGAGAAATTTTTATATTCCTTATCATTTGATTTGATTTCATTTGATAAGTCACCATCCATTTTGTTAAAAACAAGATTTTCATATTCTTTTGGATCAGTGAGTGACTCATCATATGATTCATCAAAAGTAACATCCATTGATTCCTCAATACATTCTCTTCGTTTATTATAAATTCTGAAAGCTTTAGAGATGATTGAGTAACCAACAAATATTCCTTCATCAGCTTTGGGATCAAACTTTCCTAAGTGATCTCTTTTTTTTAGAATGTAGCAGGTACTACCAAAAACATGAAGAAAACTTATATCAGGTTTTCTCCCTCTTAATAGCTCATATGCTGTCTTACTGTGCCTTTTGACAATCAGTGACCTATTTTGAGTGTAGCAGGAAGTACTCACTGCTTCAGCCCAGAAATAGGTCTTAAGACCAGCATCAATGAGCATTGACCTTGCAGATTCAATCAAGGTTCTATTTCTCCTTTCTGCCACCCCATTTTGTTGGGGTGTTCGTGGTGCTGAAAAATTTTGAGAAATACCTTTTGAATCACAAAAATTTTCAAGGTCAAAATTTAGAAATTCAGTACCATTATCACTTCTCAGATGTTTTACCGTGATATCATTTAGATTTTCCATTTTCCTGACAAAGGATATGATCTCGCTGGCAGCTTCACTTTTGGCTTTGAGAAAAAATACCCAAGTGTATCTGGAGTATTCATCTACTATCACCAAACAGTACCTTTTTCCTCCAAGACTTGATGTACTCACTGGTCCAAACAGATCCATATGTAGCAAGTAAAAACATTCTGTTACTGAAGAAGTCTGTTTGCTTTTGAAGGACGAGCTGTGATGCTTTCCTTTTTCACATGCTGAACAAAGCTTGTCTTTGTCATAAGACATCTTTGGTAGTCTAGTGACTAAACCATTCTTGCTCAGTTTGTTAATTGCTTTGAAGTTCAGATGAGAAAGTCGCTTATGCCATAACCATTTTTCTTCTGAAATGGTTCTGGAGTAAAAACATGTTCCTGATTGTGTTGAATCCATATTGACCACATAAGTATTCCCTTTCCTGTTTGCAGCAAGAACAGCACTTCCCTTTTTGTTGTAAACAACACCAGCTTCATAATCAAAAAGTACCTTGTTCTTGGAATCACAAAACTGACTGATGCTTAGTAAATTGTGCTTCAAACCTTCTACATATGCTACTCGTTTGAACATTACATTACCATTGGTTAAGACACCGTACCCTTTGGTTTTCCCAACTTTGTTATCACCAAAAACTACATCAGGACCTTTTTCATCCTGATAATCACTGAGCATCGACTTACATCCTGTCGTATGCCTGGAACATCCGCTGTCCAAATACCAGATGGTTTCTCTAAGAATGCTTTTGTAGATGCTGTCAGAGTCCCATCCTGATGCTGAACATTTCTGAGCTACTTCCTTGATATTTTCATGGAATTCAGCATCATTAGCCATTAAACAATAATCTTTGTCTAGGCAAAGCATTGCTTCTTCATCATCAGATGAAGAGGATGAATCAGAGTCGCTGAGTGAACTTTCTTCAGCAACAAGTCCTTTTCTCTTCTTCTTTCCAGATTTCGACAATTCTTTCAGCTTCTTATATTTTGCCTTGTACTTTTTGTACTTATCGTTTCTGACATCTGGCATGGGTTCAGAGACTTGATTCACTGACTTTGATCTGCATTCGGCTGCAAAATGACCAATTCTGCCACACTTGTAGCATTCACCCTTTGATTGAAATTTATCAGATGATGGAGCACCAACGAATCTTCTTGATCTGGTGTTCCTTCTGAAATTAGCAACCATCATGGCCATATCCTTCTTAAGTTTCTCCAATCCTTCATCATATTCATATTCTGACTCTTCTTCATTCTGACCACCTTCTTCTTCAGCTATCAGTGACTTCGAGCTTTTCTTAGACACTTTTGACTTCTGTCTTTGATCGATTTCATCAAGCTCTGCTACAAGGGCATTGGATATCTTCTGACTTCCAAGAGTAGCACGAATATGCTCACTCTGATCAGCTTGCTTTTCAGACTGCTCCCAATTGAGCAAAATACCATAGACCTGAGTTAGATTCAGAATTGAATAATCATTTCTCTGTCTGGTACACGTTGCAATGGTTCCCCAGATTTTCCTTTGCATCAACTCAAGAAACTTTTTAACAACAAATCTCTGTTCTTTGCCTATACCAGCCTTCTCCATTTTGTTCATCAGTGACTGGTATCTGGTGTAAGTGGAAGACAGAGATTCATTTGGTTCCATTGCGAACAGCTCATACTGGCGAGTGAGATTGACTTCCCTGCAACGAATAATATCAGGAGTTCCAATATATATATATTCCTAAGGGTATCCCATATATCTTTAGCAGTTCTACAAAGTCTGATTGATTCGAACACTTCATCAGGAAGTGCCATGCCTATGTAGATTTTAGCTTGTTTATCAAGTCTAACCAATCGCCTATCCTCATCAGTCCATTGTTCCTCTCTTTTAGGTAAAACCATTTCTGGTATAGCTGGAGTAGTAGCTGTTGCAATTACAGCAGGAACAATAGTAGTTGGGATATGTGGACCATTGGTTATGGTATTACAAAGACGGTCATCAACTAAGTCCAAAAACATCATCATCCGGGACATCCAAGTTTCAATCCTTGATGGATCAAAAGCTGGAGGTTTGGTTGTAGAACCATTTCCCTTTTGATAGTCAGAGTCAACACAGCTGTACTTTACTGATTCCATAACAGACCTGGTTAATTGAATTTAAACCAACTCTGCTCTGATACCAATTGAGAGTCCCGTAATCACTATTAGTTAGTGATTTGGAATCACAAAGTGTAAAGTTTAATTGTAGAAGGGGGGTTAAATACAATTTAAAACAATTTCAGATTTTACCAAGTGTTTCAGCTTGTTTTAAATTGATTATCTATAACAGAGTATGACGGTATTGGAATAACAGATTAAAGATATAACAGTATCAAGGAACGACAAGTAATAATAGCTGAAAGTGAATTGTATTGATTAAATTCACGAAGTGTTGAATGCGGAATGGATTAACCAAGGTTAATCCAATTCAAACACTTAGCTAAATTATTACAATGAAGAGTATTAACTACAGTGGACATACACGCTGATAGTTAACCTCGCTGAGTCTTAATACACACCTAGACAAACTAGTTCTCTGACAAACAGAAGAACGGTGCATATGACGACTAGCCTCAATAGTACAAAACACTGAACTATTTATACTACAAGAGTTCCTAAAATATCGCCTATAAAATAAGATCTTGGATGGACACGTGTCACTGCTTGATTGGTCCTGATCTCTGATAAACCGACATTCTGCGGGTCCCAATTCTGTTACCGCAAATATCTCGTTACCTTAAAACCAATCACTTGCTGCCACGTAATCTTTCAGACATACTTCGAACTGGAACACTCTTGCTGATGTATAGATAAGTACAGTACTTTTCAGTACTAGATGATTGAGAGGCTTTATTGAATAGTCACTGAAGATGCAGCAATCTTTTTCACTCACTGCGAGCTAACATGCTCTTGTAGAATGAATTGAACTAAAGATCTTCAGTGACTAGCTGTTATTCTGGCAGTGACTTTTGCCTTTATTGATTTGAAGAAGTAATGCTCTCGCTGACGTTGATCAGTGACACACCAAGTTGAGCTTTAAATCTTCCTCAGAATATCGAACAGAATGAATGTCGATCAGCGAAACCTATCATTAGCAACAGCAGCTTCGATACAATCCATTTCTTCATCGAGTAGTGTATAGTTGAGTTGGTCAGCGACCAGTGACTTCATCATGGTCAGCGACCAGTGACTCAACAGTTCTAATATGAATCTTACATCTAACTGGAAGACCTTGATTGACCGGTTTAAGGCCAAGCTTTCTTCTTGGAAATCGAATCTTATCTCTGTTGGGGGTCGTTTCACGCTAATTAAGGCTGTTCTTGGTAGCCTTAGGATTTATTTTCTTTCGATATTCAAAGCTCCTGAATCCATCTTGAACATTTTGGAGAGTATTCGTGCCTCTTTTTTTTGGGGCGGTTCTCAAGATACAAAAAAACTTGCATGGGTTAAATGGACAAATGTTTTATCCTCGTTTGACAAAGGTGGTGTAACACCCCCAGATTTAGTGATTTGCGGACGCACGATTTGGGTGTTACTAATTAATAATAAAGCACAAAGATATATAGTAAACGACTCTATATGCGTCGTTTTAACAAAATATATTAATATGGAAATGTTTACAACATTTAAAGCTTTACATAGCTCGAGTTTAAGTAAAAGGAGATTTCAGTACATAAGTACTTGTACAAAATATACTAATGCAAGAAAATCTCAATCGTCTGCATGCTGACTCGAGATAAAAGTCCTGAAGCAGAAGCAACCTACTGCTTGGTACCTGCGATACATGCTAAAGGGGTCAGCTAAAGCTGGTGAGCTCACAGGTTTGAAATCAAGTAATATTGTATGAACCGCAAGATTTAATAATGATTTGCATCCAACAAATGAAATGATAATAATCGTGTATACAGCCATGAGCACATAGTTGAGCTTAACTCGAGGGCCGGGTCCCCTATAGAGAATTCCGGGCGAGGTGCCTCCACGAATGCCTAATCAACATTCGTCTTCCCAAATATTAGTACGTCCGTTTACCCGGTTAGTGCTTGCTAACCCGAACGAGGAGGGTCAATCCTATATGGTACCATATACTAATATTCACGCTACAACGTATTAACAACTATGCTGACGGAGGACTTTAAATGATTAGTTGTGAAAAACTCATGTAGTATATGAAATGTTTGTACTTGCGTTCACATGTTAAAAATGAGCAATATATCACACCCCTGAGTAAAACAGTAAAAAGAGGGGCTATGAGACTCACCTGAGTCTGTAAGCGTTTAAATAAATGTAAGTTGATTAGCCGAGTGATGAAGTCCAAAGACTTGTAACCTGAGGGTGTCCACGACACGCGATGGTCATAAACATGATTGGGTATCTCAAAAGATCACAGTTGTAGTTGTTACACAACTATATATATGTCCAAATTACTACGATTTGGTTGATTTGTTAAGTGTTTGAAAACGTGTACGGCCCGTTGGTGATGGATTTGAAATAATAAACTTTAAGTATTATTATCATGTTATTGGTGTTTTGCACTTACAAGTGTGTTCCAATGTGTTTTATAAGTCATATCGTATAAGTGTTTGAGGTTATATAGGTTCGACACTTAGTGAAATTTTAGTTTGAAAACCTGCTGTTTTATGCGACACAATCGTGCGACACAAATGTTTGTCATGCGACACAAGGGTTGTGTCGCATAAAAATGCGACACAATATCTATACGACACAATGGTTGTGTCGCATAGATGCGAGATGCTGATTCAACAGCGACATAGTGACTGTGTCGTATGAAGTTTGCGACATAGTATGCGACATAACGTTGTGTCGTAAAGGGTACGACACAAAAGGATTTATACGACATTAGGTGCGACATAACGAGCAAAATACGACACTACATGCGACACAAGGCTTGTGTCGCATTGAAGAACACCAGCCCAGAAAGTCCGACTGTCGAGATTTTTCCGGCCAAAAACCCAATTCAAACCCGTTTTTAAGCTATAAAATCGTGTTCTACACTTTGTAATGGACATATACAAGTTATATAAACAACTAACAAGTGAAAATACAAAGAATCGAGAGTTTTTGGGATTTTGTCGGAAACTTACAAAGTGGCGAAATGGAAATCCGGAAAGATAGAAGTGTAGATCGTTGCGAGGTGGTCGTGAATCTCTAAAAATATTGATGATCCGAGTGCGTTTCGTGTTGTTATTTTGAGATTTAAGTGGTTTGGTGGTTTTGGAGAATGAAAGAAAAAGAGAGTAAGAGAGAGATAGATAAGAAAGAAATGAGAAAAATGAAAGGGAAAGTGGGAGGTTATCCTCCCATTTTTCAGTATCCGACTCGCGCTCCGTGCGGTGTTCGTTTATTCCGTCGTTTAACGTTTTAATAAATATTTCACGCGTTAATTATCCATTTTTAAAATACGAATTTTGTTTAATAATTTAATTAAATTATTTTACCAATTATCTAAAAATTTAAAGATTGAAAATGTGATTTAAATAATTTGCTTATTTTGTTGTTAATTAGGTAAGTTTCAATTGTAAGAAGCGGGACAACTTTGGGAATAAAATTTAAACAGTTAGTTTGGACCCAGTAATGTTTTCAGATAATGTTTTATACTTAAATATAAATTGTGTCACCAACGTCCGTATTTATGGAATCGAAATACATTCGATTTAAATTGCGTACGATTTAATCAATCGCATTTTCGTATATATTCAACAATATATATAATTCGATACATTAATTAGCATAACACAGAACTAATTACATGTATTAACATATGATTAGGCACTAAGTACTAGTCCTAATTAGGCGGGTGTTACATTCTCCCCCTGTTAGAAGAATTTCGTCCCGAAATTTAACTCGAGGTCGCGTTTGATGTAGAATCGGAGAATAGCTGAGGATATTTGAGTCACATTTGGTCTTCCCGTTCCCAGGTGAATTCCGGACCGCGCCGCGAATTCAATCTGACCTTGACGATGGAAATACGACTTTGTTTTAGTTGTTTGACCTCACGGTCCATAATTTCAGCGGGTTCCTCAACAAAATGAAGTTTGTCGTCAACTCGAATTTCATCGAGTGGGATAACCAGTGTCTCATCAGATAGACATTTCTTCAAGTTAGAAATGTGAAAAGTAGGGTGCACGCTGTTGAGTTCAGATGGCAGCTGCAATCGATAAGCTACGAGGCCAATCCGTTCGAGGATCTCAAAAGGCCCGATGTATCTGGGATTTAACTTCCCGCGTTTGCCAAAACGGATGACGCCTTTCCATGGCGATACTTTTAAGAGTACTCGATCCCCAACTTGGAACTCGAGTGGTTTGCGTCTCACGTCAGCGTAACTTTTCTGACGATCACGTGCGGCTTTAAGTCAGTTTTGGATTTCCACAATTTTCTCAGTGGTGGCGTGTATGAGTTCAGGACCAGTGAGTTGACTATCTCCCACTTCAGTCCAACAGATCGGTGATCGGCACTTACGACCGTACAGTGCCTCAAAAGGTGCAGCCTTAATGCTGGCATGATAGCTGTTATTGTACGAGAATTCGCACAACGGTAGATGTCTTTCCCAGTTTGTACCGAAATCAACTACGCAGGCGCGTAGCATATCTTCCAGTGTCTGAATGGTTCGTTCACTTTGGCCATCGGTTTGAGGATGGTATGCGGTGCTCATATCGAGACGAGTACCTAATGCTTTTTGAAGTGATTGCCAAAAGTGAGAGGTGAAACGGGCATCTCTGTCAGAGATGATCGAGATTGGAACGCCGTGATGAGAAACGATTTCCTTGATGTAGATTTGTGCGAGGCAATCCAATTTATCGTTTTCCTTGATTGCCAGGAAATGATCAGATTTGGTGAGACGATCGACGATCACCCAAATGGTATCGCAACCGCTCGACGACTTGGGTAGTTTGGTTATGAAATCCATGGCAATTTGTTCCCATTTCCATTCAGGGATTTCAGGTTGTTGGAGTAAACCAGTAGGTTTCTGATGTTCGGTTTTGACTTTCGAGCAAGTAAGACACTTGCTGACATACGTGGCGATTTCGGCTTTCATGTTCGGCCACCAATAAAATTCCTTGATTCCGTGGTACATCTTGTCGGATCCTGGATGGATAGAATATTTGGACTTGTGAGCCTCATCCATCACCAAGTCTCGTAGGTTCCCGAAATTAGGCAACCAGATCCGGTTTGAGAAATACCTAATCCAGTTAGGTCTGATTTCAAATTGTTTGTCAATACCCCGTAAGGCTTCGTTTTTTATGTTTTCAGTTTTCAGGGCTTCGATCTGAGCGGTATGAATCTGAATGGTAAGATCGTTGTGAATGATCATACTAAGGGCTCGGACTCGAAGTGGTTTTGGTCGTTCCTTTCGACTGAGGGCGTCAGCTACAACATTAGCCTTCCCTGGATGGTACTTGATTTCACAATCGTAATCGGTGAGTAACTCGACCCATCGACGTTGCCTCATATTGAGATCCTTCTGATCGAATATATGTTGTAGACTTTTATGGTCGGTAAAGATTGTGCACTTGGTGCCGTAGAGATAATGTCTCCAGATCTTGAGAGCAAAAACGACAGCTCCAAGTTCGAGATCATGAGTGGTGTAATTCTTTTCGTGAATCTTCAGCTGTCGTGAGGCATAGGCAATGACTTTGTCTCGTTGCATTAACACGCAACCGAGACCTTGATGAGAAGCATCGCAGTATACCACGAAGTCATCGGTGCCTTCGGGTAGTGATAGAATTGGAGCACTGCAAAGCTTTTGTTTTAATAATTGGAACGCTGACTCTTGTTTATCGGTCCAATTGAACCTTTTGTCCTTCTGAGTCAGTACCGTGAGTGGTTGAGCTATTTTGGAGAAATTTTTGATAAATCGCCGATAGTACCCAGCAAGACCCAAGAATTGACGTACTTCAGTTGCAGAGGTGGGTGCTTGCCAGTCTTTGATAGCTTCGATTTTTGACTGGTCAACGTGAATTCCCTGACTGTCGATCACGTGACCAAGGAATTGAACTGTTTTTATCCATAACTCACACTTAGAGAATTTGGCATACAGCTCCTCGTGTCTAAGTAGTTCAAGGAGGGTTTTGAGGTGTTGCACATGTTCTTGCTCGTTGCGCGAGTAAATGAGTATGCCATCGATAAAGACAATGACAAACTTGTCGAGGTAAGGTTTACACACCCGATTCATGAGATCCATGAATACAGCCGGTGCGTTGGTTAGACCGAATGGCATCACTTGGAATTCGTAGTGCCCATAACGAGTTCTGAAAGCAGTTTTTGGAATATCGGTGTCGCGAACCCGTAACTGATGATATCCTGATCGCAGGTCGATTTTTGAGTAGAAACTTGAACCTTGAAGTTGGTCGAACAGGTCATCAATTCGAGGAAGTGGATAACGGTTCTTGACGGTCAATTTGTTCAACTCTCGGTAGTCGATGCACATCCTGAATGAACCGTCCTTCTTTTTCACAAATAAGACCGGAGCTCCCCAAGGTGAAGAACTCAGTCTGATGAATCCTCTATCCAGAAGTTCCTGTAACTGGGTGGACAACTCCTGAAGTTCGGATGGGGCTAAAGGTACGGTGCGCGGGCCACCGGTGCGGCACCCGTCACGAGGTCGATTGAGAACTCAACCTGTCTAGGTGGAGGTAGACCAGGTAGTTCTTCCGGAAAGACTTCGGGAAAGTCTCTAACAATTGGCACATCCTCAAGTCGCTTTTCCTCCGACTTCTTCTCTGTGATGTGTGCGAGAATTGCAGGGTAACCCTTTCTCAGAAATTTTCGGGTTTTTAAGCAAGAGATGATATTGAGTCTCGTCCCACCGGTCTCCCCCTGTATGATCAAGGTTCTACCGACGGCGAGTGGAATACGGACGATCTTATCGTAACAAACGATTTCGGCTCGGTGTTTGGACAACCAGTCCATTCCAATAATGACGTCAAAACTTCCGATTTCAACGGGTACAAGATCGATTGAAAAGGTTTCGTCAGCTAGATTTAAGGTGCAATTAGGTATCACACTATTGGTTTCTATAAGTTCCCCATTTGCTAGCTCTACAGTGTACTTAACATCTAACGCAACAGGAGTGATGTCAAGTAATGGGCAAAAGTCATCGGAGATAAAGCTTCTATCAGCACCAGTATCAAATAGGACAGAAGCAGTTAAGTTGTTGAGGAGGAACATACCCGAGACCACATTCGGGTCTTGGCGGGCGTCCCCGGATTTGATGATGAAGGCTCTACTTCTGGTGTTGTTGTTGTTGCTGTTGCGGTTGTTGTTGTTGTTGTTGTTGTTGTTGTTCTTCAGCTTTGGGCATTTATCCCTGAAGTGCCCGGGGTTCCCACACTCAAAGCAGACTTTGGGTGTTCTGGTGTTGTTAGGGTTGTTGTTGGTAGGGGAATGGCAATCCTGGGTGAGATGACCATGTCTCTTGCAATTGCTGCAAAAGGAACCACAGGAACCTTCGTGGTGGCGGCTGCACTTGGAACAATAGGGTTTGCTCCCAGTGTAGCCCCGTTTGATGTCTGTGGTGGTGTTGTAAGCTTTGATGGTGTCGGATTTCTTGTTTTGTTGGTTTGGGTGGTTGTTGTGGTAGTCAGACCACTTTCTTTTGTTGTTGTGGGAGGATGAAGTGGGTGGTTCAGAATCTTGGCTCATTGCCATCAGGTCTTGGGCCAGTAGGATTGCACCGTCAATGGTGGCTTGGTTTGAAGAGGCAACATGTCCCCGAACAGGCTCAGGAAGACCAAGGATGTACTTCCTGATTTTATCAGGTTCTGTGCTTACCATGGCTGGGCGGAGGGCAGCGAGTTGTTGGAATATGGTGGTATAACCATCGATATCACCACCCTGAACCTTTAGGTTCCAAAACTCCTCGTCCAGCTTTTGGAGTTTGGCGATTGAGCAGTATTTGGCGGTGAGTTTTGCTTTCAAGTCCTCCCAAGAGAGTTGGTAGGCAGTGTCAGCACCCACTGATTGGGTATATGAGTTCCACCAAGAGTGGGCATCATCTTCGAGAGAGCAGGTGGCGAAGTTTACTTTGTCGTTCTCCGCGCATTTGCTGACGCGAAAAACAGTTTCCATTTTCTCGAACCATCTGATCAGTCCGATGGCTCCTTCAGTACCCTTGAAGCTTGAGGGTTTGCCGCTCTGAAAGTCCTTGTAAGAACAAGGTTTAGCAGCGGGGGTCTCAGCGGCATCGCTGTTTCTTGCGGAATTCTGTGGAGTATTCCTAGCCAAGGCTTCAGTTACAGCCTGGGTTATGAGCGATGTAAGTTGAGCATTAGTGTAAGGTCTTGTCTTTGGCGGCATGACTCTTCAATAACAGAAATGAAGATACATGAGATTTTGAAGGAATTTGTAATTGTCACAGATGTTCATGTATAAAAGCGGTAATACATAACATCAATATGGAAAATGGCAATTAATATGGGTTGAAAAAGCAAGGAATATTTGATAGATAATATGAGTTCAACGGTTACACCCCACAGAGATATTACAAAAGGTGTCGGGAATTGTTACATCCGACTAATTTATAGAGTATCGCTAGATAGTTATTAGACTACAAGATAGATTACGAGACAAGAACTACACTAGTCTTAACGTAGGTTAATCTGTTCCATCATTTCAATGAGGCGATCCACAGTGTTTGCAAGCCTGTTGGCCTGTCGGGCGTTGTCTTCAGCCAATGCTAGTCGCTATACCAATCCACGGGCATATTCATCCGTTTCCCGTGAGCGTTGCTCACACTCTTCAAGCCGGTGTTTCAAAAGGGCGGTTTCTACACTTATCTCCACCACTTTGTTGAAAAGAATGTCTACATTGTTAACGGTGGTTTCGTGATCCTCGGAGACTTGTTCGATGCGTTCGAGAGATGTAAGTCTCCAGTTTTCGTTCGTTTCCTGCAACACGACATCCATAGTACGAAGTCGCTGCTCGTGTTGGTTCACCCTAGCGGCTAAGGCCGGCAAGGTGAAGTGAGTGGGGTACGGGCCAGCTCGAGGCAACCTGACGTTCCTCCTTGCTACCCTTGAGTTTTGTGACCCGGATTGAGAGCGCGATGAATTGGACGGGATGTTTGCCATTTCTGAGACAAAGCGTTAGTAAGAGTGAGGCCTATATTCATATAGTTCCTATATAATATAGCCTATTGAGTGTCTAGCACAAACATGTTTAAGTCTCGGTCCTCTCGAGGTCAGAGTCTTCTAGTGTACCCTGTTCAGCCATAACTACTTTCAGGTCTTACATCATCTTTGCTTAATTGTACATAGTTGATCAGGCTATGTTAAATTAAACTCGTATGACGTAATCACTGAACCAGTTATACCTAATAAGGAATACTGCCTAATGGTCATAGTCTAGGCCCACTAAATGCAACCTAGTTCACTATAACCTTAGGCTCTAATACCAATCTGTAACACCCCCAGATTTAGTGATTTGTGGAAGCACGATTTGGGTGTTACTAATTAATAACAAAGCACAAAGATATATAGTAAACGACTCTATATGCGTCGTTTTAACAAAATATATTAATATGGAAATGTTTACAACATTTAAAGCTTTACATAGCTCGAGTTTAAGTAAAAGGAGATTTCAGTACATAAGTACTTGTACAAAATATGCTAATGCAAGAAAATCTCAATCGTCTGCATGCTGACTCGAGCTAAAAGTCCTGAAGCAGAAGCAACCTACTGCTTGGTACCTGCGATACATGCTAAAGGGGTCAGCTAAAGCTGGTGAGCTCACAGGTTTGAAATCAAGTAATATTGTATGAACTGCAAGATTTAATAATGATTTGCATCCAGCAAATGAAATGATAATAATCGTGTATACAGCCATGAGCACATAGTTGAGCTTAACTCGAGGGCCGGGTCCCCTATAGAGAATTCCGGGCGAGGTGCCTCCACGAATGCCTAATCAACATTCGTCTTCCCAAATATTAGTACGTCCGTTTACCCGGTTAGTGCTTGCTAACCCGAACGAGGAGGGTCAATCCTATATGGTACCATATACTAATATTCACGCTACAACGTATTAACAACTATGCTGACGGAGGACTTTAAATGATTAGTTGTGAAAAACTCATGTAGTATATGAAATGTTTGTACTTGCGTTCACATGTTAGAAATGAGCAATATATCACACCCCTGAGTAAAATAGTAAAAAGAGGGGCTATGAGACTCACCTGAGTCTATAAGCGTTTAAATAAATGTAAGTTGATTAGCCGAGTGATGAAGTCCAAAGACTTGTAACCTGAGGGTGTCCACGACACGCGATGGTCATAAACATGACTGGGTATCTCAAAAGATCACCCTTGTAGTTGTTACACAACTATATATATGTCCAAATTACTACGATTTGGTTGATTTGTTAAGTGTTTGAAAACGTGTACGGCCCATTGGTGATGGATTTGAAATAATAAACTTTAAGTATTATTATCATGTTATTGGTGTTTTGCACTTACAAGTGTGTTCCAATGTGTTTTATAAGTCGTATCGTATAAGTGTTTGAGGTTATATAGGTTCGACACTTAGTGAAATTTTAGTTTGAAAACCTGCTGTTTTATGCGACACAATCGTGCGACACAAATGTTTGTCATGCGACACAAGGGTTGTGTCGCATAAAAATGCGACACAATATCTATACGACACAATGGTTGTGTCGCATAGATGCGAGATGCTGATTCAACAGCGACATAGTGACTGTGTCGTATGAAGTTTGCGACATAGTATGCGACATAACGTTGTGTCGTAAAGGGTACGACACAAAAGGATTTATACGACATTAGGTGCGACATAACGAGCAAAATACGACACTACATGCGACACAAGGCTTGTGTCGCATTGAAGAACACCAGCCCAGAAAGTCCGACTGTCGAGATTTTTCCGACCAAAAACCCAATTCAAACCCGTTTTTAAGCTATAAAATCGTGTTCTACACTTTGTAATGGACATATACAAGTTATATAAACAACTAACAAGTGAAAATACAAAGAATCGAGAGTTTTTGGGATTTTGTCGGAAACTTACAAAGTGGCGAAATGGAAATCCGGAAAGATAGAAGTGTAGATCGTTGCGAGGTGGTCGTGAATCTCTAAAAATATTGATGATCCGAGTGCGTTTCGTGTTGTTATTTTGAGATTTAAGTGGTTTGGTGGTTTTGGAGAATGAAAGAAAAGAGAGTAAGAGAGAGATAGATAAGAAAGAAATGAGAAAAATGAAAGGGAAAGTGGGAGGTTATCCTCCCATTTTTCAGTCTCCGACTCGCGCTCCGTGCGGTGTTCGTTTATTCCGTCGTTTAACGTTTTAATAAATATTTCATGCGTTAATTATCCATTTTTAAAATACGAATTTTGTTTAATAATTTAATTAAATTATTTTACCAATTATCTAAAAATTTAAAGATTGAAAATGTGATTTAAATAATTTGCGTATTTTGTTGTTAATTAGGTAAGTTTCAATTGTAAGAAGCGGGACAACTTTGGGAATAAAATTTAAACAGTTAGTTTGGACCCAGTAATGTTTTCAGATAATGTTTTATACTTAAATATAAATTGTGTCACCAACGTCCGTATTTATGGAATCGAAATACATTCGATTTAAATTGCGTACGATTTAATCAATCGCATTTTCGTATATATTCAACAATATATATAATTCGATACATTAATTAGCCTAACACAGAACTAATTACATGTATTAACATATGATTAGGCACTAAGTACTAGTCCTAATTTGGCGGGTGTTACAGGTGATTTGGGTATTGGTAGTTTGAAATCTTTCAACCTAGCTCTCCTTCAGAAATGGCGCTGGAGATTTTACTCCTTTCCGAATCATCTCTGGGTCAAAGTTATTAAGGCGCTGCATGGTAACGAGGGGGGGTTTTGATCTTCATGGTTGTAATTCGAATGGCTTATGGTCTAAGATTGTCGGGTCTTCAAATTATTTACACTCGAGTAACCTTCTCCCTTCCAATTCCCTTCGTTTTAAAGTTGGATGTGGTACTCTTATTCGCTTATGGAAAGACACCTGGCTTGGCGACTCCCCTCTGTATCTCAGGTACAACAGACTTTTTCGGTTGGAAGTTGACAAAGACTGTTTGATCAGGGACCGTATTTCTAACGGCCAATGGTGTTGGAGTTGGTCAAGAGCTGATATAGGAGTGCGAAATTCTGCTTATCTTAATGACATGTTATCTGAGATTAGTCAGGTCGATATTTGCTCCGTTACGGACTCTTGTGTTTGGTCTCTAGCTAATGATGGCGTGTTTTCTGTTGGTGTTACACGTCGTTATATTGATGATCGTATTTTGCCTTCTATGAACCCTCCGACTCTATGGGACAAAATTCTTCCTCGTAAAGTTAACATCTTCATGTGGCGTTTAAAGTTAGATCGGCTCCCTCACCGTCTAAACCTTTCTTCTAGAGGCATTGAAATCACGGAGATATCCTGCCCCTCTTGCAATGGTAATGTAGAGTCCAACACACATGTTTTCTTTGAGTGCGTTATAACTAAGGATATTTGGAGGCTCGTCTGTAGGTGGTGCGATATTACTGTGCCTTTCTTCGTTTCTTATGAACAATGGAGAGATTGGATAATCGCATGGCCTGTGTCTAGCGAGAAGAAACATCATTTGAATATCATAATTGTATCCACTCTGTGGATGATTTGGCGGCACCGTAATAATGTCACTTTTAGCTCTCAATCCATGAGGAAAAGTGATATCTTCGATTTTATTCGTTTGTACTCGTTCTCTTAGCTTATGTCTAGAGGTCATAAGCCTATTAGTTGGACTGATTGGTTAAAATATCCTTTGTAATTACTAGCTCCTTGCTAGCTATTTTCTTATTAATAAAATTGCCGTTCAAAAAAAATATTTAACATATAGAGAATAAAGTGACATAATAATTGTGATTATTAAGTTTCCAAATATCCAATCTAATTTTAAGGACGTGTCAAATCTTTTCCTTTTAAAATACGTGATCAAACTTTACATTTTAAACCAAAGCATGTTACACGTAGGATATATATTATTAAAATATGCAATATTATATAAACTGTTTAACTTGATGACACATCAGATTAAAATCGAATTGATATGGGTATTAGCTTGACAAATCACTTTTAGGCTTGGCTGTGTTTGGCACGCTCATTTTTTGAGCTTATAGGAGCTTGTAGCTTGTAGCTTATGGTTTTCATAAGCTCCGTTTGGCTAATAAAATTGTAAGTAGCTTATGGTTTCCATAAGCTCCAAAACCATAAGCTACTTGAAGTAGCTTATGGAAGTAGCTTGTAGCTTATGGAAGATGAAATTACATAAATACCCTTCAAATAATTATATTCATCTATTAAAATTAATATATTTGTCCTTTTATGTCATTTTACATTCATAAGCTACAAGCTCCAGCTACTCTGCCAAACACAAATATTACCAAAAGCTCCAGCTACAAGCTCAAGCTACAAGCTACCAACTACAAGCTACCAGCTACAAGCTACCAGCTCCAGCTACAAGCTACCAGCTCCAGCTACTTGCGCCAAACATACCCTATGTTTGGCGAGGAGCTTTTCAGAGCTTTTAGGAGCTTTAGCTTTTAATATTAAAAATAAAAGCTCCAAAAATAATAAAAGCCTTGTTTGGTGTGTAGTAGCTGTAGCTTTTAATTTAAATGAAAAGCTCCAAATTGAAAAGCTGGTGTGTAGTAGCTGTAGCTTTTAATTTAAATGAAAAGCTCCTTTTAAGTTATTTTATACTTCAAAGTTACAGCTACAGTTAGTTTGCCAAACAATTTTACAGAAACAAAGTTACAGCTTACAACTTGAACTTACAGCTACAGCCTACAACTACAACCAACAGCTACAGCTTACAGCTACGACTACAGCCTACAGCTAGTTTTGCCAAACATACCCTTAGTCTCCTTCTTTAGTTATAAGAGAAGATTAATAACTTATATGTATTTAGTTTTATAGGAAAAAATATAAAAATTAATGTATAGTAATAATGATTATTATTATTATTATTATTATTATTAATATTTATCAAATAGAATAGTAAATTATAGTTTACCAATATAGTTAAAAAAAGTTTAAAACATGAGGGGTGCAAAGTGCCATTTATTTGTATTACTGCTAGTTCTAACACTTGAGCCTGCCATAAACCCTAACCCTAAGGCCCAGTTATCGGACGATTGCAGACGATGGTGATGAAGCTATTCGATGACGGCGGCGCCGACGACATATCCAAAATCGAAATAAACGAAGAGTTTGCTCGCCGGTACGAACACAATAAGAAACGAGAAGACTTACAGCGGTTCGAGGAGCTAAAAAAGAAAGGCTTAATCGATTCAGATAGCGATGAAGACGATGAATCATCTGAAGATGATGAAGATATCATTAATTATTCAAGTAAACAGGATTTGAAGTTTTTTGATGCGTTAATTAAGGTTAGAAATCAGGATCCTTCACTTAAGAATACTGATGCTAAGCTATTTGATTCTGATGATGATGATGATGATGATGATAATGAGGTTAACGATGAAAGTAATAGTAAGGAAAAGAAAAAGAAACCTATGTATTTGAAAGATGTGACTGCAAAACATTTAATTGAAGAAGGACCTGAGTTTGAAGATGAAGATGAAGATGAAAATATGAATGATAAAAAGAATTACTTTGATGAACAAGAGGCATTAAGGAAGGAGTTTTTGGATGCTGTTGGTGATGAAGATGATGAAGGGGAATTTTTGAAAGTGAAGGAGGATAATAATGGCGATGAAGAAGATGACGGTGAGTATGTAAAGAAGTTGGATGAGTATTTTAAGGAGGATGAGAAATTGGATGAAAATGAAAAGTTTTTGAAGGATTATTTTAGGAAGAAGATGTGGTTGGAGAAAGATAAAAGTAATCGTGAAAGGTTGGATGTTGATGATGGAATAAATCTTTCGGATGATGAAGCAGCCTTAGAGGCGCAAGAGGATTATGAGAGAGAATTTAATTTTAGGCACGAGGAAAATGCTAGTGATAGAGTAATGGGGTTTTCACGAGTAGTTAATGATTCGGTGAGGAAGAAGGATAATGCTAGGAGTTTACAGAGGAAGAATAAAGAGGAGAGAATGGCACGGGCAGAGGTTGAGAGGAAGGAAGAGTTGAAGCGTTTGAAAAACTTGAAGAAGAAAGAGATCAATGAGAAGATTAGGAAGATTAGGGAAACAGCGGGGATCGGGGAAGATGCGGATTGTTTGTTGAATGAACGTGATCTTGAGGAGGAATTTGATCCCGAAGAGTATGATAAAAAGATGCAGAAGGCGTTTGATGATAATTTTTATGAAGCAGAAGATGTTGACCCTGAGTTTGGTAGTGAAGATGAAGATGGTGAATTGAAAAAACCGAACTTTGATGAGGAAGATGATTTGCTTGGTCTGCCAAAGGGGTGGGAAGATGAGTTTGGTTCTGGTGATGGGTTTTTAGCTACTAGAAAAAGATTGTTGAAAAGCAAGGTTAATAATGGTGGACATGAAGAACAAACACTGGACGAAGAAGTAACAGATTTACAAGAAGGCAAAAAGAAAAAACGAAAAAGTTCTGAATTAGAAAAGGAAGTAGTTGAGAAGGGGTTAGAGGAGTATTATAAATTGGAATACGAGGATAGTATTGGGGACTTGAAGACGAGGTTTAAGTACAGGCCTGTTAACAAAAATAATTACGGATTGAAAGCAAATGACATCTTGGCAGTGGATGATAAGGAGTTAAATCAGTTAATTCCTTTGAAGAAATTGGCGACTTACAGGGAAGACGAGTTCGTTGTTCCTCGGAATAAGATAAAAGAACAAAAGCAGAGGATTAAATCTCTTCTTAGAGGAGAGTCATCTGATGGACCCAACAATGGCCGCAAGAGGCTCAAACATGATGTTGGTGATGCAGAAACTGAAAAGCCAAAATCAGATGCACAAAGTGAAGATCAGAAACCGCTATCCAGGAAACAACGAAGAAAGATTCGGTTAAATGAATTGAAGCTGTCAACTACTAGGCTTATAGCGTATCAGAAACTTCAGCCTAAAGCCAAAAACAAAAAGAAAAACAAAGAAAAAAACAAAGCTTAGTGAAGATCTTCATTATCGAAGGTACTTTTAAATTCAATTAACTTTATGGTCATGTTTTCTTCTTAACTGTTCATTGGAGTAAAGTTGGAGGCATGAACTATGTAGGTGCGAATAGTATCTATGCATGTTACATGTTTATTAGATTCAGTCTTGATTAATATATTTAGTGGTTGAAGTTGATTGCCGTATCTATATACTTTTATTCATTTTTGTTATTGTCTAATTTGATTTGCATCTCAATTCTCAATGCCGCATTGTCTTTGCTTGTCCCAACTATTGCTTATAGTTTCTCTGCCTTTCCTTCCAAATCTTTAAGAGAACAATAGTTTGCTACAAGCAGAGGTTGCAAAATGGGCGGTTCTGACTGGTTAATATAGAGTCAAGTGGATTTTGGTCAAAATGGGTTGGGTCAACCGTTGAACATTGAACACATTTTTTTTTTTTTTATAAAACCTTATGAATGCATAATGTGCTAAATATGATGAATTAGTTAACTTTATTCTCTATGATAAATCAATTTAGGATGTTCTGTCTCTTGATGCATTTAAATACACTTGAATTTCAATTCAGAACTGACTTTCATAATTAATATGAAGTCCGAAGAAATTTGGGACATTCCAAAAATAAACTGCTCATTAATTTCACCAATTCAGTATCACCCATTGAGACATTGACCCTACTGATGCTAAGCACCACCCTAGACTTTTGCAGCTCGATGCTGTAGAGTGTAGACAAGCTGCCTACAATCAGGTTAAACTCTAAAATGCGTGAGACGTTGTATCTCTTTCCAATGTCATCAAAACTAAACCCTATATCATTATGACTCGCGTAATGATCACCGGTTACTAGTTGAGAAGTGGAGTACTTGGCAGCTCCATTAGATTATAGGTAATGTAGATGACTAGATGTGAACTATTATCTATCTTTGAATAAACCATACTCTCCAGACCTCAAGAAATTCACAGCCCTTCTATCAAATGGGTGTGGGTGGGTTGAATTGAATATATACGGATTCTGTTCTCTAAAGTTCCAACTGCACTGTACTGTGCCTGCAATCTGAAGTTTGAACGTATACAATATTACAATCATGAAAATGAATATTCAATGTGAGAACTAATCCTTTTTCTGTAATAACTGGGTTACTTTCTGCATTACCGTAGCTTCCTGTTTTGGTCTTATTAGAGAATACCAAATAACTGATGCTTTTTGGGAGCAATTGGATGTAGCAGAAGATTCATTTTTAAAGGTATTTTCATACTAAGGCACATGCATTGCTACCAAGTCCAACCAATTCTGGGATCATTTTTGGGATAGCTTATTTACTAGATGAAATTTCATTATTATTCGTTCCACGATCATTATTCTCTCCAACTTCTGTTTATAGTTTCTCGCCATTCCCTACAAATCCTTAAGATAACTTCAGCTACAAGTAATAGGTTGCAAAATGGGCGGGTCTGACTCGTTAAGGTATTGAGTCAAGTGGATTTGGGTCAAAATGGATCGAGTCAACCAATGAACATTAAACATATTTTTATTTATTTTATTTTATTTATTATTTTTTTTATTTTATGCTATCTTATGAATGCATGATGTGCTAAATATGATGAATTAGTTAATAATCTTATTCTCTATGATAAATCAATTTTAGAAGTCTTGTCTTTTGATGCATCTAAATACACTTGAATTTTAGTGTCTTTGGACTGACTTTTATTAGTTTCTTACTCAAAATGAAATCGAAAGAAAATTGGAACTCTCCAAAATAAACTGCTAGAACACTGGAACCATTTCAGTATAACCTGTGTTTTAAAAAGTGTGCCTGAGGCGCTGTGAGGCGAGATTAACATCTGATCGCCTTTTATTACAAAGGTGCTGTGTTTACAAAAGGCGAGTAAGAGTCGTGGCTTTTAAATGCATCACAGGAGGCACACATTAGGGCTTTCATGCGCTTCTTGTACAGGAGGATATTAAAGGCCCCATAAGTTTTTAATTGAATAAATGGGCTGAAATATGGCCAAATCTTTAACTGCCAACGTGCGTAAAACCCTAGAGATCGATAGACTATCCTTATGACCTTATCCACCAGTAAAATTTAACGGTAATAGCCTAATTATGAAATTTTACAATAGCAGAAGTACTTTTTCCTATGAATCAATTGAGTTTTGATTTGTTTGAAGTTGCTTTGGATTGATGACGATGATAACCAGGTTGATGACACTTATCCCCCATTCCTTTCTAAGCTTTCTTTTGACTTATGATTTGGCATTTTGCTTAGATTGTGTTGGTAGTTATGTACTATGTATGCTTATGTGATATGGAATCTTAATAAATTATATATAAGAAACAACTCATGATGTCATCAAAAAATCAATTGGCCAATAAAATTGCTCAATTTTATTAATTTCACTAAAAATAAGGAGATGATAACATCATAAATAAAAATTGTAAAAAAATAATTTCAAATAATTAATTTAAAAGGATCTCACAATGCAAATTGAATCGTGATTTAAAGAATAAAAATTTATTTTAAATAATTAGAAATTGAATGGGATTATGTTTCTTATGTATTATTTTGGTAACGGAATTATTTTTATTACTTTGTACCTACAAACACCTAATAAATTTGATCGTAGATATATTTCAGTACTGGAATTATTTTTATTACTTTTTACATACAACCACCTAGCAGTATTAGAAAATTTGATCGTAGATATAATTGTTTAAGATTGCCCTTGCAAGTTACCACTTAAATATATTAAAATAAAAAATATATATTATCTTTATTTCATAGTTGTTATTAAACATAATATCCTTTTGATATATTCTAGGTGAAAATCCGTAGCAATTCGTAATTATAAAAATAAAATATACATTCGACGGGCCGTGTGTATACACGGGTTTATTGGCTAGTTGGATAATATGAGACTACATATGTTTGGTTTCACTTTTGTGAATGAATAAAGTTTTGAAGGAATTTATTATTATTAGTTTCTTGCCTAACTTGCGCCATGCGTACATGATGCTTTGCCTTCGCCTCGGGTCCAAGGACCTGATCGCAACAGACCACCTCACGCCTTTCAAAACCCGGAGCATAACCCATTGACTTATATCGGTACTCTAATAAATATTATATTGCAGCAGCCCACTATTCACACTTAATTCATCACTGTAGACCTGTAGTACCTAATTTAGCACATACTGATGCTATTGTAAACAAACTGAAGCACCGCCCGCGACTTTTACAGCTCGATGCTGTAGACGGGCAGCCTACAATCAGGTTAAACTCTAAAAATGTGTAAGACCTTGTATCTCTTTCCAATACCATAAATAGCAAACCTCATATTTTCTTAACTGACATAATGATCAGTTGCTCACCAGTTCTAGTTCAGAAGTGTTTAGCAGCTCTATATACCATACCCAGCTGCAAATAGTTGGTGTATATCCAAGACATTAAACGATACCAGCTCCATCAGATTATAGCTATGTAGATGTAGATGTGAACTTTATCTATTATTGAGTATATACTGACTCTGTTCTTTAACTTCCAACTGCACTGTACTGTACCTGCAATTTGAATGTATAGTATTATTTATTGAATATTTTATGTAAGAAGTTATCTTTTTCTGTAATAACTGGGTTACCTTTCTGCATTTCTGTAGCTTCGTGTTTTGGTTTGTATCAGAGAGTACCAAATAGCACGAGACTTTTTGGGAGCAACGGAATGGTGTGAAAGATTCATTTTCAAAGGTATTTTCGTACCAAGGCACATGCGTCGCTACCAAATCCAACCAATTCGGAAATCATTTTTGGGATTATATACTTACTAGATGAAATTTCATTATTATTTGATCTGACTCACTATACTTTGTAATCTTGCACCCGCTGTGAGTTACTTTGAATTATTTATGGATAGGGTCTTAAAAGGAATTTTAGCCAATTCTGTACATTAATTGTTTGTTTTCGCCCTCAAATACTTTAATCTATATTTCTCACATATAAATCATATAACTATTGGTCTTTGTCACATGTACTTGAATGTGCATCGCTCAATTGCAACTAAAGCTTTCGCGACTTTTACAAAAATTGAGTGATTATGACAAAGCCATCAAATCTCGTTTTGGTATTTATAGTGAAAAGTTGACAGGCACTGGAGGTTTGAAATTTGTGGATTGCTTGGTGAGATTCATCGACGATGTGTTTTTCTTGCTTCTTTAAAATTCTGAAAGTCTAAATTACCAAACACCCTTCACTTATCCCCTCCTTTGGTCTTGTTTATACACAATCAACTTTTCTAAGAATAAGTTACCAGCATGCAAAATTTTAATTAGTTGTTGCTATAGGTGGCAAAACGGGCGGGTTGGGCGGGTATGGGCTCCGGGTTTAAACGGGTACGGGTCAAAACGGGCTCGGTTTCAAACGGGCTCGGGTCTAAATGGACAATTTAAAATTTTTATAAAAAGTGTTCTAACTAACAAAAATATATATATCTTCTCAAACAAGTTCTACATTTTTTAACTATATAATACAGTAATAAGAAAAATACAACATCGTATATACACACAATCTGATGTTATGCAGTATTTATGTTTATAATAATAACAACAACAATAATAATAATATTTTCTTAGAAAATAATAATAATAATAATTATAATAATCTTAATAATCTTAATTTTAATTTTAATTTATACGAAAAATGCTTTAATTTGTTGATGTTTGACTATTAGTTTTAATGTTGAGTTCTATTTATTTATCAAGTAGCAGCAAAAAGACTAAAATATACTCCGTATCATTGTTTACAAGTATATTCTATTGAATAATGGGACGTTTAGACTAGGGGTGTTCAAATTATCCGAACCCGAAACCGATACCCGATTGCCTGAAATACCCGTCCCGAAAATACCCGAAATTTCGGATACCCGAAATTTCGGGTACCCGAAATCCGGATACCCGAAAATTCGGGTTCGGGAATTGGATAGTGAAAATCAAAAAAGTCGGGTATTCGGGTACCCGAAATACCCGAAAATTCCAAACTTTTTTTAATATAATATTTTTATATTGGGTATAATTGGTTTCTTGTCATTGTTATCTTACGTATTCATGTGTATCCCAGGAACGCAAACACATAAAACACATTAGCTTGGCTTTTATTTCCAACATTTTATACATATATATATGTATAATACATCTTATTACTAGTTGCAAATATAATGTATTAATTTTGCTTAGAGTATTAGTGAATCTGATTATTGTTTTACTAGGAGTGTAGGTATTACAAGTCCCTTGCTAATGTGTTTTCTGGAAATGGAATGGAACAGCAGCCGTAGCAACAGGAGAATGCAGTAGCTTTTGCTACTGCACACACACACAACTCACGTATAAACTACATCTTGCATTCCACTTCATTATTGATAATACACATAAGGCTTTATATAGCCAAAGACATATACATTGGAAACATGAAAGACAAAGCATGCAACTATTCTTCTACCAAGAAAACAAGAAAGAAAAACGTGGGGAACAAAGAGGCACCAAAACATCCACCCAAGGCTTGACCCATGCCAACCTTGACCCTTGTGCAGTCTTGCTAAACACACAGAACATACACATGCATGCATACGTGAAGAACATACACACCATGCAAAACTCTACCAAATCAAGATTAAACCCAACAAGGAGGTAGTAAATCAAAGAAAATCTTGCATATATAAAAAACAAAAAAAAACAAAAAACAAAAACTTCGGGTATCGGATTACCCGATATCCGTACCCGAAATTTCGGATACCCGAAGTTCGGGTACCCGAAATTTCGGGACGGGAATTGGGTAGTGAAAATCACTACCCGAAACGTTCGGGTACCCGAAGTTCGGGTACCCGAAATACCGGGTACCCGAAGTTGAACACCCCTAGTTTAGACACTTAGTTATTACACAAAGTACTTATTGAAAATTTATTTGTATAACAGTATATGGATAATTTAAATTAATTAAAATTAGTTAAAAATATATCCTCTTGTTTGCAGCCTTGTTTGAACGTGGAGTCCTTTTCCAGTACGGCAGTACCCACTCCGACCCGCTTTTTTTTTTTTAGAATAGCTCATAATAGCCCAATCACAATATAAACAATGTCCATTATTGCCCAGTAGATGTTATGAAAAGTCCATAATAGCCCAGTTTTAGTCTTTCCGGGCTCTTTTTGCCGGCTCTAGTTGTTGCAGATATTATTTAGGATAGATGAATATGGCGTTAAGGGGTTCTATTGCACTGAACTATTGTTATTATTATTATTATTAGATCTTTCGGGTATTTTTTTAAGTACAGAAGTTTAGATAAATTCTTAGGTATATAGTTATAACGGTATATATATAGATATATATATATATATATATATATATATATATATATATATATATATATATATATATAGGGGGAAGATCAATAGAGAAGTAAAAAAATGGGGGAAGGAGGGAAGCAATTTCTAGCCACACATTCTGGTCAACGTAAAAGTCAACACAATGGCAAACTTGTAAATAACTTGAAATCACCACCCATATCGTTAACATTATAACACCCCTGGTTTCTATAAACAATTATAATATTAATTATGACTCTGAAGCGTAGATTTCAAACATACTATCTATGTCTTTATAATGTCAATAAACTTTTTCAAACTAAATACATGACATTTCAACAAACTAGGTGTTATATAATTCAAAACATCTCTTTAGTTATAAAACTAACATCAGAGTAAAAGCCTGTCAAACATTCCATCAATTCCAAACACTTCCTGCCCCGCCCAATATGTCCAATCACTTATAACCTGCAGGAAGAACTGTGGTGGGATTAGCATAAAGCTAAGTGAATGAAACTATAAACAACAGTCCAACTTAGCACAACAACCTGTTTACATCAAATAACAATAAACAGTCAATCATCATGAGGATCGGTGGTTCCTGAGATACCTTTATACCGGTATGGTACTCAAAGAGCACTTATCAATCATCTGTATTGGCCTATACAGAATTACCGATGACTTGTTGTCAATCACATACGACCTAGATCTTTAAACCAACATTTCAAGTTTCAAAATCTCCTGTCGTCTACAACAACAACCAAGTCCAACCATCCATTCAAGTTGACCTCAGAATCTTACATACTAGCTCAAACAGCCCAGTAAACAATCAACCAAACTAACCTGGCAAGTTATATCAATTAAAACATTCTATCAAAGTAATACTATAATTACTTGTTGTAACCAAATCATTACAACTAAATCACACTGAGGTTACAGATCCACTCACCAAGTACCTTAGTCATCCACCCAGTAGTCTAATATCACTGAGTCGTCTGTGTATCTGAAAACATCACAGATTAACACAAGCTAGTAACTTGTCCCAACTAATAACAATTAGGTAATTAATATCGTTACACAATCATAACATAATTACATGCATCAAGTGATCCCTAAGATCACAGCAAACAAAGATTCAATTCGGAACAAAATCAAAAAGTCCCGAAATAAGGTTCAAAAACTGTAAAATGCCATTTTCGACCCCTAAACGACCCCGAATGACCAAAAAACACCTAGACTGTAAGGCCCGGTCCTTACGTGAACCAAAATATATCATTTATATTTTGTATTTCGAAAATCGGAAGCGCAAGTCCCCAAAACAAAACATTTACCGACTTACAAAGCTTCCCAGTTTAACGACTACAACATATAACAACATTAGTTTAGCATTTACAACCATATTAGTTACAACCCATATTAACACAAAACGGGCCTTATATAAAACATTTCCCAAAAGATATCCACAAAAGATCAGAGTTGCGCCAAGCTTTAGTCAAACTTCCAGTCAACATCAACAACCCGAACATCTACATCAACTAACCACAATCTGCAAAACATTTAAACAACGAGGGGATTAGCTCACGCTAAGTGAATGGAACCGTAACCGACGATTCAACCCACTCATAACAAGTCTTACAACTAGGCAACAACAACAAATAGAACACATAAGCACATAACGTCAAGAGGACCGGCGGTTCCTGGTATCCATCCAACCCAGAAACCACGACTACTGGGCGCCAAGCCAATCCCAGTAATCAACCGATAGCTTGAGTACTACCTTCACTGACTAGGCTTGTTTTCAACTATGTGTCTCAAAGAAACCTTGACAACTACACAGTAGTACCCAAACCCAACTCAGACAGCAGTTAACCTCTGAAAACAACCATGTTGCATTCACAATGCAAAAACACACAACAACAAGCAACAGTTCACAACTGTTCACAACTGATCAACCATTCAACAACAATCACACAATAACTCATATAATCAGCAACATAAACAAAACAGACAAGACTGGTACCAGCACGACTAAATAACAACAACCTACTGATATAAACCATCCTGGTTACCTGTTGTAACCTAACCAGTTACAACTGGGTGGAACCGAGGACTACAATTCCACTCACCGAATATTATCGTCTGATCACCAACTCAGTGGTCTAATCTTACTGAGTGGCCGCCCGCTTATCTGAGAACACAAAGATAACAAGTCAATAACTCGTCTCATAATCATCATCATAACATATTTATCAAATCAAGTAATCTCTAAAGTCTAAGTAAACAAAAGTTCAATCAGAATTGAAATTAAAAATCCCGAACTAATGTTTAAAAACTGTAAAATGTCATTTTCGACCCTTAAATGACCCCGAATGGCCAAAAACCGCCTAGGCTATTAGAATATAGTTTTGATCATTGGGCCGTTTCCTATTGAACATGTGAATCTCATCTCAAACCGAGTTAATGAAATTGTTACATAACCGTGACCCTGAAAAGACTTACGCATTTTCAAAATTTACACAACTTGTCAAAATTATTCATGCGAACGCGATCCGGATCAAGGTGGCTGGATCGCGTTCACCTTTAGAAAAAGTTCTGTCACCGAAATACACATGGCAACGCGATCCGGAACAAAGGGCTGGATCGCGTTCGATAGTTCAAAATCCGATTTAGCCAAAATTATAACTAAGGAACGCGATCCGGGAAAAGGGTCAGGATCGCGTTCACGCGTTCAAAACTACCTGCACTTTCAGCATAAACACATCACGAACCAAAACCCCATTTTTTACCAAAATCAGTTGCAAACACGAATTTTACCAAGTAAAAGACCACAAACATCATCCATAAACATATAACAACTACAACAAACATCTTCTAGCAACAATCTAACTCATGCATCATTATTAAATCAATCAAAATCACCAAAATCACTAAAACCAAATCTATGAATTCAACTTGATGAACACTAACCATTGCTAGCCACAAATCAGCATATAATCAATTCATATCAATGAATTATCAACAATCAATCAACAAAACATGATATTCAAACTTCAATTCTTTCAAAATCATCATATTCATCATAAACCCTATTTTTATGAAATATGCTCAAGAACACAAAAAGGGAACTTACAATTTTGAAGAAGAAGATATGGATGATGATAATCTAAGTTCCTTAATCTTGAATCCACTCAAGTTATATGATAATTTCTTTGTAGAGATTTAAAGAGATAGTTTAAGAAATGATATAAGAGGAAAGTTCAAGAACATAATCAAAAGGAGATGAAAATGAGTCGGTCACACCACCGACCCCTCTAATATTAGGTGTAAATTATACCCATTCCTAGCCTATTGTCTGGAACCCGAAAATACCCGAAAGTCAAAATACTTTTATTTTACCGTCAACTTTAATAAATTAAAACAAGCAATAATTTATTAGTCACTATAAAAACTGAGGCTCTTTTACTTGTTTATTATTAAATAAACAAACCGAACTTATTAAAATACAATTTATTTCCAGGCCCAGAAACAGGATGTTACATAGACTCTTAGAATAGAGCTTTGATCAGTGTGCCGTTTTCGAGTGACCATGTAAATTTCAGTCCAATCCAAGTTAATAAATTTGTCACTCAGTCGCGACCCTGAAAAGACTTACGCACTTTTAAAATTTACAACCCAACTTTTAGCATAGGATCCGCCGGATCCCCACATAGTCATTTGAATCCGCCGGATTCCCTTGAATCCGCCGGATTCCCTTGAATCCGACCGGATTCCCTAATTTTACTCGAATCCGCCGGATTCAATTGAATCCGCCGGATTCCCTCTTCGTCCCTGTAACCTGCGATCTGTTCAAAACCCTAACCCACGGGTTTTATAACCAAATCACCAAAACTCGAATTCTAACCGTTATATACCACAAATAACATTACATAAACATCATGTAATGATTATAACTAGTTTCTAACATCAAATTTCACCTCAAATCAATAATCTCTAAGATTTCAAACATAATAAAAAATCAATCAAACTTACTTACAATTTTGAATGAAGAACATGATGATTATGATGAAACTAATCAGAATTACAGCTCCAAATTCGGTTTCTACTTTTGATTTGAAGTTTTCTGTGAGTTTTGGTTTGATTGAATTCAAAGAATGAAATGAAATAAACTTTCCTAAAAGGGAAAGTGATATATATGCCGACTCAACAAACCGCCTTCAATTATACGTGTATAAATTAATACTCCATCTCAATCTATTGTCTGGAAGCCGAAAACCATTTGCGAGTCCAAACATTTTATTGTACCGTCAACTATATTAATTTACAACAATTAATAATTTACTTATCACATTGAAATATTCGACTCCTATTCCAATTATTTCAACTATTTCAAATAATATTATTTCCAAACACATTTAAATGCTTATTTAAATCAAGAAATAATATAAAACAACTAGGTCAATTTCGAGGATGTTACAAACATGCATTTCAAAAGCATGTTAATCAAAATCATATTTTCAGCACGTTAACATTCATTTACGATGAATGTTAACGAATATACATTATTATACGCCGATGAATGTTATGTTATCACATTCAATAGTGTATAATAACATATATAAATTAATATTCATCATAAATGAATGTTTAAGAGTATTAAGTTGTAATTTGATTAACATGCTTTCCAGATGAATGTTAACGGTCTGGAATTTTTTCAATCTGATTTTATAAGTTTTGTACGATCAATTATAATTTGATTAATTACTTGTTTATAAGTTTTGTACGATCAAATTCCTTTAATTTTATTGTTTTCATTGTCAAATCAAAATTTACTCAAAAACCCAAAAGTTACTCTAATATTCATAATTTTTGATGAATTAGAATTTTGACGAATTGAATATATCTATGATTGCGATTGATGAATTCGAAGATTTATAATGTTTTTGATTGTTGAATCTTTGAATTTCATGCTTTAATTTGGAATTTTAGATTAATTTGATTAAATGGGTATTGTGGATGAATATAGAAGAGGAGAAAAATGAGTGGTTGAGGTTTGCTTCCCTCCTTCTCCCAATCTTGAAGCTTCCCTCTTGATCCTTCCCCTATATATAATAAATAAAAAGAAAATCAGTATCAGTATCAGTATGCATAATTAAAGAACACTTGATTAACTCACAAATTAATACTAATATACGGAGTAATAGATTAATTATTTAAGTAATAGATAAATGCATTCAAAAGATCAAATAAGTACGTTTTTAATTCGTGGATCTGGTTTCATCCTAATGTTGAATTTGAATGGGCGTAAGTAATGATTTATGGTAACAAATCTCGACTAACACGTAAACAATATAATCATCAAATAACAAACCCAAAAATACCGCCTATAATTGAGTTATTTTTAAATCCTAAGGTTAAACGTTAACGGTTAAATCCCTACCAATATTTATTTATATATCTTCTGAAGCAAAGAATAAAATCATCTCAAATCCCAATGGCCAGAACAAATTTAACCAGTGTCGGGTTTCGGGCTACTTTGCCATTGCGAGCTAATGGCGATTATGAGATTTCATGCCCCTCGCATTTACATTCACAAACTCCTGTTCATGATCAGTCTCATGACACCGAGTCTGATTCAGAAGTGCTTGATGATGTTGACGTGGAGCAAATCTACAACAATATCGCAAATAACAAAGATGAAGGGGTTGAAGAAGGTGATCAACTTGCTGTTGCAGCGGCTGTGAACAATGAAACAAGTGAAGCAACTCGTGTGATGGTGACCAAACCAGGCTTGCTGGATTGCCCAATCTGCCATGATCCATTGTCCAAAAACATCTATCAGGTAATCAATCATATGCTTCTTTATGCACGAGTATTCTATAATTTGATAACTAATCGTTTATTACTATTCTAATTTCCATTGTCATGAGAAATTGAAAAAAAAAATAAAAAATTTCTTTTTGATACAAATGCATTTATAAAGCTACTTATATTATGTTACTGAAAATTGAAAAGCAATTACTATTAATAATAGTTTTTCAATTGATATTAAAAGATGATAAGTAAATCAAAGATTGATGCTACTATTTTCCTAAAAAAATATCTTATGACGTTATGTTTATGCGTATACAGTGTAAGAATGGGCACATAGCATGCTCTGTTTGTCGCACCACAGTGAAGAGCAAGTGTCCTTCATGTATTTTACCAGGTAAATTGACTCGTTGTCGGGTCATGGAAAAGCTAATGGAATCAATTAGAGTCGACTGCAAAAACAAACCATTCGGGTGCAACGAGACATTGAAATACCATGAGAAAGTGACGCACGAAAAGATATGTCTTCATACAGAATGTTTCTGTCCTTTTTCTTCTTGTACTTTTTCCAGTTCTTCTAAGAGCCTATATGCCCATTTCAGAAACTATCATTCAACTTCCGCTGCTCTATTCAGCTACACCGAGGCTTTCAATGTTTTGTTCAAAAGCAGTCAGAAACTCGTGATTCTTCAAGAAATGGACGAAAATGTCATTTTCGTTCTCAACCAGGAGATTAAAGAACATGGAAGAGTTTTTAATGTCGATTGTGTAGGGCCAGAATCATATAAGGATGGTTTTGTGTACCAACTTACTGTGAAAAGCAGGGGAGCAAGTTTATCATTGGAGTGCACACCGGATGTTTATGCAAAGTGGCAGACACATGCGCTCATCGAAAACTATCTGACTATTCCATCTGACTTTGTGTCGAATGCGGATCCATTCCATATGAATGTATGCATTAAGAAAGCATGAAACTTCATAATCATTTTGTTTTATGGGATAAGCTTTTGGGGAGAATAGAAATAAATTAGTTGTCTAGCAGGGTTCACTTGTCTTTTGGTAGTGAAGACTGAAGAGTGGATAATTGTTTGACACTTAAGAGTATATGGGAATTTATTTACTTTTATGATATGACATTGTTTTCTTATTTTTGCTGTTCACCTTACATGAGAATATTGACTTCGATGTTTTAAGCCATTTTCTAATAATTAACATGTATTGACTCAAAATCTTTATTTGCATGGTGATATGTATGCAATCTGGATACTATGCTGTTTGGGGTTTGGTAATTCTTGTTATGCAAAAGGGATCATTCCTCCATTGGTAGGAGTACATACTAGTCAAAAAGATATCATATCTGAACATGTTTACTTTGTCACATGGTTCAACCAAAAAAAACTACTACCCATGAAGTAAATGAGATCCAATTAACATGAGTATCTTTTATGAGGGGCACAATAATGATACTGGTCGTAAAAAGTACAACATCTGCCATTAATTTAGTAACCTTTAGGCCATCCATCCTCTGTTTTCATCGGTTGAAACATATGCGTTCTAATTATATATAAACTGGAAGATCCTAAAAACTTAAAACAATTCTTTACACTAGAATAAAGAAAGCGAAGTTGAATAAAAAAGTAACTAACCTACTATTCTTGAAAAAAACGCTACTTCCAAGAGTTGGGATCAATGCTTCTTAGAAATCAAGAATACAGATGTACGAGATTATGTTTTGGCACAGGTTTTTCTGGTCCAAGTGTATCCTCTAATTGTCCTTCTTCATCCATTTCATCTTCATCTATAAATTGTAAAAAGGATCTAAAATTAACAATAGAAGATAAACCGTATAAAAGTTGCCAAAATACTAATAAGCATAGAAAACATTAACGGATAAAAGATATGAAATATACTACTCGCGAGTGCATAACAAAGCCTCGAGATTTTCTCACAATAATGAACTTCGTCATTTACTTATAATTTGACCCCAATGCTAAAAGATGACTCGGAAGCAATAGTAGTGATTGGGATACTCAATATGTGACGAGCCATAAGAGCTAATTGGGGACACCTCCCTTAATTATCCTTGCAATAACATAAAATATTACTAATATGTAGTTTTCTATGGTTCAACTATATACTGATCCAGTTGAGACTTTTCATTCTCAAGGTTGCTAAATATACTTTGATACAGGTCAACAATTACAAATAAATAACAACAGATTGAAAGCATAAGAATTCAAACCTACCATCAACACTCATATCTCAAAAGCAAGTTCTAACAGGTCAAATGTATTTGCAAAATCATGATAAAAGAAGTAGTGTATTAGTTCGTTATAAAAGTAGAAGTTTGAAACCCAACCTGATGAGAAATTGATACGAGATGAAAAACACTTTGTTCAATAATCAATACTTCAATTCATAGTGTATTTATCGTGGATTCGTCATCTTCATTCTAAGTTTTTCAAGCGATCGCTGTTTTCCTGTAGACCTGCTCGACCCGTTGCACTGACCTGTTGGACCTGTGATATATGTTATTGGACTTTCTCAATGTCTAGCTGGACACGTTTTTGTATCTACTTTATAATTGTAAAATGGACCCGAGATGTAAGGAAAAGTTACCCGTTGGACCTGCTGAATGGAAAATGGGTTTGAATTGCCAGGCCTAGTATCGAGTCAAGTGGATTTGGGTCAACCGATGAACGTTGAACACTTCCTTATTTACCTTTTCTTATAAAATGTTATGAATGCATATTGCACTATATGCATATTATTGAAAGTGAGGATTATCATTCGCTTGTCTTAACCGATTACAAGAACCACAAATAAATAGAGATAGGAACATGAAAACCCTAAAGCCCGTGAGCCCATTGGGCTTTACATTGGGATATAATAATACACACTAATATGCCCCCGCAGTTTGAGCGGGAGTAGGCTGCCGAACGCTCAAACTGGATCGAAACTCAGCAAACAAAGAAGAAGGTAGTCCTTTGGTAAAAATGTCTGCATACTGATATCGAGATGGAACATGAAGAACTCTAACATGACCTGTAGCAACTTTCTCACGAACAAAATGAATGTCGATCTCAATATGCTTAGTCCGTTGATGCTGAACAGGATTAGCTGACATGTAAACTGTACTGACGTTGTCGCAATACACAATGGTTGCCTTGAAAAGGGGAGTATGAAGTTCACGAAGAAGGTTACGCAACCAGGAGGTTTCGGCAACTGCATTAGCAACTCCTCTGTATTCGGCTTCAGCACTGGATCGAGATACTGTGTGCTGACGTTTTGAAGACCAAGAGAGCAGATTATTACCAAGAAAAACACAATATCCGGATGTAGATCGCCGTGTAGTGGGGCATCCACCCCAATCTGCATCTGAGTAGGCAGTGAGCTGAGTAGTAGAGGAAGAATACAGCTGAAGGCCATGGTCAATGGTGCCCCGAACATATCGAAGAATACGTTTGAGAGCATGGAAGTGAGGCTCTCGAGGATCATGCATGAAAAGACAAATCTGTTGAACAGCATACGTAATATCTGGCCTGGTGAATGTGAGATACTGTAATGCCCCCGCAAGACTACGGTATAAAGTAGGATCAGCAACAGGAGTACCTGTGTCATTAAGCTTAGAATCTGTATCAACCGGAGTTTTGCACGGATTACATTTTACCATGTTCGCTCGTTCAAGAATGTCCATAGCATATTTCTTCTGAGAAAGAAACATGCCAGCTGAAGTTCGCGTTGCTGTAATACCCAAAAAATAATTAAGAGGCCCTAAATCCGTCATAGCAAATTCTCCATGCAAAGAGGAGATTACTCGATGTAGAAACGCATCTGATGATGCAGTAAGGATAATGTCATCCACATATATCAATAAGTATGCAATGTCAGATCCTCTGCGAAATATGAACAAAGATGAGTCGGTTTTGCTGTGCTGAAACCCGACTCTAGTGGCATATGAAGCAAACCTCTGAAACCAAACACGAGGAGCTTGTTTTAGACCATATAGGGACTTCTTCAAGTGACAGACATAACCTGGGCGGTGAGGATCAACAAATCCAGGGGGCTGCTGCATATAAACGGTTTCCTGCAGAGAACCATGTAAAAAGGCATTCTGTACATCCAACTGATGAATCGGCCAGGAGCGAGAAAGAGCTAAACTGAGAACAGTACGTATGGTAGCCGGTTTGACAACCGGGCTAAAAGTCTCCTCACAATCAATACCAAGCTTCTGGCTTTTCCCATCAGCCACCAAACGGGCTTTGTATCTATCAAGGGACCCATCAGCACGCAGTTTGCATTTATACAACCACATAGAACGAACCACATTAACTCCAGGTGGTCGAGGAACCAGATCCCAAGTCTCATTTTTAATTAAAGCATTATATTCAGTCTGCATAGCTGCATGCCAGTGAGGATCCCTAAAGGCTTGGGTGTATGAACGGGGTGTGGAAGGAGTGACAGTAGTTGTGTGAAGGTTAAGTTTTTGGATTGGTTTGTGAATATTATGTTGGGAGCGAGTGGCCATTGGGTGAGTGCGTAAAGGGGGAGACTGTGTTGGAGAGGATGTAGATGAACTGTTGGAATTTGCAGAAGTGGTACTGCTAGAATTTTCAGATGAGGTGGGAGATGAGTTGTTTGAGGTATTTGTAGGGGGTGAAGGAGGAGGTGTTGGAGGAAGAGGAGAATTTTCAGGAATGGTGTGAGGTTGTGCAGTATTTTGGGGGGGTTGGTTTGAAGTTGGAGATGGGGAATTTGCAGAACCATGAGAGGATCGAGACATGAGAAGCTGACGAGCAATCGGAGATGGGTCACATGACGTGTCTAAAAACTCATATGATGGAGCTGTGTTGGGAGAAAAAGACGCGAATGGAAAGGATGACTCGTCAAAGATGACATGTCGAGAAATAATGATTTTTTTGGTGTTGAGATCAAGGCACCGATATGCACGGTGATTGGTAGGATAACCAAGGAATATGCATGGAGTGGTACGAGGTGCGAGTTTATGTGGAGGGAAAGCATATGGGTAACAAAGGCATCCAAATGTGCGAAGGTGCGTGTAGGATGTTGGTTTGTTGAATAGTTTGGTATAGGGAATTTCATTTTGGATTGAGGTGGACAGAAGAATGTTCAGAAGGTATACAGCCATGCAGAGGGCTTCTACCCAATAGTCAGGAGGGAGATGAGCTTGAAATAGAAGGGTGCGAATGACATTATTGATTGTGCGAATCATGCGTTCCGATTTCCCATTTTGTTGGGAAGTATGAGGACAAGAGAAGCGAAACTGAATGCCATTAGTGACAAAGAGGTCATGCATGGATCGGTTGTCAAATTCTCCACCATGATCGCATTGAAAAGCTTTAATTTCTCGATTAAACTGAGTACGAACAAAGGCGCGAAACTGAACGAATTTGGAGAAAGCATCGGATTTTCGGTGAAGAGGGTAGATCCAGAGAAAATGATAGAAATGATCAAGAAACAACACATAGTATTTAAAACCACTGACGCTAGGAATTGGTGAAGTCCAAATGTCGGAATGGACAATGTCAAAAGGTGACTCAACTACAGACGCAGAGCGATAGAATGGAAGTTTGATTTGTTTGCCCAACTGACATGCATGACACAAAATAGATGTTTTATGTTTGTGATATGAAATTAAACCTCTAGATGCAAGGGTTTGTAAAATTGTATCCCCGGGATGTCCTAAACGCTGATGCCATACAGAATGATTTTGATTTTGAGAGACTACAGAAAAGGCAGAAGCATGTGGAGAAGAAATGTGATAGAGATCTCCGGTGCTGTCAGACCGGAGAAGGAGTTGTCGTGTGTCAAAATCTTTTATCGAGAAGCCATAAGGGTCAAACTCGATTGAGCACTTATTATCTTTTGTAAACTGACGAACAGAGATAAGATTTTTGATAATGTTTGGAGTAACATGGACGTTTCGAAGGTATAGAGGACGATATGGGTTTGGTAACTGGCTATGTCCTATTTGTGTAACGGGAATATGAGATCCATCACCTACAACTACAGACTTAATAACACTTGAATTAAAAAGAGAATTGAGATTACCTGTATTCGAAGTGAGGTGTGAAGAAGCTCCGGTGTCCATGATCCAAGATTGCGAATTCGAAAACATTTTTTTTTTTTTTGTATTTTTTTTTGATGACGTCACCTAGCCACGTCAGCAAAGCGGGTCCAGTCAGCAGACGCGTGGCATCCAGTCAGCAGCCCAGTCGGTTGCACAGTCAGCGGCTGACTCAGCGTCCACGTCAGCAAGTTGCACAGTCAGCAGCCACGTCACCATGCCACGTCATCCAACCAATTGGGGAAGAAGTCCGGCGCGAAGAAGTAGATAAATAGTTTACTCTCTATAATAAATCAATTTATCAGGTCTTGTCGCATGATGCACTGAAATACCTTGAATTTAGCGTGTTCGATGCAATCTATTCGGGACTGACTTTCATACTCAAAATGAAGTCCAAAGAAAACTGAAACGACATTCCAAAACAAATTGCTCAAACACTTGGACCATATTAGTATAACCCATTGACCCATTATGGCATTCTAATATATATCATATTGCATCAGCCTACTATTCACACTTGACTCATCACTGTAGTACCTAATTAAGCAACTATTGATGCTATGGTAAACAAACTGAAGCACTGCCCAAGACTTATGCAGCTAGACTCGGGTTAAACTATAATATGTGTAAGACCTTGTATCTCTTTCCAATAGCATAGAAAGCAAACCCATATCATTTTAACTCACATAGTGATCACCAGTTACAAGTTGAGAAGTATTTAGCAGCTCTATATACATACACAGCTGCAAATAGTTGGTGTATATCCTAGATTATAAGACATCAAATGATGCCAACTCCATCAGATTATAGCTAATATAGATTATAGATGTGTGAGGGTGTGGGTTAATTTGAATGTATACTGATTCTGTTCTCTAAAGTTTCAACTGCAATGTAGTGTACCTGCAATGTGAACGTATACTATCATTTAATGACTAGTCAATGCGAGAAGTTATCATTTTCTTTAATAACTGGGTTACCTTTATGCAGTTGTGTAGCATTGTGTTTTGGTCATATCAGAGAGTACCAAATAGCACGAGACTTTTCGGGATCAATGGGATGGTGCGGAAGATTCATTTTTAAAGGTATTTTCGTACTAAGGCACATGCATTGCTACCAAATCCAATCATTTCGGGGATCATTTTTGGGATAATTTTTCCTTACTAGATGAAATTTCATTAATATTAGTTCTGACTCATGGTACTTCGTAATTTGCGATAAGTCTCTTGAAATGCTATTAACTTTCACCCAAAATCTATTGTGTGTAACCAACTTACGTGTATGTGTATTAACGCAAGTAACTCTTAAAAATGGGTTTTTGATGCACTTTGTTACCTGCTAAACCCTTAGCAAGTTACCAATAAATTTTTTTGTACTATGTAGCATGCCAAGTCATAAATTTTTTATCCACGTATTATATTTTTATTTTTGACATTTTTTTTTTATTTTGTATTCATCTCTGCAATTTGCACTCATACTTCATCATCAACACTCATCATCAAATTTATCATCTTAAACCAAAATCGCTAACAAAATTAAGGATTTAAATCCACAAAATTATTTTAGATCAAAGCCCTAATTTGAAAACCCCAAACCAACGACAATTAACACTAATCTCATATCCCCAAATCGGTTCAAGATTGATTTCACGAGTTTGGTGGTGAGGATTTGGTTTCTGTTCATGACCGACGAGTGGTGTACCCAAAAGCATGCTTCCATCCAGAAAAAAACTTATATCTCTCAAATCACACATTTTTAATTAAATTCATCAACAAATCACAAACTCAAATTTCAGTTTCAAATTTCGAGTTGGATTAAGGGGTAAGTGCACGAAAATGTAATGAACTATGCTCTGGCATTCATTGTATGTAACGAACTATTATGACATTCATTGTATGTAACGAACTTGCTAATTTCCTCCATTGTATGTAACGAACTAGTATTTTCCTTGATTTTTCCAAGTGTTGATTATGTAGGGCGACACGTGACGTTCTTAGGACCGTTGATCTGCCCAAAATACAAGTTCGTTACATACAATGAAGGAAATTAGAAGTTCGTTACATACAATGAATGTCAGAGTAGTTCGTTACATACAATGTCAGAGCATAGTTCATTACATTTTCACGTACTTACCCCTTGGATTAACTAACATCGTTAATCTCTGTAACAACCGCCGCCATCGGAGATCAGATGGCGTTAACGTGTCGCCGGTCGCCGGAGTTTCAGATCTGGACCCAACGACGCAATAGACGGCGATGCGTGTTTCCACCACCAGATCTGGTGGTGTTCGCGACCTGCTTTTCGCCGGAAAATGAACGAAGGGTAATCGGAATTTTGTTCTTAATTTCACATCTGATTGCAGTTTCCTTTGAAAGATTGAAGTTTGTTTTTGTTTGTTGTTTTAATGATGTATATCGAACTTGTCTAGATTTGTGATTTGTTATATGAATTTAATTATTTTGTTGATGGATTTCGATGGAAGCATCCTATTTTGTGTGCTCAAAAGCATATGCTATGATATGAGGATTTGTTCCTGCTATTTTGTTTCCAACGTAAAATAGAATCAAAGAAATAAAGATATAAATAAGATAAAAAATTAAAATGTACTGTATTTTTATTTAACATTACGTGGCATCCATATGTGTGCATACAGGCAGATTACATGTCAAAAAAATGGTAATCGGGATGACATCAGCTTTTTGCAGGTAAACTACATCAAAAATCGATTTTAGTAGGTTGCTTGCATTCTTACACCCACACGTTAGTTGGTTACACACAATAGATTTCGAGCTAAAGTTGGTTGCATTTCGGGAGACTTATCCCTCGTAATTTTGCACCCGCTTTAAGTTGCTTTGAATTATTCATGGATAAAAGAGTCTAACAAAAGAATTCTTCACAAGTCCGTATTTTGATTGTTTGTAAAAGTTAAATGTATATTTTGCACATATAAACCAGATAACAACTATTGGTCGTTGTCACGCGTACTTGAATGTGCATCGCTCTATTGCAATGAAAGCTTTCGTGACTTACATAAATTGGGTGATAATGACAAAGCCATCAAATCTCGTTTTGGTATATATAGTGAAAGTTGACAGGTGCTGGAGGTATAAAATGTGTCGTTAGCTTGGTGAGATCCATGGTGTAGACCCTGATGAGCCCCATCACCTATGTGTGTTTTTCTTGTTTCTTCAAAATTCCGAAAGTCAAAATTACCAAAAAACCCTTCACGGCTTCACCTATCCCCTCCCACACTTCCTTGAAAATACAATCTCTAATTCACTTTCCCCACTTTCATTCCTTACTTAGGTTTTGCTTATCTCTATTTTTAAAGGTTTCGTTCCCACCATATACAAACTATTTGATCAATCATTCCCCCTAACCCCATACCCAAACCCTCCAAACACGCCCTAAGACTTTTATCTAAAATCTTTACCCAAAAAAAAAAAAAAAGACTGTATTCTAAAATATAGTAGTAAGTTTGATTATAAATAGAATAAACTTAATAACAATTTGATAGATCACACTATATATAAGTTGACTTTTCATATTACACTATATATACTATAGTAACAATTTGACCATAAATATTCCAATGTGGCAGCACTGGGTCCATTTGTCTTAAACTACTAGAAAAAAAGGGAGCTGATTTTGGCAAGTATATTTTTACTTGTTACAAGGAAACAGTTGTATAAACAGTTGTACTGTAGGTATAAACATTTGTGATGTTTCCTTGTGACAAGTAAAAAATTACTTGCCAAAATCAGCTCCCGAAAAAAATACCTACGAAGTAGGTAAGTTTTCCGTATATGTTAACTTATAGCATCATAAATACTATCTCAACGCCAAACTAAAATGATACAGGTTACAAATACCTAACAAATTGACTAAAGTGTTGTGATTACTTATAACTTGAGAATGTAGTTATTTTGCAAATTACCTTGAGCAATATTCAAATTTAAGTCGAGTTGGATCAAGTTGTCTAGCTTGATTGTGTTTCGCCATAAACTGGATCCATAAAACCTCTACGTATATATAACCTTCTAAATCATCCTAACAATAATAGTTAATAAACAACACATATATCTATCAAAAAAAATAAAACTAAACCAAGTAACAATCAACATACTTTAACTCTTATTCATAATATTTCAAAATAAAAAAGTTTTTATACTAATAATTAAAATTAATTAAATTTATAATTTAATAATGACCAAAGGGTAAAGTTGTCCTTTGGGAGATGTTAAAAATGACACCTACTACAACATAAGCATTTTGGTTTGGTAGTTCCGCACACCACCTTCACTCCTCGTCTTATTATATAAACCCCTACGTTGCCCCGCGGACTAACCGAGAAAACAACCTCTTTGATCTCTCTATATATATTTTCTATATCTATACATACAGAGAGCAAATCAAAAGTTTAAATCTCGAAATGGCGTCTGCAAGTTTCGTTAAACTTAACGCATCTTCATCGCCGTGGATCGGTCAACGATCCTTCAATCAACGTTCAGGATCTTCTTCCTCCAGGTCGCCGGCTGCTCGTGTTTCCGTCATCCGTGCCGGATCTTACTCCGAAGAACTTGTTAAAACCGCTGTAAGTTTTTTACTTTTTGCTTGTCATATTCTATACAAAATTGTTTTGATTTTTATATTTATGATTAGAATTGTAGAAACTTGATCTAATTAATTGGACGGCGGCTGTGTTTGTTATGGTTAATTGTTATTGTTAGCTAGTTGATTTAGGGTTTAGTTTGATTTAATTAATAATAGTACTAGTTTGGTCACTGTTGTGGTCGGCGAGGTGGCTATATGCCTTTTTTGGATTATTTTTATTAGCAGCCAATAGACATCATGTATATTATTATTTCTCCTTTAGTTTAAAGCATGATCTTGCCCCTTTTATTTTTTAAATACCTTTCTAATGTGACTGTACTATTTGTTTAAATATATAATTATGTACAGTATGTAGAATTTAGTAAAAAGTATATAGCTCTTAGTCAACATTAGGACTGTCTGTTTGCAGTTTGCGAATCCTGTGGTCTGGTGTATATGTAATGTGGATTTAAAGCTTGAGATGTTTATCCGTAATTAGTGATAAATGATGTATGATCATAATTTTGTTAAACTTCATGAGTTTGAAAGTTTGGTTTAGTGATGAAAGAGGATGACAGGTTTGAGCGTGAGCAATTATGTTGTTATCCTTTGTAAGACGTTGTTTCTTTTTTTTGGAGTAGAAAACTATTGCATCACCTGGTCGTGGTATCCTTGCTATTGATGAGTCAAATGCAACTTGTGGGAAGAGATTGGCGTCTATTGGATTAGACAACACTGAACCCAACAGACAAGCCTATAGACAACTTCTTTTGACCACTCCTGGATTGGGTCAGTACATCTCTGGTTCCATCCTATTCGAGGAGACCCTTTACCAGTCAACTACAGATGGAAAAAAGATGGTTGACTGCTTGCGTGAGCAGAACATTGTACCTGGTATCAAAGTTGACAAGGTAGCCGAATAATTAAAGATGCTTAAACATAAGTTGAAAGCCGTTTCACTTTAACTATTTCATTATTCTTACATTTCGAGTTATGTTCCACAGGGTTTGGTTCCCCTTCCAGGATCCAACAATGAATCTTGGTGCCAAGGGTTAGATGGGTTGGCTTCTAGATCAGCTGAGTATTACAGCCAAGGAGCTCGTTTTGCCAAGTGGTGAGATATACATATCATAATTAGAGTTATTTCAACTCACGTGCAAAGAAGATAGATATATCATTGTAGTAATTGTTTTTTTATGTTATCTTTTAGGCGTACTGTTGTCAGTATTCCTTGCGGGCCTTCTGCTTTGGCAGTGAAAGAAGCTGCATGGGGACTTGCACGTTATGCTGCTATTTCTCAGGTTTGTACTATACTAGTTGATCCTTTCTGAATCATTTGTGATCTGCAATGTATTATAATCTTCATCATCTTATGCAGGACAACGGGTTGGTGCCGATAGTGGAGCCCGAGATCCTTCTTGACGGAGACCACTCAATTGACACAACACTAGAAGTTGCTGAAAGAGTTTGGTCCGAGGTTTTCTATTACTTGGCAGAAAACAATGTTATGTTTGAGGGAATTTTGCTCAAGCCCAGCATGGTGACACCAGGGGCTGACCACAAGGAAAAGGCTGACGCGGAGACCATTGCTAAGTATACACTCACCATGCTTAAGAGGAGGGTCCCACCTGCAGTTCCCGGAATCATGGTGTGTATGCATGACCATTTATCATACTCTCTTATTTGAGTTAATTTTGTTACTTTCTAACTGGTTAAAATTTTGGGTATGTAGTTTTTGTCAGGAGGACAATCTGAAATGGAAGCTACACTAAACTTACATGCAATGAACCAAAGCCCCAACCCATGGCACGTGTCCTTCTCATACGCACGTGCTCTACAAAACTCTGTGCTCAAGGCATGGCAAGGGAGGCCCGAGAACATTGAAGCAGGGCAGAGAGCACTTTTGACCCGTGCAAAAGCAAACTCCTTAGCTCAGCTCGGTAAGTATTCTGCTGAAGGTGAAAGTGAGGATGCTAAGAAAGGAATGTTTGTTAAGGGCTACACCTACTAAGGATTTGAAGGTGCTGTTTAGGCTGGTTCCATTTTTTTCACTTGTTTCATTCCCTTTTATCACTTTTTTCCTTGCATGTTATTTTGGATTTGTTTGAATAATTTGGTATGCGAAGACGATAAGGATACTAAGAACTGACCCTTAATATGTGGGGAAGGTCTAAAGTGAGGGTGGTGTATGCACCATCTTAAAGTTACGTCATTGTAGACATGTTTTGAAAGAACGTTACGGTAAAACTAGTTCTGTGCAAATGAGGGTCAAGTTTCTTTTTGTGTGATTTAGATCGGAACCATATGGTTTATTTTGTTTGGTTGCATTTTTGTGTACATATGATAACCCTACTCAATTAAGGGGAAGAGAGTTAGTAGTAATTGATTTAAGTAAAATTAGTGTAGGTAATGATCCCATGACAAGATTCCCTTGGTGTGTGTATCTTTTGTTTTTAATGTTGTAAATCTAGTTCGAAAGGAAAAGAAATCGGTAAAGAGTTCTCATCGTTATTTCCCACCCAAACTACCTACACAGTAATACACCAACAGGCTACACATAAAGGTGATCTTCTTTCATAATAGTTGACCACTTTTTAACCTTGACAGTATGCACTTGCCAAATAACGTACTAGGGTCACGAAAAATTCATGTTCTGAAAAAAATACATACTATATGACACCAGTGACCCCTTGTACACTTTGACATAGTTATGTAGTACTATCATTTACACTTTCACACCAGTGACTCCTTTGAGCGAGCATGAAGACAGCTTTGAAGTATCTTCACGTGCAAATGCGGTCCCAACACTAGAAATCCATGTAAGGTATCATTTGGTGACATGTTGATCAAGTTAGCGCAATGGTTGAAAATTTTCACCCACTTAGAAGAGAACAATGCATACAGCCATTATTTGTGTATCATCTGTGCAACAAACATTCTGATGATGCTATGTTTCAGACAGATATGTTGAGCAAGCCAGATCTATATAGTGGCTATTAGTATATGGAGGTTATAACATGAGTGTAAACATTGTATTCTGAATCTTTTGGTTATTTTGATCATCACACGACGTGTGGGACTGCAACAGCACACATATATCATATATGGAGGTTATAACACCAGCAGTGAGCCTTGTTTCTATTTGACTTAATGACTTCACCTATTTTATTGTATATCATGAGACAAAGCACAAGTGAAATACTGGAGCAAGAGATCTGTATGCCAAAACAGACATTCGTACCTTAGTTTAAGAATTTTCACGCGGATCTTTGGAGAGGGTGAATAGCGGCAGATGGCACCTTTGAGCTGTTTCTCATCCGGGTTATATAAATGAACGAATGATTTCTAAACATTTGTAATCCTTACAGAAAACAACCATGAACCTCGTTCATGTGAAATTGCAAAAAAGAATATTACCTTAGCAAAATTGAGCAGGTTTTAAGAAGGGAGCAGACCGGTAGAGTACTCTCATTTCGTACTTCATTTCTAACTCTACAATTTTTCGAAAATGGCTCATTTTAGCAAACTGCAGTATCCTTTTGGTATTTTCGCATGGATAGCAGTTACTGTGCAAAGTACAATGATGGTGCGGTGGCATTTTCCTGACTTACGCACCTTTTATATTTTTATCATATTGAGATTTGCTTTACTTTGTGTACCTTCTATATCTATATGAATCATTATCCTCTGGCTTGTATTAGATTTACTTATACGAATACATATTCTATGTAACCAAGTTCCTCCTACAACTGACTCTTACCCTAACACAAAAACAGATGACACAGCCAAATCCTTCATATTCAATATAATTCAAGTGCATTTTGGATTCAAAAATGGTGGACAAAACCTAGCAAAATCAGAAATGATATAAACATATTTATGTATGTACGTGTACATGTATATGTGTGTGTGCATGTGTAAAATGAAAACGGTACATAAGGTCCATCCCCAAAATTAAGCCATATGTACTTCCACCCAATGGCTCCATGTGTTATTCTCTAAAGTCTAAAGCAATATTTCTATTGCGTGGGGCCTCAAAAGTAATTGCATTGCATAAATCAACAATAACGAAAATAATATTCAGTGTGTCTTTGCATCTGGACACTTGTTTGATATTTTGTTTCTTGGTTTTATTACATAGGTAAATATGAACAAGTCATGCAATAGTTTCTCATAAATGTTGTCAAGAACCATCAGCAAATATTTACTGAGAACTCTCATTAAGTTGTAAAAAGTCTCAGGCATTCCATTGAATACGAATAACTGTACAAGAAATAGGCCCCATAAGCCCGTATGGAAAAAGGAATGGCTTTATGGTTGACATATTCATCATACATCAAGATTCATTTAGTAAAAAATTAAAAAATACAATTTTAACTTTTTAGACACTTGTCTCATCTACATACCTGTTATAACATCCCGTCCTACGGCTAACAAGAGTGTTCTTTCATAGTGAGCTGTAGTGTATCAAAATCTATCTCTTGAACGTATAGACATCTGAGTCAATATCACTGCAAAATATAGAAACCATTAAACAGTAAGACAAAGTGTTACACAAAGAACTTTAGGTAGGCATAAGCTATAAAGTGATCTTCTGTGCTAGAGGTGGGAAGATAGGCAAGTCTGGAAACAGGTTGAGGTTGAAATGGGTCAGCTTTGGTACACGCCGAAACGTACGGTCAGTTAACGGGTCAACACAAGTTGAGGTTGAAATGGGTCAGTTTTACAAAAAGAAAAAGAAAAATTCTTACTATCTAAATCTTTAATACAGTAGATTTTTGGAGATGGGATGCATTAGAATAAACTTTATGGGACTTTCAACTTGCTCAGCCAATTTTGACCTATTCTCGTTTTAGCTACAATTTCTCTTTTTTATCTGGTCCTTTCTGAGCCATTTGAGATAAAACACAAGAATCAGCCCACATAAGTGAATGAGTCCCATTACCATCTCTACTAACCGTCTAATAGCCCAAGCAAGAATTAGATGAACTCACCAGCAAACACATTTAGAGGTTCCTTTTGACAGATAATTAATTCACTAATATACACAAATCAACACAACTACTCAAGAAAGATTGAACAAATAATCATCAAGTTAAGATAAGTCTATTGAGAGAAAATGTTAACTAGCCATTCATGTTATTCCCAGAATTTCACTACTTAATATATACAGTGTTAGAAAACTGAAAAAATAATAGATATTTAAAAGTTGGAAAAACCAACCTAGAAAGCTGTTTAAGTGATCCGCAAAGGTGTCCACCATAGTCATTTCACAATTGATGAGCCACAAAACTAGAAGAAATCTTGCATCTTCAATAATCACTATGAATACCAAACTGCATTTGGTTCACTAATCTCCTCATCACCAAGAACAACATGTTCAAGATAATGAACCGCACGAACCTTCGACTTCAACCCTACTTGCTTCAAAAGTGAAGTATGTGTATACAAATCAGGCTCGATTCCTCTAATCACCATCTCTGCATATAACCGCATAGCTTCACTCCAATTACCCATATTACAATTCCCATTTATCAATATGGTGTAAGAATATTTATTAGCCACTATTCCTCTTTCTTCCATTTCAGAAAAATATTTATAAGCCATTTCCATTATTCTTGATTTGCAGTAACCATTAATCAACGCGTTGTATGTTATCACATTCGGCATAATCCCATTTTTTTGCATTTCCCTAAAATACATATCTGCCGATGCTACTCTCTTCCTAACAGCATGAGCATGAATCAAAGAAGTGTAAGTCACAATTGTCGGATTTACCCCTTCGCATTGCATCTCATGAAACAAATCTTTAGCTTTTTGAATATTTCCCGACTCCAAATACGAGCAAATTATGCTTGTATAAGTCACATGATCAGGAACAAAACCCCTAGAAACCATATCCTTCAACACTTTACCAGCTTCTTCAACATTTGCAGTCTTACAAAGACCACACACAATCACATTATATGTGATTGAATTTCGCATGAAACTCTTTTCCTCCATTTCTTCTAGTAACTTAAAAACATCATAACCAAGCTTAAGTTCTCCAACAATTCGCGTTGTGTACGCATAATGATCAGGCTGCAACCCACGCCTCATCATCTCATCAAACATTTCTTTAGCCATGGTCAAATTACCAACCTTGTAAGAACCGTTTACCAATATGGTGTACGTGTAAACATCTGGCGAAAAACCGATCTTTTCCATTTCATCCTTCAACTTCCTCGCTTTTTCCAAACTCCCGTTCATGCATAACCCATGCATAAGGGTATTGTACGTAATCATCGTAGGGGAAATATTCATATGCTTTAACTCATATAACAGCAAGAAAGCCTCGGTTAATCGCCCTAAAAGACTGTACCCGTAAATCAAGATATTATATGAAACTATGTCTGGTAATAAGTTTCTTTTTAGCATTTCAGAATGTTTTTCTCTAGCATGAATAACTCGTGCCTGTTTACTTAAACCATACATGAGAATATTGTATGTATATACAGTCGGTGAAGCTCCTGCTACCGCCATTTCTTCAGCAAGATTAAACGCTTTCATGATTAAACCTTTTTCGCAATATCCACGAATTAAAGGATTATAACTGTACGCCGAAACCTTCAAACCCGAAATCATCATTTTGGAAATCACTTCTTTTGCCTGCTCAAATTCACCTTTTTTCGCCCACGCAGTAATTAACGCATTATACGAAACATCATTAGGTGCACAACCTCTCACTTGCATTTCATCTATAAGATCATAAGCTTGTTTAAGATCTCCCTCTTTGCAATATGAATCCAACAAAGTATTGTACGTTACAATATCTGGTTTGATATCAAACTCATTCATCATACTATACACCTGGTTTCTTCTATGAACTAATTTCATATTTCTAAGCATTTTAAGAATCCTATTGCAGCTCTTCACATCAGGCAAAAACTTACTTCTAATCATTTTGTTAAACACCAAAAAACATTGCTCAACCATCACATTTCTAACTAAGAAAAAGAGCATAAAGTCGAGAACTTTAGCCGCTATATTCACATTCAAATTACCATTAATTAAAACATCAACAACCCCATTTAAATTCCCACATACCAACCTTTCCATTACCGAAAACGCAGCCCGGTTCATCATTTTACCCTCCGCAAGAATCTCGAAAATAGCAACAAACGAATTATTCGAAGGTGTAAAACCAGGCTGTCTTTCAACCCAATGAAAGAACCTAAGAGCAACTTTAGGGTGTTTTCTAATTGAACCAAGAACCCTAGTAAACAGCTCAGGTTCAAAAATCACAGCTTGGAACCTTTCTTGAAATGGGTTCTGACCCGAACCGGAACCCGGTTTAGTATTATAATAAAAAGCCCAGTAATTAGTTTCAATAGCTGAAAAGATTAGATTTTTAAAATGAAACTCGGAGCAATTAATAATGGTATTATGTTTGGATTTATAAATTACTGGGTTGTTATGAGAATGATGATAAGATTTAGATGCTGAACGAAGATTAATGAAATTGAAGGTGTGTTTACCTGTGGTGATGATAGATTTTGAAGATCTAACATGGAGGGTCATTGAGCGATGATAATGATTAAAGCTAATAATAGATTCATGTGATTTGATAAATGAAATCGATTTGGGTTTTTTTCGGTTAGTTAGGGTTTATGAGAAATCTTGTTAATGGGAATCAATAGACGTAGATTCATCCATTGCCACCAGCATTCTAGTGAAGGGCGGCTGATGGTGTTAGAGGTCGTTTCACCCCTGCTCGCCCAATTCTTCTTTAAAGTTATTGTGTTTTTAATTTCATCACTAAAGTTTGAGGTTTTCTCTGGCCTAGCTTTTAAGTTTGGTTTTATCATAATTGGTTAACTAAAATTGGAGCTATTTTTAGGGATGTCATTGGGTGAGAAAAGATCCGTCACCCGTGGGTATCCGTCTATTATGGATGGGTAAATCAATTAAATTTTTACCCATAGGTTGGTTATGGGTACGAACTTCTATCCGTTGGTGGGTCGCGGGTGGGTGATGGGTATGGACTTATACCCGTGGGTAAACCCGACCCGCGAACCTATAAAACACATTATAGATACCTATAAGTGGTTTTGTATAATTTATTGCATATATAATGGTTAATTTGAACGATACATAATAAAACTATTCATATAGAGACCAAAAAATATAGTATTCATGTTTCGAATAGCAAACTTATCAAATGATCAAGAAAAGATTATCAAATAAATTGATACTTATCGAACTATTAGTCCGTATGTCTAAATTTTAACAATTTAATTCGTTTAAAAGTACAATCCTTTGATTTGAACATATTTTAAAAACATTTTTATACATTAAAATTATTTCAAATCTTTTGATATTTCGATAAAATGTTTATATTATTTAAAACCCGCGGGTTACCCGTGACCCACGGGTATCCGCGGGTCACGGGTATGGGTGTAAAAATGAACCCGTTAACGGGTATTCGCGTGTTTGCGGGTCAAAAAAACTCGTCACGAGCGGATGATGGGTTTGACATATCCGTACCCACGACCCGCGGTCCCTAACTATTTTAAATGGGGATTTGTGATAAAATAAATTGAATTGAATTGAATAGTGATAAATAAATAAACATTTAAACAAGCACAAATGTAGTAGTTTACCATACTTTATGATAAATTCATCAACACATTTTTTTATAAATTAATCAAAAATGTGTGGTATTCATGTGTACGGTATAAGTTTTAAATATATCTTGATAGATTTATCAATATTTATGGTAAATAACTAAATATATGGAGTATCATATATTTTAAATTGGTTGGTGAACTCTCACCTTTTTCTACAGATGGTAATTTGTGATGGGTTCGAAATGACGGGTTGAAACTACCTGTACAAACATGACCGTGACCTGAATAATTATTCATGTTAACGAGATAAAAATCACTTATCTTGAACATGATCCACGTATATCTTTATTTAAACAGTTTAACGAGTTGTAAATTGAGTTTAAAATTTTATTAGTTTCTCTAAATCTAACTTAAAAGCTTTTAAAGTGTTGAATTTACCACTCATAAGTTTTGTTATCTTCATTTTCATTTTATATGGAATGACAAGTTAAACCTGAACATGACTCTTTTAGTAAAACAGTCGGTAAATTAAACCTTTTTCATACGTAACCCTAAAAGGTGGTGCTCACGACGATGCGGCACGAGTGGGACCACTTTGTCGTTGCCGAGGACAAAGATTGATTTTCGTACTCCCCTTGATAAGCGGTGTTGCGCTGTTAGATTGTTTTAACTTTTTCTCTTTTTTTTTTGGTTTTCTTCGACAGAAAATGGCATACCGGTTTGTAAGAGAATATGGGATGGGCGATGGTTCATGATGGTATAAATGTTCTATTGTGTTACTTGAGCATTTATTTAAGGTTATGTTATCAGGCGTAGTTGTTAATTTGTGACTAAGAATCTCGATATTTAACTTTTGACTCGTAAGAGTCATTATTTTACAATAGATATATATACACCCCTACTATATTGGTTCCGGTTCCAAGGAGAAGGTAATTTAGGGAGAGAATGGGGAGAATCAATATGATTCATTATTTTATTACTATAATTAATATTTTTTACCTATACTTTCTAAATCATAGAAACTAAAGATTAAAGCCTATTAATAAAATAATGAAACAAAGCAATAAGACGTAGAAGTATACTAATAAAAATTTGAATCATAGTAATAAAATATTGAACCAATTAAATTGATTCTCCCTCTTCTCTCCCTATATTTCCTTATTTTTTGATCCCCTACTCTCTCTCTCTCTCTATCTCTCTCTCTATATATATATATATATATATATATATATATATATATATATATATATATATCATTGTCCAAGATTCTTGTTCTTAACAGAAGTAAAACATGGTGAGGGTCGATAGCTAAGTCATTGACCGACAACAATACAAAAACTTGATTTAAAATAGATTATAGTCATTTCTTTTTATATTTCATTTTTCTTATTATTTCAATTACATTACAATAATAGTTTGTCTGATTTCTTGACTCGTAAGAGTCGCACGATACTTGAAAGTATTACACACGACTTAGAAAAAATCAATAAACAACAGTTTAAGTCATTTAAGAATCGAGGTCCGAGTCGCTTTCTTTTTTTGAATTTTTGACTCGGCTCATAACTCATAAGAGTCTAACAACTATTATACCAGGCTTTATCAAACTTTAATGGGCACTTTGAATAGAACTTTTGCCCAATAGTAAAACTTAATAAAATAAACAAATTAAATATATATGTAACCAAATTTTAATCAATGTAATATTTGAACTCATTTAATGTAATAGTTTTATTAAATTTAATGTAATTTTTAATATATGATATATATATATTTTTTAGTGAAATGTAAATTAAAAGATATAGCGTCTAGTATGTTAGTGATGGTTAGTCATGATTAGAGGCAGTGTGATAATTATAAGTCGTGTGCTGGTCTGTAACAGACCGGCATAAAGTAGTACAATAGTACATAACAATCTAGTCAGTTGCAACTTAAACTTGACCTCTACCTTGTGCGTTTTTTGTGAGAATGAACAAAAACCTTAGAGTATTGTATTTTAATGTGTTCTAAAATTTGGTTGTTTTGCGTAAAGTTTAAAGTTGGTGGCACGTTAGCAAGCCACTATTTACATCCATTGCCGATGTTTTTCATTGAAAATCTATTTATTAATGGAAGCAAATGGATCGGCAATGCTTTCTGTGGTGTTTGTGATGTGTTAACTTGAGCGGTTTGGAAATATATGGTGTAATAATATTGTTCATGTTATAGTTAAGGACTTGGGGAAATTTGAGAGCAAAGAATTTTCCCCAAGTGTAATAGTGATCCCTGTTTTAATTTGTAAATAAGACTTCCATGTCAAAGTTTGAATTTAAAGAAAGGTTTGGGTATCTTGTGTCCTAACATAAGAAGTTATTAATTAACTTAAAGTTTCCTAATTTATATAGAAAATGCAATTAATTCCCGTCAATTAATAAATGTATTTACATGTTTAACTTGATTTTTAGTTTAACAAAGAAGGTTTGAACTTATTAATTACTCTTATCTTATGCTCTTAGGGTAATTGATAGCCAAACCTAAGAACGAATTGGGTGACAAATTCTATAAGTACAGATATGGACTATCTTGAATTTTTTATTTGGGTAGCTTTGGTTAGACCATTTGTGACACCCGGTAATTTAAGCCATTATATGTAGCATCATTACTTGTATTTAGTTCTATTTTAGGCTAATTACTTGTAACATTTGGTATATTTATATACAAACGTACGTAATTAATCGGATGAATTCCGACACACACGGCCGTTGGTGAAACATTTTATAAGTAACGTAAATCTATTTTCATAATAAAATAGTCGTTATCTACTTGGAATTACTATTATGTAATAATATACACGAAAAACTATTACGTTTTATATAAAACGTAACATACGCGAGAAAATGCGCGAATCGAACCCGACACCCGAATAAGGCCCGACGAACATTTGGAAAACTTAAAACAAAGTATTTTAAAATAATACTTCGACTAAAGATAACGCGGATATACCATATACGAAACAAAACGATTAAACGTTTAAAACACGCGATTTACGATCTAACCGACCACGAGGTGTAACGCGTGATTGGGGAACGAAGTTACCAGCCTGAGACCCTAATGGGTCGGCCTAAACTCGGCCCAAACCCAGCCTTGATTGGCCCTGTAACACCCGCCAAATTAGGACTAGTAATTAGTGCCTAATCAGATGTTAATACATGTAATTAGTTCTGTGTTAGGCTAATTAATGTATCGAATTATATATATTGTTGAATATATACGAAAATGCGATTTGATTAAATCGTACGCAACTTAAATCGAATGTATTTCGATTCAATTTAATACGGATGTTGGTGACCAATTTTATTAAATAACACTTTATGTCAAAAATATTATTATGATAATATTTCGTATTCAATCGTATCGTACAAACAGAACGTACACAATTTAAAATGTTTAAAACGCACAAACTAAATAAACAAACTTACATTTTATAACTCAAATATAAATCGAATTGTAAAATATTTAAACAATATATTGCGTAATAAATCGTATTTTAAAACTTATAATTAAAATGTAAATAATTGTTTAACGTTAAACGACGGAGCAAACGAACACCACACGGAACGCGGGGCGAAAACTGAAAAAGTGGGGATAAACCCCACCTCCCACTTTTCTTTCTTCATTTCATCCATTCCTTCACTCTCTCTCTTTTCTTTTCTCTCTAAAAAGAAAAACCACCAAACTCGTTAAAATCGCAAAATAAACATACTAAACTCGCTTGGATCATCTCGGCTCTTTGGAACAAAACGACCACGACATCTCGATCTATCATCCTATCTTTCTGGATTTTCATTTCGGCAATTTGTAAGTTTCCGACAAAATCCCGAAATCTCTCGATTCTTAGTATTTTTCATTTGTGGTTGTTATTATCACTTGTATATGTCCATTACAATGTATAGAACACGATTTTATAACCTGAAAACGAGTTTAAAACGGATTTTTGGCCGGAAAAACCTTGACAGCCGGACTTTCTGGGCTGATGTTCATCCATGCGACACAAGCCTTGTGTCGCATGTTGTGTCGTATTTTGCCACTTGTGTCGTATAAAACCTCCTGTGTCGTACCTTGTGTCGTACCAGATAATTAGTGTCGCAAGTCTTGCGACACAACCACTATGTCGCATACACCATACGACACAATCACTATGTCGCTGTTGAATCAGCATCTCGCATCTATGCGACACAACCCTTGTGTCGTATAGACATTGTGTCGCATTCCTATGCGACACAACCCTTGTGTCGCATGACAAACTTTTATGTCGCATATTGTGTCGCAAAACACAGAAAACTCAGATTTTTACTAAGTGTCGAGACCTAAAATTTTAACACCTGATTTTACCCAAATTCGGATCCAGATGCGTTTTTCGTCAAAGCAATATAGTAGAAATAAAAATTTTTTAAAGCTGACCTGGCAGCTCGACCCCAGCCAGGGGCTCTGCCCCTTGGACCCCGCCAGGGGCTGCCGCCCCTTGGACCCCGCTACCAGGGGCGCTGCCCCCGGACCCCCGTACTTAGATTCCGTAACGGCTTCTAAAACACAATCGAAACACATTTTTCAAAGTAAAACGCCACGAAATCACAATAATAATAGTTGAGATTATTTTTACAAATCCGTCACCAACGGGCCGTACATGTTTTCAAACACTTAACAAATCAACCAAATCGTAGTAATTTGGACATATATATAGTTGTGTAACAACTACAAGGGTGATCTTTTGAGATACCCAATCATGATTATAACCATCGCGTGTCGTGGACACCCTCAGGTTACAAGTCGTTGGACTTCATTATTCGCTAATCAACTTACGTTTGTTTAAACGCTCTCAGACTCAGGTGAGTCTCATAGCCCCTCTTTTTACTGTTTTACTCAGGGGTGTGATATACTGCTCAACTTTTAACATGTGAACGCAAGTACCAACTTTTCATATACTACATGAGTTTTTCGAAACTAATCATTTTAAAGTCCTCCGTCAGCATAGTTGTTAATACGTTGTAGCGTGAATATTAGTATATGGTACCATATAGGATTGACCCACCTCGTCCGGGTTAGCAAGCACTAACCGGGTAAACGGACGTACTAATATTTGGGAAGACGAATGTTGATTAGGCATTCGTGGAGGCACCTCGCCCGGATTTCTCTATAGGGGACCCGGCCCTCGAGTTAAGCTCAACTATGTGCTCATGGCTGTATACACAATGATTATCATTTAATTGCTGGATGCAATTCATTATTTAATTGCTGGATGCAATTCATTATTTAATTGCTGGATGCAATTCATTATTTAAATCTTGCGGTTCATACGATATTACTTGATTTCAAACCTGTGAGCTCACCAGCTTTATAGCTGACCTTTTAGCATATATCGCAGGTACCCAGCAGTAGGATGTTTCTGCTTCAGGATTTAGCTCGAGTCAGCATACAGACGATTGAGATTTTCTTGCATTAGTATATTTTGTACAAGTACTTATGTACTGAAATCTCATTTTATTAAACTCGAGCTATGTAAAGCTTTAAATGTTGTAACATTTCAATTATCAATATATTTTGTTAAAACGACGCATATAGAGTCGTTTGCTATTTATCTTTGTGCTTTGTTATTGATTAGTAACACCCAAATCAAGCTTCCGCAAATCATCAAATTTGGGGGTGTTACAGATTGGTATCAGAGCCTAAGGTTATAGTGAACTAGGTTGCATTTAGTGAGCCTAGACTATGACCATTAGGCAGTATTCCTTATTAGGTATGACTGGTTAAGGGATTACAACATACGAGTTTAATTTAACATAGCCTGATCAACTATGTACAATTAAGCAAAGATGATGTAAGATCTGAAAGTAGTTATGGCTGAACAGGATACAATAGAAGACTCTGACCTCGAGAGAACCGAGACTCAAACATGTTTATGCTAGACACTCAATAGGCTATATTATATAGGAGCTATATGAATATAGGCCTCAATCTTACTAACGCTTTGTCTCAGAAATGGCAAACATCCCATCAAATTCATCTCGTTCTCCATCCGGGTCGCAGAACCCAAGGGTAGCAAGGAGGAACAACAGGTTGCCTCGAGCTGGCCCGTATCCCACTCACATCGCCTTACCGGCTTTAACTGCTAGGGTAAATCAACACGAGCAGCGACTTCGCACCATGGATGTCGTGTTGCAGGAAACAAATGAAAACTGGCGACTTACGTCTCTTGAACGCATAGAACAGGTCTCCGACGTCCTTGAAACCACAAACAACAACATGGATGTCCTTCGCAACCAAATTATAGAAATAAGGGTGGAAAATGCCCTTCTACAACAAAGGATGGAAGAATGTGAGCAACGCTCACGTGAAGCAGAAGAGTATGCGCGCGGAATAACACAACGACTTGCGCTAGCAGAAGACAACGCCCGACAAGCTAGCAGGCTTGCAAACACTGTGGACCGTCTTGTCACGATGATGGAACAAATTAATCTACGTCAAGACTAGTGTAGTCTTTGTCTTGTAATCTATCCTGTAATCTAGTAACTATCTACGCGCTACTCTATAATTCAGTCGGATGTAACAATTCCCGACATCTTTTGTAATACATCTGTAGGATGTAACCTTTGAACTCGTATTAGCTATCAAATATTTCTTGTCGTTCAACTCATATTAATTGCCATAATTCTTTTTCATATTGATGTTATGTATTACCACCTTTATACATGTACATCTGAAATAAATACAATTTTCTTACAAAATCTCATGTATCTTCATTTCTTTTATTGAAGAATCATGCCGCCAAAGACACGACCTTACACAGATGCTCAGATCACGTCACTCATAACCCAGGCTGTTACTGAAGCCTTGGCTCGGAATACCCCACCCAACTCCACAAGAAACAGCGATACCGCTGGAACCTCTGCCGTCAAACCTTGTTCTAACAAGGACTTCCAAAGCTGCAAACCCTCGAGCTTTAAGGGTTCTGAAGGAGCCATCGGACTGATCAGATGGTTCGAGAAAATGGAAACTGTTTTCCGTGTTAGTAAATGCGCGGAGAACGACAAAGTAAACTTCGCCACCTGCTCTCTTGAAGATGATGCCCACTCTTGGTGGAATTCATATACCCAATCAGTGGGTGCTGACATTGCCTACCAACTCACTTGGGAGGAATTGAAGGCAAAACTCACTGCCAAATACTGCTCTATCGCCAAACTCCAAAAGCTAGATGAGGAGTTCTGGAACTTAAAGGTTCAGGGTGGTGATATCGATGGTTATACCACCAGGTTTCAACAACTAGCTGCCCTCCGCCCAGCTATGGTTAGCACTGAACCTGATAAAATCAGGAAGTACACCCTTGGTCTCCCTGATCCTGTTCGGGGACATGTCATCTCTTCAAAACCAACCACCATTGACGGTGCGATCCTATTGGCCCAAGACCTAATGTCCATGAGCCAAGATTCTGAACCACCCACTTCATCCTCCCATAACAACAAACGCAAGTGGTCTGACTACCACAACAACCCCTCCAACCAACAAAACAAGAAACCCGACACCATCAAAGCTTACAACACCACCACTGACATCATCCGGGGCTACACTGGGAGCAAACCTTATTGTTCCAAGTGCAGTCGCCACCATGAAGGTTCCTGTGGTCCCTTTTGCAACAACTGCAAGAGGTACGGCCACCTCACAAAAGATTGCCGCTCTCCTACCAACAACAATTCCAACAACAACACCAGACCACCCAAAGTATGCTTTGAGTGTGGGAAACCTGGGCATTTCAGGGACTCGTGCCCAAAACTGAAGAACAACAACAACAACAACAACCGCAACAACAGCAACAACAACAACACTCGTAGCAGAGCTTTTGTCATCAAATCTGGGGACGCCCGCCAAGACCCGAATGTGGTCTCGGGTATGTTCCTCCTCAACAACTTAACTGCTTCCGTTCTATTTGATACTGGTGCTGATAGAAGCTTTATCTCCGATGATTTTTGCCCATTACTTGACATCACTCCTGTTGCCTTAGATGTTAAGTACACTGTAGAGCTAGCAAATGGAAAACTTGTAGAAACCACCAGTGTGATACCTAATTGCACTTTAAACCTAGCTGACGAAACCTTTTCGATCGACCTTATACCCATTGAAATCGGAAGTTTCAACGTCATTATCGGAATGGACTGGTTATCCAAGCATCGAGCTGAAATCGTTTGTCATGATAAAATCGTCCGTATCCCACTCGCCGTTGGTGGAACCTTGATCATACAGGGGGAGACCGGTGGGACGGGACTCAATATAATCGCCTGCTTAAAAACCCGAAAATTTCTGAGAAAGGGTTACCCCGCAATACTTGCACACATCACAGAGAAGAAGTCGGAGGAGAAGCGACTTGAGGATGTGCCAATTGTTAGAGACTTTCCCGAGGTCTTTCCGAAAGAATTACCTGGTCTACCTCCGCTTAGACAGGTTGAGTTCTCGATTGATCTCGTGCCGGGTGCCGCACCGGTGGCCCGCGCACCATACCGTTTAGCCCCATCCGAACTTCAGGAGTTGTCCTCTCAGTTACAGGAACTTCTGGATCGAGGATTCATTAGACTGAGTTCTTCACCTTGGGGAGCTCCGGTCTTATTTGTCAAAAAGAAGGACGGTTCATTCCGAATGTGCATCGACTACCGAGAATTGAACAAATTGACCGTCAAAAACCGATACCCACTTCCTCGCATTGATGATCTATTCGACCAACTTCAGGGTTCAAGTTTTTACTCAAAAATCGATCTGCGATCAGGTTATCATCAATTACGAGTTTGCGACACCGATATTCCAAAAACTGCTTTCAGAACTCGTTACGGGCACTACGAATTCCAAGTGATGCCCTTTGGTCTAACCAACGCACCAGCTGTATTCATGGACCTCATGAACCGGGTGTGCAAACCTTACCTCGACAAGTTTGTCATTGTCTTTATCGATGACATACTCATTTACTCGCGCAACGAGCAAGAACATGCGCAACACCTCAAAACCATCCTTGAACTACTTAGACACGAGGAGCTTTATGCTAAATTCTCTAAGTGTGAGTTCTGGATCCAAACTGTTCAATTTCTTGGTCACGTGATCGACAGTCAGGGAATTCACGTTGACCCATCAAAGATCGAGGCTATCAAAGACTGGCAAGCACCCACCTCTGCAACTGAAGTACGACAATTCTTGGGTCTTGCTGGGTATTATCGACGATTTATCGAAAATTTCTCTAAAATAGCTCAACCACTTACGGTACTGACTCAGAAGGACAAAAGGTTCGATTGGACCGAAAAACAAGAGTCAGCGTTCCAACTTTTGAAACAAAAGCTTTGCAGTGCTCCAATTCTATCCTTACCCGAAGGCACCGATGACTTCGTGGTATACTGCGATGCTTCTCACCAAGGTCTTGGTTGTGTGCTTATGCAACGAGACAAGGTCATTGCTTATGCCTCACGACAGCTGAAAATTCATGAAAAGAACTACACCACTCACGATCTCGAACTTGGAGCTGTCATTTTTGCTCTAAAAATCTGGAGACATTATCTCTACGGCACTAAGTGCACCATCTTTACTGATCACAAAAGTCTCCAACATATCTTCGATCAGAAGGATCTCAATATGAGGCAACGTCGATGGGTTGAGTTGCTTACCGATTACGATTGCGAGATCAAGTACCATCCAGGGAAGGCTAACGTTGTAGCCGATGCCCTCAGTCGAAAGGAACGATCAAAACCACTTCGAGTCCGAGCCCTCAGTATGACCATTCATAACGATCTTACCATTCAAATTCATACCGCTCAGATCGAAGCCCTGAAATCTGAAAACATCAAAGATGAAGCCTTGCGGGGTATTGACAAACAATTCGAAATCAGACCTAACGGGATTAGGTATTTCTCAAACCGAATCTGGTTGCCTAGTTTTGGGAACTTAAGAGACTTGGTGATGGACGAGGCTCACAAGTCTAAATATTCTATTCATCCGGGATCCGATAAGATGTACCACGGTATCAAGGAATTTTATTGGTGGCCAAACATGAAAGCCGAAATCGCCACTTATGTCAGCAAGTGTCCTACTTGCTCGAAAGTCAAAACCGAACATCAGAAACCACCTGGTTTACTCCAACAACCTGAAATCCCTGAATGGAAATGGGAACAAATTGCCATGGATTTCATAACCAAACTACCCAAGTCGACGAGCGGTTGCGATACCATTTGGGTGATCGTCGATCGTCTCACCAAATCTGCTCACTTCCTGGCAATCAAAGAAAACGATAAAATGGAACGCCTTGCACAAATCTACATCAAGGAAATCGTTTCTCATCACGGCGTTCCAATCTCGGTCATCTCTGATAGGGATGCCCGTTTCACCTCTCACTTTTGGCAGTCACTTCAAAAAGCAATGGGTACCCGTCTCGATATGAGTACCGCGTACCATCCTCAAACCGATGGCCAAAGTGAACGAACCATCCAAACCCTGGAAGATATGCTACGCGCCTGCGTAGTTGATTTCGGTACAAACTGGGAAAGACATCTACCGTTGTGCGAATTCTCGTACAATAACAGCTATCACGCCAGCATTAAGGCTGCACCTTTTGAGGCACTGTACGGTCGTAAGTGCCGATCACCGATCTGTTGGACTGAAGTGGGAGATAGTCAACTCACTGGTCCTGAACTCATTCACGCCACCACTGAGAAAATAGTGGAAATCCAAAACCGACTCAAACCCGCACGTGATCGTCAGAAAAGTTATGCTGACGTGAGACGCAAACCACTCGAGTTCCAAGTTGGGGATCGAGTACTCTTAAAAGTATCGCCTTGGAAAGGCGTCATCCGTTTTGGCAAACGCGGGAAGTTAAATCCTAGGTACATCGGGCCTTTTGAGATCCTCGAACGGATTGGCCCCGTAGCTTATCGATTGCAGCTGCCATCCGAACTCAGCAGCGTGCACCCTACTTTTCATATTTCAAATTTGAAGAAGTGTCTATCTGATGAGACACTTATTATTCCACTAGATGAAATTCGTGTTGACGATAAACTTCACTTCGTCGAGGAACCCGCTGAAATTATGGACCGTGAGGTCAAACAACTTAAACAAAGTCGTATTCCCATCGTCAAGGTCAGATGGAATTCGCGGCGTGGTCCGGAATTCACCTGGGAACGGGAAGACCAAATGCGACTCAAATATCCGCAACTATTGACTGATTCTACATCAAACACGACTTCGAGCTAAATTTCGGGACGAAATTCTCTTAACAGGGGGAGAATGTAACACCCGCCAAATTAGGACTAGTAATTAGTGCCTAATCAGATGTTAATACATGTAATTAGTTCTGTGTTAGGCTAATTAATGTATCGAATTATATATATTGTTGAATATATACGAAAATGCGATTTGATTAAATCGTACGCAACTTAAATCGAATGTATTTCGATTCAATTTAATACGGACGTTGGTGACCAATTTTATTAAATAACACTTTATGTCAAAAATATTATTATGATAATATTTCGTATTCAATCGTATCGTACAAACAGAACGTACACAATTTAAAATGTTTAAAACGCACAAACTAAATAAACAAACTTACATTTTATAACTCAAATATAAATCGAATTGTAAAATATTTAAACAATATATCGCGTAATAAATCGTATTTTAAAACTTATAATTAAAATGTAAATAATTGTTTAACGTTAAACGACGGAGCAAACGAACACCACACGGAACACGGGGCGAAAACTGGAAAAGTGGGGATAAACCCCACCTCCCACTTTTCTTTCTTCATTTCATCCATTCCTTCACTCTCTCTCTTTTCTTTTCTCTCTAAAAAGAAAAACCACCAAACTCGTTAAAATCGCAAAATAAACATACTAAACTCGCTTGGATCATCTCGGCTCTTTGGAACAAAACGACCACGACATCTCGATCTATCATCCTATCTTTCTGGATTTTCATTTCGGCAATTTGTAAGTTTCCGACAAAATCCCGAAATCTCTCGATTCTTAGTATTTTTCATTTGTGGTTGTTATTATCACTTGTATATGTCCATTACAATGTATAGAACACGATTTTATAACCTGAAAACGAGTTTAAAACGGATTTTTGGCCGGAAAAACCTTGACAGCCGGACTTTCTGGGCTGATGTTCATCCATGCGACACAAGCCTTGTGTCGCATGTTGTGTCGTATTTTGCCACTTGTGTCGTATAAAACCTCCTGTGTCGTACCTTGTGTCGTACCAGATAATTAGTGTCGCAAGTCTTGCGACACAACCACTATGTCGCATACACCATACGACACAATCACTATGTCGCTGTTGAATCAGCATCTCGCATCTATGCGACACAACCCTTGTGTCGTATAGACATTGTGTCGCATTCCTATGCGACACAACCCTTGTGTCGCATGACAAACTTTTATGTCGCATATTGTGTCGCAAAACACAGAAAACTCAGATTTTTACTAAGTGTCGAGACCTAAAATTTTAACACCTGATTTTACCCAAATTCGGATCCAGATGCGTTTTTCGTCAAAGCAATATAGTAGAAATAAAAATTTTTTAAAGCTGACCTGGCAGCTCGACCCCAGCCAGGGGCTCTGCCCCTTGGACCCCGCCAGGGGCTGCCGCCCCTTGGACCCCGCTACCAGGGGCGCTGCCCCCGGACCCCCGTACTTAGATTCCGTAACGGCTTCTAAAACACAATCGAAACACATTTTTCAAAGTAAAACGCCACGAAATCACAATAATAATAGTTGAGATTATTATTACAAATCCGTCACCAACGGGCCGTACATGTTTTCAAACACTTAACAAATCAACCAAATCGTAGTAATTTGGACATATATATAGTTGTGTAACAACTACAAGGGTGATCTTTTGAGATACCCAATCATGATTATAACCATCGCGTGTCGTGGACACCCTCAGGTTACAAGTCGTTGGACTTCATTATTCGCTAATCAACTTACGTTTGTTTAAACGCTCTCAGACTCAGGTGAGTCTCATAGCCCCTCTTTTTACTGTTTTACTCAGGGGTGTGATATACTGCTCAACTTTTAACATGTGAACGCAAGTACCAACTTTTCATATACTACATGAGTTTTTCGAAACTAATCATTTTAAAGTCCTCCGTCAGCATAGTTGTTAATACGTTGTAGCGTGAATATTAGTATATGGTACCATATAGGATTGACCCACCTCGTCCGGGTTAGCAAGCACTAACCGGGTAAACGGACGTACTAATATTTGGGAAGACGAATGTTGATTAGGCATTCGTGGAGGCACCTCGCCCGGATTTCTCTATAGGGGACCCGGCCCTCGAGTTAAGCTCAACTATGTGCTCATGGCTGTATACACGATGATTATCATTTAATTGCTGGATGCAATTCATTATTTAATTGCTGGATGCAATTCATTATTTAATTGATGGATGCAATTCATTATTTAAATCTTGCGGTTCATACGATATTACTTGATTTCAAACCTGTGAGCTCACCAGCTTTATAGCTGACCTTTTAGCATATATCGCAGGTACCCAGCAGTAGGATGTTTCTGCTTCAGGATTTAGCTCGAGTCAGCATACAGACGATTGAGATTTTCTTGCATTAGTATATTTTGTACAAGTACTTATGTACTGAAATCTGATTTTATTAAACTCGAGCTATGTAAAGCTTTAAATGTTGTAACATTTCAATTATCAATATATTTTGTTAAAACGACGCATATAGAGTCGTTTGCTATTTATCTTTGTGCTTTGTTATTGATTAGTAACACCCAAATCAAGCTTCCGCAAATCATCAAATTTGGGGGTGTTACAGGCCCAACCCCTTTCCCATTTATAATTTCCTTATCCCTTCATTTCTCCCATTTCATTTTTAAAACACACAACACATCACTCAAAATCTCTCTCCCTCTCTCTCCTTTATCTCTGCCCTCTCTCTCTACAATCAGAAAACAACACCAAAAGCCATCCATCAAACACTATCATCATCATCCTCACCATCATCACCATCGTTTTTAGAGCAAGAAGGAACAAGAGAAGACAGCAGCTCATCTTCATCATCATCATCATCATCACCGCCTAGATCTCGTTTTTACTTGTAAGGAACTCTCTCTTTTTCATTAGATTTACTTGGTACACACGTATGAACATGTTAATGGTCCACTTATACCAAATATTATCCAAAAACCAAGCCGAAAACACTTTCGAAACATTAAAAACCGTTGGACAAAACTAATATCCACTGGACAATAACATTACCCGATTTTGGATCATGATATCTAACCCATAACTAAACTAAGCGCAAGGTGTTAGCTTTCGATCCCACTAGGTCTTATATTTTTCTGAGTTGATTTACTATTATAAAACGATTTTGTGATAGTACATGTCCAGACTGACGTTTTGGTCAGATTTCTTAGTCAACTTCTTTACCTTGTAACTTGAAATCTATAGATCTAAATAACATGAGACCACTTGGAAAAGCTTGAAAATTTTGTTACCTTTAAATCTAGTACTATGCCATTTTGTGAAGTTTTGTATAACTCTAGATACAAATTAATCTTTGACACATGGACAGAAAACGAGCTATTGGACATGAGTGTGGTTTTTAATTATATCAAACGACTTGTACTTGACTAAAAATCATGGAAAAATTATTTAAATATTTAAGACAGAGAAGTATGTCGTGGAATTATCTCGGATTTTATCTCGCACGTTTACTTAGTCAAAACGAGCCACGAACACGGTTAAAAATCTGTCAAAACTAACATAGGGACTGTTTTGGTATTTTTATAAAAGCGACACTTTCGGGTTAACCACAAAACATAAAACTTACTTTTTATGAGTTTTTGAACATAAATAAGAGTCGTGTAAAAGTTTCGGGTCAAACCGAGCACGTTTGACCAAGGTCCACAAAAGTGGAACTCAACTCAGACCCGATTGTCGACACTCGATCGAGTGTCGCCATCCATATTAGCTACACTAACGTAAGTGCCGCTACCGGTTCGATTTAGCACATTTAGCGACACTTACCCTAGTGCCGCTACATATTCAAGTGTCGCCTCTAGTGACACTAACTCGAGTGTCGCCATGTACCTGAAAATCTTAAGTAGCGACACTGAACTCAGTGTCGCTACCCTTATCAAGTGTCGCTACTAGTGTCGCTTCCCACAGTCTGTCTGAAAACACATATTTTCACCAAGTATCGAATTCGCGTAACAACAACTAAACTATATATGACACTACTCGAACATGCAATACATATACTTTTATAAGTTTACAATGAAACAAAACATAATAATAATATCTTTGAGAATTATTATTACAAAACGTCACCAACGGGCCGCATACGATTTCAAAACAAATGATAAACACTTGGACATAACTAGTTGAGTGGACAACTAGCATAGATGATCTTTTGAGACATCCACTCACACATAACCCTATGAGTTTAGGGCACTGGAAGGTTACATTTCGGATACACGTTTATTATTACAAACGCTTACTTGCAAAGATACAGGTGAGTCTCATAGCCCTGTTTTTACTGTTTTTACTTTGGGGTGAGATTATTACGCATTGTTTTATATGAACACAAGTAATTGAAAACATCTTTACATATTGCATGAGTGATACAGTAATCCACTGAAAGTCCTCATCATATCACGGTTCGTTAATTGCGTGAGCACGAGTATTAGTGAATGGATCCATTTGGGGACTGACACCCCCCGTCCGGGTTGGTAGCGCCAACTTGACTATAAGTCAAACGGACGCATTAGTATTTGTCTTATAAGTGTTCTTGATTAGACACTTCCGTGAGGTACCAAACGGGTTAGGCTTCGAACTGTGAGCTCATGGCAATCGAAAGTAATTATTACTTAATTTTTGCTTGGTTGCAAATTAAAACATCGAAAATCTTGTGTTTCATAATATAACATCCTAATTTCAACAACATATAACTTTGTATATAGTTATGTAGGTTACTATATTGTTATTATTATATTAAAATAACAAATAGGATATTGAATTTATATAATAATACTGTTTAAAACTCTAGGCATGAGACATAGTATGTTTGGCACACTTAAATATATATTATGCTTAAGGAGTCCACATGCTACCTCATTCTTGCGACTAACACATTCTGATTCTATCTAAAATAGTGACTAAGCTGCTAATATTTGATGAATGTGAATTCTTGTTAGCTAAGTATTATATACTAATTGGACACGTACCTCACCTATGGTCTAGACTTGATGACTACTTACTCAATTTAAGTAGTATAAATAGGATCCCTGCTCCTTCAACTTTTACTCATCCCTTGTAATTTTACCATATTCAATCAAATACATACACCTCATCATAATCATAGTAGCTGTACGTAGTCGTAGCATCAAGAGGTACATTTATAAGCTCTATTTCCATTGGTCTATTATTATAATATTCATATATGTTAGTAAGATACTTATTTAATAAATAATAATTCGTTGTAATGTTTTAAAGCTTGAAAACTATATTGTCTAATTAAATAATAATAATCGACTTATATTGTTAAAATCTAGATTACACATTAATAAGTTAATACATTATAATAAGGATAAATGACAAAAATCGGCAACGAACTGCCACCGGTTACTCCAAGTATGCAACCTACCCATTTTATTACTCATGTATGCAACCAACCGGACAATTTCGTGTTTGGATCTTTCAAAAGTATGTTTTTACCTGCTGATATTATACGAAGCTGAGGTGGCAGACATGTGGGATGCCACGTAATATTTTTTTGCCACGTCATACACACACGTGTAATCCACGTCAGCAATTTGGTTGGATTTAAGTAACTTTTCCCCTTCACTTTTTCTCCACCGTTTCAAAAACCCTAACTTGAGCTCTGCTTCGACGATGTCATTTTCTTCTTCTACTTCGTTAAATCCGCAGCGTAATGGTGACTTTCCAACCCACTGCAAATGCAATCCTCCATTATTGTTGAAGAAACGCACATCGTGGACCCCCACCAACCCTGCACGTCGCTTCCTGACTTGCCCTAATTCCATGGTGAGTTTCATTTTGATGAACTCGAAATATTTGATTATTAAATAAATTATTTTTGTATCTTATATATGCAGACTGCTTGGAAAAGGTGTGGTGCCTATTGGTTTATTGATGACAAACTAACCAATGAGTGGTACAAACTAAATTTGTATCAACTTTACTCTTCATTGAATCGAGATCAAACTGAAATGTTTAGGGAAGGCATGAGGAACAGAGAAAGGTTGGATCAGTTGAATGAAGAATTTGAGGTCTATAAGTCCAAAAAGGATCAAGAATTGGTGGAGTTACAAATGGAGTTGCACACAGTGAAGTCAAATGGTGTGTTATTGAAGAAGTGTGTAATTGCATTGTTGTTTGTTGTTGGTCTCTTAGTTATTTGTAAGTAGGAAGTAACATGATGTCGTAGTTTATTGATGTTGTAGGGTTGTTGGTGTATTGATTTTGCAGGGCTAACTGGTTTATTGTTTTTGGGTAGTTGGTTCAGTGATTTTGCAGTTGGTCTTGGTTTATGATGTTACAGGAGTAGTTGTATGGTAGTTGTAGGTTTTAATGTGTAATTGAATTGGGATAGGTGTGTATTAGTTCTTGTATTGTTTCCATGTCAGTACTGCAAATTTGAATATTTTCTGAAAATTTACATTGAAGTGTATTGTGTATGGTCATGTGTACCATTGCAACAATTAGTAGTGCAAATATCAGATTATGCAAATACAGAATGTACCATTATCCTTTGTTCACAAGTAGTGCAAATACAGAAATGTACCAAGAGTAGGTATTTTACTACATAAAAGCAGAATTCATTAAGGTAATATTTGAAGCACAATGTTATCCTAGAATACAAATACAATGATTCCAGAATACAAGCTGGATACAGTACCAATAAAGTAGACCCATGCTACTACCTTCCAAAGTACTTAAATATTTAACATAGTAAATGATGTCTAGGTCCACCAAAAGTGCATAATGCACATGATAAAGCATAGATTACAGTACATACAACCAAAAAAGAGGAGAAATGGGACCAACAAAGCACATGTGTTTGTCTTGACCATTACATAAGATTCCATTTAGTCTTGACTACTTTATACCCAATCTCCTCTGCTCACCACCACACACTGCTAGTTATCTTCATCTTGCAATTGAAAGGGCTTCTCAAACGATTGGCCAGTTCCATCTTTTGGTAGTTTGGCATTCCACATATTTGCAATTCTCTCTGACTTCTTTCTGGGTTTGACATGATATGGATCTTTCTTCCAAGTGAAACCAGGTGCAACCCCATCCCCATCAACAACTTCTTCAGATTGAGCCTGAGTAAGGTTTACCTGACTGGAATTTGCCCTGCTCTCTTGAGTTAATGGTTGTGGATCTTCATTGAAAAGTTTTCTTTGAACAGGTGGTTGTTCCATCTCAATATCTTCATCTACAACATCTGTATCATACCCAGCAAGTTCTCCTTCTGCTGCAGCCTCATTAAGGGTATTTTCTTCTAACACAGGTTCATCCAATAATGGTTCAACATCCACAGGTTCATCCAACAAGGGTTCACCATCAACAGGTTCATCCAACAAGGGTTCACCATCAACAGGTTCATCCAACAAGGGTTCACCATCAACAGGTTCATCTATTAGCTATTTTTAATAAAACACCACATTAAAGAGTAAGCCAGTTATCTTATTTGTTAGCTAATAAATCATAATGTGGTACAAAAATAATGACAATAAGTAATGTTGTAAGGATAAACCTTATCTTATCATGTTTTATATTCACAGATCTTCCACCTCTTCCACCTCTCCTACCTCTGACACCTCTACCACCTCTACCACCTCTTGTGACTCTACCTACTATTATCCCAACATCTTCTCCCTCATTTAAAACACCACTAGGTCCAGCTGAACCTATTCCACCTCTACCACCTCTTCTCCTACCTCTACTAGCTGTTGCAGGCTTTGGTCTTGTTGGATTCTTACAATAGGTTCTGTTGTGACCCTTCTCGCAGCAGTTCTAGCATGTCATAACTCTGCCAACTCGACTAACCTGATGATCATTTTCAGAAGTGTGCCTGATCCTTTTCTTTTTGGGTCTACCAGGCATTCTTCTCACAATTGGTAGGACTACTGGTGGATCTGTTGTCTTAGACCAACTTGCAGAACCTTTCACTGGCCTAATAGAGTAAGCATATGCATTTTGCCAGTGTTCCTTGTGTAACCATGGATTGACTCCCTCATCTGGTTCAATATGGCAATGGATATATGCAGCAACAGCATGAACACAGGGTATCCCACTCAAGTCCCATAATCTACACTCACAACTCCTTGAGCCTATTGTAACACCATACGATTCATTTGCACTTCTCACTTCAAAAACTTGAAATTCACTTTGATATACAACCCATTCCCTAAGAAAAAAAATTCACAAGTCATATTTATTTAATTAGGAGTAATCAAGTGTTTAGTACATAAAAACATATGTTGTTATAAATAATATACCTTTGTTTGACCTTTTGCAACTCAATGTACTTCCTGATGGAAGGACAAATTGAGTCTTCTAATTCCCTTGCCTGTTGTTTCATACTGAATATCCTTTGCATTAGGTACAATCTTATATCTTCAAGCATGGTGATGATTGGCTTCTGTCTGGCATCTAGAATGGCTCTGTGGTAGCTCTCACAGATCCCATTTTCATATGCAGCACATGCTCTGTCCATTGCAAAGTATGCCCTGCACCATGTATTTGGATCCTTCTCAATCAGGTAGTTGTAAGCTTCTTCACTTAGTCCCTTCATCTCAGCCATTATGCCTTCAAATTTGGTAACAGTTAAACTAGATGCTGCAGACCAGAACAAGCCTCTGAATTCCACTCCTGACCATCTTGTCTTGAAGTTTTGATATATATGCCTAGTGCATTGTCTATGTTCAGCAACAGGCAACCAAGTCCTAACTGCTTCAATAAGCCCCTGAAAGGTTATATAAGTCACATTAGATTATGCAAATACAATATATATAACACATTATATATAAGAAATAAGAATGAGTAAATAACATGGAATATGTACCTTGTGACCATCTGAAATGATTGTGACATAGTGCCCATCATGTAACCTAAGATCATCACTCAAAGCAGCCAAAAACCAACACCAATTGTCTTTGTTTTCAACATTCACTACAGCCCAGGCAATTGGATACATTTGATTGTTAGCATCCCTACCCATTGCAGTCAACAACTCACCTTTCACTTGCCCTTTCAAGAAACAACCATCTAGGCCTATCACCCTCCTACAACCATCCTGCCAACCATCCTTAACACCCTTGAAACAGATGTACATTCTTTTAAAATATTGGTCTGTGCAATTGCCTTTCTCTTCAGTATCAAATATCACAGTTGAACCAGGGTTACTCTCCAACAAAGCTTGTCTATATTCCCACAACCTTGCATAATGTACCTTCAGACCCCCCTCATGATCAAAAATTGCTCTTTGCTTTGCTCTCCTACACACATTCATTCTAACATTAATCAGAAACTTACTCTTAATATTTTCTCTCATCTGTCTGTAAGTCATCTTCTTATTCTGCATAATCTCTTGAGCATAGTGCTTGGCAATCCACTTATAGTTCACAAGTGATGCCAAGTCAGTTTCTGTTACAATTGTGATCTGGAATTAGAGACTTGATCTGAAAAGATCTTTCACTTGACATCCATGTGGCCCAAAGCCTAAATGGACACACTGCCTTTCCAGTCTTGTTTCTTTTCACTGGTGTTATTAGCTTTTTACCCTTACCCTTCTTACCCTTCTTTTCCTTATTTGGTGTTGCAGGTTTCTTTGGTGTTGCAGGCTTCTTTGGTGTTGCAGGTTTCTTAGCACTACTTCTAGTTGTAACCTGACTGCTTTGTGACTCAGCCAACTCCCTCTCTCTTTGCAATTTATCTGCCAACTCCCTCTCCATCCTCTTTCTTTTCCTATTCCCACTAGCACACCTGCCCTCATTAACATTCCTACCACATTTGACTAACAAGCTCCTCCACTCATTCCTTCCATACCATAGTTGAAAACCATGTGCAACCCCATAGTTAGTCATACAGAATTTAAGTTGTTCAGGGTTAGCATACCTCATACCCAACATGGGTTTCATGTCTTTCCAGTCTTGGTCTGGGTTATGGATGGGATAAATAACACCAGCCTTTATCTTGTACCTAGGATCTAACTCTATCTCCTCAAGTATTTCTGGGTTTTTTCTAGGATCAGCTCTATGGGGATCCACGGGATCATAACTAGCATGCTCTTTAAATGAACTCAAAAACTTGTTAGTACACAGCTTAGTCAGGAAGGGGTCATCAATGCCTTTGTGAGGAATAACAACATGGTCCTCACCCTCATTATGCAATTGAACATATGGCAAGACATCATCCTCAATCTCAATATCAGAATCTGATTCATCACTTCCATCTAAGCCATCATCATTTTCATTTAACGAGGATAGAATATCATAGCCTATATGTTCACAATATAAGTCAAGTTTACCCCCCTTGTCAAGTGCTATTCTATGACTTTCTTTAATATGACCATCATGGAGAATTTCCCTTAAGCCACTTTGTAAGCTAAACTAGGAATACAGTAATAAAGTTTGTGTACCTTGGCGTTACAACAACCACTGAGGTACTCTATGAGTTTATCAAATGCAACGTTGGTTAAATCTTGATCAACAATAGTATCTGAATCACCATTTGTGTACTTTAGAGGCTTGGGAACAAATAGTCCATCGTGGTGTATTGTCACCTCCAAGTAATACCTCATACTCTTCATCCTGCAGCAAGACTTTCAAGTCACAAAATTGTACAATATATCATCAACGAACAAACTAACACACAAATGTTTCGTAATTTTTGGGATAACTGGTAGAATTAGGGTTTTAAAAATTAGGGTTTCAAAAATTAGGGTTTTAAAAATTGGGGCTTTTCAGTAAAAACGACGCTATTGTACTACTTTTACCTTCGTATACATCAATTACCACCAAAACATAACAAAACCCTAATTATAGCTCAATTTCATCTACATAATTACGCTTTTCCAGATTAATGAGAAAAATTAACGAAAATAAGAAATCCACGAGTATATTACGTTCGTACCTTACTACACAAGCACGAAATACAACATTTAGGTTTGGATCTTGGTTGAAATCGGTTGAATGTGGATGTACAGTGAGTGACGAGTGACGAGGGGGGAAAAAGCGTGTGTGTGTTTAAATGAGATAATTATCTCTTTTAATACAACTATTTTTGTTATTCATTAAATTAAAAAATCCATGTCAAATAAAATTATCCACGTCACATTTATTATATATATCTAAAACGTTTTTAAATCAAGTTGACCGGTCAAACCGGTAACTGGTTACCATCTTACGCACCAAAGTACAAAATTAGCCGGTTGGTTGCATATATGAGTAATAAAATGGGTAGGTTGCATACTTGGAGTAACCGGTGGCAGTTCGTTGCCGATTTTTGTCATTTATCCTTATAATAATTCAATCGTTTACGCGATGATCAATAGGTTGAATCCACAAAACAGAAATATCATAACCTAAGCTATCGAGGTGAGTTTCGTGTTATTTTCAAAACTGAGATATATGCGATATACCACGTGATTACCTGATTACTTGATTATCTGTTTAAATTGCATTTAAGCACGAATGTTGATTTTTAGATATATTATGTCACGTTAGTCGTCGGGTAACCAGGAGCTGAAACGTAACGGTCGTTGGCTCATTAATATATATGTATTTTAATTAATTAATGGCTGAAACATGATGGTTGTTGGCTCACATATATATTGGTACGATTAGTACACAAGCGGCCATTTGTTTGTACTAAATCGTACTAGCAGATACTTGTCACTATCGAAAGTGCTGGTATAAATAGTCGTGACATTGATAGCACACATACTTATCAATGTCGGATGATGACTTGACATCTGGTTAACCCTGACAGACATAGAGATCTCGCTATATTTTCTATTTTCACGTTACACGTCATCATGGCATATTGTGTGTGATATTTTTGTACACAAACACACGAAATCACTAAGCCTTTAGGCTTATGCATGTACGTGTATATCTCAGGACACAACTAGTTGACTCGCATGAAGGGAACTCGTAGGACCAGATGATACCCGAAGACGTTGTTGCTTGTTTATAGTCATCTTTTAGACTAGTATAAACCTTGTATCGTTTCCGCTTGCAATATAAAACTATTGTTCATAAATAAAATTGTCATTTTATTGGAATAAAATCTCGGGTGTCATAAGTTGATATTGCAGAAATAGTCGCTAGAACTATCCAAGCAACTGTACCTCAAATGTTACAACAAAATAGGGACGAAATCTTAAAAGCCACTGAAGAAAATACAATTAGGATAATTGACACAAGGATTGAAAGAGAAACTGTCGGTGATAATGCACCACCACCTGAACACCCCGAACATCCTGAGCCTAAGGAAAAAGAATGCAGCTATAAAGAATTTATGGGAACAAAGCCTACTGTCTACCATGGAAAGGGAGGTCCGGTAATTGTTATGGTGTCGCACCCCCAGATTATGATGCGGAAGCGATTCGGGTCGGGGCGCGACTAATCAAATATCAACAGCACATAAGATATAATGAACGACTCTATATGCGTCGTTTACAATACATTGATTATTATAAAAGTCTTACACTGTTACAATAGTTTACAAAAACTCGAATTGATGTAAGAGATTCTATGTCATAACTAATTTATACAAAATATAGTAATGCATGATAATCTCCTGATGTTTGCATGGGACTCGAGCTAATGGGCATCCTGAGTGAGCAGACTTACTGCTGCTGCGAACCTGAGAATACACGCTAAATTGGTCAGCTTACGCTGGTGAGCTCACAGGTTTAATGATAAAGCATAATGTATGAACCGCAAGATTTAATAATGTTTGAAATTAATCAAATAAGTAAATGTGTATGTGATGTATATAACTGCCATGAGCACATAGTCTGAGCTTAATTGAGGTGTCAGGATCACAATTAAGTGCCTGAGCGAGGGTGCCTCTATGCGTATGCCTAATCAACACACGTATGAACAAATGATAATGCGTCCGTTTTGACCAGTCAGTGCTTGCTGACCCGGACGGGGATTGTCAGTCCCATATGGTACCATACACTAATATTCACGCTACAAAGTATTACCAAACTATGCTAATGAGGACTTATGATGATTAGATGATTAACTCATGCAGAATATAGCGATATTTGATACTTGCGTTCACATGTAAAATAAAACAGGCATGTATTCTCACCCCTAGAGTAAAAACAGTAAAATAGGGGCTATGAGACTGTAACACCCCCAAATTTGATGTTTAGCGGAAGCATACATTGGGTGTTACTAATCAAATATCAAAGCACATAAGATATAGCAAACGACTCTATATGCGTCGTTTTAACAAAATACATTAATATAAGAAATGTTTGCAACATTTGAAGCTGTACATAGCTCGTGTTCGATTTAAATGAGAGATTTCAGTACATAAGTACTTGCACAAAATATACTAATGCAAGAAAATCTCTAATATCTGCATGCTGACTCGAGCTACAGTATCCCTGATGGCAGTCCAACCTACTGCTGTGTACCTGTGAAATATGCTAAAATGGGTCAGCTAAAGCTGGTGAGCTCACATGTTTGAAATCAGATAATATCGTATGAACCGCAAGATTTAAGTAATGATTTGCATCCAGAAAATAAATAGTAGTGTATACAGCCATGAGCACATAGTCTGAGCTTAACTCGAGGGTCAGGTCCCATATAGAGAATTACGAGCGAGGTGCCTCCACGAGTGCCTAATCCACACTCGTCTGAACAATTATTAGTATATCCGTTTAACCAGTTAGTGCTTGCTAACCCGGACGAGGAGGGTCAATCCTATATAGTACCATATACTAATAATCACGCTACAACGTATTACCAAACTATGCTGATGGAGGTCTTTGAAATGATTAGTGGAAAACAACTCATGTAGTATATTGTAAAGTTTGTACTTGCGTTCACATGTTAAAAGTAAGCATTGAATCACACCCCTGAGTGAAAAGCGGTAAAAAGAGGGGCTATGAGACTCAGCTGAGTCTTGAGCGTTTGGTCAATAAACGTACGGTGCTTAATCAAGCAATGAGATGTTCGCACACAGATAACCTGAGGGTGTCCACGACATGCGATTGTTATTAATATGAGTCGGTATCTCAAAGGACTACCTTTGTAGTTGATATACAACTATATATGTCCAAATTACTACGATTTGGTTGATTATTAGATTTGTGTTTTGAAAACGTGTACGGCCCGTTGGTGACTGATTTATAGTATTAATCTCAACATTATTATCTTGTTTTTCGAAGTATTTTGCTTGTATCATATATATATACCAATGTATTCCCGAAGTCGTGTAGTTGAAAGTTTAAAGTTTTACTAGTCCAACACTTAGTGAAAAATCTAAGTTTTCTGTGTTTTGCGACACAATATACGACACAAAGGTTTGTCATGCGTCACAAGGGTTGTGTCGCATAAGAATGCGACACAAGAGCTTAGCGACACAAGGGTTGTGTCGCATAAGCGTTCGATGCTAAATCAATAGCGACATAAGGGTTGTATTGTATTTGGTTTACGACACACGGTGCGACATAATGGTACGACATAAAATACGACACAATATGGTTTATGCGACACAACATGCGACACAAGCGTTGTGTCGCAAAGATGAACACCAGCCCAGAAAGTTTCGGCTGTCGAGATTTTTCAACCCAAAACCTAAATCAAACTCATTTTTAGGCTATAAAACATTGTTATCTTCCTAGTATTGGACATATATGAGTTATATAAACTATCATAACGCAAAAACAAGTAGTAATTTGATAGATCTAGGAGTTTTTGTAAAAATTCTTACAATTGCAAATCGGGAGAGATGTAGTCCGAAAATGATGGTAGTGCTTTTGTTAATCTTGTTCCCCTTGTAATGGTGATTCCGAAAATGTGAACTTTGTTGTCGGTTTTGCGAGATCCGAAAATTTGGTGATGATGGGTTTGAGAGAGTTTAAGGGTGTGTGTGTGTTTTTGTTGGAATGAAAACGAAAGAAAGAGAGAAGGAGAGGTGAGGTGTAGGAAAGCCTCACCTTTTTCAGTCCTCGCCCCGTGCTCCGCACGGTGCTCATTTACCCGATCGTTTAAGCGTTAAATATTTATTTTACGCGTTAGAATGTACGTTTTAAAATAAGGAAAACTACCAGATGTTTGGTTGAGGTATTTCTTCAAATACTGTATATTTGAGTTATAAAAATTATAACTTAACTTTGTTTCGAGTGTTTGCGAGTTTAATATTTTAACCGCGTAGTTTCAGTTTGTACGATATGATTTATTTAGGAAATATTATCAGAATAATATTTTGAGTTTAATTGTGTTATTAATTAACTTTATATTATTTAATAAGATTGTTCACCAATGTCCGTATTGATTGAATCGAAATACACTCGATTTTGAAACGCGTACGATTTAATCAAATCGTATAATTGTATATATATTCAACAATATATATATATTGATACATTAATTAGCCTAACACAGAACTAATTACATGTATTTACAATTGACTAGGCCCTAATTAATAGTCCTAATTTGACGGGTGTCACATTCTCCCCCTGTTAGAAGAATTTCGTCCCGAAATTTAGTTCGATGTCGGATTTGATGTAGAGTCAGTGAAGAGTTGAGGATACTTGAGTCGCATTTGGTCCTCCCGTTCCCAGGTGAACTCCGGGCCACGCCGAGAATTCCACCTGACCTTAACAATGGGAATACGACTTTGTTTGAGTTGTTTGACCTCACGGTCCATGATTTCAGCGGGTTCCTCAACGAAATGAAGTTTGTCGTCAACTCGAATCTCATCGAGTGGAATGATATGCGTCTCATCAGACAGACACTTCTTCAAATTTGAAATATGAAAAGTGGGGTGCACGCTGCTGAGCTCGGATGGCAGCTGCAATCGGTATGCCACTGGACCAATCCTCTCGAGAATCTCGAATGGTCCAATGTATCTGGGATTTAACTTCCCTCGTTTGCCAAATCGGATGACACCTTTCCAAGGTGAAACTTTGAGTAGCACTCGATCCCCAACCTGGAACTCGAGTGGTTTGCGTCTCACGTCAGCGTAACTTTTCTGATGATCACGTGTGGCTTTGAGTTTGTTTTGGATGCCAACGATTTTCTCGGTGGTTTCGTGAATGATTTCCGGACCAGTGAGTTGGCTATCTCCCACTTCGGTCCAACAAATCGGTGATCGGCACTTACGACCGTATAGTGCTTCGACAGGTGCAACCCCAATACTGGTATGGTAGCTGTTGTTGTATGAAAACTCGCACAATGGTAGGTGTTGTTCCCAGTTTACACCGAAGTCAACTACGCAGGCTCGTAGCATATCCTCAAGTGTTTGAATTGTTCGTTCGCTTTGGCCGTCGGTTTGAGGGTGGTATGCGGTACTCATATCGAGACGAGTACCCAACGATTTATGAAGTGATTGCCAAAAGTGAGATGTGAAGCGACTATCCCTATCAGAGATAATCGAGATTGGAACACCGTGTCGAGAGACAATTTCCTTGATGTAGATTCGTGTAAGGCGTTCCATTTTATCAGTTTCCTTAATTGCCAGGAAATGAGCAGATTTCGTGAGACGATCGACGATCACCCAAATGGTATCGCAACCGCTCGATGACTTAGGTAGTTTGGTTATGAAATCCATGGCGATTTGTTCCCATTTCCATTCAGGAATATCAGGTTGTTGAAGTAAGCCAGAAGGCTTTTGATATTCAGCTTTGACTTTTGAGCAAGTAAGACACTTGCTAACGTAGGTGGCAATTTCGGCTTTCATGTTCGGCCACCAATAGAAATCCTTGATACCGCGATACATTTTATCGGATCCCGGCTGAATAGAATATTTAGACTTGTGAGCTTCATCCATCACCAAGTCTCTGAGATTACCAAAACTAGGCAACCAAATTCGGTTTGAGAAGCACCTAACTCCGTTAGGTTTGATTTCGAATTGTTTATCCATGCCTCGCAAGGCTTCATTTTTGATGTTATCGGATTTCAGGGCTTCGAGTTGAGCAGCGAGAATTTGGATGTTTAGATCATTGTGAAGGGTCATACTGAGGGCTCGTACTCGAAGTGGTTTCGATCGTTCTTTTCGACTACGGGCATCGGCAACAACATTTGCCTTACCCGGATGGTATTTGATTTCGCAGTCGTAATCGGTAAGCAACTCGACCCATCGACGTTGCCTCATGTTGAGATCCTTTTGATCGAATATGTGTTGGAGACTTTTGTGGTCGGTAAAGATTGTGCACCTAGTGCCGTAGAGATAATGTCTCCAGATTTTGAGAGCGAACACGACAGCCCCAAGTTCGAGGTCATGGGTGGTGTAGTTCTTTTCGTGGATTTTCAGCTGTCGTGAGGCGTAAGCAATGACTTTGTCTCGTTGCATCAGCACGCAACCGAGACCTTGGTGAGAAGCATCACAGTATACCACGAAGTCATCGGTGCCTTCGGGCAATGATAGAATAGGAGCACTGTAAAGCCTTTGTTTTAGAAGTTGAAACGCTGACTCTTGCTTATCAGTCCAATCGAACTTTTTGTCCTTCTGAGTCAGTATCGTGAGTGGTTGAGCTATTTTAGAGAAGTTCTCGATGAATCGTCGATAGTACCCGGCAAGTCCTAAAAATTGCCGTACTTCGGTTGGTGTGGTAGGTGCTTGCCAGCACTTGATAGCTTCGATTTTTGACGGATCAACATGAATTCCCTGACTATCGATAACGTGTCCCAGGAATTGAACAGTTTGTATACAGAACTCACACTTGGAGAATTTGGGGTAAAGCTCCTCATGTCTAAGTAGTTCTAGAAAGGTTTTGAGATGTTGCGCGTGTTCCTGTTCGTTGCACGAATAGATGCGGATGTCATCGATAAAAACAATGACAAACTTGTCGAGGTAAGGTTTGCACACCCGATTCATAAGATCCATGAATACAGCCGGTGCATTGGTTAATCCAAAGGGCCTCACTTGGAATTCATAATGCCCGTAACGGGTTCTGAAGGCGGTTTTCGGAATATCGGCGTCGCGAACACGCAATTGATGATAACCTGACCGAAGATCAATCTTTGAATAGCAACTCGATCCCTGAAGTTGGTCGAACAGGTCATCGATTCGAGGAAGTGGATATCGGTTCTTGACGGTCAACTTGTTCAACTCTCGGTAGTCGATACACATTCTGAATGAACCGTATTTCTTTTTGACAAACAAGACTGGAGCTCCCCAAGATGAAGAACTCGGTCTAATGAATCCCCTATCCAGGAGTTCCTGTAACTGGGTGGACAACTCCTGAAGTTCGGATGGAGCTAAGCGGTAAGGAGCTCGGGCCACAGGTGCAGCACCTGGCACGAGATCGATTGAAAACTAGACCTGTCTTGGTGGGGGTAGACCAGGTAGTTCTTTGGGAAAGACTTCTGGAAAGTCTCAAACGATAGGCACATCCTCAAGTCGCTTCTCTTCCGACTTTTTCTCCATGATGTGCGCGAGGATTGCTGGATAACCCTTTCTCAGAAATTTCCGGGTTTTCAAGCAAGAGATGATATTCAGTCTCGTCCCACCGGTCTCCCCCTGTATGATCAAGGTTCTACCGACGGCGAGAGGAATGCGAACAACCTTATCATGACAAACAATTTCGGCCCGATGCTTGGACAACCAGTCCATACCCACGATGACGTCAAAACTTCCGATTCTAACAGGCATGAGGTCAATTGAAAAGGTTACGTCCACTAGGTTTAAAGTGCAATTAGGTATTATACTATCGGTTTCTATGAGTTTACCATCTGCTAGTTCTACGATGTACTTAACATCTAAGGCCACGGGTGTGATGCCAAGTAGTGGGCAAAACTCATCAGATATAAAGCTCCTATCGGCACCAGTATCAAACAGAATAGATGCAGTTAAGTTGTTGAGGAGGAACATACCCGTGACCACATTCGGGTCTTGACGGGCTTCTCCAGAGTTGATTACAAAGGCTCTTCCTTTGGCGTTGTTGTTGTTGTTGCCCTTGTTCTTCAGTTTTGGGCACTCGTTCCTGTAGTGCCCGGGGTTTCCGCATTCGTATCAGGCTTTGGACGGCCTGGCGTTGTGGTTGGAGTTGTTGCTGGAGTTGTTGGGGGACCTGCAGTCTTTGGTGAGGTGTTCATACCTCTTACAGTTATTGCAGGGGGTTTCACAGGGACCTTCGTGGTGGCGGTTGCACTTGGAACAATAGGGTTTGTTCCCGGTGTAACCCCGTTTGGTTTCGGTGGTGGAGTTGTAGGCTTTGATGGTGTTGGGTTTCTTGTTTTGGTAGTTGTTGTGGTTGTCGGACCACTTTCTTTTGTTGGAGGACGAAGTGGGTGGTTCTGAGCCCTCGCTAATAGCCATGAGGTCGTGGGCTAATCGAATGGCACCATCAATAGTGGTTTGGTTTGAGGAGGCGACGTTCCCCCGAACAGGTTCCGGAAGGCCAAGGATGTACTTCCTGATTTTGTCGGGTTCCGTGCTCACCATAGCTGGGCGGAGGGCAGTGAGCTGCTGGAACCTGGTGGTATAACCATCGATATCACCACTCTGAACCTTTAGGTTCCAGAACTCCTCGTCCAGCTTTTGGAGTTTGTCGATCGAACAGTACTTGGCGGTGAGTTTTGCTTTCAAGTCCTCCCAAGAGAGTTGGTAGGCAGTGTCAGCACCCACTGATTGGGAATATGAGTTCCACCAAGAGTGGGCATCATCTTCGAGGGAGCAGGTGGCGAAATTAACCTTGTCGTCCTCCGCGCATTTGCTGACGCGGAAAACGGTCTCCATCTTTTCGAACCATCTGATTAGTCCGATGGCTCCCTCAGTACCCTTGAAGCTTGAGGGTTTGCAGCTCTGAAAGTCCTTGTAAGAACAAGGTTTAGCAGTGGTGGTTTCAGCAGCATCGCTGTTTCTCCCGGAATTCTGTGGAGTATTCCGAGCCAGGGCTTCAGTCACAGCCTGGGTTATGAGGGATGTAAGCTGAGCATCGGTGTATGGTCTTGTCTCAGATGTACATATATAAAGGCGGTAATACATAACATCAATATGAAAAAGAAATATGGCAATTAGTATGAGTTGAAACAGCAAGGAATATTTGATAGATAATACGAGTTCAAAGGTTACATCCCATGGATGTATTACAAAAGGTGTCGGGAATTGTTACATCCGACCGAATCATAAAGTAGCGCTTAAGTAGTTACTAGATTACAAGACAAGGACTACACTAGTCTCAACGTAGATTAATCTGCTCCATCATTTCAATGAGACGGTTGACCGTATTGGCAAGTCTGCTGGCCTGTCAGGCGTTATCTTCTGCCAGGACCAGTCGTTGCACTAAACTGCGAACGTATTCCTCTGCTTCCCGTGAGCGTTGCTCACATTCTTCTAGCCTTTGTTGCAAAAGGGCGGTCTCTACACTTATCTCCACTACCTTGTTGCGAAGGACGTCCACGTTGTTAATGGTGGTTTCGTGATCTTCGAAGACTTGTTCGATGCGCTCGAGGGATGTAAGTCTCCAGTTTTCGTTCGTTTCTTGCAACACGACGTCCATGGTGCGAAGACGCTGCTCGTGTTGGTTCACCCTAGCAGCTAAGGTCGGCAAGGTGAAGTGAGTGGGGTACGGGCCAGCTCGAGGCAACCTGGCGTTCCTCCTAGCTACCCTTGGGTTCTGCGACCCGGATTGAGAGTGCGATGAATTGGGCGGGGTGTTTGCCATTTCTGAGACAAAGCGTTAGTAGGAGTGAGGCCTATAATCATATGATACGTATATAATATAGCCTATTGAGTGTCTAGCACAGACAAATTTAAGTCTCGGTTCTCTCGCGGTCAGAGTCAACTAGTGTATTCCCGTTCAACATAACCATTTCAGACCTTACATCATCTTTCCTTAATTATACATAGTTGATCAGGCTATGTTAAATTAAAGTCATATGCTGTAATTCCTGAACAAATCATGCATAGTAAGGAAATACTGCGTAACGGTCATAGTCTAGGCCCACTAAATGCAACCTAGTTCACTATAACCTTAGGCTCTGATACCAATCTGTAACACCCCCAAATTTGATGTTTTGCGGAAGCATACATTGGGTGTTACTAATCAAATATCAAAGCACACAAGATATAGCAAACGACTTTATATGCGTCGTTTTAACAAAATACATTAATATAAGAAATGTTTACAACATTTGAAGCTGTACATAGCTCGTGTTCGATTTAAATGAGAGATTTCAGTACATAAGTACTTGTACAAAATATACTAATGCAAGAAAATCTCTAATATCTGCATGCTGACTCGAGCTACAGTATCCCTGATGGAAGTCCAACCTACTATTGTGTACCTGTGAAACATGCTAAAATGGGTCAGCTAAAGCTGGTGAGCTCACAGGTTTGAAATCAGATAATATCGTATGAACCGCAAGATTTAAGTAATGATTTGCATCCAGCAAATAAATAGTAGTGTATACAGCCATGAGCACATAGTCTGAGCTTAACTCGAGGGTCGGGTCCCATATAGAGAATTCCGAGCGAGGTGCCTCCACGAGTGCCTAATCCACACTCGTCTGAACAATTATTAGTACGTCCATTTAACCAGTTAGTGCTTGCTAACCCGGACGAGGAGGGTCAATCCTATATGGTACCATATACTAATAATCACGCTACAACGTATTACCAAACTATGCTGACGGAGGTCTTTGAAATGATTAGTGGAAAACAACTCATGTAGTACATTGTAAAGTTTGTACTTGCGTTCACATGTTAAAAGTAAGCATTGAATCACACCCCTGAGTGAAAAGCGGTAAAAAGAGGGGCTATGAGACTCACCTGAGTCTTGAGCGTTTGGTCAATAAATGTACGGTGCTTAATCAAGCAATGAGATGTTCGCAGACAGATAACCTGAGGGTGTCCACGACACGCGATGGTTATTAATATGAGTCGGTATCTCAAAGGACTACCTTTGTAGTTGATATACAACTATATATGTCCAAATTACTACGATTTGGTTGATTATTAGATTTGTGTTTTGAAAACGTGTACGGCCCGTTGGTGACAGATTTATAGTATTAATCTCAACATTATTATCTTGTTTTTCGAAGTATTTTGCTTGTATCATATATATATACCAATGTATTCCCGAAGTCATGTAGTTGAAAGTTTAAAGTTTTACTAGTCCAACACTTAGTGAAAAATCTGAGTTTTCTGTGTTTTGCGACACAATATACGACACAAAGGTTTGTCATGCGACACAAGGGTTGTGTCGCATAGGAATGCGACACAAGAGCTTAGCGACACAAGGGTTGTGTCGCATAAGCGTTCGATGCTAAATCAATAGCGACATAAGGGTTGTGTCGTATTTGGTTTATGACACACGGTGCGACATAATGGTACGACATAAAATACGACACAATATGGTTTATGGGACACAACATGCGACACAAGCGTTGTGTCGCAAAGATGAACACCAGCCCAGAAAGTTTCGGCTGTCGAGATTTTTCAACCCAAAACCCAAATCAAACTCATTTTTAGGCTATAAAACGTTGTTATCTTCCTAGTATTGGACATATATGAGTTATATAAACTATCATAACGCAAAAACAAGTAGTAATTTGATAGATCTAGGAGTTTTTGTAAAAATTCTTACAATTGCAAATCGGGAGAGATGTAGTCCGAAAATGATGGTAGTGCTTTTGTTAATCTTGTTCCCCTTGTAATGGTGATTCCGAAAATGTGAACTTTGTTGTCGGTTTTGCGAGATCCGAAAATTTGGTGATGATGGGTTTGAGAGAGTTTAAGGGTGTGTGTGTGTTTTTGTTGGAATGAAAACGAAAGAAAGAGAGAAGGAGAGGTGAGGTGTAGGAAAGCCTCACCTTTTTCAGTCCTCGCCCCGTGCTCCGCATGGTGCTCGTTTACCCGATCGTTTAAGCGTTAAATATTTATTTTACGCGTTAGAATGTACGTTTTAAAATAAGGAAAATTACCCGATGTTTGGTTGAGGTATTTCTTCAAATACTGTATATTTGAGTTATAAAAATTATAGCTTAACTTTGTTTCGAGTGTTTGCGCGTTTAATATTTTAACCGCTAGTTTCAGTTTGTACGATATGATTTATTTAGGAAATATTATCAGAATAATATTTTGAGTTTAATTGTGTTATTAATTAACCTTATATTATTTAATAAGATTGTTCGCCAACGTCCGTATTGATTGAATCAAAGTACACTCGATTTTGAAACGCGTACGATTTAATCAAATCGTATAATTGTATATATATTCAACAATATATATATATATTGATACATTAATTAGCCTAACACAGAACTAATTACATGTATTTACAATTGACTAGGCCCTAATTAATTGTCCTAATTTGACGGGTGTCACATTCTCCCCCTGTTAGAAGAACTTCATCCCGAAATTTAGTTCGATGTCGGATTTGATGTAGAGTCGGTGAAGAGTTGAGGATACTTGAGTCGCATTTGGTCCTCTCGTTCCCAGGTGAACTCTGGGCCACGCCGAGAATTCCACCTGACCTTAACGATGGGAATACCACTTTGTTTGAGTTGTTTGACCTCACGGTCCATGATTTCAGCGGGTTCCTCAACGAAATGAAGTTTGTCTTCAACTCGAATCTCATCGAGTGGAATGATATGCGTCTCATCAGACAGACACTTCTTCAAATTTGAAATATGAAAAGTGGGGTGCACGCTGCTGAGCTCGGATGGCAGCTGCAATCGGTATGCCACTGGACCAATCCTCTCGAGAATCTCAAATTGGTCAGCTTACGCTGGTGAGCTCACAAGTTTAATGATAAAGCATAATGTATGAACCGCAAGATTTAATAATGTTTGAAATTAATCAAATAAGTAAATGTGTATGTGATGTATATAACTGCCATGAGCACATAGTCTGAGCTTAACTGAGGTGTCAGGATCACAATTAAGTGCCTGAGCGAGGGTGCCTCTATGCGTATGCCTAATCAACACACGTATGAACAAATGATAATGCGTCCGTTTTGACCAGTCAGTGCTTGCTGACCCGGACGGGGATTGTCAGTCCCATATGGTACCATACACTAACATTCACGCTACAAAGTATTACCAAACTATGCTAATGAGGACTTATGATGATTAGATGATTAACTCATGCAGAATATAGCGATATTTGATACTTGCGTTCACATGTAAAACAAACAGGCATGTATTCTCACCCCTAGAGTAAAAACAGTAAAATAGGGGCTATGAGACTCACCTGAGTCTGATGAGATGCTATCAAACACTAATGATGGTGTATAAGGGAAATGATGTCGTCTCCAACGATCGAAACCTGCTGGGCGTCCTAAACGCGCAAGGTTTTAATGATTAGATGTCTCAACAGAACATCTATGCTAGTTGTTCCCTCAACTAGTTATGTCCAAATACATTGGTTTGTTTGTTCGTGTTTTTGAAAACATGTACGGCCCGTTGGTGGTGGTTTGTAATAATAGTTCCCAAAATATTAATTGTTATGTTTGTTTTGTTTATTGACTTGTAAAAGTATACGTATTTATTTAAGTGTTTCAACATGTGTATCGTTATCCGTAAATATCGTAGCATCGTTTTTGTTCAAGTTTCATAGTAAAACACCTAAAACAATCGTTTCGAGCCAAAATCTAAAGTTTTACATTTCGTTTTACGTTTTTCGTACCGAGGCTCGTTTCGGTTGACTTGGTCGAACGTGTTCGGTTTGACCCGAAACTTTTATACAAGTCTTAAAATAGTTAAGTAAGACTTATAAAGTTGTCGGCACGTTTTATGGTCGGCCCGAAGTGTCGGTTTTATGTTTATGTCAAAAACAGTCCCAAAATGTGTTTTTCGGTTTATGTCGGTTCATTTCGCCACTCGATTTTAACGTGTTCTAGTCCGAATTAGATTCCAAGATTTTACCAGATGCTCATGTGTGTGTCCAGAACCTAACGTGATTATTCCAACAATTATCGAGTTCATATAGATGGGTAATTAATTTCACGAAAGAACCGTACTCGGTTTTCGAACACATGCAGACCATTCGCAAAGATCAGTTTATAACCAAAAATACGTACGGATCTGGAAAAAGTGTAAAACACGAAAGTTGTAGCTCTATTCAATACGCAACTTTTAAAAAAAAAATCGTTGTCTAATTCTTAGTAGAACTCAATTTATGGCCGTTTTTGTACACTGACTTTTTGAAGACAGATTTCTGCATGTTCATATATATTATATAAAAACGATTTCTAAGCTTATATTTGGACATAACATGGTTAGATGATTCACTAAACATCAAAATCAGTAACATGAAATTGTATTTTTAGAGAGAGAAAGTGTTGATTCTTACAAAAGGAGATGGTGAAAAGATGAGAATGATGGAAGTGAGCTTTGATCTTGATTCCTTATTCTTGTTTATTCTTTTAATCTTGATAAATGATGATGATTATTGATGAGGATGAATCTGAGTTTTTGAGGGTTTCTAGAGAGAGAGAGGGGCAGATTTTTAGAGAGAGGGAGGAGAGATTGTGTGTGTGTTTTGATTGAGTAAAATGAAGGAAAATGGTGAATGGGTGGCATAGATCAACATGTAATGGCTCATGGTGGAGGTGGTGGTGGCCTTGGGCAGGTTTTCAAGGGGGCCCACTCAAGTGTGGGTCTCCAAATTTTAATCCCACAATTTGTGCTCCGTGCGGTATTCGTTTTCTCGCCCGTTTCGACGTTTAATTAGACGTTTAACGATTTCTATTCGCGTTTTGGATAACGATTTAAATCTCAATATTTTTGAATGAAGTATTTATTAAAATACTTAAAAACATTTATAAAAATGTTCCGTTAATTTATTGGCCTCGATTTGCGTGTTCGTTGTACGGAGGTTTAATCGCGTAACGTTTAAACTAGACGTTTTTGTTATCGTTTTAAGACACGATATTTTAAATGAAAGTTTTACTTGAAATGATATATTTTAAACTTATAAAATATATTTTGGTTCAAATTCGGTTGTCGGGCGCGTTCCGCGTATTTTCATCATGTTTGTGATACTTTATACGATACGTTTTACATGTTAAATATTATCAACATAATATTTATGAGTTTATGAGTTTATTAAATAATTTCATATTATTTAATATTTTGTTCACCAACGTCCGCATTTATGATGTCGGAATTCATCCGAATATGTAAATGTACGATTTAAACAAATCGCATACGTGTGTGTATATATAATAAATATATCGATACACATAATGATACACATAATTAATCCTAATTACATGTATTAGTACTATGATTAGGCACTAATTACTAGCCCTAATTGGTCGGGTGTCACATATGGACTGGTTAAGCAATATAGAAGTTTGCTTTGAAACCTGCAGGTGCCCAGCAAATCTCAAAGTGAGATACGCAACAACTTTATTTCAGACTGCAGCTCTACACTGGTGGAATGGAGAAAGGGCTGCATATGGAATTGCTGAGGCAGCTGAACTTCCATGGGAAAAGTTCAAAGAAATGATAAAGGAAAAGTATTGCCCTAGGAGCGAAACTCTGAAATTAGAAATTGAGTTTCTACGTCTTGAAATGGGTAATGGTACTGTTCAAGAATACACTGAAAAGTTTATAGAGAAATCGAGATTTGCCCCGTTTCATGTGGCAAATGAAGCTAGGAAAGTTGAATTGTATACTGAAGGGCTAAGGCATGATCTCAAAAGGATAGTACAAGTGACTATGCCTAAAACATTTCTTGAAGCAGTAGAGGCAGCAAAGATTGCTGACAAAGATCATGCGAAGACACGTCAAGATTATAATAATCAAAAGAGACGATATGTTGATTTTAACAATGGTGCAAAGAAAGGTAGATTTGCACCAATGCCAAATAGAAGGTTTACCGTAACCAAGTCTTGTACCACATGTGGGAAGGTACATGCAGGAGTTTATATGTTTGAAAACACAAAGTGCTCTAATTGTGGGGAATTCAGACATAGCACACAAAACTGTAGGGGAACTGATAAAACGTGTTACTATTGCGGAAAGTTAGGACATGTCAGACCAAACTGTCCTGAACTAGCAAAGGGAATAGTTGGAACTAGTAGAAATGAGAATAATGAGGCACCAAAGGCTAAGATAAGAGCATTCAACATGACGATGGAAGAGGCCAAAGACACACCCGACGTCGTGTCAGGTACTTTTCTCGTCAATAATATAAATGCTCAAGTTTTGTTTGATTTTGGTGCAAATAGAAGTTTCGTTTATACTACTTTCTGCAAATATTTTGATCAATGTGTTGAAAAGTTGGATACTGTACATATGGTAGAAATAGCTGATGGTAACCATGTTCATGTAGAAGATGTGATCAATAATTGCACTATCACTATAGGAGAAACACAGTTTCCTATTACACTAGTACCCATACAATTAGGTGAATTTGACATCGTGGTAGGAATGGACTGGTTATCTGAAAATCAAGCTAATATCATCTGTGATAAGGAAGTGATTAAGGTCACATCACCAAATCATGAAGTGATTTGTATATATGGTGACAAAAGAGATGAAGAAATGAACTTGATATCACTGATGAAAACTAGGAGGTACTTGAGAAAAGGATATGAAGCATACATTGCGTATGTAATAGATACGAAGAAGGAAAATAAGAATGAAATCAAAGATATGCATGTAGTATCTGACTATCCTGATGTTTTTCCCGAAGATTTGCCAGGAATTCCACCTGAAAGGCAAGTGGAATTCAAGATAGATCTAGTACCTGGAGCAACACCAATAGCACGATCACCTTATCGTATAGCTCCTACTGAATTGCAGGAATTGATGAAACAACTTCAAGAGTTATTAGACAAGGGATTTATAAGACCGAGTTCATCCCCATGAGGAGCGCCAATTTTGTTTGTCAAGAAAAAGGATGGATCAATGCGAATGTGCATTGACTATCGTGAGCTGAATAAAGTCACGATAAAGAATAAGTCTCCATTACCTAGAATAGATGACTTGTTCGACCAATTACAGGGAACAAGTTACTTTTCAAAGATTGATTTAAGGTCTGGATACCACCAAATTAAGGTTAGAGATGAAGATATTCCGAAAATGGCATTTCGAACAAGATATGGGCATTATGAGTTCCTAGTGATGCCATTTGGTCTCACAAATGCGCCTGCCATATTTATGGATCTCATGAACAGAGTATGCAAGCCATATCTTGATAAATTCGTGATAGTTTTCATTGATGATATTTTGATTTACTCGAAAAATCAAAAGGATCATGAATGTCATCTTAGAGCTGTATTAGAATTGCTTCGGAAAGAGAAACTATATGCCAAATTTTCTAAGTGTGAGTTTTGGCTCAGAGAAGTTCAATTCTTTGGGCATGTAGTTAATGAAGAAGGAATTAAAGTAGATCCGGCAAAGATAGATGCAGTAATGAAATGGGAACCTCCTAAAACACCTAAGGAAGTTCGTAGTTTCATTGGTCTAGCCGGATACTACCGACGATTCATTCAGGACTTCTCTAAGATTGTGTAACACCTGCCTAATTAGGATAATTAATTATGTCTGATTACTTGTAACTAGTTGTAATTAGTATGTAATGGGACTAATTACAGACTCTATTTATATATATAAGGTGATTTATATATGTGTACTTACGCGATTTGGATAAATCGTACAAATTAAGCGGACGGAGTCCGACACAACTTACTTGGACGTTAGTAATCAATTTTATTAGGTAATAAAACATTATTCAACACAAACAGCCATATCCAGAATAGCGTTAAAAATAATATTTCGTAATTACCTCGCATCGTACAATAACGTTTACACAATTAAAATAGTTAACGCGCAAATTAAAAACAAAATAAACAAATCTATTTAAAGATTTGACAAAATAATGCAACTAAATTATTTAACAAAGATCCGTATTTTTAATATGAATAATTAACGCGTAAAACAAATATTTAAACGATTAAATAACAGAGAAAACGAACACCACACGGAGCACGTAACAGAGACTGGGTGAGGTGAGGCTTTCACCTACACCCCACCTCCTCCCATTTTCTTTCTCATTTCTTTCTCACACTCTCTTTCTTCTTCCTCATTTTCTCTCAAAAATCACCAAAACCACCATCCTCACAAAATCAACAAAAATCAACACTAAACATACTCGGATTTCACTACTGCTTTGGAATAAAAGAACCACCTCGACACGATCTACACTTCTATCTTTCCAGAATTTTGTTTCGCCACTTTGTAAGTTTCCAACAATTTCTTGAAATCACTCAAATCTTAGTTATAATACTTGTTTGTTGTTTCTACACGTTTATAATGTCCGTATATGGGTTGGGTAAAAGGATCGGACCAAACTTTGGCCGGAAAACTTGTTTTTGGCTCAAAAACCCGTCATCAGATCTAAGTGTCGCAACGATGACTGCAGTATAGCGTCACTTCGTGCGTCACTTAAGTGACGCATTGAGTGTCGCTAAAAGCCCTAATTTTGCGTCACTTGCCTAAGTGCCGCATAAAACCCTCTTTTTCCGTCACTACCTAAGTGACGCATTTTCAATATCCGTCACTCCAAGCCGACACTACTAGCGTCACTTGCCTAAGTGACGCCTATAATCGAATTTTGATCTCAACCGACACTTGTTACCGACACTGCCTAAGTGTCGCCACCTCATGCGTCACTTCCCTAAGTGACGCCCTAAACTCATATTTCGAAATTTTATACGACACTTCCTAAGTGTTGCTTAAACCCTAAGTGTCGCTATAAGTGACACTAAAAACAGAAAGTTTCAAACCATTTTTACTAAGTGTCGAGACCTAAATTTTATCACCTGATTTAACCCAAATTCAAGTCCAGATGCGTTTTTCACCAAAGCAATTTAGTAGAAATAAAAATTTTTCGAGCTGACTTGGCATCTCGACCCCAACCAGGGGCCAGCCCCTTGGACCCCGCCAGGGGTTGCCACCCGTGGAACCCCGCTAACCAGGGGCGCTGTCCCCGGACCCCCGTTATAATGAGTTTGTAAATACATTTCACACCAAGTGTCGAACTTAAACAACTTCAAACCTTATTACGATACGACTTTATAAACAAATTGAGACATATTTTTCAAGAGTGACACTTTGGAATCCCTAATACAAACCGTCACCAACGGGCCAACCATGTTTTCTAAGAACAAACGATAACGATCCAACATTGGACATAACGAGTTGTGTAGACAACTAGCCTAGATGGTCTTGCGGGACATCTACTTACTTAACTTTATATGTTTAGGCATTTAAAGGTTACGGGTTTGGAGAACCTACACACTGATCACTGTTTGCTACTGCTTACTACTCGACTCAGGTGAGTCTTACAGCCCCACTTTTACTGTTTTACATACGGGGTGAGATACATTGCTTACTTTTCTTGAACACAAGTACGAACTATACATTTTACTATACGGGATTGCATGAGTTACTTACTTTTCACTGAAGTCTCTCCATCATATATCGTTAGTTATGGACTTAAGCGCGAACACTAGTTAATGGATCCATTAGGGAAATGACCCTCCCCGCCCGGGGTAGTAGCGCTACCACGAACCGTTCTGTATAAACGGGCGACTATTATTCGTTACTTATACTTGCTCAGTTACGAGCATGTCACGGGAGCAATTTATTTCTTACGGGTTAAGCTTCGATTATGAGCCTCATGGCAACGGTATAACTTATTTACTTTACATTTGCTAGATTTGCAAATACTTGACTTACGCCTGCGGGCACTACTGATGAAATCTTGTGTTCAAAACTGATATTACTTACAAACCTGTGAGATTCACCAACATTTGTGTTGACCTTTTAGCATGTATTCTCAGGTACTCATACGGAGTAGGATTTCTCCAGGACATAGCTAGAGTCGCATGATTTCAACTAAACTGCATTAACGGAGATTCTCAGCATTATCTTTTGTACATGTTGATTATGTAATAGAATCTCCCGCCATACGCGTGGGCTCTAGGAAACTACATTTTGTATACGAAAAACATTAAGTTTTCAAACATTTATTTCTATGAAATCATTTTACAACGTCTCATTTAGAGGTCGTTTACTGTATATCTTGTGCTTTGTATATTGATTAGTAACAACCAAGTATGCTTCCGCAAATCATTAAATTTGGGGGTGTTACAGATTGCAACGCCTTTAAATAAACTTACAAGAAAGAATGCTAAGTTTGAGTGGGGTCCTGAACAAGACGAATCTTTCTTGACACTAAGACAAAAGTTGAGTAGTGCACCAGTTTTGACACTACCAGAAGGAACGGATGATTTCGTTGTATATAGTGACGCCTCAAACCTAGGGTTGGGTTGTGTACTAATGCAACGAGATAAAGTTATAGCTTATGCATCACGACAGTTAAAAGAACATGAAAAGAAATATCCAATGCATGACTTGGAATTAGCTGCAGTAGTGTTTGCATTGAAGCTATGGAGACATTATTTATGTGGAACGAAATGTATGATCTATACAGATCACAAGAGTTTGAAATACTTGTTTAAGCAGAAAGAGCTAAACATGAGACAACGACGCTGGATGGAATTAGTAAGTGATTATGATTGTGAAATTCTTTACCATCCAGGAAAGGCAAATGTTGTCGCAGATGCCTTGAGTCGAAAAGAGAGAAAAGAGCTAACCAAAGTCAGGGCTATGAGAATTGAACTGACTTTGAATTTAAATAACAAAATCAAAGAGGTGCAACAAGTAGTTGTTCAAAATGGAAGTTTGAATGAAGAAAGAATGAAAGGTCAATTCAAACTACTTGAAAATGACAATGATGGAATCAAAAGGTTCAAAGGAAGAATTTGGATCCCTAAGCACGGAGATCTTAGAGAAATAATCTTAAGCGAAGCTCATAAATCAAGATATTCAATTCATCCTGGAAGCACTAAAATGTATAAGGATTTGAAGTTAATGTATTGGTGGCCAGGAATGAAGAGGTCAATTGGAGATTTTGTTGAGACATGTCATACATGTCTTCAAGTCAAAGCTGAACATCAGAAGCCATATGGTAGTTTACAATCTTTAGAGATTCCCGTTTGGAAGTGGGATCACATCACAATGAATTTTATTGTTAAACTACCCAAAACTCAAAAGAGTCACGATGCCATATGGGTAATTGTTGATAGATTAACCAAATCTGCACATTTCTTACCCATTAGAGAAACATATACATTGGAGAGACTAGCAAGGTTGTATGTCAATGAGATAGTGAGTAGACATGGCGTACCTCTCTCTATTGTCTCAGATAGAGATAGACGATTCACATCGACATTTTGGAGAAGTTTTCAGAAAGAAATGGGTACTCGAGTTAACTTGAGTACTGCATATCATCCACAAACGGATGGTCAGAGTGAAAGAACTATACAGACCTTAGAAGATATGCTTAGGTCATGTGTAGTTGACTTTGGAGGTAATTGGGATGACCATTTACCATTGGTTGAATTTGCTTATAATAATAGTTATCACTCCAGCATCAAAATGGCACCATATGAAGCATTATATGGTAGGAAATGTAGAACACCAGTATGTTGGAGTGAGGTTGGAGAAAAGCAAATGGCTGGCCCAGAAATTGTACAACAAACAACTGATAAAGTTGTTCAAATTCGAGATAGGATTAAATCTGCACAAGATCGACAGAAATTGTTATGCAGATAGAAGGAGAAAACCTATCGAGTTTAATATTGGTGATAAGGTTATGTTAAAGATATCACCTTGGAAGGGAATCGTGAGTTTTGGGAAACGAGGAAAACTGAGCCCTCGTTATATAGGTCCTTTTACTATTACTGAAAGGATTGGTAAGGTTGCCTATAAACTAAGCCTTCCTATAGAACTACAAGGAATACACGACACATTTCATGTGTCAAACCTCAAAAAGTGCATTTTAGATGAGTCAACTATAATTCCCTTTAATGAATTAAGTGTTGATGAAAATCTTAGTTTTATAGAACAACCACAATCAATCCTTGATAGAAAGATTAAACAACTTGGGAATAAGTCTATTCCTTTGGTCAAAGTCGAGTGGCAATACCATCATGGTTCAGAGGCTACTTGGGAACCTGAATCAGAAATGAGATCAAAATATCCTTACCTATTTGAATGACTGAATTTCGAGGACGAAATTCTTGTAAGGTGGATAGATTTATAACATCCTAATTTCAACAACATATAACTTTGTATATAGTTATGTAGGTTACTATATTGTTATTATTATATTAAAATAACAAATAGGATATTGAATTTATATAATAATATTGTTTAAAACTCTAGGCATGAGACATAGTATGTTTGGCGCACTTAAATATATCTATACTACTTTATAATTGATTTGGCCAAAAAGTCTTAATCCCCTTAACCATCTTAAAATGGGGGACGATTCAATTGACTAAATTACCCTCACTCAATTATACTCTCCAAAACCGGTTACAAATAATGCTACGTACGTTTGCTCCCATTCAAATGAGGATAACTCATAATTTAAAATGCCATATAATTATCCACCAAATAATCAAACATTTTTCTTCCAGGGTAGCCGTACTCACGGTGTTAAATCCCAACATAACATTAACCAATAAATACACTTCTAAATATATAGGAATAACTTACATATCATTACCCGTTACAAATTTGGATACGGCTAAAAATTTGCAACTCACATCAACAATTGAGGAACTATTTCTTCCATTAAATTAGGAAAAAGAAATCTTTTATTGAAGCATTAAGACTGAAAGGCTTCATATTCAACGATTTCTACAGTTGGCCTTCTATGTGGTTCTTCCAAAAAATAGTCCATTAGAGCTTTGATCATTGCTAAAAATCTGCACCAAAGGAAGGCATAACTGATGAGCAAAATCAGCCCGTCATTAACATCAAACTTTCACAATCTTAGCACTCATATGTGTATAAATAAGATGCAGAATAAAGGAATTAAAACTACAATTATATTGAGCATTTTGTCACTTACAATCACACAATAATGGACTCTAGCAAAGACCTCAACGATTATGTTACTGTTAACACTGATGTCAACGCAGAACCCGCTGTCATACCACAGGTAAGTTGATCGAACTTAAGTATTTTAATTATGTTTTCAACTATTATTATTATCTCAAAACTGATATAATGGACTCTTTTCTTTTCCCAATTGTCTTCCACAGATTGCTCAAACTGAAAGAAAAAGGAAGTGTAAAGAAAACTTACAAAACTAGGATTAGGACAATGTTGAAAACATCGAGAGCTCCGATGATGACGAAAAAGTCACCCTGTCAAACGAGATACTGGAGTTGGAAGTAGTCGGTGTGATGCCCGTACGATCTGCAAGTCAAGTGAGGGTAAACCATGTTGTGGTGTTAAACCGACGTCAAGTTTATAGCTTCATTAATGAAATAATTGAAGCTGGTGATGAAGATGCTAATGAGGAAGGTGCTGCTGGTGAAGCTGATGGTTCTGAAGCTGATGGTGGAGATGATGGCGCAGATGATGTCATCACGGACAATGAATCTGATGAATACCTTACTTTGAGTCCAACCATTATGATAATATAAACGCCTATATGATTTTATATGTAAAGATTATTAGTTTTACTCTATTTGCAATAGTTTAGTAAAATAGAGAGACTTATAAGTATTTGACATATAAGAAACAACATAGAAATTATATTGTTGAATTGAATTGAAGATAGACAAGGAAGGACCATAAGGGAAGCTAAAATATTTGTGTATAAACACAAATAAGTACAAATTTATAGATGGATATGCTAGGGTAGCTAAAAGTATATAAACATTTAAAATTTAAAAGGATTATTCCAAAAAAAATTGGATTTACGTTAGAAAGATAATAATGTGCATTGGTTTTTACTATGGTTCTCTTTATAAGCAAGCATTAAAAAATTCAATAGACTACATCTCCATTCAAATTGTGATTGAAATATCTTTGCAATATACTATTGTTATTAATTGATTTTCTAATTTACGTTGTTACTTTTTAAAATCAATTTGACAACCTAAACCACCAATATATATGATATTTTCTAAAAATATTTGTGAATGGAGAATTACAAAAAAGAATGGAAAACTCATCGGTTTATACGAGTCAACATCGTACAAATTTTTGCGTATGACCATGTGAAGTCAATGAGAATTATAAATATTGAAAGAAAACAAAAATAGTAGAACTACATAATTGAAGCTATATAATTGGAGATGGCATGATACATTGATTATAAGGTAGGATCAAAGTCTAGAGTGTCATTAACGAACGAAGTAGTAGGTTAATTACAGACGACATTGTGAAAGTGTTGAGTGAGTTCAAAATATGATTTTGAATGACATTTTAAGTTTTCTTCGATCCATGGGTATAGAGTCTCAGTGATTTTGATCTTCCAAGTTAACCACATGTGTCAACATATAATCTAATGGTTATCGTGGGGTACAAGATGAGTACTCATTAGTTGTTCCAGTTTATGATTTACGGGCTCAGGATTCTCTCAATCCTGATCAAAAGTTCGTGTATGATAGCATCATGAGGCACGTTGATAATAATTTACTTGGCGTCTTCTTCATTGATGGTCATATAGCATTTGCTACCTCTTCGTCGGGTGATGCCACTAATAACATGCCAGGAAGGCGAACGACTCACGATTTAAGATTCCCATCGTGCTTGAAAATAACTCTCTGTGTAACATCAAAAGACAGAGTGGATCAGTGGCTCAACTATTACGATCCACCAAAATAATCATATATGGGATGAAGCATTGATGGCTAAAAGACAGACAGTCGAAACTGTAGATCGAACATTGTAAGACATCACAGGATCAGTCTACCATTTGGTGAAAAGATAATGATAATATGATATTTGGAGGTGACTTTCGACAGGTTTTGCCTGTCGTCAGACGTGCAACACGCGATGTTTAAGCTCAATGAACTAAAAACATAGTTTATCACCACAAATGTAGTTTATCAAGAAGTTTTACGCGATGTTTAAACTATATTAGTATGTGGTTGTAAATTCTATTTTTTCAAAATACGTATTAAGTTGTTTGTTTCTTTCTTAATATAAGGTGTTGCATTAACTTTTATCCTTTAGGTAATGTTACATTTTTATTCACACTAACTCTATGTTGTTACTAAACTATCAAATCTTTTTATAGTTACTGATAACAAGTTATAACATTAATTTTAGTTTCATATATAACATTGTTCTTAATTTCTCGATTATCACTACCTTCTCTCCCCTTCGCTCTCGATACTTTTTGCATATTGTATAAAGAGTACCGCTGCAACGTGCGGGTATTCTGCTAGTATTATGCTTAAGGAGTCCACATGCTACCTCATTCTTGCGACTAACACATTCTGATTCTATCTAAAATAGTGACTAAGCTGCTAATATTTGATGAATGTGAATTCTTGTTAGCTAAGTATTATATACTAATTGGGCACGTACCTCACCTATGGTCTAGACTTGATGACTACTTACTCAATTTAAGTAGTATAAATAGGATCCCTGCTCTTTCAACTTTTACTCATCCCTTGTAATTTTACCATATTCAATCAAATACATACACCTCATCATAATCATAGTAGCTGTACGTAGTCGTAGCATCAAGAGGTACATTTATAAGCTCTATTTCCATTGGTCTATTATTATAATATTCATATATGTTAGTAAGATACTTATTTAATAAATAATAATTCGTTGTAATATTTTAAAGCTTGAAAACTATATTGTCTAATTAAATAATAATAATCGACTTATATTGTTAAAATCTAGATTACACATTAATAAGTTAATACATTATAATAATTCAATCGTTTACGTGATGATCAATAGGTTGAATCCACAAAACAGAAATATCATAACCTAAGCTATCGAGGTGAGTTCCGTGTTATTTTCAAAACTGAGATATATGCGATATACCACGTGATTACCTGATTACTTGATTATCTGTTTAAATTGCATTTAAGCACGAATATTGATTTAGATATATTATGTCACATTAGTCGTTGGGTAACCAGGAGCTGAAACGTAACGGTCGTTGGCTCATTAATATATATGTATTTTAATTAATTAATGGCTGAAACATGATGGTTGTTGGCTCACATATATATTGGTACGATTAGTACACAAGCGGCCACTTGTTTGTACTAAATCGTACTAGCAGATACTTGTCACTATCGAAAGTGCTAGTATAAATAGTCGTGACATTGATAGCACGCATACTTATCAATGTCGGATGACGACTTGACATCTGGTTAACCCTGACAGACATAGAGATCTCGCTATATTTTCTATTTTCACGTTACACATCATCATGGCATATTGTGTGTGATATTTTTGTACACAAACACACGAAATCACTAAGTCTTTCAGCTTATGCATGTACGTGTATATCTCAGGACACAACTAGTTGGCTCGCATGAAGGGAACTCGTAGGACCAGATGATACCCGAAGACGTTGTTGCTTGTTTATAGTCATCTTTTAGACTAGTATAAACCTTGTATCGTTTCCGCTTGTAATATAAAACTATTGTTCATAAATAAAATTGTCATTTTATTGGAATAAAATCTCGGGTGTCATACATAACTATGATTTAACTGCTAAACCTATGAACTTACCAACATTCGTGTTGACCATTCTAGAGTGTAATCTCAGGTACACAACAGCAGTAGGATTCCTTCAGGGAACCACACACTAGAGTCGCATGGTTTTATCAACTGCATTCAAAGGATATTTTCTTGCATTACTTTTTGTATACAGTTATGTAATAGAATCTCCCGTCATGGACGTGGACTCTAGAAAACTATATTGTTGGATTGTAAACATTACGTTTTCAAATATTTTATATATGGAAATGTATTTATTTTCAAACGACTCATGTAGAGGTCGTTCGTTACTTCGTTGTATCTTGGTGTGATGATATTTGATTAGTCGCGCCCCGACCCAATTCGTGTCCGCTGCACATTTTTGGGGGTGCGACACCATTCCCAACAGTGACAGAAACTGACGTGCCACATCAGCGCCACGTATACGCCATGTCAGCTTTTTACAAAACTGACTGAAACTGACGAGCCCCTGCCATCAGTGACTCTGTCACTTTAAAATTTTGGGCCCACATTTAACAATTTACCTTTACTTATACACACACATACACACACAAAAAGAAATATAAAAAAAACCGACGACTCGTCGGTTTTCCGACGAAATCAAGCGACGGACCAAAAATGACAGAGGGTGCCATCAACGTCGGTTAAACTGACGCCGTCGGTTCCAAACCGACGAGAACCGGAGTGTGGCGTTGGGAAGGGTCTTATGCTTGTTTTTCTTGTATGTAGTAGACTAGTAGCTATCATGTGGCTCTTTTTTGAGTTAATTTAATAAAGCTTTGCCTATTCCATACAAAGTAATATATGATATGTACAATTGCTCTTGCAGGTAATTATTATGTTAAGTTTATGTCTTATCGAGAATTATTATTAATGTGTAATGTAGTTTATTTATTTAGCCCGTTAGCTTAGTCCAATGTAAAGCCCAATGGGCCCTCGAGTTCTAGGTTAAGTTTGTTCCTAGCTCTTTATTTATGAGCCGCTTTGTAATGTTTTGAGTAGAGCAATAATAATCAAACAGTTTCATGGTATCAGAGCCTCTCGTGTATCTTCCCTAATCTCTCTCAATTTCCATCCTTTCTATCTTCTCAATCTCTCTATCCAAACAAACTGACCATTTTAAAATCGCAAGCTTACAAGCTGAATTACACTACACCACCACCACCAATAGACTCGTAATCGAAAACCGAGTAACCCCTAAAAATTTCAACCTCCAATTCAGAAAAACGCGCTCAGTAGAGGCGTTTAAAGTTTCGAATCTTCAAATCGGAAATAATAAAATAGTCATATATACACTCCAAACTAAACTACACCGCCATTACAGACCTCTTAATCGCTGGATTCCGAACAAAACTGGAAATTTTGAGCTCCGTCCGACAAACCACTACCTCACGCGCCGGCCACGCTCCGGGGACGCGCTAGCCACGCGCCACACGCGCTGGCAACGCGCCGATTATCTTCTCCGTCACACTTGCTGACGTGTCTGCCACGTGGTGCTGACGTGTCATTTCTGCTGATGTGTCACTTGACGTGGCGCTGACTGGTGTGCACGCGTGGATGCTGACTGGGCTGCTGATTGTACTGCTTACTAGGCTGCTGACTGTGCGGTGACGTCAGATTTTATGCTGACGTGTCTGCTGATTGTGTGCTGACGTGTTCGCTGACGTCATCAAAAAAAAAAAAAAAAAAAAAAAATAATGTTTAGAAATCAGCAATCATGGATCTTGGATACCGGCGCTTCTTCACATCTTACTTCAAATATTGGTAATCTCAACTCTCATTTTAATTCTAGCATTACTAAGTCTGTAGTTGTAGGTGATGGATCCCATATTCCTGTTACCCAAATAGGACATAGCCAATTACCAAACCCATATCGCCCGCTATATCTTAGAAACGTCCTTGTTACTCCAAACATTATCAAAAATCTTATATCTGTTCGTCAATTTACAAAAGATAACAAGTGCTCAATCGAGTTTGACCCTTACGGCTTCTCGATAAAAGATTTACAAACTCGACAACTTCTTCTCCGATCTGACAGCACCGGAGATCTCTATCCCATTTCTTCTCCACATGCTTCTGCTTTCTCTATAGTCTCTCAAAATCAAAATCATTCTGTTTGGCACCAGCGTTTAGGACATCCTGGGGATACAATTTTACAATTCCTTGCATCTAGAGGTTTCATATCGTACCACAAAAATAAAACTTCTACCCTTTGTCATGCATGTCAGTTAGGTAAACAAATCAAACTCCCATTTTATCGCTCTGAGTCTGTAGTTCACTCTCCTTTTGACATTATTCATTCTGACATCTGGACTTCTCCAATTCCGAGTATTAGTGGTTTTAAATACTATGTGTTGTTTCTTGATCATTACTCTCATTTTCTTTGGATCTACCCTCTTCACCGAAAATCTGATGCTTTCTCCAAATTCGTTCAATTTCGCACCTTTGTACGTACTCAGTTTAACCAAGAAATTAAAGCTTTTCAATGCGATCATGGTGGAGAATTTGACAACCGATCCATGCATGATCTCTTTGCCACTAATGGCATTCAGTTCCGCTTCTCTTGCCCTCATACTTCCCAACAAAATGGGAAATCAGAACGCATGATTCGCACAATCAATAATGTCATTCGCACCCTTTTATTCCAAGCTCATCTTCCTCCTGACTATTGGGTTGAAGCCCTCTTCATGGCTGTATACCTTCTGAACATTCTTCCGTCCACCTCAATCCAAAATGAAATTCCCTATACCAAACTATTCAACAAACCAACATCCTACACTCACCTTCGTACTTTTGGATGCCTTTGTTACCCATATGCTTTCCCACCACATAAACTAGCACCTCGTACCACTCCATGCATATTCCTTGGTTATCCTACCAATCACCGTGCATATCGGTGTCTTGATCTCCATACCAAGAAAATCATTATTTCTCGACATGTCATCTTTGACGAGTCATCTTTTCCATTCGCGTCTTTTTCTCCCAACACAGCTCCTTCATATGAGTTTTTAGACACATCAAGTGACTCCTCTCCGATTGCTCGACAGCTTCTCATGTCTCGATCCTCTCCTGTTTCTGCAAATTCCCCATCCCCAACTTCAAACCAACCCTCTCAAAATCCTGCACAACCTCACATCATTCCTGAAAATTCTCCTCTTCCTCCAACACCTCCTCCTTCACCCCCTACAAATACCTCAAACAACTCATCTCCTACCTCATCTGAAAATTCTAATAGTACCTCATCTGAAAATTTCAACAGTTCATCTGCATCCTCTCCAACTCAGTCTACTCCTTTACGCACTCATCCAATGGCCACTCGCTCCCAACATAATATTCACAAACCAATCCAAAAACTTAATCTTCACACCACTACTGTCACTCCTTCCACACCCCGCTCATACACCCAAGCCTTTAGGGATCCTCACTGGCATGCAGCTATGCAGACTGAATATAATGCTTTAATTAAAAATGAAACTTGGGATCTTGTTCCACGACCACCTGGAGTTAATGTGGTCCGCTCTATGTGGTTATATAAACGCAAATTGCGTGCTGATGGCTCTCTTGATCGATACAAAGCCCGTTTGGTAGCTGATGGAAAAAGCCAGCAGCTTGGTATTGATTGTGAGGAGACGTTTAGTCCGGTTGTCAAACCGGCTACCATACGTACAGTTCTCAGTTTAGCTCTTTCTCGCTCTTGGCCGATTCATCAGTTGGATGTACAGAATGCCTTTTTACATGGTTCTCTGCAGGAAACCGTTTATATGCAGCAGCCCCCAGGATTTGTCGATCCTTACCGCCCAGGTTATGTCTGTCACTTGAAGAAGTCTCTGTATGGTCTAAAACAAGCTCCTCGTGTTTGGTTTCAGAGGTTTGCTTCATATGCCACAAGAGTCGGGTTTCTGCACAGCAAAACCGACTCATCTCTGTTCATCTTTCGCAGAGGATCTGACATTGCGTACCTATTGATCTATGTGGATGACATTATCCTTACTGCATCATCAGATGCGTTTTTACATCGAGTCATCTCCTCTCTGCATGGAGAATTTGCTATGACGGATTTAGGGCCTCTTAATTATTTTTTGGGTATTGCAGCAACCCGAACTTCAGCTGGCATGTTCCTTTCTCAGAAGAAATATGCTATGGACATTCTTGCTCGAGCAAACATGGTAAACTGTAATCCGTGCAAGACTCCGGTTGATACAGATTCTAAGCTTAATGACACAGGTACTCCCGTGGCTGATCCTACTTTATACCGTAGTCTTGCGGGGGCATTACAGTACCTCACATTCACCAGGCCAGATATTACGTATGCGGTTCAGCAGATTTGTCTTTTCATGCATGATCCTCGAGAGCCTCACTTCCATGCTCTCAAACGTATTCTCCGATATGTTCGGGGCACCATTGACCATGGCCTTCAGCTGTATTCTTCATCTACTACTCAACTCACAGCATACTCTGATGCTGATTGGGGCGGATGCCCCACTACACGGCGGTCTACGTCTGGCTATTGTGTTTTTCTTGGTAATAACTTGCTATCTTGGTCTTCAAAACGTCAAAACATAGTCTCTCGTTCCAGTGCTGAAGCAGAATATAGAGGGGTGGCTAATGCAGTTGCTGAGACATCGTGGTTACGAAATCTTCTCAGGGAGCTTCACACTTCGCTGTTCACTGCAACCATTGTCTACTGCGATAATGTCAGTACAGTTTACATGTCTGCTAATCCTGTTCAACATCACCGAACTAAGCACATTGAAATTGATATTCATTTTGTTCGTGAGAAAGTTGCTACAGGTCACGTTAGAGTTCTTCATGTTCCATCTCGCTATCAGTATGCAGATATTTTCACAAAAGGATTGCCTTCACCTCTGTTTACTGAGTTTCGATCCAGCTTGAGCGTTCGGCAACCTTCTCCCGCTCAAACTGCGGGGGCATATTAATGTGTAATGTAGTTTATTTATTTAGCCCGTTAGCTTAGTCCAATGTAAAGCCCAATGGGCCCTCGAGTTCTAGGTTAAGTTTGTTCCTAGCTCTTTATTTATGAGCCGCTTTGTAATGTTTTGAGTAGAGCAATAATAATCAAACAGTTTCAGCCCGTTAGCTTAGTCCAATGTAAAGCCCAATGGGCCCTCGAGTTCTAGGTTAAGTTTGTTCCTAGCTCTTTATTTATGAGCCGCTTTGTAATGTTTTGAGTAGAGCAATAATAATCAAACAGTTTCAATTATCACCTCTACATTTTTTTAATTAGGTCGGTGAAACTATTCAAACTTACATGATAATATAGCTACTTGTTCATGATAGTTCGAAAACCCATAGGTATACGAGGAGTGGTGACACTACATTTTACAGGTGAAAGATATTGAGTTTATCATGCTCTCAAAATTTATTTAAGGTTTTTATAAATGAATATATGTGTGTGTATGTGGGGGAAAAAGAAAAAGGAAATTTAATGGCGTTCGGCGAATGACACTGCTTCAGATCGCCGTCACAGAGTGGGAGATCGCTATCAGATGGCGTTCTCGACGGAAAATGGTGATGGGACCGGTGCAACTCCATATGTTTTGATATGCGCTTCTTTGTAATTCAAAGATATTCGATTGATTTTAACCAGACAAAAGGATGCATTTTTTGTATCCACATAATAATAACATGTAAACATAACCTTTGCCATGCATTTCTACCTCACGTTCTCTCATAGTTTCGTATTCATCACCTCCAACATAACCAAAACAATAAAAAAACACAAGAAAATTCTCAAAATGGCCCCAGAAACTAACAAACAATCTGTGTTCCCAACGGATAAGGACGAAGTGAAAAACATTTTCAAACGTTTCGACGCTAACGGGGATGGTAAAATATCTGAAGACGAGCTAGTTAACGTCTTAAAATCATTAGGATCCAACACCTCTCCAGATGAAGTAAAACGAATAATGTCTGAAGTTGATGCTGATTCCGATGGTTTCATTAGCCTTGATGAGTTTGTCATATTTTGCAAAGGAATTGCAGGAGAATCTGAAGGTGATGGGAAAGACGATCTTAAGGAAGCGTTCAAGTACTTTGATTCTGATAACAATGGAGTGATTTCTGCAAACGAGTTGCATCAGATATTGAGCCGGTTAGGGGAGAATTACACGCTTGAAAGTTGCAAGAATATGATCAAATCTGTGGATTCAGATGGTGATGGTTTTGTTGATTTTGAAGAGTTTAGGAAGATGATGTCCAGGAATTCTGGTGGGGATGCATTGTAACTTGTAAGAAACTTGCTATATTGTGATTTGATATCATGCACATAATTTTTTTATTTCAGTTATAAATGTTTGTTGTAGCAAGTTATAGGAAGAACTATATATAATGTATTTAAGCTACTTATATATGTTAAAGTTATACATGTCACAATTCATGTAAATTTCATTTTTTTTACATTATAAATGTTTATTATTGTATTAGTTTTTAAAAATTATGTAAGTTAGGTGTTTTGTAGATTTTTATATTTGGATGAACTGTAATGTGTTTATATAATATATTTTGTGTAAATAATCTACACATAAAATTGAACTGTTTACATTTTTTCCACCTAATGTAATGAGACAAAAACAAATGCAACTCCCAAGATTGTTCTTCTCCCCCATTAAATATGTACGGTATTTTTTTAATTTTTTTTAATATATAGATATAGATATAGATATAGATATAGATATACGTAGATATGATGAAGGTGGTTAGGTGTATAGTTTTTCAACCAAGCGCAGGATTAGATCAATGTTGGTGTAGTTTGCTAACATGCACCATACCTTCTAAATATATCAATGTATAAAAAAGTACCAATCTTGAAAACACAAAATCAAATTTCAGTAAAACCCCACATATTAAAACCTCAAATTTCACCAAAAATCAAGAAAAATGGCAAATCTTGTAAATCTTCAGCTCAACACAAAAACCTGCATCAAATGTGTTAATTCTAAAACAGATTATACAAATTATTTGCAGATCAATAAGAACAAATCGAACTTGAGTTTTTCAAATAAAAAGCAAAATAAAGTTAAGAAATTTGCTTGTTTTGCTCGGTATCCTCGAGATGAAGTGTTGGATATGCAAAGAAAGCTTGGTATTGGGGGTGGACCACCAATTGTTAAAGAAATTACTAGTAAGTAAAAACAAACCCAGTTTTTAATTCAAGCTGTTTAATCTGTATAAGCCTAATTTTTATATAATTGTTTTTTTCTTGTTTGATTTGTAAATACTTGAAAGATGTGAGTGGGTTTGTGTTATTATGGTTCTAGTAGGTTAATTTGTTAGTGATATGATTGATCTTGCTTGATTAAATAAGTAGCAAACTTTGTTGGTTGGGTGAATCAGTAAAATGTTGTGAGTGGAAAGCCCTAGGGTTCTTTGGTTTAGTTTTTATATAGTTGAAGCATGTTTTAATTGGCTTGTGTTATTATGCTTCTAGTAGGCTAATTTGTTAGTAATTTGATTGGTCTTGTAAAATCATGAAGTTGATAAATTTGTTATCCTGTTTCTAGTGGGGTAATTTGTTAGTTCATTAAAAGAGTGAATGATGGTTTTAAGAAGTCGGTTGCTCTTCATTGAAATGATTGATTTGTGATTGTCCATCGTTTTTGTTTATCGCCCGACCTTTTTGAAGTGAATCAATTGTGGTTGCACTTACCAGTTACCACCTTTTTGGGAAATGGCAGTCTATTATGTCTCCAAATATTTTACTGCCTGACGAATCTTTCATATCTTTGATGTCGGTTTGAATCATAATCAAACCTTTGTGAGCTAACTTCATTATATCTTCAGTAAACTATGAATTGCTCTTATCTGTATAGGCGTAGTCTGGTAGCTATGTTAATAACTTTTTCATTGTATTAGCTTCGAGTTCATTGAATCCATTTAGAACCATTTATTTTTAACTTTCACAGATCATTTCTCTGTGCACACAAATATAATAAGATACGTGCTTTAATGAGCAAATATACATGATATATGTGATGATAAAATATCACGGACTGGAAGAAATAAATGATTGGTATCTTATATGAAAACATCATCTGAACCTTCTAGGCAGCATTACAGTACTCTAGTTCAATCACATCTAGCTCTAGTACATTACCAATCTGAATATTTGAAAAACTATGTCACCTGAGGAGTTGAATACCATCTTTTACTTACATGAATATTAGACGCCTTAAAATGAAAAATTTACGAGTTACGAGTAGTAGTCTTTGTTTTCATCATATCTAATTCCTGTAATTATGCTTATAGAGGTTGTTGATGAGATAAAAGAAGATATACAAGTACCGAGTGCTTCAGAGAGTAAAGGTGCCATATATAAGTTCTTTTATCCGGATAAAGAGCTTCTACCTGAAGATAAAGAAATGAGTCTTTTTGATCATCTAGAAGAGCTACGAGAACGACTTTTTGTATCAGTTTTGGCACTAACGGTTGCCGTCGGGGGATGCTTTGTATACTCAAAGGAACTCATAATGCTTCTTGAAGCTCCTGTTAGCTCTCAAGGTGTCAGATTCTTGCAATTAGCTCCTGGAGAGTTTTTCTTCACAACCATCAAGGTCAGCATCAAACAAGAATATAATACCCTTTCACAAGTTCTAAACTCTAACCTTACCATTCTCCATTCGTGGCGTTATCTATATAAATTCTTAGTTGCCTTTTTTATGATGATTTATATAAAGGCAGATGTTAGTTTGACCCTAAAATTTTTTAAAATGTAATCTATTTTTATTTTTTAAAATGTTGCATCTGTATTGGCATGATCCCCAGTAGTCAGTTCCTAAACAAGCTATGCATCTATGTTTAATGTCAGACAGTGACGTTTCAAATCTAAATGATATCAGTTTACCCGTAGCCTTTTCCCTCTAGCATCTTATGTTACATATTTATCCTTTGTCTTTTCCATTTGTAGACTTTATTCTGTAGTTAAATTTTTTAATCAAACTTATATAAGACATAGATCATATCATTGCAATATTAGCTCTTCAAGCGTAAAGAATTTTTGTGTTTGCAGGTATCTGGCTACTGTGGCATCCTTTTAGGAAGCCCTGTGATTCTCTATGAGCTCATAGCATTTGTTCTACCAGGACTAACAAGATCAGAAAGGAAATTTCTGGCACCAATCGTTCTCGGATCCTCGATACTTTTTTATGCTGGTATTGCCTTTTCATATTCGGTTCTCACTCCTGCTGCCTTGAACTTCTTTGTCACGTATGCAGAAGGTGTTGTTGAATCTTTGTGGTCTATTGATCAATACTTTGAGTTTGTGCTTGTGCTTATGTTCAGTACAGGAATGTCTTTTCAGGTACTTAAAAAATTTATGAGTTATTGACATTTCATGCTTTGACTATATGAAGTCAAACTAACTCATATTTAATTTCAAAATTGATAAATATAGGTTCCGGTTATACAACTGCTATTAGGACAAGTTGGTTTGGTGACAGGGGATCAAATGTTGTCAATATGGAGATATGTGGTTGTTGGTGCTGTGATTGCTGCTGCTATTGTCACTCCCTCGACCGATCCACTTACTCAGTTGCTTTTAGCTGGACCACTTATGGGTCTTTACTTCGGTGGTGCATGGACTGTGAAGTTCATTGGCCGGTAACTACATAAACTAACTGTCAAAAGGATTGTGTTTACCTGTTCAAATTTTGTAGTTAAATTGTTAGGCAGAAGATTGTCATTTTGTTGTATTGTAGAAGAATATTCATTATTGGTATTAGGTTTTTCCAAAATAATAATAATAAGAATGTGCTATTTTGAATTCTGATTTTTGTATTTTATACCATTGTATTTCTACTCATAAATGGCAAGTTAGAAGGGAGGGCCAACAATCTTGTTTCATGAATGCAAAAGACTAGTGATCAATTTGTTATCCTCACGGAAACCAAAATGTGTAACATTCAAGCAATTTCATGTCCACCTATCTGCATTTACATAAAAAGATTTCACTTTGCTAAAACATGCTAATGAAATGAAGTGACAATTTCAAATTCACCACCAACGAATACACCATAAAACCGTGAGCATCTTATTTCCAGAAACTAGTGTCATTCGGCTAAGTGAGCTAGTGATTTTTCTGCAATGGTTCATATTAATCTCTCTATCGACGATTCTTCCTCAAATAACCTATCCCTCACCTTTGTCGCCTGCACCATAAAACCAAATCAGAAACTTAGAGAATGAAAACCAATTACTTATGTATCCTCTCATGTTAACATTTTGCAACATGAAAAACAAAAACAAAGACAAAAAAGAGGTTATTTTTCCTGCTAGGTTGAGCAGTTGTGAACAAATTGTGGATATGGCAATCCAAAAATAACCATACTTTCCCTTTTTATCCCAATATCTCATATCATCATATATGTACATTTTGTGTTGTTCCTTCTCTTTTTCTTTTCTTTTTTTAACAGAGAATGATAGTATGCTCAATATGCTTGTAACAAAACAATGGTTTAAGAAGACTTTATAAGGAGACATGAATTGAGGTGCTGGTTAGAGCAGACCTGTTTCTCATAATTTGTGCAAATCGTTACGACGCCAAGTAAGGTAAGTTGAATAACAGCACCCACGAGTATTCCAATCCATAAACCTACTCCTCGTAGTGAGGTACAGAACCCCAAAAACGCAGCAACTGGGATCCCCGCAAGATAGAATGCAGCAAGATTAATGTAAGCCCCTAGATGCTGCCATCCGACCCCCCTCGCAACACCTATTAATCAAATACACAACAATTCTTCATATTTTCATAGTAAAAGTAAACATTGCAATTTCGACCAATGGATATGGATTGGGTGAGGAAATATTTTTATTTGAGAAAAGCATTTCTGTCATATCATTTAAGAGAATCAGGTACATATGTTAAATTAATTCGAGGTAGTTATGTTTAGAAATGTTTCTCACCGTTATTACCAAAAAAAAAGTTCTTATTTGATCCCGCTTCTTCGACCAATACACTTATAAATTGCCAAATTGGGATATGATTTATCTATAATTGGTCAAATCAGTCGTATCATAATATTTTACTAAAAAGATAACGGGCTGAAAGTAGCTCAATATGTAATCTTTAGTGCTTATAAAAGTGACTATTTCGAAGTATTAGGATTTTTGATGTAGTAAAATAGTTTTTGTAACTGTTTTTAGCATATTAACCTTTTAAAAAAATACCAGGTGGAAAATGTTTGTGGGCCAACCCGACTCGTTTTATGTAAAGAAAAAAAAGTTCCATCCTGAACCTGTTTTCACCCATTACCTGACCCACCCGTTTTTCCACGTCGTGACACCAAAATAAAAGATATGTAACCTGAAAGGGTTCCCTGTAGACTATCCATCATAATGTTTAGGCAAAGAAGAGGTGCCATTTTCGTGACATAATCAACAACTTCCTTCTCGTTAGTGAAGATGTACCCAAAAACTCGCCTACTGACAAATACACATGTGCTAACTATACTTGTCTCGACAATAGCAATGAGGAGGACAACATATACAGCTATACGAGCACCTTGTGGGTTTCCTGCTCCTAGTTCATTCGAGACTCTCGTGCTGGAAAAATGAAAGCAGTGATACTAAAAGCATCTCAGTTAAGACCATATTGATCCAAACATTATTAAAAAATATTTGGAACTTTCGGTACAAAAAATATGAATTGGTTGATTCGGGATACGTTCTTGAATGGGTCAGCTATAAAAAAGCTAGGAGTTAAACAAGTTGAAAGACATCCGTAGTTCCATACTCCACATTGTATTTTATATGCATAAAACTTTCTAAGTTACGATAAATGATTACTGATTTTTTTTTTCAAAATCATACTCGACATGTTAATCATTCTGTTAGAAATCTAACTTGTTTGGGCAAAAAGTGTGTTCAAACCAGCGCGACCCATTTTGACAGCTTCAGAAGCTTCCAAAGTTGAACTGTCTGACCCACCCATTTTGCCACCTTTATTAGAAGTAAAGAAGAAGCAAAAGTGTCTACGAACCTGATACCAGCCCCAAATCCATATGCTATGGCGTAGAGAGTAGCTATAGTGTTGAGACTGTTACAAAGACGCTCTTTAAATTAAAAGAATCACAACCCTTTTGAGTTTTGGCATATATATGGTATTTCTTTTCTTTTTTTGTGCAAACAAATGGTCTTTTTTGTGAAATGAAAAACAAAACCGGAATAATTTGAGGGAATGAAATTGTTAATTCTAGATACGTACCATATAGAAAGAACTGAAGTTTCTAACTCCGGATTTGGCAGAAGACCAGACAGCAATATTAGAAACTCATATGACCACCATTCAAGACTGCAAGTGATGTTCAGAACGCATGAGAAAATGTTAGGCAAGAAAAATCTTTCGAAATTGATGTAATTTACACCTTTTGTAGCATTCCTTCTCACGAAGAATATGCTACTGATATCGTATGAATTTTTTCACATAAGAGAGAAACAGAGGAGTACCAAATCATGACAGCCGAAGGGATAGCATAGCTAAAGAACTGTTTCACCCCATGCAATACCTCAATTGATATTGGAGCACGGGTTTTAGCACACGCTGGCGAATATTTCATGTAACAGAATAGAAAGATCGCGTTTAGCCACATGGTAATATCCATTGATATAGCTGCACCAATGTTTGCTAACGGAGTCTTATATACAAGGACCCAACAAAGAGGAATGTGCAAACATAAAGCAACAGTTGAACTAATCAGCATAGCAAAAAGCATGCTTTGCATTTGGAAAAATCGAACTAGTGGTTGAAGTGTTGCATAAGCAAAGAGTGCGGGAATAAGCCATGTTATAAATTTTCCCGCTTCATGTGCAATTGAAGGGCTTTGGCCCATAACTAGGAGTATGGTTCCTGTATATCTCCATAATATGGATAGAGGAATGCAGACGATTAAAAGAGAGAAAATGGCGGTGTAAGTCTGAGTTCCAAATTTCTTGTATTGTTGAGCTCCATAAGCCTGTCCACATAAAGTTTCCAGTGCACTGGCCATCCCCAACTGTTAGAAATAGTCCAAAAAACACCCAATTAGCTTCAAAATCTTGTTATTTAAGCACATAAATTCTTCATATGTGTCATTTTTATATTAAATAATGTGAACTCGTGTTATGGAACTGATGCCAAGCAGATCCATCATGTAGCAGACTCTTTCATAGTTCTTTAGGCCCTGTGCAAGAACTATCTAATTACTAACAATGTAGCACCAAAATTTGGAGGCCTCAATTTTATATTTATTATTTTCACTTATTTAGCTTTTATATTTATCTAATTACATGCTAGTAATTGTAGCAAATTTGAGGCCCTAAAACGTTGGAGGCCTTATCTATCGCACCTTGTGTACATCCTCAAAGATGTCCCCTGTTTAACATATGGAAGTATGGCAATATGTTTACTTTTATATTCTGCATCCGAAACAAACATGAAAGTAATTATTTCCATAATATCACATTCCAAATCGTTTTCATCTTCTTTTACATTTCCAATAAATACGCAAGCTAATAGGTTGCGGACGTTACAGTATGCAACTCTTGTTGAACACCAAATTTGGCTACTAGCCAAATAACACATGAGGTGGTACTTATAATAGCAGTGATCTGGACAATATAAACAGACTAGCTTACCACAAATGAGCTCTAATAATGCACATAGTTAGATAATTAGCCTAGTTTCTGATTATGTACCAAAATTCAGCAATTTGCACAATTTCTATAATACTCTCATGTTTCCTTTCTAACTTAATTTAATACAAACATTGAAATAGGATTAGTTTTACAAACTTTATGACATCAGCATCATATATCATAAAAAAGTAAAAAGTAGTTGATTAATCACTTGAAGTACTAAATTGACAGAACTTCAAGGCAGTAGATTACTGACAGCAAATAAACTATTATGTGTGATTTTACACACACATATGTATATAGAGGTGTCCAAGGTTCAAACGAAAATCACAAAATAGTCGAGAACTACTAGATTACATCTTAATTCACCTGTAAACGTATTAAATAATTTAGTTTGGAACATATAAAAGTTCGCGAAATAAATCATACTGTACTTCATATGTGATTTGATATGTTCACGTGTGAACCGAAAAACATTAATTTGATCAATCATCAGCTAGTAATTTTTCGGTTTATGTTTTCTGTCACATGTGAATAAAACTTAATCAATGATGAATTATCATATAACTTTGTAAAGTTCTCTTACTTCTCGACTTTTATGTGATTCTCGTTTGAACCTTAAACGTACGATGTATAAAGAGAGAACTAACGAGTAAACTGAAACCGGTGACGCTAGAAATCGAGATAGCAATGGCGGTACTAGAAAGAGCGAGTTCGCCAAGATGACCGACCATCATAACAGATATAACTTGCAGCAAATACTGAGAAAGAGTAACCGCCACCATTGGAGCTGCTATGTATCCGAATTTTTTAGCTTCTTCACCAAACACACTCCATGTTAATCTACTATTATTATTATTATTATTATTTCTTCGTTTCGATAACAATCCTGCTTCCATTGCCTGTACTCGCCGCGGCACCGTGACCGGATTGTTTTTTTGTGGTGGTCCTGCAGTCAGATAGTATGATTGAAGGAGCTAGCAATTCAGCAAAATAATCTTTATGGCTTTGCTCGGCAAACTTTGGTGTTTTTAAATGTAAGAATAATAAAGAGCACGTGACTTGCATGCCCGATTCAATCAACATAATGACTAAAAAATACTCCGTATCTACTTATGGATTAGATTGTTGGGTATATTATTGTAATATAAATAAAATTTAATTTTAATATAGAATTAAATAAATATGATAGAGTTGTTAGTTGTTGAATGGTGATTTAAATAAAGAAAAAAGTCATCATCATCAAATATAATATAATAATATAATATTTATAAAGTATTAGAGTGACAATTTTATAGTTTTTGGATTTTTGATGTAATACATATTATTAATTTATTCATGTTGATGCACTATATATTTGATAATTAGTAATAATGCTTTCATTTGCATGTGTTTGGAGCTAATGCAATTCATAGTTTCTTAAATACTTTTTTTTTTAACATCCGGGAAAAGTCGTAAGGAGAAGGAATTAAATAAAGGAATAATGAAAAAGTTTTACACTATTAAAAATGTGTCACGTGTAACCTGACAAATTTTATTTATACCCATTCACTTTTTTAATATTATATTTTTTCCTCTTCTACTTTCCTCATTCACACTTCCTACCCCAACATGACCTGCTGTCATCTGAAAGTTTTAAAAAGAAAGTAAAAATTAAAAAAAAAAATTCTTTTCAAATTTTTTTGTGTCTTTTTTTTTTCAACTTTTTAATATTATATATATTATCCTTTTTGTACTGCATTTTGAATTAATTATACTGTATATGTATATTGTTACTTTTACTTCAATTTGTATATATATTTTTAGTACATATTGACATATTGTTTATTTTGTACTGTATTTTGTATTATACATATTATCCTTTTGTAATATATATTTTAATTTATAGATTTATAATGCATATTGTTATTTTTACTGCACTTTGTATATATATTTTAGTACATATTGTTTGTTTCTACTGTATTTTGACGCCGTATATACAAGATATATTCAAGATGCAAGATGCAATTACAAAATGCTAACACGTATAAAAAAGAATAATGCAGTAAAAGATATTTACAAAACGTACACAAAAGGACGTAATGAAAACATAAACCTAAAGATGCAGCACATTACAATATCCAGTAAGAAATATATACAAGATGTTATACAAAAAGGACATGTATAAAAATGATGCGGTAAATTAAATGAATGCATAAATATACAAGATGCAATATAAAATAGCAATATGAATGTCGAAAATATATATAATCTATGCAGTTAAAAGTGTACAAGATGCACCAAACATACTTCTTAGAAATATATAATTCGGCTGCAAATATTTAAGAAAATTAAAATTAAAAAGATTTTACATTTAAGGTAAAACAAAAAGTAAGAAAGATAATAAAAAGTTATTTAAAAAGGTAAAAGATAAATTAAAAGAAATACAAAAAATGTAAAAAAAAAAAAGTTGTGTTATATGGTACTTATACCTGTGATCTAGCTTCCACATTCGTATGTTCAAAATATCAACTAATTAGTATAATTGGTAATCTTGAGTCGACACTTGAACCTCACTGAAAAAACACGGCACATCTATATGACTTTGAAAAGGGTAATGATATGTCCAACTTACTTTTTGATAGATTCACAAAAACTGTGCATTTATATGCTGATATATCATCACCCCTTTGAAAACCACGATAAATACTAGGGGTGTGCGCGGTTCGGTTTGGAGCGGTTACGGGCACAAACCGTAACCGAACCGTATATGGCGGTTAATTGATATTGATAACCGTTGGGTTCGGTTAATAGGCGGATCGGTTAACGGTTAATTTTGACGGTTTGGTTAATTTATTCGGTTAAAGCGGTTAAACATTAAATATTCAGGTTGTAACTTTAGCCTGACAATTATTACTTTTGAGCGTTCTTTTTTAACATATTACAAAATATATGTATAATGAAACAAGCAGAAAACAAAAAAAAATAATTAAAATTCAAGTTTACTTTTTAATCCAAAAGAAAAAAGTGAATATGAAATTATGAATGGATCTAGTTTAAAATTCCATACATGAAGTCCTATATTTTATTGATCGATTATTATCCGAGTCCAAAACAAAACAACAAAATCCATATATTTTTTTAATATTAAGCATTAATCGCTATAAAAATAAGAATAATATATATACTAATAATATATTTAATTATAACTTAAATATTTAAGGCGGGGCGGTTAATGGCGGATCGGTTATGGACATTAACCGTAACCGAACGACCACGGGCGGTTAATTTCATTTTACATAACCGAACCGGTGGTTTGTGTGGTTAAGCGGTTAAAATGGATCGGTTTAGCAGTTAAAATGGTTACGGTTCGGTTAAACGGTTTTTGTGCTCACCCCTAATAAATACAGTTTTACATGTTGTGATCACACTTGAAAATTATAATGCACTTTGAATTTTTTTAGTTCAAAATCATGATAAGGGGAAAAAAAACATAATGGTTCTAGAGACACCAGCCGGATGATGTCGGTAACCACACCATATGTGATATGATCACACCAACGCGATAATTCCACTGCTCTAGAACAACTCACCCGAATGCTCTACCGGATCTCGTTTTTAAATACGTTGATGAAGAAAAGAATAGAATTTGCATTCAATCTATCAATTAATAAGTCAATCTAATGTCATATCAATGTACAACGTTATTGCGTAATTATACATGTCATCAAAGAAACGTGATCAAGACAGTTTGGATGGGTACTTGTTACTTGTGAATCCCAGACTTGAACAATATCAATGTTTAACTAGCTAAATGCTTTGAAGTATTAACAAAAAGTTTGCGGAATAACACTTGTTAACAAGAAAGATTTTAATCACATGAACAAAGTGAACAACAAGAAGTAATTTGATAACCAAAGCTTCAATATTATTATTGATGATAATAATATGGATACACTATGCTTGTATCAGGGTTACAAAGAAAACCTTGAAGCTTACACTCTCTAACTATGAAAATGACGAACCATACATATAGCCAAACAAGTACACCAACTAGTATTGCATACCATACCTTTGAAAATAAGAAAACTCTATTATATTATTAGAGTTTTCCTTTACAAGTTATCCTCATTAAAGTTTGGAAACTAATCTAACTCTGTATCTGTATTTCTGCTAAGCATGGTCTGTAATCACTGTTCACTGCACGTGCAAGCCTGACAGATCCACTAGGCATTGTTTCAACTGCTATCTGTGCTAGCAGTGGAAACCTTGTAAACTAGACTAGCGGTATTAACTTCAAATGACTTGACGGTGGAAACTTAGAGTAGTCCAGCAGTTGTAACGATTGCAGCAGCGTAAACTTCAACTAACAGTGGAAATCAAGGCTAGCAGTATTAACAAAGAACACCAGCAGTATTAACCATACTTAGATTAATTTTCAATTCTGCATCAGTGGACATTCTGACCCAACAATCTCCCCCTAAACTTAAGCTTCTCTCAGCAGCTTTAAGTTTCATTTACACATATTAGGAAAAAGATTATTTCTTGCCTTTCTGAATGCCTTTCATGATCTTGTTCCTGATCCTTTCCTCAGATTTTCTTTTGGCTTCTTCACTCAGTTCAAAATTTTCTTGTTGTCTTCTTTTCAGATAACCTTCCATTTCATGAACGAGCATGGTTGCAACATCACGATCATTGCAGTGTATCTTTGATCCCATCAATCCAGTCAGAGTTTTCATTGACCATGGATATTCAGTTCCCACAAAGAAATACCCTGTAGCTCCATCCTTATGCCTTATCATGTGGACTCCATTGTGAATAAAGCAATATCATTCTTTGACTTCAGATTTTACTTTAGAGAAGTATTCAAGTTTGGGATCTTGCTCATACATGACAGCCAGAGAGTCATATATGATCCTTTTATGACTATGCCTGTCTGCATTGACATATTTTCTTATTGCAATGTTCCACATGTCATCCAAGTCATTCCTTGAAAAAGATAGTATCATTCGATAGAAGCTTCTGTAAAGTCTTTTCTTCCATATTAGCCCCACCCCTTATTATTTTGAACATGTTGACATTTTTATCATCAACACAGCTGAACCAATATATAATAGGGAAGTGGACCTCCAAAGGTTTTGCCCCTGCATCATCAATTACCACCATGCTTCTCAATCTAGCCTTGAATGTCGTTTCCCTGAACAGTTAGGTGCCAGAATTCTGCTTCCAACTTTTGTATCTCCTCTGGGGGACAGTACTCTTCCCTGAGCATGGTTTTCAGATCTTCCCATGGGAGTTGGTAAGCAGCATCAATTCCCACAGACTGAACATAAGAGTTCCACCACGTGAGAGCACCTTCTTGAAATGTGCAAGTGGCGAATTTGACCTTGCACTCCTCGGTGCAATTGCAGATGCGAAGGACTGATTCCATTCTCTCGAACCATCGGACCAAACCGATAGCCCTTTCGGTGCCAGTAAAATCGAGAGGTTTGCAGTTTTGGAATTCCTTGTAGGTGCATGATTTGACAGCAGGTGTGTTTTCGGGGGTGTCGGTAGTCCTCCGAGAGTTTTGTGGTCGTTCCCGAGACAAAGCCTCAGTCACTGCTTGAGAGATGATGGATGCCATCTGAGCATCAGTGTAGTTTCTTGACTTTGGCGGCATGGTTCTTTAAGAAAGAGAAACGAAGATACATGAGATTTGATTATGTAATTGTGGAGGTTAATGCCGACATAGTATTGAGAAAAGTGTAGGAAACGAATTGATATACAACATGAATGTGCACAGAGTCAGATAATATACGAAGATGCGTCATTGATTTTTTTTTGGACGTATTACAAGTTTTCAAAAAGTTGTGCCGGGTGATTTTTGTCACTAGAGGAGAGAAATACTCCATGTTTTAGCAAGATCTGGTAGCGTTCGCGCGATGTAATAGATGAAATAGGTGACGCGTTGTTTCTAAATGTCGTGTTTTAGGTGACGTGAACGCCAGCGAGTAAGGCCTATATATATATATATATATATATATATATATATATATATATATATATATAACCCAATATATAATAGCCTAATAAGTATAGCATACGCTAAGTCGGTCCAGCTCTAGCGAAATCAGAGTCATCTATTGTATTCCCGCTCAGTATAACTCCTTTCGGCTTTCACATCATTCGTATTTAATTATACATAGTTAGCTACGCTATGTTAAATTAAACCCGTAGGACGTGATTTCTGAACCAAGTCATACCTAGTGGGAAATACTGTCTAACGGTCATAGTCTAGGCCCACTAAATGCAACCTAGTTCACTATAACCTTAGGCTCTGATACCAATCTGTAACACCCTCAAATTTCGGGTTGCGGAAGCGGTCGGGTCGGGTGTTACCAAATCAAATATCACAAGCACAAAGGTAAATAATGAACGACTCTAAATGAGACGTTTGAAAATAGTTATACATTTCCAAAATAAAAGTGTATACAAGTTGCGAGTTCGCAAAATAATTTCATTACATGACTAATAGTACAAAAGTAAATGCAATGAAATCCAGTGTTGAAAAGCATGCGACTCGAGCTAGGATCCTGATGGGCCGATCCTACTAGCAGTACCTGAAATGCATACTAAAATACGTCAGCGATAAGCTGGTGAGTTCATAGGTTTAGTTGGAAGAATAAATCTTTGTGAGCATAAATCTATGCTAAGTGTACACTCCGTGTACGATCCTGATTCCTTGGAATCTCTAAATGAGTGGTGATTCGAGTGTGGTGATTCTTGACTAGTTTCTTGATCTACACAGTTCCCACAATAATAACAACAGGCAAAAATATCACAAAATAGCATTTAGCACGTATCACAATTTAGCAAATAACACATATCACATAACACATAGATTGAAAGTATATAACACGTAATAATAAACACATAAGTTCTTGAAAATCTTGTTTTCTTGATCTTGATCTTGAAAATCTTGAGTTCTTGACCTTGCACATAATTCTTGATCTTGCACATAGTTCTTGATCTTGCACATAAGTTATTGATCTATCTTGATTTCTAGTTTCTTGAATCTAGTGTTTCTTGTATTCTAGTCCTTGAGTTCTAGTTTTCTTGAATCTAATTTCTTGTAAGTTCTTGATCTATCTTGATTTCTAGTTCTTGGATCTAGTTCTTGTTTCTTGTATTTCTAGTTCTTGGTTTCTAATTTCTTGTTATCTAATTTCTTGTTATCTTGAGTTTCTTGAAGATTTTGTTCCTTGTTTCCAGGTTTCTCGATTTTTGTTCCTGTTTCTTGTACTCTTGAAATCTAGTTTCTTAAGTTCTAGTATCTTGTACTCTTGTTTCTTGAATTCTAGGTTAATGTACTCTAGTCGCGAGTATTATGTTTTCTAATGTTCCAGTATTTCACAGTAATAGCCTACAGCTATTGAGGTTCTTGGAATCTTGGTTAAGTGTCTAGATACTCCGTCATATCTAGAAAGGTCCGTGTTCATAAAACCTATCTCTTACGAGTGTTTGCAAAGGCGACTAGTGACCTAGTCTAGTGAGAGTAGTTGTAAATCATTTACAATGAGTGATTTTCATAAATAGGTTTTTGAATAGTAAATAACGAGTATGCATCTCACCCCAAAACAGTAAAACAGTTTGAAAGGAGGAGCTATGAAACTCACCTGTGAGTTGTCAGAGATCCTACGATACGTGTGTTGTCCGAATGGTAACCTCCTAGTGTCCTAAACACGTGAGGTTATATGAGTAAGATACTAATTGGTTTAGCTAAACGTGTCATGAAAGTACACTTCCGTTGTTTAGTTTTTAGAATTGTGTACGGTCTGTTTGTGACGGTTTGTAATAATAATAATTCTCAATTAAATCATTATTAAATCGTTTCGTTGTCTATTTTACAAAAATATAATTTTTGTTCGTAAGTAATCGTTGTAAAAAGTGTAGTTGTTGTTACGCGAAAGTCGAATCGTTGGGCAAAAACTCATTTCGCAGACCAGGTCAGTTCAGGTAGCTCGACTCGACTCGAAGCTCGACTCGGCTCGCAGCTCGACTCGGCTCGCTACTCGGTCCGGTTCGTAGCTAGGCTCGGTTCGCTGCTCGGCTCGACTCACAGCTAAGCTCGGTTCGCTGCTCGGTTCGACTCGCATCTCGGCTCGGTTCGCTGCTCGGTCCGGTTCGTAGCTCGACTCGGCTCGCTACTCAACTCGGCTCGTTCGACGAACTGAGATCTGGGATCTCGACTCGCCCGACGAGCTGTTCGCATTTTTGGTTTCAAAAACACATTTCTGAGTCGTTTATGGACAAATCTTTGTTGAGTAAACGTTCTAGCATGTAAATAAAGGCTTTACAAGTATATTAAATGGGTTTTAAAGCTCCTTACCAAAAAAATCGAAAATCGAAGAAGATGCGGATGATGATGATGATGAAGAAGATGATCCGCAGCTGCTGCTGCTCTCGTTGTTGTTGTTGATGATGATGGTGGTCGATTATGATGATGATGATGTTGTTGTTTCCACCGATTTTAGAGAGAGAGTGTCGAGATTTAGAGAGAGAGGGAGATGAGAGAATGTGATGTTTGGTGAAAAATGAAATGAAAATGGGGGTGGTGATGGGTTAATAAGGGGGGTCACGGGTCGGTTGGGTTGGATCCGCGGGTCTGGGCCAACCCATCCGGGTCTCGGTTTCGTATTACTTCATTTCTCCCAAACTCATGTTATGTTGAATTTTAAAAATAATCACGTACGTTTATATAATTATATATATAAAAGTTTTAAGTATTTTAGCATTAATACGTAACTAAATACGAGTAAAATAAATGTTTAAATTGGACGCGAAAATTGACCTTTTTGACCGGGTGTTACAGCCCAGTGTTGTTCCTCACCACTCTTGCATATCTATCCTTTAGTTGCCTAAGACTAGGAGCTTTCTTTCTTTTCTCCTCCATTTTCTTCTCTGACATATGCTTTCTTCTTTGTTATAGCATATCCAGATACCACATTAGCCTCTGATCAGGAGTGAACTCTTCCATTTGAGCTTTATGAGTCCCATCAGCTAATAGATGATCAAAGTGGACTTGTTACTCCGGGGTCATCAGAACCTTCACATCCTCTCCTACATCCACCTCAATATATTTACCTCTATTTTCAGCATCAAATTGGGCTTGAAGGTCTCTAGCCACAGTTTCACTTATAGCCTCAAGTTGCTTCCTTTTCAATGGCTTCACAGGCTCCACTAATATACCCTTGCCTTTATCTTTTGATACAGACATTTACTTTTCTTTTAAATTCCTTTTGACACCCTCTGCCCTTTTATCAACATCAGGCTCTCTCAGTGTTATACCCACACCTCTTGATTGAACAGATTTAGCCACTTCAACTAAAGCTTCTGCAGCAGTGTGCTCATCACTTGCAGTAGTAACTAGTTCATCTGCTCTACCAGTGCTAACTGGATCAGGCTGCTCAGAGGTGGTAGTATTTGTTGCAGCGGAGAAAACTAATGGAGTTTCACTAGCAGTACTAGTGCCAGCAGTGGAAACTACTGGAATTTCACTAGCAGTACTATCCTTATCACCGGCAGTGAAAACTGGTTTCTCAATATCAGTAGCAGAAGTAGGCAACTCCAAATCTAATGCATCATTTACCACATTCCTTATAGTAGCCTCTACCTCTTCTGGTTGAACATCTTCAAACAAACCAGTTCCAAGAACTGTTCTTTCTTCTATCTCAACACCATCACCTATCTCTTCACAATCATCAATCTTATCATCATTGTGCTCAAGAGTTGAAAATAAAGGAAGATTCTCATTTTCTGCTTCAAGCTCTTTTCTTTGATCATCTTTTGCAAGAAGTTTGTTAGCTTGATCCTCTGATACAGCAGACATAGGCATAGCTCCTGTGAAGCACCACTGTTCTTCAGCATTTTTGTCATTGCTTTTAGAAGAACTGGATGAATCTAAATGTGATTCAACCATTTTCCTTTTCCTACCCCTAACTAGCCTTTTCAAACCTTCAAACTTCTTCTTTGCCTTTTCTTTTCTTATATTTCTTTCATTTAACAGCTTCTCAACTAATCCTCTCAACTCCTTGAATTGCTTTCTTTGATCAGCAATTTCCTCTCCCTGCTTCTTCACCAGATCACACAACATGGTACAAGTATTCGTCAATTCATTTAGTACAGAACTGTCCTCACCATCTCCAGAAATGTTAACCTCCTTGGATGGATCACTGAAACCACCAGCTGCATCATGCCTAGCATGACTAGCATAGGCCCCTTTGTTTTTGGTACTGGGACCACTAGATACAATGATATCCATTGGGTCCTCTGCATTAGAGGAGTCCTCTGTTATCTCTGTATCTTGTGTTGCCATGGATTGGTACCTAGTTCCATTACCACTGTCCTGTACTCCTTCTAAGGTAGTGTAACACCCAGTTTTCAGGTCTAGTAGTATTAAATATTTTCTGACTGCAAATGATTATTTAAATGTGTCAGAAAATAATTTTTGTTGTGCTAGTTGAAAATAAATGGGTAAAATAGTCAAATAATTTATTGTGACTAATAAATTATTAATGATTTTAATTTTATTTAGTTGACGGTAAAATAAAATAATGGTTCCCCGTAAATGGTTTTTAAGTTCCAGACAATGAAATGTACGGGGAATGAAATTAAACACTTATAGTATGCATCCAAATGTTTAGGTCGGTTTATTATTTCCTCATATATCGATATACATATGCATACATAACTTGAAACCCTAGATCAAATTAACTCTTTACAGTAAATTGAAGATTTCTAGCTCGAATTCAAGCCTCAAGAACATGGATTATCATCCTCTAATCCTTCTAATCATCTTGTAAGTCTCAAATCCTTGATTGATATGAACCCTAGAATTTGGGGGTTTTGATGTTCTTGACTTTAATCCGAAATTAGAGTTTCAAATGGTTGAATTGATGTTAGTTAAGCTTTAATAACATGGAATAATCATTCCATCATCATCATAAACATGTTGTATGTGTTAATTCTTGAGTTCATGTTAACTTAGAAATTGGGGTTTTGTGTGTTTGAGGAAAATAGTTTGATTAATATGAAATTGAAGGTTGTAGTGATTATATTATTGCTAGTTGATAGATAATTCATGATTAAAAGTGAAACCCTAAGTTAAAAATGAAGAGATTGATATGAGCTTATGAAGAAAGTGGTGGGTTTAGTTATATATTCATGAATTAAGGCATGTAATCAAGTTATAATGGTTAGTTGATAATGTAATCATGTTTATGAGCTAAGTCTTAATCTAGAAATGATGAACTTGATATATGATTATTAATAAAGCTTGAGAGTCTAGTTGATTTTAATGAATCAATGTTATAAGTTGATATTATTAATAAATAATTGATAATAGTTGATTATTAATGATGATTATCATGACTTAAGCTATAACTTTACTAAGTGATCATGGGGGTTTACAATGATCATTATGAGCTTAATGGGTTATATGGTGTATCGAGTGTTGTTTACTCATTAGGACGCTTAAATTGATAATTAAAGAGCATTGTGTAAACTAATGTGATTAAGTGTTCATTAAATTGAATATGATTGTGATTAGTGACTATGAAACTTATAGTTACTAAATACGTTAACATATTGATAATGGTGGTGATGGTGCTAATTCGTGTGAATTGAGTAATTTAGATTTGTTGAAGTAAATCTATTGGGGGTGATGCTATATAGATTTAAGACAAGTTACTAACTTGTGTTGTTCTATTGTATTCTCAGATGTGCAGAAGGCTCAGTGATATTAGACTACTGAGTGGATGCCTGAGGTGGTCGGTGAGTGAATCTTTAATCCTCGGTGTAACTTGGTTGTAACTAGTTTGGTTACAACAAGTAACGTATTATTACTTTATTAGTTGCATTGATGATTAGGTTGTTAGTAATAATATCGTTGATAGGTTGACTAGTTGAATATGTGGCTTGTTGATTTCGTGATCACTTGATTTAATTGGCCTTCGGGCATCAGTTGTTAATGAGGTCAACGAGTTGTTGAATGGTTGGTTGGGCTAGTTGGTTATCGTGTGAATGATACAGGGATTTACTTCATTTGTTGAGTGTATTGAACTGTATCTGAGTAGGATAACCACTAGCTATCGGTCTCGTCCGTTATGGCCATACGGATATGGTTGGGTAAGTGTTCTTGGAGAGCCGCCCGGGTTTATGGTGTCTCCAGAGCCGCCGATCCTCATTGTTGATAGTTGACTTGTTGATTGTTGCCTTGTTGTTTTGTTGCCCAGTTGAATTGCTAAAAAGTTGTACTTATCAAATTGTTATATCGCCTAAAATGTGGTTAAGGTTATTGGTGTAAACAAAGTTGTTGAGCTAAGTTAGACTGTTGATTAATTATCTGCTCACTTAGCGTTATGCTAATCCCCCACATTACCCCTTCTTGCAGGCTGTGGACTTATTTCCGGGAGGGCAAGAAGTAGGAAGGGATGGAATGTTTGACAGCATGGCGAGACTCTGATAATTAAAGTTTATAAATAAGAGTTGTCCTTTGTTTTCATATAACACCTTGTTGGTAAATGATGATTTAAAATTGTTGAAATTTATTTGTTGTAACTATTAATGTTTAATTGGGATAACGCTTCCGATAAATTATACTTAAATGTTTTATAAAACAAGGGGTGTTTTAGGTAGTTATAGTAGTGGCAGCCCTTTCCATATGGTCATCACCCTCTGCATTGACCACCTCATTTGTGTTTAATTCAGACTGAGACATCTGAGAAAGAGGAGCCTCAGATGCCTGTTTCTTAGCCTTTTTGGCTTTAGGTTTGGATGGTTTAGGGTCCCTTGTTTTCTCTAATGATTTCACTACATTTTTGGGATGAGAGGAAGGGGGTGTTTCTTCCTCCTGAACTGCACGTGCAGAAGTGGTTGATGGACCAGCTTCTGCAGAAGAAGATGCACTTAACATATGTGCAGTTAAAGGTATAACACCCCTCATTTTACTATCATTTAGTATAATATATCGGAAGCGTAAGTCCATATAAATCTTAATTGTTTACATTATTTTAACAAACCTAAAATATTCAAACTATTTCAACCCATAGTTTATCATCTCGGGGGTTATATAAAACAACATATTACACTGATTTACACAAATCATTTATCAGAGTATTGCTCAATTGTCAAACATTCCATTCCAGTGCCACTGCCTTGCCCAGCCCTTTATCAAATCATGCCCTGCAAGGAGTATTTAATGTGGGGGATTAGCATAAAGCTAAGTGAGACAGAATATAACCAACAGTCCAACTCAGTAATAAAAAATCAGTTTACAGCAAATAATCGTAAACATAAAATATCACTGAGTATCTATGGTTCTTGGGGAAACCTTCAGCCAAGAACACACAACATGTTATAATATCAAATACAACTGGCGTCAAAGAGGACCGGTGGTTCTTGAGGTAACACCTTCTCATAGAACACTTTGAAACCAACTGCAGGCCAATACTACGGTTTAACCGAATACTTTGTGCTATTAACACAAATAACACAGGCTACGACAATAATACTTGTACTAAGACCCTGTGTTATCCAACCAATAGCAAACCAAGCCCAGCTCCAGGCTGGCCTCTGAATATCGTCAAAGCCCAAAGGCTGAATATCACGTGATCACATATTTATCATATCAGACTAAAAGTCTATCAACAGTATTATTACTAACAACCATAATCATCATGGAATAATAAAACAGTAATAATACGTTACCCGTTGTAACCAAACTTGTTACAACTAAATTACACCGAGGTTACAGATCCACTCACCGAATACCTCAGTTGTCCACTTAGTAGTCTAATGTCACTGAGTCTTTCTCCATATCTGAGAATACAATAGAATAACACAAGTTAGTCACTTGTCTCAAATTCTATATAACATCGTATCAATAGATTTACACTAACAAATCTAAATTACTCAATTCACATGAATTAGCACAATCACCACAATTATCAATATGTTAACACATTTAGTAACTATAACCTTCATAGTTACTAATCACTATTATCTTTAGTATTTACAACATAATACTACAATGTAAACAACATGATATTTAACTCGATCAAGTGTTCTAATTAGTAACCAATACCAATTTCATCATATAACTCATCAAATCATCATAATCTCTATAACTTTCAAGAACACTCAATCACTTCATAACTTTGGCTCACATAATATCAATTACACATTATTAACCTAAGCTTAAAAGCTTTCTTTCATAATTTAGTCAATAATATCAAAATATGATATAGGTGATTCCATCACCTTAATCACATTTCATCATCCTTAATCAATCCCAATATGATCATTAACAACAATTGTCAATTATACATCACTAGCTTAAGCTTTCAAATCATAATTCATGAATAATTACTTAAACCCATAACTTTCTCAATGATTATATATCAACTTATTCATTTTCAAGTTAGGGTTTCCTTTATAATCATGAAATTAACATCAACTATCAATTATTAATGCATTTCAAGCTTCAATTTCAAGTTACTCACACTAATTCAATCAACTGCTCGAAAACCCTTTTCTAAGTTAACATGAAACTCAAGAATTAACACATACAACATGTTTATAATGATGATGGAATGATTATTCCATGTTATTAAAGCTTAACTCATATCAATTCAACCTTTTAAAATCCTAATTTCGGATTATAACCAAGAACACTAAAACCCCCAATTTCTAGGGTTCATACTTCAAGGATTTAAGACTTACATGTTGATTAGGATGATTAGAGGATGATAATCCATGATCTTGAAGCTTAATTTCGAACATGGTAGTTTCAATTTGATGATTTCTTCAAGAATTTGATTTTTGGTTCTTCATATATGGATGTATGTAGTACGTATGTATATAGATATGATAAAGGAAAGAAACCGACTTAAACATTTAGAAGTGTACTAGAAGTGTTTAAATTTCATTCCCCGTACTTTTCATTGTCTGGAACTTAAAAACCATTTGCGGGGAAAACATTATGTTATTTTACCGTCAACTGAATTAAATTAAAACAGTTAACAATTTACTAGTCACAATAAATTATGTGACTCTTTAACCAATTATTTTCAAATAATAACACAGAACTATTTTCTGACACACGAATTAAATATTAAAAGTCAGAAAATATAAAAATACAACTAGACCCGAGGAGTGGATGTTACAAAAGGTGTAACCTTCTCAGAGAAGGCAATACCTTTAACAGTACATTTTCTCTTCATGTTTGCAAAAACCTTTTTAGTATGAGAAGAGATAACAAACTTGCTACCAGTAGTTGGCAAATCTTTCAATTCTTTGTTGAAAATTTGTTGCAAAAACCTTGGATACATCAAAAATTTATCTTTGGGATGCTCCAGGTTATACAACATACCAGTAAAAATCAATTTTGAAAAATTGAACTTCTCTCCATTAGCTAAACAGATTATTGCAGTTGCAATATTGCTGCTAAACTGATCAAAAAAAGTTTTCTTCTGAGAAATGCATTGTTTTAGGGTATGAATTAAATATTTCCGGGTTATACAACATACCAGTAAAATACCAGGTTATACAACATACCAGTAAAAATCAATTTTGAAAAATTGAACTTCTTGATGTGCAAAATCTAGTTATAAAATTTATCGTTGAAAAGTAACCAAGAAAGTACCGTGCTAAACCAAAACACAACCGGGCGGTGGACCCTATCGTGTAGTAGTATAGTTTGGTAAGTTCGGGTTCGAACACAGAGAACTTAGTTTAGATGATCGAGATAAGTGTGATCAATTTAAGAAAGTAAATAAAATGTGGGTGGTTGGTGTGACCGAGTTGTCACAATGCTTAAAAACTACAATCTTAAAATTGAGACAAGGCAAGTGGACTCTGAAGAGTCAAAGTAATTGATTTGAAACTTTCAAATATTAAAAACAATACTTGCTTGGACTATTTCACTAGTGATTTTAGGGCATGAAGTTAAGACCGGCTAAATATATGCTAAAGTAACATCCATCAAATATAAGCTTAACGTTCACTAAGACCAAATATTCAACTTCAATTAACAAACCTATGATTTAATCTAGTAACGGACGTTAGCCATGGTTACCAAATTGCACAATTTAGCTAAAATCATTTGACACATTCCAAAACTACATTCGCAATTTTGTTCAATCATTTATAGACAAATAATCAATAGCAATTTACTTGGTCGAAAACGTTCGGTATATCAACTAGTAAATCACCAAATAAGTCAAATCTTTGAGATTAAGCTTCAAACACACAAGGTTCTTTGATCAAACATAAATTGAAGTTCAATGATTTTATGATTCATCACACGAAAAAACATTCGTTATATTCGCTAACTTACATGTATTTATCTCATTAGTGTTACAATCACCAAAGTTTTCTTCCAATATGACAAACAACTTGATAGGTATTTTTCAATAAGCAATAAACATTCGCTATAATCGCTTAGCTAAAATGCCACAAGTTTAATAACAACAAGCTAAATACATACAAATTCATGGATGAATCACAAACTCAAAGCATAAATTAAACACCTAATTATACACCCCTAATCAACTAGTTAGTTCATCCAAGCAAGCATACAAGTAACTAGCCACTCATAATCACAATCATCAAGCAAAAACAACAAACACTTGACAAAATCATAAATAACTTGAAATTAGATTAAATTGAATTTGTACCAAAGTGATTACACAAATGAAGTAATTGTTCTTGGTGAAATGGTTGCTTTCTTGATGTTCTTCTTACAATCTTCAAGTAAAATACAAGTGAATTTTGAGAGTAAAAGTGGTGATTTTTGGTTAAGTTAAAGATGGAAGAATGGAGGTTAGGGTTTTTAGTTTTTCTTGAGAGAAAAAACTAAGGGTGAAGTGGGTTGTGAAAAATCTGGGAGTGGTCCGTATTATGTGTTGATGATGATGATATATGATCATGAAGCTGCAGCACCCACGTCCCTTTTTCTTCTATTTTTTTCTTTTCTTTTTAAAATGAAATGGAGAGGGAAATTAAAAAAAAGGACAAAAGAGGTTGGGCGTTAAATGCCCTCCAATAACTGAAGCACACGCACGTTTAAACCTTCAGATATCCGAGCAACAAGTTCAGAACCCAGTCGTAGCCGATCGGCTCATGAAGCCCAGCCGATCGGCTGGATAAGCTTACCCGATTGGCTTAATACCTTCAGCCGATAGGCTTCTTTGTCTTCAACCCTGGCCTTCAACACGAACAAGCTGCTGTGACACTTTTGAACTAAACTAGCCGTTCGTCTGCTTCTACCCGATCGGCTGGCGAAGAGTAACCGATCGGCTAGCATAGCAAAGCCGATCGGCTGAGAGTGTTTTCCAGCCATTCCCAGTTTTGCATCAGACTTAGCTCAGATTTTGACCACATTCACCACATTGCATTCTTTTCCCACGATTCAACCTCAGATAAATTTCCAAACGAAATAAGTACCGAAAGTTCATGAAATCTACTCAAATATATATGCAAAACAAATGATATCGCGATAGATTTATATAGACAAAATGAGCGATATCACTTCTCTCCATTAGCTAAACAGATTATTGCAGTTGCAATATTGCTGCTAAACTGATTAAAAAAATTTCTCTTATGAGAAATGCATTGTTGTAGGGTATGAATTAAATATTTCCAGTGGGGGTAAAACATTGATTTGAAAAATGTTAGTTTACCATCATTCTCCCCCTCATACCCTAACAACTTTAATTTATCATAAATTTCAAGAACAGAATAACAATCCATACCATCTGCATCTTGCAGGAGCAAATGAGTACGAATCGAAGCTTCAAAAAATTTGATCACTTTCCCAGCAACCTTTCCCACAATAGTTGTGACCCCTTCGATCTTTGTTCTTTTTGCTAATTTTCAGAAATCGTTTAGATGAGAAATACAGATGATGGGGTTTACGGTGAGAGCTTCTTTAAGGTTGCTTCGTAACAGGAAAATCAATCATCTCAGTATAATCATCTGATCCTTGAGCTTTCTTCAAAAATGCAAGAACATTGTGTTTTTCCGCGATTGCAAGAGTTTCAGATGAAGAAGACGAAGCCATGATCGGTTTAAACTTGAAATTGAGTGTGGTGATTTGATGATTTTGATCGAGAGTTTCAAGTTTTGAGAGCAAGTGGGAGTTATATTTGAAAATGAAAGAGTTTTGCTCTTTTTCCTGTTATATACTAGCAGCAGTTACAAGCCCTAATTTTCAACAGTGGAAATGATACCAGCGGTTTTAACTGTGACAGTAACATTGGCAGTGGAAACAGACAATTAAACTGACGGTGGAAACAGAATGACTAGTATAGCTAGCGGTTGTAACTATAACTAGTAGCAGTAATAGCAGTGGTAACACAGGAGTTTTTTTTTTTTTTTTTTTTTTTTTTTTTTAACCAAAGAATATATACATAACATAAATAGAAAATAATCTTCAAAATAATTCAGGATCCGAGATGTCCGGAAACTGCATATCTTGAGCATAGTAGCGATTCATGAGAAGGTCACGATGACTAGAGTATTGAGGAATGTAATTGTAACGCACAGCATTCTCTGGATCACGCTTGCATTTGATCCAATTTTTTGCTTTCGTTTTTGCTCGTTTGACCAAATATTTCCAATGTCTCACACGATCTTTAATGCGACAAGAGATAGATCAGTTTGCAATGCTCCTTCTAGTCTCCGTATCCCTACATTGATGCATCATTTCCCAGTTATGATTATTTAACTGAGTAATCTGCTCTTGAAGAGTTTCTACCACATGCTCTTCCTCCTGTTCCATAATTGCCTCTACTTGATGATACAAATCCATGCTTATCAACTCTGGTTCTGGTTCCTCTTGAATTTCATTATCAGAAGTGGTTGAGGTTGCATAACCAGAAGTAGGAGAAAGATGATCTCTTGGGGAAAAGAAAACAATGTCTTGATCCATTTTGTTTCTTTAAGAGACTAAATGATGGTATGGAAGAGTAACACTTTGGTTGTGATATTTATGGAGCAAAGAGAGATTTATCATTTAAGAGAATAAATTATGAAAAACCTGATTTATCATTGAAAGATTGAAAAACAAGTCTTTATAAGAGAATATTTACTATTCTTCTAAAAATGTGTGAATAAGTTGTACTTAAACACATTGAAATCTTTATTAAACAATAATAAACGTATGGTGACAAAACTTTTGTATTTTATTATAACAAAAATCAACCATACATCAAGAACCAAGCTTACAACCTGCACAAAACATGAATATACACACAAAACAGCAGGTCCAAAATATGGCTAGTGGTTATATTTGCACTGGCAGTGTTAACATGTGCACTGGCGGTGTTAAAATAAACACTGGCAGTGTTAACACCAGCAGTAATAACTAGTATATCAGTATTAACCCTTATTAAACACTTATGAGATATACACAAAATGATATTAATGAAAAAGATTTATGTCATGTTGATCATTCCAATACTTATAATCAAATATGTAAATCTACCCACATCAAAAGCTTTAGTGAATAGATCTGCAAATTGATTATCAGTATGGACTTTGAAAATCCGAATCAGTCTTTTCTCATTGCAATCTCTGATAAAGTGATATCTAATCTCAATGTGTTTGGTTTTTGAGTGTTTAACAGGGTTATTGATGATACTGATAGCATAATTATTGTCAATGTACATGGGAGTATTAAAAAATTGCAAACCATAATCCAGCAATTGATTCTGAATCCACAAGATCTGAGCATAGCAACTTGCTGCAGCAACGTACTCTGCTTCTGCTGTTGAAGTGGATACAGTGGTTTGCTTTTTGCATTGCCATGAGACTAGCCTATCTCCCAAAAATTGATATCCTCCTGAAGTGGACTTTCTATCCACATTTGCACCCCCATAATCACTATCAGTGTAAGTAATAAGCTCAAATGCATAATCTTTTGAATACCATAGGCCCAATTTTGATTGACCTTTAGGATATCTAAGGATCCTTTAGACAGCATGAAGATGTGATTGCTTGGGATTTGCTTGAAATCTTGCACATACACATACTGCAAACATAATGTTTGGTCTGCTTGATGTTAAATACATAAGGGATCCAATCATTGATCTGTATAAGTGTTCATCATCACTCTCCCCCTCAAGATCTGCAACCAGTGGTTTGTGTGTTTCCATTGGAGTGCTAGCAGACTTCACATCTTTGTAACCAAACCTTTCTAGAATGTCATTTACATATTTCCCTTGATGAATGAAGATACCATCAGTTTGTTGATTTACTTGCAATCCCAGAAAGAACGTTAGCTCACCCATTGAGTTCATCTTAAACTTTTGATGCATTAGAGATTCAAATTCTTTGCACAGACAATTTTTTTGTAGAACCAAAAATGATATCATCAACATATATTTGAACAAGTGGGATATCACTCTAGATTCTTTTTGTGAACAAATTTTTATCAATGGAACCTCTCTTGAATCCATTTTCCAAAAGATACACAGATAATGTATCATACCAAGCTCTTGGAGCTTGATGCAAACCATACAATGCCTTATCTAATCTGTATACCTTATCAGGATGCATAGGATCCTCAAACCCTGGAGGTTGACACACATACACTTCTTCCTCAATTTTGACATAAAGAAATGCACTTTTTACATCCATTTGATACACCTTGAAATTCTTGAAAGATGCATAAGCTAAGAACAATCCGATTGCTTCAATTCTTGCCACAGGAGCAAAAACTTCATCATAATCAATACCTTCTTCTTGAGAATAACCTTGAGCAACCAATCTTGCCTTGTTCTTAATTACAATCCCTCTTTCATCCTTCTTGTTTCTGAATACCCACTTAGTGCCAATGGGCCTTTTTCCTTTTGGAAGATCCATTAGAGTCCACACCTCTTGAATCTTAAAATGAAGCAGTTCTTCCTGCATTGCTTCAACCCAACTAGAATCCTTCAAAGCTTCAATTGCTTTCTTAAGCTCTATCTGAGATAAGAAACATGCATACAAAGAAGTATTGATGTCTTCTTCAGTGTCTTTTGACTGCCTTCTGGTCTGCATGGGTGCATCAATGGGACCAATCACATTATCCAAAGGAAGATAGATTTTGTGAGCTTGATAATGTGATGAAGATGATTCAGGAATATTGGTTTCAAGGTTTGTCATATTCTGATCTAAATCAGTGGAATCAGACACAGTATGACATGGAGGACTTTGATCGATCTTCATCAACAGTGTCTGCTACATTTTCAGTATTTCATTGATCTGATTCCTCTTCTCTTTGGTGTAGATCAAGATCTGATGATGTGTTCTCATCATCATCAACTATTGTGATTTTTTCTGAACTCTGTTGTTGTAGAGATTCAAAAACTTCTGGAGGATCAGGAGTCCAGATGGGAAAGAGAACATACTCAGGTGATTTCCCTTTTTTCTTATCTGCTTCAACCTGCACAACTGCATTTGTACCTGCATTTGATGTCTCATACAAGTGTCTAAATGATTTGGTTAGAGCATCTAAATCAAACAAGTGTGCCGGTCCTGATCCTACAACATTTGGAGTGTGTTCATTAAAAGTCAAATTCATTGTTTCCTCCACAACTCCAGTTCTGTGATTGAATGCTCTATAGGTTTTACTTGAAATAGAGCATCCAACAAAACATCCTTCATCAACTTTGCTTTGAAATTTGCCTAAGTGATCCTTGGTATTTAAGATGGTAACAGGACATCCAAATGGTTTCAAAAAGCTAACTAAAGGTTTTCTATTGAAGATTAGCTCATATGGTGTCTTGCTGTGAGGCTTAATGACTAATGTTCTGTTCTGAACATAGCAAGCAGTGCTAATTGCTTCAGCCCAGAAAGTCATTGGTAATTTGGCATATGCTAACATTGTTCTAGCAGCCTCAATTAGTGTCCTATTCTTTCTTTCAGCAACCCCATTTTGTTGTGGAGTTCTAGGAGCACTAAACTATCTTTCAATACCTTTTGAATCACAGAATTTATCCATCAATTGATTTTTAAATTCTGTACCATTGTCACTTCTAATGATTATAACTTTCTGATTCATTTAGTTTTCTATCTTAGTGATGAATGATCTAAGTTGCTCACCAGTTTCATCTTTTGTCCTAAGAAAGAATACCCAACAAAATCTTCTATAATCATCAATGATCACAAGACAATATGATTTCTTCCCTATACTACTCACATTCGTTGGTCCAAACAAATCCATGTGCAATAAGTGTAAAGGGATGCAATTTGAGTTCATGATTTTGGGCTTATAAGAGGATTTACGTTGCTTGCCTTTTTGGCAGGCAACACAGTGATCATTACATGAATATGTTTTCTCAAGTAAACCTCTGACAAGTTTGCTTTTAACAAGTTTTTTAATGGTTTTAAAATTCACGTGACACATCCTTCTATGTCAAAGATCAGATTCATCAACAGTTGCTTTTGAAATAAGACAGTTTAACTCCTTTTGAGGTATGAAATTTGCTAAGTCACAGCAGTACATGTCATTCTTTCTAGGAATTTTCATTAAGATCATGTTTGGATCAAGCTTAAATTTATCAGAAAGAATAAGACATTATGTGTCTGTGAAGTGAACTGGATTCTTTTTCTCGGTAATTTGGCTCACACTTAGCAAATTATACTTCAATTGTTCAACAAAATACACATCGGTAAAGCTTGTCTTATCACTGTTGACATTTCCTTTTCCTGTAATCCTTCCACCATTAGGACTACTTCCAAAAGCTACAGGACCTCCATTGAATTTCTTGAAGTTCTGCAACTTGCTTTTATCACCTGTCATGTGCCTAGAGCAGCCACTATCAATGTGCCATGTATTCCTTGACTTGCTCTGCACATATAATTAAACAGAAATTAGTTTCTTTTGGGAACCCAAACCAATTTGGTTTTGGGTATCCCTTGTGCATTCACACAGTCAACCCTTTTAAAGGTCATTGATTGTGATGCACTGTTGTTCTTCGAAATTTTTGATTTGTCATTATTTTTGAATTTCCAAGTCCAACTTATGTTAGACATAACAGCAGATACTGGTTTAAAAGATTTTGAAGTTGAACCAGTATGCAGAGGCCTGGCAGTATTAAGATTGGTAGCAGTGTTAATACCTCTAGCAGTGCTAACTGCTTTAACAGTCTTAACTGAACCCCAGGTTTCAACTGGACGAGCAGTCTTAACTGTGTAAGCAGTGGCAACCTGTTTAGCGGTATTAATATTGCTAGCGGTCTTAATATGCTTGGCGGTGTTAAATTTTGTTGATGTAAACGTCTTCTGATTTCCACTGTTGGCTCTGCGTCTAGTTAACACCGCTTTTTGTTTTGAAGCACCAGTGTTAACTATAGAAGCCTTGCTCTTCTTAACAGTGTTAATAGAATTAATTTTTGATTTAAAATTTTGATGATTAATTCTATCAACAGATGTCCATGAAGGTTTCACAATCCTTTGAAATCTTGAATTATGAAAACAATCATGTTGAAGATGATTGGTTCGTCCGCATATGTAACAAGCCTTCTCATCAATCCTTTGAAAATTTGATCCCAATTTTTGTGAGACCATTTGATTCCAGTTTCTTTGATTTCCTCTGGAATATGTTTTTGGTTTTGACAAAGATGGTGAGCTGCTTGTTTTGCACATACATTTTGAACAATTTACAGAATCAAAATTTGTAGACACAGGTTTGTTAACAGATTCATTTATTGACTTGCTCTTATTGTTAACAAAACCTAGACCTGTTTTGAGTTTGTTATCTGTGTTGTTCATCTTTTCCAAGTTAAGCTTTGCCCTTTCCTGAAACATTTTCTTACCTTTTACAATTTTTTCTTTCTTTAGATCAGAAACTAATCCAATGAGAGATTTCATTTCCTTTTCACATGATGTTTCAGTCTTACTACACTCAGGTTTAGACTCATTATCATCATCAGAGTTCCAATCCGTTATCTCTACATTTTCAACATCCACATTTTCTTCTAAAACTTTAACTGGATCTACCTTTTTAACTTCTTCTACCATACACTCCTTAAGCTTATTCATGTCTAAATCAGTTTTAGGAGGAAAGTAATTTTGGTTATAAGGTAGGGGTACATTATTTAAACTGTATCCTAACCCAGTTTTAATTTTATTATGAATCTGTGAGTCAATTATGTGTTGAACACTTTTTGATGCATTTTCAAGATCTCATACTGTCAATTTCATGCTTTCTTTTTCACTAGTGACCTGAGCTAGCAACTTTTAAAGATCTTCAACTTTATCTTTTAAAACATCTCTTTCATATTTGGCATATTTAACATCATAAACAAATTGAGTCTCATTTTGTTGATATGCTTTAATTCTCTTTTCCAGATCTTCAATTGAAGCAACATAGTGTCGATTTTTTATGTCCCATTCTTTTAGCTCATCACAGATTTTAGCATTATGATCTCTATAATGTTTGACAGTTTTCTAGCATAAACTAGTACATAATTTAACTTGTACCTCATATGGAACCTCATCTGAATCTTCAGCTTCTGTTTGTGCCATTAGTGCAAGATTTTGCACTTCTTCAACTTGATCTTGGTCACTCCAATCTACTCCAAGTCCATCCAAAGACACTAGAGCATTTGTTGAAGTATCTTGAATTTGAATATTTCTTCTTTGACCTCCATTGTATCCACCAGTTCTCTGACCTGATCTTTGATCATTTCCTTCTTGCTTTGGAGATCTGCATTCTCTAGCAAAATGACCCATTTTGTGACAATTGTAACATTTCACCTTACTCTTATCAAACCCAACGTTGTCTTCTCTCCTCAAAGCAAAGTTACTCTTTCCTGTCCTTTGCAAATATCTCTTTACCCTCATGGAAATCATAGCCATCTGCCATTTGAGATCCATGTCTTCAAGATCATCAGGATTGACTTGCTCTAATTCTTCATGAATCAGTGGTGAGTTCACATGAGCTGCAAAGAAAGCTTCCATGACTTGATCATAGGATCGGTCCTGTGGTAGTGAACCAGATCCAGATCCATATCCAACTGGTGTACCCCCATAAGACTTTGAATCAGCTTGTCTTCTACCAGTGGATATAAATGCTGCATTTTGCACATTTTGAGAGTAACCATCCACTTGCTTTTTGCTTTCAACTTCTGATTCAAATGATCTAAGATCATTATACAAGTCACTTAACTCCTTATCATCTACTCCCTCCGTCCCAGAATAAGTGTCATGTTTTGACTTTTTGAGTCTTTCCTTTTCAAATTTGACCTTACATATTTTTGTTTGTGTTATATAATACTTGGTGCAAAATATATGAATGGATTGGGTTTTAAATGTATTTCCATAGGTATAATTTTCATAAAGTATTATATAACACAAAAAAAAGATATTTAAGGTCAAAGTTGGAAAAGAAAGACTTCCAAATCTGAAACAGGACACTTATTCCGGGACGGAGTAAATCACTCTTCTGCCTTAATCCAACTGTATACATCGTCCATTCATCACCCAATGATCTTAAGAATTTTCTGTTAAGATCATCCTTATCTATATTGACCTTATGATTTTCCAAATCACCAACTAACTTTGAAAATCTGTCGAAAACTTGGGTTAAAGTTTCAAACTTTGTGGCTCCAAAGTTTTCAAACTGTTGCTTGAGCAATGATCTTTTGTTCTTCTTGGTTCTTGCATTTTCACCAAATCTTTTGTCCAATGCTTCCATCAGAACCTTAGCATCTGCACACTGATCAAAATTACTTTGATATTCATTTGGAATGGCTATTAAGAGAGTACTAAGAGTTTTCATCTCTGTTGCTCTCTCCTTTCTCTCAATATCAGTGGTTGGTGCTGCTCTTGGTAATCTAACACCAATTGCATCAGTTTTGTATTTTGGACCATTTTCAACGATATCCCACATTTGATAATCTGTAAGCAACATTTATTGCCGGACTCTATTTCTCAACATCTCATACTCATCAGGTTTGAGTATTGGAATCTTTGTTGCTTGAATCCCATCTGAAGTTTCTGCAGACATCCTTAAATCACCTTCTAAAATCACCCTTAAACGTAGCCTAAACCTTAAAGCTTAACCTTTTCAAAATCTTCCTGTATTCAAAGCTAACAACTGCTCTGATACCACTTGTGAATCCCAGACTTGAACAATATCAAGGTTTAACTAGCTAAATGCTTTGAAGTATTAACAAGAAGTTTGCGGAATAACACTTGTTAACAAGAAAGATTTTAATCACATGAACAAAGTGAACAACAAGAAGTAATTTGATAACCAAAGCTTCAATATTATTATTGATGATAATAATACGGATACACTATGCTTGTATCAGGGTTACAAAGAAAACCTTGAAGCTTACACTCTCTAACTATGAAAATGACGAACCATGCATATAGCCAAACAAGTACACCAACTAGTATTGCATACCATACCTTTGAAAATAAGAAAACTCTATTATATTATTAGAGTTTTCCTTTACAAGTTATCCTCATTAAAGTTTGGAAACTAATCTAACTCTGTATCTTTATTTCTGCTAAGCATGGTCTGTAATCACTGTTCACTGCACGTGCAAGCCTGACAGATCCACTAGGCGTTGTTTCAACTGCTATCTGTGCTAGCAGTGGAAACCTTGTAAACTAGACTAGCGGTATTAACTTCAAATGACTTGACGGTGAAAACTTAGAGTAGCCCAGCAGTTGTAACGATTGCAACAGCGTAAACTTCAACTAACAGTGGAAATCAAGGCTAGCAGTATTAACAAAGAATACCAGCAGTATTAACCATACTTAGATTAATTTCCAATTTTGCATCAGTGGACATTCTGACCCAACAGTACTTACAGACACAATATATCATAACAATCGTGAGCACAACTCATTACTAGATTCAATAATGTGTCATTAACGACAAGTCATTGATATGATTTGTGTCTACATGTGCATTTGCTACTACTTACACAAGCAAAAAATTGGTACCATTTCACAAATTACAAGACTTTGTTGTATATATAAATTCTTAGGTTACATTCAACAAGAGGTAAAACTCATGTTCATTTGAATTATTTGATGATATGACATTACAACTATACATACATATATTGGTCCATTCTGTCTTAATGGTTGTACTATGAAACGTTATAGATTACAATGATTTGATCCCTACATAATCAATGAAAATTCGTTATTTGACGCCAACCTGTACCCAACTCCAATAATGTACTCCTCCAATCTCAAATTTATTGTCTTAATAAAACATACATAACTAAATCTATTAAATACTATTTTTTTTCTTATATTGAATATTGGGTTGACACAAATTTCTTATCCAAGAAAATAAAGTTTTCACGGGCGAATATTTACTCTTTCAATTTCTATTTCGATTCTATCATTAGTTCATAACTTTTCCGAATAGATGAATTGGTCTCTGGCCGGTTTCGCCATCCCGATCAATGAATTATTCGAATTCATTTTCACTAGAATCTTTACAATTGTCCACCTATGGACTTGAACCCTCAACCACTTGGTTGGAGGGTCACCTCAATACAGCTAGATCAAAGGCCCTTTTGATATTTTTACCCACTTTTTTATGAAATACATGTAAAGTAGAAGTAATATAGAAAGTATTTAATTATATCATCCTATTTTTGGAAATGAACAATTATTTTGAGACGTCAAAAAAGAAAACGTGCATTATAATTATGGGACGGAGAGGGTGTGTGCTAATATGTGCATTCCAGGATAATTAGTCGGTTATTATATAAACGTACTGTATACATTTCATTTTTGTTAGAAACATAGATAAGCATATCGTATATCAAAAAAGTAATGACCGACACAAAAAGAAATAAAGGAATATCTCCTTACAAATATTACTATCAAATAAAAGATGTGTAATTTAAACATTAGATGAGTTGTCCATCATTAAATTCCATATAAGTTATAAAAACACATTATTGATAGCACATATATTGCATGTATGACAAGTTGACAATAGACAGTATATATATATATGTCAATAAGATACTCTGCCCTTCCTCCTACCGCTATTATATTGTTAGAAGAAAAAACAGTCTAAGTAAAAATAAAATATAAAATAGAATAAGAAAATGTTACCCTTATCTTTCAATTTAAAACAAGTTTGATTTGACTTGAAAAATTTTAAATAATTGAGAGGTTAAAATGAAGTAAAATCATTTTTGATACTATTTTTCCTTTCTTGTAAAATTTTCTAAGATAAAAAATTAAATAAATACAAGGTCTCACTATAGCATTTTACATATAAAAATATATAAATAAATAAATAAATCTCCATTTTATTAATAACATCCACAATGCAATGGAGGTCTTACTATTTATATTATAAAATACAACAATGAATAATCTTTTTTGGTTTATTTATCACTTCTCACATGCTGTTATCGGTAACTAAAGTAGCATTTCATTCCAATTTAATTAACCATCTTTAATTGATGGAATGTTTTAAAGTAATTTTTCACTTTCAAATTCAACAAATAAGAAGACATTTAGTCGGAGAATTATGAAATTTTATTAAGCAGTATTGTAGTGTAATTAATGCATAGTGGACAATTAAAATAGGACGGAGTGACTAAACTTTTATAAAAGTTACTACTAAAGTCAATAAAAAGAATATAAGAAAGCAAGTTAGCAACCTCTAATTTAATTTGTCACATGCTACTCTTTATAGTCGGTCTGAAAACCCAATAACAACTTTGTTTTGATATACATCGATCAGAAGGCAAATATATATTGTTTTCGTCGTTTTTGTTAAAGACTAATTAACAAGACGTTTTTCTTTTATCTGTTTGAAGCTTCGTTTTTTTCTTTTACGTGTTGGTATTATCCCCACAGGCAACAAACACAAAGATTCAGAAAAAGGGCGTGTAAGTTTCAGTTGTGGACAGCGTTACAGTAACGTGTATGCATTTCATATACGCTGCAGGCAGGATATATATAATATGAATTTGTTCAAAAAAAAAAAAAAAGGATATAATATGCATGACACTTTCATCAACATGGAAGTAAATAATATTGTCTCATCTCTGATTTCTTTTTCTTTTATATCTATCTTATAAACCAGTTACTCCTTCCGTCTCAAAATAACTGCTCACTTCTAAAAATATCTTATCAACTTTACCATTTAACTTTCAATTTACTTTTTTCAAAACGGATACCTGGGAGTCTGAGCAAAAATAAAAGGTTAACGTGTCATCTTCACTACCGAACAATGTAATTTCTTAAACTCCATGAAAATTGATATCAAACATTTATTTTGGAAAGAACGGAGTATAATTTTATTCTAAGCCATGTAACAATGATCACGTATTCTTTAAAGAATGATGATTTGTAAATTTTAGAAATGTATCATTAATTATGCAACAAATTACACTTTAAAACATAATTGATATTTTGTATAACTAAAATGTGATGGTGTACGAAGGTTCACCCGCGAGATTCACCCGCGATGACTCCGGGCTACTCGCAAAGCGAGTAGTCGCCCTGGGATTAGTCAGCTCGCAAAGCGAGTTGGATACCCAGGTATACCCAAAAAAAAATAAAAAATAAAATAAAATAAAATAAAAAATGTGATGGTGTACGAATCACGATTAAATGACAATTCCCAAACATATTCATAAGCGTAACTAAAATAAGATGATAAATAAATATGGTAAAACTGATATGGTCTTTGGATCTAATATTTTTCAAATGAAATATATAAAAATTATTGATGAGATCTGAGAACAATTTCATCACTATATGTCCTTTTGACATGGCCTAAGTGGAAGTCTTTTGCCGAACATGCATACATGTCTTTTTTCCTGTAAATAGCCTCGATTCGTTCTTATAGTTTATCCTCCTGTATAATAATCAAACAGTTATAAGTACTTCATGAACGTAACAAATCAATTTTCTTTCGGATATGTTAGTATTTTCTCGTAAAGAATTTGGAGTTCGTTATAAAATTGTTTCTTCCCTTAACCTTGACTTTTATCTAACTTCTTTGCAACAATACTATTATATCCATTACCGTGTCTTTGTCCATGTTCTTGTTCTCATTTAAACACACCCCCCAAAGCTGTTGAGTGTGAGAAGATGTACCTATCAAGTTTGGCCCGACTCGATTACAACCCTAGATCTAATTAACAATATTAGTGAATTCGGATGGAAATCACTGGCTAGGCTAGTAGTACTTACAATATTTATAAACTTGTAATTAATAATCCACACTTAATATTGTTAGCCATATGTACCTTCGTATTTTCTAATTTTAGGTTTTAATACTTCATGTGCTTCGCATCAATGTCCTGCAATTATCGTAGATCAAGTTAAACATTAACAAGAGAAAATATTTCAATTAATTAATTGAGGATTGGAGTCTAACATCAATTTTGAATTATTATAATTTGGCTTCTCAAAAATTTAATAACTACATTAGGGTATGTTTAGTAGTGTAACATTTTCCACAATTTTCTATCTTATGTCAATTTTCTAGTGAATAGGTGTACTCTTTCATCACTAAAATAATGTCGAAAATTTAGAAAATGTGTTTAGATATTGAATTTTTCATTTTGAAAAACTAAAAAACATATTCAGATGTATTTGGCTCTACGCGATTACAACCCTAGGTCTAATTAACAATATTAGCAAATTCGGAGGGAAATCACTCTATAGGCTTAGTATAAACTTGTAATAATCCATATATATTGTTAGCGATATGTACCTTCGTATTTTATGATCTTAGGTTTTCCAACTTCATATCCTTCGCGTCAATGTCCTACATTCATCGTATATCAATTTAAACATTCACATGATGATACCTTACACATGATAATTCAAGGAATACAATAATAATAATTGTTATTGTTATTATAAATATTCAAGCAAAAGTACACTAAAAAAATCATCAAACTAAAAGATAATGAAAGATATATAACTAATAAAAATGCACCACGTGCCATAAAATCCATTCCCCATGTTTTTAAAAATCAAATATCTCACAAACGGTAAGTCGAAAAATTATAAAAATTACACCATAAAAATTAGCATTTTTTCCCTTCGATTTACCATCTCTCAAGGTATACTTTCGACGACTTTTTTTTTTGTTTTACAAATTGTAGAAAATTAGTAACACATGTGTTGTAATTTGGTTCGGTTCAATTCTTATTCGATAGTTATTTGGATGGATCGGATTTACATTTTGATAACCAAATCCAAATGGATTGGTGTATGTAAATGGATCGGATTTGATTCGATCCTCCAAACGAACACCCCCGCCTTTCGGCCTCCAATATATAACGTTCACATTCGTCAGTGTATACAACATACAAGGATCCATTGATTGAGGATCTCGAGATTAAAAATGATACATCGAGCTACATGCAAGTTCTATGGAGCTTGATGTACCCTGTAATAGTGGTGACACCCCAAATATAATGTTTGTCTCAATTGTTCCTATACATTGACGGAGCCAAGTAAACCGTTCCTTTTAACTGTTTGATCTGGGCCGTCCAATGTCTACAACTTTAAATCCTATCCACATAAACTACACTGACAGTTTTTACATTATTTGGAGGTTAAATTGAGGAGCAATATGGACGGTTACCTCAACCGTCATCCTACGCTCTACTCTAATCCACCGGCTATGTATTATCTACCTTTCAAACAATCATATTCGTATTCACGTATACGAATATTGGATTTTTGGGTCGCTTAAACAATTAGGTTACTTTTGTTGAATAGGGTTTGTAATTGCACAATCTAATGGAACATGAACGACATGGCTTCTTTAGAAGACTTCTTTTTCAAATTCAATTGAGAAGTTTACGTAATCTGCTAAAATTCGAGGTACCCATTATTGTGTAACACCTGGTCAAAAAGTCAACTTGCGCGACAAATTTAAACTTTTAATCTTCGTACTAAGTACGCGTTATTACCACGGAATTTAAAAATTATATATAATATATATATAATAAGATGGAGTACTCAGAAAAACGCATCCAAACTTCAATGTCAAAAATCTCGAAACTAATATTATATTTGTTAGAAGAAATATTATATAAATTGGGACAACGCAGAATCGAATATAAAAAGTAAATTTTAACAAAGTATTTTTATAAAATACTTCCACTAATAAACATTTGGAAGTAACATAAATAAATTTCAGAATTTAAAATATTATTTTGAACTACGAGCGAGTGCGAAAATACGGGTATTTTGTACTGCGGTTGGAGACCACAGTATACAAAAGTGGGAGCTGAGTTTAACAAAACCCAACCCCCACCATCTTTTCTTCCTTCATTTTTCTTCTTCTTCCTTTTTCTCCACCCCATTTTTCTCTCTAAAATATCACCACCAACCACCACCACCACCGCCGGCCGATCACCGCCGCCACCGTCACCAACATTTTCGGAATCACCTTCACGAGTGGAACAACATTAACAAAGGCAACATCATCGTTTTCTTTCTCGTTTGGCCTCGATTCGCAATTGTAAGAAATTCCTAAATTTTTAGATTTAATCATTTTAGTGTAATGTTTGGGTGTAATAATGTTTACACAACTTAGTTATAACCTAAACAACCAAGAAACACGATTTTATAGCTCAAAAACACGCTTGGATTGGGTTTTTGATCGGAAAAATGCGACAGTCGCTGCTGACTGTCTGGGTGTTCATCTTTGCGACACAACCATTGTGTCGCATATTGTGTCGCATAAACCATCCATGCAACACAACCCTTGTGTCACACTATTGTGTCGTATAAACCGTATTATGTCGTATCTTATGTCGTATCTTGTGTCGCATCTTATATCGCAAAACTCATGTGACACAACGCTTATGTCGCTGTTGACTCAGCACCTCGAATCCATGCGACACAACCCTTGTGTCGCAGAATTGTGTCGTACCATGCGACACAACCATTGTGTCGCATGTTGTGTCGCAGAAAACAGAAATTCGCCAAATCTTTCTAAGTGTCGGAAAACGTTTTCAAATGAAAATTCAAATACGATACGGCTTGTAATCCAAAGCAAATATACTTTATAAAGTATACGAAAACTCGAACCTAATAATAATATAAATTATTATTACGAACCGTCCATAACGAACCGCACTTACAAACGTACGAAATCTCTCGTGTTTAGGACATTAGGAGATTTTACTTGGCACGACTCGTTACGCTAAGACGCTAGCTCCTCAGGTGAGTTCATAGCCCCTCCTTTTTACTGTTTTCACTGATTTTGGGGGAGATACATACTCATGATTTACTTACTTTTCATTGGTAAATGAATTTACAACTGCTTTACAAATGTTTGCAAATGACATATTAGATTCCAACACCCTCGAGACAACTGTACATCATATGCAAGCTAAGTGTGCCTTAGCAAGACAACAACTAGAATTATACAAGGAACAACATTTAAACACTTCGTCACATCGACGATTCAGTATTACTAGATTTGGCTAGTTTACTCGTGAAACACAACCTAGAGACCACACTTACTAATCAAGTCACGATTTATAGAACCGACTGATAGTATCCATCATTTAAGTGCTGCAGGTACTTTTCGACAACTAAGTGACATAATGACACACTTAGGCATTATGTACTAATCCGAATAGCTAGGTGACATTTGTACGCATCTAGACATGACATGCTACGCCCATCATCTAGGTGGTGATTAGTCACACTTAGATGCATTGTGAACACTAAACTTTACTCATAGGTGTAGATTGTTAGATTACACCTTCAACATTACCGTAGGGAAATAAACGCACATAAATTGAGTGTAGTGTTTATCTGTAGATAGCTTACACTAATTTATGCATACATAAACTGTTAAGCACGTAGTGCTTCATTAAAGATTAAACAAGCATGTAATGCTTCATCTGATTACACAGTAGGCATGTTATGCTACTGCCGAGCCTGTAGGGCCATCACTGGGCGCGTTGCGCTACTTCCGGGCACGTTGTGCTACTTCCGGGTTCGTTGAACCACTACTTAGCATGTGGTGCTACTCCTGATTACAAGTACGTGATGATGTACACACGCTTACACTAACAAGCACGCGGTGCTTCGCTTATATATATATATGCCTACATGTACACACCCTATTTACACCATTAAGCACGTAGTGCTTCGTTAACGATAAACAAGCATGTAATGCTTCATCTGATCGCACAGTAGGCATGTTATGCTACTGCAGAGCCTGTAAGGCCATCATTGGGCGCGTTGCGCTACTTCCGGGCACGTTGTGCTACTTCCGGGTTCGCTGAACCACTACTTGGCACGTTGTGCTACTTCCGGGTTCGCTGAACCACTACTTGGCACGTAGTGCTACTACTGATTACCTATACATGTTGATGTATACATACTACTACTTTACTAAGCACGTGGTGCTTCATATCTATGCATACTTATTTCGTACATCAGGCACGGAGTGCCTCACTACATCGCTACATTTGACCTTAAGCACGTGGTGCTTCATTGTTACCCAGTTTGAGTACGTGGTGCTCTTAAACATAAAGTATGCACGTAGTGCTACTTTCATTACTTATATACTTGCAGGATAATCCGATGGATTATTGGGACTCGGGATACTTATTAACCAATCAACATATGTTGTGGTTCCTACATGGGTAGATGACCTAATTCTAGGAACCCGTACCTCTACGTAAAGACTCATAGCCGATGCATACTAAACTCCACTATCTAGTAAATCATGGTTAGGGTAACCTACACCCCGGTAAATAACTTTTGTAATGTCTTTGCAAACTCATTAAATCTAAACACACGGTGGATAACCGCTTTTTATAATACGGATGGTATTATCACACGATTTCATATTAATTACTCTGTGAACTCACCAGCTTTATAGCTGACCTGTTTTAGTATGTATTCTCAGGTGGCCCGCAGGATTAGGACCACTACAAGCTATGCTAGCTCGAGTCGCATGTTTTCAAACTTTGGGACAACTCTGCATTTACTTTTGTATTTCAATTTATGAAATTGAAAACCACTATTAACTTTGTAAACGTTTTATTTGGTAAATGTATAACTATTTTCAACGTCTCAATTAGAGTCGTTCATTATATATCTTTGTGCTTGTGATATTTGATTTAGTAACACCCGACCCGACTGCTTCCGCGACCCGAAATTTGAGGGTGTTACAGATTGGTATCAGAGCCTAAGGTTATAGTGAACTAGGTTGCATCTAGTGGGCCTAGACTATGACCGTTAGGCAGTATCCCTTGCTAGGTATGACCGGTTCAGGAATCACATCATACGAACTTAATTTAACATAGTCTGGCCAACTATGTACAATTAACGGAAGATGATGTGAAGTCTGAAAGGGGGGTCATATTGAAACGGGGATTACGATAGATGACTCTGATTGTTATTTGTTATTGCTAGACACCCTAGGCTATTATATGTACTGTAGGTATATATGAATAGGCCTTACGTGTATATTATTCCTACATATCTGTATACATGTAGGTACGATTACATCTGACATGATTCCGCTGTAGTACTGATATATACTTTCGAAGTGGCATATCGCCAGCTTCCCAACTTTTACGACTTGACCTCAATTTTTGACCAGGTTGGTCACGACTGATTAGTATTGCGAAGGATGATCGTAATGACTAAATCCACGAATTACCTTCAAACTTACTGACGGCCCGAGGGCTATACTTGTGTAACACTACGGCACGTGATGCCACGATTTCACGGTATGTTGATACCACTATTTGAGCACGTTAGTGCAGCTTCCATTGTATGTCAATACTACAAATCAGAGCATGTTGATGCTACACTCACAGTACATGGGTACTGCAATTACGGTGCCGCGGGCACTACATTATGGCACATAGTGCTGCATTTCATAGTACTTCGGTACTACAATCACAATACATTAGTATTTCAATTACTGTGCTGATAGCACTGCATTATAGCACTGGGTGCTACTTCAATTATACATGTAGACTTGTTATAGTTGCATGTACGACTTACATATATACATATACACTTACTTAACTGGGTACGAGGTGCCATACCTGACTTTTATTATGTACGTATACTTGCTACGTATAGAAATTCCATGACTTATACACATACAGCCTTGGAGGCTACGTTCAAGAAATATACGATCCCTACCTACCTATAGTACTTCGAGTACTGCATTACAGTGCGTGGCACTACTTTTACGGCATAGGGTGCTGCATTTACAATACGTAGTTTTACAAGTACGGTGTTTCGGACACTGTACTCATGGTGTGTTGACTTCGCATTTCAGTACAAATAGTACTGCAGTTATGGTACAGTTAGTACTACACTTATAGCACATAGTGCTACACACACGGTAGGTTAGTACTGCATTATGATCTGTAGGATCATCACCATAGCATAGCCTTGAACGACTATTGGGAATAATACTACTTAGTCATGATTATGACTGCCAATCAAAACTACTTAACTAAATCCCATCATTGGGAATGTGAACAAATAGACACAACGATTTGGATAACTAGATAGGAACAAAAATCGTCACTTCAAAAATCACGTAACGCGGGACGATGTCCACCACACACAAAACTGGAAACCTCGACTTAGATACAGATATAGGATCCTATCTCACTCTTATAAAATACTTGGAGAAATCAACACTACCACGACAACTTACACACGTTTGCCTTTTCTTAAAGGAACATGTCTTCAAGGCAACTGACTTTCGACGAAGCTGAACTCGCCCGATACATTGCTCAAGGAGTGACCGATGCGTTACTCTCACGAAACCTACGAACTGACGGCGATGCCGCACTGAACAACCCACTCCAAACGAGACCCTGCACTTATAAAGAATTTATGAGGTGCAAACCACTACACTTCTCTGGAACCGAAGGAGCTATTGGCTTAACTAGGTGGATTGAGAAAATGGAATCCATATTCTGTCTCTGCGAATGCCCTGACGACCGCAAGGTCAGACTCTCTACCTGCACTTTTGAAGAAGGTGCACTTACCTGGTGGAACACCCAAGTTCAGTCTATGAGCACCGAAGTTGCCTACAGGATGCCCTGGGAGGAACTGAAGCAAATGCTCAAGGAAGAGTACTGCCCTAACGAGGAAATACATCGACTCGAGGTTGAACTCTGGAACCTCACTGTGAAGGGGAATGACATCACCTCGTACACCACTCGATTCCAACAATTGGCACCCTTATGCCCAAACATAGTAAACTCAGAGTCCACGCGTATCAGAAAATACATTCTAGGTCTTCCTAAGCCCATCCGAGGGAACGTCATCTCATCCGCACCTACAACCATCCGAAAAGCCATACGTTTGGCTCATGAACTAATGGCGATGAAAGCCGACTCTGAGACACTCACTCGATCTCCTAATCCCCATAGCAAGAGGAAATGGGATGGAAATCCCAGCAATAGCCACGAGCTAACCTTAAGACCTGAACCCGTACCACTCAGTATAATCAAACCCGGAGAAAAGAAATACAAGGGAAACAAACCCTTCTGCCCCAAATGCGAAAGCCATCATACGAGGGCGTGTGGCACGCCATGCAATAGGTGCAAAAGCTATGGACACCCAACTAAGAACTGCAGAGTCCCTACTACTATCTCAAACCCGAACGGCCCGAAGGTCTGTTTCGAATGCGGAGACCCGGGACACCTCAAAAGAGACTGCCCGAGACTTTACAACAACGCCTAGCGGGATCTCTAAGGTGGGAAGGTTACGTCCTTTCTCAACAACTTAATCCTTTAACTCGTTAAACATCTAGGTGTCATCCCTCACACCATTTTGGAAAATTCAAACGCTTAGGGCAGAGTTAAGCTTAGAGATTGTTTTCAGCAGACTAGTTAAATTATTACCTGCGAGATATTTGGTCCTGATAGGGCTACTCACAAAACGGTCACTAGGTGACAACCATCTAGTCCTTAACGGACTACGACGTAAACGGTTACCTAACAACCACAAATTAATCATACCTCGAACAAACAATATAGTCAGAATGTAACTACAACGATAAATTACAACACAGTCATGGATTGACTGCCTCCAAACTCGATATAGACATTGTATGTCTACTACCTACGTGATACATTCCTCGTACGTGCATTGCTCCCCAGACCACGCGCGACCCTGACCTCACTTTAAATTTCGGGACGAAATTTTCTTAACAGGGGGAGAATGTAACACCTGGTCAAAAAGTCAACTTGCGCGACAAATTTAAACTTTTAATCTTCGTACTAAGTACGCGTTATTACCACGGAATTTAAAAATTATATATAATATATATATAATAAGATGGAGTACTCAGAAAAACGCATCCAAACTTCAATGTCAAAAATCTCGAAACTAATATTATATTTGTTAGAAGAAATATTATATAAATTGGGACAACGCATAATCGAATATAAAAAGTAAATTTTAACAAAGTATTTTTATAAAATACTTCCACTAATAAACATTTGGGAGTAACATAAATAAATTTCAGAATTTAAAATATTATTTTGAACTACGAGCGAGTGCGAAAATACGGGTATTTTGTACTGCGGTTGGAGACCACAGTATACAAAAGTGGGAGCTGAGTTTAACAAAACCCAACCCCCACCATCTTTTCTTCCTTCATTTTTCTTCTTCTTCCTTTTTCTCCACCCCATTTTTCTCTCTAAAATATCACCACCAACCACCACCACCACCGCCGGCCGATCACCGCCGCCACCGTCACCAACATTTTCGGAATCACCTTCACGAGTGGAACAACATTAACAAAGGCAACATCATCGTTTTCTTTCTCGTTTGGCCTCGATTCGCAATTGTAAGAAATTCCTAAATTTTTAGATTTAATCATTTTAGTGTAATGTTTGGGTGTAATAATGTTTACACAACTTAGTTATAACCTAAACAACCAAGAAACACGATTTTATAGCTCAAAAACACGCTTGGATTGGGTTTTTGATCGGAAAAATGCGACAGTCGCTGCTGACTGTCTGGGTGTTCATCTTTGCGACACAACCATTGTGTCGCATATTGTGTCGCATAAACCATCCATGCGACACAACCCTTGTGTCACACTATTGTGTCGTATAAACCGTATTATGTCGTATCTTATGTCGTATCTTGTGTCGCATCTTATATCGCAAAACTCATGCGACACAACGCTTATGTCGCTGTTGACTCAGCACCTCGAATCCATGCGACACAACCCTTGTGTCGCAGAATTGTGTCGTACCATGCGACACAACCATTGTGTCGCATGTTGTGTCGCAGAAAACATAAATTTGCCAAATCTTTCTAAGTGTCGGAAAACGTTTTCAAATGAAAATTCAAATACGATACGGCTTGTAATCCAAAGCAAATATACTTTATAAAGTATACGAAAACTCGAACCTAATAATAATATAAATTATTATTACGAACCGTCCATAACGAACCGCACTTACAAACGTACGAAATCTCTCGTGTTTAGGACATTAGGAGATTTTACTTGGCACGACTCGTTACGCTAAGACGCTAGCTCCTCAGGTGAGTTCATAGCCCCTCCTTTTTACTGTTTTCACTGATTTTGGGGGAGATACATACTCATGATTTACTTACTTTTCATTGGTAAATGAATTTACAACTGCTTTACAAATGTTTGCAAATGACATATCAGATTCCAACACCCTCGAGACAACTGTACATCATATGCAAGCTAAGTGTGCCTTAGCAAGACAACAACTAGAATTATACAAGGAACAACATTTAAACACTTCGTCACATCGACGATTCAGTATTACTAGATTTGGCTAGTTTACTCGTGAAACACAACCTAGAGACCACACTTACTAATCAAGTCACGATTTATAGAACCGACTGATAGTATCCATCATTTAAGTGCTGCAGGTACTTTTCGACAACTAAGTGACATAATGACACACTTAGGCATTATGTACTAATCCGAATAGCTAGGTGACATTTGTACGCATCTAGACATGACATGCTACGCCCATCATCTAGGTGGTGATTAGTCACACTTAGATGCATTGTGAACACTAAACTTTACTCATAGGTGTAGATTGTTAGATTACACCTTCAACATTACCGTAGGGAAATAAACGCACATAAATTGAGTGTAGTGTTTATCTGTAGATAGCTTACACTAATTTATGCATACATAAACTGTTAAGCACGTAGTGCTTCATTAACGATTAAACAAGCATGTAATGCTTCATCTGATTACACAGTAGGCATGTTATGCTACTGCCGAGCCTGTAGGGCCATCACTGGGCGCGTTGCGCTACTTCCGGGCACGTTGTGCTACTTCCGGGTTCGTTGAACCACTACTTAGCATGTGGTGCTACTCCTGATTACAAGTACGTGATGATGTACACACGCTTACACTAACAAGCACGCGGTGCTTCGCTTATATATATATGCCTACATGTACACACCCTATTTACACCATTAAGCATGTAGTGCTTCGTTAACGATAAACAAGCATGTAATGCTTCATCTGATCGCACAGTAGGCATGTTATGCTACTGCCGAGCCTGTAAGGCCATCATTGGGCGCGTTGCGCTACTTCCGGGCACGTTGTGCTACTTCCGGGTTCGCTGAACCACTACTTGAAACGTTGTGCTACTTCCGGGTTCGCTGAACCACTACTTGGCACGTAGTGCTACTACTGATTACCTATACATGTTGATGTATACATACTACTACTTTACTAAGCACGTGGTGCTTCATATCTATGCATACTTATTTCGTACATCAGGCACGGAGTGCCTCACTACATCGCTACATTTGACCTTAAGCACGTGGTGCTTCATTGTTACCCAGTTTGAGTACGTGGTGCTCTTAAACATAAAGTATGCACGTAGTGCTACTTTCATTACTTATATACTTGCAGGATAATCCGATGGATTATTGGGACTCGGGATACTTATTAACCAATCAACATATGTTGTGGTTCCTACATGGGTAGATGACCTAATTCTAGGAACCCGTACCTCTACGTAAAGACTCATAGCCGATGCATACTAAACTCCACTATCTAGTAAATCATGGTTAGGGTAACCTACACCCCGGTAAATAACTTTTGTAATGTCTTTGCAAACTCATTAAATCTAAACACACGGTGGATAACCGCTTTTTATAATACGGATGGTATTATCACACGATTTCATATTAATTACTCTGTGAACTCACCAGCTTTATAGCTGACCTGTTTTAGTATGTATTCTCAGGTGGCCCGCAGGATTAGGACCACTACAAGCTATGCTAGCTCGAGTCGCATGTTTTCAAACTTTGGGACAACTCTGCATTTACTTTTGTATTTCAATTTATGAAATTGAAAACCACTATTAACTTTGTAAACGTTTTATTTGGTAAATGTATAACTATTTTCAACGTCTCAATTAGAGTCGTTCATTATATATCTTTGTGCTTGTGATATTTGATTTAGTAACACCCGACCCGACTGCTTCCGCGACCCGAAATTTGAGGGTGTTACAATTGTTACCATTATTTGATTAATTGATTTATTTGCTACATATATGTTTGTATATATATATATATATATATATATATATATATATATATATATATATATATAGACACACTATACATTGATATAACGATTTGATTATACATGGATATTAGCTATTGGATGGATTACTTGAATGGACAAGAGGTAAATTTGTGGTGTAATTTGAGAGAATAGGAAAATCCGTTAGCATCTTACAAGCAATAATGTATTCAATAAACCGTATGGGCTGTTACTAATTGATGGCCCACTCAAATCGCTATATATGATTATTGAATGTTGTCCAAAGAGGCTTCTTTAATTGTTTCTCATCATGTGTAACTGAGAGTTGCAGATTTACAAGCTAGGAGTATGACCATTTTCCTTATATTAACATTCTAATACCTGGTAAGTAAGTAAACATATGTTATACAACAAAGCTCGCAATGACGTCTACACATGCTATGGATCTTATCTTATTGTGTAATTAGAGTTATCGTTTTTTTAGAAAGCGATTAGCTATTATTGATTAATCAGCAGATGCGATTAGTAATTAGTAGTTATCGATGGTAAGCTTACAAATGTGATTCTTGGTTCACTAATTCAGTAATTTGATGTCAAGTTTAATAACATTTATATCTTTTTGGGTGGAATTGTGTGGCTTATCTTTGGTTCAATGAATGCAGTCATGCAGCTTCGAGGTTTCAGTGGTTCCTCCGTGTGTGATGACTGCTGCTATAATGTGCTATATTAGTAAGGAAACTGTTCATTAGGTTTGCTATTTTACATTTACCTTATTATTACCCTTATTTGTTTCTTGTAATCTTGGTCTTACAGAGTTCACTTTGCAAGCATTTGTTATATAATGTTGTGATATGGTTTGATTTTTCAGGTTGTTTTTGGCTTGTGGTTGATTTTCAATATTGGCAGTACTTTCAAATGTCATACATTGATTTAGATTGGTGAGCCATTTTTCTGTGCTATTAAACTCTTTTGGGTCGTTTGAGATAAAACACAATCCAATTTGACCTGGGCATAAGTAAATGGGTCAAAATTGTCCCCTCTATCTATTCAATATCTCAATCCCAATCGTGTATGTTTCTCTATTCCTTTATTCTGCTGATGTAGGTCTCCTGTCATGCCAGGTGGCACAATACCACGATTTAGTTTGCAAGATGGCACAAAAATTAACCATTTCAGTCTCTACCTGTTTTCACCTGTGTTAAACCTGTTACAAAAGCTCTTCTTCATATCAATAATGCTTCTCATTTTTCATATGAGCATCAACAAATCAACGTGCTACTTTTGTTTTAAGGGCATGGGACTGGAAATACAAAATGGGGTAGAAACGGGTCAAATTAGGGTTAACCTAGGCTAGGCCCTAGGTATGGGTCAGAAGGGTGAAGGCAGCTTTATATATGACTCGAACTCTCGAAGAGAACCTAGAAAGCAATTATCAACGAGTTTAAGTCATCAGTGTTACAAGCAAGTGTTAACATGCACCTATCATGTGTTTAGCATGTAAGTCTATTGATCTTTTTATTAGATAGATAGTATTGATGTTTTTTTAAACCAATAAACATGTTTATTGATCTTCTTATTTGATGGATAGTATTGATGTTTTTTTAAACCAATAAACATGTTTCTTTTGACAGACTAAAGGTGAAGCTAAAAGTGGATACTTGAAAGATTTGTACAGAGGCACAATACTATGTGAATCATTTCTGATGTATTGGTGTTTGGATGATGTGATCATGTTCACGAGACATTACCTAAAACAAGGATAAGCTGCTCATGTTCTGTTGATATGTTGCTCATAATGAACACAACAGAGGTATTCATATATAATCTTTCAATGAAACATAAATTGAATGAAATGTTTACTATGCCTTTTGTTTAGATTTTAAAGCTGGTGATAAGTGTAACATCCTCGAAATGGACCTAGTTGTTTATATATTATTTCTTGATTTAAATGTGTTTGGAAATAATATTGTTTGAAATAGTTGAAATAATTGGAATAGGAGTCGAATATTCCAACGTGATAAGTGAATTATTAATTGTTGTAAATTAATATAGTTGACGGTACATTAAAATGTTTGGACTCGCAAATGGTTTTCGGGTTCCAGACAATAGATTGAGATGGGGTATTAAATTATACCCGTATATTGAAGGCGGTTGGATGAGCCGACTTATATATATCCTTTCCTATTTAGGAAAGTTATTCATTTTATTCTGAAACTCACAGAAACTCTCTGAAAACCTCCAAATCAAACTAGAAATCAAATCAGGAAGTCGTGATTCTCGTGAAACTTCATCATGATCAGATTATCATCATTATGCTCTTCAATCAGTAAGTATTCTTGTGTATTTAAGAATTTGATTTTGATTGAATTTGGGTAAATTGATGATTTGAGAGATTTGGATGTTAGAAACAGGTTATAAGTGTTACATATTGATTATGTGATGATATTTGAGGTTTATAACCGTTTAAAAATGAGTTTTTGGTGTTTTGGGGATTAAACCCGCGAGTTAGGGTTTCTGCTGTTCGTGCTGGGCTGGGACGAGGCCAGAAGCCGGCGGCTTCTTTGGCCAAGCCGGCGGCTTGTTCTTGTTAGCCGAAGCCGGCGGCTTGTGATGTTTTGTAGGAAACCGGCGGGTATAAACCCGACCCGGCGGTTGGTATAAGCTTTAAAACGGGTTTTAGTTCTGTTACCACATTTGGTAAATTACCCGACGGTTGTTGAAGTGAAGCCGACGGGTGAGGTTAGGAAGTCGGCGGCTTCTAGGAGGAAGCCGGCGGCTTGAAGGGCAGGTACAACATTTCTTGTTTGTTTGTAAATAAGTAATATGATTGCTAATTGATATATGTTAATAGATGATAATGATTATATTATAAATCATTAGTGGATAGTTAGGAACTAGTAATCTTGATGTAGATTATGTTAAGTTCCTAATGTTAAAGATTGATATAAGTTCAGTATTTATGATTTGATTACTAACTTATATTTGATTGGTTGATTCTCAGATGTGGAGAAGGCTCAGTGATATTAGACTACTGAGTGGAGGTCTGAGGTAGTCGGTGAGTGGATCTGTAACCTCAGTGTGATTTAGTTGTAATGATTTGATTTACAACAAGTAATTATAGTCTTACTTTGATAGAATGTAATTGTTGAGATATCTTGCCATGATAGTTTGACTAGTTGCTTACTTGGCTGTTTGAGCTAGTATGTAAGATTCTGAGGTCAACTTGACTTGACAGTTGGACTTGGTTGTTATTGTAGACGACAGGAGATCTTGAAACTTGAAATGTTGGTTTGGAGATCTAGGTCGTGTGTGATTAACAACTGGTTACCGGTAATTCTGTATAGACCAATACAGATGATTGATAAGAGTTCCTTGATTACCAAACCGGTATTAGGGTATCTCAGGAGCCACCGGTCCTCATGACGATTTATAATGTTTGATTGGTGTAGCTTGACATTGATTGGATGTCGAGTGAATGATTGATTTTCTGTTTATTGTTATTTGATGTAAACAGATTGTTATGCTAGGTTGTACTGTTGCTTATAGTTTCATTCACTTAGCTTTATGCTAACCCCACCACAGTTCTTCCTGCAGGTTAAAATAGAGGGGACATATTGGGCAGGGCAGGAAGTGTTTGGAATTGATGGAATGTTTGAAAGGCTGTTACTCTGATGTTATTTTGATAACTATAGAAATGTTTTGAATTATATAACACCGAGTTTGTTGAAATGTCATGTATTAAATTTGAAAAAGTTTATTGACATTTTGAGTACATTGATAGTATGTTTTAAATATACGCTTCCGAGTCGCAAATATTATATTAAATGTTTATAATTAACGAGGGGTGTTATAAGTTGGTATCAGAGCAATAGTTTGGGTGAATTGGACTTGATAGAATGTTCAATCCTAAACTTTGATGAGTTGAGTCAAACATTCCAGTGGGTGTGGGTTTAGTTGATTAGTGAATGTGTGAGAAAGTGATTAGTTGAATATGTACTAACCCTTAACAAGTTGTGAAGTTGTTGTTTGATTGCAGAGACGGAGGAACATGAGTATCTGATTGGTATATTTCATGTTTCCTCAATACTCGTTGGCTTAAGATTGCCAGGTAATCTTCGATAAGCCTATGTTAATTTAAATTAACTTGAATTGTTTACTCTGTTATGTTGAGTAAGCTTTGTTGTGAAGTTAATTTAGTCAGACTGATATGATTCCCCAGTTTTGAGTCAACTAATGATTGTTATAGGTTGACATGAGGATAGAGGTATTGAATAGGATACTCATTGTGGTGGTTATTTCTGATTGAATTGAAAATGCATAAATGTGATTAAATGAGTAGATAAAGAGTTGATTAAGGTTTAACATGATTGATGTTGGAACCTAAGGAGTGTCTTTATTGGTGAGACAAAATAATTGATAGTATTATATTAGTAGATTGATCACAAGGTGTGATTTGAATCCTGTTTTGTTGAGACATAGATTGTGACAACAGATCTAGCTTGAAATAGGACTAGTGTAATTATTATTATGTTTGTATATTGGTTTAGATTTGTAAATAAATATTTGTTTTGTTAGTAATATTCGTTAAACATATTATTGTGCTAAGTTAAACGAATGTTAAATACGAAATAAAGAAATAGACGTTTGATGCGAGGCGAGTCGAGATCTCAGGTCGCAGCGAGTCGAGCTGTGAGGTGAGACCTGAACTCGTGAGGTATCAGACTGGCGAGCCGAGCTTTATACTGGGCTTGGGCTGCGAGTTGGACCGAACTCGCCGGCCCATGCGAGCCGAGCCGGACAGAACTATTTAAACGATTTTCCTTATGAAATCGTAAACACTTTTTGCATATTCTGAATCTGCGAATTCGAATAACCCAGAGAAAACAAACCTAACGGCTAGGCTTTGACGTATTATCGTTTAAAGCTAAGTATTAGTATACGCAATACGAACATATTCGTTGTTAGTAAGATAACACCGTATTGAGGGATTCCGCACCTTAATACTACAGATAACGAAGTTATCGATCCTAAAACTAGGGGACTTACATCTGGTATCAGAGCTTTCGGGCTAAATACGAGTGTGTTCATAAGTTTTAGTGATATTGCATTTTTGATTCGGGTCGTTTTTACGTGCATACTTGCAATACTAACGATCAAAATCATTCTCTGGAAGTTTTAGGGTTAGTTTACAGTCGAAATTCTCTGTTTCGTTCGTAAAAATACCTTAAATTTTCGTTTTTTCGGGTTTAACAGCCGTTTCGCGAGTCGAGATTAGGGTTCCAGCGTCGCCTGCGAACCGAGTTGAACTAGCGAGTCGAACTGAGGCTTGCGAGTCGAACCGAGATCCCTCGCGAATCGACATCACTTGCGAATCGACATCTTTTAGCAATCCGAACTTAGGCTTGCGAATCGACGAATTCTGCGAGTCGAGCTAAGATTGCGAGTTGAGCTGAGTCTTGCGAGTTGAGTTTTCTGAATTCGCTGAAACAGTTTAATTTTACATTTTTAAGATGTCTGACTTAAGTAGAATGATCGAAATGGACCACGAGGTGGGAAAGTCAAATGTTCCACCTAAGTTGTTAAGAATCGAGGATTACTACAATTGGAAGGACAGATTCGAATCTTACTGTAGATTCCATGACCTGTCTACCTGGATGTGTATCAAGAGTGGATACACCCCACCTACTCAAACTGTTCAAAATGCTACTGTAGTTCTTACCTATGCGAACATGAGTGATCAAGAGAAGGAAGCTTACAGAAATGAGAATAAATCACATTCATGCATAAAGATGTGTCTTCCTAAAGAGATTGCTCATCAACTCAAGTCTTTTCATACTGCTAGAACGCTCTGGGAAGCTCTAGAGAAAAGAGGTGAGGGAAGTCCACAGGTGAGAGCTGGCAAGAGGAGTCTTCTTAAAAAGCAGTTTACTATGTTTAAAGCTTTAAAAGGAGAAGATCTTGATGCATATGTCACACGATTCTACCATCTGCTAAGTGAATTAGAATACCATGAAATTGTTGAAGAAGAAGTATCCAAAACCGACAAGTTTCTTGAGGGTTTGCCTTCTAAATGGGAAATGTATGGCGTTATGATTAAGGATAACGAAACTAGGTATTCTACTATGACCTTAGAGCAAGTCATTGACAAGCTGAAAGGTTATGATTTCTCCGAGAAGTCAAGAGATAGTGATTCTGATCAGGTTCAGAACCCTGGGTTGTATCATGGAAAGTCAAGTCTTTCGACTGCGTCATCTAGTTCGACCACTGCACTGTTAGTTGGTGATACTAATGAAAATGGAGAACTGATTTCTGAAGATCTGTGCTTTATTTCTTCCTCTGGTGATGAGACAAAGGGAAAGAATTCTGAGAAGTCACCTCAAGAGCATCAGAAGATGCCGATGAGTGTGAAATCTGCTGAACAGCAATTGTCTGTTCTTGCTTCCTTTGTGGCATCATATGAAAACTATATAGAGGGAAAGATCAATGATCCTATTCTGTTTGATGAGGATTATGAGCAGATAGATTCTGATTATCTTGAGGAATTGGAGCTTCAAGATCAACTTGCGTTGATTTCTAGAAAGGTGAAGAATTTCCTCAAGAGAACTGGTAGAAAGGTGTTGGGCAATAGATCAGGGTTTGATAAAACCAAGGTCAGATGCTTTAACTGTCAGGGTATTGGTCATTTTGCTAGAGAATGCCAAAGACCTAAAGTAGAAGCACAAGGAAAACAAGGTTCGGGAAGCACTCTTGCTTCCAAAGCCTTAGTGGTGAAGCAGTTGGATGGCTCTTATGATTGGCAAGCTCAATCTGAGGAAGCCTTGATGGCCGAGATTGAAGAGACAACTGCTGGATCAGTTTCCTATATGCCTACTGATATGGAACAGAGAGTAGAGGTGCCTGAGTCTGAAGTGAAGGCAAGTGATGATGACGTGCTATATATGGATTCAGCTCCAGATATGAGTCCTGATGAATTAGTGGCACGTATGGCTGAATTACAAACTGACAAGAAGAAGGTATGTTTAGATATTCTTAATCTTGCTGATGTTTGTTACTTAGTTACTGATTTACAATCTCAGAATAGTGTCTTAACTGTGTCAAATAGCAATTTGTCATCTCAATTAAATATGGATAAGGAATCCTATAAGACTGTTAGATCTGAACTTGATCAAGCTATTATGGATATTCGCAGATTAAGTGATGATAAACATGTCTTAAAAGATAAAATTAAGTCTGATGCTTCGGATAGAACAAAACTTAGAGATACCATAAGTGAAAAATTTGTTATCATAGATGGTCTCTATATGAATATTAAAGACTTAAATGAGACGATTGCTAGTAAGGATCAGGAAATAGTGAACCTTAACTTAAGGTTAATTGAGCAAAACCGTAAACTTGAGAACTATAGGACATCTCAAATGGATAAAATGTTAGATGCTCAACGTAGTGTAAAGGACAAGACTGGGTTAGGTTACAATGATGTATCCCCGCCTTTTAATGCCAATTACACTCCTATTCCTGAAGATTCTGAGATGACTGAAGTTAGTCCTGAGATTTCAGTAGCTGATAAACCTGAACAGTCAGAGGCACAGAAAGATGTTATTAAGAACGTATCATTAGATAATAGCAAGGCTTCTCAGTTCACCAAAATACAATTTGTATCGGGTGGAGTGATTAACGATGCTAAGACTGATGATAAAGTTAATAAGGAACAGCTTAAACCTTTAGTGCCTAAGACTCCGGATGATAAAGCAAAAGTGAGTAAATCGCGCAAGCAGATGTCATGTTTCAAGTGTCATCAAAAGGGACACGTGGCTTCGTGTTGTCCTAACAAAAATCCTGAAACACCACATAAGCTTGTGATGGATGAAAAGACACAGACCGACTCTAGTATGACTGTAGACGGGTTAGATGCCAAACCTAAGTTAGGTAATAAACCTGTTAACATTCTTAAAAGAGATGGTAAGCATAGTGTCTCCCCTCCTAAACCTAAACGGCCATATACTCAAGGTGATAATTCTGTCCATAAGTCTAGGGATGTGACACCGTCGAGGTTTAGAACTACAAGTAGAGGCCATAGTCATTATGAGAGTGGTACTACTTCACGATCACATGAGTTTAATTATAATTATTATAATAGAGCTCATAATTATGTGCCTAAGAGGTTCTCCTCAAATTCACCTCTTAAGGCTGATCGTCCACAAACTCAAGCTACTTCGAAAGTGACCAAAGCTCCTGATGGGAAGGATGGTTATTTTAAAGAGCTTAAGTTTGTTGATGATAAGGGACAAACCAAGACCGTAATGGCTTGGGTCCCTCTTGATAACTGATCGTATCTTGTGTTATGTGTAGGAGCATGCTGTGAATAAGGACAGCTGGTGGTATGTAGACAGTGGATGCTCAAGACACATGACTGGAGAAAGAAGTCTACTGAAGGACTTCAAGGAGAGTCTCAAGCAAAAGGTAAATTTTGCAGGAGATAAAGGAGGAGTAATTTCGGGAAAAGGAAAAGTTTCAAATGGAACTTTGACTCTTGAGGATGTGAACTATGTTGAAGAACTTACTCACAACCTAGTGAGTGTTTCCCAAGTCTGTGATAAAGGTCACCCAGTTTATTTTAATGAAAAGGAGGCCTTAGTCCTGAAGCCAGGTTTCACAATTCCTGATAAATGGATATTGATGAGGGCGCCAAGGAAGAAGGACATCTATGCTATCAACATGGGTGTTCCTAACTCTTCAATGGTGTCTACATGTTTATTATCCAAGGCTTCGGAAACAGACGCATTGTTATGGCATAGGAGAATGGCACATCTGAACTGGAGAAAGATGAATTATATAACCAAAAATGGTTTGGTTCTAGGTGTACCACAAAAACGTTTCGAGTCTGAGGATAAGTGTGTTCCTTGCATGAAAGGAAAGCAGCACAAGAAACCACACAGACCTAAGACTGAAAACTCTATCTCCTCGCCATTTGAATTGCTACATATGGACCTCTTCGGCCCTATAAGCAAAAGAAGTCTAGGTGGCAAATGGTATTGTTTGGTTGTCACAGATGATTATTCTAGATTTTCTTGGGTATTCTTTTTGGGATCAAAGGATGAGACTCCTGGAATTCTAATTGAGTTCTTTGATCTAGTAGAGAATGTCTATAAAAGGAGAGTTAAGCGTATTCGTAGTGACAATGGAACAGAATTTAAGAATTCAACGTTGAATATCTATTGCTTAAGCAAAGGGATATTACATCAATTCAGTGCACCTTATGAACCTCAACAGAATGGTGTTGCTGAAAGGAAAAATAGAACGTTGATTGAAGCTGCTAGAACAATGCTTGCTGATTCAAAGCTTCCGGTCATCTTTTGGGCAGAAGCAGTGAATACAGCATGTTATGTTCTTAATAGAGTTCTTACGGTTAAGAGACATAACAAGACTTGTTATGAGCTTTTGAACAATAAGAAACCTAACTTAAAAGGGTTTGAACCCTTTGGAGTTTCATGCACCATATTAAAGACTGGACATCAAGCTAAATTTGGTGAGAAGGTTGACGAAGGATTTTTCCTAGGTTATATGCCCAATTCGCCAAACAAGAGAGTCTTTAATAAAGTCACAGGATGTTTGGAGGTAGTTTATAATATTGAGGTTACGAGCTACTCACCTGATGTTCATAAGGGCTTAGATTGGCAATTTGACTATTCTGATCTTTTTGCATCATTTAAAGTTCCTATTAGTGACTATGTCAGTGATTCAGAGATAGCTGAACATTTATTGTTTGAAGATGAGAATATTGGTCCCGCTTCAACATCAAGTGTTAAGCAGTCTGGAATTAAGACTAATGTTGACTTAGATAAAGCTTCCACAAGTGAGTCACAACAACCTTCAGAGGATAAGTCTCAAGAAACAGTAGATCCTGATGAACTCTCTACAAAGTTTGATGAGATACTTACTCCTTTGAAACATTTAAGAATATCTTCAGCACGTACGGAAGATGTACCTGAATTGGAAGAGATTGGTACTAATTTAGAAGATGATATACCGGTTGAACCAGTTACTACAACTAGAACGAGTAAGAATCATCCCGTTGAAAACATCATCGGTGATATTAATACTCCGGTTCAAACCAGGCATCAATCCAGAACTAGTACGTCTGAGAATTCTGAATACCAAAGCTTGTATACTGCAATGAAAGAGACAGGGATTCCTAATCAATGTCTATATTCATGCTTTATCTCACAAGTCGAGCCTAAAAATGTTCAAATGGCTTTAAAAGAAAGCTCGTGGGTAGAAGCAATGCAAGAAGAACTATCTCAGTTCTCTAAATTACAAGTATGGGAGTTGGTTGACCTACCGAAGGGAGAATATCCAATTGGTACTAGATGGGTATTTAAGTGCAAGAGAGATGATAAGGGAATCGTTACTCGCAATAAAGCTCGTCTAGTGGTTCAAGGTTTTAATCAACAAGAAGGTATTGACTACAATGAAGTGTTTGCACCAGTTGCTAGGCTAGAAGCAATTAGAGTGTTCTTAGCATTCGCATCTTATTTTGGTATAAAAGTTTATCAGTTGGATGTTAAGAGTGCCTTTTTGTATGGCAAAGTGGAAGAATTGGTGTATGTTTCACAACCGCCAGGGTTTGCTGATCCTGAGTATCCAGATAGAGTATATCGATTGAATAAGGCTCTATATGGATTACATCAAGCACCTAGGGCATGGTATGGAACACTATCAACGTATCTACTTGAGAATGGATTTACAAGAGGATCGATTGATAGTACACTGTTTGTGAAATGGAAAAAGAAAGATTTTCTTCTCGTGCAAGTTTATGTTGATGACATTATCTTTGGATCATCTGATGAAAAGATGTGTCAAGAATTTGAGAAAGTCATGAGAAAAAGGTTTGAAATGTCTGCAATGGGAGAGTTGAACTTCTTCTTAGGATTACAAGTTGATCAAAAGAAGGATGGATTCTTTATTCATCAATCTAAATATACATATGAGCTATTAGAACGCTTTAAGATGGATGAAAGCAAGGTCTACAATACTCCAATTCCAGTCAATCATGGACTAGGTCCAGATACATCGAGTGATAGCGATGTGGATCCAACTCTTTATAGAGCCATGATCGGATCACTAATGTATCTTACAGCCTCTAGGCCTGACATAATGTTTGCTGTTTGTTTATGCACAAGATATCAGGCTAATCCGAAAGAGTCACACATGCAAGCTGTTAAACGAATCTTTCGTTACCTCAAAGGGAAACCTAAGCTGGGTCTTTGGTATCCGATTGATGGAGACTTAGATCTCGTAGCTTATACTGATTCGGATTATGGAGGATGCAATCAAAATAGGAAATCTACGACCGGAGGATGTCAATTCCTAGGAGGTAGATTAGTATCCTGGCAGTGCAAGAAGCAAACCTCGGTAGCCATTTCTACATGTGAAGCTGAGTATGTTGCAGCTGGCAGCTGTTGCTCGCAAGTACTTTGGATTCAACAGCAACTGCGGGATTACGGGTTAAATATAACCAATACTCCTATGATGATTGATAACGAATCTACTATGTCGATCACCAATAATCCGGTGAAGCACAGTAAAACTAAGCATATTGATATTCGACATCATTTTATTAGAGATTGTGCTGAGAAGAAATTGATAAAGTTAGTTAAGGTTCCATCATTGGATAACTTAGCAGACTTATACACAAAGGCGTTCGACAGAGCAAGATTTGAGACGTTGGTTCAACTAAACGGAATGAGAAATCCAGAGTGATTAGTCTTCCAAGGGTATTTTTGTAATAGTTAGTATTCATGTGTTCTTAAAAAAAAAAAAAAAAAAAAAAAAAAAAAAAAAAAGGCGTATGGCATTCATTTGCTTGTTACCTAAGGGGAATCGCCTTCATTTGAGTTTTTATTTGCAAAAACTAAGGGATATGATAGTACATTAGGAGAATAAGCTTTACAATAATAAGCTTAAGTCCTAAGTATGATATGGTAGTAGGTTCAAATAAAGTTGCTTTAGAACTACAGCGGTTCTATCAGGTATGTGTTTATATTTATTTGATTATACACCTATATCCACAAGTTATAATTTGTCTATTTTTATTAAATCTTTAGATGGCTTCATCATATGATGTACTGGTAGGCAAATTATATGAAATTTTCTAAGCCTTAAGAAGTTAATTAACTACTTGTTTATTATTTTGTGTTACTATTCTATGATGTATGACATTAAGTCTTAATTGTTGAATGATGGTATTGCCTTACACTGTTATCATACATATTAATTTGAATTGACAAATAGTAGCAATATGGGTATTAACTTAATTACTGGTAACTCTGTTGTACTAAGTACAGAACTGAAACCTTTAATTAAATTAATATTCTCAAATATATTTTGAATTATGCTATAAGGGATCTTCTGTTGTACTACGTACAGACTTAGATAACATAGCATATTTAAAGTATGTTTGATATTTGTCTAACCTTAAAAATTCAAGTGTATGTTATATGTTTCGAAAAGATACATCATTTAGTAACCGCTACCTTGAAAATTTAATGATACAGTGTTATGTGTTTTACTTGAATTCTTCAGTATATCATATAATAGGAAGCACTTGATAATACTCATTCTAATAATAAAGAGTTTGCTTAGAAAATTGAGTCTAATTTGTTTATGTGGATCATAATACCGGTAATCGTCTTGAATTATCTATAATTAAAATATTCACTTTATGTGAGTAATGCATTTATTAATTATGCTATGTGGATAAAGGTACCTAAGATATAGTTTTATAAATATAAATGCATAAATGATAAATTTAGTTGTAATTTTATAGTAATTTATTTAAATTTCATGCGGTATGTATACTACCAATCTACTTAGACTTTTTAATAAATACTTAATTGCTTATTCTTTCTAATATGATCCCTAAGCAGATAAAATCTTATTTAGTATGTATATTTACTTTGTTTAAAGTATTTAATAAAATGGTACTTGATACCAATGTTTATATAGTCGTATTTTTATCTTATTTTTATATGTTTTTAATTTTTGTGTTAATTATGTTTACCTTTCGGAATTAAATTATATTGAATGTTTTTGAGTTGAACAAAACGTGACAAATACAAGTGAAAATTAATTATAATTTAGACTTGTAAAATATCGGGTTTTCATTTATACTTAGAATTAAATTCGCGTTTTTAATTGTTTCTGCGAGTTGGCATCAACTTGCGAGTCCACTTAAATCTCGCGAATCGGATAAAAGTATAAAGGGGGTCAAACGAGTCAAGCTCACCCACCGAACCCACAAATCTTCGCGAGTTCAGTAGAGCTTGCGAGTCCGTCAAAAAGGCGAAACGAGGCGATTTATTGTTTTCGTTTGATTTCGATTTTACAAGTACGGGAACAAGTTTTTGAATCCGTAGATTATATTCAAGACTTCTTTGCGAACATTTTGAGGTATAAACCAACGGATTTCACCGTTTAAATCACTCGAAATCGAAGCTTTAATAAACTTAGGGTTTCGGTTTATAATTCGAATGATTCATGTATATTAAATGACTATTAGAACACGAATCCTTGTGGTTTATGTTAAATGGATGTTAATAAACGTAAATCAATCGATAGATCATGTTAAAATCAACAGATGAATCGAGTTTAATTGAAAATTCGTGCGGCAGTTCATCGAACGAGTTGACTTTGTGCATCAACTCGCAGTGAGTTGACTAGCGAGTTCATGAGATTAGCGAGTTGATCAATGTAGCGAGTTGATAAGCAAAACGAGTTGAACTCAACTCGTTAGGCCAGTTTATGCGAGTCCAGTACTTAGAAAAATCTTATTTTTAAGTAGTGATATAAATGTTAAGACTGTTTAAGTAATAACTTTTATATAATTAATTTAAATTAGACTTAAGACTTTTAGTTATAAGTTAAATTTTTATATACGACTTGAGACTATTCTTGTAACAAGTTATATATAATTTCAAATTTAAACTAAGATGTTTGATGAATATATATTCATAATACGTAATAGTTTAAATATTTTTAATCGTGCATTAAAGTATATCTGTTGTTTGTGTTTACTTTACAGATATGGCTAGAGCATTTGATAAAGGTCACAACGTTTTGGTTGATCTGAACCTTGAGGCCAAGCGGGCTGACAGGGTTGCTGATATATTACGTTTTCTAGCACGGTCACGGATTCGATACGCCATTACGGCCAATCCTCCTATTTCTCAGGCTATACTTAATGATTTTTGGACAGATATAGTATATGACGAATCTGTCAACCCGCCAGAGATTAGAGCTACAGTTAGTGGTCAGCCTGTTACATTTTCAGCTGGAAATCTCTGAGAGATTTTGCAGCTTGGTACAGTAGAACAGGAGAATGGGGATACTGAGTATCCTATGGATTTTATTGAGGGCGCGATAGGGCGTATGGGATATACAGGAGACAGACGCGGACGTCAGTTTCAGAAGCCTCTGGTCATTGGTCAGTGGAGGTTTCTTTGGCATGTGATGAATATAGTCTTCGCAGCAAAGAAAGGTGGCTTTGATGAGTTGAGCCCTGCTATTCTATCAGCTGCACTGTCACTAGTTTATAATAAACCATACAGTTTTTGTGATTATATTTTTGGTGAGATTGCAAAACAGATATCGGGGTCTGTTAGATCAAGATTTTTGGTTTACCCGCGATTTTGCATGCTGATTATCCGTGCACGTCTACCGGATTTGGCTATACCTGAACCACATCTAGTGGTTAATACGATTGACCATCGTGGGTATAATGCCATGTTCATGCAGACAGTCAGGAAGGAAGGAGTGGTGAAACCGGAAGTTAGACCACTTTTTGGATATGTTGTTGATCCAAACTACGTTGCACCGCCAAATCATGGGTGGTTAGATGTAGCTCCTGCTGCTGCTGTTGCTCCTGCTGAGGCTGATGTTGTACCTGAACCTGTAGCTGAGGAAGCTCAACTTGAAGATCCACAAGGGCTCCTTGAGGATGTTCTTATTCAGGCTGGTCAGGTGGATCAGCAAGTGAATCCAGAGGTTGCTGCACAGGTTGTGCAAGAGGTTTTGGAGCAGAATGATGATGCGACAAATCCTTTGCTTCAAGACATTGAGAGTTATTTAGCACCACCTGAGGTAATCTTTTATTTATGTAATAATATAGATGCTTAATTGATAGATTGTTTTATTAATCATAGATGCATAATATTATTATATAATGATTCTGATATTAGATATTTAGTAAATTGGATATTATTTCTGATTTTAAAATATAAATATCATTACACAAACAGGATGCTGAAGCTGAGGCTGCAAATCCCGAAGTTATATTACTAGAGGATGAGCAGATACAGCTTGATAGATCAGTTGAAGTACCGACTGAGGTATTATATCTGATTAATCTTAAATATATAGAACTTGTATGATAGAGCTTACGCTAATCATAAATGTTGAATATATTTAAACTTTAGGAGACTGTTAGATCATCTAGAGGTCGTGATGGTGAGACGGCTTCAGATGAAGTTTCTGACAATGCACCTTCTCCTCCTCCATCTGCTTCTGAAAGGAAGAGAAAAGGTAAGAGTATTTTGGAGGAATGTACTGAGGAAGTTGAGATTCCTTTGATGAAGCGTCCGAGAACGCTTACTATTCGAGAAGGTTAGTATTGATTATAAAAGTTAAATAATCTTAACTTGTTGTTTATCAGGAGTTGAACTGAGACAGTTAATTCTGTATACAGTTGCTCAGGATACACCACAGGTGGAGATGGATGCACCGGTGGTTACTGAATCGATATCTTTACCGCTTCAGGTATGAGATATATGTTCTATAACTATGAGTGTTATGCAATTAATTAGAGTTTGAGACAGAGTAATCTGTAACAATAACTGATTATAATTGTGTTTAACTTTACAGCATGAGGTTGCTGATCTAGTTCGTGGAGCTAATTTTCCGACGAACAAAGCAGCTAGATTTGCGACAAGTTTGCTTACGCAAGCTTTGTCTCAACCTCATACACCGCTTACCAGAGACTGGCATATTGAGTCTCTTACACCGCCTGGACCAAGAACGATACCTGTTACTCCAACGACTGATGCAGAAAGGATTACATCCTTAGAGTCGAGGGTAAAGGATTTGGAGAAGCTTACTTCTCAGATTCCAGAGCTGGTGTCGAGCAATCTTCTTCTTTCACAACAGATTCTCAAGCAGAGTGAATCGTACAATCTGTTGATGAAGACTCATGAGACTTTGCTTGCGGACTTCAACGTACAGAGACTGAAGTTATCTTCTTTAGAGAGTCTGGTCTTGAGATCGCATTCAGGACAGTCTACTCAGGGGGAGATATTGGTATATCTGGAGTCTTGCAAAGAGGATGAGTTAAGGAGGAAGAGAGATTCAGACAAAGACGATGATCCCAATGCACCGAGTGGTGAGCAGACTGGTCCTTCAAAGACTGGTGAGCAAGCTACTATTCAGGGGGAGTTTGGTGCTGGTGCTAGTGGTTCTGGAGTGGATACAAGTGCAGATAAGACTGTACCGGGTGATACTGAAGCTGGTAAGATAGCTTAGTATTATCATAGTACTGTAATATTTGTAATAGTTTGTAGTGAACAAATGTAAACTTAATTATTGTGTAAATATATTTGGCTTAGGGTTATTATTATTTTAAGTAAAATATGTTGGGTAATTTAAGTTTATATAATTATGTTAAGATAAAATAGTGATCGAAAGACTTCCGACTCATTGATTAGTCGAGCGGCGTGTTCCGATTAATTTCGGAGGTCAAAATTTTATGATAACATATGCATTTTAGATTTGATTATGGACTTAAGATCGTAAGGTATATAAGTAATTAACAAGTTAAAAATGTATTCGTATTAACTAGACAAATGATATATAATTTAAAGGTTAAATTGATAATGAATGAGATCAATTAACACTTGGAAATTATATAAGTTAATTAATAGTAAATTTAAATGTTTGGTGATTATTCACAATGCATTAGAATTTAAAATTAATTAATATTTGTTAAGTAGACTTAAGAAATTTTGGATTGATTCAGGGTAATCAATAAAAGATTTTATAAGTTGTATGTAAATTGCGTTTATATGTTAGGTTAAAATATACAAAAGAATTAATAAAGAAATTCTTAGATTGGTTCAGGGAAATCAATGAAGAATTTGAATTATTAATATATTTGTATTTATGTTTTTCTCTAGGATTGGAGATGCTTGATCTATCTGATTCGGAAGATGATATTTTTGATGAGATAGATGAAGACATTGATTATGATCTTGAGGATGGAGAATTTCAACCACCTACAGATTGGACTGCTGTACCTGAGAATGTGCAAGACATGGGTGTAGATCTAGATGCAAACATTGATGAACACCATGTGAGCCCATCTAGGACAGAAGTTGTTATTGAAAATGAACAAGGTCCAACAATTGTCGATATAGATGAAGATATTGATGATTCAACCTCTGATGAAGAAGAAGAAGTTCTTGTTCAAACCAAGAATCCTGCTGTTGTACTTAGGAAACTTCCAAAGAAGAAGAAGAAGATTGGAATTTCTGAAGTTGATGTTACGAAAAAGCGTGTACCACGTAAAGGGATTATTGGTTGGTACTTTGACTCAGAACTAAAGCTTTTTACGATCAAAAGGTTTGACGGAGTTCAATATTTTGAAAGAAAGCTTGCAGTTTTTAGTTCTCTACCACGTTATGAAATACGTGATTTGGCTAGATTAGAGATTAACAACCCAAGTCGTGATGATTATGCTGATCGTGTTGAAAGAATCATTAGACATGAGGTTGGTACGAATAATTTTATTCAGATTAAGCCAAGAAAGGGAAAGACTGTGAAATTACAAGAGAGAAGTCAAAGAACAGGAAGAAGAAGAAGGAAGAAAGTTTATCCAGCTGTTAGATGCATACAGCAGATTCCACTGAAGACAATGCCACAAGATATTCTGGGAAATATGAAGAGTTGGCATGTGGATTCAGGAACTGGAGAAGCTGTTATGGTTGAAGCTGATGATGAGGTTGAAGGTGGTGAAAGAGAAATCTTCAGAGTTTATGATCATCGACACCTGATGAATATGTCGAGAAAGGATCTGTTAAAGTTGAATGAGAACAGAATTTTGACGACTATTGAATGGGCTGATTTAGCAAGAGATTATCAGTTGATGGTTAAAACTTGTATCAAGATGAAGATTTATGCAGGTAGTAAGATTTACAAATGAAGACCAAAGACAAAACGTGAAGATAAAGACGCTAGAGCTATTGTCAAGGGGGAGTCTGTTGAGACATAGATTGTGACAACAGATCTAGCTTGAAATAGGACTAGTGTAATTATTATTATGTTTGTATATTGGTTTAGATTTGTAAATAAATATTTGTTTTGTTAGTAATATTCGTTAAACATATTATTGTGCTAAGTTAAACGAATGTTAAATACGAAATAAAGAAATAGGCGTTTGATGCGAGGCGAGTCGAGATCTCAGGTCGCAGCGAGTCGAGCTGTGAGGTGAGACCTGAACTCGTGAGGTATCAGACTGGCGAGCCGAGCTTTATACTGGGCTTGGGCTGCGAGTTGGACCGAACTCGCCGGCCCATGCGAGCCGAGCCGGACAGAACTATTTAAACGATTTTCCTTATGAAATCGTAAACACTTTTTGCATATTCTGAATCTGCGAATTCGAATAACCCAGAGAAAACAAACCTAACGGCTAGGCTTTGACGTATTATCGTTTAAAGCTAAGTATTAGTATACGCAATACGAACATATTCGTTGTTAGTAAGATAACACCGTATTGAGGGATTCCGCACCTTAATACTACAGATAACGAAGTTATCGATCCTAAAACTAGGGGACTTACATGTTTAAGGATAGTGGTGTCATTTGATTTGAGAATGACTGCTATTTGAGAAAATATGTGTTTATGTGGCTATATGATGTGTTAGGATTATAGCTAAACACTTGATATAAACCAACAAAATGATAGGTTTATGAGAAATATAGCTTATGATAAAGCTAAATTGATTGAGAAAGTGATAGGTCTTTCTGGTTAATTGTAAATTAATAGATGAAATATTTAAAAGTAACATGATTGAGTAGGCTTGTTGTGACAGTGATGCTTGATATGATAGCATAGGTCAAAGTGATAATAATAATTAAGTAAGAAGTGTCCTGAATTTTGAATGTAAATAGGGACATTGATTAGTGTAAGTAATGAAACAATGATGATGAGTTATCATGTGTTTGAGGTTTCAGATAAGTGATATACTGAGTAATTCAGTTGTTGAAAATTAGAACATTGAGTGTATGTGAAATGGCTTGAATATGTAAGTAGTAAGCTGATTTTGAGTATGTATCAGCTGTTAGAAACTATTAAATAGATGTTGATTGATTTGAAATCATAAAGTATTTAATACATACATGAGATGAGAGTAGGTCATATTGATAATTATAATGTAGAGTAGCCTGAGAATGGATTGTGAAGAACATAATCTTGCAACGCCTGATCACCGTTGTTATATTATGTTGTGTCACATGAATTTGTTGAGGCTACTTGGTATAAAAGAAATGTAATGTGATTTAGAAAACTGAGCATGAAAGTATGCTAAGTGGTTTAATAGTTGTTTTGTTGATGAACATAAATGACAAATTGGATTATGTTAAATAGGTAATTGTGATTGATAATGATAGATTACCTGTAGGTGGATTTGTATAGTGTTTAAATGAATCACTATGTTGTAGCTGGCTTGTATGAAGCTAAAGTTGAGATAGGTTGATATTGTCTTGCTTGAGGAATTTCTAGTATTATTGAATGTAATAATGTGAGGTCTATGTTTGAAAGTAAACATACAATATGAAATAGCTTGTATGGAGCCAAGATTGATGTAGGTTGACCTTGTCCTTGTGAAGGATTGATAAGATTATTGAATGTAATAATTTGAAATATATGTTTGAAAGTGAACATATAAGATGAAATGGTTTGTTGTGAGTTAATATTGATAGTATGTTAACTTTGAAAGTCAAACCATGAATAGTGAGTTGTGTATAAAATTAATTGCTTGTGATTGGTTTGTAAATGAGTCAAACTTGAGAAAAACGATTAGAGAATTTTATTGATTGATTGATTGAAATCAAAGTTGACAAATAGTCAACTATTTGTGTTGAAATAGTTTAACATTGATTGAAATGTTATGACTGTATGAAATGTGATTGAATTTTTAGATTTGTCACATTATGTGGAAACGGGTCATGTAAGATCCAAAAGAAATAGATGAATTGTTTAAGTTTGTGAAACTTGATTTAATTACTTAAGGATAGTATTAAGTAATTGAAATAGTGCTAAGTATAATTGAGTATTCAGTTGGGCGATGTTAGATATTTAAACTGAATACATGTTAAGGAATTATACAGATATGAAGTCATTAAATGATATGATAGTTATAAATTGTTGAATGATGTAAGTTAAATCACATTGATTAGGATTGTGATAAGAAAGTCTTACCAATGTATGAGGCTTGTGATGATAACTTTGATTGGGTAAGACTGTGAGAGGATGAATAATTGAAAGTTATTATTAATAGTGGCATAAGTTGATTGGGTACCTCATGGTGAGTTACTTAGATATTGAAAGAATTGAATGAATTCTTTAGTTATTGTTGATTTTATACAAATGAAGTAAGTGATGAAGTGATAAATTGGGATTAGATCCAAATAAGAAATGATATGAAAGGATATCTGAAAGTGAATTGTGCTAAAAGTTTAGCTTAACCTTGGTTAATAATTGAGGAAATATGAATTGAATAGTTGGTCATATTTTAAGAAATCAGGTATGAAATTAAGTGTAATGATCATTATTTTGATAGTTTAAGAATAATGATTGCTTGACATTTGGGGCTGAAAACCTGATGTGTATAATTGTAAGTGTTAGAAAGTAAGAGAAACCTTGAGATTGATAGGTGATGATTGTATTCACCAAACTTTTCTTGAAAGTTTAGAATGAAATGTTTAAGTTATATACTAGTTGATAAGTACATAAGTGAAACATAGAGTTATTGATTGTTCCATGTCCTATGGTATGGATATGTGATGAATAGTAGTATTGAGAAGGCTTGATAAAGACTTTAACAGTCTGAATGGCCTAGTATATAGAATGAAATGGAATTGTTGTGTATGTGTCCATTTTAGAGAATATCTGAAATTGTGTAAGTATATATGTGTAGTATACATGATAATAAATGGCATGATAAGTTTTAATAGATTGAATTAAAATGTGCCATAAGATATGTGGAGGTTAGTTAATTGTGATTAACTTGATGTAGATTTTGTTGAAATGTGTTGTAAAGTAGCACATTGTGATATTGTGATACTTGAATTGTGGTATCATAATGTTGATTAGGATTGACTTAGTTGCTAGATTGATGGAATTTGGTACTAAGTGATTATGTGATTAAAGTTGTATAACTTCTAATTGCTTGTGATTAGTAGTTTAAGATTGTAAGGTTGAATTAAATTAACTGGTTGCTGAGATAAGATTCTGATGTCTTACCAGTTTAAGTAATATACAAATTCTAACTTGATGGTTAGTTAAACTTTGGAGATATATAGTGAGTATTGATAGATGTACTGAACTGTATAATCATTAGTGTTGTGATTATTGGAAGTGTTATTGTTGTTGTTAACAATTGATAGGTTGTAATTAAAGGAATTACAAGTAGAAATAAGTCAATGTAGAGGTTGGTTGAATGTAGGTAATATTTGATTGTGGTACTATTGTTGATTGAGCAAAGTACTTGTTGATTGTAGTTTTACCTACTGAGTGTGACCTCTGCTGTGCTTATTAAAGTGATATGTGAATATGGTAGGTTATTCACAAGAGTAGGTATGAAACTTTTGGATGAAAAGTTAACCTAGATTTGAATTTCAAATCTTTGATGGTAGAGATTTAAGATTGTGATCTGTATATTAGACTGATTGTTGGTCGTGAGCTGAATTATATTTCAGTGTTGCTAGGTACATTGTGGTTTAATAAACACTGTTGTTGTGATATTGTTACTGCTGTTTTATTGTTACCAGTGATGAACAGTGAGAGTAGGTTAAAGATTTTAGCATGTTGCTAATTTCTGGTTGTGTAGACCTAGTAAGTGATGTTAGGTTTCACTTATTGTTGTTGGTTAAAGTGATAGGGTGCTTTAAACTTTTATCTGATTGGTGATAAAGGAATTAGATAGATGATTGGTTCCTATGAGATGTTGGATGGATGCACTGTATGTGTGCATAGGAAAAGATAGAAGCATGTACATTTGGATATGTGCATGTGGAAAGAATTCAAACAGTCTAAGTATAGTTGTAAGTTGCTATTGAGGACAAATGTATATTAAGATATATGTGATTATATCACATTAGTTAGATTGATTGAGGTTAGATTTCGGGGACGAAATCTCTTTAAGGGGGGAAAGTTGTAACATCCTCGAAATGGACCTAGTTGTTTATATATTATTTCTTGATTTAAATGTGTTTGGAAATAATATTGTTTGAAATAGTTGAAATAATTGGAATAGGAGTCGAATATTCCAACGTGATAAGTGAATTATTAATTGTTGTAAATTAATATATTTGACGGTACATTAAAATGTTTGGACTCGCAAATGGTTTTCGGGTTCTAGACAATAGATTGAGATGGGGTATTAAATTATACTCGTATATTGAAGGTGGTTGGATGAGCCGACTTATATATATCCTTTCCTATTTAGGAAAGTTATTCATTTTATTCTGAAACTCACAGAAACTCTCTGAAAACCTCCAAATCAAACTAGAAATCAAATCAGGAAGTCGTGATTCTCGTGAAACTTCATCATGATCAGATTATCATCATTATGCTCTTCAATCAGTAAGTATTCTTGTGTATTTAAGAATTTGATTTTGATTGAATTTGGGTAAATTGATGATTTGAGAGATTTGGATGTTAGAAACAGGTTATAAGTGTTACATATTGATTATGTGATGATATTTGAGGTTTATAACCGTTTAAAAACGAGTTTTTGGTGTTTTGGGGATTAAACCCGCGAGTTAGGGTTTCTGCTGTTCGTGCTGGGCTGGGACGAGGCCAGAAGCCGGCGGCTTCTTTGGCCAAGCCGGCGGCTTGTTCTTGTTAGCCGAAGCCGGCGGCTTCATAAGCCAAGCCGGCGGCTTGTGATGTTTTGTAGGAAACCGGCGGGTATAAACCCGACCCGGCGGTTGGTATAAGCTTTAAAACGGGTTTTAGTTCTGTTACCACATTTGGTAAATTACCCGGCGGTTGTTGAAGTGAAGCCGGCGGGTGAGGTTAGGAAGCCGGCGGCTTCTAGGAGGAAGCCGGCGGCTTAAAGGGCAGGTACAACATTTCTTGTTTGTTTGTAAATAAGTAATATGATTGCTAATTGATATATGTTAATAGATGATAATGATTATATTATAAATCATTAGTGGATAGTTAGGAACTAGTAATCTTGATGTAGATTATGTTAAGTTCCTAATGTTAAAGATTGATATAAGTTCAGTATTTATGATTTGATTACTAACTTATATTTGATTGGTTGATTCTCGGATGTGGAGAAGGCTCAGTGATATTAGACTACTGAGTGGAGGTCTGAGGTAGTCGATGAGTGGATCTGTAACCTCAGTGTGATTTAGTTGTAATGATTTGATTTACAACAAGTAATTATAGTCTTACTTTGATAGAATGTAATTGTTGAGATATCTTGCCATGATAGTTTGACTAGTTGCTTACTTGGCTGTTTGAGCTAGTATGTAAGATTCTGAGGTCAACTTGACTTGACAGTTGGACTTGGTTGTTATTGTAGACAACAGGAGATCTTGAAACTTGAAATGTTGGTTTGGAGATCTAGGTCGTGTGTGATTAACAACTGGTTACCGGTAATTCTGTATAGGCCAATACAGATGATTGATAAGAGTTCCTTGATTACCAAACCGGTATTAGGGTATCTCAGGAGCCACCGGTCCTCATGACGATTTATAATGTTTGATTGGTGTAGCTTGACATTGATTGGATGTCGAGTGAATGATTGATTTTCTGTTTATTGTTATTTGATGTAAACAGATTGTTATGCTAGGTTGTACTGTTGCTTATAGTTTCATTCACTTAGCTTTATGCTAACCCCACCACAGTTCTTCATGCAGGTTAAAATAGAGGGGACATATTGGGCAGGGCAGGAAGTGTTTGGAATTGATGGAATGTTTGACAGGCTGTTACTCTGATGTTATTTTGATAACTATAGAAATGTTTTGAATTATATAACACCGAGTTTGTTGAAATGTCATGTATTAAATTTGAAAAAGTTTATTGACATTTTGAGTACATTGATAGTATGTTTTAAATATACGCTTCCGAGTCGCAAATATTATATTAAATGTTTATAATTAACGAGGGGTGTTATAATAAGTAGAGGTGGGTCAAAACATATCGTTATAAGGGAGGGCCGGGTTGGGTTCCTTAATGATATTTTGTAATGATTTATATGGTCAGAAAGTCTCCATAGAGAGTAGATCATTATGCAAAGGATAAGTTCTTATTCATTTTGAAATGACCTAAAGTCAAATAATTATACAATTGATAATGTAAGTCACAGTTTCTCTACATATGTATAGTTTTATAGGCGTTACCAATTTTACCTATTAATCTTAAAAGTTGAGTACAACAGATGAAGCTTTATCACCTGTGGGTCACAAAGTTGCATAACGGGTCAAAATGGTCCGGGTTGAAATGGACTAATACACCAATTAAAATTTCGAGCATTTGTGAATCCTTATTCATTTGGTAAGCATCAAAATACTTATTTGAAGTTCCCTTTGAATATTGATAGATCCAATTTATACGTTGTGACCATAAATGTTAGATTTTGTGTTCTGCTGTATTAGTTTTGGAGGGTTTATAATTTACCATTTTGTGATGATATTTTGGCATTCTCCAATTAAGTAGTACTTTTTTTTTTCTTCAGATTTCTTTCATTGGGTAGGTAATCAATCTCTTGGCCCTGAAGTGTACTAGAACTGTGCCATCGTCAGGGAGGTAGAAGTCAATGTCTATATTCTTCTGTATGCATATTATTTTGTAGCTCAGGTCAGATTAGGACGCAGTCAAGGCTTATTTGTTGTATGAATTTTTTTGTGTGGCTGCTGGTATTTTCATAGTGTTAAATGTAGGTACCAAAATTGCTTATAGAAAGTAACTAACATGCTTTACAATAGCAGGTGGCTCTTTATTGCAGTTCAAGTCTGTATTTCGCAGTTGATCATTTAGTTCACATAAATGATTCTCGAAATGGGTCACTCTAAGGTTTAGTGATCTTTGCATATATTCTTCATTCATAAAATGATAATTGACAAAATTATGGTGGCAATCAGTCATAATATATTCTGTAATTATATCCCGTAAGTATGTGAATTGTATATTCCTTATAATTAATGGATTTTGTTAATTTTGTGTTAGGATTTGATATACCTAAGTAATTACAATTACATAGAAGCAATATGAAAGTAAAATTTAGTGTTGCTGAGTATATTTATGATCATTAGCTTTTGTCATTGGCCCAAGGTGTATATGTGAAGAAGCATGCTTTCTTACTTGCCCAATGGAGCTTATTGTATATTCAATTTGCCTTATTGTATATTCAATTTGCTGGTTGTGCTTGTTATCATTATCTTGGTAATTGCTAGATTGAAACCTCTAACATATACTTTATGGAATGAGGGATTATGCTCTTGCAGTATAAGCCTGGTGCATGGGCAACATTGTTTGTTCATATCTTTAGTGTCTTACTCATTTTCTTTGCAACTTTTTATATTTTATTCTTCAAACACACAACATTTTTACGTTAACCATAAACAAAATACAAATGTTGTTTAACGTATTAAAAAGTGTTTGCCCGGGGCACCGCCCGGATATTACACTAGTTAGTTATTGTTTTAACACGATTTTGTTTTAACAGCATCTATTTATTTTATATATTTAGTTTAGAAAAAAGAAAAGGATCAAAGGAGAAGGGAGGGTTAGAGGAGCAGGAGGAGCAGAAGGTTTATTTTGCAAACTCTTTTGTATGGAAGGGTCTAAATGCAATTTTAATGAATTGAAAAAGGAGGAGTAAAAACCATGATCAGATTCATTTCATTTACAACAAACACACACAAAACCCTAATATTCTCTCTACACTAATAACACACACAACTACACAAAACCACTCACTATCACCACAACCACCACCAACACCACCTCCACCTTCACCAATGCCATCACCTCCACCACCTTCACCACCGCCACCACCACCTCCACCACCTTCACCACCGTCACCGCCACCACCACCGCAACCACCTTACCACCACCACCACGTGTTCACCGTCGCCACCACGTCACCGCCTCCACCATCTTCACCACCACCACCTTCTTTAGCACCACCACGTTAATCGTCACCGTTCATATTCATCGTCACCTTCATCATCACCGTTCACCATGACCGTCATCCACCACCTTCACCGTCGTTGTCCACACCACCTTCATCTTCTAGATCTGACTTTGTAGATATAGATCTACTTTTCAGATCTAGATCTGAAAAAGGAGATCTACTTTTTCAGATCTAGATCTAAAAAAGTAGATCTGAAAATGGCCACTGCATTTTACACCCAACGTACTGCATTTTAGATCTATTAACTAGATCTGAAAATCCACTGCATTTTACGCTTTATTTACTGCATTTTAGATGTATTAACCTAATATGAGACTTCACTACATTATTATCTACTGCAATTTACGTGTTATCTGCTGCATTTTATGTTTTTTCACCAGTTTTATACATGTTACTTTGTTTACTGCATTTTATGTTTTTACTGCATTTTACGGTTTTTTACTGCATTTTATTTTTTCTCAAAGAATCTTGTATATCATCATGTTCTTTTGAATAAATATTTTTTTTAGAATTTTTGGATTAATTTTTGGACAATTTTTCAGGTAGGTCCTTTAAATTTTCAAAATTGCAAATAAGTCTCCGCTAGAATAAAGGAAGAGACTGAAAGTGACACGTGTCACATTTTGATTGGCCAAACACCTGCCTTTTCTGCCTTTTTTAAAGGCCTGCTCCTCTGAACCTTACCCTTAGAAAAATACAACTTATTAACTTTGAACTCAAATGATTAGTTGGAGCCCTAAGACTAGAAGGGACTCTCCAAAAATTGGCGTATGCCACTTTATACGGCGAGGACACGGTATTCTTTAGTAAAAGGCGAAAGAATAGTTCGCTTTGTGCTCACCGCATGGCTGGGTGACTTCCATCTTCCCAGCTGCTTGGTTTTTATATTCACCTCTGTGCTATATGCTTTCTTATAGAGCCGATGTGGGATAATTTCCAATCTCACTTGGTTTTTTATTCCACTAAGTGTCTAAGTCCTTCATTGGTTTCTATAATCTTTGAATCTTTTGATTAATTTTCAACTAATACAACATACAGTGTATAACATAAGCATAACATCAAGACTTAAATGGAGTCGCAAAAATGATCATGGCGAGTTTTCATTAATTTACTCGAGTTTGAATGGAGTCTAAGTTAATGAGTTCAAAACATGTAACGAGTCAAATTTGAGTTTATTTGAATTCCCCTTGAAATCGTATTAGGATCCTGAAATAGAATCGACATTCAAAAAGATACACTTGGTCATTAAAGATGCGAGATCTTGCATTAACTTTCTTAAGTTGTGTACTTGTAGTAGGCTATTTGTTTATGGGTGAGGTTCCTGGGAGAAGGGGTAAAAGTGAGGGAAGGGAGAGAAGTCAATGAGGTGGTGACAAGTGTCTTCTCATTTCTCCACCTTTTTTACTTATTTCCCCACCTTTTTTTTATTATCCACCTTTTTTTATCCAATTCTCCCTATTTCTTCATTTCTCTATTTTTTTTTTACTATTTCCTTTTTTTAATTTATTTTTATTAAAAAAAATTATTATAAAAAAAAGATTTTAAACTTAAAAAAAAATCTGAAACATGTAAAAACTTCTATAACACTTTTGTTAAAAAAAATAATTAAATAAAATTTGTTAACATTTTTTAGAAAAAATTATCACTTTAAAAATCTAAAAATTAGTTTTTTCTTTTTCTTATATAATTTTTAAATATTTGATGCACCAGATATTATATATAGCGATGCACATGAATATCAAAAGCAAGATATAATAAAACTAAATTATTATTGTGTTCACTAACATTATAACTATGATACACTGATTTTCTGAATATGATGCATTAACTTTTAAAATATACTATAAAACATCGTTATTAAATTAAAAAGTGGTGCATCGTATTTATAAAACATAGTTCGTCATAGTTATAAAACATAGTTCATCATAGTCATAAAAAATTGTGCATCAATTGCTTAAAAATATCATGCATTGACTTTCAAAATGTACTATAAAATATCGTTATTGAATTAAAATGGTGGTCCATCATAGTTATAAAACATGGTGCATCATAATTATAAAATATGGTGCATCATAGTTATAAATATGACGCTCCTACTTTTAGATATACGATAAACATCATTAGTGTATAAATCTTGGTGCATCATAGTTATAGAATATGGTGCATCATAATTACAAAAAGTGATGCATCATAGTTATAAAACATGGTTTATCATAGTTATAAAAAATGGTGCATCGAGTGTTTAAAATATCATGCATTGACTTTCATAATACACTATAAATCATTATTATTAAATTAAAAGGTGGTGCATTATAGTTATAAAACATGGTGCATCATAATTATAAAATATAGTGCATCATAGTTATAAATATGACGCTTTGACTTTTAGATATACGATAAACATTATTAGTGTATAAATCTTGATGCATCACAGTTATAAAATATGGTGCATCATAATTTTAATTGTACGATACATTGAAATTATAATTTTATTATATTAGAATTTATTTTATTAAAGGTATAAATACGGTGTGGTGTATCACATAAGTGTTTTTTTTTTTGTAATACTATATATAAAATTGTATTTACATATAATAATTTGAGGTAAAACAACTACAGAAAAAAGGTTGAAAACGCGAAAAAAAAAAAATAATTATAAACAAGTTGTGAAAAAGGTTAACTGAAAAAGCTGAAAAACGCAAAAAAAAAAAAAAAAAAAAAAAAAAAAAAAAAAAAAAAAGGACAATAACAAGAACTCTAAAAAATGCCAAAAAAAAAACAAAATTAAATTAAATTAATTTTTTTTTAAATACGAAAAAGTAAAAAAAAAAATAAAAGATAAAAAATAAAACTAAAAAAAGTTAAGAAAAAAATGGAGGAGAAATGGAGGAGGACACTTGTCACCTCCCGATTTGCTTCTCTCCCTAAACCTCTTCCTTACAAGAACCAATATCTTTGTTTATTGTACTATTTTTGGTGTCTGAAGTTGTACTACATTTTTATATTTTATCAGTTGAATATTCTTAAAAAGGATTAGTCAAATTAAGTTCACCCTAGCATGATGGGAAATCGTAATAATAATATTATAAAATTTGATTAAGCAATGGGGGTAAGGTTCAAATGAGACAAAAAATTTTTGTGAGAATAGAGGAACCAATGATATGGTGTCATGTGTACAAAGAGAATACAAAACCCATTTACCCCTTAAGTTAAATATCTCACAAACGACAAATCGAAAAAATATGAAAATTGCACCATTAGATTCAGCGTTTGATCCTCTTCGATTTACCGTCCATTAAGGCATACTTTCGACGATTTTTTTTTCATTATTTTTAGTGGATTTCACATTACTAACACGTGTGTTACAGTGTTGCGTTTAGGGTTTGGGGTTTAGGGGTTAGGGTTTAGGGTTGGGAGTTTGGGGTTTGGGGTTTCGGGACGAAACCCCAAACCCCAAACTCCCAACCCTAAACCCTAACCCCTAAACCCCAAACCCTAAACCCTAAACGCTTTATAAAACTCTAAACCCTAAATCATACTAAACCCTAAACCCTAAACCCTGCTAAACCCTAACACTAAACCCTGCTAAACCCTAACTCTAAACCATAACCCTAAACCCTAAATCAAATGTATAATCAATCACTGACACATGTGTTACTAATATGTAAAACCCACCAAAAAATGAAAAAAAAAAAGTTCGTCGGAAGTATGCCTTGATGGACGGCAAATCGAAGAGGATAAAACGCTGAAATATATGGTGCAATTTTCATGATTTTTCGACTTGTCATTTGTGAGATATTTAATTTTTAAAAACGTGGATGAGAGAGAAAAAAGTGACACATAGCATATTGTGGTTGGTTCCCCCATTCTCACACAAAATAAATGGTCTCAATTGAACTCTTCTCTAAGCAATGTATATGTACATAAATATACATGACTCGATTAATAACTCAAGTATCTCGCACTGCTTTAAGACGAGGAAAAAATAATAGCTTATAATTATATCACACCTTTTAGCTTTCTCGAGCGCTGCTGAAGTCTGGGCATACTCCTCGAGATGATGGGTTTCAAGTTCTGCTCCTTAATAATCAAACATGGATCAGCATTACTCGTAATTAGCTAATCTTTTGGGTGTCTTCATGATTAAACTCGTCTTGATTGTTTTTAGGGTGAAGTTGGATAACAACTTGGTTCAACTGTCCAACGCTTTTGTTTTTACTTCGTATACTTTTTAATCAAGTCCAACCAAAACCTGAAGAATCGTGTTATGTATTTCTATAACTATATTTTTCACTTACTTTAGGTTAATATAATACAGCTAGGAGCCTAGGACCCAAAAATCCCTTGACATACTTAACGTTAAACACTACTCAGGACACAAAATCTCTTCCCAACGGCTTGATGATAAATAGGTTATATGTAGAATTGATGATCCGGTAGTCTAGTTATTCGTGATAACCAACTGAGTTTGGGTGATCTGTTTTGGCCTTGGAACGATTGGTTATCCTACTAAATTCAGAAAATCTTATTCAAATAATGTTCTGCATTTCCAAAAGGATGAATTACTCATAACCTTATTTGACTCGCGCCACAGAACAACTGATTCGTCTTCATCAAGAAAATCTTCTAACGCACTAGATTCCATTTAACTGGATTAAAATCGTATACTTTTCCCACGTCCTAATCTCCAAAATCAACTGTTAAAGCCCGGAGGGAAAATGCCATAAAATATCCATCCCTTGCATTAGGGGTGGCAATTTGGGTTGGGTCGGGTTGGCGGGTTCGGGTTGTCGGGTTGGCGGGTCAGAAGTGGTCAACCCGAACCCAACCTGATTTTAAAATCGGGTTGGGTATTTCAACCCAACCCAAAACCCGACAACCCGAACCCAACCCGACCCAACCCGAATTGTTAATAATTCAACAAATTTTCACGTTATTTTCGAGTTTTAAGGTCGGTTTTTGGTCAGTTAACATTGATCAATCTTTTGAAAAAAATAGCTAATAATTTATAAGCATAAATAATTATAAAATTTCAAAATTAATAAAAATAAATATTATATCAATTTGAATTGATCATCAAAACATTATTAATTCACTAACTTATATCAAAACGTAAATATATCAACGAAAAAATTATAAACCAGTAATTGAAAATGTCTAAATTATGTGTCATATTTAAATTAAAATAAATTTATAATGATATTAACTGAATTTCGGGTTGTCGGGTTCAACCCAAAAATGCATTTGCTGACCCAGACCCGACCCAAAAAAATATCGAGTTGGCGGGTTTCGGGTTGACGGGTTAGCGCCTCAAAAATCCCGACCCTAACCTTAGAATATTCGGGTTGGGTTCGTGTCGGGTTTCGGGTTCACGGGTTGGTTGCCAGCCCTACCTTGCATATAGATGCAGCATAGCATTCATTAAAAGATCCATGATTTGACGTTGACAAAGTTGTAGATCGGAATCTTCATTGTTTTTCTAAATAGTTGTAGTATTATCAGTGAAACGGCCAACTTCCAAGATAAACCACGTACTAGCTAATACCTTTTGTAACATTTCAGCTTTCATTATCTCTAATCTCTATCTCTAACCCTTTATAAAGCATCTCCATATGTTGATCTTATGTCATATGGGAAATCCCCATAATGCCCTTCTATTTAATCACCTAAGATGTCAACCTATTTTGGCAAATCAACTATACAATAACTATACAAAATCAATTACATCAAAATATTAACTACTCAATCAATTACAAAATCACTACACAAAAAATACATAGCAAAATTAACACTATATAAACACACTTGTACTCATGAAAAAAATACCAATCTATTCATGTGCATTGGGATTTTGCTAATTGAAGTTTAAATTTATTTTCAACTATTTTTTATGTAATTTTTCACGTAATCATATGAATATGATATTTATAATGCACATATCTTAGACATGCAATATTTTTTAACTTGTTATAGTATTGTTCATCATATTACTTCGTATTATTATTATTTGTTTGATTTAAACCCATATATTTTATATCAATTTTTCAACTGCTCTTTCACCATCTTCTTTAACGAATTTCAAAAATATTCCCGCCGCATTGCGCGAGTTATCGACTAGTTATATAAGATTGTTGAAACCATTTCAGCTATCTTTTGTACATTGTCTATGATGTTTCCATCTATACTACATGTTCAAGGCTACTGGATAAATTTCACAAATACGACATTTAAACTTCAAAATAAATGCCATAAAAGCAGAAACAATATACAATTCCAACATTAGTCCCCCCTTTATTATCTTAACAATAAAACGAAAAGGAGGATTTCTGCTGGGAGGTTCAAACTTGTCCCGGCTTCTCTATCACAAAACAAAAATTTAACAAAACATCCGTCCAAAAAAATTATCTCGGTACATATCAGTTTTCTGGAAATAGAACTTCCGATGCACCCCCACCACCAAAATCAACAAATTATTCATTTTTTTAGAAACTACAACAAGAAAAGGAGGAAAGTGTTGTCTAGGCGTTGTCCTTGGCGATTTTCTCAGCCTTGGCAATGACCTCGTCAATTCCACCAACCATATAAAAAGATTGTTCTGATAAGTCGTCATACTTTCCGTCCAACACTCCCTGCACAAGAACCGAAGAACTTTTAATCACAAACATTTATAATATAGGACGTGTAACCAGCTTCTTCCATAAATTACTAATAAGATTTTTCACTTTTAGGTAACAAACTTTTTATTCAGATTTACTACTTCCTCCCGCAAGTATATTCGTTACCCAAACAACGATTGAAGATTTGCTACCTTGAGTATTTTCTTACAAGTATGCAAATGATCCATTTTAGATGTTAGTGAAGGGTTTGATAAAGTTTGATGCAGTGTGATGAGGCACTCAATTACAGAATTTATAGAAGAATATAAACTGACCTGGAAACTACCAATGCTTTCCTTCAACTCCACATATTTACCAGGGGCACCAGTGAAAACTTCAGCAACATGGAAGGGCTGACTCAAAAACCTTTGAATCTTGCGAGCACGGGCAACAGTCAACTTATCATCTTCACTAAGTTCATCCATTCCAAGAATGGCAATGATATCTTGAAGATTTTTGTAGTTCTGAAGAACTTTTTGTACGCCACGAGCTGTGTTGTAATGCTCCTCTCCCAAAATATGAGGTGAAAGCATACGAGATGTAGAATCAAGAGGATCAACAGCAGGATAGATACCAAGCTCAGAAATCTATGACATATAATGATCACTTAGTGCATAAACACAGACAGCAAGAAGTGCGGACAAAATAATAAATATGTCACAATTTCAATCCATTGATATACAAACCCCAAAAGTTGCAGACAGACACAAAATGTTTCGGGTACCAACTTGACCAGTTCATGGGTAAATGGATTCATTTGAATCACCGACTAAAACTTAAACAATTGAACAAAGAGTGAACAAAAAAGTGGTTACAAGCCTACCCAACCTGGCCCGTTTTCAAATATTCAAAATTTTAGCTGGTTGGGGGGGGGGGGGGGGGGGGGGGGGGGGGGGGGGCGCTCCCTCAATCAGCATATGAAGCATACCTGTCGGGATAACACAGTAGTGGCATCCAAGTGAGCAAAAGTTGTGGCAGGAGCAGGATCGGTCAAATCATCAGCAGGCACGTAAATTGCTTGCACAGATGTAATGGAACCCTTCTTAGTTGTTGTGATACGTTCTTGAAGACCTCCAAGATCGGTAGCCAAAGTTGGTTGATAACCGACGGCAGATGGAATACGACCAAGCAAAGCAGACACCTCAGAGTTAGCCTACACGATATAAGAGACATTAATTGGTCAATATCACTTCCATTGAGAAAATAAATGCTAAATACAGTCTCGGTGACACAATGTACCTGAGTAAAACGGAAAATGTTGTCAATAAATAAGAGCACGTCTTGACCTTCAGCATCTCTGAAATGTTCAGCCACGGTCAATCCAGTCAGCCCAACACGAGCACGGGCACCTGGGGGTTCATTCATTTGACCGTACACAAGAGCACACTTGCTCTCACTCTATAAATATCAACAAGAAGGTAAAAGTAATCAGATAAAGTAAGTCCAAAACAGTCGGCGTATTATGCAATATAGTATGGTACCCGCGCAATGCGGCGGTACCGCATTTATAAAATGATGTTATTTTATGACGGCGATAATAGTAGTCATCATGTCAAACCGATCAGAGATATACAATGTAATTCAAAAACGTAGTGTTGTCGTCAAAACTGATACACCATTTGTTATTAATGGAGAGTAGTTTTGGAATAAATGGAAATGCAGTATTCTGAAGACTTGCTGTAAATTGTGTTGAAGACTTGCAGTAAATAAAATTGCATACAATTAAAGTGGAATAATTTTGTATAGACAATTGTGTTAATTGAGATTTGTTTGTTTTTAATTCTTGGAAAGCAGATTTGTTATATTAATATCCTTGAAAAAATTAATATTGCTAGTTATTTGTTATTAATGAAGGGTAGTTTGGGCATTTTGATTTTTTTAAGACTTATAAGACTCAACGCATGACATGCTTTATAAGTAGTTAGGGATTAGGGATTAGGGATTAGGGATGAATAACATGAGCCTCGAATACACGTACCTGCTTGTCACCTAGCTTGATGACACCACTCTCCATCATTTCTCTGTACAAATCGTTACCCTCACGGGTACGTTCTCCAACACCAGCAAAGACAGAGAAACCACCTGGGCAAATAGAATGAACAATAGTTTAAAGGCAGTGTTGAGCAAATAAAAGGTGTTCAAACCTATTAGTACAATCCACTTACCATGGGCCTTGGCAACATTGTTAATAAGCTCCATGATAAGCACAGTTTTTCCAACACCGGCACCACCAAAAAGACCAATCTTTCCTCCCCTTTGATATGGTGCAAGAAGATCGACAACCTGAGAGAACATAAAAGATAATTTCATTACATAACCATGTATTGCAATTAGCAAATTGAAGAACAAACACTTTCTCAAAGAATCTAAGAGAGACCACTAATGTGACTCTTCCATTCATGAATTACCTTAATACCGGTGACAAGAATCTGTTGTTCAGTTGCCTGCTCAACAAAAGCCGGTGCTTCTCTATGAATTGGCAAGTAGTGATCGGTTTCTGTTAAAATTAATCGAAAATATGTTACATGTAAAATAACTTTTCAAAAAGCATAGACAAAAGTGATGCTACTCAATGGCAAACAAGAATCTTACTGATTTCGCCTCTATGATCAATAGGCTCTCCAATAACATTAATGATACGTCCAAGAGTAGCTCTGCCTACAGGTACCTATCGTCATAAGAACAAACAATGAATGTTACCGTCATGAACAAATAAATCATCTTACAGAGAACAAACAGACTTATAAAAAAAAAAAAAAAACATCTTAACATGATATATATCATGCTATAAAGTCATTTAATCAGCAATTCATCCTAACTTTCTCGAGATAACCACATCTTACATATAAAAACTTCAAAACTCAACTCACACACTATGCAAGATACACACACTGACCATACCATCTAAAAGTCGCAAAATTTCGCTTAACATTAACCTACATTGGCATATCATACGATACAAATACTGATTTAACCAAACAACAAAGAAATATAAACACATCACCGTAATTAAACATACGGATCTCAAACATCAAAAACTAAAATCATCAACTTTTATTAATAATATATTTCTATAGATATAAAAAAAAAAAAAATGCTTACAGTGATAGGAGAACCGGTGTTGAGAACACGTTGACCTCTAACAAGACCTTCAGTACCATCCATAGCAATAGTCCTAACCATATTTTCTCCCAAATGTTGTGCGACCTCCAAAACTAACCTAATCGAGTTATCCAAAACCTCTAAAGCTGTAAGGATCGGAGGTAATCCTTCACTAAACCTAACATCAACAACAGCACCAATAACCTGACACACTTGACCGATGGAACCAGCGCCGGTGAACTCATCGGTGATCTTACCGTCATGAGATCCGGAAGCAGGAGGAGTTGCCGGTGGTTGAGATGGAGCTGCGCCGGCGGATGTGGCGTAGTTGACTGCACGGTTTAGGAAGTATCCGGTAGGGTTAGATTTCGATTGTGAGCGTGTGCGTGTAGCAGATCTGGTGGCGTGAGTGAAGGGAGATCTGGATGGAGATCGGTGGACGGATGAACGGAGGAGGGTGGCGAGTAGCCGCCGTGAAGACATGACGGAGTTTGTGTGTTGTGTGCTAGGGTTTGAAATGTGTGGATAGATTTGTCTCGCGTGAGACTCTGATCTGAAATGAACAAATTTTGGAGGGTTTTTCTACTTTACTTTTTTATTTTTTTTACACTCGCAGATTCTTACGCAAAAACAATCGCTAGATATACGCCTGGTAAAAGTTGCAGTAAAATACGCATAAAAATGCTCCCTCAGTGCCATTTGAAACGTGGCACATTACTATTTTGGGATGTCCCATTATAAGTGTCCACTTTGATATTTAACCAATCAAAAAAGACTTTGGTGGGTGAATTTAATATTTGATTGGTAAAAAGTGTAGTTAGTTGAAAATTTTAAAACTACGTGCAAAGTCAAAGTGGACATTTATAATAGGACGGAGGGAGTAGTAAATTATTGTTATCAATAAATTACTAATAAGAATAATGCAAAAGACTATAATTGTTGCGACTGTTAAAGCTTCGGATCGACGATGAATATTTGCTTTTGTATCGAGGTTATGTAGCAAAGCGATTTTATTCGTAACGTACCTATCGAACTTTCAAATTTTGTGTCGAATTTGGTAATATGTATTACGTAATCAGTTTTAATAATGCCACAAAATACATATGACCTAAGTCGACACAAAATTTGAAAGTTTGTTACCTACATTAATAATAAAAATGGTTTGTTACCTAACTCGATAAAAAGTGAAAGCTATACGTAACTAAAACCCTTGTTGTAAATCCCAAGGAAAATAATACGAGTATAAAGATAGCACCAAACGAAAAAATATATTAAATTATAAACTAATGAGCATTTGAACGTTCATGCGTAACGTGACATATGAGACCGGTTGCAACGCAGGCGTTCTCGCTGAGGTGGAGCCTCAGAACGTCCCAGAACGCCGGCAACGGGGCGTTCTGGGAGGCGTTCTCGGGGCATTGAGCGGAGAAGCACGGGCAAGCGTTCGGGCGTTTTTGTGGGGCCCACGATTATTTAATTGTTTTTTGCTTTGGACCGTTTGAAAATTCGAATATAATATATATATATATATATATATTTAAAAAAATATGCCGTTGAACGGCTCCTTTTTTGGGGGAAAAAAATTAAATAATAGATATTCTACATCTATATATATCCACCATTCCTCACTCAATTTTCACACCACCATTCTTCACTCAATATCCACACACATCAAAAAACTAACTTCAAAAGAATCATGTCTTCACCAAATGAATCCCCAAACCAAAACCCGAACCCTCACTCTAATCCCGAGCAAATGTCATACATTAACCTTATGATGTTTGGGCTTCCAAACACTCCCGGTGCGGCTAGTTCACAACCAACTCGTCACCCACATCCACCATACCACCCACAACAACCATACTTTCCATAACAACCACCATACTTTGAACAACAATCATACGATTACTCTCAACAACAACCATACTACCACCCACAACAACCATACTTTCAACAACAATCACCATTCTCCCCCCCCCCCTAACAAACCCAACAACCCGAACTACAACCCACCCAACGAGCCGGAAAGCAAATTCAAGAAAGTCCCCGGAAAAGAAGTCACAAAAAACGAGCGAAACCGGGTCCCAAATCGTGTACGAAAAAGAATTGGGCGGGAGCGGAAGAAGCGTGGCTGACGACGTGATGGTGTGACACGTCGGAGGATCCCATCACTGGGACCAACCAAAAAAGGGTACGTTGTGGACCACCGTTGAAGAAAAGTTTAACTCTAACGATCACGGTTGGGTTCGCTACGCCGACGCACTATCCTCAAAGTGGCGATATATAAATAAGTATTGCAAAGATTTCAACAACATATACGAAGAACACAGCAAGATGTCAAGGAGGGGCAGCGGCAACGACGACAATATGGTGTTTGAAAGATCGGTTGCGGAGTACTTCCGGTTGTTCAAAAAAAGCTTTAACATGAAAGAAGCTTGGAATGTTGTAAGGACCCATCCAAAATGGCGTAAAATTCAAGGGGTTCAACACGAAGATGACGACTACTACACGGACTCGGTTGACCTCTCCGACGACAACCCGACCGGAGTACTTCCGAATGAGCTTTTCGAGGATGACTCGTTGCCACGGCCCATTGGCCGAAACAAAGCCAAAAAGATTGCTAGGAGTTCTGGTTCTTCGGACGCAGGTAGTGCTTCACGTACAAGTACCCCCAAATCAAAGCTTCAAGAACTCGCGGAGTGTATGACCAACAGGAGCACGGAAATGTTTCAAGCCAAGAAAAAGGCGGTTGAAACATTCACCCGTAATGAAAACCTCCGGACCGCGATGCAAGGTGTTCAATTCCTTTCAATCGACACCTCCCACATGGATGCAAAAACCCTACGAGCGCATAACAAGATGTGCAAAAAGATTATGGAACAGTTTTCACACTTGTATGAATCGGACGACGAAGCGGAAGGCGGTGATGAAGATTCCGATGACGAGTAGTTTAGTTTATGTTAGTTATTATCATTGTGGTTTTAAATTTCTAGGACTAGTAATCGCAAGTTTAAATTATTGTATTTTTAATTTCTAGGAACGTAAACGTTTTATTATTGTAATTTTAAATTTTTAGGATCGTAACTTTATTTTTAATAAAAATGTAACGTTTTAGTTTTATTTTTAATGAATTAGTTTTTAATTATTAAGTTGTAGTTTAGTTTAATTAAAAAGAAAATTTAGTTTCTTTTTTTAAAAAAATCAAAATTAAAAGAAAATGGTGGGGCCAAAAGGGGATGATGGGCGTTCTGGGTTTACCACTGAACGTGCTGACTAGGAGTCGACGCTGATGTGACACCCAGAACGCTACAGAATGCCCTGCACCATTGCAAATGGTCTGATAAGAATTGAATAAGAGAGATGACATCAGGTGAATATTATACGAAATAACAAATGCGGGAAAGAGATATGAGATGGTTATGCATGACCATTTTATTATAAAATCTGAAGTTAACAGATTTTTTGACATCTGAGTATAAACAAACTAAGTTGACTCGTATAGTTTTTTTCTTGTATTGCTCAAAAACTGTCTTCATTTTTGGTGGAGAAATAGTCTAATAAACACATTCTACGATTATATATTAGTGAATAGTGATGAAGTAATAACTATTGGAAGAATAAAAGATATGACAATTTGGTACTGGGTAATAATAAGAAATCTACTACGAGTAAACTGTATGTTAAACAAAAAGTTATTTATAAAATGACTGTTTCATGTTACTCCATCGGATTGTATCACTAATTAGCTAGCCGCTTGTCGCCTCACCTCAGTATTCGCTCATTGGATCAAGCGAGAATTACACATACATTATAGCGACTTGAAAAATCGCAAACATCTAATCGTGGACTAAGTATGGGGAGGTTGGGAGCGGTTATGACCTAAATCCGCCCCCATAAACGATATTCTGGTTAACTAAGAATTTTAACCGTTCAGCGGTTCGGTTATGGTTATATAGGATCAACGTACCTTTAACCCATAATGTAGTTCCGTTGGTGGGGATCGATCCTCTCGTGAACCACTCGGCACTCGCTAGTCTTAATTTGCATAGAATACCATCCAATTAGACATGAATACTTTCAGAAATAGTCGATCATATTTTTTATCTGGTATAACATAATTATTATTGTGTATATGTTATGGTTTCGGTTCCAAAAATGTGCATGACCATTTTCTTCCTTACGTAATCAAAACCTATAAGGTCGTAGTCCTAGGGCGACAATATCAAAAATTGGTGTCAACCTTTTGGCAAAGCAACATAACTCAAGAACAAAATCCGTCTATACACCTTTAGTTTCATTTGATAGGTTGGACAATTATTGGATGTAGATTTGCAAACTAGCTTAGTCGAATTTGATGCAAATTGAGTTTAAGTTTGACTTGACTAAGTTACACACACTACTATTGATGAAGTACGTACATTGTATTATACGATAATCTTTCGACTGACATATAATGTACACATTTGATCTAAAAGCTTCACCACTAAACATTTTAATGATCCATATGAACGTATATAACTTTATAGCTCCATTGATTTATTGATAGCCAATAATGTTAAAGCTTATTGTGTGTTAAGTAGTCACTTGCGGAAAGGAATATGCATATAAGGTTGGCTCGTTGATTTCGTCCGTCCAACACAAAAACAAGAAGCACGAAAATACTAACTATATGTAAATATTCACCATTATCATAAATAATAAAACAAGGTGTAGGCAGACAGGCAGTAAGAACTAAGAAAGGAACGGAATTGTCACATAAAACATGTACGAGTATTAATTACAGCCGCATGATCAATTGAGTAGCACAAAAGCATTTGTTCCTTTGCAAATAACTAAACATACATGAACTACACAGGTATGTAGACAATACCAACTTACCCTTGTTAACCAATACAAATGACTATTATGTTGGAAGATAGTTTGTGACAACAGATCTAGCTTGAAATAGGTCTGGTGTAATTGTTATCCTATTTGTACAATTGGTTTAGATTTGTAAATGAATATTTGTTTTGTTAGTAATATTCGTTAAATATATTAGCATGTTAAAGTGTTAGACGAATATCGTAAACGAAATAAATAAATACGTTTGGTGCGAGTCGAGTTCTCAAGTCGCAGCGAGTTGAGCTGCAAGATGAGAACTGAACTCGCAAGGATCACAAGGATCATAAGGATCATAATGGTTCTGGCGAGCCAAGTCCATAAGCGGACTTGGGCTGCGAGTTGGGCTGGACTCGCAGGCCCATGCGAGCCGAGACAAATTCAATATATAAATGATTTTCGGTTTAGAAAATAATTAACAACTTTTGCAAATTACATCAGACCTGCGAATTCAAAACCAGAGAAAAACCTAACGACTAACGGCTAGGCTTTGATTGTTCAAAGATTAAAGCAAAGCATATTAGTTATTAATCCTATAAACGCGAACTTATTCGTTGTTAGTAAGATAACACCGTATTGAGGGATTCCGCACCTTAATACTATAGATAACGAAGTTATCGATCCTATGAACTAGGGACTTACATCTGGTATCAGAGTTTTCGGGCTAAATACGAGTAAAGTTTGAAGTTTTAGGGATTATCGCGTTTGATTCGGATTGTTTTTGCGTGCATAAGTACATATTAACGATCAAAATCATTCTCTGGACGATTTAGGGTTTGTTTTCGGTTGAAATTACCTGTTTTAATCGTAAAAATACCTTAAATTTTCGTTTTCGGATTTTTCAGCCGTTTCGCGAGTCGAGATTAGGGTTTCAGCGTAGTCTGCAAACCGAGTTGAACTTGCGAGTCGAACTGTAACTTGCGAGTCGAACCGAGATCTCTTGCGAATCGACATCACTGCAATCCGAACTGAGACTTGTGAACCGAGATTCTGCGAGTCGAGCTGAGATTGCGAGTTGAGCTGAGTCTTGCGAATCGAGTTTTTCTTTAACTCGTGAAACAGTTTGAGAGTCCCGTGATCACTATTGATTAGTGATTTGGAATCGCAAAGTATAAAGTTTAATTGTAGAAGGGGGGGTTGAATACAATTAAAAACTTTTTCTGATTTTAACTAAGTTAATTGAAAGTTTTTAATCGTTTTAACAGAAACAGAGTATATCAGATAACAGATATGACAATATCAAAGAACAATGTAATAGTAGCTGAAATGGTGAATTGTATTGATCATAAAATTCACAAGTGTTGAATGCGGAATGGATTAACCAAAGTTAATCCAATTCAAACACTTAGCTAAACTATTACAATCGACATGAACAGTAGTGGACAAACACGCTGACTGTTCACTCTATGAATCGCTAAGTCGTGCTTAGACAAACTACTCACTAACACACAAGTGATTAACACGAATTGAACGACTAGCCTCAACAGTACAAAACACTGAACTATTTATACTACAAGAGTTCCTAAAATATCGCCTACAAAATATGATCTTGGAAGGACACGTGTCGTTGCTTGATTGGTTTGAACTCTGATGAACCGACATTCTGCGGGTCCCAATTCTGTTACCGCAAATATCTCGTTACCTTAAAACCAATCACTTGCTGCCACGTAATCTTTCGGACATACTTCGAACTGGAACACTCTTGCTGATGTATAGATAAGTACAGTACTTTTTAGTACTTGATGATTGAGAGGCTTTATTGAATAGTCCCTGAAGATGCAGTAATCCTCCTCACTCACTGCGAGCTAACATGCTCTTGTAGAATGAATTGAACTAAAGATCTTCAGTGACTAGCTGTTATTCTGGCAGTGACTTTTGCCTTTATTGATCTGAAGAAGTAAGGCTCTCGCTGACGTTGATCAGCGACACACCAAGTTGAGCTTTAAATCTTCCTCGGCATATCAAGCGGAATGAATGACAATCAGCGAAACCTATCATCAGCAACAGCAGCTTCGATACAATCCATTTCTTCATCGAGTATTGAACAGTTGAGTTGGTCAGCGACCAGTAACTTCATCATGGTCAGCGACCAGTGACTCAACACAGTTTAACTTCACATTTTTAAGATGTCTGATTTAAGTAAAATGATCGAGATGGAACACGAGGTGAGAAAATCAAACGTTCCACCTAAGTTGTTGAAGATCGAAGATTACTATAACTGGAAGGACAGATTTGAATCTTACTGTAGATTCCATGATTTGTCAATCTGGATGTGTATCAAGAATGGATACACGGCACCTACTCAACCGGTTAATAATACAATTGTTACTTTAACTTATGCCCGGATGAGTGATCAACAAAAGGAGGAATATAAATTGGAGAATAAATCCCATTCTGCAATCAATATGAGTTTACCAAAGGAGATAAACCATCAACTCAAGTCTTTTCAAACTGCTAGAACACTCTGGGAAGCGTTAGAGAAAAGATGTGAGGGAAGTCCTCAAGTGAAGGCAAGCAGGAAGAATCTTCTCAACAAATAGTTTACTGTTATAAAAGCTTTAAAGGGAGAAGATCTTGATGCTTATATCACTAGATTCTACCACTTGTTAAGTGAGCTTGACAACCATGAGATTGTTACTACTGAGACTGAAAGAACCGACAAGTTTATTGAGGGTTTACCGTCTAAGTGGGACATGTATGGTGTAATGCTCAAGGACAACGATGAAAGGTATGCAACCATGACCTTAGAGCAGGTCATTGACAAGCTAAAAGGTTATGATTTCACTAAGAAATCGAGAGAAACCGATTATGATCAGGTTCAGAATCCTGGACTATATCATGGGAAAACAAATCTCTCAACTTCTTCATCTAGTTCGACCACTGCACTCTTAGTTGGTAATACTGGTGAAAATGGTGAAATGATAACAGATGACGTGTGCCTTCTTACCTCATCAGGTAATGAAACTAAAGGTACACCTGCTGAGAAGTCAACTCAAGGACATCAAAAGATGCCAATGAGTGTGAAATCTGCTGAGCAACAGTTATCTGTTCTTGCATCCTTTGTTGCTTCCTATGAAAACTACATTCAGGGTAAAATCAATGATCCGATTATGTTTGATGAAGACTATGATCAGATAGATCCTGATTATCTTGAGGAAATAGATCTCCAGGATCAACTTGCAATGTTATCTAGGAGAGTTAAAAATTTCTTAAAGAGAACTGGTAGAAAAGTGGTGGGAAATCGATCAGGGTTTGATAAAACCAAGATCAAGTGTTTTAACTGTCAAGGTTATGGACACTTTGCTCGTGAGTGTCAAAGGCCTAAGGTTGAAACTGGCAATAGCAAACAAGGTTCGGGAAATACTCTAGCTTCCAAAGCCTTAGTTGTGAAACAGTTAGATGGATCTTATGATTGGCAAGCTCATTATGAGGAAGCTCTCATGGCTGAGATTGAAGATCAAGAGATAGCTGCTGAGTCCAAAAGCTATATGCCTACTGATGTTGAAGTAAAGGTGCCGGAGATTCAAGAGAAAGCGAGTGATGATGACGTGCTGTATATGGATTCAACTGTTGATATGAGTCCAGATGACTTTGTGGCACGCATGGCTAAAGTACAAACTGACAAGAAAAGGGTATGTTTGGATATTCTTATTTTTACTGATGTTTGTTACCTAGTTACTGATTTACAATCTCAATTAAGTGTCTTAACTGTGTCTAATCAGAATTTGTCATCCCAAGTTAGCACGTTTAATAATTCTAGTAAGACTATAATATCTGAACTTGAACAACCTAAAAGTGATGTTCTTAGGTTAAGTACAGATAAAATAGATCTTAAGAATAAGATTAAGTCTGATAGTTCTGATAAGGTTGCACTTAGAGATACCATAAATGAAAAGGCAATAATCATATATGGTCTCTATATGAACATTGATGACTTAAATCAAACAATAGCTGATAGGGATAGAGAGCTAGCAGAGCTTAAGCATAAGTTAGTTGAGCAAAATCGTAAGATTGAGTCTTATAGAACTTTAGAAATGGATAAAATGCTAGATGCTCAACGTAGTGTAAAGGACAAGACTGGGATAGGATACAATGATGTACCTCATCCTTTTAATGCCAATTACACTAGTACTCCTGAAGATTCTGAAATGACAGATGCTAATCCTAAGAAAGAAGTAACTAACAAACCTGAACAGTCAGAGGCACAGAAGGTTTCTGTTAAGAATCTATCATCTGATAATAGTAAGATATCACATCACACCAAAATACAGTTTGTATCGGGTGGAGTGATTAATGATACTAAGACTGATGATAAGGTTAATAAGGAGAAAACATCTGATCCTTTAGTGCCTAAAACTCCAAATGAAAAAGCAAAAGTTATTAAATCACGTAAACAGATGTCTTGCTTCAAATGTCACCAAAAGGGACATGTAGCTTCGTGTTGTCCGAACAAAAAGCCGGAAGCATCACATAAGTTAGTGATTAATGAACAGACACAGACCAATTCTAGTTCAGTTATGGACAGGTTAGGTACCAAACAGGGATTAGGTAGTAAACCTGTAAATATTCTGAAAAGAAATGGTAATCATAGTGTCTCACCACCTAAACCTAAACGGCCTTATTCTCAATCTGAAAATGTTTTAAATAAATCTAGAGATAAGACAACGTCGAGATTTAGGACCCCTAGTAGAAACCACAGTCAGATTGAGAGTGGTTCTACTTCACGTGCACAAGGACAAAGCTATGTGCCTAGGAGGTTTTCTACTCACTCTCCTCATAGGCAAAAGACTTCTGATCATCAACAGCCTCAAATTCATGTGAAAGTAACCAAGACTCCTGATGAGAATAGTTATGGTTATTTCAAGGAAGTTCAGATTGTTGATGATAAGGGACAAACCAAGACCGTAATGGCTTGGGTCCCTCTTGAAAACTAATTTTGTACAACTTGTTATGTGCAGGAACAGACTGTGAACAAGGACAGCTGGTGGTATGTAGACAGTGGATGCTCAAGACACATGACAGGAGAGCGAAGTCTATTGACAGACTTCAAGGAAGGTCTCAAGCAAAAAGTCAATTTTGCAGGAGAAAAAGGAGGAGTAATTACGGGAAAAGGAAAAGTTTCAAATGGAACTTTGACTCTTGAGGATGTGAACTATGTTGAAGAACTAACTCACAACCTAGTGAGTGTTTCCCAAGTCTGTGATAAAGGTCATCCAGATTACTTTAATGAAAAGGAGGCCTTAGTCCTGAAGCCAGGATTCACAATTCCTGAAGAATGGATATTGATGAGGGCATCAAGGAAGAAGGACATCTATGCAATCAACATGGGTGTTCCTAACTCTTCAATGGTGTCTACATGTTTATTATTTAAGGCTTCGAAAGCAGATGCATTGTTATGGCATAGGAGAATGACACACCTGAACTGGAGAAAAATGAACTACATAACCAGAAATGGGTTGGTTCTAGGTGTACCACAAAAAACGTTTCGAGTCTAAAGATAAGTGTGTTCCTTGCATGAAAGGAAAGCAGCACAAGAAACCACACAGATCTAAGACTGAAAACTCAATCTCCTCACCATTTGAATTGCTACATATGGACCTCTTTGGCCCAATAAGCAAGAGAAGTCTAGGTGGCAAATGGTACTGTTTGGTTGTCACAGATGATTATTCTAGATTCTCGTGGGTGTTCTTTTTGGGATCTAAGGATGAAACTACAGGAATTCTAATTGAGTTCTTTGATCTGGTAGAGAATGTCTATAAAAAGATAGTGAAGTGTATTCGTAGTGACAACGGAACAGAATTCAAAAATTCAACATTGAATATCTATTGCTTAAGCAAAGGGATAATTCATCAATTCAGTGCACCTTATGAACCTCAACAGAATGGTGTAGCTGAAAGGAAGAATAGGACGTTGATTGAAGTTGCAAGAACAATGCTTGCTGATTCAAAGCTTCCAGTCATCTTTTGGGCAGAAGCAGTGAATACAGCATGTTATGTTCTCAATAGAGTTCTTACGGTTAAAAGACATAACAAGACTTGTTATGAGCTTTTGAACAATAAGAAACCTAACTTAAAAGGGTTTGAACCCTTTGAAGTTTCATGCACCATATTAAAGACCAGACATCAAGCAAAATTTGGTGAGAAGGATGACGAAGGATTTTTCCTAGGTTATATGCCCAATTCGCCAAATAAAAGAGTCTTTAATAAAGTCACAGGACGTTTGGAGATAGTTTATAACATTAAAGTTACGAGCTACACACCGGATGTTCATAAGGGCTTAGATTGGCAATTTGATTATTCTGATCTTTTTGCATCATTTAAAGTTCCTATTAGTGACTATGTCAGTGATTCAGAGATAGCTGAACATTTAGTATCTGAAGACGTGGATACTGGCCATACTTCAACAGCGAGTGTTCCGAATTCTGGAATCAAGACAAATGTTGATCCAAATCAACCATCTACTAGTGGATCTCAAAAATCCAAAGTAGATACTCTTCTAAATGAAGAAGAGCTGACTGAAAAATTAGTGGATGAAATCCTCACTCCACTGAGAGAGTTAAGGATATCTATGGGTATTGATAACTCACAGCTATCTAGAGAGGGCGTACCAGATTTGGAAGACATTCCTGAACAACATAGTGTTCTTGAGGAAATCGGTACTAACTTAGGAGATGAGATTCTAGTTGAGCATGTTTCTTCAACTAGAACGAGTAAGAATCATCCCGTTGAAAACATCATCGGTGATATTAATACTCCGGTTCAAACAAGGACTCAATCAAAAGCTAGTACGTCTGAAAATTTAGAATACCAAAGCTTGTATACTGCATTGAAAGAGACAGGGATTCCTAATCAATGTCTACATTCATGCTTTATCTCACAAGTCGAGCCGAAAAATGTTCAAATGGCTTTGAAAGAAAGCTCGTGGGTAGAAGCAATGCAAGAAGAACTATCCTAGTTCTCAAAATTACAAGTATGGAAGTTGGTTGACCTACCAAAGGGAGAATATCCAATTAGGACTAGATGGGTATTTAAGTGCAAGAGAGATGATAAGGGAATCGTTACTCGTAATAAAGCTCGTCTAGTGGTTCAAGGTTTTAATCAACAAGATGGTATAGATTACAATGAAGTGTTTGCACAAGCTGCTAGGCTAGAAGCAATTAGGGTGTTCTTAGCATTCGCATCATATTATGGTATAAAGGTTTATCAGTTGGATGTTAAGAGTGCCTTCTTGTATGGCAAAGTGGAAGAATTGGTGTATGTTTCACAACCGCCAGGGTTTGCTGATCCTGAGTGTCCAGATAGAGTATATCGTTTGAATAAGGCTCTATATGGATTACATCAAGCACCAAGGATGTGGTATGAAACACTATCAACGTATCTACTTGAGAATGGATTTACAAGAGGATCAATTGATAGTACACTGTTTGTGAAATGGAATAAAAAAGACTTTCTTCTCGTGCAAGTTTATGTTGATGACATTATCTTTGGATCGTCTGATGAAAAGATGTGTCAAGAATTCGAGAAAGTCATGAGAAAACGGTTTGAAATGTCTGCAATGGGAGAGTTGAATTTCTTCTTAGGGTTACAAGTTGACCAAAAGAATGATGGATTCTTTATTCATCAATCTAAATATACATATGAGCTATTGGAACGCTTTAAGATGGATGAAAGTAAGGTCTACAATACTCCAATTCCAGTCAATCATGGACTAGGTCCAGATACATCGAGTGATAGCGATGTGGATCCAACTCTTTATAGAGCCATGATCGGATCACTAATGTATCTAACAGCCTCTAGGCCTGACATAATGTTTGCTGTTTGTTTATGCGCAAGATATCAGGCTAATCCGAAAGAGTCACACATGCAAGCTGTTAAACGAATCTTTCGTTACCTCAAAGGGAAACCTAAGATGGGTCTTTGGTATCCGACTGATGGAGACTTAGATCTCGTAGCTTATACTGATTCGGATTATGGAGGATGCAATCAGAATAGGAAATCTACGACCAGAGGATGTCAATTCCTAGGAGGTAGATTAGTATCCTGGCAGTGCAAGAAGCAAACCTCGGTAGCCATTTCTACATGTGAAGCTGAGTATATTGCAGCTGGCAGATGTTGCTCTCAAGTTCTATGGATTCAACAGCAACTACGAGATTATGGGTTAAATATAACCAATACTCCTATGATGATTGATAATGAATCAACTATGTCGATCACCAATAATCCAGTAAAGCACAGTAAAACTAAGCATATTGATATTCGACATCATTTTATTAAAGATTGTGCTGAAAATAAGTTAATAAAGTTAGTTAAGGTTCCATCATTGGATAACTTAGCAGACTTATATACAAAGGCGTTCGACAGAGCAAAATTTGAGACGTTGGTTCAACTGAACGGAATGAGAAATCCAGAGTGATTAGTCTTCCAAGGGTATTTTTGTAATAGTTAGTATTTCTATGTTCATAAAAAAAAAAGGCGTATGGCATTCATTTGTTTGTTACCTAAGGGGAATCGCCTTCATTAAAGAATATAAATATATTATTCTTTAAAATGTTGAAGTTTTTATCTGCAAAAATTAGGGAGATGATAGTACATTAGGAGAATAAGCTTCACAATAATAAGCTTAAATCCTAAGTATGATATGTTAGTAGGTTCAAATAAAGTTACTTTAGAACTACAACAGTTCTATCAGGTATGTGTTTATATTTATTTGATTATACACCTATATCCATGTTGGCGCCCGATCAGGTCGGTGTCGTTAACGATTACTAACCGGGCACCAGCAGTGGGTGTTTTAAATTTGTAATTGCGGGGCCTAATTTTTCCCTAACAATGCTAATCCTAAGGGTGAGCAAGTGGTAGGTATGACCTAGAGTCGTTCTTTAAACCGACTGAATTGAAACTAAGGCGAGGCAGATGAGGGCTTTCAAACTAGTGAATGGTTTATAAAATAGTGGGGGTTTTGGTTTTTATATTAACTAACTTAGGCAAGTAAATAAATAAAAGCGAAATAAAAGTAAAACGTAAAGCAGATAAAATAAAGATAGTGTTTGCTGAGATTTCGTTAATTAAGTTATGGGATGATATTTGGAGAAACTGTTTTGAAAGATATTAGTTAATTATCATTCTTGAATACTTGTATGTAAACACTAGATTCCCTACTAATTAAAATCCCATGAGCATGTCACACCGGGAGCTAGGTTATGGTAACATTACAAAGTATTGTGAATAATAAGCAAAGTCTTAATTATGGTTTAATAATACTTTCATATGAACGGGAACAAAATCTTAAGGTACTAGACATAACTGAATCATATAACGATTCCTCGTCATCCTAACAGATTCATGTATTTAAAATAGTTCATTTATGACTTTAAACCAGCCCTTGCTTAAGACTGCCCAATAAATCCCCTGATTATCCACGCGTTCCTCACTTAAAGTGGTTCCACCGCTTCAAACCTTGGCCATGTCCTGTCCTACGATAATTCCCCATGTAGCCTTGCGGTTCCATAGTTTCATACCTTTGACAAATTATATTGACACAGATAATTGACTACCTTTTAATTGGACGTCGTTAAAAAGGTGTTGTAATCACGTTTATTGGTGGAAAGGCGATAGATTAATTCGAAGTTTAAAAGTCTATTTAGAAAGGTTAATTAAACTAGGTTTCTCATTTTATATATTAGTCCGTAATATAACTACCTTCGGTCCTTACGCAGCTTCCACGTATTTGTACTACACCTAAAGTGTTTCCAACGCTATACTGAGTAACAGTCGAATAGGGGCCATCATATTACTTCATAATATTATATCGTTTCGTAATATGACTACCTTCGGTCGTCCCTCGACTTCCATACATTTGTACTCCACCTTGAAGTGTTGCAAGTACTATATCGAGTAACAGTCGAATAGGGGCCGTCATATTACTTCACGATAATTAAGACCATTTATATTTTACTACTATGATGATCCTAAGGCAACAATCAAACAAGAACATGCAATAAGACGATCAAGGCAATAATTCCGATCTTTAATATTTAATTATAAATCATCCCATTAATTAACTAACTACATCTCAAACAAACACAACAAGTATACTACTCTCTAATCATGGCAATAACTAAATCTAGCATAATCAATATAAACGTAATTAATTAAGATAGATAAGGATAGAAAGAACCAGGATTAAATGCGGGAGAAAGTAGACTTGAATTAATTGACACAATTCCGATCATACACCGAAGATTACAATGCGTTTCTTACTTTCGTTCTACCTTGAACAAGCTTCCTAACTAGCCTAATACTAATCTTGAAGTAATACAAAAGAATGAGAAAGTAAAGAAAGAAAGAAATATGCTCAAAGTGTGTGCATATGGTGTGTAGAATGGTGTGTCTTGCAAATGGAACCCAAGCCTCCTATTTATAGGTGAGTTTAAGCTCACATTAGCATCAAGAGGTGCACATTAGAAACCTTGCCAAAAATGGTGTGTACAACACTAAAAGTAGGCGCACCGGGTACCGTACAACACGAAAAGTAGGCGCACCAGGTACGGGTTTTAACCAAAAAAGGAAAGCGAGACGGGGGGTGGCCAGCCGGCGGCGGCACTGTAGCAGCCGGCGGCGGCCGGTGGCTACCCGCCCCGTTTCGCTTCGTTTCTTGATATACTATTACTATGATAATCCTAAGGCAACAATCAAACAAGAACATGCAATAAGACGATCAAAGCAATATTACTGATCTTTAATATTTAATTATAAATCATCCCATAATTAACTAACTACATCGCAAACAAACACAATAGTAATCTACTCGCTAATCATGGCATAAACGATCTCTAGCATAATTAGAGCATACATATTTAATTAAGATAGATAAGGATAGAAATAACCGAGATTAATATGCGAGAAGGAATAGACTTGAATTAATAAGAGTTGCTCCAAGCGTACACTAAAGATTACAAATTCGTTCCTCACCAAAGACTACAAACACATTCCTTGCTTCTATTCTAACTAGCCTAATACTATTTTAAAGTAAGAAAATAAAGAAAGAAAGAAAAGCTAGAAGCTAGATAGAAAGTGTATCTTTCAAAGAGTGGAAAGAATGGTGTCTTACAAATGAACCTAAGCAACCTATTTATAGGTGAGCTTTGGCTCACATTAGCACCATGAGGTGCATGTTAGAAAGCTTTCCAAAAATGGTGTGTACAACACGAAAAGTAGGCGCACCGGGTACCGTACAACACGAAAAGTAGGCGCACCAGGTACGGGTTTTAACCAAAAAAGGAAAGCGAGACGGGGGGTGGCCAGCCGGCGGCGGCACTGTAGCAGCCGGCGGCGGTCGGTGGCTACCCGCCCCGTTTCGCTTCGTTTCTTGATTCGTGCGTTTTTTCTTCGTTATGCTTCCGTTTGCGTCGATTCTTTTTTTGTTGGATTCGTAATTCAAAAACGAAGATTTTGACATAAGATAGGCCCTAAGATGAGGTCCCTAGATCCAGATATTGCGTGCGAATCTTTTGGGTCTTTCGGCGGGCGCAAAATCTTCATTTTTTACCCGTTTCAGTTGATTCTTCTTCTGTTGGATTCGTATTTTGAAAACGAAAATCTTGGAAATAATGGATGTTGATGGAGGGCACTTTAGTCTTGAAATCTCGTTTTGATGCCTTGAATCTTCAAACGTGTGTGGAATCTTCGTTTTTCATCCGTTTTGCTTGATTTTTATCGTGCAACCTTGTTTTGACCGTCTTGACATAATATCAATGATTTGAACCATATTTGAGTTCAAAATGCCAAAAATCGTTCTAGAATGAGAGAGATATCGGTAGTAAAAACGTGACTTTTTACGCGATATCAAGTATCCCACACTTAGAACCTTGCTTGTCCTCAAGCAAACTAACATTCAACAGAGATAAAAATAAGCAGATAATGAAATATTTTAAGGCGGAACGTTTTACTAAGGGGGTTTTGAAAAAGTAAAATACTTGTTCTTTAAAAAGGAAAGATTGCAATCTTTAGGAGCATGCTTGTGATCTTTGACCTTGGATACATGACTAGGCGATCCTTTCAAGGTGGTCACTTAAATCACTCAAAGTGTTTAGGGTTTCCTATTCTATTATATCAATCGCTCAGAACGCCAATCATGTATCTTTTATCGTCATATGCTTGATCGAGTATCAAATCGTTACCTTTTAGGTGAGTGCGAAGTCGATCTAGCCACAATCATTCTAAGGGAAGTGATGTAGGGTTTTGATTGGAGTGTTGGTGGTATGAGAGGGGGTTGTGTTGGATTTTCTTTTTGGTGAAGTTGGAAAGCTGAAATTTTTGAATTTTCGGGAGATTAGACGCCTTTTTCTTTTGGGAGGAGTCTTTTTCTCCATTTGACTTTCTTTTCTTCGAATTTTCTAAGATATTTTTTTTCGACGTCATATCCTTAATACTTCTCTTTTTTCATCTTTGGAACTTTCTATGAAGTTTGAGGGATGCTTTTGAGTAGGTAAAGGGGGTAACGTACTTATTTTTGGGTGTATAGATGGGTTCAAGAATGATGTGTTTCGATCTCCTTTTTGATTCACCAGTTCGGATTCGAAATGCATAGCAAGAGCAAGTTCTGATTCTAAACGCATACATCAGCACACTCAAGAATCGAAAAAGTGAAGCATTAAAAGTGAATGCTTTTCATATGGCTCAAGATACCTCACGAATCGAAAGTTGGGTTGTTGTGTGCTTAGTCATGCGATGCTCTTTATGGGATTACTAAACTTGTTTTTCAAAAGAATTTGTATTTTATTTTTCCTTCTTCCCCAAAGTAAATCATTCTTTGTTTAAATTTTTTCATTTTCAACATATTTTTAACTCAATTTTGAAAATTGTGTTTACTTTTATGGAGAAGCAGGGTCTTATAAAGGGCAACGAGTTTAGAATCAAGCATATACCATTATCCATTTAACAGTAGTGCAACTACTGCTATCCCACACTTAAAGGAACATCGTCCTCGATGTTAAACTAAGCTCATAATGGGGTAAAATCCCACACTTAAGATTTGAAACATCTTAGATGTGTTCTTTTAGCGGTGTGTTTTGGGTTTGAATCCCACACTTAGTGATAAGCATAGTGGATATGGTATATTTAAAACGAATGAAAGGGACTAGTAAAGAACTACTCCCCAGTAGTTGCAGTGTATGCGTTTGCCGAACTTCGTCTTGCTGGGTTCACTCTTGATCAAGTCTTCTTGTGATTGGTCTCGTAGGTGTGAACACGTTGGATATACTTTTCTTTAATGCGCAGCGTCAAAAACTTGATGTTTTGGGCTGAAACTTGGTCGTATATCCAAGTGTGAAAGATAGTCGGAAACTTCATCACTTCTTGGAATGTAAAATTGCATAAATGTAAACACGGGTTGCCTCCCGAGAAGCGCTCTTTTAAGGTCGAGAGCTCGACTTCTTTTCTCCTAGCTAGATGGAGATGGATGCATCCATGGGATCCCTTTTGTTGATGTTGTGGGCCCTAGGTTGCGGAAAAGTGTATCGAGGTGGATAGATTCTCATGAAATGATTGACTATTATCGTAATCAATTCAAATGGACTATCTCTAGATTCTGACTTGTAGTTCTGAAGATGCTCTGAAGTTGTCCTTGCAAGTCCGTGAAGTCCGAAGGTGATGTAGTCAACTGCTTTAGTGACAGGTCCACTAGGGTCGGTCATGGTGGCTGTGTCTGTCTTAACAACCTCTCTTGGTGGTGGGTTTTGCCAGAGAGAGCAAACAAATGCCAAGAATTGCAGTTTTATGCCTTCATAATTCTCGGTCTTGGGGTCTCCGTTGAATCTTCTTATGCATGTGCACAGGTTCTCTATTTGCCGGTGCTGATGGTTATTGAATGGAAAGCCGGATTCTGAGAAAACTAGAGTAAGGTGACGAAGTATCTCCTTGCATCCTGAGTAGAATATGAACTTTCTTCTGGAGTTACTTTTCCGTTGTTGAATCTCCCGTAGATGGATCGTAACAAAAGTAGCGATATCAAGTGTTGATTCATATGTGGCCCTAAAAGGTCGTTCGCGCCTTGATTCCTCCGAAACAAGATCACTAAGTTCTTCAATCAGTAACTCAACTTGTTTTTCAATAGTGGAGTTGATAACCATAGATCCGCTTTCTTTGGAACTAAGGTGATCTTCTCTATTTAGCAAGTCAAGCAATGATGTGAGGTCATTCATCGTCAAGATGTTGGCACGACTGCTTGGATTTCCAGTAGTTTCTTTCATATGCGTTCTAATGGATCCTAACATCTCCCATTGCGTTGAGGTAAATGGGATGTTAGATCTTTTAAGGGCATTGTAGATCCTAGCGTAAGTCCGTTTCTGTTGTAGACAGAATTGCAGTTCAGCAGGGGAAAGAGCAAGCATGTTTACTACGCCGCTTATTCCTCCTACTACTTTGTCAATTCTCTGGATGAATTCTTCGAGCACTTTGTGTTCTATGATGGTTTGCGGTTGGTATCTTGTGCGTTTGGAATATTCCTCCAGTGTTTCTCTTTTCGTGGGATGATTGTGGTTACTTCCCGCCATTTCTTCCGTGGTAAATAGATTAGTTGGCGGTGTGCTTCTTTTGTTTTCTTCTTCAATCTTTATCTTCCCAATTTCTTCCACCGTTGGTTTGTTTGCTGATGGAGATGAATTTTTCATCTCTTGTCCTATTCGTCGGAGGTCAATCGGGGAATATGGCGTGATTGCCATTTCCTTGCTAGATTTGCTTTCACTTGTTGACTCTGCAGTTTCTTTGTCTCTGGCGGTCTTCATGGAGATCATGTACATATCGGCTTGCTCTCCAGCATTTGGATTGTCGATATGGAAAGTGATGGTTTCTCCCTGAGACTGCAAGCTGATGGTTTGTGCAAAGACGTTGATGATTGCCTTGGCCGTATTCATGAAAGGTCTTCCTAGTATGATTCAGATGTGTATGTCTTCCTGCATATCCATTATTACAAAATCTGATGGGTAAAGAAATTTGTCAATCCTAACTAAAACATTTTCAGCTATTCCCCTAGGGTACTTGACCGAGTGGTCAGCAAGCTGTATTGTCATTTTGGTAGGTCGAAGATTTTCTAACTCAAGCCTCTTGAAAAGCGAGTATGGCATAAGATTAACACTAGCTCCTAAATCGGCGAGAGAACAGATAATGCCTGAATTGTAGATGGAAATAGGGAGAGTAAAACGTCCGGTGTCTCCGAGTTTTTCAGGAATGGTATTGTTAAGAATAGCTGAACATTCCTCGTTCAGCGGGACATTGGGTACTTCTGGTACCTTATCCTTGGTTGTAAGAAGTTTTCTGAAGTACTTTTTTGAGTGAACTTCAGAGGCAGTATCTAGGAATTTCCTATCAAGCTTAAAAGACTTAAGCTTGTTGGGTCGTTGTTTAAGACGAGCCGGAAATGGAATGTTTACTTTCCTATTTGGTGCAGACTCTAAATCCATTGTCGATGGGACAATAGGTGGTTCCTTCACCGGAGAAGAAACCGTAGGTGGGCTATGTGCTACCTGAGAGTCTTGAATATGGGAAGCCTCCTTATGGCAACTAGTTGGACTATCCTGAGGTTTAGCGTTAATACACTGTGCTAATTGTCCTAGGATGAGATCAGCTTGGTCTTGTCTAGCCGAGATTCCTTGAATGACTTTTATCAGGGTGTCGTCAAAACTAGAGGTTTGTGAGGAAGAGGGTTCTAAAGGTTGAGGTTGGTTAGTTAGTGGGCTATTCCTAGGTGGGTTAAGAGAAGGGTTAGTATTGGGTGAAGTTAGATGAGACTGAGGAATTTGGGCTGAGTGGTTCAGATTAGCACAATTAAGGCAGGTTTGAACTTGACAGACTTGTTGTTGTTGACTTTTCAATTTCTTAATCTCCTTGGTTAGGTATGCCACTTGCTGAGTGAGGGTTTTGATAGCTTCATTCCCGATTGTAGTAGGTGAATTCACTAGCGAGGGGTGATTTTCACTGTTCCAGTCATGGTTGTGCACTGTCATCTTCTCAATAAGGCTCCAAGCTTCATTTGCCGTACAGTCTATGAAACTACCTTGAGAGGCGGTATCAAGTAAAGGACGGTGATGTGGGAAGAGACCATTGTAGAAAATGCGCAGCTGGTCTGAGCGCTCAAAACGATGATTTGGACATTTCTTAAGCAATTTCTTAAAGCGCTCCCATGCATCGAATATTGATTCATCATGCACTTGACGAAAGTTTATGATGTTGGACCTAAACGTGGCTTGTTTTGATGGGAGGAAATATTTGGCCAAAAATATGGTTGCTAATTCTACCCAAGAGGTTATAGAGTTAATCTCTAGTTCCTCAAACCAGGTTTGTGCATTGAGAGTGAGTGAATAGGGAAATAGGTATAGATAGACTATGTCCTGATTAACCCCAATCGGCTTAAAAGAGTTGGATAAGGAAATGAATTTGTCAAGGTGTGAGTTGGGGTCATCATTTGGTAGGCCACGGAATTGACAGAGGTTTTGGACTAATTGAACAATATGGGGTTTTAATTCAAATGAAGTTCTATCGGTTTCCGGATAGACGATTGGTCCTCCTCGACCTTCAATCAGAGGTTTAGAGTCTTCAGCGAGAGTGATACGTGTTGCTGTAATAGTCTCGTTGGCAGGTGGTGGACTAGTTGAATGGATAGGGGTGGTAATTTCTAAAATTAGTAAAAGGAAGGAAAAACAAAGAAAGACGTAAAGGTTTAAGGGATTCTAAAGGTTCACTAGTAAGTAAGTTCGTCTTAACGCCTAAGGATCGTACAGTTGGTTTCCCGGCAGCGGCGCCAAAAACTTGTGGGCGCCCGATCAGGTCGGTGTCGTTAACGATTACTAACCGGGCGCGCAACAGTGGAGTTTTAAATTTGTAATTGCGGGGCCTAAGTTTTCTCTAACAATGCTAATCCTAAGAGTGAGCAAGTGGTAGGTATGACCTAGAGTCGTTCTTTAAACCGACTGAATTGAAACTAAGGCGAGGCAGATGAGGGCTTTCAAACTAGTGAATGGTTTATAAAATAGTGGGGGTTTTGGTTTTTATATTAACTAACTTAGGCAAGTAAATAAATAAAAGCGAAATAAAAGTAAAACGTAAAGCAGATAAAATAAAGATAGTGTTTGCTAAGATTTCGTTAATTAAGTTATGGGATGATATTTGGAGAAACTGTTTTGAAAGATATTAGTTAATTATCATTCTTGAATACTTGTATGTAAACACTAGATTCCCTACTAATTAAAATCCCATTAGCATATCACACCGGGAGCTAGGTTATGGTAACATTACAAAGTATTGTGAATAATAAGCAAAGTCTTAATTATGGTTTAATAATACTTTCATATGAACGGGAACAAAATCTTAAGGTACTAGACATAACTGAATCATATAACGATTCCTCGTCATCCTAACAGATTCATGTATTTAAAACAGTTCATTTATGACTTTAAACCAGCCCTTGCTTAAGACTGCCCAATAAATCCCCTGATTATCCACGCGTTCCTCACTTAAAGTGGTTCCACCGCTTCAAACCTTGGCCATGTCTTGTCATACGATAATTCCCCATGTAGCCTTGCGGTTCCATAGTTTCATACCTTTGACAAATTATATTGACACAGATAATTGACTACCTTTTAATTGGACATCGTTAAAAAGGTGTTGTAATCACGTTTATTGGTGGAAAGGCGATAGATTAATTCGAAGTTTAAAAGTCTATTTAGAAAGGTTAATTAAACTAGGTTTCTCATTTTATATATTAGTCCGTAATATAACTACCTTCGGTCGTTACGCAGCTTCCACGTATTTGTACTACACCTAAAGTGTTTCCAACGCTACACTGAGTAACAGTCGAATAGGGGCCATCATATTACTTCATAATATTATATCGTTTCGTAATATGACTACATTCGGTCGTCCCTCGACTTCCATACATTTGTACTCCACCTTGAAGTGTTTCCAGTACTATATCGAGTAACAGTCGAATAGGGGCCGTCATATTACTTCACGATAATTAAGACCATTTATATTTTACTACTATGATGATCCTAAGGCAACAATCAAACAAGAACATGCAATAAGACGATCAAGGTAATAATTCCGATCTTTAATATTTAATTATAAATCATCCCATTAATTAACTAACTACATCTCAAACAAACACAACAAGTATACTACTCTCTAATCATGGCAATAACTAAATCTAGCATAATCAATATAAACGTAATTAATTAAGATAGATAAGGATAGAAAGAACCAGGATTAAATGCGGGAGAAAGTAGACTTGAATTAATTGACACAATTCCGAGCATACACCGAAGATTACAATGCGTTTCTTACTTTCGTTCTACCTTGAACAAGCTTCCTAACTAGCCTAATATTAATCTTGAAGTAATACAAAAGAATGAGAAAGTAAAGAAAGAAAGAAATATGCTCAAAGTGTGTGCATATGGTGTGTAGAATGGTGTGTCTTGCAAATGGAACCGAAACCTCCTATTTATAGGTGAGTTTAGGCTCACATTAGCATCAAGAGGTGCACATTAGAAAACTTGCCAAAAATAGTGTTACAACACGAAAAGTAGGTGCACCGGGTACCGTACAACACGAAAAGTAGGCGCACCAGGTATGGGTTTTAACCAAAAAAGGAAAGCGAGACGGGGGGTGGCCAGCCGGCGGCGGCACTGTAGCAGCCGGCGGCGGCCGGTGGCTACCCGCCCAGTTTCGCTTCGTTTCTTGATTCGTGCGTATTTTCTTCGTTATGCGTCCGTTTGCGTCGATTCTTTTTTTGTTGGATTCGTAATTCAAAAAAGAAGATTTTGACATAAGATAAGACCTGAGATGAGGTCCCTAGCTCCAGATATTGCGTGCGAATCATTTGGGTCTTCCGGCGGGCGCGAAATCTTCATTTTTTACCCGTTTTAGTTGATTCTTCTTCTGTTGGATTCGTATTTTGAAAACGAACATCTTGGAAATAATGGATGTTGATGGAGGGCACTTTAGTCTTGAAATCTCGTTTTGATGCCTTGAATCTTCAAACGTGTGTGGAATCTTCGTTTTTCATCCGTTTTGCTTGATTTTTATCGTGCAACCTTGTTTTGACCGTCTTGACATAATATCAATGATTTGAACCATATTTGAGTTCAAAATGCCAAAAATCGTTCTAGAATGAGAGAGATATCGGTAGTAAAAACGTGACTTTTTACGCGATATCAATCCACAAGTTATAATTTGTCTATTTTTAGTGAAAACTTTAGATGACTTCATCATATGATGTACTGGTAGGCAAATTATGTAAGATTTTCTAAGCTTTAGGAAGTTAATTAATTACTTGTTTATTATCTTGTGTTACTATTCTATGATGTTTGACATTAGTCTTAATTGTTGAATGATGGTATTGCCATACACTGTTATCATGCATTTTTAATTTCAATTGACAAATAGTAGTAATATGGGTATTAATTTAATTACTGGTAACTTTGTTGTACTGAGTACAGATCTGAAGTCTTTAATTAAATTAATATTCTCAAATATATTTTGAATTATGCTAGAAGGGATCCTCTGTTGTACTAAGTACAGACTTGGATAACATAGCATACTCAAGGTATGTTTGATATTTGTCTAACCTTAAAATTCAAGTGTATGTTATATGTTTCGAAAAGATACATCATTTAGTAACTGCTACCTTGAAATTCAACGATGCAGTGTTATGAGTTTTACTTGAAATTATTCAGTATGTCATATAATAGGAAGCACTTGATAATATTCATCCTAACAATAAAGTGTTTGCTTTGAAAGTCGAGTATAATTTGTTTATGTGGATCATAATACCGGTAATCGTTTTGAACTGTCATTAATTAAAATATTCACTTTATGTGAGTAATGCATTTATTAATTATTCTATGTGGATAAAGGTACCTAAGATATAGTTTTATAAATATAAATGTATAAAGGATAAAATTAGTTATAATTTTCTGGTAATTTTTATTTGAATTTCATGAGGTATGTATACTACCAATCTACTTAGACTTTTTAATAAATACTTAATTGCTTATTCTTTCTGATAGTCCCGTAATTCACTATTGTTTAGTGAATTGGAATCACAAAGTGTAAAGCTTAATTGTAGAAGGGGGGTTGAATACAATTTAAAAACTATTTCAGATTTTAGCGTAGTTATTCGAGTTTTAAATTGATTCACAGAAACAGAGTACAAACAATAGCAACAGAGTATAATCAATAGAAACAGAGTACAAACAATAGCAACATAGTATAATCAGATTATAGATATGACAATATCAAAGTGACAAAGTAATGATAGCTAAAATGATGAATTATATTGATCATACAATTCACAAGTGTTGAATGCGGAATGGATTAACCAAAGCTAATCCAATTCAAACACTTAGCTAATCTATTACAAATGAGATGAACATCAGTGGACAAACACGCTGACTGTTCACTCGCTGGATCGTTAATACGTACTCTTAGACAAACTAATCACTGACACACAAGTGATAAGTACGATTAAACGACTAGCCTCTACAGTACAAAACACTGAACTATTTATACTACAAGAGTTCCTAAAATATCGCCTATAAAATAGGATCTTGGAATGACACGTGTTGCTGCTTGATTGGTTTGAACTCTGATGAACCGACATTCTGTGAGTCCCAATTCTGTTACCGCAAATATCTCGTTACCTTAAAACCAATCATTCGCCACCACGTAATCTTCCGGACATACTTCAAACTGGAACACTCTTGCTGATGTATAGATAAGTACAGTACTTTTAGTACTTGATGATTGAGAGGCTTTATTGAGTAGTCCCTGAAGATGCAGTGATCCTCCTCACTCACTGCGAGCTAACATGCTCCTGTAGAATGACTTGAACTAGAGATCTTCAGTGACTAGCTGTTATTCTGGCAGTGACTTTTGCCTTTATTGATTTGAAGAAGTAAAGCTCTCGCTGACATTGATCAGCGACACACCAAGTGGAGCTTTAAATCTTCCTCAGCATATCAAGCAGAATGAATGACGATCAGCGAAACATATCATCAGCAACAGCAACTTCGATACAATCCATTTCTTCATTGAGTAGTGAATAGTTGAGTTGGTCAGCGACCAGTGACTTCATCATGGTCAGCGACCAGTGACTCAACAATCTCCCCCTAAATGATTGTGATTGAAGCTCCCTAGACAAACTAGTTGCTGAGAAAAGTTTATAGTCAGTGTTTAAGATTTTAAACATTCAGTGACTTATACTTTGATACATTCATTTTTCTTTTTGGATTCTTTTGATATGATCTGAGTTTTGCACTTTGGTTTTCTCAAAAGATCAGATATTATTGAACTGCAAAATATAAAGTACAGATAGTTTTTCAGTTACAATACATCTAATCTATTATAAACTTTAAATCTACTATCTTCAGCGTTTAGATGAATAGCAGAGATTCCTACTATCTTCAGCAATTAGATAAATAGCAGAGATTCCTACTATCTTCAGCAATTAGATAAATAGCAGAGATTCCTACTATCTTCAGCGATCAGATGAGACAGTGACTTAAAACTTTCAATCCTACAATCTTCAGCATGACATCTTTTCACGAAACTTTAACCGACTGAAAATCAATGAACCTTCAGATACTTAAGTTGTAACTGATCCGGATAAAGAAGGATTCATTGCTAAGCTGAAGTGACACAAATATTGAATAAAATCACCAAGAAAATTGTAACTCAAATACAGGAAATACAAGATTTTGTGATATGATTTCCAAGTATCAGCTACTTTGTCAGCATCAGCGATGTTAAGGATGATATGATTTCCAAGTATTAGCGATTTGGCACATGAGTAACATTGGTTTTTGCATTCATTTGCACGTTTTCTCCCCCTTGATAATACCACGAAGTAGATCAATATTTCTCTGGTAGTATCAACAATACTTGAATATTTCTCCCCTTGATGATAGCATGAAATACTGCAGCAAATGTTTGATCTGTTTGTAATAGGTGATTGGTTTTCTCATCATCATCAGCTTGTGTTTTAGCTAATGGATCATTGAAAACAGAGAGATCAGCTTGTATCTCTCCCTGTGACTGGAGAGAGACATTGACAGCTGGTGCAGTGAGAGATGAGAGATAGCTCGGGTCTGTAGCCAGTGATGTGACATCAGCGAAGAGTGTGTTATCACCCACCGATGTCACTTGCCCTTTGTTTAAAACATCATTCTTTTGTGAGAATAATGAGTGGCTCATGGGTTGACTCGATAAAAGTTTGTGATTTGAAAGCTTGAGTTTAGCAATAATGCCCACAGTAACTGAACGTTCAGACCCTGTTTCATCCTTGGCATCTGTAAACGTCTTCTTTTTGAATTTTCGTGCAAAGGTTGGTGAGGTTTTCTTTGATGATGGTTGACCAGTTTTGATCACTGTGGGTTTTGTCAGTGATATGGTCGATTGGGGGGGCAGAATCAGTCATATGTACAAAAGTTACATACTGTGATACTGTAACACCCCCGAAATTCACTGTTTTGCGGAAGCATAGTTTGGGGTGTTACTAATCAAATATCACAGCACAAAGATAAAGCAAACGACATCTATATGCAACGTTTGTAAATTAGTTACATTCCATAGATATAATGTTTGAAAACTTAGTGTTTTCGTATACAAAATGTAGTTTCCCCTAGAGTCCACGCGTATAGCGGGAGATTCTATTACATAATCGTAATATACAAAAGATAATGCTAAGAATCTCCGTTAATGCAGTTGTGTTGAAATCATGCGACTCTAGCTAAAATCCTGGAGTAATCCTACTCCATCAGGGTACCTGAGAAACATGCTAAAAAGTGTCAACCAAAAGGTTGGTGAATCTCACAGGTTTGTAAGTAATATCAGCTTTGAACACGAGATTTCATCAGTAATGCCCGCAGGCGTAAAATCACAATTTCAATCCAGAAATCGTAAACCAGTATTTGCAATCCCGCAAATGTAAGTAAGTAAGTTTATACCGTTGCCATGAGGCTCATAATCGAAGCTTAACCCGTAAGTAATAAGTTTGCTCCCATGACATGCTCGTAAATGAGCAAGCATCAGTAACGAATAAGTAGTCACCCGTTTCTACGTGTAAATCAGTACGTGGCAGCGCTACTGCCCCGGGTGGGGAGGGTCATTTCCCTAATGGATCCATTAACTAGTGTTCGCGCTTAAGTCCATAACTAACGATATATGATGGAGAGACTTCTGTTTGTAAGTAAACTCATGCAATTCCGTTTGGTATAGTAAACAGTTTTAGTACTTGTATTCAAGGAAAAATAGTAGCATGTATCTCCCCCAATAAGATAAACAGTAAAAGTGGGGCCGTAAGACTCACCTGAGTCTTGTAGTAATCAGTTGCAATTAGCAAGTAGTAAGTAAAGCAAGTAGGTTCTCTGAACCCGTAACCTTCAAATGCCTAATCATATGAAGTTATGTAAGTATGCGTCTCACGAGACGTTTCGTTTAGTTGTACACAACTAGTATATCCAGTGTTTGTCCGTATGTTTGTAATTGTTTGTTTGTTGGAAAACATGTTTGGCCCGTTGGTGACGGTTTGTAGCAAAAATTCTAAAATGTTGACTTTGCTACAGTAGATTTGCTACAGTACTGCTGCAGTAAAATTTGACTTTTTTGTACAGTAACTTTGACTTTTTCTATAGTGAAAATCCTTTAAAATTTCCAAGTTTTCTGTTTTCTGCGACATAATATGCGACACAAGGGTTTATATGCGACACAAGGGTTGTGTCGCATGAAGGATGCGACACAAGATCTCTGCGACACAGTGGTTGTGTCGCAAAAGCTTGCGATGCTAATTCAATAGCGACATAAGGGTTGTGTCGTATTATAGAGTGCGACACAATATTGTGTCGCAAAGGTTACGACACTAAAGGATTGGTACGACACAAGGTGCGACACAAATGGGTTTATGCGACACAGCATGCGACACAAGGCTTGTGTCGCATGTATGAACACCAGCCCAGAAACTTTCGGGTTTCAAGAATTTCCGACCAAAAACGCAAATCTAACTCATTTTTGAGCTATAAAATCGTGTATTCTTCATGTATTAGGTTATATCTAAGTTGTGTACACATCAAAACATCAAAACATTACACCAAATTGAATAGATCTAAGATTTTAGGAATTTCTTACTTTTGCAAATCGAGCTAAATGGAGGATGAGATGATGAAAACGGTCTTGATATTCTTGCTCCACTCGTGATGGTGATTCCAAATATGTAATTTTCGTGTGTCGGTTTGTATTCCGAAAATTTGATGTAGATTTGAGTTGAGAGAGTTTTTGAGGTGTGTGTGTTTTTAGTGATAATGAAAATGAAGGAGAGAAGTGGGTGTGGGGGTGGGGTTGGCTGATCCATCAAGGGAGGAGGGGAAAACATCCCTCAAAACACGGTATTTACTCCGTGTCCTAATCGGTTAATTCACTAGTTTTTAATATTTAACCAAACGTTTATATTTTTAATACGTAACTGGAGTATTTAAGTAAAAATACTTTGGAATTAATAGTAAAAACATTTGTCGCAATATTTAAATTATTAAGTCGCGTTTATTACGTTTTGTTACGTTAATTAAAATGTCGTCGCGATAATATATAAATAATGCTCGTTCGGTTGCGTATTTTATATAACAAAATACGTTCTCATTATTTAAGTAAATTTCTGTCACCATCGTCCAAATAACTATGTCGGACTACGTCCGGTTAATTCGCACGATTCATCCGAATCGCGTAAGTACACACATATATATATAAATCACCTTATATATATATACAAATAGAGTCTGCAATTAGTCCTATTACATACTAATTACATCTAGTTACAATTAATTAGGCGTAATTAATTACCCTAATTTAGCAGGTGTTACATTCTCCCCTTGTTAAAGAAATTTCGTCCCGAAATTAGCTTGAGTGTACGGACGGTGCGTTGTCTGGGAAGAGATGTGGGTATTTCTGTCGCATTTGGTCTTCCCGTTCCCAGGTGAATTCAGGACCACGTCTAGAATTCCACCTGACTTTTACGATGGGAATACGACTCTGTTTTAATTGCTTGACCTCGCGGTCCATGATTTCCATAGGTTCCTCAACAAAATGAAGTTTATCATCGATTTGAATTTCGCCGAGCGGTATAATCAGTGTCTCGTCAGACAGACATTTCTTCAAGTTAGAAATGTGGAATGTGTTGTGTACGCTGCTAAGTTCAGCAGGAAGTTGCAGGCGGTATGCTACTGGACCAATCCTTTCCAGGATTTCGAATGGTCCGATGTATCTAGGATTTAGTTTGCCTCGCTTTCCAAATCGAATGACACCCTTCCACGGTGCCACTTTGAGAAGTACCTTGTCCCCTACCTGGAACTCAAGGTGTTTGCGTCTCACGTCAGCATAGCTTTTCTGACGATCACGTGCGGCTTTCAGCCGGTTTTGAATACCGATGATTTTCTCAGTAGTTTCCTGAATGATTTCTGGACCCGTGAGTTGGGAATCTCCTAACTCAGTCCAACAGATAGGTGATCGGCACTTACGCCCGTAAAGTGCCTCGAAGGGTGCAGCCTTTATGCTGGTATGGTAACTGTTGTTGTACGAGAACTCGCACAACGGTAAGTGATTTTCCCAAGAAGTACCGAAGTCAACTACGCAGGCTCGTAGCATATCCTCCAGTGTTTGAATAGTTCGCTCGCTTTGGCCATCGGTTTGCGGGTGATAAGCAGTACTCATATCCAGACGAGTACCAAGAGATTTCTGTAGTGATTGCCAAAAGTTAGAAGTAAAACGGCTGTCCCTATCCGAAATGATCGAGATAGGTACACCGTGTCGCGAGATGATTTCTTTGACGTAGATGCGAGTCAGATGCTCCATCTTGTCGGTTTCCTTGATGGCCAGAAAATGAGCAGATTTCGTGAGACGGTCCACGATCACCCAAATGGTATCGCAACCACTCGAGGTTTTTGGTAGTTTGGTAATGAAATCCATGGAAATCTGTTCCCATTTCCATTGAGGAATTTCAGGTTGTTGGAGCAACCCCGAGGGTCTTTGGTGTTCGGCCTTGACTTTGGAACAGGTTAGGCATTTACTGACGTACAAGGCAATGTCAGCTTTCATGTTAGGCCACCAATACAACCCTTTGACGTCGTGATACATCTTGTCAGAACCAGGATGTATAGAGTATCAAGATTTGTGAGCTTCAGCCATCACCAAATCTCGCAAGTTTCCGAATTTGGGTAACCATACCCGGTTAGAGAAGTATCGAGTTCCATCGGGTTTGATTTCGAATTGTTTATCCAAGCCTCGCAAGGCTTCATTTTTCAAGTTTTCATCGTTGAGTGCCTCAAGTTGAGCGGTAAGGATTTGAGCAGGAAGCTCGTTACGAATTGTCATAGAAAGTGCTCGGACTCGAAGGGGTTTCACTCGTTCTTTTCGGCTTAAGGCATCGGCCACTACGTTAGCCTTGCCCGGATGGTATTTGATCTCGCAGTCGTAGTCACTAAGTAACTCAACCCAGCGACGTTGCCTCATGTTTAGATCTTTCTGATCGAATATGTGTTGGAGACTCTTGTGATCGGTAAAGATAGTGCTTTTCGTACCGTAGAGATAATGTCTTCAGATTTTCAATGCGAAAACCACGGCACCTAACTCGAGGTCGTGGGTCGTATAGTTTTTCTCGTGGATTTTCAGTTGTCGTGAGGCATAGGCAATGACTTTTTCCCGTTGCATCAACACACAACCAAGTCCTTGGTGTGAGGCGTCGCAGTAAACTACGAAATCGTCGGTGCCCTCGGGTAAGGACAAGATTGGTGCACTGCAAAGTTTGTTTTTCAATAGCTGGAAGGCTGACTCTTGCTTATCCGTCCAATCGAACTTCTTATCTTTCTGAGTCAGTGTGGTTAGAGGAACAGCTATTCTTGAAAAGTTTTCGATGAATCGGCGGTAATAACCAGCAAGACCTAAGAATTGTCTCACTTCGGTTGGAGTGGTCGGTGACTCCCAGCCCTTGATTGCTTCAATCTTGGCGGGATCAACATGAATTCCTTGGCTGTCAATCACGTGCCCGAGGAATTGAACGGTTCGAATCCAGAACTCACACTTAGAGAATTTGGCATATAACTTTTCGTGTTTCAGGAGTCCTAGAATGGTTTTCAGATGTTGAGCATGTTCCTGCTCGTTGCGCGAGTAAATCAGAATATCGTCGATGAACACAATGACGAATTTGTCAAGATATGGTTTGCACACCCGATTCATAAGGTCCATGAATACGGCCGGTGCGTTGGTCAACCCGAATGGCATCACTTGAAATTCGTAATGCCCATAACGAGTTCGGAAAGCTGTCTTTGGAATGTCATTGTCACGGACTCGGAGTTGATGATAACCCGACCGTAGATCAATCTTTGAGTAAACACTCGATCCCTGAAGTTGGTCAAACAGATCATCAATTCTAGGAAGTGGGTACCGATTCTTTATGGTTAGCTTATTCAGCTCTCGGTAGTCGATACACATGCGGAAAGATCCATCTTTCTTTTTCACGAATAAGACCGGAGCTCCCCAAGGCGAGGAACTTGGTCGAATGAATCCTCTGTCCAGGAGTTCCTGTAGTTGGTTAGACAACTCCTGCATTTCGGATGGTGCTAAACGGTAAGGGGCTCGTGCCACGGGTGCAGCTCCGGGCACAAGTTTGATTTGAAATTCAACTTGTCTAGGTGGCGGAAGTCCGGGCAAGTCTTCAGGAAAGACTTCCGGGAAATCCCGCACGATCAGAACATCCGCAAGTCGCTTCTCCTCCGACTTCTTCTCCGTTACATGTGCGAGGATGGCTTGATACCCTTTTCGTAGATATTTTCTAGTTTTCAGACAAGATACAATATTCAGATTCCGTCTACCGGTCTCCCCTTGTAGGACTAAGGTTCCACCGGAGACAAGAGGTATGCGAACGAGTTTGTCATGACAGATGATTTCAGCTCGGTGCTTGGATAACCAATCCATACCGACGATAATATCGAAGCTGCCGATCTCGACAGGGATTAAATCAATGGGAAACGTTTCGTTCGTAAGGTTAAGTGTACAGTTGTGTATGATGCTATCAGTCTCAATCAGTTTGCCATTAGCTAATTCAACAATGTATTTAGTATCTAAGGCAGTGGGAGTTATATCAAGTAAAGGGCTAAATTTCTCAGAAATGAAGCTTCTATCGGCACCGGTATCAAATAACACAGAAGCAGTAAGGTCGTTGAGAAGGAACGTACCCGTCACGACGTTCGGGTCTTGTCTGGCTTCCCCAGCCTTGATAACGAATGCTCTACCACGAGCAGGGTTGTTGTTGTTTTTCAGCTTTGGGCAATCTTTCTTGAAGTGCCCTGAATTCCCGCACCCAAAGCAGGCCTTTGGTGCATTGGTGTTGGGGGTAGAAATGTTGGTTCGGCAATCCTTGGCTAGATGCCCGAACCGTTTGCAGTTGGAGCAAGGGCAAGAACCGTCATGATGGCGGCTGCATTTGGAACAGTAAGGCTTGTTCCCGCTGTACCCTTTCTTTTCCGAAGTCCCCGATGAATAAGCCTTAATGTACTCAGGCTTTTTGTTGGAGGTTTGGTTAGATGAGTTGGGGTTACCTTCCCACTTGCGTTTGTTGTTTGCAGATGGGGTTGAAGTTGTGCCGCGGCGGACAGAATTTGCCGTTAACTCATGGGCCATACGGATGGCGCTCTGAATAGTACCCGGTTTAGAAGAAGTTACCAGGTCTTGGAGTCTCTCAGGAAGACCATCAACGAATTTCTCGATCCTCTTATACTCAGGATCGACCATGGTTGGGCACAGAAGTGCCAGTTGGTGGAAACGGTTTGTGTATCCGGTGATGTCATCACCCTGCATCTTGTGGTTCCAAAATTCCATTTCCAGCTGTTTCAATTCATCCCTGGGGCAGTACTCGCCCCTCAACATCTCCTTCAACTCCTCCCACGGGAGTTTGTAAGCATTAGCAACACCCACAGTCTGGGCATAGGTGTTCCACCAGGTGAGTGCGGTGTCAGTAAAAGTACTAACGGAGAACTTAACTTTGTCTCCTTCCGCACAGTTGCAGATCAGAAATACGGATTCGACTTTCTCGATCCAGCGTACTAGACCGATAGCTCCCTCAGTACCTGCAAAGTTTAGAGGTTTGCAGTTCTGAAAGTCTTTGTATGAACAGGGTTTAGCAGTAGGGGTTTCAGCGGCATCGCTGTTTCTCGTGGAATTTGGTGGAGTATTCCGAGCCAAGGCTTCAGTAACAGCCTGGGTTATAAGGGAGGTAATCTGGGCATCGGTGTATGGTCTTGTCTTTGGCGGCATGATTCTTCAATAAAAGAAATGAAGATACATGAGATTTTGTAGGAACTTGTAATTGTCACAGATGTACATGTATAAAAGCAGTAATACATAACATCAACAAGGAAAAATGACAATTATTATGAGTCGAAATATCAAGGGAAGTTTGATAGATAATGTGAGTTCAAAGGTTACATCCTAGAGAGATATTACAGAAGGTGTTGGGAATTGTCACATCCGACTAGTTTATAGAGTAGTGCTAGATAGTCAAAAGATTACGAGATAGATTACAAGACAAAGACTACACTAGTCTTCATGTAGATTAATTTGTTCCATCAGCGCGACAAGGCGGTCCACGGTTTCTGCTAGTTTGTTGGTTTGCCTGGCGTTGTCTTCCACCAAGGCCAGTCGTTGTGCTAGTGTTCGAGAGTGATCCTCAGTCTCCTGTGAACGCTGTTCACATTCCTCTAGTCGGTTTCGTACAAGTTCATCCGCACCTAATTCGGCGGTCCTTGAATCCTGAATTATGCTTACAGAGAGGTTGGTATCCTCTTGTTCTCGCTGGAGTTGGGATATGTGATCAAGTGCTTGGCGAAGCAGGTAGGTCATTCGGTGTTGTTCCCGTTCAAGACTTTCGAGTCTTTGCTCCTGACGGCGGAATTGGGTAGCCAATACTGGCAACGTGAGATGTGCCGAGTTCTGAGAGTTATGTACAGGATAAGGGCTGTTTCGAGGCGACCTTGTGTTCCTCCTGGCTACTCGTGGGTTCCGTGACCCATGTGAGTGAGAGTGTGACGGATTAGGTGGTGTGTTTGCCATTCCTGTGGCAGAACGTAAGTAAGACGAGGCTAATATATATACATATATCATATCCAGCCTATTGTCTAGCACGCATCAAGTAATGGTCCGGTTCTCTCGTGGTCAGAGTCAACTAACGTATCCCCGTTCAACATAATCATTTCAGACCTTACATCATCTTCCCTTAATTGTACATAGTTGATCAGGCTATGTTAAATTAAAGTCGTATGCTGTAATTTCTGAACCAGTCATGTCTAATAAGAGAATACTGCCTAACGGTCATAGTCTAGGCCCACTAAATGCAACCTAGTTCACTATAACCTTAGGCTCTGATACCAATCTGTAACACCCCCGAAATTCACTGTTTTGCGGAAGCATAGTTTGGGGTGTTACTAATCAAATATCACAGCACAAAGATAAAGCAAACGACATCTATATGCAACGTTTGTAAATTAGTTACATTCCATAGATATAATGTTTGAAAACTTAGTGTTTTCGTATACAAAATGTAGTTTCCCCTAGAGTCCACGCGTATAGCGGGAGATTCTATTACATAATCGTAATATACAAAAGATAATGCTAAGAATCTCCGTTAATGCAGTTGTGTTGAAATCATGCGACTCTAGCTAAAATCCTGGAGTAATCCTACTCCATCCGGGTACCTGAGAAACATGCTAAAAAGTGTCAACCAAAAGGTTGGTGAATCTCACAGGTTTGTAAGTAATATCAGCTTTGAACACGAGATTTCATCAGTAATGCCCGCAGGCGTAAAATCAGCAATTTCAATCCAGAAATCGTAAATCAGTATTTGCAATCCCGCAAATGTAAGTAAGTAAGTTTATACCGTTGCCATGAGGCTCATAATCGAAGCTTAACCCGTAAGTAATAAGTTTGCTCCCGTGACATGCTCGTAAATGAGCAAGCATCAGTAACGAATAAGTAGTCACCCGTTTCTACGTGTAAATCAGTACGTGGCAGCGCTACTGCCCCGGGTGGGGAGGGTCATTTCCCTAATGGATCCATTAACTAGTGTTCGCGCTTAAGTCCATAACTAACGATATATGATGGAGAGACTTCTGTTTGTAAGTAAACTCATGCAATTCCGTTTGGTATAGTAAACAGTTTTAGTACTTGTGTTCAAGGAAAAATAGTAGCATGTATCTCCCCCAATAAGATAAACAGTAAAAGTGGGGCCGTAAGACTCACCCGAGTCTTGTAGTAATCAGTTGCAATTAGCAAGTAGTAAGTAAAGCAAGTAGGTTCTCTGAACCCGTAACCTTCAAATGCCTAATCATATGAAGTTATGTAAGTATGCGTCTCACGAGACGTTTCGTTTAGTTGTACACAACTAGTATATCCAGTGTTTGTCCGTATGTTTGTAATTGTTTGTTTGTTGGAAAACATGTTTGGCCCGTTGGTGACGGTTTGTAGCAAAAATTCTAAAATGTTGACTTTGCTACAGTAGATTTGCTACAGTACTGCTGCAGTAAAATTTGACTTTTTTGTACAGTAACTTTGACTTTTTCTATAGTGAAAATTCTTTAAAATTTCCAAGTTTTCTGTTTTCTGCGACATAATATGCGACACAAGGGTTTATATGCGACACAAGGGTTGTGTCGCATGAAGGATGCGACACAAGATCTCTGCGACACAGTGGTTGTGTCGCAAAAGCTTGCGATGCTAATTCAATAGCGACATAAGGGTTGTGTCGTATTATAGAGTGCGACACAATATTGTGTCGCAAAGGTTACGACACTAAAGGATTGGTACGACACAAGGTGCGACACAAATGGGTTTATGCGACACAGCATGCGACACAAGGCTTGTGTCGCATGTATGAACACCAGCCCAGAAACTTTCGGGTTTCAAGAATTTCCGACCAAAAACGCAAATCTAACTCATTTTTGAGCTATAAAATCGTGTATTCTTCATGTATTAGGTTATATCTAAGTTGTGTACACATCAAAACATCAAAACATTACACCAAATTGAATAGATCTAAGATTTTAGGAATTTCTTACTTTTGCAAATCGAGCTAAATGGAGGATGAGATGATGAAAACGGTCTTGATATTCTTGCTCCACTCGTGATGGTGATTCCAAATATGTAATTTTCGTGTGTCGGTTTGTATTCCGAAAATTTGATGTAGATTTGAGTTGAGAGAGTTTTTGAGGTGTGTGTGTTTTTAGTGATAATGAAAATGAAGGAGAGAAGTGGGTGTGGGGGTGGGGTTGGCTGATCCATCAAGGGAGGAGGGGAAAACATCCCTCAAAACACGGTATTTACTCCGTGTCCTAATCGGTTAATTCACTAGTTTTTAATATTTAACCAAACGTTTATATTTTTAATACGTAACTGGAGTATTTAAGTAAAAATACTTTGGAATTAATAGTAAAAACATTTGTCGCAATATTTAAATTATTAAGTCGCGTTTATTACGTTTTGTTGCGTTAATTAAAATGTCGTCGCGATAATATATAAATAATGCTCGTTCGGTTGCGTATTTTATATAACAAAATACGTTCTCATTATTTAAGTAAATTTCTGTCACCATCGTCCAAATAACTATGTCGGACTACGTCCGGTTAATTCGCACGATTCATCCGAATCGCGTAAGTACACACATATATATATAAATCACCTTATATATATATACAAATAGAGTCTGCAATTAGTCCTATTACATACTAATTACATCTAGTTACAATTAATTAGGCGTAATTAATTACCCTAATTTAGCAGGTGTTACAGATACAGATATTCCCAAAATAAAAAAAAAATGAGAGCAAATGGTAAAAACTTTGTTGTGCTCTGTTTTTCGTCAATAAGTTTTATTCAAAAGATTGTTTTTGAAAATTTATTTTAGGAAGATCTGTGTTTCTACATAGGCTTGAAAAGCTTTAAACTTGTAGAAATGATGTAAGTAAAACTTGATTTTGATCTTGCTATCTTTGAAAAAGAAATTATTTTTATAACAGAGTGACAAGGGAATGATCGGAAAATAGACGTTATGTGAATATGAGATGAAGAGTCGTTTTTTATAATGGAGTTATGTGAGAATTATGTGGTGAAAAATGGATCGTCGTGGTTGATGATGGTGGTAAGTAGAGTTGGCATAGGGGTGATCATTGACGGTGTTTAATGGGATAGGGGTGATGATTGTGGAAATTGGTGGTATTAATGGTGATTGGAGAGGTGCGCCGGAAAAGTATACATGACGTAAGCAAAGAGATTGTCTAAGAGGTACGACTTTTTGTGACACATCGAAATGATTAAAAGCTTCACCATAAATGATGAAAGGATCAGGGAGTCACTGAAACTTATATTCATGTGAGAGTATGCAAAAAAAATAAAAATAAAATAACACTCATATTCAAGAATATTAATCATAATTTTCCATTTGCCTGAGATGTTATCTCACTGATTTAGTCACAACTTAGAATACTTTACTAAGTCATAGAGATTTGATCACTAACAAATATGAATTATGGTTTTTATTCTTGAATATGAGTGTTGTTTATTAAAACAAAATGTAATCACAGAGACTTGTCTTTCACTGAAAAAGTTACAGCTTAGAATACTAACAAGATCAACTAGGGAAGGAATAGGTCTCTAAAATTATTATATATTTTTTTTAAGATTAAAAACAATGAGTATAGATTATGTCTGATATGAACTATGTAATATTTTACTATATTATCTTTCACTGATCTAGTTACAACTTAGAATACTAACTAAATCAGCTTAAGGAAAAATATAGGACAATAAAATATAGATCATATGAAGATATAATAGATATTCAATTTATTAAAACACATGAAGCTTTTAAACAAAAATAGCTAGCTAAGCTTGATAGCTGAGCTAGTCATTTAAGTTTAACATGCCAAGCTCGCTGATGAGAAAGTTAAATCTTTTCTCATCCAAAGGTTTTGTAAACAGATCGGCGAGTTGGTAATCAGTTGGAATAAAATGCAATTCAATGTCACCTTTCATCACATGGTCCCTGATGAAATGATATCTGACATCAATGTGCTTTGTCCTTGAGTGCATTACTGGATTGTTGGCAATGGCTATGGCACTTTAACTATCGCAGTAGATTGGTATCTCACTGAAGTCAAACCCATAGTCAGCTAGCTGATTTCTCATCCAGAGAATTTGAGCAGTACAGGCACTAGCAGCAACGTATTCAGCTTCTGCAGTTGAAGTTGAGACAGAGTTTTGTTTCTTGCTGGACCAGCTGACTAGCTTTTCTCCAAGAAATTGACAGCTACCAGATATGCTTTTTCTATCCAGTTTGCATCCAGCATGATCAGAATCAGAATATCCTTTTAAGAAGAAGTCTGATCCAGATGGGTACCAGAGACCAAGATTCGGTGTACCCTTCAGATATCTGAATATCCTTTTGACAGCGAGCAAATGTGATTCCTTTGGATCAGCTTGATACCTAGCACAGAGACATGTAGCAAACATAATGTCTGGTCTACTTGCAGTTAGATACAATAGTGACCCAATCATACCTCTGTAAGCAGTGATGTTTACAGATTTACCATCAGGATCAGCATGTAGCTTTACTGCAGGTGACATGGGTGTAGCAAGGGTTGAGTAATTAGCAAATTCAAATTTCTTTAACAGATCTTTAACATATTTTCCTTGACTTATAAAAATTCCAGTTTTGGTTTGTTTTATTTGCAGACCAAGAAAAAATGTTAATTAACCCATCATGCTCATCTCATAACTTTTGGTCATGAGATCAGAAAATTCCTTGCACATATCACTGTTAGTAGACCCGAAAATGATATCATCAACATAGATCTGGACTAATATGACATCTCTCTTATCTCTTTTGATAAATAATGTGCTGTCAATTTTTCTTCTGACGTAGCCACATTTTATCAGGTAGACAGAGAGAGTATCATACCACGCTCTGGGAGCTTGTTTTAGTCCATACAGGGCTTTATCAAGTTTGTAAACATAACCAGGATGTTTTGGATCAATGAATCCAGGTGGTTGCTTGACATATACTTCTTCCTGCAGTTTGTCATTCAGAAAGGCACTTTTCACATCCATTTGATATACTTTAAACTTCTTGTGAGCTGCATAAGCTAGAAATAGCCTGATTGCTTCAAGCCTAGCTACTGGTGCAAAAGTTTTGTCATAATCAATGCCTTCTTGCTGACAGTAACCTTGTGCAACCAGTCTAGCCTTGTTTCTTGTAACCACACCATCAGCATCCATTTTATTTCTAAATACCCATCGTGTTCCAATCACTGATTTACCAGCGGGTTGTAGTACAAGCTTCCAAACTTTATTTCTTTCAAACTGAGATAGCTCTTCTTGCATGGCAGCTATCCAGTGATGATCAGTGAGTGCTTCATCAACCTTCTTTGGTTCCATCAGAGACACAAAACTTACAAACAAACAAAAGTTAGCAGTTGCTGATCTTGTCTGAATCCTGGATTGTGGATTACCAATAATTAATTGATTATCAATATGTTTTGTCCACTTAGTCATTCGCTGAGGTTCATGTTGGGTCAAAACTGTTTCAGGTCTGAGTTGAAGTTCTGATGAGAAGACAGAGTACAAGTGATTAAAACTGTTTGCTTTAAAGGTTAAAACTGTCTTTACGAAGTTACAACTGATAGAAGAAAACTGAAGAGAAGACAAGTGTTACAACTGTTTGAAGATAGATTACAACTGATAGTTATGTGTTTGTAAGTAGTTAAAACTGCTTATGTATTAGTAACTGTTAGTTATATATGAAACAGTTAACACTGATTATGTATTTGTACTTGGTCGCATATTACAATTGAAGCAGTTACCACTGAATGTGTAATAGTTACAACTGTTTACATCAGAATGGTAGTTAAAACTGTTTATGATTTTGTGATAAGTATGAGTCGGTTATGGAAGTTATTTTATTCCATATTTGTAGGAGATTGTATAGGACTCTATATGTTATAAATAGAGATCCTTTAGACCTAGATAGGTTAATGATTTTTGCGCAGCTTCAAGGTTTTCTGTAACCCTAATACATCAAGTGTATTCGTCTTATATCATTAATAAGATTGAAGCTTTCGGTATATTATTGTGTTCATTCAATTAATTAATATTCGTTGATCTTCTTAATATTATTGAGTGTGATTCCGCAACTTCTCAATAATATATTCAAGGCTTATTAAGTAAGATTGTTTATTAAGTTAAACAGGGACTAACAAAGTGGTATCAGAGCTTGTGAAGCTTTGAAGACAGGAAGATCTGGGATTATTAGTATTAGTATTTGAGTTTAGTTCAGATATTAAGTTTTGATTTCAATGGCGTCTGAAGGCAATGAAGGAATTCAAGCAACGAAGATACCAATGCTTAAACCTGATGAGTTTGACCTATGGAAGGTCAGAATCAGGCAATATATGCTTCTCACGGATTATCAGATGTGGGAAGTTGTTGTTAATGGTATACCAGTAACGCTTGATGGAGATGGAGTAAAGCAACCAAGAGCACCACCAACATCTGAAGCAGAGAGGAAAATCAGATCTACTGAGTACAAAGCACTTAGTACTCTGTTGCTTTCCATTCCGAATGAGCATCAGAGCAGATTTGATAATTGTGAAGATCCCAAGGTACTGATGGAGGCAATTGAGAAGAGGTTTGGTGGTAATGATAACACCAAAAAGAATAAAAGATCTCTGTTAAAACAACAATTTGAAAATTTTAGCCATGTGAAATCTGAAACTCTAACTCAAACCTTTGATAGGTTTACTAAATTAGTTGGAGAATTGGAAAATCACAAGGTTAAGATTGACAAAGAAGATCTTAACAGAAAGTTCTTGAGATCATTAGGTGATGAATGGACAATTTATACTGTTGGATTGAGGCAGAGTTCAGACATTGAAGTTAAGGAACTAGAAGATATATACAATGATCTGAGGAACTTTGAGTCTGAGGTTGAAAGTAAGAAGCAAGCAACTGGATACAGTCATAATGCTGCTTTTATGTCTATGGCTGGAACAAAAGCAGAATCAAGTCAAATGGGTTCTACTCATGTTTCAGGGGGAGCAGGATCATCATCAAATAGTTCTAATGATCAAATATTAGAATCTTTCTTTGCAAGTAATGTGAATTCTTCACTTACTAATGAAGATCTGGAACAATTTGATGGTGATGATCTAGAGGAGATGGACATCAAGTGGCAAATTGCATTGATTACTCAGAGAGCAAAAAGGTTCATGCAGAGGACTGGTAGAAATAACTTTGCATACAAGAGGAATGATGCAAATTGGTTTGATAAGAGCAAGATTGAGTGTTTCAACTGTCACAAGATGGGACACTTTGCCAGAGAATGCAGAAACCCTAGGCAAGAGCAGAATGGTAATGGTCAGAGATCTGGAAGCACTGGAACACAGACAAGAAACATTCCAATTCAGGGGGCTTCAGCAAATGCTTTGGTGTCTATGGATGGCTGTGGATGGGATTGGAGTGATCAAGAAGAGCATGTTGTGAAGAATCAATGTCTAATGGCCATTGCAGAATCTGACAAAAAGTCAGGAGTTCCTACTGAGGTACAAAATAAATTATGTTCTGCTGTTTGTAAACAAACTGTTAAACACTACAGAGATCATAATATAAAAGTGTGTGAGGAACTAAAACAATGGGAAATCAAAAGTAAACACACCATAGCAGTCATTGAAAATCTGGAAAATCAAATAAAGGCATATGAAGTCAATGCAACACAGTTTAAGTATGACATTGAATATGCTAGGTGGGAGAGAGACTCTTTTAAAGATAAAGTTGATTTGTTATCTAAGAAACTTACTGAGGTCACATGTGAAAGAGATAGTATAAGGCTTGATGTAAGTAAATTAGAACATGCTTCAAAGAGTGTAAATAAACTTATTAATTCACAGATTCATGATAAACTTAAGACTGGATTAGGATACAATAATGTACCTCCACCTTATAATCACACCTACTTTCCTCCCAAAAGTGAAATTGATATCAATTCACTTAAAAGAGAAATGGTAGATGAGGTTAAAAAGGCTGATCTGTAACACCCGCATAATTAGGATAATTAATTATGCCTAATTGTTTGTAACTAGTTGTAATTAGTATGTAATAGGACTAATTACAGACTCTATTTGTATATATATAAGTTGATTTATATATATATGTGTGTATTTACGCGATTTGGATAAATCGTACGAATTAACCGGACGGAGTCCGACACAATTATTTTGACGTTGGTGACAGAAACTTACCTAAATAATGGGAACGTATTTTATTATATAAAATACACAGCGAACAAACACTAATTATAATACCGCGACGACAATTTAAATAATTTAACGAATACATATTAAACACGAGTTAAGAATTTTAATACTTCGACAAATGTTTTTATAATTAATTAATTTCAAGGTATTTCATTTAAAACATTCCCGTCACCTTTTAAAAATATAACTGCTTGATATAACGCCTAAATGACGGAGAAAACGAACACCGCACGGGGTGCGGGGACCGGAAAATGGGAGGATAACCTCCCATTTCCCCACCTTCTCTTTCATTTTCTTCTCTATTTTCTCTCTCTCTCTTTCTTTTACTCCCAATCACTAAACCCAATTCATCACCAAAAATCGCAAAATAACACCATTAAACGACGCCGGATCATACCACCTCTTTAGAGAAAAACGTTCACCACTTCGCGATCTACAATCCTATCTTTCCGGAATTTCATTTCGGCAAATTGTAAGTTCCCGACAAAACCCGAAACTCTCCGTTTTTACTCATTTTTACGTTTTTATGGTTTATATATGCTTAAAATGTCCAAAAATGGGTTGGGTAAAAGATTTGGACCGAACGGAAGCTTTTCGACCGATTTTCCGGCCACCATTTTCCGATCAGACCGCTACGTCGCAGAGACGCTGGACTATCTGCGACGTAGCTCAAAACGTCGCATTAGGTGGCCAACGTCGCATTTAGCGACGTCGCGGCCTACGTCGCACAAAAATCCCAACGTCGCACTAGCGACGCAGCCTATTACGTCGCATTAACTTGCGGACGTCGCACATAGCGACGTAGACTTTTACGTCGCAAAACGAACCAACGTCGCATTAGCGACGTCGCCCCCTACGTCGCATTGATTTGCGAAGGTCGCATCATGCGACGTACCTCCCTACGTCGCACCCTACGTCGCATGCTACGTCGCACAAACCAGAACCTTGAAAAGTCAGATTTTACTAAGTGTCGAACTTACACAACTTCAAATACTTATGTCATACGACTTAACAAACGTCATAGAACATACTTTCTATTACAATTACACTAAATTGCGTTTTAAATGATAACTCTTTGAATCATTATTACAAACCGTCACCAACGGGTCATAATTGTTTTCAAACTACAAACGGATTACTAAACAAACACTCGGACATAATGAGTTGTGTAAACAACTAGCCTAGATGGTCTTGCGAGACATCTACTTACTTAACTTTATATGTTTAGGCATTTGAAGGTTACGGGTTCGGAGAACCTACGGTCGATATTACTTACTCGTTTATTGATATAAACGTACTTGCAAAGACTCAGGTGAGTCTTACAGCCCCACTTTTTACTGTTTTACATACGGGGTGAGAAACTTGCAACTGCTTTTATTTGAACACAAGTACTAAACTGTTTACTATACCAAACGGAATTGCATGAGTTTACTTACAAACAGAAGTCTCTCCATCATATATCGTTAGTTATGGACTTAAGCGCGAACAGTAGTTAATGGATCCATTAGGGAAATGACCCTCCCCACCCGGGGCAGTAGCGCTGCCACGTACCGATTTACACGTATAAACGGGTGACAGCTTATTCGTTACTGATGCTTGCTCACTTACGAGCATGTCACGGGAGCAAACATGTTATTTACGGGTTAAGCTTCGATTATGAGCCTCATGGCAATGGTATAAACTTATTTATTTACATTTGCTGGATTGCAAATACTGATCTTACGATTGCTGGATTGCAATGGTTGATTATACGCCTACGGGCACTACTAATGAAATCTCGTGTTCAAAGCCGATATTATTTACAAACCTGTGAGACTCACCAACCTTTTGGTTGACACTTTTTAGCATGTTTTCTCAGGTACCCGGATGGAGTAGGATTACTCCAGGATTTTAGCTAGAGTCGCATGATTTCAATACAACTGCATTAACGGAGATTCTTAGCATTATCTTTTGTATATTACGATTATGTAATAGAATCTCCCGCTATACGCGTGGACTCTAGGGAAAACTACATTTTGTATACGAAAACACTAAGTTTTCAAACATTATATCTATGGAATGTAACTAATTTACAAACGTTGCATATAGATGTCGTTTGCTTTATCTTTGTGCTGTGATATTTGATTAGTAACACCCCAAGCTATGCTTCCGTAAAACAGTGAACTGCTAAACCTTGTTCTTACAAGGACTTCCAGAACTGCAAACCTCTAAACTTTGCAGGTACCGAGGGAGCTATCGGTCTAGTACGCTGGATCGAGAAAGTTGAGTCTGTATTTCTTATCTGCAACTGTGCGGAGGGAGATAAGGTTAAGTTCTCCGTTAGTACTTTTACTGACACCGCACTCACCTGGTGGAACACTTATGCCCAGACTGTGAGTGTTGCTACTGCTTACCAACTCCCGTGGGAGGAGTTGAAGAAGATGTTGAGGGGCGAGTATTGCCCCAGGGATGAATTGAAACAACTAGAAGTGGAATTCTGGAACCACAAGATGCAGGGTGATGATATCACCGGCTACACCAACCGTTTCCACCAACTGGCACTTCTGTGCCCAACCATGGTCGATCCTGAGTACAAGAGGATCGAGAAATTTGTTGATGGTCTTCCTGAGAGACTCCAAGATCTGGTAACTTCTTCCAAACCGGGTACAATTCAGAGCGCCATCCGTATGGCCCATGAACTAACGGCAAATTCTGTCCGCCGTGGTACAACTTCAACCCCATCTGCAAACAACAAACGCAAGTGGGAAGGTAACCCCAACTCATCCAACCAAACCTCCAACAAAAAGCCTGAGTACATTAAGGCTTATTCATCTGGAACTTCGGAGAAGAAAGGGTACAGCGGGAGCAGACCCTACTGTCCCAAATGCAACCGCCACCATGACGGTTCTTGCCCTTGCTCCAACTGCAAGCGGTTCGGACATCTAGCCAAGGATTGTCGAACCAACATTCCCACCCCCAACACTAATGCACCAAAGGCCTGCTTTGGGTGCGGAAATACAGGGCATTTCAAGAAAGATTGCCCAAAGCTGAAAAACAACAACAACCCTGCTCGCGGCAGATCATTCGTTATCAAGGCTGGGGAAGCCAGACAAGACCCGAACGTCGTGACGGGTACGTTCCTTCTCAACGACCTTACTGCTTCTGTGTTATTTGATACCGGTGCCGATAGAAGCTTCATTTCTGAGAAATTTAGCCCTTTACTTGATATTACTCCCACTGCCTTAGATACTAAATACATTGTTGAATTAGCTAATGGCAAACTGATTGAGACTGATAGTATCATACACAACTGTACACTTAACCTCACGAACGAAACATTTCCCATTGATTTAATCCCTGTCGAGATCGGCAGCTTCGATATTATTGTCGGTATGGATTGGTTATCCAAACACCGAGCTGAAATCATCTGTCATGACAAACTCGTTCGCATACCTCTTGTCTCCGGTGGAACCTTAGTCCTACAAGGGGAGACCGGCAGACGGAATCTGAATATTGTCTCCTGTCTAAAAACGAGAAAATATCTACGAAAAGGGTATCAAGCCATCCTCGCACATGTAACGGAGAAGAAGTCGGAGGAGAAGCGACTTGAGGATGTTCCGATCGTGCGGGATTTTCCGGAAGTCTTTCCTGAAGACTTGCCCGGACTTCCGCCACCTAGACAAGTTGAATTTCAAATCGAACTTGTGCCCGGAGCTGCACCCGTGGCACGAGCCCCTTACCGTTTAGCACCATCCGAAATGCAGGAGTTGTCTAACCAACTACAGGAACTCCTGGACAGAGGATTCATTCGACCAAGTTCCTCACCTTGGGGAGCTCCGGTCTTATTCGTGAAAAAGAAAGATGGGTCTTTCCGCATGTGTATCGACTACCGAGAGCTGAATAAGCTAACCATAAAGAATCGGTACCCACTTCCTAGAATCGACGACCTATTTGATCAACTCCAGGGATCGAGCGTTTACTCAAAGATTGATCTACGGTCGGGTTATCATCAACTCCGAGTCCGTGACAATGATATCCCAAAGACAGCTTTCCGAACTCGTTATGGGCATTATGAATTCCAAGTGATGCCATTCGGGTTGACCAACGCACCGGCCGTATTCATGGACCTTATGAATCGGGTGTGCAAACCATATCTTGACAAATTCGTCATTGTGTTCATCGATGATATCCTGATTTACTCTCGCAACGAACAGGAACATGCTCAACATCTGAAAACCATTCTAGGACTTCTGAAACACGAAGAGTTATATGCCAAATTCTCTAAGTGTGAGTTCTGGATTCGAACCGTTCAATTCCTCGGGCACGTGATTGACAGCCAAGGAATTCATGTTGATCCCGCCAAGATTGAAGCAATCAAGGGCTGGGAGTCACCGACCACTCCAACCGAAGTGAGACAATTCTTAGGTCTTGCTGGTTATTATCGCCGATTCATCGAAAACTTTTCAAGAATAGCTGTTCCCCTAACCACACTGACTCAGAAAGATAAGAAGTTCGATTGGACGGATAAACAAGAGTCAGCCTTCCAGCTATCGAAAAACAAACTTTGCAGTGCACCAATCTTGTCCTTACCTGAGGGCACCGACGATTTCGTAGTTTACTGCGACGCCTCACACCAAGGACTTGGTTGTGTGTTGATGCAACGGGAAAAAGTCATTGCCTATGCCTCACGACAACTGAAAATCCACGAGAAAAACTATACGACCCACGACCTCGAGTTAGGTGCCGTGGTCTTCGCATTGAAAATCTGGAGACATTATCTCTACGGTACGAAAAGCACTATCTTCACCGATCACAAAAGTCTCCAACACATATTCGATCAGAAAGATCTAAACATGAGACAACGTCGCTGGGTTGAGTTACTTAGTGACTACGACTGCGAGATCAAATACCATCCGGGCAAGGCTAACGTAGTGGCCGATGCCTTAAGCCGAAAAGAACGAGTGAAACCCCTTCGAGTCCGAGCACTTTCTATGACAATTCGTAACGAGCTTCCTGCTCAAATCCTTACCGCTCAACTTGAAGCACTCAAAGATGAAAACTTGAAAAATGAAGCCTTGCGAGGCTTGGATAAACAATTCGAAATCAAACCCGATGGAACTCGATACTTCTCTAACCGGGTGTGGTTACCCAAATTCGGAAACTTGCGAGATTTGGTGATGGCTGAAGCTCACAAATCTCGATACTCTATACATCCTGGATCTGACAAGATGTATCATGACGTCAAAGGGTTGTATTGGTGGCCTAACATGAAAGCTGACATCGCCTTGTACGTCAGTAAATGCCTAACATGTTCCAAAGTAAAGACCGAACACCAAAGACCCTCTGGGTTACTTCAACAACCTGAAATTCCTCAATGAAAATGGGAACAGATTTCCATGGACTTCATTACCAAACTACCGAAAACTTCGAGTGATTGCGATACCATTTGGGTGATCGTGGACCGTCTCACGAAATCTGCTCATTTTCTGGCCATCAAGGAAACCGACAAGATGGAGCGTCTGACTCGCATCTATGTCAAAGAAATCATCTCGCGACACGGTGTACCTATCTCGATCATCTTGGATAGGGACAGCCGTTTTACTTCTAACTTTTGGCAATCGCTACAGAAATCTCTTGGTACTCGTCTGGATATGAGTACTGCTTATCACCCGCAAACCGATGGCCAAAGCGAGCGAACTATTCAAACACTGGAGGATATGCTACGAGCCTGCGTAGTAGACTTCGGTACTTCTTGGGAAAATCACTTACCGTTGTGTGAGTTTTCGTACAACAACAGTTACCATACCAGCATAAGGGCTGCACCCTTCGAGGCACTTTACGGACGTAAGTGCCGATCACCTGTCTGTTGGACTGAGTTAGGAGAATCCCAACTCACGGGTCCAGAAATCATTCAAGAAACTACTGAGAAAATCGTTAGTATTCAAAACCGGCTGAAAGCCGCACGTGATCGTCAGAAAAGCTATGCTGACGTGAGACGCAAACACCTTGAGTTCCAGGTAGGAGACAAGGTACTTCTCAAAGTGGCACCGTGGAAAGGTGTTATTCGATTCGGGAAACGAGGCAAACTAAATCCTAGATACATCGGACCATTCGAAATCCTTGAAAGGATTGGTCCAGTGGCATATCGCCTGCAACTTCCTGCTGAGCTTAGCAGCGTACACAACACATTCCACATTTCTAACTTGAAGAAATGTCTGTCTGACGAGACACTGATTATACCGCTCGACGAAATTCAAATCGATGATAAACTCCATTTTGTCGAGAAACCTATGGAAATCATGGACCGGGAGGTCAAGCAATTGAAACAGAGTCGTATTCCCATAGTAAAAGTCAGGTGGAATTCTAGGCGCGGCCCTGAGTTCACCTGGGAACGGGAAGACCAAATGCGACAGAAATACCCACAACTCTTCCCAGACAACGCACCGTCCGTGCACTCAAGCTAATTTCGGGACGAAATTTCTTTAACAAGGGGAGAATGTAACACCCGCATAATTAGGATAATTAATTATGCCTAATTGTTTGTAACTAGTTGTAATTAGTATGTAATAGGACTAATTACAGACTCTATTTGTATATATATAAGTTGATTTATATATATATGTGTGTATTTACGCGATTTGGATAAATCGTACGAATTAACCGGACGGAGTCCGACACAATTATTTTGACGTTGGTGACAGAAACTTACCTAAATAATGGGAACGTATTTTATTATATAAAATACACAGCGAACAAACACTAATTATAATACCGCGACGATAATTTAAATAATTTAACGAATACATATTAAACACGAGTTAAGAATTTTAATACTTCGACAAATGTTTTTATAATTAATTAATTTCAAGGTATTTCATTTAAAACATTCCCGTCACCTTTTAAAAATATAACTGCTTGATATAACGCCTAAATGACGGAGAAAACGAACACCGCACGGGGTGCGGGGACCGGAAAATGGGAGGATAACCTCCCATTTCCCCACCTTCTCTTTCATTTTCTTCTCTATTTTCTCTCTCTCTCTTTCTTTTACTCCCAATCACTAAACCCAATTCATCACCAAAAATCGCAAAATAACACCATTAAACGACGCCGGATCATACCACCTCTTTAGAGAAAAACGTTCACCACTTCGCGATCTACAATCCTATCTTTCCGGAATTTCATTTCGGCAAATTGTAAGTTCCCGACAAAACCCGAAACTCTCCGTTTTTACTCATTTTTACGTTTTTATGGTTTATATATGCTTAAAATGTCCAAAAATGGGTTGGGTAAAAGATTTGGACCGAACGGAAGCTTTTCGACCGATTTTCCGGCCACCATTTTCCGATCAGACCGCTACGTCGCAGAGACGCTGGACTATCTGCGACGTAGCTCAAAACGTCGCATTAGGTGGCCAACGTCGCATTTAGCGACGTCGCGGCCTACGTCGCACAAAAATCCCAACGTCGCACTAGCGACGCAGCCTATTACGTCGCATTAACTTGCGGACGTCGCACATAGCGACGTAGACTTTTACGTCGCAAAACGAACCAACGTCGCATTAGCGACGTCGCCCCCTACGTCGCATTGATTTGCGAAGGTCGCATCATGCGACGTACCTCCCTACGTCGCACCCTACGTCGCATGCTACGTCGCACAAACCAGAACCTTGAAAAGTCAGATTTTACTAAGTGTCGAACTTACACAACTTCAAATACTTATGTCATACGACTTAACAAACGTCATAGAACATACTTTCTATTACAATTACACTAAATTGCGTTTTAAATGATAACTCTTTGAATCATTATTACAAACCGTCACCAACGGGTCATAATTGTTTTCAAACTACAAACGGATTACTAAACAAACACTCGGACATAATGAGTTGTGTAAACAACTAGCCTAGATGGTCTTGCGAGACATCTACTTACTTAACTTTATATGTTTAGGCATTTGAAGGTTACGGGTTCGGAGAACCTACGGTCGATATTACTTACTCGTTTATTGATATAAACGTACTTGCAAAGACTCAGGTGAGTCTTACAGCCCCACTTTTTACTGTTTTACATACGGGGTGAGAAACTTGCAACTGCTTTTATTTGAACACAAGTACTAAACTGTTTACTATACCAAACGGAATTGCATGAGTTTACTTACAAACAGAAGTCTCTCCATCATATATCGTTAGTTATGGACTTAAGCGCGAACAGTAGTTAATGGATCCATTAGGGAAATGACCCTCCCCACCCGGGGCAGTAGCGCTGCCACGTACCGATTTACACGTATAAACGGGTGACAGCTTATTCGTTACTGATGCTTGCTCACTTACGAGCATGTCACGGGAGCAAACATGTTATTTACGGGTTAAGCTTCGATTATGAGCCTCATGGCAATGGTATAAACTTATTTATTTACATTTGCTGGATTGCAAATACTGATCTTACGATTGCTGGATTGCAATGGTTGATTATACGCCTACGGGCACTACTAATGAAATCTCGTGTTCAAAGCCGATATTATTTACAAACCTGTGAGACTCACCAACCTTTTGGTTGACACTTTTTAGCATGTTTTCTCAGGTACCCGGATGGAGTAGGATTACTCCAGGATTTTAGCTAGAGTCGCATGATTTCAATACAACTGCATTAACGGAGATTCTTAGCATTATCTTTTGTATATTACGATTATGTAATAGAATCTCCCGCTATACGCGTGGACTCTAGGGAAAACTACATTTTGTATACGAAAACACTAAGTTTTCAAACATTATATCTATGGAATGTAACTAATTTACAAACGTTGCATATAGATGTCGTTTGCTTTATCTTTGTGCTGTGATATTTGATTAGTAACACCCCAAGCTATGCTTCCGTAAAACAGTGAACTGCTAAACCTTGTTCTTACAAGGACTTCCAGAACTGCAAACCTCTAAACTTTGCAGGTACCGAGGGAGCTATCGGTCTAGTACTCTGGATCGAGAAAGTTGAGTCTGTATTTCTTATCTGCAACTGTGCGGAGGGAGATAAGGTTAAGTTCTCCGTTAGTACTTTTACTGACACCGCACTCACCTGGTGGAACACTTATGCCCAGACTGTGAGTGTTGCTACTGCTTACCAACTCCCGTGGGAGGAGTTGAAGAAGATGTTGAGGGGCGAGTATTGCCCCAGGGATGAATTGAAACAACTAGAAGTGGAATTCTGGAACCACAAGATGCAGGGTGATGATATCACCGGCTACACCAACCGTTTCCACCAACTGGCACTTCTGTGCCCAACCATGGTCGATCCTGAGTACAAGAGGATCGAGAAATTTGTTGATGGTCTTCCTGAGAGACTCCAAGATCTGGTAACTTCTTCCAAACCGGGTACAATTCAGAGCGCCATCCGTATGGCCCATGAACTAACGGCAAATTCTGTCCGCCGTGGTACAACTTCAACCCCATCTGCAAACAACAAACGCAAGTGGGAAGGTAACCCCAACTCATCCAACCAAACCTCCAACAAAAAGCCTGAGTACATTAAGGCTTATTCATCTGGAACTTCGGAGAAGAAAGGGTACAGCGGGAGCAGACCCTACTGTCCCAAATGCAACCGCCACCATGACGGTTCTTGCCCTTGCTCCAACTGCAAGCGGTTCGGACATCTAGCCAAGGATTGTCGAACCAACATTCCCACCCCCAACACTAATGCACCAAAGGCCTGCTTTGGGTGCGGAAATACAGGGCATTTCAAGAAAGATTGCCCAAAGCTGAAAAACAACAACAACCCTGCTCGCGGCAGATCATTCGTTATCAAGGCTGGGGAAGCCAGACAAGACCCGAACGTCGTGACGGGTACGTTCCTTCTCAACGACCTTACTGCTTCTGTGTTATTTGATACCGGTGCCGATAGAAGCTTCATTTCTGAGAAATTTAGCCCTTTACTTGATATTACTCCCACTGCCTTAGATACTAAATACATTGTTGAATTAGCTAATGGCAAACTGATTGAGACTGATAGTATCATACACAACTGTACACTTAACCTCACGAACGAAACATTTCCCATTGATTTAATCCCTGTCGAGATCGGCAGCTTCGATATTATTGTCGGTATGGATTGGTTATCCAAACACCGAGCTGAAATCATCTGTCATGACAAACTCGTTCGCATACCTCTTGTCTCCGGTGGAACCTTAGTCCTACAAGGGGAGACCGGCAGACGGAATCTGAATATTGTCTCCTGTCTAAAAACGAGAAAATATCTACGAAAAGGGTATCAAGCCATCCTCGCACATGTAACGGAGAAGAAGTCGGAGGAGAAGCGACTTGAGGATGTTCCGATCGTGCGGGATTTTCCGGAAGTCTTTCCTGAAGACTTGCCCGGACTTCCGCCACCTAGACAAGTTGAATTTCAAATCGAACTTGTGCCCGGAGCTGCACCCGTGGCACGAGCCCCTTACCGTTTAGCACCATCCGAAATGCAGGAGTTGTCTAACCAACTACAGGAACTCCTGGACAGAGGATTCATTCGACCAAGTTCCTCACCTTGGGGAGCTCCGGTCTTATTCGTGAAAAAGAAAGATGGGTCTTTCCGCATGTGTATCGACTACCGAGAGCTGAATAAGCTAACCATAAAGAATCGGTACCCACTTCCTAGAATCGACGACCTATTTGATCAACTCCAGGGATCGAGCGTTTACTCAAAGATTGATCTACGGTCGGGTTATCATCAACTCCGAGTCCGTGACAATGATATCCCAAAGACAGCTTTCCGAACTCGTTATGGGCATTATGAATTCCAAGTGATGCCATTCGGGTTGACCAACGCACCGGCCGTATTCATGGACCTTATGAATCGGGTGTGCAAACCATATCTTGACAAATTCGTCATTGTGTTCATCGATGATATCCTGATTTACTCTCGCAACGAACAGGAACATGCTCAACATCTGAAAACCATTCTAGGACTTCTGAAACACGAAGAGTTATATGCCAAATTCTCTAAGTGTGAGTTCTGGATTCGAACCGTTCAATTCCTCGGGCACGTGATTGACAGCCAAGGAATTCATGTTGATCCCGCCAAGATTGAAGCAATCAAGGGCTGGGAGTCACCGACCACTCCAACCGAAGTGAGACAATTCTTAGGTCTTGCTGGTTATTATCGCCGATTCATCGAAAACTTTTCAAGAATAGCTGTTCCCCTAACCACACTGACTCAGAAAGATAAGAAGTTCGATTGGACGGATAAACAAGAGTCAGCCTTCCAGCTATCGAAAAACAAACTTTGCAGTGCACCAATCTTGTCCTTACCTGAGGGCACCGACGATTTCGTAGTTTACTGCGACGCCTCACACCAAGGACTTGGTTGTGTGTTGATGCAACGGGAAAAAGTCATTGCCTATGCCTCACGACAACTGAAAATCCACGAGAAAAACTATACGACCCACGACCTCGAGTTAGGTGCCGTGGTCTTCGCATTGAAAATCTGGAGACATTATCTCTACGGTACGAAAAGCACTATCTTCACCGATCACAAAAGTCTCCAACACATATTCGATCAGAAAGATCTAAACATGAGACAACGTCGCTGGGTTGAGTTACTTAGTGACTACGACTGCGAGATCAAATACCATCCGGGCAAGGCTAACGTAGTGGCCGATGCCTTAAGCCGAAAAGAACGAGTGAAACCCCTTCGAGTCCGAGCACTTTCTATGACAATTCGTAACGAGCTTCCTGCTCAAATCCTTACCGCTCAACTTGAAGCACTCAAAGATGAAAACTTGAAAAATGAAGCCTTGCGAGGCTTGGATAAACAATTCGAAATCAAACCCGATGGAACTCGATACTTCTCTAACCGGGTGTGGTTACCCAAATTCGGAAACTTGCGAGATTTGGTGATGGCTGAAGCTCACAAATCTCGATACTCTATACATCCTGGATCTGACAAGATGTATCATGACGTCAAAGGGTTGTATTGGTGGCCTAACATGAAAGCTGACATCGCCTTGTACGTCAGTAAATGCCTAACATGTTCCAAAGTAAAGACCGAACACCAAAGACCCTCTGGGTTACTTCAACAACCTGAAATTCCTCAATGGAAATGGGAACAGATTTCCATGGACTTCATTACCAAACTACCGAAAACTTCGAGTGATTGCGATACCATTTGGGTGATCGTGGACCATCTCACGAAATCTGCTCATTTTCTGGCCATCAAGGAAACCGACAAGATGGAGCGTCTGACTCGCATCTATGTCAAAGAAATCATCTCGCGACACGGTGTACCTATCTCGATCATCTCGGATAGGGACAGCCGTTTTACTTCTAACTTTTGGCAATCGCTACAGAAATCTCTTGGTACTCGTCTGGATATGAGTACTGCTTATCACCCGCAAACCGATGGCCAAAGCGAGCGAACTATTCAAACACTGGAGGATATGCTACGAGCCTGCGTAGTAGACTTCGGTACTTCTTGGGAAAATCACTTACCGTTGTGTGAGTTTTCGTACAACAACAGTTACCATACCAGCATAAGGGCTGCACCCTTCGAGGCACTTTACGGACGTAAGTGCCGATCACCTGTCTGTTGGACTGAGTTAGGAGAATCCCAACTCACGGGTCCAGAAATCATTCAAGAAACTACTGAGAAAATCGTTAGTATTCAAAACCGGCTGAAAGCCGCACGTGATCGTCAGAAAAGCTATGCTGACGTGAGACGCAAACACCTTGAGTTCCAGGTAGGAGACAAGGTACTTCTCAAAGTGGCACCGTGGAAAGGTGTTATTCGATTCGGGAAACGAGGCAAACTAAATCCTAGATACATCGGACCATTCGAAATCCTTGAAAGGATTGGTCCAGTGGCATATCGCCTGCAACTTCCTGCTGAGCTTAGCAGCGTACACAACACATTCCACATTTCTAACTTGAAGAAATGTCTGTCTGACGAGACACTGATTATACCGCTCGACGAAATTCAAATCGATGATAAACTCCATTTTGTCGAGAAACCTATGGAAATTATGGACCGGGAGGTCAAGCAATTGAAACAGAGTCGTATTCCCATAGTAAAAGTCAGGTGGAATTCTAGGCGCGGCCCTGAGTTCACCTGGGAACGGGAAGACCAAATGCGACAGAAATACCCACAACTCTTCCCAGACAACGCACCGTCCGTGCACTCAAGCTAATTTCGGGACGAAATTTCTTTAACAAGGGGAGAATGTAACACCCGCATAATTAGGATAATTAATTATGCCTAATTGTTTGTAACTAGTTGTAATTAGTATGTAATAGGACTAATTACAGACTCTATTTGTATATATATAAGTTGATTTATATATATATGTGTGTATTTACGCGATTTGGATAAATCGTACGAATTAACCGGACGGAGTCCGACACAATTATTTTGACGTTGGTGACAGAAACTTACCTAAATAATGGGAACGTATTTTATTATATAAAATACACAGCGAACAAACACTAATTATAATACCGCGACGACAATTTAAATAATTTAACGAATACATATTAAACACGAGTTAAGAATTTTAATACTTCGACAAATGTTTTTATAATTAATTAATTTCAAGGTATTTCATTTAAAACATTCCCGTCACCTTTTAAAAATATAACTGCTTGATATAACGCCTAAATGACGGAGAAAACGAACACCGCACGGGGTGCGGGGACCGGAAAATGGGAGGATAACCTCCCATTTCCCCACCTTCTCTTTCATTTTCTTCTCTATTTTCTCTCTCTCTCTTTCTTTTACTCCCAATCACTAAACCCAATTCATCACCAAAAATCGCAAAATAACACCATTAAACGACGCCGGATCATACCACCTCTTTAGAGAAAAACGTTCACCACTTCGCGATCTACAATCCTATCTTTCCGGAATTTCATTTCGGCAAATTGTAAGTTCCCGACAAAACCCGAAACTCTCCGTTTTTACTCATTTTTACGTTTTTATGGTTTATATATGCTTAAAATGTCCAAAAATGGGTTGGGTAAAAGATTTGGACCGAACGGAAGCTTTTCGACCGATTTTCCGGCCACCATTTTCCGATCAGACCGCTACGTCGCAGAGACGCTGGACTATCTGCGACGTAGCTCAAAACGTCGCATTAGGTGGCCAACGTCGCATTTAGCGACGTCGCGGCCTACGTCGCACAAAAATCCCAACGTCGCACTAGCGACGCAGCCTATTACGTCGCATTAACTTGCGGACGTCGCACATAGCGACGTAGACTTTTACGTCGCAAAACGAACCAACGTCGCATTAGCGACGTCGCCCCCTACGTCGCATTGATTTGCGAAGGTCGCATCATGCGACGTACCTCCCTACGTCGCACCCTACGTCGCATGCTACGTCGCACAAACCAGAACCTTGAAAAGTCAGATTTTACTAAGTGTCGAACTTACACAACTTCAAATACTTATGTCATACGACTTAACAAACGTCATAGAACATACTTTCTATTACAATTACACTAAATTGCGTTTTAAATGATAACTCTTTGAATCATTATTACAAACCGTCACCAACGGGTCATAATTGTTTTCAAACTACAAACGGATTACTAAACAAACACTCGGACATAATGAGTTGTGTAAACAACTAGCCTAGATGGTCTTGCGAGACATCTACTTACTTAACTTTATATGTTTAGGCATTTGAAGGTTACGGGTTCGGAGAACCTACGGTCGATATTACTTACTCGTTTATTGATATAAACGTACTTGCAAAGACTCAGGTGAGTCTTACAGCCCCACTTTTTACTGTTTTACATACGGGGTGAGAAACTTGCAACTGCTTTTATTTGAACACAAGTACTAAACTGTTTACTATACCAAACGGAATTGCATGAGTTTACTTACAAACAGAAGTCTCTCCATCATATATCGTTAGTTATGGACTTAAGCGCGAACAGTAGTTAATGGATCCATTAGGGAAATGACCCTCCCCACCCGGGGCAGTAGCGCTGCCACGTACCGATTTACACGTATAAACGGGTGACAGCTTATTCGTTACTGATGCTTGCTCACTTACGAGCATGTCACGGGAGCAAACATGTTATTTACGGGTTAAGCTTCGATTATGAGCCTCATGGCAATGGTATAAACTTATTTATTTACATTTGCTGGATTGCAAATACTGATCTTACGATTGCTGGATTGCAATGGTTGATTATACGCCTACGGGCACTACTAATGAAATCTCGTGTTCAAAGCCGATATTATTTACAAACCTGTGAGACTCACCAACCTTTTGGTTGACACTTTTTAGCATGTTTTCTCAGGTACCCGGATGGAGTAGGATTACTCCAGGATTTTAGCTAGAGTCGCATGATTTCAATACAACTGCATTAACGGAGATTCTTAGCATTATCTTTTGTATATTACGATTATGTAATAGAATCTCCCGCTATACGCGTGGACTCTAGGGAAAACTACATTTTGTATACGAAAACACTAAGTTTTCAAACATTATATCTATGGAATGTAACTAATTTACAAACGTTGCATATAGATGTCGTTTGCTTTATCTTTGTGCTGTGATATTTGATTAGTAACACCCCAAGCTATGCTTCCGCAAAACAGTGAATTTCGGGGGTGTTACATGATCCAATTAAAAGTTTATCTGATGATGATCTGTTTGTAGAAGGTGAAGTAAGTGACTGGACTGAAGAAGATGATCAGAGTGATAGAACATCTGATAGTGAGAAGAGTGTGAAATCTGAATCATATAAGTCTGAGTCAACATGTGAGGATGTGAAGAGAGTAATTACTGATCTAGTTGTTAATCTTAAAACTGATAAACTAGAAGAGGGTAAGAAAATGTTCAAGGAGAAGGTTAAACTGGACTTAGAGAAGGTGAGTTTGAATACTAACAAATCTAAACATGGGTTAGGATATGTTAGTAATACAGTTAACTCAGTTACTAAACCTGTTGTTGAATCTGTTGTGAATAACTGTGTGAATTGTAAATGTAAAGCAAGTGCTTCTTCTTCACAGAGTTTTCAAAATCAAAAAACCAGAGGTAATCAAAGAAATTGGAATCAAATGATTTCACAAAAACTGGGTAATAATGTTACTGTGATTAAAGAAAAGTCTTGCTTTATATGTGGAAAAATGGGTCATCTTAAATATGACTGCTATCATAATCCTGAGAATGTTCAAAGGATTAGAAAACAGTCATGGACAAAAGCAAATATGATTAACAAACAAAATTTTCAATCAAAAGTTGATCATACTGCCAGAGTTCAGAAGATAAACTCAAAGGCTACCATGTTAAACACTGTTACAGGTAAATCTACTGCAGCAGTAATAACAAAATTAGCCAAAAGCTCAAAGACTAAAACAGTGGTAACTGATTTCAAAAACAGTGTTAACAAAATTAACACTGAATCTTCAATTGGTAAAACAGTTAAAACTGTTAAGCCAAAGAACACTGTTAAGTCTAAAATTAGTTGGATTTGGACACCTATTAAGTCTGATAAATTAACAGATCCAAATACCAACAGTGCTTCACAATCAATAATCTTTAAGAAAGTTGATTATGTGAATGCACATGGGAAACCCAAAGCCAAATTGGTTTGGGTTCCCAAGAGAAATTAATTCTCTTTTTGACTATTTGTGCAGGGCAAGCCTAAGAGCTTATGGCATATTGATAGTGGATGCTCACGGCACATGACTGGAGACAAAGAAAAGCTGCAGGACTTTAAATCTTTTGATGGAGGATATGTAGCTTTTGGAAGCAATCCAAAAGGAGGAAGGATCGCAGGGAAAGGAACAGTTCAGAGTGAAAAGCTAAGTTTTGATAATGTTTATTTTGTGGAACAACTGAGGTATAATTTACTAAGTGTGAGTCAAATCACAGATAAAAAGAACCCAGTTCTTTTTACTGACACTGAATGCCTTATCTTGTCCAAAGAATTCAAAATACCAGAAAACATGATTTTGATGAGAATTCCAAGACAAGATAATGTATATAAGTGTGACTTAGTAAATATGACACCTCAACCTGATTTAAACTGTCTTATTTCTAAAGCAAGTGTGAATGAATCTGAACTGTGGCATAGGAGGATGTGTCACATGAATTTCAAAACCATTAATAAACTTGTCAAAAACAAGCTTGTTAGAGGTTTGCCTGAAAAGGTCTATTCATGTGATGATCATTGTGTTTCTTGTCAAAAGGGAAAGCAACACAAATCCTCATTTAAGTCCAAATCTGTGAACACAAATATCACACCCTTACACTTATTGCATATGGACTTATTTGGACCAACCAGTATAAGTAGTATGGGGAAAAAGTCTTACTGTCTTGTGATTATTGATGATTATTCTAGATTTACATGGGTTTTCTTTCTTAGGACAAAGGATGAGACAGGTGAAATACTTAGATCATTTATAACTAAGATGGAGAATCAATTGGATAAAAGAGTAAAGATCATCAGAAGTGATAATGGAACAGAATTTAAAAATCATGAGATGGATAAATTCTGTGAAGTTAAAGCTATTAAGAGAGAATTTAGTGCACCTAGAACTCCTCAACAAAATGGAGTAGCTGAAAGGAGGAATAGGACACTGATTGAGTGTGACAACCGTCAATTTAGGACTATACTTTAGTGCCTAATAAAGTTTTAATACATGTAATTAGTTCTGTGTTAGGCTAATTAATGTATCAACTATTATATATATTGTTGAATATATATCTACAATTATGCGGTTTGTTTAAATCGCACGAGCTTTAAATCGAATGAATTTCGATACAATAAATACGGACGTTGGTGACCAACTTTTATTTAATAACGCTTTATGTCAAAAGTATTCTTATTATAATACTTCGTATTCATTCGTACCGTACAATCAGAAAGTTACCAAATTTAAAATGTAAAACGCGCAAACAAATTAACTTACGTTTTTATAATTCAAATATAAAGTGATTAGTAAAATATTTAAATAAAATATAGCGTGATAATTTGTATTTTAAAATGTACCAATTAATATTTAAAATAATTATTTAACGTTTAAATGACGGAGCAAACGAACACCGCACGGAGCGGGAACGCGGGGCGAAAGTGGGGATTTAACCTCCCACTTCCACCCACTTTCTTTCATTCTCATTTACTTTCTCTCTCTCTTCCTTTTCTTTCATCTTAAAAACCACCAACCAAAATCAACAAAAATCACAAAATAAACGCCCTAAACGACTTCGGATCTTCAAGCCCCTTTGGAAATAAACGACCACCTCGCGACGATCTACAATCCTACCTTTCCGGAATTTCATTTCGGCGATTTGTAAGTTTCCGACACAACTCCGAAAACTCTCGTTTTTAAGTTTTATAACTTGCTAGTTGTTTGTATAACCTTGTAATGTCCTAAAATGGGTTGGGTAAAAATATTATGCCGATCGATGGCCGGAAAACGCGTTTTTGGAGTTGAAACTCCGATCAGACTCCGTACGTCGCATTTGGCCTGGAGCAAATGCGACGTAGCGACCTACGTCGCACTATATCCCCAACGTCGCATATAGCGACGTAGCGACCTACGTCGCACTATATCCCCAACGTCGCATATAGCGACGCAGCGACCTACGTCGCACTATAACCCCAACGTCGCATTTAGCGACGCAGACCCTTACGTCGCAGAAATCAACTACGTCGCCTATAGCGACGTCACGTACAACGTCGCATTAAATTGCGAAAGTCGCACATAGCGACGTCATGCCCAACGTCGCAGTCCGGATCTGCGACGTAGCACCCTACGTCGCACAAAACAGAATCTTCAAACCTCAAAATTTTGAAGTCAAATTTACTGTAGCAGTACTGTAGCAAAGTCAACATTTTAGAATTATTATTATTTCAACTAAATCACCAACGGGCCGTACACATTTTCAAATACACAATTGAATCAACTAAGTCATAGTAACTTAGATAATTTATTCAAACAAGTCGTTGTAACTTGTGTCAATTCAATCAAACAAGTCGTAGTAACTTGTAACAATACAATCAACCAAATCGGGGTAATTTGGACATTAAGTTAGGCAAACAATTTCAATGGTAGTCTTTCGAGATACCAATACAATTAATAACAATTCAAGTGTCGTGGACACATTCAGGTTTCAAGTCTTTGGACACCAACACACTGCTAATTACTTCAAGTTTAATTGCTTAACATTCCAAGACTCAGGTGAGTTTCATAGCCCCATTTTCACTATTTTACAACTAGGGGTGTGATATTACTACTCGATTTTGTTTTACAAGTAGAACGCAAGTGCCAAACTTCAAATACTACATGAGTTTCAAGCTAATCAATTTAAAGTCCTCCATAAGCATAGTCTCTAGTATTTTATAGCGTGAATGTTAGTATATGATATCATATGGGATTGACAATCCTCATCCGGGTTAGCACGCACTAATCGGTCAAACGGATGTATTAGCATTTGGGAAGACGAGTGTTGATTAGGCACTCGTAGGAGGCACTCCAAGTTAGGTTTCCTTAATTGGGCCTGACAAATCAGTTAAGCTCAGACTATGTGCTCATGGACAGTATAACTTTTATTTTGCTTAATTGCATTTTAAATTCAATATAAATCTTGCGGTTCTGACAACTATACATTGACATACAAACCTGTGAGCTCACCAGCGTTTTCGCTGACCCATTTTAGTATTTATCATAGGTACCCAGCAGTAGTTTGGCTACACAAGCAGGAATTATTAGCTCGAGTCAGCATACATATAACTAGAGATTGGACTGCATTATTATATTTTGTAAAAGTAATTATGCTATGTAATCTCTCAAATTTCAGGAATCGAGCTAATGTAACTATATTTTGATGTAAACATTTACTTTATCTATACAAGTTTAAAACGACGCATATAGTGGTCGTTCATTATATCTTGTGCTTTGTATATTGATTAGTGACACCCAAATCAAGCTTCCGCAAATCATTAAATTTGGGGGTGTCACAGATTGGTATCAGAGCCTAAGGTTATAGTGAACTAGGTTGCATTTAGTGGGCCTAGACTATGACCGTTAGGCAGTATTCCTTATTAGTTATGACTAGTTCAGGGATTACATCATACGACTTTAATTTAACATAGCCTGATCAACTATGTACAATTAAAGAAAGATGATGTGAAATCTGAAAGAGTTATGTTGAACAGGAATGCATTAGTTGACTCTGACCTCGAGAGAAACGCGACTCAAAACACGTCTGTGCTAGACACTCAATAGGTTATTATGTGATATACATATACATTTACATAAGTAGACCTCGTTACAACTTTAGACTATATTATATTATATGAATATAGGCCTCTTTCTCTCTAACGTTTTGTCTCGAAATGACAAACACATCACTAGTTCATCATACTCGGACTAGTATCTTATTTCATTTCCTTGTTCTTTCTTACTCAGCATCATGCCTCCACGTCGTCAAATTACCCTTAGCGAAGCTGAGATCGCGGGGATAATTGCCCGCAGTGTGACTGAAGCCTTGGCTACCCGAACACCACCTGGTAGTGAGGACACCGCAACCAATATTCCACCACCCAAACCCTGCTCCTATAAGGACTTCCTTAGCTGTAAACCGTTATACTTCAAGGGCACGGAAGGTGCCATTGGCTTGATCCGTTGGATTGAGCGCATGGAATCTGTTTTCAGTCTCTGCGACTGTACTGAGAACAACAAAGTCAAATTCGCTGCTTACACCTTTCAGGAAGGTGCACTCACGTGGTGGAAAACCCACGCAAACTCCGTAGGCCTTGAGGTTGCAAATCGACTTCCTTGGGCCGAACTGAAAAAGAAACTGACAGAGAAATACTGTCCTGAAGAGGAATTGCACAGGCTGGAAGAAGAATTCTGGCATCTGGAGGTGCAGGGAAATGATGTCGCTGATTATACCACCAAATTTCAGCAGTTTGCTTTACTATGCCCAGGCTTGGTCGAACCAGAAAGTAAGGGCATCAAGAAATACATCCGCGGACTTCCTGAGAACATTCAGGGAAACGTCGCCTCATCCAAACCAACCACCACTGAGAGTGCCATTCGATTGGCCCACGAACTCATGGCTCTAGTTGTCAGCCGTGAGACCTCCAACACCTCATCCACCAACAACAACAAACGCAAATCCACTGAACACCACCACAACTCAAACAAGAAAAACAACGTCATCCAAGTCTACACCTCTAACTCTGAAACCACCCACAACTACACCGGGGACAGACCTTATTGTCCCAAGTGTAACTATCACCATTTTGGTCAGTGCGGTACTCCTTGCAACAACTGCAGGAGGCAAGGGCACTTGACTAAGGATTGCCGATCCCCCAAATCCAACAACAACCCCTCTGACAGAAATACCCGGCAACCTAAGTCCTGCTACGAATGTGGAAACCCAGGACACTTCAGGGATTCTTGCCCAAAACTGAAGAATAAGGGCAACAACAACAACAACCACCGCAACAACAACAACGTCAAAAGTAGCGCCTTCGTGATCAACTCAGGGGACGCCCGTCAGGACCCGAATGTGGTCACGGGTATGTTCCTCCTCAACAATTTAACTGCTTCTATTCTGTTTGATACTGGTGCCGATAGGAGTTTTATCTCCGATGAATTTTGCCCTCTACTTGACATTACACCTGTTGCTTTAGACGTTAAGTACACCGTAGAGCTAGCGAATGGCAAGTTGATAGAAACCAATAGTGTGATACCTAATTGCATCTTAAATCTAGCCGACGAAACCTTCTCCATAGATCTTATGCCTATTGAAATAGGGAGTTTCGATGTCATCGTAGGCATGGACTGGTTATCCAAACATCGCGCCGAAATCATTTGCCATGACAAAGTTGTTCGCATACCTCTCGCCGTCGGTAGAACCCTGATCATACAGGGGGAGACCGGTGGGACGAGGCTTAACCTCATATCTTGTCTTAAAACCCGGAAATTTCTGAGAAAGGGTTATCCATCAATCCTCGCGCACATCATGGAGAAAAAGTCGGAGGAGATGCGACTTGAGGATGTTCCAATTGTTCGAGACTTTCCAGAAGTCTTTCCTGAGGAACTGCCTGGTCTACCACCACCAAGACAGGTTGAGTTCTCAATCGATCTTGTACCAGGTGCTGCGCCGGTGGCCCAAGCACCATACCGTTTAGCTCCATCCGAACTTCAGGAGCTGTCCACCCAGTTACAGGAACTCCTGGAACGAGGGTTTATCAGGCCGAGTTCTTCACCCTGGGGAGCTCCGGTCCTATTTTTTAAGAAGAAAGATGGTTCTTTTCGAATGTGTATCGACTATCGAGAGTTGAACAAGTTAACTGTCAAGAACCGGTATCCACTTCCTCGAATCGATGATTTGTTCGACCAACTTCAAGGGTCGAGTTGTTATTCAAAGATTGATCTTCGATCCGGTTATCACCAATTGCGTGTCCGAGATGCCGATATTCCAAAAACCGCTTTCAGAACCCGTTACGGGCATTACGAATTCCAAGTGATGCCATTCGGCCTAACCAATGCACCGGCTGTATTCATGGACCTTATGAATCGGGTGTGTAAACCTTACCTTGATAAGTTTGTCATTGTCTTCATTGATGACATCCTCATATATTCACGAAGCGAAGAAGAGCATGCACAACACCTCAGAACCATCCTTGAACTACTTAAACACGAGGAGCTCTATGCCAAGTTCTCTAAGTGCGAGTTCTGGATCAAAACCGTTCAATTCCTTGGTCACGTGATTGACAGTCAGGGGATTCACGTTGACCCATCAAAAATCGAGGCTATCAAAGATTGGCAATCGCCAACCACTCCGACCGAAGTACGGCAGTTTTTAGGACTGGCCGGATACTATCGACGCTTCATTGAAAATTTCTCCAAGATAGCCATACCACTCACGACTCTGACCCAGAAAGACAAAAAGTTTGACTGGACTGATAAACAAGAGTCGGCATTCCAACTCTTAAAACAAAAGCTTTGCAGTGCTCCTATTCTATCATTACCCGAAGGCACCGATGACTTCGTGGTATACTGCGATGCTTCTCATCAAGGTCTCGGTTGTGTGCTCATGCAACGAGACAAAGTCATAGCTTATGCTTCCCGACAGCTCAAGATTCATGAAAAGAATTACACCACCCACGACCTCGAGCTAGGAGCTGTCGTTTTTGCCCTCAAAATCTGGAGACATTACCTTTACGGTACCAGATGTACAATCTTTACCGACCATAAAAGCCTTCAACACATATTCGATCAGAAGGATCTCAACATGAGGCAACGTCGATGGGTCGAGTTGCTTACCGATTACGACTGCGAACTCAAATATCATCCAGGCAAAGCGAATGTTGTTGCTGACGCCCTCAGTCGAAAAGAGCGAGTGAAACCACTTCGGGTTCGAGCCCTCAGTATGACCATTCACAACAATTTAAACATTCAAATCCTCACTGCTCAACTCGAAGCCTTAAAACCCGAAAATGTCAAAGATGAAGCCTTGCGGGGCATGGATAAACAATTCGAAATCAGACCTAACGGGATTAGGTATTTCTCAAACCGAATCTGGTTGCCTAAATTTGGGAACCTACGAGACTTGGTGATGGATGAAGCTCACAAGTCCAAATATTCTATCCATCCGGGATCCGATAAAATGTACCACGGTATCAAGGACTTCTATTGGTGGCCGAACATGAAAGCTGAAATCGCCACCTATGTCAGCAAGTGTCTTACTTGCTCCAAAGTCAAAATTGAATATCAAAAACCTTCTGGTTTACTTCAACAACCCAGTCTTCCTGAATGGAAATGGGAACAAATTGCTATGGACTTCATAACCAAACTACCCAAATCCTCGAACGGTTGCGATTCCATTTGGGTGATCGTGGATCGTCTCACAAAGTCTGCTCACTTCCTGGCAATCAAGGAATCCGACAAAATGGAACGCCTCACCAACATTTATCTGAAGGAAATCGTGACCAAACACGGTGTTCCAATCTCAATTATCTCTGATAGAGATAGTCGTTTCACTTCACAATTTTGGCAATCACTCCAAAAATCTCTGGGTACTCGACTTGATATGAGTACCGCATACCATCCTCAAACCGACGGCCAAAGTGAACGAACCATTCAAACACTGGAAGACATGCTACGGGCCTGCGTAGTAGACTTCGGTGTAAACTGGGAAAAACATCTACCATTGTGCGAGTTCTCGTACAACAACAGTTACCATACCAGCATCAAAGCTGCACCTTTCGAGGCACTGTACGGTCGTAAGTGCCGGTCACCTATCTGTTGGACTGAAGTTGGGGATAGCCAACTCACAGGTCCAGAAATCATTCACGAGACGACCGAGAGAATCGTTGAAATTCAAAACAAGCTTAAGGCCGCGCGTGATCGTCAGAAAAGTTATGCTGACGTGAGACGCAAACCACTCGAGTTCCAAGTTGGGGATCGAGTTTTACTCAAAGTATCGCCTTGGAAAGGCGTAATCCGATTTGGCAAACGAGGGAAGTTGAATCCCAGATACATTGGACCATTCGAGATCCTCGAAAGGATTGGTCCAGTGGCTTATCGATTGCAACTGCCATCCGAACTCAGCAGCGTGCATCCCACATTTCATGTTTCAAATCTGAAGAAGTGTCTGTCTGATGAGACACTTATCTTTCCACTCGATGAAATTCGAGTTGACGAAAAACTTCACTTTGTTGAGGAACCCGCTGAAATCATGGACCGTGAGGTCAAACAACTTAAACAAAGTCGTATTCCTATTGTCAAGGTTAGGTGGAATTCGCGGCACGGTCCGGAATTCACCTGGGAACGAGAAGATCAAATGCGACTCAATTATCCTCAACTCTTCACTGATTCAACGTCAAACACAACTCCAACTTAAATTTCGGGACGAAATTCTTCTAACAGGGGGAGAATGTGACAACCGTCAATTTAGGACTATACTTTAGTGCCTAATAAAGTTTTAATACATGTAATTAGTTCTGTGTTAGGCTAATTAATGTATCAACTATTATATATATTGTTGAATATATATCTACAATTATGCGGTTTGTTTAAATCGCACGAGCTTTAAATCGAATGAATTTCGATACAATAAATACGGACGTTGGTGACCAACTTTTATTTAATAACGCTTTATGTCAAAAGTATTCTTATTATAATACTTCGTATTCATTCGTACCGTACAATCAGAAAGTTACCAAATTTAAAATGTAAAACGCGCAAACAAATTAACTTACGTTTTTATAATTCAAATATAAAGTGATTAGTAAAATATTTAAATAAAATATAGCGTGATAATTTGTATTTTAAAATGTACCAATTAATATTTAAAATAATTATTTAACGTTTAAATGACGGAGCAAACGAACACCGCACGGAGCGGGAACGGGGCGAAAGTGGGGATTTAACCTCCCACTTCCACCCACTTTCTTTCATTCTCATTTACTTTCTCTCTCTCTTCCTTTTCTTTCATCTCAAAAACCACCAACCAAAATCAACAAAAATCACAAAATAAACGCCCTAAACGACTTCGGATCTTCAAGCCCCTTTGGAAATAAACGACCACCTCGCGACGATCTACAATCCTACCTTTCCGGAATTTCATTTCGGTGATTTGTAAGTTTCCGACACAACTCCGAAAACTCTCGTTTTTAAGTTTTATAACTTGCTAGTTGTTTGTATAACCTTGTAATGTCCTAAAATGGGTTGGGTAAAAATATTATGCCGATCGATGGCCGGAAAACGCGTTTTTGGAGTTGAAACTCCGATCAGACTCCGTACGTCGCATTTGGCCTGGAGCAAATGCGACGTAGCGACCTACGTCGCACTATATCCCCAACGTCGCATATAGCGACTTAGCGACCTACGTCGCACTATATCTCCAACGTCGCATATAGCGACGCAGCGACCTACGTCGCACTATAACCCCAACGTCACATTTAGCGACGCAGACCCTTACGTCGCAGAAATCAACTACGTCGCCTATAGCGACGTCACGTACAACGTCGCATTAAATTGCGAAAGTCGCACATAGCGACGTCATGCCCAACGTCGCAGTCCGGATCTGCGACGTAGCACCCTACGTCGCACAAAACAGAATCTTCAAACCTCAAAATTTTGAAGTCAAATTTACTGTAGCAGTACTGTAGCAAAGTCAACATTTTAGAATTATTATTATTTCAACTAAATCACCAACGGGCCGTACACATTTTCAAATACACAATTGAATCAACTAAGTCATAGTAACTTAGATAATTTATTCAAACAAGTCGTTGTAACTTGTGTCAATTCAATCAAACAAGTCGTAGTAACTTGTAACAATACAATCAACCAAATCGGGGTAATTTGGACATTAAGTTAGGCAAACAATTTCAATGGTAGTCTTTCGAGATACCAATACAATTAATAACAATTCAAGTGTCGTGGACACATTCAGGTTTCAAGTCTTTGGACACCAACACACTGCTAATTACTTCAAGTTTAATTGCTTAACATTCCAAGACTCAGGTGAGTTTCATAGCCCCATTTTCACTATTTTACAACTAGGGGTGTGATATTACTACTCGATTTTGTTTTACAAGTAGAACGCAAGTGCCAAACTTCAAATACTACATGAGTTTCAAGCTAATCAATTTAAAGTCCTCCATAAGCATAGTCTCTAGTATTTTATAGCGTGAATGTTAGTATATGATATCATATGGGATTGACAATCCTCATCCGGGTTAGCACGCACTAATCGGTCAAACGGATGTATTAGCATTTGGGAAGACGAGTGTTGATTAGGCACTCGTAGGAGGCACTCCAAGTTAGGTTTCCTTAATTGGGCCTGACAAATCAGTTAAGCTCAGACTATGTGCTCATGGACAGTATAACTTTTATTTTGCTTAATTGCATTTTAAATTCAATATAAATCTTGCGGTTCTGACAACTATACATTGACATACAAACCTGTGAGCTCACCAGCGTTTTCGCTGACCCATTTTAGTATTTATCACAGGTACCCAGCAGTAGTTTGGCTACACAAGCATGAATTATTAGCTCGAGTCAGCATACATATAACTAGAGATTGGACTGCATTATTATATTTTGTAAAAGTAATTATGCTATGTAATCTCTCAAATTTCAGGAATCGAGCTAATGTAACTATATTTTGATGTAAACATTTACTTTATCTATACAAGTTTAAAACGACGCATATAGTGGTCGTTCATTATATCTTGTGCTTTGTATATTGATTAGTGACACCCAAATCAAGCTTCCGCAAATCATTAAATTTGGGGGTGTCACATTGAGGCTGCTAGAACCATGCTATCTGATGCAAAGCTACCTATGTCTTTTTGGGCAGAGGCAGTTAGCACAGCTTGTTATGTTCAGAATAGAGTATTAGTTGTTAAGCCTCATAACAAGACACCATATGAACTGTTGTTTAAGAGAAAGCCTTTGGTTAGTTTCTTAAAATCTTTTGGGTGTCCTTGTACAATCTTAAATACCAAAGATCACTTAGGTAAGTTTCAGAGTAAGGCTGATTGGGGGATATTTGTTGGTTATTCTATTCAAAGTAAATCTTATAGGGTATTCAATCAAAGGACCAGAATCATAGAAGAAACAGTGCACATTACTTTTAATGAAAACACTGGTAATCCTGAGGGAAAAGGTCCTGAATCACTGTTTGATATTGATGCACTTAATACTGCTTTTAGATATACAAATGTGGATACTAGTGCAGGTACAAGTGCAGGTACAAATGCAGGAACAAGTGATGAAGAAGGTAGAGCAAAATCAGGAATATCAGTTGGAAAGAAGAATGATTCATTGGAATATATATTATTTCCAATTTGGTCTCCTGATCCTCCAGAAGTGTTTGATACTGATCAACCAACGACATCACAGGATGTGGAAACAGGAGAATCAGATGAAACATCATTTTCTCATGTTGATGATTCTGATAGACCTGTTATTGAAGATAGTACAGAAGACAGTGATGTGAGTTCAGTACAGAAGTCTACAAAGGCAGGTGTGAATGTTAATCAGACACCTACAAAGCATCTTGACACAGAGCAGGAACATTTGAATTATCTACATTTGATGAGTTCTACTCCTTTGTCAAAGAGAATTGCAAGAGAAGTGTCAAGTAGTGAGTCTGGTCAAGAAGGAAATTTTACCAACTTATAGGAGAGTATTCAAGAAACAGCAGCATCTAAATACATTACTCATAAAGATCATCCACTTGAGAATGTAATAGGAGATATTGAATCAGCTGTTAAAACAAGAAATCAAAGTCAGGTGTTTGAAGCTTCAGCAAATGAGGAAGAAATAAATCTTGATACAGAAGCTGTTAATACTTCTTTGTTTGCCTGTTTTCTGTCTCAAACAGAACCAAAGAAGGTTACTGAAGCTTTGAGAGATCCTAGTTGGATTGAAGCTATGCAAGAGGAGTTGCTTCAGTTTAAGATTCAAGAAGTTTGGACATTGGTTGATTTGCCTAAAGAGAAGATGGCAATTGGTACTAAATGGATTTTCAAGAACAAGAAGGATGAAAGAGGTATAGTGATCAAAAACAAGGCTAGATTGGTTGCACAGGGGTATTCACAAGAAGAGGGGATTGATTATGATGAGGTTTTTGCACCTGTTGCAAGGATAGAGGCAATTAGATTGTTTTTGGCTTATGCTTCATTCAAGGGATTCATTGTGTATCAGATGGATGTTAAGAGTGCTTTTCTGTATGGCACTATACAGGAAGAGGTCTATGTATGTCAACCACCAGGGTTTGAAGATTCTAAATTTCCTGATAAAGTTTTCAAACTGGATAAAGCTCTTTATGGCTTACATCAAGCACCTAGAGCCTGGTATGATACTTTTTCAGATTATCTGTTGCAGAATGGATTCAAAAGGGGTGCAATAGATAAAACTTTGTTTACTAAAAGAATTAAGAATGATATACTACTGGTTCAAGTTTATGTAGATGATATCATTTTTGGTTCAACAAAGGATAGTCTTTGCAAGGAGTTTGAATCATTGATGCATGAAAAGTTCAAGATGAGCTCCATGGGGGAATTAACATTTTTCTTGGGGCTACAAGTAAAGCAACAGAAAGAAGGAATCTTTATTCATCAAAGTAAGTATGTGAATGATATACTGGATCGGTTTGGGTACAAAGATGCTAAAGTTGCAAGCACACCAGTTGAGACAAACAAGAAATTACATGCAGATCTTGAGGGGGAGAGTGTGGATGAACATCTTTACAGATCAATGATTGGGTCTCTTATGTATCTCACATCATCAAGGCCTGACATCATGTTTGCAGTGTGTTTATGTGCAAGATTTCAAGCTAATCCAAAGCTATCACATCTTCTAGCAGTCAAAAGAATTTTTAGATATTTGAAGGGTCAATCAAAATTGGGCCTTTGGTATCCAAAGTTTAATTCTTTTGATCTGATAGCTTACACAGATAGTGATTATGGAGGAGCTAATTTGGACATGAAATCTACATCAGGAGGTTGTCAATTTTTGGGAGAAAGATTGGTTTCATGGCAATGCAAGAAACAAACCACTGTATCTACATCTACAGCAGAGGCAGAATATGTAGCAGCTGCAAGTTGCTGTGCTCAAGTGCTATGGATTCAGAATCAGATGCTAGATTATGGTTTTACCTTTCTTAATACTCCTATTTTTATTGATAATAGCTCTGCAATCAGTATTATTAATAACCCAGTTAAACATTCTAAAACAAAGCATATTGAAATCAGATATCATTTCATTAGAGATTGTAATGAGAAAAGACTTATTCAAATTTTGAAAGTTCATACTAATAATCAGTTTGCTGATCTGTTTACAAAAGCTTTTGACGTAGGCAGATTCACATTCTTGGTTACTAGTATTGGAATGATCAATTTGTCATAAGTTATTTCTCTTGTTACGGCTTTCTGTGAATAATATCTACTGTGATTTCAATTTGGGTTAATACTGATTTGTTAATTAAACACTGATTGTGTGTAATGGGTATTGTTATCACTGTTTCTTACTTTTATTATAAACAGTGGTAATAATCACTTCACCACTGTTGGTGTATAGTTAACACTGTATACTTGTATTTTTGTTTGGAATTACCACTGCACGTTATATTGCTAGGTTTTGGAGTCTAACTTATGCAGGTGTTTCTGAAGAGTCACTGCTTGTGGAGTTTGCTTTCGAAAAAAAAAAAAAAAAAAAATAATTCAACCACTGCTTTGTTTATATGATTTTGCTAGAACTGAAGTACTACTTGTATTAAGTTAGCACTGCCTTGGTCGGTTGGTACTGCTTGTACAAGTTAGCACTGCTAGCTTAATTATGTAAATGATGCATTTGAGAAACCAAGTGTTGATTACCACTGATGGTTATTTTCACAGTTATCACTGAATGTGTTATTTTGTTTAATTAACACTGTTTTAGTTATAATTGGGGATATGATCAAATTAGGGCTTACAACTGATTTAATTTCAGTACTTAACTCTCAACACTTAGGGTTTCTCATTACGCTTTCAAAATTTCACATACAAACAACTGCGATAAGTCTCATTGATTTTCGATTCTGTAAAATCATCTTCGATTCTTCTCGATTACTTGATTTCTTATCATGGCATCGACTTCGTCTACTGTTCAACTACCGATTGGAAAAGATCACAATATGATTGCATTCTTAATGAAACCTGCAGAGGCAAACGAGTATGTGGAAATCATTGATTTCCTTCGTGCTTCACATATTCGTCATGCTCTTACTGTCGCACCCAGAATATCTCACGATCATATCAACAATTTCTGGGTGAATGCATCAATAGAAGAGGAACAGGGGATTAAAAGAATCGTTTCAGAAGTTATGGATACACGTGTTGTAATCACAGAAGCTACTGTTAGAGCTTCATTACAACTAGATGATGAGGCAGGTATATCTTCTTTAGAGGATACTGTTATGTATGATACTTTACGATTGATGGGTTATGAGGGTTCTTTTGAAATTTTTACTTTTCAGAAAACTTTATTTTCTCATCAGTGGAGATTTTTAATACATACAATTTTACACTGCTTATCATCTAAGAGATCATCATTTGAGCAGTTTGGAAGCAACATTGCTTATGCAATTGCTTGTCTTGCAACTGGTCAAAGGTTTAATTTTTCAAATCTGATATTTTCTGGTATGCTTAGAAACATTGAGCAGCCAAAGATTAAGTTTTTGATGTATCCACGTTTTGTGCAGTTGTTCTTAAATGAACAAATTCCTAATATAACTGCACTTGAAAAGATTATTGGTATTGTCTCTTTTAAACCAAAAGTTTTTGTAAATATGAAGAGAGATACTAAATTTTCTGGGAAGGTTACAGCATTATTTTCTACTATGCTTTCTGCACCTTCCACCACAGCATCAGTACTACCAACTGAAGCTGAACCAACTACTGAGAGAATGGTTCCACCCACCACTTCTCAACCCACAGTAGTTGGGGGTACTAAGAGAAAACAAGGGACCAAAACAACAAAATCTTCTAGAGCCAAAAAGGCTAGAACACAGATGTCTGAGGATCATGTTGCTCAGTCATCTCAGTCAATGGACAGTGGTCCAGAACAACATGTGGTCCATAAGGAGAGGGGTGACCATTCTGAGAGGGCTGCTTCTACTGCTTCTAGCCCACTGGCAGAGCAGGACAGAAGTAACATTAATAAGACCCAATCAGAGGCAACACATGGACATGATTCTACTCCTGTAGATGATCCTAGTGGTCCCAGTACCAAGAACCAAGGGGACTTTGATGATCATGCTAGGCATGAGTCAGAGTTTAATGATGTCAATGATTCACCAAAGGATTCACATTCTGAAGGTGTTGAGGCTAGAACTAACTTGGAATTGACGAAAATGATTGATTATGTATGGGCTGAGTTTGTACAAGAGAGGAAGAAGAATAAGGCTAAGGATGAAGTTATAACTCAGTTGCAGAAGAAAGTGAAGCAGTTAGAGAAGATTGTTATTAAGTGTTTGAAGAAAGGAAGGAGATATGTGGTTCATGATACTTCAGAACCTGAGGAGACTTATAATTTTAAACAAAATGCTTTCAAAAAGGGGGAGAAGGTCTGGACAAATATGGGTGATAAGAGGAATGAGAATGAGAAGGTTGTGTCTGATGATGAAAAAGTTGATGAAGACATTGAAATGGAACAACCAGTGGATGATGAATTTGTGCATACACCTCCAACACCACCTACTGAGCCAGAGGTTAATGAGTCAGTGTTTGAGACAGTGGAAACAGAAATGAAGGAATCAGTGGCAGATGAAGATAAGTCTGATCATACTGAGGTTGTTGGGTCTGATCATACTGAGGTTATTGGGTCAGTGGAGCAAACTACAGAGGTGATTTTGGATGATAAGACTGAGGAGTTAAAGATTGATGAGGATGATGGTGAAGAGGTGAGTAAACCTGAGATAGCAGTTGAAAAAGAAGAAGTGAAGACTGAAGTTAAAACTGATGCTCAACAAGTTGAAAAAACTAGAAAGAAGAGCATTCCAGTTAAAACTGCTAAGATGACTGGAACAGGAAAGAAGGTTGAAACTCCAAAGAAGAAATCTACACAACAACCATCTTTGCCTGGATTTCAAATTAGAGAACCTGCTGCTGCTCCTGTTCAACAGAAAGAATTGCCAAAGATAGATCCTAAAGATAAAGGCAAAGGAAAACTGGTAGAAGAACCAAAGAAGAAAAAGCAAAAACCAGTGCCACCAGAAGTAACTGCTCGTGATACTGAATATGCAGAAAGATTACAGGCTGAGCTAAATGCAGAGGGCTTGATTGATGTTGAGGTTGAGGAAGGAAAATTTGTAAAAATGACAAAAGAGCAAGTGGCAGAGTGTGATGAATATTTATTGAAAGAACAGAGACAGGATGATATTGAATATTTAGTTGATCAGCTTAAGAAGAAGAAAGCAGAAGAAGCAAGAAAGAAGAAAGCTGCAAAACCACCAACAAAAGCTCAAATGAAGAAGAATTTAATTGCAAAGCTAAAAGGTGGGTATATTCCTTTGAATGCTTTAAAACAGATGAGTTTAGAGAGATTGCAGGAGTTATGGGATAAAGATGAGTTGAATCCTGATGTAATTGAAAAGAAAGAAACAGAAAAGAAAGAAGCTGAGAAGAAAAAGCAGGAAGTTGAAAAGGAAAGGAAAAAGGCTGAAAAAGATAGAAAATTGAAGGAAAAGGAAGAAAAAGAAAAAAGAGAAAAGATAGAAGCTGAAAAGAGGAGGAAAGATGAGCTTGAGCAAAAGAAGAGAGAGTTAGATGAAATTCCTGATAGAGAAAGAAATATTGATGAATTGAAGGAGTTTATTTTGTTACAGCCTATGGAATCTGAGGTAATTAATGTTGAATTACCTGGTATTATTGATTGGTCTATAGAGCAATTTGTCAATCCTGTTAAGATTCACAAGATTAAAGTTGAAAGAGCAGATGGAAATATATCTTGGTGGAGATCTTTTAGGGATTTGATAAAGAGGATTAGTAGGACTGATTTGGTGAGGATGTATGAGATTGGAATGGAAAAGAATTTAGATTTGAAAAGATTTGATAATCTGGTTGAAAAGGTTACATGGCATTGGATTAAAGCTATGTTTGAGCCAGAAGAGTTTTCATTTCAGTTTGCTACTTTTAGCAAGGTCAGAAATTGGATTTATCATGCTAAACCTGGAGTACATCAGATTGTTATGGAGGATGCAGTGTTTATGTGGTTATTGACAGATAGATTTTATGATATCAATCTGAGATTTTTGATGGGCTTGAGAAATGCAAGGTTACAAGCTGCAGTGTTAGATGATGTAGCTCTAGAACTGGTATATATGGTGTTAAATCAGATTTATAAGAAGGAGGAGATTGATAGAAGGAAGAGAAGAAAAGACTAACAGTTTTGAAAGAATTTTGTGAAGCTTATAATGGAGGATTAGAAGAAACTTAATGCTGTGAAGGACAGATTAAGTTTAGGGGGAGATTGTTGGGTCAAAACTGTTTCAGGTCTGAGTTGAAGTTCTGATGAGAAGACAGAGTACAAGTGATTAAAACTGTTTGCTTTAAAGGTTAAAACTGTCTTTACGAAGTTACAACTGATAGAAGAAAACTGAAGAGAAGACAAGTGTTACAACTGTTTGAAGATAGATTACAACTGATAGTTATGTGTTTGTAAGTAGTTAAAACTGCTTATGTATTAGTAACTGTTAGTTATATATGAAACAGTTAACACTGATTATGTATTTGTACTTGGTCGCATATTACAATTGAAGCAGTTACCACTGAATGTGTAATAGTTACAACTGTTTACATCAGAATGGTAGTTAAAACTGTTTATGATTTTGTGATAAGTATGAGTCGGTTATGGAAGTTATTTTATTCCATATTTGTAGGAGATTGTATAGGACTCTATATGTTATAAATAGAGATCCTTTAGACCTAGATAGGTTAATGATTTTTGCGCAGCTTCAAGGTTTTCTGTAACCCTAATACATCAAGTGTATTCGTCTTATATCATTAATAAGATTGAAGCTTTCGGTATATTATTGTGTTCATTCAATTAATTAATATTCGTTGATCTTCTTAATATTATTGAGTGTGATTCCGCAACTTCTCAATAATATATTCAAGGCTTATTAAGTAAGATTGTTTATTAAGTTAAACAGGGACTAACAGTTCAGCAGTGACTTGATTACTTTGTGAGGGTTCAAAGGGCATATCAGCATTTGAAGCATGAGTATTGTTGTTTTGCGAGTTTTGGTTTGGACATTGAGTTGATGATGATGGGGCATCTGTAGGTAAAGATGATGTTTCTGACTTATTCTCAGCTAAAGTAGAACTGGAATTGATTTCAGGAATATTATCTTCACCTTCAGAGTCTGATGAGAAATTTTTATATTTCTTATCATTTGATTTAATTTCATTTGATAAGTCACCATCCATTTTGTTAAAAACAAGATTTTCATATTCTTTAGGATCAGTGAGTGACTCATCATATGATTCATTAAAAGTAACATCCATTGATTCCTCAATACATTCTCTTCTTTTATTGTAAACTCTGAAAGCTTTAGAGATAATTGAGTAACCAACAAATATTCCTTCATCAGCTTTTGGATCAAACTTTCCTAAGTGATCTCTTTTGTTTAAAATGTAGCAAGTGCTACCAAAAATATGGAGAAAACTTATGTCAGGTTTTCTCCCCCTTAAAAGCTCATATGCTGTCTTACTGTGTCTTTTGACAATCAGTGACCTATTCTGAGTTTAACAGGCAGTACTTACTGCTTCAGCCCAAAAATAGGTCTTAAGACCAGCATCAATGAGCATTGACCTGGCAGATTCAATCAAAGTTCTATTTCTTCTTTCTGCCACCCCATTTTGTTGGGGTGTTCTAGGTGCTGAAAATTTTTGAGAAATACCTTTTGAATCACAAAAACTTTCCAGGTCAATATTTCGAAATTCAGTGCCATTATCACTTCTCAGATGTTTTACAGTGACATCATTCAGATTTTCCATTTTCTTTACAAAGGATATGATCTCGCTGGCAGCTTCACTTTTGGCTTTGAGAAAAAATACCCAAGTGTATCTGGAGTATTCATCGACTATCACCAAACGGTACCTTTTTCCTCCAAGACTTGGAGTACTCACTGGCCCGAACAGATCCATATGAAGCAAGTAAAAACATTCTGTTACTGATGAAGTCTGCTTACTTTTGAAAAACGAGCTGTGATGCTTTCCTTTTTCACATGCTGAACAAAGCTTGTCTTTGTCATAAGACATTTTTGGTAGTCCAGTGACTAAACCATTCTTGCTCAGTTTGTTAATTGCTTTGAGATTCAGATGGGAAAGTCGCTTATGCCATAACCATTTTTCTTCTGAAACGGTTTTGGAGTAAAAACATGTTTCTGACTGTGCTGAATCCATATTGACGACATAAGTATTCCCTTTTCGATTAGCAGCAAGTACAACACTTCCCTTCTTGTTATAAATGACTCCCGCTTCATGATCAAATAGTACCTTGTTCTTGGAATCACAGAACTGACTGATGCTTAACAAATTGTGCTTCAGGCCTTCAACATATGCTACTCGTTTGAACATTACATTACCATTGGTTAAGACTCCATACCCTCTGGTCTTTCCAACCTTGTTATCACCAAATACCACATCAGGACCTCTTTCATCCTGATAGTCACTGAGCAAAGACTTGCATCCTGTCATGTGCCTGGAACATCCGCTGTCCAAATACCAGATAGTCTCTCTAAGAATACCTTTGTAGATGCTATCAGAATCCCAACCAGATGCTGAACATTTCTGAGCTACTTCCTTGATGTCTTCATGGAATTCAGTGCCATCAGCCATTAAACAATATTTGTCCAAGCAAATCATTGCTTCTTCATAATCGGATGAGGAAGATGAATCAGATTCGCTGAGTGAACTTTCTTCAGCGACAAACCCTTTTCTCTTCTTCTTTCCAGATTTAGCCAATGCCTTCAGTTTCTTGTATTTTGCCTTGTACTTGTTATATTTATCATTTCTGAAGTCTGGCACTGGTTCAGGGACTTGGTTTACTGACTTTGATCTACATTCAGCTGCAAAATGACCAGGTTTGTCACACTTGTAGCATTCACCTTTGGATTGAAATTTATCAGATGATGGAGCACCAGCGAATCTTTTTGATCTGGTGTTCCTTCTGAAATTAGCAACCATCAGCTTCTCCAGTCCTTCATCATACTCGTACTCTGACTGTTCTTCATCTTGACCACCTTCTTCTTCAGCTATCAGTGACTTCGAGCTTTTCTTAGACACTTTTGACTTCTGTCTCTGATCGATTTCATCAAGCTCTGCTACAAGGGCATTGGATATCTTCTGATTTCCAAGAGTAGCACGTATATGCTCACTCTGATCAGCTTGCTTTTCTAACTGCTCCCAGTTGAGCAAAATACCATAGACTTGAGTGATATTAAGAACTGAATAATCATTCCTCTGTCTGGTACACGTGGCAACGGTTCCCCAGATTTTCCTTGGCAGCAACTCAAGAAATTTCTCAACAACAAATCTATGTTCCTTACCTATACCAGCCTTTTCCATTTTATTCATCAGCGACTGGTACCTGGTGTAAGTAGAAGAAAGGGATTCATTTGGTTCCATTGCAAACAACTCATACTGGCAAGTGAGATTGACTTCCCTGCAGCGAATAATATCAGGAGTTCCAATATATATATTCCTAAGGGTATCCCACATGTCTTTAGCAATTCTACAAAGCCTGATAGATTCAAACACTTCATCAGGAAGTGCCATGCCTATGTAGATTTTAGCTTGTTTATCCAATCATACCAATCGTCTATCCTCATCCGACCATTGTTCCTCTCTTTTGGGCACAACCATTTCTGGTATAGCAGGAGTAGTAGCTGTAGCCATGACAGCAGGAACAATTGTGGTTGGAATGTGAGGACCATTGGTTATTGTATTACAGAGACGGTCGTCAATTAGGTCTAAAAACATCATCATTCGGGACATCCAAGTTTCAATCCTTGATGGATCAAAAGCTGGAGGTTTGGTTGTAGAACCATTTCCCTTTTGATAATCAGAGTCAACATAGCTGTACTTTACTGATTCCATTGCAGATCTGGTTAATTGAATTTAAACCAACTCTGCTCTGATACCAATTGATACTCCCGTAATTCACTATTGTTTAGTGAATTGGAATCACAAAGTGTAAAGCTTAATTGTAGAAGGGGGGTTGAATACAATTTAAAAACTATTTCAGATTTTAGCGTAGTTATTCGAGTTTTAAATTGATTCACAGAAACAGAGTACAAACAATAGCAACAGAGTATAATCAACAAAAACAGAGTACAAACAATAGCAACAGAGTATAATCAGATTATAGATATGACAATATCAAAGTGACAAAGTAATGATAGCTAAAATGATGAATTATATTGATCATACAATTCACAAGTGTTGAATGCGGAATGGATTAACCAAAGTTAATCCAATTCAAACACGTAGCTAATCTATTACAAATGAGATGAACGACAGTAGACAAACACGCTGACTGTTCACTCGCTGGATCGTTAATACGTACTCTTAGACAAACTAATCACTGACACACAAGTGATAAGTACGATTAAACGACTAGCCTCTACAGTACAAAACACTGAACTATTTATACTACAAGAGTTCCTAAAATATCGCATATAAAATAGGATCTTGGAATGACACGTGTTGCTGCTTGATTGGTTTGAACTCTGATGAACCGACATTCTGCGGGTCCCAATCTGTTACCGCAAATATCTCGTTACCTTAAAACCAATCATTCGCCGCCACGTAATCTTTCGGACATAATTCAAACTGGAACACTCTTGCTGATGTATAGATAAGTATAGTACTTTTAGTACTTGATGATTGAGAGGCTTTATTGAATAGTCCCTGAAGATGCAGTAATCCTCCTCACTCACTGCGAGCTAACATGCTCTTGTAGAATGACTTGAACTAGAGATCTTCAGTGACTAGCTGTTATTCTGGCAGTGACTTTTGCCTTTATTGATTTGAAGAAGTAAAGCTCTCGCTGACGTTGATCAGTGACACACCAAGTTGAGCTTTAAATCTTCCTTAGCATATCAAGCAGAATGAATGACGATCAGCGAAACATATCATCAGCAACAGCAGCTTCAATACAATCCATTTCTTCATTGAGTAGTGAATAGTTGAGTTGGTCAGCGACCAGTGACTTCATCATGGTCAGCGACCAGTGACTCAACACTTTCTAATATGATCCGTAAGCAGATAAATTCTTATTCATTTTGTTTATGTATTTTGTTTTGCTCAAGTGATTAATAAAATGGTACTTGATACCAATGTTTATATAATTGTGTTTTTATCTTATTTTATTTTATTTTTTATCTTTATGTTTAATTAAAGTTTTTGTGTTTATTAGATTTTACCCTTTGGAATTAAATTATACTGAATATTTTCTATTTTAAGTTGAACAATCGTAACAAATACAAGTGAAATATAATTTTATTTTAGACTTGTACAAATGATGGGTTTATGATTTATACTTAGCATTTAATTCGCGTTTTTATTTCATTCTGCGAGTTTGACTAGTCAAACCTGCGGATCCACTTGAAATCTCGCGAATCGAGTGAATAGTATAAAGGGGTGATCAAGCTAGTCCACAGTCACTGAGCCCACAACACATTCGCGAGTTCACTTATACTCTGCGGATCCACTTACTGGCGAAACCAGGCGAAAAATATATTTTCGTTTGATTTCGATTCTACGAGTACGAGGAACGAGTTTTTGATCCGTAACAATTATTCATCTTTAGATTGCGCATCGTTTGAGGTATAAATCAACACATTTCACCATATAATTAACGCGAAATCGAAGTTTTTATGACACTAGGGTTTCGGTTTAATGTTTGATCGATTCACGAAGATTAACGGACTCTTAGAACACGAATCCTTGTGGTTAATGTTAAACGGACTTTAATAAACATGAATGTATTGATTGATCGTGTTAAAACTAACAAAATCATCGATTTTTAGTTTAACCTCGCGACGGATATTCATCAAACGAGTTGAGCTTTCGATTCAACTCGTAGCGAGTTGACTAGCGGATCGAGTTGATTAGCGGATCGACTGGCGAGTTGATCTGCGGATCGACTTGATTAGCGAGTTCAATTGGCTGCGAATCCGATTGCGAGTTGACTGGCGAATCGAGTAATACTCAATTCGCATGTTATTACTCTACGAGTCCAGGATTTCGAATATATATATATATTTTTTTAAAAGGGGTTAATATATATATGTTAAGACTTTTTAAGTAATAACTTGTATATATTGGATTCCTATTACAATGTATATATTTATATCGAAAGTCTACCGATTCAAAACGTAATCGAGTGGCGTGTCCTAATTTTATGTTAGCGGTATAATATATATATTAGTTTTATAAAACGTTAAAGACTTGAGAATTTTCTATTAAAAGTAACTAACGGAAATTACATATTGGACTTTCGACTTATTAGTTATAAGTTATATATGTTACATATTTATGTATACGACTTGAGACAATTATGTAACAAGTTATATATATAATTTAAAACTAAGATGTTTGATGATTACTTTTTCATAATACATTATAGTTTATGTGTATTAATAGTTGTTGTCATTTGTGTTATCCTACAGATATGGCTCGACAATTCGATAAAGGTCACAACATTCTTGTTGATCTTGATGTACGTGCAAAGGGAGCTAACAAAGTAGCTCAAGTGCTTACATTTTTGGCACGTTCACGTATTAGGTATGCTGTTACGGCATCTCCACCTATTTCTTAGGCGATTCTGACTGATTTCTGGACGGATATTCAGTATGACCAATCGGTCAATCCACCAGAGATTAGAACAACGGTCAATAATCAACCGATTGTTTTTACGGCTGGTAATCTTCGGGAGATTTTACAGCTTGGTACGGAAGAGCAAGAGAATGGGGATTTGGAGTATCCCATGGATTTTATTGAGGGAGCTATAGACCGTATGGGATACACGGGTGATAGACGAGGACGTCAATTACAGAAGCCTCTGGTGATTGGACAATGGAGGTTTCTATGGCATGTGATCGTTACGGTTTTTGCACCAAAGAAGGGAGGTTTTAATGAGCTAAGCCCTGCCCTTGTATCAGCTGTACTATCACTGGTTTATAACAAACCATACAGTTTTTGTGATTATATTTTTGGAGAGCTAGCTAGACAGATTTCGGGTTCTGTCAGATCACGATTTCTGGGTTACCCGCGTTTTTGTATGCTGATCATTAGAGCTCGTCTGCCAGAGCTTGTTATCCCTGAGCCGCACTTACGTGTTGATACTATTGGGCTCAGAGGGTACAATGCTATGTTTTTGCAGACTGTGAGGAAGGAAGAGGTGGTTAAACCTGAGGAGCGACCACTTTTTGGATATATTGTCGATCCTGCATATGTGACGCCGCCAAATCATGGTTGGCTAGATGTTGCTGCTCCTGCTGCTGTTCCAGATCCTGTAGCTGATGTGGGTCATGCTGAAGGTCCACAAGAGCTTCTGGATGATGTTTTGGAACAACCTGGACATGCTGGGGAACAGACACAAGATGTTGCTGCACAGGTGGTGCCGGAGGTGCTAGGTCATAATGACGACGCACAAGATCCCGAGATGAGGGAAATTGATCTGTTCTTTGAGATTGCACCGGAACAGGTATCGTTTCCATTATATAATATTATAGATACTTAGTTGATAGATTACTTTTATTAATCATGTAGTATAATATTATTATATATCTATACTGATATTAGATATTTAGTTAATTGGATAATATTTCTGATTATAAAATATAAATATCATTATATAAATAGGTAGCTGAAGCTGAGGCTGCAAACCCAGAGGCTGCAATACCTGAGGGGGAGCAGAGACAGCAAGATAGATAAGTTGTTGTACCGGTTAAGGTATTATATCTGATTAATCTTAAATATATAGAACTTGTATGATAGAGCTTTACGCTAATCATAAATGTTTAATATATTTAACATTTAGGATCCTGTTAGATCATCTGGAGGTCGTGATGGTGAGACGGCTTCAGATGAGGATTCTGAGAATACACCTTCTCCTCCTCCGTCTATTTCTGAAAAGAAGAGGAAGGGCAAGAGTATTCTGGAGGAAGGTCCTGAGGAGGTTGAAACTCCTTCGAGGAAGAGGTCGAGAAATTTGACCATTAGAGAAGGTTAATATTATACTAAATTAGATAATCTTAACTTGTTGTTTATCAGGAGTTAAACTGAGACAGTTAATTCTGTGACAGTTGCTCAAGATACACCGCAGGTCGAGACGGTGATATCGGTAGAGTCTGAACCGATGTCTGTACCTGCTAAGGTATGAGATATAAGTTTAGTACTACAAGTATTACAAAATTACTTAGCGATTGAGACAGAGTAATCTGTAACAATTACTTATTTAATTTTTGTCTAATATTTTTAGGAGATTGTTGACTTAGTATGTTCGGAGCCGATTCCGACTACTACAGCAAGCACATTTACAGCTGATCTTCTGACGACAGCTTTGACTCAGCCACTTCTACCGCGTACATTTGAGTCGCATGTTGCTTCGCTGACACCACCTGGACCGACGATCATTCCTATTACTCCTATGACTGATGCTGAGAGGATTACATCCTTAGAGTCAAAAGTGAAGGAGTTAGAGAAGGTTGTTGCGAGGGTTCCAGAGTTGGTTGTGAACAATCTTACTCTTGGCCAGCAAGTGCTTCAGTAGAGTCAGGCTTATAACACACTGCTACAGTATAACACCCCTCGTTTCATTATAAACAATCAATATAATAATAGCGACACGGAAGCGTATTTTTAAAACATACTATCAATGTACTCAAAATGTCAATAAACTTTTTCCAATTCAAAGTACAAGACATTTCAACACACTGGGTGTTATTAAAAACATTTCTATAATTATCAAAATAACATCAGAGTAGCAGCCTGTCAAACATTTCCATCCAGTCCAACAACCTCCTGCCCCATATGTCCCATTAAAATACAACCTGCAGGAAGAACTGTGGTGGGGTTAGCATAAAGCTAAGTGAATGAAACTATAAGCAACAGTACAACCTAGCATAACAATCTGTTTACATCAAATAACAATAAACAGAAAATCAATCAATCACTTGACATCCAATCAATGTCATACACGCAACATCATGAGGATCGGTGGTCCCTGAGACACCCTAATACCGGTTTGGTACTCAAGGAACTCTTATCAATCATCTGCATTGGCCCATACAGAACTACCGATAACTTATTGTCAATCACACACGACCTAGATCTCTAAACCGACATTTCAAGTTTCCGAGATCTCCTGTCGTCTACAACAACAACAAGTCCAACTGTCAAATCAAGTTGACCTCAAAATCTTACACACTGGCACAATCAGCCAAGTAGGCAAACATTTAAACTATCATGGCAAGATATCTCAACAGATGCATCATATCAAAGTAATACTATAAATTACTTGTTGTAAATCAAATCATTACAACTAAATCACACTGAGGTTACAGATCCACTCACCGACACCTCAGGCCTCCACTCAGTAGTCTAATATCACTGAGCCTTCTCCACATCTGAGAATCAATATCAAATATAAGTTAGTAATCATAATCATCGATACTAAACTTATATCAATCTTCAACATTTAGGAACTTAACACAATTAACATTTCAATTACTAGTTCCTAATTGTGTATTAATGATTACAATAAATCATTATCATATAATTACATGTATCAGATATAAACCACATTACTATTAACAATCAAACATGAAATGTGATTACAGCCTACCAAACCGCCGGATTCCCTAAGAAGCCGCCGGCTTCCCACAAAACAACCTGAATCCGCCGGATTCCCGCGAATCCGACCGGATTCCCTCATTTCTGCCGGAATCCGCCGGATTCCCTTGAATCCGCCGGATTCCTTCGTCGTCCCAGCCCAGTTCGAACTGTTCAAACCCTAACTCGCGGGTTTTATACCCAAATCACTCCAAACTCGTTTTCAAACGGTTATAAACCACAAATATCATTACATAATCAATATGTAACACTTCTAGCATGTTTCTAACATTCAAATCTCTCAAATCATCAATTTACCTAATTTCAATCAAAATCAAATTCTTAAATACTTAAGAACACTTACTGATTGAAGAACATATCGATGATAATCTGATGATAATGAAGTTTCACGAGAATCACCACTTCCTGATTTGATTTCTGGATTGATTTGGAGGTTTTCAGAGAGTTTCTGAGAGTTTTGGAATAAAAATGAATAACTTCCTAAAAAGGAAAGTTATATAAATAGAAACTTAAGTCGGTTCCTCAACCGACCTTCTATTATACGGGTATAATTTAATACCCCATCTCAATCTATTGTCTGGAACCCGAAAACCATTTGCGAGTCCAAACATTTTATTGTACCGTCAACTATATTAATTTACAACAATTAATAATTTACTTATCACATTGGAATATTCGACTCCTATTCCAATTATTTCAACTATTTCAAACAATATTATTTCCAAACACATTTAAATACTAATTTAAATCAAGAAATAATATAACACAACTAGGTCCATTTCGAGGATGTTACAACTCTCCCCCCCTTAAAGAGATTTCGTCCCCGAAATCTAACCTCAATCAATCTAACTAATGTGATATAATCACATATATCTTAATATACATTTGTCCTCAATAGCAACTTACAACTATACTTAGACTGTTTGAATTCTTTCCACATGCATATATCCAAATGTACATGCTTCTATCTTTTCCTATGCACACCTACAGTGCATCCATCCAACATCTCATAGGAACCAATCATCTATCTAATTCCTTTATCACCAATCAAATAAAAGTTTAAAGCACCCAATCACTTTAACCAACAACAATAAGTGAAACCTAACATCACTTATTAGGTCTACGCAACCAGAAATTAGCAACATGCTAAAATCTTTAACCTATTTTTCACTGTTCATCTCTGTTATCAATAAAACAGCAATCACACTATTACAATAGTAGTTATTAAACTACTTAGCAACACTGAAAGTTAATTTCAGTTCATGACTAACAACCAGTCTAATATTCAGATAACAATCTCAAATCTCTACCATCAAAGATTTGAAATTCAGATCTAGGTTAACTTTTCATCCAAAAGTTTCATACCTACTCTTGTGAATAACCTACCATATTCACATATCACTTTAATAAGCACAGCAGAGGTCACACTCAGTAGGTAAAACTACAATCAACAAGTACTTTGCTCAATCAACAATAGTACCACAATCAAATATTACCTACATTCAACCAACCTCTACATTGACTTATTTCTACTTGTAATTCCTTTCATTACAACCTATCAATTGTTAACAACAACAATAACACTTCCAATAATCACAACACTAATGATTATACAGTTCAGTACATCTATCAATACTCACTATATATCTCCAAAGTTTAACTAACCATCAAGTTAGAATTTGTATATTACTTAAACTGGTAAGACATCAGAATCTTATCTCAGCAACCAGTTAATTTAATTCAACCTTACAATCTTAAACTACTAATCACAAGCAATTAGAAGTTATACAACTTTAATCACATAATCACTTAGTACTAAATTCCATCAATCTAGCAACTAAGTCAATCCTAATCAACATTATGATACCACAATTCAAGTATCACAATATCACAATGTGCTACTTTACAACACATTTCAACAAAATCTACATCAAGTTAATCACAATTAACTAACCTCCACATATCTTATGGCACATTTTAATTCAATCTATTAAAACTTATCATGCCATTTATTATCATGTATACTACACATATATACTTACACAATTTCAGATATTCTCTAAAATGGACACATACACAACAATTCCATTTCATTCTATATACTAGGCCATTCAGACTGTTAAAGTCTTTATCAAGCCTTCTCAATACTACTATTCATCACATATCCATACCACAGGACATGGAACAATCAATAACTCTATGTTTCACTTATATACTTATCAACTAGCATATAACTTAAACATTTCATTCTAAACTTTCAAGAAAAGTTTGATGAATACAATCATCACCTATCAATCTCAAGGTTTCTCTTACTTTCTAACACTTACAATTATACACATCAGGTTTTCAGCCCCAAATGTCAAGCAATCATTATTCTTAAACTATCAAAATAATGATCATTACACTTAATTTCATACCTGATTTCTTAGAATATGACCAACTATTCAATTCATATTTCCTCAATTATTAACCAAGGTTATGCTAAACCTTTAGCACAATTCACTTTCAGATATCCTTTCATATCATTTCTTATTTGGATCTAATCCCATTTTATCACTTTATCACTTATTTCATTTGTATACTATCAACAAATAACAAAAGAATCCATTCAATTCTTTCCATACCTAAATAATTCACCATGAGGTACCAGTCAATCTAGGCAACCATTAATAATAACTTTCAATTATTTCTTATCTCACATTCTTATCCAATCAAAGCTATCATCACAAGCTTCATACACTGGTAAGATTTTCTTATCACAATTCTAATCAATGTGACTTAATTTGCACCTTTCAAGAATTTACAACTGTCATATCATTCAACGACTTCATATCTGTAAAATTTTCTAACACATATTCAGTTCAAATATCATATATTTCCTAACTGAATACTCAATTATACTTAACACTATTTCAATTACTTAATACTAGCTTTAAGTAATTAATCAAGTCTTACAAACTTAGACAATTTATCTATCTCCTTTGGATCTCACATGACCCGTTTCAACATGATTTTAATCAATCTAGGAATTCAATCACATTCCACACAATCATAGTATTTCAATCTATGTTAGACTATTTCAACACACACAGTTGACTATATGTCAACTTTGATTTCCATTAACAAATCAATAAAATTCTCTAATTGCTTTCCTCAAGTTTGACCCAAACTCAAACCAATCACAAGCAATTAATTTTATACACAACTCTCTATTCATGGTTTGACTTTCAAAGTTAACATACTATCAATATTAACTCACAACAAACCATTTCATCTTATATGTTCACTTTCAAACATATATTTCAAATTATTACTTTCAATAATCTTATCAATCATTCACAAGGACAAAGTCAACCTACATCAATTTTGGCTCCATACAAACCATTTCATATTGTATGTTTACTTTCAAACATGGACTTCTAATTATTACATTCAATAATTACTAGGAATTCCTTAAGCCAAACAATATTAACATGTATCAACCTTGGCTTCATACAAGCCAGATACAAAATAGTGATTCATTTAAACACTATCAAATTCACCTAAGGTCAATGTAACACAATCAGTTACAATTACATATTCAACAAAATCAAATTGGTCAATTAGGTGTATCATCAAAACCTCTATCAATGACCATTATTATTTACACTCTCACCTTTACAGTCTAAAGGTCACAGTTCTATTAACCAATTGTTTTCTTATCAAAACAACTATTAAACCACTTAGCATACTTTCATGCTCAGTTTTCTAAATCACATTACATTTCTTTTATACCAAGTAGCCTCAACAAGTTCATGTGACACAACATAATATAACAACGGTGATCAGGCGTTGCAAGATTATGTTCTTCACAATCCATTCTCAGGCTACTCTACATTATAGTTATCAATGTGATCTACTCTTATCTCATATATATTAAATACTTCATAATTTCAAATCAATCATAATCTATTTAATAGTTTCTATCAGCTGATACATACTCAAAATCAGCTTACTACTTACATTTTCAATCTTACATATGCAAGCCATTTTACACATACACTGTTCTAATTTTCAACAACTGAATTACTCAGTATATCACTTATCTGAAACCTCAAACATATGATAACCTATCATCATAGTTTCAACACTTAACACTAATCAATGTCCCTATTTACCTCAAAATTCAGAACACATCTTACTTAATTATCATCACTTTGACATATGCTATCATATCAAGCATCACTGTCACAACAAACCTACTCAATCATGTTGCTATAAAAACATTTCATTTCTTAGTTCACAATTGACCAGAAAGATCTATCACTTCCCAAATTAATTTCACCTCATTATACTCTATAATTTTCATAAACCTATCAGTCTTGGTTTATATCAAGTGTTTATCTATAGTCAAAACATATCATATAGTCACATAAACACATATTTTCTCAAATAGCAGTCATTTTCAATTCAAATGACACAACTATCCTTAAACATGATTCAAATCACACCTTGTGATCAATCTACTAATATAATACTATCAATTATTTTGTCTCACCAATAAAGACACTCCTTAGGTTCCAACATCAATCATGTTAAACCTTAATCAACTCTTTATCTACTCATTTAATCACATTTCTGCATTTTCAATTCAATCAGAAATAACCACCACAATGAGTATCCCATTCAATACCTCTATCCTCATGTCAACCTATAACAATCATTAGTTGACTCAAAACTGGGGAATCATATCAGTCTGACTCAATTAACTTCACAACAATGCTTACTTAACATAACAAAGTAAACAGTTCAAGTTAATTTAAATTTCACACAGGCTTATCGAAGATTACCTAGCAATCTTAAGCCCACTAGTGTTGAGGAAACATGAAATACACCAATCAGATACTCATGTCCCTCCGTCTCTGCAATCAAATAACAACTTCACAACTTGTTAGGGGTTAGTACATATTCAACCAATCACCTTTTCACATGCATTCACTACTCAACTAAACCCACACCCACTGGAATGTTTGACTCAACTCAATCAAAGTTTAGGATTGAACATTCTATCATGCTCAATTCACCCAAACTATTGCTCTGATACCAACTTATAACACCCCTCGTTTCATTATAAACAATCAATATAATAATAGCGACACGGAAGCGTATTTTTAAAACATACTATCAATGTACTCAAAATGTCAATAAACTTTTTCCAATTCAAAGTACAAGACATTTCAACACACTGGGTGTTATTAAAAACATTTCTATAATTATCAAAATAACATCAGAGTAGCAGCCTGTCAAACATTTCCATCCAGTCCAACAACCTCCTGCCCCATATGTCCCATTAAAATACAACCTGCAGGAAGAACTGTGGTGGGGTTAGCATAAAGCTAAGTGAATGAAACTATAAGCAACAGTACAACCTAGCATAACAATCTGTTTACATCAAATAACAATAAACAGAAAATCAATCAATCACTTGACATCCAATCAATGTCATACACGCAACATCATGAGGATCGGTGGTCCCTGAGACACCCTAATACCGGTTTGGTACTCAAGGAACTCTTATCAATCATCTGCATTGGCCCATACAGAACTACCGATAACTTATTGTCAATCACACACGACCTAGATCTCTAAACCGACATTTCAAGTTTCCGAGATCTCCTGTCGTCTACAACAACAACAAGTCCAACTGTCAAATCAAGTTGACCTCAAAATCTTACACACTGGCACAATCAGCCAAGTAGGCAAACATTTAAACTATCATGGCAAGATATCTCAACAGATGCATCATATCAAAGTAATACTATAAATTACTTGTTGTAAATCAAATCATTACAACTAAATCACACTAGATCCACTCACCGACACCTCAGGCCTCCACTTAGTAGTCTAATATCACTGAGCATTCTCCACATCTGAGAATCAATATCAAATATAAGTTAGTAATCATAATCATCGATACTAAACTTATATCAATCTTCAACATTTAGGAACTTAACACAATTAACATTTCAATTACTAGTTCCTAATTGTGTATTAATGATTACAATAAATCATTATCATATAATTACATGTATCAGATATAAACCACATTACTATTAACAATCAAACATGAAATGTGATTACAGCCTACCAAACCGCCGGATTCCCTAAGAAGCCGCCGGCTTCCCACAAAACAACCTGAATCCGCCGGATTCCCGCGAATCCGACCGGATTCCCTCATTTCTGCCGGAATCCGCCGGATTCCCTTGAATCCGCCGGATTCCTTCGTCGTCCCAGCCCAGTTCGAACTGTTCAAACCCTAACTCGCGGGTTTTATACCCAAATCACTCCAAACTCGTTTTCAAACGGTTATAAACCACAAATATCATTACATAATCAATATGTAACACTTCTAGCATGTTTCTAACATTCAAATCTCTCAAATCATCAATTTACCTAATTTCAATCAAAATCAAATTCTTAAATACTTAAGAACACTTACTGATTGAAGAACATATCGATGATAATCTGATGATAATGAAGTTTCACGAGAATCACCACTTCCTGATTTGATTTCTGGATTGATTTGGAGGTTTTCAGAGAGTTTCTGAGAGTTTTGGAATAAAAATGAATAACTTCCTAAAAAGGAAAGTTATATAAATAGAAACTTAAGTCGGTTCCTCAACCGACCTTCTATTATACGGGTATAATTTAATACCCCATCTCAATATATTGTCTGGAACCCGAAAACCATTTGCGAGTCCAAACATTTTATTGTACCGTCAACTATATTAATTTACAACAATTAATAATTTACTTATCACATTGGAATATTCGACTCCTATTCCAATTATTTCAATTATTTCAAACAATATTATTTCCAAACACATTTAAATACTAATTTAAATCAAGAAATAATATAACACAACTAGGTCCATTTCGAGGATGTTACATGCAGACTCATAATACGCTACTTGATGATTTTACTGCCCAGCGACTGAAGCTTGATAACTTAGAATGTTTGGTGTTGAGAGTTAATTCAGGACAGTCTGCTCAGGGGGAGGTATTAGTATATCTGGAGTCGTGCAAGCAGGATGAGCTGAGAAGGAAAAGAGACTCTAACAGAGACGATGATCCCAATGCACCGAGTGGTGAGCAGACCGGTCCTTCAAAGACTGGTGAGCAAGCTACAACTCAGGGGGAGTCTGGTGCTGAAGCTAGTGGTGCTGGAGCAGGAACAAGTACAGATAAGACCGTACCGGGTGATACTGAAGCTGGTAAGATAGCTTAGTATTAGCATAGTACTGTAATATTTGTAATAATCTGTATTGAACAAATGTAAACTTAATATTATTGTGAAAATATATTCGACTTAAGATTATTATTATTTTAAGTAAAATATATTTTATGTAATTTAAGTTTATATAATTTGAGTTATGTTAAGAAAAAATAGTGATCGAAAGACTTCCGACTCATTGAGTAGTCGAGCGGCGTGTTCCGATTAATATCGGCGGTTAAAATTTCTATATAACATATGCATTTTAGACTTGAGAGCTGGTATAACTGACAAGTTAAAAATGTTATAACTAGGTAAATGATATATAATTTAAAGATATAATTGAAAGTTAAGTTTTTGGAAAATATAACTGTTAAGTTAAGTCTTGAAAATTATCTAAGTTAATTAATAGTAAACATGAATGTTTGGTGATTGTTCACAAGACATTAGAGTTTAAATTTAATTAAATATTTACTAAGTGTTTGACATAAGACTTTAGAAATCTTAGTTTGATTCAGGGTAATCAATAAAAGATTTAAAAGGTTATATAGAATGCGTTTATATTATTATTAGGTTTAATAATACAAAAGGATTAATAAAGAAATTCTTAGATTGGTTCAGGGAAATCAATGAAGAATTTGAATTATTAATATATTTGTATTTATGTTTTTCTCTAGGAATGGAAATGCTTGATCTATCAGATTCAGAAGATGATCTTTTGGATGAGATAGATGAAGATATAGATTATGATATTGAAGAAGGAGAGTTTAAACTTCCTGAAGATTGGACTGCGGTATTTGAATCTGTGATAGATGAAGGTGTTGATCTGGATGCAAATGTAGATGAACATGTTGTGAATCCATCAACGACTGAATTTGTTTTTGTAAATGAACAAGGAGAATCAGTTATTGATTTAGAAGCTTTTGAGAATGCTTCTGAAGATTCAGATACTGAAGTTGAAGAAATAGAGGACAAATACAAACATTTGGTTGGTAATTCAATATTTATCCAAGAAATGCTTAAGAAGAAAAAGGAAAAGAAGCCATGCATTTTGAAAGAAGTTGATATTATTGGAAAGCGTGTACTTAAAACTGGCATTATTGGATGGTATTATGACTCTGACCTGAAGCTCTTCGCGATCAAAAGGTTTGACGGAGTTCAATATTTTGAGAAGAAGCTTGCAGTGTTTAGTTCGTTGCCTCGATATGAGATTCGAGACTTGGCTAGATTAATTATGATCAATCCGAGTAATGATGATTATGCTAAGTATGTTGAGCGTATTATCAGAACTGAGGGATTATCTATGAATTTTTCAAAGATTAAGCCAAGGAAAGGAAAAACGATTAAACTGAATGAGAAAAGTCAGAGAACAGGAAGAAGAAGAAGGAAGAAGGTTTATCCAGCGGTCAAATGCATTAAGCAAATACCTATGAAGACTATGCCTCAGAATATTTTGGGAAAGTTGAAATATTGGGGGGTAGATGCTGGAACAGGAGAAGCCTTTATGATTGAAGCTGATGATGATTATCCTGATGGAGAAAAAGAGATTCTTCGTGTTTATGATCACAGACACCTGATGAACTTGTCAAAAGCAGATCTGATTATGTTATACAAGAACAAGATTGCTTCTACTTTTGAATGGGGTGATTTAGCACGAGATTATCACAGGATATTTAAAACATGCATTAAGCTTAAGATTTTTGCAGGTAGTAAGATTTACTCATGAAAACCAAAGACAATATGAAGATAAAGACGCTAGAGCTATTGTCAAGGGGGAGTCTGTTGGAACATAGTTTGTGACAACAGATCTAGCTTGAAACAGGACTGGTGTAATTGTTATCCTATTTGTACAATTGGTTTAGATTTGTAAATGAATATTTGTTTTGTTAGTAATATTCGTTAAATATATTAGCATGTTAAAGTGTTAGACGAATATCGTAAACGAAATAAATAAATACGTTTGGTGCGAGTCGAGTTCTCAAGTCGCAGCGAGTTGAGCTGCAAGATGAGAACTGAACTCGCAAGGATCACAAGGATCATAAGGATCATAATGGTTCTGGCGAGCCGAGTCCATAAGCGGACTTGGGTTGCGAGTTGGGCTGGACTCGCAGGCCCATGCGAGCCGAGACAAATTTAATATATAAATGATTTTCGGTTTAGAAAATAATTAACAACTTTTGCAAATTACATCAGACCTGCGAATTCAAAACCAGAGAAAAACCTAATGACTTACGGCTAGGCTTTGATTGTTCAAAGATTAAAGCAAAGCATATTAGTTATTAATCCTATAAACGCGAACTTATTCGTTGTTAGTAAGATAACATCGTATTGAGGGATTCCGCACCTTAATACTATAGATAACGAAGTTATCGATCCTAAGAACTAGGGACTTACATATTACATACGCCGTTAACATGAATTAATCGGCCCATCATTATTTTTAGAGTTAATGGCATGGTTCGTTCCCGTGGGTTACAATGCTTTACTTTTTGCACCGGTAGTCTAAAAACATGAAAGTTGTTGCGTGGTTGGTCCATTATCCAACTAAAATGACTACCATATACTTAATGATCTAGTTTTTGTATTGTATATAGTGAGAGTAACTTAGTCATTTTAGTTGGAGGAGGGACCTACCGCGAAACAACATTTATGTTTTTTGACTGTCGATGCAAAAAATATAAAGTATAGGGACTGACAATGCAATTGTGTGTAAATCACGGGGACTAACCATGCAATTAACTCATAATTAGAGGAATGCTAGAGTTACAAACTATATCTAGAAAACATGTTTACAAACTGATGTAACACTAATTAGAAGCGGAGATAAAAAAAAAAAGATATGTAGAAGATTTAGATCATTTTATTGGTGACACATATATTTGTAAACTTATTTTGTAAACTTTGTTTGTAACTTTAGTATTTCTCTTTCTTTTTACTAGGGGTGTTACTTTTATCCGAATCCGAATAATCCATCCGATTCAAATCCGATCTAGGTTAAATGGACAGGATTATTCGGATTACGGATTGCTTAAACGGATTATGGATTGCTTAAATGGATATACGGATAAGATAAAGGATCAAAATTAAAATGTTTGGATATATCCGAATAATCCGAATAAGGATTAAGTAATTAAATAATATATTTTTGATAATACATTAATGTCATATAAGAATTAATTACACTATATACTACTCCGTAATAGTTTTGAATCATCTAGAAGTTTATTTGATTTAGGAACTATGAATCTCTTGGATTAAGTTGTATGTTAAAAGTTGAAATTGGAATTTGCATGTTATAATATGATCTATCGTTACGTGTTATGTTTGTTTATATAATTGTTTTAAACGTAAAATTAGTCTTACTCGATATCACACGACCAACTTGAGCTTATTCGGATGAATCTGTTTAATCCGAATACCAATCCGAACCGTCTAACCCGTATCCGATTAATCCGATTCTTATTTGGATTGAATTATGAAACACCCCAAAAAAATTTGAACCATTTTTTTTTATACTTATATAATATTAAAATATTAATTTACATATGAACTACTTTAATAATTTAATTACCTATATAAATATTATTATTATCATTATTATTATTATTAACTCCTTTATTTCCTATATGATTAAATTAAAATCAAAGGCTGATACAAAGAGGAAGGAGCCGTCGGGTTGGACCCGAACCCGTCGGGTTCTGGGCATGAGCAGTCGGGTCCTCAGGGGAAACCCCGGGTGAATTAAATTGACACTAAACAGAAGCTAAAGCCCGTTTAAACCATAGAGGAACAGCCGGCTTGGAATATGACCCGCCGGGTCCTCTGCTCCCACCGCAGATCCTGGTCCGATTTGCTTAATACCATTGAACGAAATTCAAACGTGCATAACTCACAAAAGACAATGCCAATGATAATGAAATTTTGCAGGCACGTGTAATATGACAATACAAACATTTCCTAATTTTCACTTTTCTCAGATTCGCGTTTTATCTCGATTTAGACCGTTGACCAAATTATGGTCATTTTCGACCCATTCCATTGACATGTCAAATCTCAAACTACCAAGCTTCAAGCTTTAATATTTTTTACCACACATTTAACACTATATTTAGGACTTAAAGCCACTTTAACATTCATCATACCGAAACCACAACTAATTTTGGCCGTTTAATCACTAAGTGACCCATTTGGGCACTTTAATGACCCGTTTGGGTCTCAACCCATATGATCACTTATCCAACACCTAATTTACCTTTCTTTGACTATTCTAAGTCAAACTAAACCATCTTCACTATTAATACTTCCACTTAACCAATTAACATCAAATTTCCATAAAACCATTATATTCACATTTTATCTTCATCTAGTGTACAAGATCATCATCTCCAAAACTTTCAATGAGTATAACACAACTCATTGACTAATTTGACTTCCACAATTCAACATGTTTGACTTTGACCATCAACATAACTTGACTTTGACTTTCAACAACAAGTGACAAAACCATGTTTTCTTAAACAAAAGGGGTGACATCAACATCAAGAGCATGATTTTAAAGATTAGCTTGTTACCGGCAACGCAACAAGCTCCTCCAATAGTATCATTCGGGCTTTTTGCCCGGATCCTTCTGGGTCCACTTGGCTCACCTAAAAATACATAAACACAATCGAATAAGCATAAAGCTTAGTAAGTAATGGGCTATCAATGATATGCAATATCATTCAATCGTACGTATATTAAGGATCCATAATATCATATGCTAATTCCCGCAGTAATTAGCATCTTCGGGCCAACACCCCGATAAATAATCATAACTCATCAAGTAAATGACATATCCATTACCGGTCCTTCCAAGTAATTGGAATAAGCATTACTTAATAAGCATTACTTGAAAAAAGATAGCATCATCCATTAACTTACCTCGCGATAGCCCACACAAATAATCACTTGTAACACCTTCAACACGTTTATCACCTAATCATGTAGCCAAGTATCAATCACACAATCACTTTCAATTCACTATTTGTATTAAGTTATACAAGTGTTAAATTTCACAACACTTATAATTCTACCACTTGTTCCATACACTTTTATATAGATGATTGCTTATAAATGGGTAATTATCATAATATTTCATCAATTACCTTCATTAACACTAAGAGTATCACTCCTTAGTGTATAATCACATACAATACATATTAACTACCCAGTTATACCAATCATCATTATTTACAATACTTCAATTTCTTTCAATTCTTCATATACACAAGGTTTTAGCTTATTTAACATAATTAAAGAAGTAATACATCTTAAAGAAGTGTATGAAACATAATTAAAACTAGTAACCCACTAATTCATCATCTTTATCAAGTTAGGGTTTAACCTAAATCATTCAAACTATCAATTAAACAAGAATAGAGGGTTAATCATACCTCAAGAATTCTAATAACGGGTTAACAATTGAAACCCTAGCTTTAAAATTGAAGTTTCTTCCTCCTTGGTTTGATCAAGTCGACACATACACTAGAGTATAATACGTGATTTATTGTTTCAGTACAGGAATGCAGTAGAAAGCTACAGATACTGTGTTTTTATATAATTATTTTCATTTTAACCTCTCATTTTCCACACTTAACACAAATGGTCCCTCTCCTAACCAATTTACTAATTAGCAAGTCCTATGGACAATAAAAACATTACACACTTAATCCCACTAACTTAAACAGTTAAAATTATATATTTTTAGATTTAGAACTTACGAAAAATTGGGGCGTTACAGATTACGGATTAACTTGAGATTGTCCAAAATCCGAATAATTCGAACCGAATAATCCGTCCGAATAACACCCCTGCTTTTTACAGATGAGAAACATACAATACAAAATGAGCATAATAAATATAATAATAATAATAATAATAATAATAATAATAATAATAATAATAATAATAATAATAATAATAATATAATCAAAAGTTTAAATCTCATCTTCATGACACAATTTATCTCGCACATTAACACTCTGTTCTCAAGTTTCATCAAAGAATGAAAAGAACGGAAGCGAAGGGGAGAGGGGACACAAAGTTGTTCTCAAGATTTTTTTTCAGATGGAAAAGAAGTGAAGAGGAGGTAAGTGGGTGGAAAATTTGAGACTTTTTTGTTGAAATTTCTTCCGCCCAAAAGTGGGGCGATTACGACGGAAAGGAAAAATGCTATCCACTAATTTTAATAAAATGACCAAACTATCATCGCCATTCTCACTCCCATCGCCGCCTTAGATTGGGTATAATTGTAAAAATATCATTTTCCTCTATTCATAATAAAGTAAGAAAAATTGAATTATTGCTTCCATTTCCTTCCTCTTTCTGTGACTCGAGAACACATATATGAAACTTGCTTTCTGTTCTTTTTTGTCACCTCATCTTCTATTCTTCTCCCTTCTTCTCTTTTCCACATATAGTGTAACTCGAGAACACAGCGTAAATTAGGCCTGTAAACGAACCGAACGAACACGAACGGAGTCTGTTTGTGTTCGTTCATTAAGGTTTTGATGAACAAATGAACGAACACGAACGGATAAGCGAACAGATTTTGTTGTTCATGTTCGTTCATTAAGAAAATTTGTTTGTTCACGAACACAAACGAACGTATACGAACAAACACATAATTTAATGCATTTCTTCATTAACACCTTAAACGAACCTCAACAAACATAAACGAACATATATATATATACACATCTACACATATATATATTATATACCTTGAAACTTTGCGATGCACATTAAACATTACAAAACGATCACAATATGAAGATAAACTCCTTTGCTTGGTCTGATCGTTGGAAAGAGCAGCACATCTGGAACTAGTCGAGGTGCGTTTGGAGTGGAGGGAAATTGTAAGGTAAAAATATCTAGATGTTTAATATTATTAAATGAAAATATCGAAATATTAATAATATTCTATATGATATTTAGCTTAATCAAAATAAGATATACACATATGTATTAATTCAATTAAATTATTAGTTAATAAACGAACATTTAACCGATCACGAACATGTTATCAAACGTTGACGAACGTAAATGAACGAACGAGACATGTGTTCATGTTCGTTCATATAAGTAAACGATCGTAAAATTTTGTTCATGTTCGTTCATATAACAAAATGAACGAACATAAACGAACTTCCCGCCGAACGGTTCGCGAATAGTTCGCCGAACGTTCAGTTCGCTTACAGGCCTAAGCGTAATGGTGAGACGGCTCGATGAGAAAATAAAAAATATATAAGTATCACTTTCTACTCCATCATTTTTCATTTTCATGTTTAACATCATTGTCCGATTTTATACTCTTTTTTTCCATCTTTTAATAAAAGGTCTAAGCAAGCCTGAAATTTATTTACGTAGGTAATCACTCCTCATCATTGAAGTGAATACAAACGGAATAGTAATTCACGGATTACAATTGAAGTTACAACTCAAAAGACACATGTATAATATTAACTCAAAGTCTCAAAGTGTCGTTGAGAAGTTTTATTCATATCCAAAGAAATACAGGGATCGGAAGAGGCTCTTGCACATATGTGACACGACTTTATTGCCATAAACATCATAGGAAGAACAACCACGCATCAAAATATGATGTGGTACGGAATTTGGAGGAAACTTGACCCGCAAGGAATTGGTTAATGAAAATATTATTATTATTTTTAGAGTTTGAATTATTTATGGAGTCTTTCAGTTTAGTCTTTATCTTTAATTAAAATTTATAGTATTAGTATCCTATTGGATTTAGTATTTGTGTAGTATAAATAGGGCTATATTGTTTAGTTTTTTCATTAGCTTGATTATGATTTGATTTTATTGATAAAAAAAAAAGCCGAAAAGAGTTTTCTCAACCCTAGTGTTGTTTATCTTCGTCTGGTATACGATAATTCCCCCTATCCGTCTAATAACACGATGGTTTTTTTATTTTACATCTGACAAAAGGTGAATTGTCTAAATAGTAGCCTTTGTGCTACATCAAAATATCACCTTAATAATGCAGGGGGAGGTCGCATAAATAAATCGTGCAAATGTTGGACTCTACTGTAAGAGTGGCTTTGAAGATAATAAACAAACAAACTCCTATTTTTAAAGATCCAGATCTGGTTGCAAAAAGACTCTCAAGAGAATCATAAAGAGATTAGGCATGCACTTCATCTCGATGATTCTAATGATCCCAAACTTTGAACTCATAACCAATATTTTCGGTAAGTTTGACAGAAAGAAAGGTTACAAATCCTTCAAAAGAAAGACGTAAACTCACAAAGGAGATGAAAACCGAAACAAAAAAAATTAATAAAAAGAGTAGTGATAAATACAACAAAAAGTTTAATTATTACTCTATAAAACCATATTACAAACCACAAACACATCCAATACAACTTATTAATGTACAGCTTTGTGGTAGGAATCGATATCGATATACATGTTACTATTTTATTAATTTTCCAAGAAAAATCGTTTCTAGCGTATAAAAAGTTCCAATTTAACTAACGCGACAATTACTATCACGTTAACATTCGTCAAGTCACCCAGAAATATCATTTTAATAATACACCGTTTCCTTTACAACAAAGAAAAGCCCGCACAAACACCAGTTCATACTACCATCTCTGTAAAATCAATCAACCAACCAACCAACCAATCCGATCCGCACCGACATCATGTCATCTCCGGCGTCATCATCGTCGTCGGCAACTAACATCATGCTCGCAATCTACGAAAAGAAAACCGTCGCTATCGATCTCTATCGTCCCTTACGCAACTACATAGTCTTCAATTACTCCGAACGTCAAGCTCAAACCCTAGAAGACGATCTCGAATCCCTAAAAGAAATGCGTAACAACATCGAACGTTCCTCCGCCGCTGACTCACTCCCTGCCCGCCGTGACCTTCTTCAAAACTATTTTAAAGCCCTAACTGCAATCGAATCTAGGTTTCCGATTTCATCCGATAAGGATCACGTGAACACCGTGACCTTCACGTGGCACGACGCGTTTAAGAATAAACAAAAAGCGTCGCAACAGAATATTCATTTAGAGAAGGCTGCGATTTTGTTTAATTTAGGGGCGGTGCATAGTCAGATAGGGTTGACTTTTGATCGGTCAACGGTTGAAGGTAGACGACAGGCGTCGCATTCGTTTATTGCTGCAGCTGGTGCGTTTGCGTATTTGAGAGATAATGCTGCCACGAAAGCATCCATTGGGAATTCGACTACGGTGGATGTTTCAGTCGAGTGTTCAGGGATGTTGGAGAGATTGATGCTGGCTCAAGCTCAAGAGTGCGTGTTTGAGAATACTATTGCTAAAGGGAGCACCCCTGGTGTTTGTTCCAAGATCTCCAAACAGGTTAGGGTCCATTAGTTTAATTTGTATCTATGGTTGTGCTGAAATTTACACATTATGAGCTAGTTTATTATAAGTAAGTAGTAATTAAGGCCTATCATCTGGAGACTATGGAGAGTAGGGTACTCTGCAATCTGCATTATGCATGTAATTTGATGTTTGAGTCCATGTTCACTAGTGATTCTAGGTATGTCTGCTAATTAGTGACCGGAGTGCCCTCTCGAAATGTGTTGCTAGTTTCATCCTTGCAGTTATTCATGATTTCGGAGCAGAGATGTTGATAACCTCTGTGTTTTGTCACCTTAACTTAAGTTCTGCTGATGTGGTGTTGGTGCCAATATGAGTTGGAAAATTATCCATACATATGGAGCAATTGTGGCTCCGTGTCTCATATGGTGAAATCTACATCTTGTCAAGATTTGCTGTAGAGTGTACATTGTAATATTCTTAAACCAATTTGAGTTGGAGAATTTTAAGTGTAAAGTCCGTCTAAGCTGTCATTGCAACCATTCTTTACTAGGATCATAACTCATAAGTATACTAAGCTGCTCCTACAATGATGGTTTGCTCCAACGGTCCAACTTTTGTCATCTCTTACCCCCTTTTGTCAGCATTTCAGCAAACCAGTTGTTCTATGGAATGTAAATTTCTTGATGATCTCACTTTAAAGTACCGATTAGATGTGTATAAGAAATAGTAACACATATTCTCTTTTGTGGAGCATCATAGTGTTTAATTGTAGCTTATAAGAACCAGCTACGATAAGCACACATTAAAATATCTTTTTTGCCCTCACTGAACACATCTTTGTGTATCTTATCATATTGTCAGAAATAATGCAATATTTAAAGAGGGTTTAACTGGTTGATTTTATAATACAAGCTGAAGGTATGATGAACTGTTACATGCTTTCCTGACAGCCTTAAACGGTGCAATTTGTGTTCAAATGTAGGTGGGTCTCTATTATGAAGAAGCCTTAGCTGCACTACACTTGGCACCCCTTACTCAACATTTTGACAAGACATGGCTGTCTCATGTACAGCTAAAGGCAGCTTTGTTTTATGCAGAGGCTTGCTATAGATATAGTTTAGAGCTTCATGAGAAAGAAGAAATTGCTGAAGAAATTGCACGGTTAAAGAGTGGTATTGGTGCTTTGACTGATGCTAGAAAATCATCCCCAAAGGGGGCTGCACAGCAGATACTTGATGCGATTAGTAAGTTAGAGACTAATCTTAACCGAAACCTAGAGAGGGCTATGAAAGAGAATGACAGGGTGTACCTTATGAGGGTCCCTCCAGCTAGCTCTTTACAACCTCTTCCTGCATTTGCAATGGTCAAACCTTTGAACATGAGCGAGGTGTTGGATGCAAGCAGAGAGAAAATGTTTGCAAGTCTAGTTCCTGACAGCAGTGCAAAGGCTCTTTCAAGGTACACCGAAATGGTTGATGATGTCATCAGAACTCAAGCTGAGAAATTGCAACAAGGAAGTGAGCTTGCTCGAGTGAGTCTCAAGGAAATGGACTTGCCTGACTCAATTCTTGCTTTGGAAGGACATTCTGTGTTGCCAACACCTCTATGGGAAGATGTGGAGGCGGTTCAAATTAGTGGCGGTCCAGCTGGCTTGGAAGGTGAACTTCAACAACTTCGCGATCTAAGGAGGGTAAATCATGAATTGCTGGTCCAGACTGAGGAGCTTCTCCAAAAAGAAGCAGCAGAAGATGCACAATTTAGAAGCCAATTTGGGACACGGTGGACTAGGCCTCAGTCTAGTACTCTCACTAAAAACTTGCAGGATCGGTTAAATAGGTTTGCAGCAAATTTAAAGCAAGCTGCAGATAGTGATGGTAAAATTGAACGCTCTGTGAGAGACAATATTCCTCTCATGTCTATTCTGGATCGTCGTCCGGTAAGTCTTTTTGAACTCATTATTAGTTTGTTGTATATCTTTTTTATGAGTTCAACATATTTAGAGTTTGTCATTATGAGATTTGTTTGATGTTCCTTTCTTTTGCCTCTTATCAAGAGTCCCATTAAAAAATGATTAGTTTTTTGTATATGTCAGGTTAGGTCGGATTGACCCGAAAGACTTTTTTTTCCAAATCTTTAAAAGTTCTTATATACAACTAGTGTGTGGCATATCCCAACAAAAAATATATTATTGAAAGGGTTTTATGTATCATGCATATACCTTAGGTGACTTCCAATCCATTTTACCCATATCCTACTGGGCTATTTTTTCGTTAATTATATCCGTTTGACCCATTAAAGATTATACGTAACCCAAGATAATCCATTTAAAAGTTAATGGGTTGAAATTGCCACCTCTATCTCTCATAAGTACAAGGATAACTGATTTTTTAATGCTAGAAATTGTGAAAGTTTTTGATGGTCCATTTCTTACACTTGATTTTATGGGCTTTTAATCAGCTATGATAAAAATAAACTATTCGTTTTATTGTGAATGTAAGTGCATTATTGTACATACAATCGTGTGTCTTAAGTTACTCTTGCTCATCTGTGCTGTTGGAGTATAGCTATATGCACAAATTAAGTAATAATGGAGCTGCTTTAGTATAATGTTGTTGATAGTTGGGCTCGTTATTTCATGAATGCGATGTGTTTAACATCTTCTGTTAAACACATGGTGTGGAGTTTATTGACCAGAAAGTTGGCTTGCTTAAGATTTACTATGTTAATTAATTTCTGCATTTTTTTATTTACCAGATTGAATCAGCCCTTCCAACCTTAGCTAAGCCAATCATGTCGTTGGATGCCAATGAAGATGCTGTAGTTGGGACCCTGAAGCAAAGCTTGGTAACGTTACCTATAAGGCTCTAAGTTATTGCAGTGTTGAGTTAAGCAAGTCAATATATATCGTATGTGTGCATTTTACACGAACACATAGTGTGATAGTGTGTTTATACTATGAATGTTCACCCAAATTTGTCAACATGGTTGCCATTGCTCACACTTGTTTCCTCGATATATGTGTGAGAGAGTGTATGTATACACTCTCCATGAGAGCCATGAGAAGTCAAATTATTTATGTTTTGGAGGAAGTTCAATCTAATAAATATCATCAGAATCTTGAATATCAAGCTTTGTTGATAGAATCCTGGTGCATAAAGGATAAGAGCATTTTCTGATTAACATTTATTTTTCCATAGTCATTAGTCTGGTTTACTTGCCATGGTTTTCTTATTTCAACATCGTTTTATTTTTGCAGAGACAATTAGAGACATTGGGTGCTCAAAGGGCAGGTCTGGAAGACATGCTGAAAGATATGAAGCGAAAGGTGTGCTAAATTCTAATTGAGATATATTTACAAGTTCGTTCAAAATGGCAACTGGGAATTGGTATCATATCTGTAAATTCAAGTTGATACATATGCTTGTCAGTTGTTTATATAATGTTTTGTTTTACAATTGTATTGGCTTCAGGATGATATTCTCCCGAAGCTGATGACGTCCACAGGTTCATATGAGGATCTCTTCCGAAAGGAAATAACAAAATATAATCATATATGTGAAGAAATATCTCAAAACCTTCAGGCTCAGGAGCAATTACTACTACATATTCAGGTTTCCTTTTTACCTCTAATTACATCTACGGAGTACTATTTATGGTTTCAGATGCTGTTACTAATATTTTGTTTTCACATTATCCATGCGAGTTGTTTTTCATAGGTCTAACTGGTTCTTTTGTTTGTAGGCTCAAAATCGTGAATTTGCTGGTACCTTCAATATTGAGGATTACAGAGGTAACTCTTGATTTTCTACAAATATTTGGATGTGCAATTCTATTCTTGACTTCTGCTCTCTTTTGACAAATTTTTTGAAACTAACATCTTATGTCATCATACTTATCTGCAGCTGCTTGTGAGAAGTGCTATAAACAGATTGAAGCTGCTGTAGCCAAGTACCGAGAAATTAAAGAGAATATCAATGAAGGACTCAAGTTTTATGTTACTCTTCAGGTAACTATCAATCCTTTTGATGTTGATTTAGGCCAAGTATTGTCATCTTAGAGATTAAATTGTTTCGCTACTTGCAAACAGGATGCAATAACAAGTGTAAAGCAGCAGGCCAGTGACTTTGTCATGACACGAAGCATACAATGCCGAGAAATGATCGAAGATGTACAAAGACAAATGTCAGGTCTCAGTTTTCAAGATGGTAAGAATTCAAACACCTACAGTTACCCTTCTGCTGGACCACCTCAAAGAACATCTTCCCAGCCAGAACCGACGAATATTCCCAGCCAACCTCGCCCCCAAACACCTTACTACCAACAACAGCAGCCGCCGCCACCAGCATATGCTCAGCAGCACCCTCCACAGCCTGCCGCCACCGCCGGATATTCACAGCACCCATCCTATACCCATCCGCAACAGCAGCCACCACCACCTTACCATAGTGGGTCCCCATACCCTCCTCAGCAAGGCCAACAACCACCACTTGCTGGAAACTATGAGTATGGGCAGCCTGCTTATCCAGGTTGGCAGGGTTCATACTACAACTCCCAGGGTCAGCAACCTGGGTCGTTTCCTAGGCCTCCGTATACGGTTCCTTCTCCTTACCCTCCTAACCAGAGTGGCTACTATAATAAACAGTGATTTTTTCTTCTTGTGAATGGTTTTAGGGGTCTCCATTTAATAAATAAATTGTTTGACTAAGCTACTTAGTAATATTTCTGTGACACCGTTCTTTTTCATGTATACAAAGTTTGTAAACGATCTGCGTAGTATGTAGACAGTTAAGTCCGTACGTACATAAGTATTATGAGGAAATTTACTTGTCCCACATCTGTAAACTTCACCGATTAGTGCAATTGTTGTGCAGGTTCGTTATCTGAACCGTATTATTCAAATGAGTTTTGGCTTGTTATGTTTAATTCAATGAGTGTAGTATGGTCCAGATTCTCTGTACACATATAACCACCACTCAATTGAACTCGAAATATCTATATCGTGACTTTGACACTCGGGTCTAATGAATGACGTCATTGTTTGGCCAGTGGCGTATAAGGTTGCATATTCTAGAATCATGAAAAAAAAACCCGAATAAAAGACTTGGAAGTGGCTAAAAGAGAACTACTCGGTATCAATGTCAAGTGTAGTCAAAGACACCTTCTTGTCTAGTCAGTCCATGACTCCACGCTCAATAATTTTCTATAATCCAACTCTTAAGTTGTGTTCGGTTCGTGGTATTCAATGGAATGCGATGAAATTGGAATCTCAATTCCATTCAACAAACTTGTTTGGTTCACAAATGAATTGAGTTGTAAGTCATCGAATTCCCCCATTCAAATGAATTCACTGAAATTCCAATTCCAACAAAAATATCTGCGAACCAAACGCAACGTAAATTCAATGAAATTGGAATTTAATTTCATTCCGTAAGGTTATTTGCTTCACAAATGAATTCATTTGTAAGTCATCAAATTCATTCGCTTAGAGGATTCAAATTCCTTGATATTCCAAATCCCGCTATTAAATTTCAATTTAACAAAAAAAAAATTGAGTAAATGGCGCAGATCGACAACGAACTTTCCTTTTTTTTTTTTGTCGAGTTAGGGTATGAACCCAATTTATTATACAGGTCGGTAACGAACTTTCAAATTATGTTTCGAGTTAGGTAACAAACTTTTTTTCACCTAACTCAAAAAGTTCGTTACCTAACTCGAAACATAATTTGAAAGTTCGTTACCGACTGGTATAATAAATTGGGTTCATACCCTAACTCGACAAAAAAGGGGAAAGTTCGTTGCCGATCTGCGCCATTAACCCAAAAAAATTCCGCGAAACAAACGCACCATAAAATTTGGTATCTGTCTTTGTCATTAGGGACATGCATAAAAGTTGTACCGAGTAGTTAGCGAAATGTTTTAATTAAGAGTTAGATATCGATGATTAATAAAAACATCTCCAATGTGAGCTTTTTACAAAATATGGTGGAAGAGTTTTTTGAAAAAAACTTTTAAGTCCAACACGGAAAAGCTTTTATTCAATTAAAATCTTTATAATATCAGAGAGAGAGAGTATGCACTGACTTGAAATTCATCAAGTCTTTGAAGCTATAGCTTCATAATATTTGAGCTTTTCATAGGTTTTAAGATGATTAAAAACTTTTCTTAATTGGACTTAAAACTTTTTCAAAAGCTTATTTTACATAAAGTTCTTACACCATATTTGTAGAAAAAATCAAACACATTGGTGCAAGTAACTTTGATTTTAAAGTAATTAAAGTGTTTGGCTCAATTTTAGCTTGAGAGGTTATTGCTTATTTCAATACAACAATCTAAGATTTTAGTGTGTGAAACTGTGATTGATTGAGCTTATCTAGTTGGGAATTCTATAAGTTGAAAATAAGCTTCAATATTATAGCTTATATGCTTATAATAAAGGGTTATTTGTCTCGAAATGTCCATAACTAAACATTGACTTTCATATGTAACAAAATTGACCGCTATATTATGTGGACAAAACTATTAATCTTTCCCATCATATGTACGTATAAAACGGGATATATCAGGTCATCAGATGTTTACACGTAACAAGTTAACTTTTGTTTTGTTTTAATTTCACCAAGCAAGCAAAAGTTTTAATTTTCAACTTTTAATCACAATTGAATAATGATGTGTCATGAGTATAATAACGTGCATGCTTATGTGGATGCCTACGTGGATCATGATGTTAACAAAATAGGAAAAAATGATAGTTACATGCGTGATCTATAGGTTACCTTATACATACAATGTATAAAATTTATAGTTTCACCGATCCGCATAATAACACTCATTTTTGTTAAGCACATTATGGAGGTCATTGTTAAGTTATACTCCGTATTACATTTCCAGGGAGTTAACTCTATAATCAGTAAACAATAAGCTCAATTAAACACCCCCTCAGGCCACATGATTAGCAAAACTAACGTTCATTCATTGGTTGATGATACAAAAGACATGGTCGTTCATAAAGGCTAACGTCGAAATACATTTTTATTTTAAGAGGTTAAGTCTAATCGTGACCAGGATGGATGAACCAAATGACTTATCATTAATTCATTAAAACCACACATTGTTCCCAGGGGCGGAGACAGGGCGGGGGCAGCGTAGGCAGCCGCCCCCACAAGAATTTTCAAATTACGTAAAAATGAAAATTTTTTAAGGTATTAATGACGTTTTAAAATTTTCGCCCTCACTAAACTACAAAAGAAATAAAAAAAAAATTTATTTCGCCCCCTCTACTTGGATATCCTGGCTCCGCCCCTGATTGTTCCCAAAGGCTAAATGGTCAATTATATTATAATTCTATGTTATTTATTTAAAATAACAAGCAAACAGTTATACTACCAAACGGCAACTTTTCAAAGAAAATAAAACAGTGATAGTGGCCTGATTTGTTTTTTCATGATGAATTGGTCTTCTTGTACCTACTACAGGTCAGTCTTATATGTGTGACTAGGTAGTTCATACGCCGTGCTACACAGATAACGATTTGAATGGTCGGTGAGATATAACAATGAAACTAATTCTAAAAGGAAAAGAGCCCAACAATGTAAATTAATTTTTTAGTCTAGATCAAACATGTATTATAGATATTTTAGATTTCTTTGAGTGTAATTTACATCTATGATCGGCATAAGAGGAGGAATATTGATCATGAGTTGTGATAAATCTTCAAGTAGCTAAGCCATGGAAGTTGAAATTTCTTACTTGGGGGTTTATAAGTTTTGGGAGCGTCATGACTAAAATCTGGTGAAAGGGTAGAGGAAAAACGTGAAGAACCTAATATGTCAATTTTCGTGGATGTTAACGTGTAAAAAAAAGAGAATCGTCGCCTTGGTGAATCATAAAACTATGGGGTGAGAAATTTAGGAAAACTTTTTGTTGAGACATAGATTGTGACAACAGATCTAGCTTGAAATAGGACTGGTGTAATTATTATTACGTTTGTACATTGGTTTAGATTTGTAAATAAATATTTGTTTTGTTAGTAATATTCGTTAAACAAATTATTGTGCTAAGTTAGACGAATGTTTAAATACGAAATAAATATATAGACGTTTCATGCAAAGCGAGTCGAGATCTCAAGTCGCAGCGAGTTGAGCTGTGAGGTGAGACCTGAACTCGCGAAGCATTAGTCTGGCAAGCCGAGTCCTATACTGGGCTTGGGCTGCGAGTTGGACCGAACTCGCAGGCCCATGCTAGCCGAGCCGAGACCAGACTATATAATGATTTTTCATACGTGAAAAACATAACTTTTGGCCATATTATCGATCTGCGAACTCAGAAACCCAGAGAAAAATTATACCTAACGGCTAGACTTTGACGTATTGTTCGTTTAAAGTTAAGCTTTATTAAACGCAATTACGAACGTATTCGTTGTTAGTAAGATAACACCGTATTGAGGGATTCCGCACCTTAATACTACAGATAACGAAGTTATCGATCCTAGAACTAGGGACTTACATCTGGTATCAGAGCTTTCGGGCTAAATACGAGTGTGTTCGTGAGTTTTAGTGATATTGCGTTTTTGATTCGGGTCGTTTTTACGTGCTATCTTGCAATAATAACGATCAAAATCACTCTCTGGACGTTTTAGGGTTTGTTTACGGTCGAAATTTTCAGTTTCAGTCGTAAAAATACCTTAAACATTCGTTTTCGGGTTTAACAGCCGTTTCGCGAGTCGAGATTAGGGTTCCAGCTTCGCCTGCGAACCGAGTTGAACTAGCGAGTCGAACTAAGACTTGCGAGTCGAACCGAAATCCCTCGCGAATCCAAATCGCTTGCGAATCGACATCTTTAGCAATCCGAACTGAGGCTTGCGAATCGACATATTCTGCGAGTCGAGCTGAGATTGCGAGTTGAGCTGAGTCCTGCGAGTTGAGTTTTTCTGAATCCGCGAAACAGTTTTACTTTACGTTTTAAGATGTCTGACTTAAGTAGAATGATCGAAATGGACCACGAGGTGGGAAAATCAAACGTTCCACCTAAGTTGTTGAGGATCGAGGATTACTACAATTGGAAGGACAGATTTGAATCTTACTGTAGATTCCATGACCTGTCAATCTGGATGTGTATCAAGAGTGGATACACCGCACCTACTCAAACTGTTCAAAATGCCACTGTGGTTCTTACCTATCCGAACATGAGTGATCAACAGAAGGAAGCTTACAGAAATGAAAATAAAGCACATTCATGCATAAAGATGTGTCTTCCTAAAGAGATTGCTCATCAACTGAAGTCTTTTCATACTGCTAGAACACTCTGGGAAGCTCTAGAGAAAAGAGGTGAGGGAAGTCCACAAGTGAGAGCTGGCAAGAGGAGTCTTCTCAAAAAGCAGTTTACTATGTTTAAAGTTTTAAAAGGAGAAGATCTTGATGCCTATGTCACGCGTTTCTACCATCTGCTAAGTGAACTGGAATACCATGAGATTGTTGAAGAAGAAGTAGCTAAAACCGACAAGTTTCTTGAGGGTTTGCCTTCTAAATGGGAAATGTATGGCGTTATGATTAAAGATAACGAAACCAGGTATTCTACTATGACCTTAGAGCAAGTCATTGACAAGCTGAAAGGTTATGATTTCTCCAGAAAGTCAAGAGATAGTGATTCTGATCAGGTTCAGAACCCTGGGTTGTATCATGGAAAAACAAATCTTTCGACTGTGTCCTCTAGTTCGACAACTGCACTGTTAGTTGGTGATACTGGTGAAAATGGAGAAATGATTTCTGAAGATCTGTGCTTTATTTCCTCCTCTAATGATGAGACAAAGGGAAAGAATTCTGAGAAGTCACCTCAAGAGCATCAGAAGATGCCTATGAGTGTGAAATCTGCTGAACAGCAACTGTCTGTTCTTGCTTCCTTTGTGGCATCATATGAGAATTACATAGAGGGAAAGAACAATGATCCTATTCTATTTGACGAGGATTATGAACAGATAGATCCGGATTATGTTGAGGAATTGGAACTTCAAGAGATGTTAGCATTAGTTTCAAGAAAAGTTAAAAATTTCCTCAAGAGAACTGGTAGAAAGGTGTTGGGCAATAGATCAGGGTTTGATAAAACCAAGGTCAAATGCTTTAACTGTCAGGATATTGGTCATTTTGCTAGAGAATGCCAAAGACCTAAAGTAGAAGCACAAGGAAAACAATGTTCGGGAAGTACTCTTACTTCCAAAGCCTTAGTGGTGAAGCAGTTGGATGGCTCTTATGATTGGCAAGCTCATTCTGAGGAAGCTTTGATGGCCGAGATTGAAGAGACAACTGCTGGATCAGTGTCTACATGCCCACTGATATGGAACAGAGAGTATAGGTGCCTTAGTCTGAAATGAAAGCAAGTGATGATGACGTGCTATATATGGATTCAACTCCAGATATGAGTCCTGAAGAATTCGTGGCACGCATGGTTGAAGTACAAACTGACAAGAAGAAGGTATGTTTAGATATTCTTAATCTTGCTGATGTTTGTTACTTAGTTACTGATTTATAATCTCATAATAGTGTTTTAACTGTGTCAAATAGCAATCTGTCATCACAATTGAATGTAGATAAGGAATCCTATAAGACTGTTAGATCTGAACTTGATCAAGCCATTATGGATATACGTAGATTAAGTGATGATAAACAGGCCTTGAAAGATAAAATTAAGTCTGATGCTTCGGATAGAACAAAACTTAGAGATACCATAAGTGAAAAATATGTTGTCATAGATGGTCTCTATATGAATATCAAAGACTTAAATGAGACAATTGCTAGTAAGGATCAGGAAATAGTGAATCTTAACTTAAGGTTAATTGAGCAAAACCGTAAACTTGAGAACTATAGGACATCTCAAATGGATAAAATGTTAGATGCTTAACGTAGTGTAAAGGACAAGACTGGGTTAGGTTACAATGATGTATCCCCTCCCTTTAATGCCAATTACACTCCTATTCCTGAAGATTCTGAAATGACTGAAGTTAATCCTGAGATTTCAGTAGCTGATAAACCTGAACAGTCAGAGGCACAGAAGGATGTTATTATGAACCAATCATCGGATAATAGCAAGGCGTCTCATTTCACCAAAATACACTTTGTATCGGGTGGAATGATTAACGATGCTAAGACTGATGATAAGGTTAATAAGGAACAAATGCTTGAATCTTTAGTGCCTAAGACTCCGAGTGGTAATGCAAAAGTTTCTAAATCACGCAAGCAGATGTCATGTTTCAAGTGTCGCCAAAAGGGACACGTGGCTTCGTGTTGTCCTAACAAAAAGCCTGAAACACCACATAAGTTTGTGATTGATGAAAAGACACAGACCGACTCTAGTATGACTGTAGATATGTTAGATACCAAACCTAAGTTAGGTAATAAACCTGTTAATATTCTTAAAAGAGACGGTAAACATAGTGTCTCCCCACCTAAACCTAAACGGTCATATACTCAAAGTGATAATTTTATCCATTATTCTAGGGATGTGACACCGTCGAGGTTTAGAACTCCAAGTAGAGGCCATAGTCATTATGAGAGTGGTACTACTTCGCGATCACATGAGTTTAATTATAATTATCATAATAGAGCTCATAATTATGTGCCTAGGAGGTTATCCTCAAATTCACCTCTTAAGGCTGATCGTCCACAAACTCAAGCTACTTCGAAAGTAACCAAAGCTCCTGATGGGAAGGATGGTTATTTTAAAGAGCTTAAGTTTGTTGATGATAAGGGACAAACCAATACCGTAATGGCTTGGGTCCCTCTTGACAACTGATCGTGTTTTGTGTTATGTGCAGGAGCATGCTGTGAACAAGGACATCTAGTGGTATGTAGACAGTGGATGCTCGAGGCACATGACCGGAGAAAGAAGTCTACTGAAGGACTTCAAGGAGAGTCTCAAGCAAAAAGTAAATTTTGCAGGAGATAAAGGAGGAGTAATTTCGGGAAAAGGAAAAGTTTCAAATGGAACTTTGACTCTTGAGGATGTGAACTATGTTGAAGAACTAACTCACAACCTAGTGAGTGTTTTCCAAGTCTGTGATAAAGGTCATCCAGTTTATTTCAATGAAAATGAGGCCTTAGTCCTGAAGCCAGGTTTCAAAATTCCTGATGAATGGATATAAATGAGGGCTCCAAGGAAGAAGGACATCTATGCTATCAACATGGGTGTTCCTAACTCTTCAATGGTGTCTACATGTTTATTATCCAAGGCTTCGGAAACAGACGCATTATTATGGCATAGGAGAATGGCACACCTGAACTGGAGAAAGATGAATTACATAACCAAAAATGGTTTGGTTCTAGGTGTACCACAATAACGTTTCGAGTCTGAGGATAAGTGTGTTCCTTGCATGAAAGGAAAGCAGCACAAGAAACCACACAGACCTAAGACTGAAAACTCTATCTCCTCGCCATTTGAATTGCTACATATGGACCTCTTCGGCCCTATAAGCAAGAGAAGTCTAGGTGGCAAATGGTACTGTTTGGTTGTCACAGATGACTACTCTAGATTCTCATGGGTATTCTTTTTGGGATCAAAGGATGAAACTCCTGGAATTCTAATTGAGTTCTTTGATCTAGTAGAGAATGTCTATAAAAAGAGAGTTAAGCGTATTCGTAGTGACAATGGAACAGAGTTCAAGAATTCAATGTTGAATATCTATTGCTTAAGCAAAGGGATATTACATCAATTCAGTGCACCTTATGAACCTCAACAGAATGGTGTTGCTGAAAGGAAGAATAGAACGTTGATTGAAGCTGCTAGAACAATGCTTGCTGATTCAAAGCTTCCGGTCATCTTTTGGGCAGAAGCAGTGAATACAACATGTTATGTTCTTAATAGAGTTCTTACGGTTAAGAGACATAACAAGACTTGTTATGAGCTTTTGAACAATAAGAAACCTAACTTAAAGGGGTTTGAACCCTTTGGAGTTTCATGCACCATATTAAAGACTGGACATCAAGCAAAATTTGGTGAGAAGGCTGACGAAGGATTTTTCCTAAGTTATATGCCCAATTCGCCAAACAAGAGAGTCTTTAATAAAGTCACAGGACGTTTGGAGGTAGTTTATAATATTGAAGTTACGAGCTACTCACCGGATGTTCATAAGGGATTAGATGGGCAATTTGATTATTCTAATCTTTTTGCATCATTTAAAGTTCCTATTAGTGACTATGTCAGTGATTCAGAGATAGCTGAACATTTATTGTTTGAAGATGGGAATATTGGTCCTGCTTCAACAACAAATGTTAACCAGTCTGGAATTAAGACTAATGTTGACTCAGATAAAGCTTCCACAAGTGAGTCACAACAACCTTCAGAGGATAAGTCTCAAGAAACAGAAGATCTTGATGATCTTCCTACAAAGTTTGATGATATACTTACTCCTTTAAAACACTTAAGGATATCTTCTGCTCGTACGGAAGATGTACCTTCATTGGAAGAGATTGGTACTAACTTAGAAGATGAGATTCCGGTTGAGCCTGTTGCTTCAACAAGAACGAGTAAGAATCATCCCGTTGAAAACATCATCGGTGATATTAATACTCCGGTTCAAACTAGGCATCAATCCAGAGCTAGTACGTCTAAGAATTTAGAATACCAAAGCTTGTATACTGCAATGAAAGAGACAGGGATTCCAAATCAATGTCTATATTCATGCTTTATCTCACAAATCGAGCCTAAAAATGTTCAAATGGCTTTAAAAGACAGTTCGTGGGTAGAAGCAATGCAAGAGGAACTATCTCAGTTCACTAAATTACAAGTGTGGGAGTTTGCTGACCTACCAAAGGGAGAATATCCAATTGGAACTAGATGGGTATTTAAGTGCAAGAGAGAAGATAAAGGAATTGTTACTCGCAATAAAGCTCGTCTGGTGGTTCAAGGTTTTAATCAACAAGAGGGTATTGACTACAATGAAGTGTTTGCACCAGTTGCTAGGCTAGAAGCAATTAGAGTATTCTTAGCATTCGCATCATATTTTGGTATAAAAGTGTATCAGTTGGATGTTAAGAGTGCCTTTTTGTATGGCAAAGTGGAAGAATTGGTGTATATTTCACAACTGCCAGGGTTTGCTGATCCTGAGTATCCAGATAGAGTATATCGTTTGAATAAGGCTCTATATGGATTACATCAAGCACCTAGGGCATGGTATGGAACACTATCAACGTATTTATTTGAGAATGGATTTACAAGAGGATCGATTGATAGTACACTGTTTGTGAAGTGGAAAAAGAAAGACTTTCTTCTCGTACAAGTTTATGTAGATGACATTATCTTTGGATCGTCTGATGAAAAGATGTGTCAAGAATTTGAGAAAGTCATGAGGAAAAGATTTGAAATGTCTGCAATGGGAGAGTTGAATTTCTTCTTAGGATTACAAGTTGATCAAAAGAAGGATGGATTCTTTATTCATCAATATAAATATACATATGAGCTATTAGAACGCTTTAAGATGGATGAAAGTAAGGTCTACAATACTCCAATTCCAGTCAATCATGGACTAGGTCCAGATACATCGAGTGATAGCGATGTGGATCCAACTCTTTATAGAGCCATGATCGGATCACTAATGTATCTCACAGCCTCTAGGCCTGACATAATGTTTGCTGTTTGTTTATGTGCAAGATATCAGGCTAATCCGAAAGAGTCACACATGCAAGCTGTTAAACGAATCTTTCGTTACCTCAAAGGGAAACCTAAGCTGGGTCTTTGGTATCCGATTGATGGAGACTTAGATCTCGTAGCATATACTGATTCGGATTACGGAGGATGCAATCAGAATAGGAAATCTACGACCGGAGGATGTCAATTCCTAGGAGGTAGATTAGTATCCTGGCAGTGCAAGAAGCAAACCTCGGTAGCCATTTCTACATGTGAAGCTGAGTATGTTGCAGCTGGTAGCTGTTGCTCACAAGTACTTTGGATTCAACAGCAACTGCGGGATTACGGGTTAAATATAACCAATACTCCTATGATGATTGATAACGAATCTACTATGTCGATCACCAATAATCCGGTGAAGCACAGTAAAACTAAGCATATTGATATTCGACATCATTTTATTAGAGATTGTGCTGAAAAGAAGTTGATAAAGTTAGTTAAGGTTCCATCATTGGATAACTTAGCAGACTTATACACAAAGGCGTTCGACAGAGCAAGATTTGAGACGTTGGTTCAACTAAACGGAATGAGAAATCCAGAGTGATTAGTCTTCCAAGGGTATTTTTGTAATAGTTAGTATTTCTGTGTTAATTTTAAAAAAAAAAAAAAAAATAGGAGTATGGCATTCATTTGCTTGTTACCTAAGGGGAATCGCCTTCATATAAGTTTTTATTTGCAAAAACTAAGGGAAATGATAGTACATTAGGAGAATAAGCTTCACAATAATAAGCTTAAGTCCTAAGTATGATATGGTAGTAGGTTCAAATAAAGTTGCTTTAGAACTACAGCGGTTCTATCAGGTATGTGTTTATATTTATTTGATTATACACCTATATCCACAAGTTATAATTTGTCTATTTTTAGTGAAAACTTTAGATGGCTTCATCATATGATGTACTGGTAGGCAAATTATATGACATTTTCTAAGCCTTAAGAAGTTAATTAACTACTTGTTTATTATCTTGTGTTACTATTCTATGATGTATGACATTAAGTCTCAATTGTTGAATGATGATATTACCATACACTGTTATCATGCCTTGAAGTGACAAATAGTAGTAATATGGGTATTAACTTAATTACTGGTAACTTTGTTGTACTAAGTACAGAACTGAAACCTTTAATTAAATTAATATTCTCAAATATATTTTGAATTATGCTAGAAGGGATCTTCTGTTGTACTACGTACAGACTTGGATAACATAGCATATTCAAAGTATGTCTGATATTTGTCTAACCTTAAAATTCAAGTGTATGTTATATGTTTCGAAAAGATACATCATTTAGTAACCGCTACCTTGAAACTTAATGATGCAGTGTTATGAGTTTTACTTGAAATTCTTCAGTATGTCATAAATAGGAAGCACTTGATAATATTCATACTAACAATAAAGTGTTTGCTTAGAAAATTGAGTATAATTTGTTTATGTGGATCATAATACCGGTAATCGTCTTGGACTGTCTATAAATAAAATATTCACTTTATATGAGTAATACATTTATTAATTATGCTATGTGGATAAGGTACCTAAGATATAGTTTTATAAATATAAATGTATAAATGATAAATTTAATTGTAATTTTATAGTAATTTACTTGAATTTCATGAGGTATGTATACTACCAATCTGCTTAGACTTTTTAATATATAATTAATTGCTTATTCTTTCTAATATGATCCCTAAAGCAGATAAAATCTTATTTAGTTTGTTTATGTATTTTGTTTTACTCAAATGATTAATAAAATGGTACTTGATACCAATGTTTACATAATTGTGTTTTTATCTTATTTTAGTTTATGTTTAATTTAAGTTTCTGTGTTTATTAGGTTTTACCCTTCGGAATTAAATTATACTGAATATTTTTGAGTTGAACAAACGTAACAAATACAAGTGAAAAATAATTTTTATTTTAGACTTGTACAAATGACGGGTTTTATTTATACTTAGAATTAAATTCGCGTTTTTATCTATTCCTGCGAGTCGACTTAGTAGACTTGCGGATCCGCTTGACATTTCGCGAATCGGATACAAGGTATAAAGGGGGTCAAACGAGTCAAGCCAACCCACCGAACCCACAGATTTCGCGAGTTCACTTAAACTTGGCGAATCCGCTTACAGGCGAAACGAGGCGAAACTTAGTTTTCGTTTGATTTCGATTTTTAGAGTACGAAGAACGAGTTTTTGATCCGTAGACTTTATACATCTTCACTTTGCGCACATTTTGAGGTATATAACAACGGATTTCACCGTTTAAACTGCACGAAATCGAAGGTTTTATGAACTTAGGGTTTCGGTTTGAAGTTTAAACGATTCACATAGATTTAAGATATAACACCCCTCATTTAATACAACAATATTATATTAATTACCACGGAAGCGTATAATTACAATACATAATTTCGTTAGAATTCTGCTTGAAATTTTCGCAAACCTTTATACAACATGTTTAACTACTAAACAAACATAGTTAACTTGTTTACAAACCGGGGCATTATATACTACAAAACATTATATATTACAAACTGGATCAGAGTTGCAAGTTTCAAACATTCCCAGCATCAAAACATCCTTCCTGACTACCCACATAATATACATCACCTGCAGGAAGTAAATTGAGGGATTAGCACGAAGCTAAGTGAATGAATTATCAACTACAATTCAATTTAGCTAGCAATCTGTTCACAATCAATAATGCAACAAATATCGTCAAGAGGAACGGTGGTTCCTAAGGACCCTGTTCCGGGTGGCCCCATCAGAACACTTACATCAACTGTAGGCCAAAACAGTGATTAACCGCTAACTAAATGCTAATCTCCATCAACACATGTACGCAACCCTGTGTTGACCAACATTAGCAATCAAGTCCAACTGACAATCTAGTTGACCTCTGGATTTATCAATCAAGCTCGCAGGCTAATCAAACTACCAATCAAATGGCATATCATTTCAAAATTAACATTCTATCAATAGTAATCCTATAATTACTGATTGAAATCAAACTGACACAACCAAATCAAACTATGAGTTTCAAATCCACTCACCTGATTGTCTCGTTTCACTTACTCAGCAATTTTATCTCGCTGAGTCCTTTGAGGATCTGAGAATCAAAATCAGATATAAGTTAGTAATCAGGATCATCAATACTAAACTTATATCAAACATAATTCAAAGAATTAGATAGTATTTGTATAACTATTTAGTTTCTAATCATGTACAACATTCATATTACAGCATATCAATTAATCACTTATCCACATTTTAAGTTTGAAGTTGTTTAAAATCAAAAGGCCACAAAACAGGTAACTACCCGCCGGGTAGCCTCATTACCCGCCGGGTATCCTATCATACCAGCCGGTTCACTCTATGTAGCAACCGGGTAAATTAAAAGTTGGGGTAACAGAACACATTTGTGTTTTAAAGGTTGTACAAGCCGCCGGATACGGGTCCTACCCGCCGGGTTCTCGGTTTAGGCACATTACCCGCCGGGTACGGGCTCTACCCGCCGGGTACCCACCCTGCACCAGCAAGCTCCATCAGCTCAAAACCTGCTACGAACTTAACTTTCCAAACACACCAAAAACAGCTTCTAAGATCATTTTAACATAACAAATAGCAACTATGTCATGTAGTATCAACTACTAACAATCCCAAACATCAAAATCAACTCATTTCACACATCAATCATATACTCATAAGTTTAACATATTAAAATAACTCAAACTTACCACTTGATTATGCAACAAAGATGATGGTGACGATGTTTATGCTATCACAAGATCACAATCAGCTCAAGATCACTAATTTGAATTTGATTTCAAAATTTCTAAGTGATTTGAAGGTTTTCTAGGGTTTTAGAGAGTTTAGTTCTAAGTTTCTAAATAAGGAAAGTAAAGAACTTTCCTATTTGGGAAAGTTTATAAGTCGGTTAACTTTTTACCCCGAACCGCATCCACTTAAAACTAGTCCCCTTTTAATCTATTGCCTGGAACCTAAAAATCAATTGCGAGAAACTTATTTTATTGCACCGTCAACTATAGTAAATTAAAACAATCAATAATTTACTAAACACAATAAGTCCTAAGGCTTATTTAGTTAAGTTTCGCAAACAAACACATATTATCAAATAATTTCTAATGCGATTAAATATATCAATTTAAAATTAGAAATTACCGGACCAAAAGAGAGGATGTTACATAAGATGTTATTGGACATGAATCTTTAGGGTTTATGTTAAACGAACATCAATGAACGTAAAACATTAGATAGATCATGTTAAAATTACAAGATTAATCGATTTTAAGTTTAACCTTGCGACGGCTGTTCATCGAACGAGTTGACACTTCGATTCAACTCGCAGCGAGTTGACTAGCGGATCGACATGATTAGCGAGTTCACTTCAATCGCGAGTTGATAAGTGAAGCTAGTTGATAAACGAAGCGAGTTGATAAGCAAAACGAGTTGAACTCGATTCGCTTATCTGTCTTCTGCGAGTCCAGTACTTAGATACAATTTTATTTTTAAGTAGTTATATAAATGTTAAGACTTTTTAAGTAATAACTTTTATATAATGGATTTGAATTAGACTTAAGACTTATTAGTTATAAGTTAAATTTTTATATACGACTTGAGACTAATTTGTAACAAGTTATATATCATTTCAATTTTAAACTAAGATGTTTGATGAATCTTGATTCATAATACGTTATAGTTTAAAGTCTTTTAATCGTGCATTAAAATTATATCTGTTGTTTGTGTTTATTTTACAGATATGGCGAGAGCATTTGACAAGGGACACAATGTACTTGTGGATCTGAACCTTGAAGCCAAGCGGGCTGATAGGGTTGCTGATATTCTTAGATTTCTTTCGCGATCACTGATAACACGTAAAAAGTCATGTTTTTACTTATGTTATTTCCCGCATTTTAGACTCAAAGTTAGCAATACCACACCAATAATGTCAAATATTATGATATTTTGTTAACTAAGTCAAAATGGAAGCGATATTTATAAAACCATTGAAAATGATACGAAAAACGTGAAAAAAAGAGCATAAACGGTCAACGAATCTTTAGTTCACGCGTTTCAACACTTTTTGAGCAAAACTAAGAATTATGACCTCTAATTTATGTCATTATGTTTGTTAGGAAAAGACGATCGCGTGGATATAAAGAACGTTGAAAACGGATGCACGATGAAGAAGATACGCCCGAACGAAGATCACAAGCAACCGACGGATCACGATACGGGAGAGACAAGCCGGATACGGCCTAGCACAGCCGTATACGGCCAAGAACATACCGTATACGGCCTATCTTGACCGTATACGGTCACTTCCCAGTCGTATACGGGCAATCTCCCCCGTATCCGGCCTTGTCCCTCCCCCGATACGGCCAATCTCTCCCGTATACGGTCAAATTCAACCGTATCGTGTGTTTTGGTCATCCAAGGTGCAATCTTGATACGGGAGGGAAATACGGCTGAGATTTTGGAGGTGGAAATACGGTTGAGGAATACGGTTGAGCCAAATCTATAAATACCAACCTTCACCTCCTCATTTCACACTTCATTCATCATTCATCCAATTCTCTTCTCACTTTCACACTTCTCTTTTATTTTATTTTTCGGTTTTTATTTTTAGCTTGTAGTTTTGGTTTCTCACTCTAGAGTTTTCTCTCTCTAGAGAGAAGTAGATAGTTAGTTAGTTAGAGGTAGAGAAGAGAAAAGCAAGGCGTTGTAATCACGGTGTAAAAGCATTCTTGGTGCAAAACTACGCATTTCTCAATATTACTCTGCTCGAATTTCTGGTGATATCTATCCTCTCATACTTATATTATGTATGAATTATTTCTGCTTATTTGTATGATGTGTGCTATGTGTATTGCCATGATTACTGAGTAGTGTGTTGAAATGTAGATAATTAGATGTAGGGATGATGTTAAATTAATCTTTATTTAAATATGTGATTGGGAATTATTAAACTTTATTATGTTCAAACTTATCATGCATCTAGACTTAGTTATGGATCACCCTTTCCAGTCCTTCGCGTGACTGCTACTTAGGTTTAGAAACTGATCACCTCTAGATACGGTAGTTTGTTATCTGTGTTATCGTACGAAGCCGTGTCTGTTACTGTAATTCGGCTAAAGTACTGGGTATAGCGATGGAAACACCACTGGTGGAGTACAACCGTGGAAGCCTGAGAAAAGCCGTTGGTACCATCACCGTGGACTACCTAGAAACCCTAGAATATGGTCTAGACATCATAAAGCTGTGGAAATGCCAAGTACACCGTAGGCCTACCTCTGGTTACGAACACACTGTGGAAATACAGTAACTAAAGTACACCGTGTCTATAGTTAGAATTGGTTAACCTGTGGAAAAATAGTTATACGCGGTGAGATCAATTCTGGTTATAAAGCCGTGGAAATGCTGTAAGCAGTGTACACTGTAATAGTATCTAGAATTGGTTGAACCGTGGGACTGTTGGAGTACACGGTAGACTGATCTCCGATTATACGGCATTGTGGAAAATGGTAACAGTACTGTACACCGTAATAGTACTCAGGGTTAGCAACCGCTGTGGAAAAGTGCACTGTACACCGTTAAGTATGTCTAGGGACGAATGACTAATCGCAAAGGAGAGCTCTAGATCATGACAGAAGTAATTAAGCTTACAAAACCTAAGGCATGAGTCTAGAGATGAAAGTCAAGCCCAGCAGTGGTTCAAGATTCTTAAAACCCCTAGACTCTACAAAACAGATAGTTTGAAATAATAGGTTTATAATTAGTACATGGTTAAATAAATAGCAGTTGTAGTTAGGTGTTAAGAAAGGTCGGAATAACCCAATGGGCAGCCTGTCACCTTATTCCTACACCCTTCAAGGGTCGCTGTCTCTACAAAGACATGTGTGGGGGGTCGGATAGTCTGTTCTGATCAGAATCACGATAACGTAGGTACTCAGTGACATACTTATGTAGGTCTGACCGAAACAAGTAGGGTCCTTGCGTTTACACCTGTAGTGCATCTGTCTGTTAATTAATCAAGTCCCTAATCACCTTTATAATGAACATCATCCCAACAACTGATTATTGAAACTTCAACAGCCGCATTCTCTATCTATCTAGCTAACTACCGATTCTCATCTCTATTTTACTTTTCTGCATTTAGTTAAATTAAATTACTAGAAAACCAAACAAACAAAATCTACCTATCTACACAACCCATCCTATTAGTAAACCTTATCTTTGGCCTAAGCTTCGTTTCAATTCGCTCCGAGTAAAGAACGACCTCGAGTTATACTTGCTGCTTACTCACCCAGTGTAGTAGGTAGTACCTATAAGTTGAGCCCCGCATATTACAAATTTTAAAACTTACCCACGACGCCCGCCTGATTTGTCCGGATGAGTCCTTTGACGACGAGGACGGTTCACTCGCGTGAGCTAAAACGAACCTGACTTATCGGGCGACGTCAAGTTTTTGGCGCCGCTACCGGGGATCGTAGAGCGTTACGATTCTGAAGCCGCCTTAGATAAATTAGCTGTTAGGAGATCCTTTTCGTTTAGGTTCACTTAGACTTATCCGAAAGTTACTTACCTGCCTTAGAATAAATTAGTAATATAAAATGAAAAATTCAAAAATATCTCTCTACGATTCGCCGCCTTCAAGCCCCGTTTCTCCAATCGCCCACAAGACGACCGAAGAAATGATGGCCACGGACGACGCTGAGTTCTTCGACTGCCTAGAACAAGAGTTTGAATCCGAATTCTACTCTTCATCTTCAACTACATCCGAAGAAATTTCCGTTAGTCCAGATGACGATTCTAGAACCATAGGGCAATTCTTAGATCTTGACTTAGGATCCAATGAATCTCAGCAGAAGATTTCAACTTCTGTCGCTAGCATTCCAAGCTATCAGGTCAAACCTGAACCTGAGATCTCATTTCCCTTAGAAAATTTCTCGCAATTCCCTGATTTTGCTGGAACTTCTGAGAATCTTCAAACCTTCCGTTTTCCACCCGCTGAAGAACGCATCCCCATAAGGAATGAAGACGCTTACGAATATCCTCCAAAATCACCAATTTTTATAAACCTCGTACCAGAGCCTGCGTACATCATATACCGTGTCGTTGATAGAGATTTACTTGACCAGTCTGATGAAGAAGTCCGCTATGTTGGGTACTCTCTTGATCCTGACAGGAGGTTAACTGTTTGTAAGGCATTTGTCAGACATCTCAAAACATCAGACTTTCCTTTCTCAGTCGAACAGAGAGTAGTCATCAGTAGGATTGATAATCAGATCAGTACTCTCTACTGTCTTCCAAACCAAAAGAAAGATGGTATCTTCACACGATATAGGGTGGAAGAACGAAAGCTTATATCCATAATAGACCTACTAATGGACCTATTCGCCAGCACTAAATATCACTCAGAGTCACAAACCCTGATTGATCGTTATGTTGCGGCTATGATATATGAGCTTGAGTTCTGGATCTCAAAAGATCCCGCAATCCCTCTAAACATTTCTGGAAAAATTCCTTTCTTCGTTGACCCTGCCACCTATATGATCAAAACGTTGTTAGAGATATTTCCTGGAGCTGCTGACGATAAGAGAGAAGCCACTTTCTTCGCTAAAAGAAAGAATATTCACGTTGAACTCACTTTACTTTTCGATCAGTCTAAATATCCTTTCACTTTGTCTCAAAGATCGTTGATGATGGATGTCACCGAAGCAGTTCACACTACAACCGGAGATCCTGATTCAGAGGAAGAACGGAAATTTCAGAATACTCTAGATAAACTTCTCCACGACCTTAATCATATAGACAAAGGAACACGAGTAGGAATTTCAAGTCCGAAGAGAGTTAGGAAAGAATTTTATAAGTTTATTGGCAATCTTCTAGACTTAGGCAAAAAGGAACGTAAGTTTCTCAGTGAATTTGAAATATTTTTTCTAAATCCTGCAGATCTAGTCGACTCTGTCATTAAAACCCTTATGATTAAATTCATTCCTCACCATATTCGACTGCATCCAAGAGCACCGAATGCTTTCAAGCATTTGATCTTGATTAATTAAAACTGTTTTGGAAAGTCGGGCTAAAGACTTTAAACCAAGCGCTTATTGGGAGGCAACCCAATTTAATAAAGTTTTAAATTAGTTAGTTTCCTTAAAATACAAAAGCTTCTAAAAAACTTTGGTTTTCGCAAAATCTGCGCAGTTTCTAAAATTTAAAAACTTTAAATTTTTAAAATTGTAAAGATTTCAAAAAACTCAAATATTTTTTAGACCAAAAATAAGTTCGCTTTATTTTTAGCATTAATCTTTCGCATTTTAAACAACTTTTTGTCCGCTCACAGTACTACGCAGAATTTTAAAATTTTTGCTAAAATTAATTAGCTTAAGTTTTTAAAATTGTTTATCCAAAATTATTTAAGACATAAGTAATTAAAATAAAAGAAGAAAGGAGGGGTATTTAAATATTTTGGGTTTAAGATAATAACAAAAAAATCAAAAATTCAAAATTCTCTCCCCTCTCCCTCTTCTTCCCTTCGCCGGCCTCACCCCAACCCTCCACCATCTCCATTTTTTCACCATTTTCAACCAAATCAAGCTTAAAATCTTCATCCACTACATGATTATGTAACTTCTACACCATTTGCATCTCCATTAAGGTAATTTTCAAGCTCTAATTATCAAAATTCTCTAACTTTAAAAACCTAGGGTTTCAAATTACTTGGTGATTATTGCTAGCTAAAGTTGCGAATTTGAGCATTGATTCTTGCTTAGTAGTGATATAAGATGATGTAGGAGCTTTCATTTCATGAATTTGATGGAGAATTATGAGTTTGAGTTTTTAAAGTTAGTTATTTTGCCCTAATTGTTCATATTTGGTTAAGTGATGATTAAATTGCTTATGTGAAGTTGCTAGTGATTGTTATATGCTTAGAATAGTATAAGTAACTTGTGCATTTGCTTTGTTCTTAATCAAACATGATTATGGTTGCACTTTGAGAATTCAAGTGATATAAGATGATGTAGGAGCTTGCATTTCATGAATTTGATGGAGAATTATGAGTTTGAGTTTTTAAAGTTAGTTATTTTGCCCTAATTGTTCATATTTGGTTAAGTGATGATTAAATTGCTTATGTGAAGTTGCTAGTGATTGTTATATGCTTAGAATAGTATAAGTAACTTGTGCATTTGCTTTGTTCTTAATCAAACATGATTATGGTTGCACTTTGAGAATTCAAGTGAGCTTGAAAATCGGTTTTTGCTAAGTATCACATTTTGAAATAAAATCTTTACTTAGAAATGATACTTGTGCTTGATTGCATGTTTTAAGCCTACTTTGATTCTTGAAAGCACTTAAAATGAATTAACGAATGGATCAAGATTTTTCAAGTGGCGCTACTTTGGTAAAACAAAGTTAGTGAAGCTTATAAGTTACGATTTGTTCCGACATTCAAGTGACCATTTCAATTTAAAAACAAATTGATTTGTGGCTTGACTTTGAACTTAGAAGTAAATATGGTGACTTTTGGCTCAAATGCATCGCGACTTTAAATGACCATCTTTTATAACCAAAGTGATGTTTGCACCAAAATTGCCATATCTACTTTAAAGAGCAAATGTCAAACTGCAAAATGGCCAAATAAGTCAACTTGAAATTTTGATTGCTTACTTGCTCGGCATGATCATAAAACGTTCACTTTAAAATGCCATGTTAGTTTGCTAGTTTGTGTAAGTAAGTTGCTTTCGCACTTTAAGGTAATTAGATGGCCTAGAACAAACTTGCATATTACATGTTGTAAAATTCTAGGTACTTGATGCTTATGTGGTTGAAAATTGGAACTAGTCTCAATTTCTCAAGTTACTTTAATTTGATAAAGTCCACTTGGGGATTTGTTGCAAATAGTTCGTGATAGCTTCTTACATGAATCAAAGTTTGTTTAGATGGTTGAAAAGTGAGATTTTGATTATTTTTGGTCATTACAGGTTTATGGATTATCCACTTTTTAAAGCCCTCATTTCGAATTTTTTCCAAAAAAATTCTAGGGTTTAATATAATCCGTATGCTTGTAATTGATTTAATATAACCTACTATGATGTTTGTTTTTCTCTTATTTCAGATGGCCAAGACTTCACTTCCTTCATACATTAAAGACTCAATTAAAGACGATGAGAAAAGGAAGCTTTATAGGAAATGGCTATCTCATGAGTTAGGAGTTAACAGATACGTAGTATGGGAGGATTTGGCTAAGATTGGGTTAGCAACAGGATTTAGGGAGTTGATTGAATTTAAAGTGGGAAAACGACATCTTCGGGCATGGACTAGTTTGTTTGACTTAAAAGAGAAAGTTTATCAAGAACTTGTGGCTGAATTCATGGTTACCTTCAAGTTTGATAAATCGGTATCTAAATTAGACGATGCTTCGATGATCAAGTTTAACTTTCAGGGAAAAAGTTATAGCATGTCCTTAGCCACTTTTGCGGTTCATTTAGAGCTTTATAGTGAATATCAAGTGACCACCAAGTTCTTCCTCAACTCAAAGTGCAGTCCAAAACAGAGAGATCACACGGCTATTTGGTCTCAGTACGGATCAGGACGGTTTCATTCAAATGTCAAAGCTCGAGTTTTTCAGGATAGATATCACAATGTGCTTCATAATCTTCTTGCTTGTTGTATTCGAGGTAAAAGGAAGACAAAAGGAGCTGTTGGCCAGAAAGACTTGTTGATCATCAAGAGTATCATTGAGAATGAACATGTGAATGTTGCCTACTTGGTTGCTGATCGTCTTCTCACTGAATCTGCTTATTCTAAGTCTGAGACTGTTTACATGGGAGCTATCATTACAAAGCTAGTTAGAAAGATGGGGCTTTTGACTAGTGATGTGATTAGCAGATTGACAGAGATGGAGGGCAAGGAGTCGCAGCCATATGATATGAACTACATGATAAAAGTTTGGATATTGGAAAAAGATCTGAATGGTGATATCCGGTGGAAAGATGGTCAGCTGATTCCGGGAGTTTCTATGAGACCTCCGAAGAGTAAGAGAGCTAGGATTGAGTTTGATGATAGCACAGTGCATAGGGAGCAAAGGAATGAGGTCCATCATGAACCTGAGACAGGAGAGACGTCAGTTCCTGATGTGGAGGTTCAGAGTACACCTGCTCCACAGCCCAGAGTGTTTCACTGGGGAGATCCACCATCATCTGAGCTTTTCTATGGTATGCTACACATGCTTCAGCAGAGACACACTATGGATACATACCTAGCTCATGAGTTTGGATTTCCTACACCTGCTCTACCGACTTGGATCTGCGGTCCACTACCACCCGACTTCACCACATCACCACTCCATACATTCACCATGACTCCGTTCACCACCACCACACCTACCATCACATCATCTCACCCCACTACCACTATCACACTTACTACCACCACAGGGATTCCACCTAGGGCTCGCCTATCTTCATGTATACCCACACCTGAGCCGGTATTCTCTGTTCACACCACCACCACACGTGAGCCGCATGATCCACAGATTATCCTACAGCCATCTTCACGGGTTGTCACCCGTCCGCGACCAGCCGAGTCTGCTGCATCAGATACAGATACATCTTCAGAGACAGATTCACCGCAGTCAGGGCAGGGTTTGGATATTCAGATGGAGCCAGTACATGAGCATGAGGATGAGCAGATACAGGAGCAGATGCAGACAGACTATGTGCCAGCCTTCACTACTGGACCTACAGATTCTGGATTGACAGGATTACTTGACACCACCCCTGTTCCATCCTCAGATTTGCCACCGGTTCACTTGGCACAGGTTCTGCGTGACTTCCCTCTCGGATCAGCTGACATAGGAGATATGGGCCTTGATTCGAACTTCCATTTGTATCCACTACATCCAGAGCAGCAGCAGGCTGCATCATCGGGGTCAGTATCCCGCATGGCGTCGAGTGGACAGCACTCCGTCACCCAGCAGGCAGCAGGCAGCTCTCTTCCTACTCTCCATGAGTCACCACTGGATCAGGACCCTCCTCTTCCTTGATTCCACTTATCTATCACTCTTTATCTTATTATTACTTATGTTGGATGACTGTACTATTACTTGATATTTTGGATGACTGTATCAGTATTGTGATTCGGCGGATATATTTTGGGACCAACCAATGATTTGGTTGGATTTATCTGCTTTTATTTATCATATTATCTTAGTTTATTTACTAATGTTGTGTTTATTTTGCTTTTGAATAAAAAAAAATGCGAATAAAATTGAAGTTCTCCGAGGATATATAAGACGACGCGCAAATCACGCAAGATTCGGGTTGAACGACGCTAGATTCTCCAACTGCTGTCTACACACCCAAATCTATCAAACAACCGTCTCATTTTATCTTAGGGGAGTTTTTCATTCTTTTTCCTAGTGGTTATTAAATATCATAAAATATCTATGCCGTTGTCCTTTATGCTTAAATTTTTAAGTGTGGGATTATAAATCTCATAAATCAAAACAACTTAGAAACAAAGTTCCAAAATATAATCAAGCTTTAAGTGTGGGATTCTTCTCCAAAGAAGAATTTTACGCTTAGTTTGTGAACATTAGGGACAATGTTCTTCTAAGTGTGGGATACACGGTATGATATACCGTATTTTGGCTTTGATTGCTTGTCCAAAGTAAGCTACAAATAAAAATAAGCTTAAAGCTTAAAATTTTCATCAAAACCTCATTTCTGCTAAAATTTTAAAATTTTTTGACTTAAAATATTTTTTGCGAAAGGTTATTTGTCAGAAATTAAATAAATTGCTTTGGAAAGTAAGATAAGTTAGAATACGAATTCCTTAGAAATGAAATGTTAATCCATGAGCATCGCACGACTAGGCACATACACCCTTTTTGCAGTGAGGTACTTGAACCCATTAAGCATTCATCTTTAATGCTTCACTTTCGATTGATGTGTGTGCCGATGCTTTTGCTTTGAATTAGAACTTGCTCTTGGTATACGTTTCGAGACCACACCGATGAGCGTCGTACGTGGTGTAGGTGCAATCAGATGACCTTGACATTCCCTAGGATTAACCCTTTTTCTTTAAAACCATTTTTTCCAGCCCAAAACCCTTCCAACACTCATTTTAAGTGTTGATGATCCGCCTAGAAAACCCTGTTGAGCCTTAGCCTTTTCGTTTCATTAAAACCCAAATTTTCAACCTATTCACTTCCACACCCACCAAATCTTATCTTAGAGTTTTTAAAATTTTTGAAAAACGCTATTTAGATATTCTTTTTGCTTTCACTCAAAATTCACAAAAATCGTGTTTACTCAAAACTCCTCGTGTGCGTTTCTATGATCAATACTCAAAAATCGAGAGTCTTGTGGTGCGAAAAATTGGCACCAGGTAAATTCGAAATTGTCCAAAGTGTGAAAAATGAAAGTCAGAAAAAATCTCAAAAAAGGGACGGTGAATAAATTTGAAAATTCCTTAGAAATTCCTTGGCAAATAAATTCTAAGCCAAAAATATAGAAAAGTAGAAAAGAAAAGAAACGAAAAAATATATATATATATAATAAAGCTAAGTGCTTCGAATTCTCCCGAAACTCTGCTCTCTTAAAATTTCAAAAATCTTCCGTGTGTTTCCAAGAGATAGAAGTCAAAATAGCTATCTCGCTCCCTTATCGTTATCCGTTTCCATTTTCATTGAAAAGTTTATCTAAATAAAATTTTTCATAAGTTTAAGAATGCCTAAGATAAGCAAAACCCTTTTTATTTAAAACCAATTCCCCTTCTATACCATTCCCTTTAAACCTCACCAAACATTACAACCCATTTGGATGTCCTGGGATGATTAGCACCGTTCTCATCGAAGTGGTGGAGATCCGATTCTCGATCAAGCCTATGACGAGAAGCAAATGCATGACTGGCTTTATGAGCGATTTCGTTTGTTTAGAATGATAGGTAACCCGAAACACTTCTGAGTGAATTGAGTGACCACCTAGTGAGATCGCCTAGTCATGTACAATATCCATCGAGAATTGTGAAAGTATGCCAGGGCTAACATTTCAAATCTAAGGGGTGAATGTTCTAATGATGCTTTCTTTCTGAAAAGATTTATCCAATGGTTGACAAATGACTAATCTTAAAGTATTTTATGTCAAAAGCCTAAAACTGTTATTTTCAAAAACTCTTAGCAGGTGAGAATTTTTAAAAGTTTGCTTGAGGACAAGCAAAGTTCTAAGTGTGGGATATTTGATAACACGTAAAAAGTCATGTTTTTACTTATGTTATTTCCCGCATTTTAGACTCAAAGTTAGCAATACCACACCAATAATGTCAAATATTATGATATTTTGTTAACTAAGTCAAAACGGAAGCGATATTTATAAAACCATTGAAAATGATACGAAAAACGTGAAAAAAGAGCATAAACGGTCAACGAATCTTTAGTTCACGCGTTTCAACACTTTTTGAGCAAAACTAAGAATTATGACCTCTAATCTATGTCATTATGTTCGTTAGGAAAAGACGATCGCGTGGATATAAAGAACGTTGAAAACGGACGCTCGATGAAGAAGATACGCCCGAACGAAGATCACAAGCAACCGACGGATCACGATACGGGAGAGACAAGCCGGATACGGCCTAGCCCAGCCGTATACGGCCAAGACCAAGCCGTATATGGCCTATCTTGACCCTATACGGTCACTTCCCAGCCGTATACGGGCAATCTCCCCCGTATCCGGCCTTGTCCCTCCCCCGATATGGCCAATCTCTCCCGTATACGGCCAAATTCAACCGTATCGTGTGTTTTGGTCATCCAAGGTGCAATCTTGATACGGGAGGGAAATACGGCTGAGATTTTGGAGGTGGAAATACGGTTGAGGAATACGGTTGAGCCAAATCTATAAATACCAACCTTCACCTCCTCATTTCACACTTCATTCATCATTCATCCAATTCTCTTCTCACTTTCACACTTCTCTTTTATTTTATTTTTCGGTTTTTATTTTTAGCTTGTAGTTTTGGTTTCTCTCTCTAGAGTTTTCTCTCTCTAGAGAGAAGTAGATAGTTAGTTAGTTAGAGGTAGAGAATAGAAAAGCAAGGCGTTGTAATCATGGTGTAAAAGCATTCTTGGTGCAAAACTACGCATTTCTCAATATTACTCTGCTCGAATTTCTGGTGATATCTATCCTCTCATACTTATATTATGTCTGAATTATTTCTGCTTATTTGTATGATGTGTGCTATGTGTATTGCCATGATTACTGAGTAGTGTACTATTGCGGTTGTTGAAATGTAGATAATTAGATGTAGGGATGATGTTAAATTAATCTTTATTTAAATATGTGATTGGGAATTATTAAACTTTATTATGTTCAAACTTATCATGCATCTAGACTTAGTTATGGATCACCCTTTCCAGTCCTTCGCGTGACTGCTACTTAGGTTTAGAAACTGATCACCTCTAGATACGGTAGTTTGTTATCTGTGTTATCGTACGAAGCCGTGTCTGTTACTGTAATTCGGCTAAAGTACTGGGTATAGCGATGGAAACACCACTGGTGGAGTACAACCGTGGAAGCCTGAGAAAAGCCGTTGGTACCATCACTGTGGACTACCTAGAAACCCTAGAATATGGTCTAGACATCATAAAGCTGTGGAAATGCCAAGTACACCGTAGGCCTACCTCTGGTTACAAACACACTGTGGAAATACAGTAACTAAAGTACACCGTGTCTATAGTTAGAATTGGTTAACCTGTGGAAAAATAGTTATACGCGGTGAGATCAATTCTGGTTATAAAGCCGTGGAAATGCTGTAAGCAGTGTACACTGTAATAGTATCTAGAATTGGTTGAACCGTGGGACTGTTGGAGTACACGGTAGACTGATCTCCAATTATACGGCATTGTGGAAAATGGTAACAGTACTGTACACCGTAATAGTACTCAGGGTTAGCAACCGCTGTGGAAAAGTGCACTGTACACCGTTAAGTATGTCTAGGGACGAATGACTGATCGCAAAGGAGAGCTCTAGATCATGACAGAAGTAATTAAGCTTATAAAACCTAAGGCATGAGTCTAGAGATGAAAGTCAAGCCCAGCAGTGGTTCAAGATTCTTAAAACCCCTAGACTCTACAAAACTGATAGTTTGAAATAATAGGTTTATAATTAGTACATGGTTAAATAAATAGCAGTTGTAGTTAGGTGTTAAGAAAGGTCGAAATAACCCAATGGGCAGCCTGTCACCTTATTCATGCACCCTTCAAGGGTCGCTGTCTCTACAAAGACATGTGTGGGGGGTCGGATAGTCTGTTCTGATCAGAATCACGATAACGTAGGTACTCAGTGACATACTTATGTAGGTCTGACCGAAACAAGTAGGGTCCTTGCGTTTACACCTGTAGTGCATCTGTCTGTTAATTAATCAAGTCCCTAATCACCTTTATAATGAACATCATCCCAACAACTGATTATTGAAACTTCAACAGCCGCATTCTCTATCTATCTAGCTAACTACCGATTCTCATCTCTATTTTACTTTTCTGCATTTAGTTAAATTAAATTACTAGAAAACCAAACAAACAAAATCTACCTATCTACACAACCCATCCTATTAGTAAACCTTATCTTTGGCCTAAGCTTCGTTTCAATTCGCTCCGATTAAAGAACGACCTCGAGTTATACTTGCTGCTTACTCACCCAGTGTAGTAGGTAGTACCTATAAGTTGAGCCCCGCATATTACAAATTTTAAAACTTACCCACAACGCCCGCCTGATTTGTCCGGACGAGTCCTTTGACGACGAGGACGGTTCACTCGCGTGAGCTAAAACGAACCTGACTTATCGGGCGACGTCAATCACGTATTCGATACGCCATTACGGCCAATCCTCCTATCTCTCAGGCGATTCTGAACGATTTCTGGACGGATATTGTATATGACGAATCTGTCAACCCTCCAGAGATTAGGACAACGGTTAATGGACAACCGGTTGTATTTACTGCTGGATATCTTCATCAGGTATTGCAGCTAGGGACAGAGGAACAGGAGAATGGAGATACCGAGTATCCTATGGATTTTATAGAGGGTGCTATAGGCCGTATGGGTTATACAGGTGATAGACGTGGACGTCAGTTCCAGAAACCTCTGGTTATTGGTCAGTGGAGGTTTCTATGGCACGTGATGAATATCGTTTTTGCAGCGAAGAAGGGTGGATTTGATGAGTTAAGCCCTGCTATTTTATCGGCTGCACTGTCACTGGTTTATAATAAACCATACAGTTTTTGTGATTATCTTTTCAATGAGATTGCGAAACAGATATCGAGTTCTGTTAGATCAAGGTTTTTGGTTTACCCGAGGTTTTGTATGTTGATTATCCGTGCGCGTCTACCGGATTTGGCTATACCTGAACCACATCTAGTGGTTAATACGATTGATCATCGCGGGTATAACGCCATGTTTATGCAGACGGTTAGGAAAGAGGGAGTGGTAAAACCTGAGGTAAGACCACTCTTTGGGTATATAATTGACCCAAACTACGTTGCACCACCAAATCATGGTTGGTTGGATGTGGTTGCTCCTGCTGCTGCTGTTCCAGATCCTGCTGATGCTGCTAATGTTGTACCTGATCCTGTAGCTGAGGAAGTTCAACCTGAAGATCCACTAGGACTCCTTGAGGATGTTCTTATTCAGGTTGGTCAGGTTGATCAGCAGGTGAATCAAAAGGTTGCTGCACAGGTTGTGCAAGAGGTTTTGGAGCAGAATGATGATGCGACGAATCCATTGCTCCAGGATATTGATAGTTATTTTGCACCACCTGAGGTAATCTTTTATTTATGTAATAATATAGATGCTTAGTTGATAGATTGTTTTTATTAATCATAAATGCATAATACTATTATATAATGATTATGATATAGATATTTAGTTAATTGGATATTATTTCTGATTTTAAAATATAAATATCATTAAACGAACAGGAAGCTGAAGCTGAGGCTGCAAACCCAGAGGTTGAAATACTTGAGGGGGAGCAGATACAGCTAGATAAATCAGTTGTAGTACCGACTGAGGTATTATATCTGATTAATCTTAAATATATAGAACTTGTATGATAGAGCTTATGCTAATCATAAATGTTTTATATATTTAAAATTTAGGATCCTGTTAGATCATCTAGAGGTCGTGATGGTGAGACGGCTTCTGATGATGATTCTGAGAATACACCTTCTCCTCCTCCATCTACTTCTGAAAAGAAGAGGAAGGGTAAGAGTATTATGGAGGAAGATATTGAGGAGATTGATACTCAATTGATGAAGCGTCCGAGAACGCTGACTATTAGAGAAGGTTAGTATTTATTATAAAAGTTAAATAATCTTAACTTGTTGTTTATCAGGAGTTGAACTGAGACAGTTAATTCTGTATACAGTGGCTCAAGATACACCACAGGTGGAGAAGGATACACCGGTGGTTTCTGAACAGATATCTGTACCGCTTCAGGTATGAGATATAAGTTCTATAACTATGAGTGTTATGCAATTAATTAGAGTTTGAGACAGAGTAATCTGTAACAATAACTGATTTTAATTGTGTTTAACTTTACAGCATGAGGTTGCTGATCTAGTTCGTGCGGCAAAATTCCCGACGAATAAAGGAGCTAGATTTGCGGCAAACTTGCTTACGCAAGCTTTGTCTCAACCTCATACACCGCTGACCAGAGACTGGCATATTGAGTCTCTTACACCGCCTGGACCCAGAACGATACCTGTTACTCCGACGACTGATGCTAAAAGGATTACATCCTTAGAGTCGCGAGTGAAGGATTTAGAGAAGCTTACTTCTCAGATTCCAGAGCTGGTGTCGAATAATCTTCTTCTTGCTCAGCAGATGCTCAAACAGAGTGAATCTTACAATATGTTGATGAAGACTCATGAGACTTTGCTTGTGGACTTCAATGTGCAGAGACTGAAGTTATCTTCTTTGGAGAGTCTGGTCTTGAGATCGCATTCAGGACAGTCTACTCAGGGGGAGATATTGGTATATCTGGAGTCTTGCAAAGAAAATGAGCTGAAGAGGAAGAGAGACTCTAACAAAGACGATGATCCCAATGCACCGAAAGGTGGTGAGCAGACCGGTCCTTCAAAGACTGGTGAGCAAACTATGATTCAAGGGGAGTCTAGTGGTAATGCTGGTGCGAGCGGTTCTGGTACTGGTACAGGTCAGACTGAAGATGAAGCTGGTGAGACATTAGCTTGACTTTAGTGTAGACTGTAGTTAGTATTTGTGAACAATTGTAAAACTTAATATTATTGTGTAAATATATTCGGCTTAAGGTTATTATTATTTTAAGTAAAATATGTTTGATGTAATTTAAGTTTATATAATTATATGTTAAGATAAAATAGTGATCGAAAGACTTCCAACTCATTGAGTAGTCGAGCGGCGTGTTCCGATTAATTTCGGCGGTCAAAATTTTATAATAACATATGCATTTTATATTTGATTATGGACTTAAGACCGTAAGGTATATAAGTAATTAACAAGTTAAAAATGTATTAGTTTAACTAGACAAATGATATATAATTTAAAGGTTAAATTGATAATGAATGAGATCAATTAACACTTGGAAATTAAATAAGGTAATTAATAGTAAATTTAAATGTTTGGTGATTATTCACAATGCATTAGAATTTAAAATTAATTATTATTTGTTAAGTAGGTTAATAAGACTTAAGAGATTTTGGATTGATTCAGGGTAATCAATAAAAGATTTTATAAGTTATATGTAAATTGCGTTTATATTTTAGGTTTAATAATACAAAATGATTAATAAAGAAATTCTTAGGTTGATTCAGGGAAATCGATAAGAGAGTTTTAATTATTAATATTGATTTGTATTTGTGGTTTCTCTTTTAGGACTGGAAATGCTTGATCTATCTGATTCGGAAGAAGATATTTTTGATGAGATAGATGAAGACATTGATTTTGATCTTGAGGATGGAGAATTTCTACCACCTACTGATTGGACTGCTGTACCTGAGATTGTGCAAGACATTGGTGTAGATCCAGATGCAAATATTGATGAACACCATGTGAGCCCATCTAGGACAGAAGTTATTATTGAAAATGAACAAGGTCCAATGGTTGTCGATGTAGATGAAGAAATCGATGACTCAACCGATTCAGAAGATGATGAAACTTTGATTCCTACCAAGAATCCTGCTGTTTTTCTTAGGAAACTTTCAAAACAAAAGAAGAAGATTGGAGTTTCAGAAGTAGATATTACGGGAAAACGGGTTCCTCGTAAAGGGATTGTTGGATGGTACTTTGACTCTGAGCTGAAGCTTTTTGCTATTAAAAGGTTTGATGGAGTTCAATATTTTGAGCGAAAGCTTGCAGTATTTAGTTCTTTACCACGTTATGAGATACGTGACTTGGCTAGATTGGAGATAAATAATCCAAGTAATGATGATTATGCTAATCGTGTTGAACGAATAATCAGAACTGAAGTTGGTACAAATAAGTTTGTTCAAATTAAGCCAAGAAAATGAAAGACTGTGAAACTACAAGAGAAAAGTCAAAGAACTGGAAGAAGAAGAAGGAAAAAGATATATCCATCTGTTAGATGTATACAGCAGATTCCACTGAAGACAATGCCACAGGATATTTTGGGAAATATGAAGAGTTGGCACGTGGATTCAGGAACTGGAGAAGCTGTTATGGTTGAAGCTGATGATGAGGTTGAAGGTGGTGAGAAAGAAATCTTCAGAGTTTATGATCATCGACACCTGATGAATATGTCGAGAAATGATCTGTTAAAGTTAAATGAGAACAGAATTTTGACGACTATTGAATGGGCTGATTTAGCAAGAGATTATCAGTTGATAGTTAAAACTTGTATCAAAATGAAGATTTACGCAGGTAGTAAGATTTACAAATGAAGACCAAAGACAGCGTGAAGATAAAGACGCTAGAGCTATTGTCAAGGGGGAGTCTGTTGAGACATAGATTGTGACAACATATCTAGCTTGAAATAGGACTGGTGTAATTATTATTACGTTTGTACATTGGTTTAGATTTGTAAATAAATATTTGTTTTGTTAGTAATATTCGTTAAACAAATTATTGTGCTAAGTTAGACGAATGTTTAAATACGAAATAAATATATAGACGTTTCATGCAAAGCGAGTCGAGATCTCAAGTCGCAACGAGTTGAGCTGTGAGGTGAGACATGAACTCGCGAAGCATTAGTCTGGCAAGCCGAGTCCTATACTGGGCTTGGGCTGCGAGTTGGACCGAACTCGCAGGCCCATGCGAGCCGAGCCGAGACCAGACTATATAATGATTTTTCATACGTGAAAAACATAACTTTTGGCCATATTATCGATCTGCGAACTCAGAAACCCAGAGAAAACTTATACCTAACGGCTAGACTTTGACGTATTGTTCGTTTAAAGTTAAGCTTTATTAAACGCAATTACGAACGTATTCGTTGTTAGTAAGATAACACCGTATTGAGGGATTCCGCACCTTAATACTACAGATAACGAAGTTATCGATCCTAGAACTAGGGACTTACACTTTTATATTTTATTTTAGATAAATACTTAATTTGAGAAATAATGAGTTTTTCAATTTTTATTTTGATATACGTGTTCAAATTTAAGAGTATAACATGTCAAAAAGTTAGATAGCAGTGTGCTTCCTATAGAGTATAAGCGCATGGGCCAGAAAGGTTAATGTTGATTTTGTAATCTTAGAAATTGCGTGTGTGGACAACTTCTAGCCTGAATTCTGACTTAGATTCGATTTATCGATCTACTATTTTCAACCATCATCGCTTTTGATAAATATGTATGATCGAAATGTTAACTACGACGATTCATTCGTCTTTAGAGCCAAAACATATAAAGAAAACAAAATGCCATAAATATTAGTCTTAAGATACCAAAATCACCTTCATTTGCATTTAATCATAGAATTGAAACATCATATAAATAAAGTATATTTCATCACTTCATGTTTTACAATATGTGTCAAAAATATTCTATTAATCATAATACGTATTAAGATAGTTAGAGATTAATTAAAAAGTTATACATTTCATCTTGGATGATTATGTGGTCTCATAAAAATGATGGTGTATAAAGTATGTTTGTAAGAAGTTATAACTCTATTATATGTATATTATGAGTATATTAAGCGTAAGATACATCAAGGAAACTAACAATAAGAGATTAGAAATAAGAAGATATGTCATCTAGTTAGATGCTTATTTATGAGTATACTAAGTTTAAGAAAAATATTAAGGAAATCAATAATAAGAGATTAAAAAAGTTTTTTAAAAAAGGACACACATGTCACATTGTTAAGTGCTTATGTGTCTTCATAAGAATGAATTTGTTCTTCCTATTATATAAGTATAATGATAATGATAATGAAATCATATATGCTCACTAATGCACATAAACTGCAAAGCATTGCAAAGACGAAATGATACGTCAATCGAGTTATACATCGTTTTGACATCAATAGTTATGTGTATAACCAATTAATACGATAGGTAGATTCTTTGAGCTACGCCCTCATTGCTTTTTAGATCAACTCATTTACGATGCTACGTACTTTTATTGTGTTAGGCTCACGCAGGGCCGGCCCAATAGCTTATTGGGTTTAGGCCATCGCTTAGGGCCCCCAAAAATTTAGGGCCCCCAATTTTTCTAATATGTTGGGCTTACAAAAATTTTATCATATTTTGGGCTTACGTATTTATGATACATTGGGCTTATCATTTTTTTATGATATCTTGGTTTTACATATTTTTATAATATTTTGGACTTACCTATTTTAGGGCCTCAAATTTTTATGATATTTTGGGCTAACTAAATTTTTATGTTATTTTGGGCTTACCTATATATGATATTTTGGGCTTACTATATTTTTACGATATTTTGGGCTTACCTATTTTAGGACCCCAAATTTTTCTAAACTAAAAATTATAAAAAATTATTTGACTAAGCCTCGGATAAAGGCTCGTGATTAAATTAGTTTTTTTATTCTAACGGACTAGGCCTCAAAATTAATCTCGCCGCCTAAGGCCCCCAAAAACGTTAAGCCGGCCCTGGGCTCACGTCATTGCCATCATTCAGGCTCTTGTCATTATCATTATTGGTTAATCTCGCTTTTGTCGTCTTAGTTGCCAGATGTAGTTATGAAAAAAAGATGGGTCAATTTGAACTAAGTTTTATCATAACATGTTAAATAAACAATGATAAGAAAAGAACATATTGCAACAATACAAAAGGTTTACTCCATATCGAATACTAAAAAAGAGTTTAAACATAAAGGTGACAATGGGTCAAACTGAACCCGACCCATACTAGAAGTACACATTGTGACCTAAATCAATAATTATCAACATATATATAGCTGTCTATATATGTTTTTTTTTCCTCTAAAGTAAGCTAACAAAATGAATGTACGTCACCATTAAACAATGTTTAATTTGTTTGTGGCGCATAAGATTGAACAGTTAAATTGACCGTGTGTTCTAGAAAACTTGAAGTGGGCAAAAATATACGAGTTCTCAAAACTAAAAAAGGATTTTGAAAAAGCACTTTGGTTGACTAAGGTGACAAGTATGGTCAAACGACACCCATCCTCTATGGCTAGTCTACAAGGAGAGGCAGTCGAGTCCAGAGACGGAGCCAGATAATCCGGATGGTGAGGGCAAAATTTATTTTTATTTATTTCTTGAATGGGGCGAAAATTTTAAAATGTAATTAATACTTAAAAAAATATATTTTTTACGTAATTTAAAAATTCTTGTGGGGACGACTGCCTACGCTGCCCCCACCCTGTCTCCGCCCCTGGTCGAGTCGACGCCAACTTTTCTAAATAAAATTCCACTCCAAGTTAAAAATTGTCTTTATTAATAATAATTGTTTGTCACCTTATTGTTATACTTTATATATACAAATATATTACGTATATTATTGTTTTTTAATAAGTAACATGTGCTCAATACAAATACTCCGTAGTAATTAGCTAAAAAAGAGTCAGTGGGATTCCCAATTAAACAAACAAAATAACACCAATGAATTATGAAAGTGATAAAAGCTAGCTAGCTAGCTAGTAGTCGCAAATATCAAAGGCTAATGTTAATCGAATTTTACGTATTATTCTAGACATCGATATATCATTAGTATTACTATTTTAAATAAAGAAATGATATAAAACTAAGGATATAATATTGTTGAACGATGTCTAATTTATTGATCTTTCGATTCATCAGTCTACATTGGGATTCTTATTTAGGCTCATGTTATCATCATTAGCTATTCCTGGTTTCTTGTATTCCATTCATGACCTTTTTGGCTACGTCAATTATGTTATCTATCGGTTTCAAGACTCATTTTTAGTTCAATAGTACTGTCGTCTCCTAATTTCAATTCGTTGAAGTTCGATGTATCCCTAATGAGTTGACTATACTAGTAACTAGTTTGCGTTACGAAAATGAAGAGGTGTTGATGTTGTGATGCTAAGCTAGGTTGACGTATTCACCGACGATACTCAAAAACGATATACAATGTTAAAATATACACTTCATATTTACTGAGTGACCCACTAAATTAAAGAATATGAACCAAAGTGTTACTGACATATCAACAACGAGGTAACCCTTCCAACTATGAAGGTGAGGTTCAAAATGATATATATTCGTAGATTAATTTATATATTGTGATAGTGAGTTTAAGTACTTACTTTAAAAATAATAATAATAAATAAAAATTAAAGAACGTGTGGGCGTGTGGCCATACTGAAAATTCAACCATAGTTGAATAGTCTTATTTATAAGTGGTTAGTGTTGATTTATTGATGCCTTGATGGTCAGTTAACTCAGTTTTCTACCACGATATTTTTACCTTTTCATATCAGCAACTTTAAACTTCCAACTTAATAAAATCATTATGTTAATTATTTCTTAGAAGGTAGAACTCAGTCACGATTATCTTAATTAATCTAATTAACCAAAACCAAGATTGGATTGACCATTTCACACACACGTGGCATAATAGTAGCAGTATGTTACCCTTTCACTTTCCCCCTAAACTTTGACCAATTCTTTTATTTTTCAAAAAACCATTTAAAACCACAATTAACCCCACACCCCCAAGTGCGACCATAATTTCCTCATGCCCAATAAATCCACCCCACTTTCCTACCCATTTCCTTCACACCCTTATCACACGCAAATCTTCTAAACAAACACATATTTATATATTTCTAAGCATTCGTACCAGCACTAACGCAACGAATCCCATCAAAAGCCAAATAACCTCTTCACAAATAGTTATCTTTTCCTTGTAACTTTCAAGAAAACGGAAATGGGAAACTATGCATCAGCATGCAGTTTCATGATCTCTCCACTAATGAAAAGCAACAAAGCAGCTAGAGTTATATTTCCTTCGGGCGAAATCCGACAATTTCGAGAGCCCATCAAGGCAGCCGAGATCATGCTCGAGTGTCCGAGTTTCTTCTTAGTCAACACAAGATCCTTAAACATCAACCGTCGTTTCTCGCCGTTGTCTGCTGATGAAGACTTGGAGTTTGGGAATATCTATATTATGTTTCCAATGAGAAGAGTTAACTCGATGGTTACTCCTGCGGATATGGCTGTTTTTTGGATGGCGGGTAACAATGCGAGTAAACGGATTTCAGGCAGGATATCGCCTGATACTACACCGAGCGGTGGTGGTGGTGGTGTGACGGTGGTAGAGCAGCCGAGATTGGTGGTGGATGTGCCGGAGTTTAGTTATAGGTTATCGGTTTGTAGGTCGCGAAAGCCGTTTTTGGCTACGATAACCGAAGAACCGGTTGGTGCTAGATAATTAAGGGTAAAATAGTAAATTGGAAATAATATGTATATTTTCTAGTGTTTATAGAGTTAGGAAAACAGAAAGAAAAAAATATATATATTTATGAGAATAGGTTCATATTTTGAGTACTAGATTAAAACCAATTTATGAAAGAAACTTGTGTTACTGTTGGTAAAATATGTGTCATTGTGTTTTATATGACTTTTGGGGTGTATAAAAATAGCATTACTTATCAATTTATCAATCTTGTTTAAACATTTTCTATATGTGTTATTTACTTGTTATTTTGACAACTATGTTACTATTAACATATAACATAGTGTGTTATTGTGAGAGCCGCATTTTAATGGGAAAGAAAGGCATACGATCTCAGACGTAGATTATTGTAATCAACGTCTCAGATTCACAAACTTTATATGAATTTTTATTATATATTTTTTTACTATTCCATTCGCGATGTTTATTTGCAATTTAACAAGATTAAAGTTGACAAAAACTTTAAGAGCAAAACAGGGGTTGACCATTAACATGATGCAAATTGAGAACAGGTTGATGTAGGTAGTACTTATTCATGAATTTGTCAATGTCGTAAATACATTCATCTTTTAGAGAGATTGACCATTTCTTAAAATATTTGTAATTTGCTTGTGTTGACTTTTAGACATCTTCAAGTAAACTTTACATTAGAAAATGTCTCACACAAGTTAATTCCATAATTAACGGATGAATTAGACGGACGACTCAGCATTCACATCATAACACTTATATACGTTTACTAGGCCTTGAGCCCGTGCGATGCACGACCTTTATAAGATGTAATTATATTAATTTGTAAGCTTAATGTTATTAATCAAAAGAAGCAATTATCATTGATAATGAAACTATAATAGATGGACTTGTGTTTATTTTTTCAGCAGATGATACTCAAATTTGATGTAATCTTCTCCTATCGTTAAGAGCGGTTAAAATTTGAGCTTATGTCCACTTCTCACGATTTTACCGATCTTGTAACCGTGTGAATAACAAAAATTACAACCATCATTAGCAAAATTATGTTAACTCTTAATACATTTGTTGAACCCTTGTGATGCATGGTAATTAAAAAAAATTAAATTAATCATATGTTTTTATAAGTTTCAATTGTATTACTATTGTTAAAAGTTGAAAATTTATTCGTGAAACTCTATAGTAACATATGCCTAAATACATAGAAAATAATAAATTTCATATATATATTTAAGTAAAACTAATTTCAATAATTAAAACATAGTAGTTAATGATGATAATATTAGATTATTGCAATTTATAAGACATTAGTAAGAAAATGAATTAATTTTTTTATGTAGGAACAAAATTATTATTTATTAAGTGTAATGTATAAAATTTAAAGCTATTATAATAAAGTATAATAAAATTGAATTGAGACTCTTCACATAATATAAGACATTACTTTTATGGAATTTAAAATTTTAAAAAGTTTTAAGATGAGAGTGTTAGGAATTATGAAATTTTTTAAGGAAAAACTAATATGATGATGTGGCATAATTAGAAGGCTTTTTGTTGAGCCCTTACGATACATGGTAATTAAAATGCATGGTAATTAAAATAATAAAATTAATCATATGTTATATTTAAGTTTTCATTGAATTACTATTGTTAAAAGTTGAAAATTTATTATTGAAACTCAATAGTAACATATACCAAAATGCACAGAAAATAATCAATTTCATATATATTTTTTTTAAAACTAATTTCACTAAAACATGATAGTTAATAATCATAATATTAGATGATTGCAATGTATGACATATTAGTACGAAAAATTATTACTTATTAGGTGTAATGTATTAATTCTAAAAATCTATTATAATAAGTATAATAAAATTGAATTAGGACTCTTAGACATTATTTTGTTAGGGCTAAAACTCTTAGGATGAGAGTGTTAGAATTATAAAAAGTTTTAAGAAAAATTATAAAATTTTTTAACAAAAAACTAATTTGATTATGTGGTATAATTAGGAGGTGTGTAGTAAACGAAAAAAAAATGATGTGGCATAAGTAAAAAAAATTTAGGAAAAAAATAATTTAATGATGTGGCATAATTAGGAGGTGTCTGGTAAAAGGAAAGAAGATTATGTGGCATAGCTAAAAAGCAAGGAAAAAACCTTGTTTTATAAGTATAAATAGATTTGTATTTGTATGAGATTTTAACACAATTTACAGCTGAATAAAAATGCTTTCTCAAGTTCGAGTTCGTATCCCAAATTATATAACTACTATACTTTAAACCCGTGTATGCACACGGGCCATTGATTTTTATTATGAAATTTCGTATTTAGTATCTTGTTTTTAATAACAAAGTGTATAAGTTAATATGTATATTAAACATTTAGTTGGATTCATGATAATATTATTTTATAAAAATTAATTTATATATTTAAAGATTAAAAAATTAAAAGTTTTTTAAACCAAGTTAGCGAATTTTTTTTAATTATTTTAAGTCTATATTAACATTTTCAAGTAATTTTATTCATACCCAATGAATTAATAATAGAAACATTACAGATCAATTTGGATAATGTTTTAATTAATGAATTAAATTTCTATTTATATGTAAGTGAGTAGTTAATTATTTTTTTTAATAAGTTAGGGATCTTATTTAAAAATTTACTAGCTTTTTCAAGTAATTTATTTATACTTGGTGAATTAATAATAGAAACATTATACATCGATTTGGATAATATTTTAGTTAATGAATTAATATGTAAATGGGTAGTCGATTAATTTTTCTTAATAAGTTAAGGATCTTATTTAAAATTTACTAACCTTTTCAAGTAATTTTATTCCGACTCGGTGAATTAATAATAGAAACATCACAGATCGTTTGAATAATTTTTTAATTTATGAATTAAATTTCTATTTATATGTAAGTGAGTAGTTGATTAATTTTTTTTAGTAAGTTATGGATTTTATTTTAAAATTTGCTAAAATCAAAGGACTTAATTGATAAAATCAAACTTAATTAGAATGATGACATCATAAAGGTGTTTCCTGGATCATTTATCTAATGTTATATATTTAGTTTAAAAGTATACAAACTAGCGTGATTGCCTAATTTGTATATCGTATAAGTACACAACTAAGACTGGTCCCAGTGGTGAGGGTCAGCTCACGTCGGTTGTAACCGATGAAGTGACGCCGATGGGAGTGGCTTGTCACTTCGCCTCGTCGCTTATTTTTGTCGGAAATTCGACTTATGTCGGTTTTTTTGTTTTTTGTTTTTTTGTATAGTGTATAAAACTAAAGGTAAATTGGTAAATGTGGGATCCAAAAATTAAAGTGACGGTATAACTGATGGCAGAGGTCCGTCAGTTTCGGTCAGTTTTTGAAAAACCTGACGTGGCTCCTACGGTTTCAGTCACCAATGGGAGTGGTCTAATTAATAGTTTATTATACAAATAAAAGGAAGGTTCGAATGAGTATATAATTTTTTGTGAGAATGAGGGAACCAATATGAATGCGCCACGTATCACTCAACCATCTTTCCCCCACGTTTTTAAAAATTAAATATCTCCCAAACGGTAAGTCGAAAAATCACAAAAATTGCACCCTAAAAATCAGCGTTTAATTTTCTTCGATTAGAGATGTGACAAGGTATACTTCCAACAAACTTTTTTTTTCGTTTTTCGGTGGGTTTTCAAAACAACTAGCACATGTGTTACCAGATAGTAACACACGTGTTACTAATTTTGTACAATTTGTAAAACCCCCAAGAAAAAGTCATCGAAAGTATACTTTGTCAGATGACAAAGCGAAAAGAAAAAAATGCTGATTTTTATGGTGTAATTTTTATAATTTTTTTAGTTACCGTTTGTGAGATATTTGATTTTTAAAAACGTAAGGGAAAATAGATTTTATGACACGTGACGCATTCTTATCGGTTCCTCCATTCTCATCAAATTTTTCATTCTCATTTCAACCTTACTCTTACAAATAATTTTAAAAGTTTAATAACGACTTTATATCCATCTAGGGAAAAGTAAGTTAAGAATTAAGAGAAAATAAAAGTCAAGTCCAAGTTCAAATGGGCCAAGCCTATTTTTATGTCTCTTTACCACTTTACATTAATTTGATCCAAGTGGAATCGACCCATCAGCAAGGAATTAAAAACAACTTCAAATGGGCCGGCCCAATTATAATTGTAGATACTAAAACTCCACTTATATTAAATTCGACTTGGTTTTCGCTTTTGTTGGACACAATATGCGTGTTAAATTACCGGTAATATGTTATCCCATTCACCATCTGTAATATGATGCCAACCGAAACGACAATATTATTGAACCTGATAATATTGTTGTCATCGAAGAGGGACATTATTGAATCTCAAATTCAAGCTCGACTACATCTTAGATCGCAGTCGATGTTAAATATATATTACAACAAGAAGCCGGATATCGAAACCAATTTTAAAATCTAATGATTTCCAACATCTCAAACTTCAGTTGTTTGACTTGTTACATTTCTCGATTGCATATCAACAGTATGATCACCGTGACAAAGCTTTCCGTTGCATTTACCTTTAATCTTGGATGTAATCTTAGCAAACACTTCCTCCCTTTGGGGGCGGTTTGAGTATATTATCCAAAGTGCAAGACTGAGCATTACTCCTACAGAGACAAGGGCTAGACCCGCATTCACCATCTGTAGGTGGTGTTGTAGTGGCGGACAGTGGTCAGAGGTGATGGTCGTGAATGTTTCTCGAACAAAATTGCAGTCCTGGAAGCTGAGTAACGGTGGTGTGTAGTGTTGGAGGGCGTAGCTTATGTTTACTGCACCGACTAGTTGTTGGTACATATCGGGAGTTAACCGTCCTGTCGTGATGCATAATCCAGATTCCGAGACTGAACATGTGTAGTTTTGCCACACCTACAAATTGAAAAACGAGATGGGTAAGTTTTGATCAATGATAAGGGTGTACCAATAGATTGGTAAAATGGGGAGGTCGGGTTATGAGTTAATACGGGTAAGGTAATTTTTATACAATTCAAAAGAGCCCGGGTAGGCTGATCCGACAAACTTTGTCTAAAAAATTAAGGCTTTTTTATAACAAATCAAGTGTCAAATATGATTACAAACACTGGTAATAGGAGCTTCTATGCATCTAAAAAAAATACTTTTTTTCTCCTTGAGTTCTAATCATATAAAACACACACTTTGAACGTGTTTCATTTTAACTAAGTTTATATTTTTGACCCGTTAGAGATGAAAGATAATCTGAATCAACCATTCATAAGTAAATGGGTTAATATGACCACTTTTAGCACAAAAACAGACAATATTTGACTCTTTAGGCCAAACTAAATCATTTTAATCTCAATTACCATATTTGTATGATCTTTTAGAAACTTTTCAAGAATTCATTATATGAAGATGCATAATTACACGTATCAAATCTGCAAAAAGATTTGATCATGATTAGAGCATAATTTATGGAGTATTAGTATCGAAGACAAAAAAGTCGTCTATTTGACCAGAAAAGTCAACATACCAGAGAGGCGTTTGCCATCAAGACTTCTTCGGATGAACAATCTCGTTCTTGGAGTTGCGAGTCATATGGTGTGCAAACATATGGCATCAGCGGGCCCGACTGATTATAGTAATTAGAGTTCCCCGAAGGCATCCCATATGAATTGGCATAGGAACCTATGAATCCATTGACAATATTTCCAAGATCACTGATCACTTGTTTACTTTTATATAATGTTTGGTTCGTCGTTCTTTGGTCAACACACGGAAGGATGTCACTAAGGGCAGTTTCGGCATGCGGGTGATCCACCCATTGTTCCATAGCCATGCAAGTATCTGATATTGCACTGCAAACACAATATTGTTCATTACTTTACATATATAATACACATCCAAACACCCCCAAATCTACGATTAAGATTAATCCTTATCTTACTTGTTGAGGATTACAAAAACTCCACATAGAATGAAAGTAACCACAACAAGTAACCATCCACCAATAATGAACCTGCATAAATAGAAGTTCTATCAAGAAATTTGAGCAACTAATGATTGCTAGAAAAGGAACACGAAAGAAGAACTTACAAGTGGATCGCATTCCTGTGACCAAGAATCGACAAATCTGAATAAAAAATTGGAGACAAAAAAACCAGAAATGTAATGAATGGTACGATAAAATACGTAAAATTGAATAAGCAAGTTAACATATGAACTTCTTGGGAACACTTACAAAGGCCTAAAATGGAAACTAAAAGCATTACTATTGCAACAGTAATCATCGATGATCGCCTGAAATAAGCATATAAAACGGCGTTTTAGAATTTTGGAACTTTATAACTAAACTAAATATGGTTATGAAAAACTGGTAGGGTGGATTATACACGGCATCAAAGACGGTTCTTATTTTTCTTGAATTCTGATGTGTTTTTCGACCCAATCTTTCCGAGGCAGCATTTAAATCAACATTTAGCTTGTCAATACTGTCTTTCACATCTGAAGGAAGATAAAACTGTGCTACATTGACACTTTTTGCTAGTGCCAAATATCCCGTGACATTTACTAGGGTCTGAACGGTGTAATCAGATTGATTAACAACGTAATTTAATGTGCCCACTGCCTCACCATGAAACTCATCCTGCCCAACCGAAAGAAGGATGCATCCAGTCCTGAAAGATAATAGGATTTCTTGATTAAGTCTTACTTAAACTCTGAATCTCAAACTGGTTTTTAACCAAGCCATAAAGATTCACATCAATTCTTTTTGTACTTCTTTAACCTATACATGTAATCACTAATTTTCCTTTTCAACTCAAAACATCCATGATGGTTATGAAATTGAAAATAGCATCATTGACATAAAAAGTCAAAGTACTACACCTCATTAAAGCGAAAAGGTCTATTCGAGTGAGTTATTATTTGTCATGTCAAACAGTGAGAATTTGAAAAGGCTATAATGTTGGTAAAGATGATACATACGCTGCAGCACATGTGAAGACGATAAGTAAAATCAAACATATCATCAAGGAACGTTGCGATTCTTTGCCTTTGATATCTATTAATCTCCATCCACAACAGTGATGTACGATCATGGCTAAACCAAAGAGCACAAACCACAAGATAGCAAAAATCAAAGCAGCAGCCCCTGTAAATCCAACAGACTGTAGACATTGTCACAAAAGACTCGTATTTTATGGAAAAACTCAGCAAATCATCCAAAAAATTAAGGTATCTGTTTTAGAAACTTTCATGGTGCACAATTGAACATATCAATACATTTGTAGTTTATATAATACAGATTTACTATCAACCAAATCTATTTGTTTCTTTATGTTTAAATGGATTCAATCCATTTCAAATTGGACATTAAACATGTAGCTAAGTACCCAATCCTGACTATTAGGTACGGAATTGTTCTAAGAAAAATAATCACAGAAATTAATATATAACTATTTATAGACTTAAGCAGCAGGTTACTACTTGTAACAATCACTTTGAAAACGCACATCCAAAGTTCTTGATTACAACACATATATCCTCTAATAAATGAAACAGAAACAACTTACTGCCCAATAATGTTTATCGGTAATGTCCCATCCACCTCGATACCGCCTAAAGTGGTTAAGAATATCAGGCCTCTTTGTCCTTGACCCTGCTAACACAAGTGCACCAGATGGTTCACCACCAGGACCAGGAGCTTCAGCTGCTGCTGAACTCAAGATCCCATTTTTCCCATGACCCAAACTATCTTCCCCTACATTCCATTCATTAATCATATTATCAACCACAAAATGGTATAACCTAAAGGGTTAATTGTACAACAAGTACCAAACTTTACTAAATTTTCCCATCTCGAGTGCTCATTATCAGGATTATTTTTTTACTTTTGGAAGTATCACAAGACAATAATAATAAATAAAAAAAAAAATCTGGACTATTGCTGACAACATTTTTTCTGTTTTTACAATCAACATCCATCCAAAAATATGTATACCTAAATTTCCAAAGCCTTAAAAAATCTAGTGGTGAAAAACACTTAAATATCTTAGATTGAACATCCGAGACAATAAATACGAGAAAGTTAGGAACTTTATCCTAACCTAAATTGATAAAACTTGCAACACATTCTATACTTCTTCAATCCAAGAATCCATCACAACTTAATCATAAATATCGAAACTTTGATTCACAGTTCAATATTTTAACTAGTTCAATTAACAGAAATATTCAAACAAGAAATTAATTCAAATGTGTTATACGTACCTAAGATTGAGTAGGGTTGATTGTGTTGGTGTATAGTGAGAGCTGAAGCATTTGCACAGATAAAGTTGAAGAAGAGAAAGAATGAGGTGATAATTAGGCGTTTGTTATCAATTTCCATTCTTCCTTCTTAAGTTGTTGTGATGATGATGATGATGATAATAGAGGACAAATTAAACAAAATCTGAGTTGATAAAATCAGACATCTGTATAAATACTATTGCTGATAGGTAGTACTAATAGTAGCACATGGTGAGGTACTAGTTTTTGTTCATGTTACTTACCGACGACTGTTACAAATTACTCCCTTTATTAATCTATACATACAGGACAGATGTGTGTATATATATATATATATATATATATATATAGAGAGAGAGAGAGAGAGATCTAGATTCTAGAGAGAGAGGATGTGGTTTTGATTGAGGCGGTGAAGGGGAAAAGGCGGGTGAGTGATGAACTATATATACCCGCTTTTTGCTGTCACCAGCCCTATTTTACCTTTTTCATTTATATTACTAACTAAATAAACTATATTAACAAGAAGTAAAAATTATCTACTTCGTACGTGAAAATGCTTTGGCTACTTTTTCTTTTTCTTTTTTAGAAAGGTAGATACTTACACACTCGAACCACGAATATATATACAGCAAAGTCACGAATATAAAAAGGGAAATTAAACAATTTGCCACAATTTATGAACGAATATAACGATTTGCCCTATGAAAAAAAAAAAACTTAACAATTTGTCATACCCGTAAGCAAGTCGCAAGCTTGCGACCGGATCTTTGTGACTTACAACCCGGACACGACTAGGTTTTGATTTGAACTTACACATTATTTCATTAGGTCTTGCGACTTGTGACGGGATGTTTGCGACTTGTAACACCCCGTACCCGGACACGTATTCGGACATGGCTTGTTTGCAGCCGGGTCGCAAGTCACACAAACCGGGTCGCAAGTTGCAAACTTGCGACTTGCTTCCGGTACCCGAACATCTAATGCACGTTCTCGGTCACAATAACGGTTGTAGTTGGGTCGCAAGTCGCAAGCTTGATTCCGGGTGGGGCACATCGTCTAACTTTTTTTCGGATCCCAAATCGATATCTTTGTTCGAAAAATCTTTTTTAATTATATAGATAGATTCATATTCAAAATGTTTTGCTACTTTTTCCTTCTGAAAGACACATACTCACACACTCCAACAACGAACATATACATCAGATTCACAAATATATACATTTATCTATCTCAGGACTTGAACGTCCAACTTCCTGATTAAAAATGAACACGATATCGCCGGTTCAATGGCCTTTAAAATGCTTGGCCTACTTAACCGGGCATAAATAACAATGAATGTAAGTTGTTTTGGGTGTAAGGAAAATACCATTTATTTAATATATTTATGATGACTAACTAAAAGTTGTAAGAAAATTAAAATAGTAGGGTCGCATACTCGCATATGCATTTGTGTAGAGTCCACATGTTGACCTAAAATTGGTTAAAGAGATTAGTTAGCTTCCTTTTAAATATTAGTATTGGGGTGGTGATGGATCTGGGGCGTGTGGAGTTGGTGCACATTACCATTTAGATACTCACTTTTGTACTACGAGTAATATTTTTGTGTTAAATCAATAATTATTATACATTCATTTTCTAAATCATATATTCAGACAAATCTCGTGCTTATAAGTTATGCTAACACACTAATTTATGCCTCTTCTTTTGGAATAAAACTAATTCATGCCTTTTAACATTTTCTAAATTTTGGAAAAGAAATATAAAAGTCACACTAGGGCTTAATAAGATAGAATCATTTTAGTGGTTAAAATATAATGTGCATTTGCAATGGTGACACTGTAATGAACCATGCCAGCTATAATATTGTATCTCGTCCACAACATTGCGCGGTGTAATCTATCATGTATTTCACAACACCTAGCTAGGCCCCACTAATTATTGTTATTTTTTGGTTAAACGGGAAGAAAGTAAATAGAAAAGGACGAGAAAAGGCGATGGAGCTTGTTGAATTTTCCATTTTTCATCGTTTGCTCCAATACGACGACGGATCATGATATTCCGCAAATCATGTGCCATGCCGTCGTGGTGGCACGGCACTCCCCCACCACGCTTGCGTTTCAAGAGGTTAGTAGATGTTATACAAATTTAATGATTAGATTCTTTGTCATTCAAAGTTATGAGCAAAAATCCCAACAATAACGACACATAGAAACCAAGACAAGGACTACCAATATAAGAGACACTTCACAAATTTTGTTTTATTTGATCAAATCTCTTTCAAGAATAATAAATAATCAATTTATCAATAGAATATAAATCATCCGAAAATGACATTGGCATTTACAAAACTTCATAATTATTGATAATAATAAGTAAAGAAAAATGATTACTGCACTTTACAATAAATTTAGGTGTTATTAGATTATATTAAGAAATTAATTAAATTATATGTGTATTTATAAGAAAGTTAAAAGGGTAAATATTGTAAAATATAATACTTATGAATAGTCAAACAGCTCAAACTATTGACAGCACCTATATTTATACCGTATTATTTTTTGAGCTAAGAAAATGGGATTTCAACAAAAAAACAATTTATGTAAAAATGCATGCAAATCCTCTCGTACAGACCCATTAAATTAAATAAAATAAAGATTTAGTTAAACAAATATGCTTTGCACCAAACGAGGGCAGTTTATAGTAATTTTTGGTCCCATCATCAATCAATAATGATTCCATAAACAAAGTGGTTGTGTCTAAATATAAATATAATAATATAAATACCTATAACTAAATGAGAAATACTACCTATTATTAAATTTCAACTTCATAGTTATTAAATTAAATAAATTGGCGTTGAAGATTTAGAAGAAGATTTCACAATTCAATTATTATTCGACAAATAGATAAAGATATTATATTATATCATATTACGTTAGGTACACTTGTTCAGTCGTGAATACTGAATATATAATATAATGGAAATGAATTATATGTGATTATAAATTAATAATCTCATAACACATTAATTACTATATATGCTATTAGCCATAGTAGTCGGTGCCGTTTTGTGTGATACAATTGTATTGAATTCTATTGCTATATATTGAAGGTTTAGCAAAGCTTAACGAAAGGGCTTTGTAGCCCAGTTGGTTTTCGTGGAGGTTTGTAAACAGATGGTCCAGTGATCGATTCTTACTCCTTGCATTTTTTTTTTTTTTTTGTTTGTTTTGAGATTACACAAAAAAATGTTAGGTTTATAATTTTATGTTTTATTCAAAAATATTAAAGAAAATGATATTTTTATAACTTTATACATTATTAAAAAAATTAGTAACTTATGAACAACTTTATTTAAAAAATAATAGGAAAAAATATACACACTCTTACTCACATATTATTTACGACTCTTTTTCATATGAATCCAAATTGATGACTATTGAATCTTTTGCTTCATTCGCAAATTATTCTAATCAACTGTATGTAGTTACTGTTCAATTTTTTTTTTATTTTAAGATGTCTTGAGCTTCTTTTTTTTCATGATGATAAACAATAAATCATTTCTAAAAGATGATATTATATTACATATGCAATTTGACTAGAGTTGCACGATAATATAAAATTTTCTTACGCTAATATAAAATTTTCTTTTATTATCACGATGATTACATAAATAAAATGAAAAAAACTTTGGGTAATAGTTTTTTTTCTTTTTAAACTGCACTAGCTATTCCTTTTATTCGGTGAAAAAATATTTATGTCATACACTTCATATAATATATCTACATCATATATCTTTTCAGAACATAACCATATAAAAAACAGAGGAAGCTATGAGTTCATTCCCGACACAAAATATAATTTTCTTATAAAAATTAGCTTTTTTTGCAAAAATCGAGATTTGTATTGTGTTAACTTAAAATATTACGTTCACATTAATCCTTATTGTTGGGAATACATGTACTATAAGTTCAATACGACTAATCAACTTATATTCGTATAAATTTAGCAATTTAAGACCGCAACGAAGCGCAGCATCCACAGTCCTTGTGGTATTATAAATTGAATGAGTCATCCATCAATTTCTTTCTTAAATTAGTTTTTGGTATTATAATACTTAAAGCTCACAGTACAAATAGATCGAAGCATAAGTTTGATGTATGAATCAAATGTTTTGTTGTATTCATCACTCCCCTTCTTAAATACCCGCAGCGAAGCGCGGGCTTTAACTACCTTGTTACTATCAATGTGTAATTCTTGATTAGTGAAAAATGATTGTTCTTTTTGTATTTGCATAATAGTGACATGATATATTATGGGAAATGTTCTCAGAGGCTGGTCAACAGTCCAAATTCACTACATTTTACGCAAAATGTAATGTGCACGTAGGGGTGGATCTATTCACATCAAAGGGTATGCACTTGCATACCCTAAGATCCATAACTGCAATGTTAAATATTGTGAAATTAAAATTTTTCTAATATAGTTTCCTTAAAGTGCACACCCATCGGAAAACTGGTGTACACCCTACTGTATTATCCTTCGTGGTGTTCTTCAAAAAGTTAGATGAGTGTTGTTTGCGTCAAGAAGAAGTAGTCAGAAAGTCAAATAATGCTTACTTAGATCACTCCCATCCGTGACTAAAATTAACTGAAACCGACTAAGTCATGTCAACATCACATCAGCTTTTTTAAAAACTGATTGAAACTGACGGACACACGAAATTTTTTTGGGTCCCACATTTACCAATTTACCTTTATTTATACACACACGCAAAAAAAGGAAAAAAAAAAAGAGACAAGCGTTGATTTTCCGACGGAAAAAGTCGACGGACCAAACTGACGGCACGGTGCCATCGGTGTCAATTACGTTGGTTTTAACCGACGGGAGCGGACGTACACTAATGGGAAACATATTACTCCTATTTTGTTAACTTTATACAAAAAAAAGGTCGTTAACTTTTGTTGGCTACGATATGCTTTTTGAGTTTTACACGAACATGAAAATATCCCGTTATTGATAACCCATATATAATCAAACATAATTTTAGAAAATTATAGTATTTGTTTAGTGTAGAAATTGAAATCAGACACAAAATCATTTCTGAATGAAAATCTTGTAATTTGACAACTATAATCGATAGTCAAGCATAACGTGTTACTACTATTATTGTAATTAACTACAAAAATGAAGAGGCTTTAGTTTCCATCGCATAGCACGAGTATATTGGTAGTAATAGTAATAGAAAAATAGAACTTTGTATGAGTATTTGTTTATATATTTTGCCCCAAATATATTAATGAACCTAAAAACCTCACCAATTAATCCATCTTCAGGTTAACTTAATTTCAAATCAAACAAAATTAAATAATAACACAAATCCAAGAAAAAAAAAATCCAAACCCAAAGAATTCAATTTTCTTTTTTTTCTTTTTTCATTTTTTTATAGTTTAGATAGTGCATATCCTACCATGGATTTCTAAATTCGCCACAGTGTACACGTAAAATATGGTGTTGTGAATCTGTACTATTATCAGATTTTCGCTGAAATTGTGTGTCAGATCCCACACCTAAATTTATTATGGCTTATAATTTCAGTCTTAATTTACTTCTTGGGTTTAACTCACGGATCGCCAACGTACTCTCCTTTTTGTTCCGAGATCACCAATCAAACCAGGATCACCAACGTACTTTAAAAAAATGAATTTCTTTGTAAATTTTGTTGGCGATCTTAACCCCGTACTAACAGTATGTTGGCGATCTCAAACCCATATGTAAAAGTACATTGGTGATTTCAACACGAAATTAACAAGTACGTTGGTGATCATATTAATAAAACCAGTTGATTGGTGATCTCGGTACAAAAAGGAGAGTACATTGGCGATCCATGAGTTAAACCATTACTTCTTTGATACAAAATGCTTTGGACAAAAGAGTGATAGGCCAAAGGAGAAGCATTAAAAAAATAATAAAAACTTTTAACAAAAAAAAAAAATTAAGAGTGATAGGCTAAAGGAGAAGCAATTATAAAATAAAATAAAAAAATCCGACCTGCCGGATTCGAACCAGCGACCTAAGGATAGCCATGAACACACTACAGTCCTCCGCTCTACCAACTGAGCTAAGGTCGGATGATGTCCTTTTTCTTCCACAAAATAATAAATACACACTCTTTTTCGTTGGTCTCATCATTTCAAAGCTTTGCTTACTCTCATTTCTCTAAGTTTAATCTTGGTATTTTAGTTTTGGGTCGTCTCCTTTTATATCTTTTCAAGTAGCTTATAGTGTTTGGATGATTTTGGTGCTTGGAATTGCAACTCTTTTTTTATTTTGGTTTTCGAAAGAAGGCAAAGCAGATTGTTCTTTCAACAAAGCACAAACTTGGTCTGATCAACACTACTCAGTAACACGTAACCGAAGAATGGGCTGGTGACATGACCATGTTCCTTTAAACCTTTGAAAGTCAATCTATATACAGTTTAACATCCACAATATAGCTTTTGTAACTTATGGTGTATAATGAGAAAACATATACTGTATATTGTCCTTCGACAAAGATGATTCCATTGATGAAACTGAAAGCCGATTCTGCATATTCTACCCAAAAAAAAACATCCACTATATGCGCAAAACTTCATATGATAAAAGAAAGGAACCAACAAAATCTGGAGGGATTTAATTAAAGATCCAGTAAATAGGATGTGCTCATAAAGCTACAATCGAAAGTTTTTTTTTTTTTTTTTATACATGTAAATTCTAAGCTGAAAAGTTTTATTAGAACTGCTACTGAGCTTTACCTAGAAGACAAGGTAATAGGTAATTGCATGAGGTGCATGTTGCTTATTTTTCCACCATTGGCAATATGCATATCCTTTAGATAGAACCTGTATGAGATCAATGAAACAAAATGTTTCGATATGCCCAAGTATAATCAGAAACCATCTAGGTCAAACAGACTAAGTTGGGCAGTAGCAGGAGGAGATTCAAGCTGCAGAGGATCGGGTTTACCTTGGTCAACCGTTGGAGTATCGAGGATCTCGAATGATTGGCCAGGAGAGTCATCGCTTTCTACAGGCTGATCGGGCTCTGATTGTGGTTCAATTTGATCGACTGGTGGTGCTGGTGGTGGTTCAAGGGGTTGGTATTTGGGTTTGTTTTTCTCTAGGAGAAGGTATGTGGTGAAGTACCAAAACACAAGAATTCTACTTTGAGCCATCACCGTCTCGGATATGTTACTGTTCCCAAAAGAAAGCCTCTCCAGCGCCTGTAACACAAGATATCAACATGTCGGTTTTGGGTTATCAGATTACATATTTTTATACGAAGGCAACACCGCAACACTATTGCAAACATGAATCAATCAGTGAGCAACTACTCTATAAGCAAGCTTTATTTGAGTCAAGTGACTAAAGGTGGCCATATCGACCCATTTACTAATGAATGGGTCAATTCAGGTTATAATTTACCTCTAATGGGTTGAACTTGTAAGATAAAAGAAATAGCAAAAAGCTAAATGAGTCGTAAGTCGCCCAAGTTTATATTCAATGCATAAAACCTCATAAATTGTTGTAACTAGATAATTAGATTATTATAGACATAATACTCGTGTAACTTTTGCAATCATGTTTGACAAACTGATTGTTTATTTAAAACATCCAAGAACCTTCATATACGGTAGTATACTTTACTTCTGTTATAAAGGACCATAACAAAAGCCATGTAACAAAGGGTTTATGTTGTTCACTCACCTGTTCTCCAGATTGTATATCAAAAGAATTTTGATGTTCAAACTGAAGGCCTTTAAATTCATTGATGCAAAGCCCTTGGAACGCCCTGAAGGATTAATGAAGTGGGTTTTAGACATAACAAGAACATTTTTACAATAACAAATATATACAGTAACTAAAGAATGTACTCAACCATCTAATTAGAGAAACACGAGGAATCCAACGAAAGATGATCGGGGTGTTATCTGCATTGACATAATATCCACCAAATACTATGAAAACCGTCATGAGAGATGGCCCTAATGCCAAAGCAGCTTCAGTGGTTGGAACCATAGCCCCCACGGTCAAACCCATAGCAGATGCAGCAAACGATTCAGCAGTCACTATTCCACTAAACTTTCCGAATCTGAGAATTTTGAACTTTTTTGGTCACATTTCTTCAAACCCAGTATTTGAAAATTTAACCTTCATTCAATTAATAAGATTACCTAGATAGGGTTGGATGAAGACGTGCCATGGGATAAAGGATAGTGCCGAATAATAACGGAAATGCGGCTCCAACAGGGACCTCAGCAATCAACTTAGATAATAAATAGGGTCCTAGCAAATAAGAACCCTTTGCACGCTCTCTATCAACTATTGCACGTTCCTTTGGAAAGACACCAACAGTCTTTGTAAGTGCAGCCATTGCAGTGTTTATAGCAGCAACCTAGGTAAGGACACCAACAAGACACATAAATAGATCCCATTTCTACAACTTTTTAAAAGCTATCAAAAGATTTAGGTGCATAATAGAACTAACACTGAGATGTGCATTAATATGTAAGGAAGTGGCCTTGGACATACCTGAAGCAAGCCCATTCTATCCTGTATAGATGTCTGAGATTTTCCCATTCTCCAAAATACTGAGCCAAATATAATAGCTGATGCAATTGACATCCTTGTCCGCACAATATTTGTTGGCCCATCACGGGAAGCCTGGTTATTCACCACCAATGTCAGTCAGACAACACATAAAAAATATGACTCAACATATATGCATAGATGTCATTTGGCAAGAGAGCAGGTTCGGTAATGGGTGGAAACAGGCCACACTTATTATGGGTCAGAATGAGACAGATCGGGTTGGCCTGACTCGCAGAATCTTTTTATGCAATTAATTAAATTTATTTAATTGATATCATTAATCCAGATTACAAAACATTATTTTAACACAATAATCTACATCTTTGGATAAAATGATTTAGAAGGTTGCATGCACTAATATTAGACTTTAGGTGACTTTCAACCCACTTGACCCATTCCAGTTCTAGTTAAAAGAATTTTGACACGTAACAAAATGGGTTTAAATTGTCACCTCTAATATAAACAATCAACTAGTATTTATTTATAAAACAACAAGGGAAATGCTATTGACAGCCCTAAGGGCGGTCAATAAGTGCATTTATTGAAGTCAAAGTTTCCTTATATAATCAAGATTATAATTAATACACTGAAGTTTTGTATTTAATTCATTGAAACTTTCCTTTTATATGTGATGTATTAATTATAATTTTTGATAATAAAGGAAAGATTGAGTTTAATAAATAAGTTCAAGAGTTCTTATTGACAGCCCTAAGGGCTGTCAATAGCATTTCCCAAACAATAATTCTCATGTAAACAACAACTGCATATCACGAAAATAACTTTCACCTGCATCCATGCACGTTTAAGGAGCAATGAAAACTGCCTCCACCAACTAGCTATCCCTTTGCCCGTAAAATTTCTTCTCAAGTTGGTTTTATCCTTCAAGACCACACTTTTGGTGAGTGTTGTAGCATAGAAAGTTGATGAAATTTGTTGAGAAAATGAATCCACGAGACTATCAATCCTTTTCCGGGAAGAATTAACACTATCAGATGAACTATAGTCGATCGATATCAAATCAGCTAGAAACTCAGCAGGGTTAACATGGTCTGGACAAATATACCTGTTAGACTAACCAACGATCAGTTTGTAAATTTACCAAAAACATAATAATGTACAAGATTTCAAATTCGCTAACAACCCAAATTTCGAGAAGTAAGTGAGTATTTCATGGCCTGCAGGACCAGCATAAACAAGTTCACCCTCTGTTAGTAAGACAATGTCGTCAAATTTTGCATATACAGAACCTCTCGGTTGGTGTATCGAGCATATTACAGTGTGTCCATCTTGCGCAAGTTGTCTAAGAGTTTCCATCACTTTCTCTGCTTGAAATGCATCTAGCCCTGAACGCATAATCAACTTATAATTATGTATGTCTTAAACATGCATGTAGTTCTCTTTTCAGAATTACGATAATAACAAAATATTTGACGATTTCTAATAAAAGTTGTTGATTATACATACTATAGATAGAAACTAGTGCATACCAGTGGTTGGTTCATCAGCAAATATCACTGATGGACTAGCAATGAGTTCACAAGCCATTGATAGCCGTTTCTTCTCACCTCCACTTACTCCACGAACTTTTGAATCCCCAACTCGGGTATCCGCACAACTGACCTATCAAAGCAAAAAATTGAACAGCATAAGACATAAAAAATGATATCACATTATCATCATAATTAACTAGTTATCATCCAATATACTTCAGCAAACAAAGAACTGAAAAAGTGATGAACGTAGCTAAACTCACCAAGCCTAGTTTAAACAAGAGATTATTTATATATTCATCTCTATCTTCCTTCGAATACATTCCCTTCAACTGAAGTTCAGCTGCAAGAGACAACGTCTCTCGAACCGTCAGCTGCGAGAAGAAAAGATCCTCTTGTCTGACATAAGCAAATCTGCGCAAATTTCATCAAATATAATTCATCAATATAAAGCTACAACTTCCAGAAACAAACCTTCACAAAAGCTTAAGTGCTTAACTTACTTAAAAGACTTGTTAGACATAGGTTGTCCATTAACCTCCAAGAGCCCAGACAAATGTAACCGAGATGATGCAACCGTCTGACGTGCTAATACATTAAGAAGAGTTGTCTTCCCTGATCCTGACGGACCCATAATTGCAAGCAGTCGTCCCGGTTTTGCCTCTCCACACACATTCTTAAGCAAAAACCTCACCTGATAAGCCACAATGTTACTTAAAATCAACAAATGTTCAACCACACCAATTACTCCATTAGCAAAGGGACCGTTATTGCAGAAAGGCTCAGAATTCGTAGGTAAGTGCAGAATGGATTCTGCTGGCGACAACCATCATTTATATGCATCATGACACATGTCATCCAAAAATGAATCATACACCGACACGTGTCATGATGCACAATTTACTTATATTCTCATATTGCTCCATATATTATGATGCAGTCAGTACCAGAATCCTTCTTACCTCTTTACGAATGGAACCCTTCCTTCCCCAATTAGCATAAATGTATGTCTTACAACCAGAAATTGCTTCTTAATAGAACAAGTTAACCTAATTAACAAATTTCACGTACCCTAACAGCCAACATAACTCCTATACAATTACAACTAATCAGCAAACATTCACTAAACAGTAATAATACATCATTCCAAACGATTTTAGATCAATAAGTCAAATAAGAACTAAAGTACACTTTGTAACATGCAGTGGATTAAAATAACATCAAAAGCTTATAAAAGTAACCGATTTTGAAGCTTTATCATCGAGAGAGCAAGTGATGTTCGTCCAGCGAATTGTGACCGGAAACACTTTATCGGAAACCGAAGCTTCAGAATCGGAAATGACTCCTTCGTTTTCTTCATCTTCAGTCTCAGTTTCCGGCAAGTAAGCCGGACCGGGACCAGAGAATAGACGGAGTAATAAAGCTGCGGCGACCGCGGCGAGAATCTGGCCAACGCCACCGCCTTTGCCGGAGATTTTAAGCATTTTTCGTTTTGTTATAAAAAAATTTCCCGCCACCAAAAATGAAAAATGAATACTGTGTTGTTATCTTGTTGTTTGTGTTGCTGCTTCACTGCTTGTAGTCTGATTATCTACCGAGTCAAGGTATATTTTCTACAAGATGATTGAATAAAACGTTGTCGTTTCATGGCAAAATCGGAAATTGAATATATAAAAACAATTTATTAGAGTAATAGTGTTAAACCCGTACGATGTACAGCTAGCAAAGATAACATTATATACATAGCCCATAATCTAAAATGATATATTAAATGTTTTAATGATCATATTTAATCTGGTATTTGTATACACTTTATATAGGGTGATGGTTAGTACATTATATTTTTTCTATTACAACACTGTAAAACATATTTTGTGGTATATGGCTAAAAAATGTGATGTACAAATCACTTCCCTTTATATTCTTTTTTTATAACATTAAAAGTTAAAAAATATTGAGTAAATATCAGGGGATGGATGACAACTAACCCCTTAAAAACTTTCAAATTGTGTAAAAAATATAACTTTTTTTTACTGATATTAATAACACTTTATAAGTTTTGACCCATTAAAAATTGAAATAAGAACAATGTTTTCCCCCCACAATATATAAATTAAAAAGGATAAAATGTAAAGTAACATTTTCTAGCTAAAAACAATTGTTTGAACATAGTAACCTTTTTCATTGCTAAAGTTGCAATAATTATACGTGTGTTCATAGTTTTAGCAAATATAAATAGTTGAATATTGCCTGAGGTGTAGTTCTTGAGGAAGGGTCGCATCGGATCCAAATAATATCGGGTTAAGGTTGCCCGTCGAAACAACCTTTTAAAAATATAACTATTTCGACATTTTATTGAACAACTAATGTGCATCTAAATGTACAAAACAAAAATCATTCTACTATTGCGATTAAATATATACAAATACATAAATAAGAAATTATATAGATTTGAAAATTAATATAGAAATTATAAAATTACATCTCTCACCAGTCACATAGAAAAATTAAACTTACTTTGTAATTAAAACTAATAAACCCTTTTTAAAAAAGAGAGACAGTGAACTTGATTTACCTATTCATGAAGGTTGTATTTAGATTACAAAATAAATGAAATTGCGATCCCTGAGTTCGCAAGATGATAAAAATATTATCAAATTGACAAATTACGATGAAAGCTATAATGATATCAAAAGTAAGTTATCGTGATTTAATTTATAGAGTTAGAGAAAGAATGACGAAGATTAAGATAAAGAAGAATTTATATAACTCAAAATTAGAGTGAAAAAATAGATAAATAAATTCATGATTTTCGGCTACAACTAAAAATTATATTACAGAAGCTACCCCACACATCAGTTTGGAGTAAATTGGCTATAATTTAATTATCTATTGCATTATTTATCATTAGAAAATAATGACATATTAAATTAAATTAAGTATAATTTGATTTTTTAATAAAATATTACCTTATTTATCTTTTAAGTGTAGGAGAATCCACCTCATCAAAGTGTTTAGTATAATGATGACACATAGGATATAGGTGATGTGGCATGGATGAATAGTTGACAAATAAGTGGGGGTCTCCTCTCTTAGTTATATAGATAGATTATTTAAGGTGATATTGAAGGATATAGTAGAATGATGATATATTGAATATTAAATTAAATTGATAAATAAATATTAGTATAACCAATTTAAAGCCGACGTATATCATCAATTGATTTTTATTTTGTTTTTTTTTATTAAATAGATTTTTTAGGAGAATTAATTGATTTAATTGGTCAATTGGATGTTTGATGAAATCAAGGAATTTGATTGGTTAATAGAGTTCAATTTTGCATGGAAAATTTTTAGGAGAGGTTTTCTTTTATTAATATTTAGATCTCGTGTTACCAAAAATGGGCAAATAGTGTTTAGTCAATACTTTGCAACAATTAAAATGTATCCATATAATCTAAGAATTATAAATTTACTATGAATATTTTTAAAAATACTCAATATAATGTTTGCTATCATATTTATTTAAGAACCTTCCTATTTTTATAGAATTATCGTATTTTTTTCCTTTTGAAATTCATAAATATAATAATTGTTATTATATCTCTTATGATAATTCAATAGCTATATAAAAAATATAGTATTACAATGTTTGATTATGTATTATCCTCTAATATCAATTAACAAACACTATGAATAGTAAGTCTTTTGTTCTTTTGTGCTTTACATGTATAATTACATAATAGATATTGCAAAGTCTTACTAATTAATACAGTATGACATTTGGATCAAGTGGTTAGTAAATGTGCAACTAAAAAGAATGCATGCAAGTTCAAATCTTGGAGTTGGCATTTTGAATTCTTTATTTTTCTTTTGATTTTGAAAACAATCTATCGACCTTATTTTTTTATAACTTAATTTCTCTAATATCTTGATGTAAAATTAAAATTCATTCTTGAATCTCTAATGTGTCTTTGGTTTAGTGGTGTTTAGAGCCTTGAAGGGACTTATTTTGTTGGCTTATCTTCTTATTTACTTAATAAGTTTGAGATTTAGTGTTTAGATAAGCTTATTTGGTTAGCTTATTTATTTAGATGTGAGGAAGCTCATAATAAGCCACATTTTTTGAGCTTATTTGCTTATAAGCAATAAGCTACAAAATAAGCTCCCCAAACACCACCTTATTTTACCCTTTACCTTTTTACTCCGTATTTGATATTCATAGTTGCCTAAATATATATAAGTCCATAGGTAATACGCATGATGTTAAAGTGACTTATAAATTGGAATAAGCTCTAAAAGTCGTAGTCACCTTTTAAAGTCAAGTTTATTGCACACACACTCACATCAAAATTATTATATTGTCTCAAGCGTAAGTTAAACTCACAGTTCAACGGTGGTAATACATTTTGTGATACCGTTAGAAATATATATCAGATTGATGTCAACAATAGTATATCCCGACGCGAAGCGTAGGCATATAAAACCTAGTTTAAATCAATTAAAAAATATTTAGTGTAAAGATTCACTATACCCAACAAATAACAGAGAACCAACACCCCAAAAAAACAACTAAAAAGCAGATTACCCAAACTCCATTGGATTAAGGATCCATGAGCTCCAACTTGCACGCAGAGAGGGCGATCTACTTGAAATCCATATCAAAGTAGAACATTGAATCCAACGAAAGATATCACACGTCAAGAAGTTATTGTTGGGTTATCTATTCCCTAACTAGATTATTATACACGCAGCGGAATAACAAAACTTTAAATAATCTAAGGCAATTAGGAAACTAAAACCCTAAGGGGTCTTTAACTTTAACAACATAGTACAATAAATAAATTGGATAAAGAAAATAAGGAAAACACTAACCTTAAGAGAAAACATATTTCTCGCGCACAGACCAACGGGCAGAGCTTTGTTACTTGAAGGCAAGTACCCAAAGTATAATACCTCTAATGCTTCACACCCAAAAACCCAAGAGAAAGTCGAATTTTCGAAATCCTTGAAAATTCGCACCTAAAATCGTATATTATGAAGGTATAGGATGATCCTATTTATAGTTGTGGAAGAAACCCTGAATTCGACTCCCAACCGGCGGTTGGAGCTGTCAGTCTTGGACTCCAAGTTTGCGACTTTCACCTCCTTAGAAACCCTAATCCCAACCGGCGGTTGGACTATCCAACCGGCGGTTGGATCCTGTTTCTGGAATCTCCCGCCAATTTAATTACTTTTAATTTCTAATTAATTTAATCCATAAATTAATAAATCAATTAATTAAATATAACATTAATACCAATTAATGTTATCCCTTCATCTTTCTCTTGACTGTTCATGAGGGCAACCCAAAAAGAACTTTACCATTAATGATAGTCTCACCAATTAGTTATGATATTGGACACTATTCCAACAGTCTCCCACTTTGACAAATCATCAACTATTATTGGTCTAAATCTCTATCCTATTAACTTTGTAAAGTGTGCCATCCAAGCAACTGCCAAACTCTGAATCTCATCTTAGAGTTAGTCCTTTAGATAAGTGATCAACCATTCATTTGTTTTACGATATCGTATGAACCGAGACATGGATTTTAATCAATCTCAAGATTCATATATGTTTTCTGATTTCCGATTATATTGACTATATGAGACTACTGAACTATCAACTTAGTCTCGGCCAGGCCTAGCACTTTAGAGTCAAATTTTAATCATCATAGGGCTCATAATATCTCTTTTCCATTTTAGGCAAAAGGAACAAATAAATATCGACTACATAACACTAGTCAACTCATCATATCATACCTAGTATACCCTTTATAACTGGCATTTACGCATAACGTTTGAATAGACTAAAGTATAACAGACTTGAAGAACTAGATACTCATGTATCTCCAATTTAAGAATAGAAGATATTATCATCTTAAAATCACTCGTGATTAAATCTATGAAGTGATCTCTTTAAGTGCGGGTTTCTCCTATACTTAATCCCCATTAAGTACCCATGAGTGTTGCAGCAATCTCCATGCCATGTCTAATCTCCATAGACATCTACTAACACTCCATGACAGTCTTGATTCACCACATACTTACTATAGTGTGATCGACTGAGGATGTTTGAGTAAGAACTTATTACTCTGGAAGTGGTGTCTAAACATGCAAAACTGAAACACAATGACAAACAATAGTAAATGGTAGAACTCCTTCCAATTAAAAATCTCCATTATTAATCACCAAGTCTATTACAGTTTCCATCATCGTTTATAACGTTTCAAATTCAAACTAACAACTAAAACTTTACATTATCTCTTAAACCTATGCTCCTAGCATGTTCATCGTGCTTGGACTTTCCTAGAGGCTTTGTGAACGGATCAGCTGAATTTTCCTCTGATCTTATGCTCTTCACAACTACATGTCCTTCTTCGACTTTCCTTCGAACAAAATGGTATTTCCTTTCAATGTGCTTTGACTTTCCGTGATCCTTGGGTTCTCTACTCAAGGCAACTGCACTTTCGTTATCACAGAATATAGCAATAGGATCTTGTACTGTTGGAACAACTCCAAGATCTCTAATAAAATTCCTCATCCAGATAGCTTCCTTTGCCGCTTCACTAGCCGCAATGTACTCAGACTCGCATGTAGAGTATGCTACTGTATCTTGCTTAGAACTTTTCCATGTCACCGCTCCCCCATTCAGTAGGAATACCAACCAGACTGTGAACGACAATCATCTCTATCTGTTTGGAAACTTGCATCACTATAACCCGTTACTCTAAGTTCCTCTTCTCCACCATAAACTAAGAACCTGTCTTTAGTATTTCTCAAATATTTAAGAATATTCTTTACAACTGTCCAATGACCTTCACCAGAATTCTGCTGATGTCGACTCACCTCAAAGCAAATGAGACATCAGGTCTTGTACATGTCATGCAATACATGATCGATCCTATAGCCGAAGCATATGGGATTCAACTCATTCTGTCCAATTCTTGCTCAAACTTTGGACACAGATCCTTACTGATCTTAATGCCATGATTCAAGGGTAAGTTCCCTTTCTTAGAATTTTCCATATTGAATCTTTTCAATATTTTATCTATGTACGTATTCTGGCTGAGTCCTATGAGACGTTTTGACCTATCTCTATAAATCTTTATACCAAGGATATATGCTGCATCTCCAAGATCTTTCATAGCAAAACACTTTCCCAACCAGGCTTTTACACTTTGTAAAGTTGGGATATCATTTCCTATGAGCAGTATATCATCCACATATAATACTAAGAATACTATAATACTCCTAGTGAACTTGACATATATACAGGGTTCATCTTCACTTCTAGAAAATCCAAACTCTGTGACATTTTCATGGAAGCAGAGATTCCAGCTACGAGAGGCTTGTTTAAGTCCATAAATGGCCTTTTCAAGCTTGCACACTCTATTATGATACTTTGCATTTTCAAAACCTTCCGGTTGTACCATGAACACATCCTCTGTCAGTTTCCCATTAAGGAAAGCGATTTTGACATCCATCTGCCAAATTTCATAATCATGAAACGCAGCTATGGCTAGCATAATCCAAATTGGCTTAATATTAGCTACTGATGAGAAGGTTTCCTCATAATCAATCCCATAAGTTTGAGTATAGCCCTTTACTACCAACCTAGCTTTATAAGTGTGTACTTTCTCATCCATGTCTGTCTTCTTCTTGAAGATCCACTTACAACCCACCGTCTTAAGACCGGGTGTAGTGTCAAACAAATTCTAAACTTGGTTGTCATACATAGACTGAATTTCACTTTTCATAGCTTCCTTCCACTTAGCAGCTTCAGGGCCTGCCATCGCTTCCTTGTAGTTAGCAGACTCATCTAAATCAGCCAGTGTACTATCACTTATCTTATCCTCTTCTTCTATTTGGTAACCATAATAGAACTCAGGAGGATTGCTAACTCTACTAGATCTGCGAACTGGTAAGAATATGTTTTCAGGTTCAACAGGTGTATAAACCTCTCGTTGAACGTCAGTGTTTATTATAGGTTCTTCATCGGTAGATTCTTGAATTTCTTCAAGATCAATTTTACTCCCACTGTCCTCTTTAGATATCATTTCTCTCTCAAGGAACACTCCTCTTCGAGATACAAGGACCACATTATCCTTGAGTCTGTAGAATAAATATCCAAACGACTCTTGTGGGTAACCGACGAAAAGACACTTTTCAGATCTGGAGTCTAGTTTGTCCTGAGTTTCCCGTCTAAGGTAAACTTCACAACCCCAGATTTTAATGTGACCAAGAGAAGGTCTTTTTCCCTTCCACATTTCATACGGTGTCTTTGAAACTTTCTTAGTGGGTATTTGATTTAAGATATGGGCGGCTGTTTCTAATGCGTAACCCCAGAAACTTATCGGAAGTGTTGCTCGACTCATCATAGACCGAACCATGTCTAATAAGGTTCTATTTCTCCTTTCAGCAACACCTTTAAGCTGTGGTGTTCTAGGAGGAGTCAATTGTGAAACTATTCCACAGTCTATAAGATGATCAAGAAATTCGATACTAAGGAATTCTCCTCACCTGTCGGATCGGAGTACCTTTATCTTTCTGCCTAATTGATTCTCTACTTCGTTTTGATATCTTTTGAACACCTCAAAAGTATCCGACTTATGTTTGATAAGATAAACATGTCCAAATCTACTGAAGTCATCTGTAAATGTAACATAGTATCAATTTCCATCTTTTGTGGTACATCGGAATGGTCCACATACATTTGTATGTACCAAATCCAATAGTCCTTCACCTCTTCCACATGATCCAGTGAATGGTGATTTAGTCATCTTGCCTAATAAACAAGATTCGCATACATCATCCGACTTGAGATCGAATGATTTCAACACTCCATCCTTTTGGAGTTGGGCGATGCGTTCCTTGTTTATGTGCCCAAGACGACAATGCCACAACTTGGATTTATCAATTTCATTAGACGAATCAACATTTAAAATAACATTGCTAACACATTCAACATGTTCATATATGCCTTTGTAAGAAGAAGCTTTAAAAACAAAACAATCATTTAAATAAACCAAAATATCTCCATTTCCATTATCAAAAGAAAACTGATAACCATTTTTATACAAAGCATAAAATGAAATAATGTTTCTGGTCATTTATGACGAATAATAACAATTATTTAAATCTATCCTAACTCCAGAATACAACATGAGCTCAAATCTTCCAATCTTCGTCACAGGTACAATTCCCTTGTTTCTCATAACTAAGTCGAGCTCTCCATGCTTCACACTTCTACTTTCCTTTAGCCCCTGCAATACAGTGCAAATGTGATTACCACATCCTGTATCCAGAACCCACGAATTAGAAGTTGTAGTATTATGGAGTTCGATCATAAACATACCTGAGTGAATACTCTTCTCGACCTTTCCATCTTCAAGGTCCTTCAGGTACTTTGGGCAGTTACGCTTCCAATGCCCCTTTGTGTTGCAGTAGAAGCACACTGCTTCCTTTGGGTCACTAACAGGTGCAATCTCAGAATCGGTCCCTTCCTTAGACCTGCGAATAGACTTTCCGTCAGCAGTCTTTCTTTTTCAATTTGACATTTTCCTTTTCTTTGCACTTTGACCAACAGTCAACACAGGAGCTGCTGAGCCAGAGGACACATCATCTTTCTTGATTCCTTGTTCAGCAGTTTGCAGTAAATTGTGGAGTTCTATTATTGAGCCTTCTCTCTCATTCATATTCATCTGATATGACATTACAAACTGATTGTAGATAGCTGACAAACTGGATAGAATAATGGCGATGGAAGACTCTGTGTCAAATACCATGTTCAATAATTCCAACCTATCAAAGTACCCTTTCATCTCTAAGACGAAAGTACAGATAGAAACTCCAGGTTTGGGCTTGCAAACCGTGATGGATTTCACCACATCAAGGCGTTCTTTGCTTGCCTTAGCCTGAAACATTTCTTACAGCTGTTGGTTCATTTCATAAGCCCAAGTGTTTTCAAAAGTCTTTTGCAGTTCAGTGCTCATGGAAGATGCCATGATACAAGACACTTTATTCACATAATCATAATGTTTCTGGTGTGCCTCAATCTCCTCTTGGGTTGATTCTTCATCAATTATGGGAATCTGCTCATCGAGAACATACTCCTTGTTCTCGTACCTCAAGGTAAACCTTAGGTTTCGCATCCAGTCCATATAATTTGGACCGGTTAGTCTTTCCCTCCCAAGAACTGAGAGTAGTGAGAAGTTTGAGTTATTTGCGGGATTGGGGACGGGAGGATTTTCACCATTAAAATTAGCCGTCTATGAGATAAAACAGTTTTAGTTAGTTTGAATATTATTTAATTGATTACCTAATTTTCTAAATTAAGGCTAGGATCTATATTTTCAGTTTTATGATAAGGGTCGCCGTAATCATATAACTAAAATACATTTGTCTATTTCATTTCCATGAAACTCCTAGATCTTTGAGATTCATTGATTTCTATCAATGGCATGTTAATCTCGGTTATGCATATCTACTATTCATGACTGGTATGCCGAGGATCATGAACAAGACGGTGAATTAACCATGTAAACTCCGAGTGATCCCCGGCTCGAGTACGCTCGAGAATCGCGAGTCTCAATCACCTCTCATTATGTCCTCATATTAATGTGCCGGTAAACCACACACGCTCCATTAACAGTTCATACGAGAGATGTGCGGATTTCATGGATTAGCATACTATTCATCATTTCCTATAGTTAAAATGGGATTTTATTTTACTATTTTAAGTCTACTTTTAATCTTGACATCATCCTATCAAAAGTCCTCGGTAGCTCCATCGAACGCACAAAAAAGCGGAGAAGCAGGTCAGCGCGAAGCCTATTAAAAACCTGACTTATTTAGGGAAGCAAAGCGACCCGCCTTATACCTCTCTTATAGTTTGTTCCTCATGGGTGGGCCGATTTATCAATTGACTGACGATGTATTTAGACTTTAATTATACATATATATAAATCATATTATACATATAATATCTTTTGAAGTTTAGGGTTCTATTTTAAACCTTTTAAAAATTGATTGGTCTATTTTAAACAATTTAAAATTATTAGTATCTAAACTGTAAATGCATATTACCTATTTAGATAGTTCTCTTTCCAGTTTATCTTTTACCTACATACTATTACAGATAATTAATTGCTACTATTTGTTAAGCTATGTCTCTGATACCACTATTGGGTTATTGTAACACCCCAAATTTCATGAATTTAATTTCGTACGAGAATATAATTTTATTACGAAGTAATATTGTGTAACTAAGGAGATATAGCTAAAAACGTAAACGAATTACCAGTTTCAGACTGTAAAAATAATGGGATTTAAAATAAATAATAGATAGATACGTGTTATGCTTGGAGGGTTCTATTTCATTCCCAAATATTCCAAATCACTTCCTGGAGACTTAGAGAAATCGCAAAAACACAACATCACCTTCAAATCATCAATTAAACCTTGAATCAAGCCTTAAGAACTTCAAGTAATCATCTTCTTTCTATCCCTAATCTTCTGTAAGTTGATTCTTCTAAGATTCTTAACCTAGTTTTTTGGGTTTAGAGGGGTTTTCATGGGGTTTAGTTAAATTAGTGAAATTAATACGAAATTAGGGTTAGGAATTGTTAGAATTGTTGTTAGTAAGTGAATTAGTGGTGATTCTTAATCATATTACACTTTGAGAATGATTAATTTCGTTATAAGTGTTCTTGAATAATTAAGGGGTTTTGCTAAATACTTATGAATTGGTGTTAGTTAGTTAAAAGTATGGTTTATGATGTAATTAGAGTATGAGAATGATAATAGAACATGATTTAATTGGAGTTGTTAATAAGTTGATTATGTTAATCAAAGTGGGGAAGGGCTTAAGAGTGGTTATTAGTTTAGAGTCATGATTTCCTTGAATTTAAATATGTTGTTATGTGTTATGTGTATAGGTGCTAAGAAGTTGAAAGTATTACTATTGGTTGTATCTTGTATATCATCAATTCAAGGCTAAGGTGAGTAGTATAAGAATTAATCAAGTAAATGGTTGTACGTGTTTCCGTATTACTTTCGATTAAGAGGAGCATACGACCATGTGAAGTTAATTGTGTTTTACTTTTTAAATTGTTACTTGTGGATTGTTATAATATGAATTGATTGTACATGTTACCGGATAGCTTCCGAGCTAGAGGTGGGTACAATCAAATGGAAGTTAATTGTATTACTTGTACATGATGGTAGTGATATGAATTGATTGTACATGTTACCGGATAGCTTCCGAGCTAGAGGTGGGTACAATTACAAGTTAGTGATATGAAGCTTATGAAGTTTATGATGTAGAGTTGCTAGTTTCACTAGCATAGTGTTTATGTAGCCATGTTATGTATTATTTGATTAAATTGCTTATATGCTCACTAAGCAAGATTGCTTATTGTTTAAGTGTTTTAATGTTTTAGGTGTAAGTGGACAAGGAAAAGGGAAAGCGGTTTAAGAGGATAGCGTGGATTGCATGATGTTAGAGTATGACAAGTATTCTCTTTTGTATCGTTTGGATAAGACTTGTGTAAATCGCCCTTTAAGACACGTTTTAAAAGCTAGTCATAGTGAGCCATGACATATGAAATTTTGATGTGGTTTAACTTTTAAGGTCAAAAATACTTGAATATGATGTAAATTATGGTCTTGGAGTTTTAAAGTAGTGTTTGAATATGATTAGTGTTATCGAAATGGATGATTGAAAGTAGTCAAAAATGCGTTTTCTTTGAATTGGAGTGTTGACATGTAGTTAAACATTTCATTAGTCGATTATGGGTTATGATTGGCTAGTCAATGGGTCAAAGGAGTCATTGTGGGTCAGCGGGTCAAAAAGGGTCAATATGGGTCATTAAATGCACTTACAGTCTAAAACGGGTTAGAAAAGAGTTAAGGGTGTGGTGAAGCATCTTACAACTTTGTTTTGATGTATATGATATGTGGTCAAAAGCTCCATGTCTCAGCCTTCATGTTTTGAGACTTGGTATGCTCATAAAATGGTTGTTTTTGGGTCAAATGAGTCAATTGTTCAATTCCCGTGTTATAGTGAAATTTGAAAAAGTGAAAATTGTGAAATGTTTATATGGTCATTTTGAAGGTGCTCGTAAGTTTTCAGGTCAAAAGGATTCCCAAGTCAAAAGTTATGCGTGTTTGAATGTCGGTAGTTTTGATAAAAGATGGCAGTTTTGAGAGTAGCGATATGGGTAACGGGGCAGTTTTGAGGGGAAAGTAGCGATATGGGTAACGGGACAGTTTTGAGGGTAGAGAGACAGTTTTGAGTGGAAAGTGTAAAAATGAAAAACGTTCATTTTGTTGTAGAGAAGGTGTCTACAAAATTTGGTGGTCTAATTGTTAATTAGTAAAAAGTTATGCGTGTTTAAAAAGGGCAGTTTTGACCACAATGGCCAGTTTTGAGAACGGGTAGTTTTGCCCATAACGCATGATGAGCATTTAACTCGTGTAGTCTTACGTATGTGATCTCGTATCGTATTTTATTTGATTGTTGGGACAAAAACAAGAGTTTAGTATAAAAAAAATGGTTATGTTTTCGGGGCGTTTCAAGTTGGTATCAGAGCGATAGTTTAAGAGAATTAGGTAATCCACATTAGGATTGCGTAGTCTTAAACTATTATGAATGCATGATTATGTTTTTATATGATTTCAAGATTTGTTGTTATGACTGATTGTGTTTAAGGGTAATGAATAGAAGTGTGTGGTAAGTCTAATATGATTTCGTCTGGCCAACGAAATTAATATTATACTATTGCACATGGGTGATTCAGAGCACTTAAACATAATGCAAATTAGGGGAGAATTTGTTTTGATAAATCGAGCATGAAGTTTATTTGCTGTTTATGTTATGTGGAGATAGAATGTGTAAACTAAATTGTTGATTTTTATAGATGGACGCAAATCCTAGTGGAGAGATTAACCAGGAACTTTCTCCCCAGCGTGAGGAGAACCGAAATTTGACTCACGAGCAAGAAGTAATGATAAAGAGAATAGTTGGACAATCTCTAGAAGCCTTTACCCCAACGTTGATTACTAGGATGGAAAACATATTGACCGAGAGATTTAGTGAGTTTGAAAGACAACATATATCATCCAACCGGCAGTTGGAGTTGTCAGTCTTGAACTCCAAGTCTGCGACTTCCACCGCCTTAGAAACCCTAATCCCAACCGGCGGTTGGACTATCCAACCGGCGGTTGGATCCTGTTTCCGGAATCTCCCGCTAATTTAATTACTTTTAATTTCTATCTAATTTAATCCATAAATTAATAAATCAACTAATTATATATAACATTAATACCAATTAATGTTATCCCTTCATCTTTCTCTTGACTGTTCATGAGGGCAACCCAAAAAGGACTTTACCATTAATGATAGTCTCACCAATTAGTTGTGATATTGGACACTATTCCAACAGTTATCCTTGTCATTCTGATTAGCATGAAGAACTTGATTTCTCCACATCCAACTGATCCACAACGCGGAGTAGAAAACACCTTGGATGAGTTTTTTGAAACTAAACGAGCTGGAGTTCAAAAAAGAGCAATCAATAATATTTTTGAGCGTGAGCTGTTGTTCCGAAGGGAAGGGAATATTCCACCAACTAAAAATCTTACGCCAAAATGATATAACGCGATGACATTTAAAGAGAACATGCTCAATCTCTTCGGCCACCAAGCTACATAACGTACATTGTATGGAATTTACGCCTATACCTTTATTTGCCAAGTTCTGGAAAGTAGGAAGGCGATTTAGGCTAGCTTTCCATATAAAGATATTTACTTTTTCAGGAACCGTGGAATTCCACACAAAACTCTTACTGAGACAATATGGAGATAAAATGGTGTCATCAATAATTTTTTAGAGGCATTTTACTGTGAAATCCTTGTTCTTGCTGAGATCCCAATGCCAACCATCGGGTTAGTCAACCAGAGAGGGGGCATTACCGATGAGCTCAAGAAGAGCAGCTAGATCACCGACTCCCCGACCCCTCGGGGCGATACGCCAAGCCCATTTCCATTACCAAACATCATTGATTTGGACCACTCTGTCTTTTATAATGCAATCTTGTAAACTCTCAAGAGCAAATAAACGAGGAAAGCGACTCGCTAAACAATCAGAGTTTGGGAGCCATTTATCTTTTCAGAATTTAACTTTATTTCCGCAACCAATCTGCCTCGTAATCGAATTAGAAAACGGAACACCGAGATCGTCAACTTTTTTAACACACCTACGAATATCATTCCAAGTCCCATTCCCAATGATTCTGTCCAAATAGTTATCAAATCCCCCTTCTGAGCCATATATACTTTTAACATTATGCAAGTTATATGTTACAGTTAGAGGTGGCAAAATGAATGGGTCAGGTCGGGTCACGGGTCTAGATGGGTTTGGGTCTAAATGGGTCCGGGTCTAGATGAGTCATTTAGAAGGATGGGTCTAAACGGGTCCGGGTCAAATGGGTCTCGGGTCGAGTCATCGGGTTCACCAAACTTTTTTTTTTATTTGAGTGAAAAATGAAAAAAATGAAATGAGGTGAGAAAAAAAAATTACCCGCTAGACCCGTCTAAACCCGTTGGTTAATTGTTACACAATTAGAGGTTATATTGAAAAACCCATTTAGACCTATCCAAAAAATGGGGATGAGACCCAACAAACCCATCCCCTCCTAAAAATCAACCAAATTGACCCATAATTAACCAATGGGTTTAATATTGCCACCTCTAGTTACAGTTGTTAGTTTGAGTTCCCGTATATTGGGGAAATTAAAAGTTGTGCAGACGCCAAATGTGATTTTTAATTTTATAAAAAGGGTTTCACATTTAGGTAATTAGACCATTCCCAATGGTGACGGAAACTGACTGAAACTGACGCGCCACGTCAGCCCCACGTCATCTTTTTCACCCAACTGACAGAAACTGACAGGCCCCTCCCAACAGTCATCCGTCAGTTTCTGTCAGTTTCATTTTTCATGGACCCACACCAATAAACTTAATTAAATAATACACAATAATTAAAATAAAAACACATTTCATTATAATTAAAAATATTACAATACTTAAAAAAAAATTACAATACTTAAAAAAAAAACATTATAATACTTAAAAAAAAATTACAATACTTAAAATAAAATACAATAATTAAAAAAAGTTACACTAATAAACGAAAGTTACAATAATTAACGACTACGGTAGTTCGGAGGGAGTTGTGCAATGTGCTCGATCAAAGCATTTCGAAGTCGGTGATGAACTACCCGATCGCGTAACTCTTTGTCCATACGCAAATGAGTCTCCACTCTTTCTATCCACGAGCGTCTCGGTTGGACATCCGGATATTGCTCCTCTAGATCACACATATTTCGTCCGTTATCCTCCGTTATCATATCGTGCAGAATAACACAAGCATACATGATTCTTGGTATCCGGTTGGTGCTATACTGTAACGCCCCAAATTTCGTAAGTTTAAAACTTTAAATATACAATTTTAATTGTATAAGTTAGTGGGACTAACTATGTAAACTATTTTATGTCCATAGGACTTGTAATATTATGAAATATGTGTTTGAGGGACTAAATGTGTCAAGTGTGAAAAGTTGAGGGGTTTAATTGAAATTTGCAGTATAAAAACACTGCTTCTGTATTATTCTAGCTCATTACAGACACTGCAAATAGAAAACCACGTATATGTTCCTATATGAGTTGGCTCTTGAAAGAAATCAAGCAAGTGAGGTTGGGATTTAAGAATTGAAGCTTGTAATCTTGCAAACTAACTTCTCTAAGGTATGATTAACACTTAATTGTGTTTAATTTCATGTTATAAGTGAAATAGGATGAATAGCATAAACCCTAATCTTGGTTTTATAATAAATTGATAAATAACATGATGAATTAAGGTTTCATACCTAATGAAAAACTATATTTTATGGTTAATTGATGAATTGAATGAATTGAGTTAAACCCTAATCTAGGGGTTTTGATGAATTAATGATTTAATGAATTATACATGTTTCATACATATGATTAAGTTATGAATTAGGTTTAAATGATGTTAATTTTTATAAAAGAACTCATAACCTTGTGTTTATGAGTAATTGAATGATTTTGATTATGTAAATGATGATAGTAATTGGTAATTGATGAAAGAATAATGATTTGATAAATGAATTCATCTAATTAGCATGTTGAATTATATCCCTTGTGTAAAGGAAATGAAAATCATGTATAAATGGGTAAATGATATATGATGAATATGATTATACACTAAGAGATGATGTTCTTGGTGATTATTGAGGAAATTGATGATATGATAATGATAATTACCCATTTACATATGATTATGAGTAAAGTGTATGAAACATATAATGAGATCATATGATGAAATTATTACTTGTATTATATGATACAAGTAATGAATTGGAGGTTGAGTATAAATTGGATATAGGTGTTATATGAATTAACATCTATGTCATATGATGATTGAATATTGAATGTGTAATTGATATGTGCTTATGTGATTATGTGAATAGGTGATAAAAGTATGCCAAATGTTATAAGTGATTGCTTATGTGGGCTATCGCGAGGTAAGTTAATGGATGATGCTATCTTTCTTCAAGTAATGCTTGTTCCATTTACTTGGAAGGACCGGTAATGGATATGTCATTTACTTGATGTGTTATGATTATATACCGGGGTGTAGGCCCGAAGATGTTAATTCTTGCGGGAATTAGCATATGATATTATAGATCCTTAATATACGTATGTTGTGAAATGATATTGATTATCATAGATAGCCCATTTCTTACTAAGCTTTATGCTTACTCGATTATGTTTATGTATTTTTAGGTGAGCCAAGTGGGACCCAAAGGGATTCGGGTAAAAAGCCCGAAGGTTACTAGTGGTGGTGCTTGTTGCTTTGTTGGTAATAAGCTATTTCTCTTAATCATGCTCATGATATGTTGTTATACCCCTTTTATGAAGAAAACAAGGTTTTGACACTTGGTGTTGTAAATGTAAACCTTTTGGTCAAAGTCATATATAACATGTTGAAAGTCAACGGATAGTATAGTCAATGAGCATGTTATGCTTGTTGATAGTTTTGAATGTGTAAATCTTGAATTTAAAGAATTATGATATAAATATTATGATTATAATAGTTTCCATGGGACAATTGAGATTTTATAGTCTTAATGAGTTTTGATAGAAACATCAGCTTAGTTTGACTTAGAATAGTCGAAGGAAAGTGAATTGGGTGTTGGAATGGTGGTTATATGGGTTAAGACCCAAACGGGTCGTTAAAGTGCCCAAATGGGTCACTAATAGGTCTAGAGGTCAAAATGAGTTGTGATTATGGTATGACGAATGTTAAAGTGGCCTTAGGTTCTAAATGTAGTATTGAATGAGTGGTAAAAATGCTAGAACCTGAATGTACATGGTTTAGAATTTAGTATGTCAACGAAAATGAGTAAAAGTGGTCATTTTGGGGTCAACGGTCCAAATCATGATAAAATGCGAATTTGCGAAAAGTGAAAATTGGGGAACTTTTGTATTGTCATTATACACGTGCCTACAAATTTTCATGGTCATTGGACTTGTCATTTTCAAGATATGCACGTTTGAAGTTCGATAAATGGTAATTAAGTGTGCAGGCTTGATTCCCGGGGAATGAGAGTCATTCCTGGGGAATCTGAAGTATGATGGTAACAGCAGGCTTCATTCCTGGGGAATGCGAGTCATTCCTGGGGAATCTCTTATAAATTCAACATTTTCTTATTTAAATCCTTATTTGATCTAGGGAATGATACAACAAGTCTAAAATGTCATATTTTAAACGTGGGACTTTACAAAATGAGAAAAAAAAAAAAAAAAATTTTCTAAATTTCGGGGTGTTTCAAGTTGGTATCAGAGCTTGGTTTAAGGGATTCGGGTATCCACCATTAGTGGGTACTTGATCTTAAGCCATTATTATTTATGTTGAGCATTATTATTTATGATGACTAATTATTATGATTATGTGCAATAGTGAAGCGTGATAGAATGAACTGATATGATTTCCCCTATAGAGAAACGTTTGATAATATGTTAAAGATTTGAATAGTTCTTATTGAACTTTAATACGTTAGAAATTGTTGGAAGGAGGTAAGAACCCCGATGTGTGGACAGGTACCTTAATTGTTAATATTAAACCTGCATGCATACTGTTTAATTCGGGTGTTCAAGATTGTTAGTATTTAAAAATGTATACGAAACAAGTTGATTTTATGAGTAGTTCTAAATGAACATACGTATGCCTTGAAACGTTAAAGAAAACATGAAAGTATATAATGTGGGCATACCTATAGAAAATAAAGGAATGTGAACAGATAATTGATTTGATAATTGTATAGATACGTGTAAAAGAGTATGTTTACATATTCAGTTATATTCGTTCAGATGTGTAGAAAATCGCTAATATGTATATTGGCAATATGTTATGAGTTGGACGAAATAATTGTTAACTTATGTTAGCCACGACTGATATGATGATATATGTTATATGTGTATGAGAATTCTGAATGATCAGAAATACTGACTTATGTCAGTTGTTCTATAAAGAACATTATGTGGAATGATAAAATGGCAGAGGCAGTAATGAATGCCTCATAAATATAATTTGAATGATTATGTAAGAGTATAAGTATTAGAGGTAGTAATTAATACCTCCTACGTGATGTTGACTGACTAAGTGGAATTGTTTGCCACTATGAAAATAATTTTGTGACCAGCAATTTATAATTTAATTATTATTGCTGCTGAATTGTTGCATTATGTGTTATATGTTTAAGTGAATGACAGTCATAGTGAGAATCAGTGATATGAAGTGGCCTGAAAATGGAAGTGTGAATAACATAATATTGCTACGCCTGATCAACGCAGCTATATTATGCTACCACATGAAATTGTTGAGGCTGCCAAATATCAGAGAGACTTAATGTGACTGTGTTGTGAAAATGTGTAAGGTGTGTATTGACTCTTATTGAGTATAGTATGAATAAAATGAATGCATAATCGTGCATGATTATATGGAAGGTATTTGTAGTAGTGTCACACTAAATTAAATAGATTGAGTTATAGTGTGATGTTTACATGAGACTTTAGTCCACTTAGGTGATGACATATAGTCGTTACCTTGAAATAGTTGTTGTGTATGGAAATTTAATTTGAAAATTTTAGTAAATGTGTTATTATTACCCTTAATAGTTCCCTTAGGTAGGATGCCTTCCTATAGAGAAAAATGTAGAGAAACATGGTCAGTCTGGTATGTCATCCTCACTAGGGGAGGATGTTGAAAGGAATGAGTATGTGTTGCAATTAGAGGATATACCTAATGTTGCTTGTAGCACAGGTGTGGTTATTGCGAGTTTTAGTTATGTCATTTGGATTAACATGGATTATCCAAAGTTGAAATGATGATTTCTTGAAATTCAAAGAGTTCTTGGATTAATTGTGTAGTAAATAGCAGAAATTAGTCTTTTGACATTGAAACAGTTTTGAATCAGGTGTTGTTTTAGTACTATTTGATGGATTTGATGAGTTTAATGTATTGTGATACATTTTATAGGATTAGATTATACTGATGCATTAATAATGGATTTTGAATTTGCTTCATGATAGCTTCAAATATATGAGAGGATTATCTTACTTATGACATGGAAATTGTAACTATTGTTTATGGAAGCATTGCTTAGATGCTACTGCAATGTGTTAATTGTACAGATCATTGAAGTTTTCGGTATATTCTTCAAAGGAGTTTTTAAACTGAATCAGTATTGATGATTAAATTTTATGAATAGTTTGATTGATGGATTTGATATCATCAGGGGAAAAGATAACATTATCGCAGATGTCTTGTGTTATAAAAGACTTGTGACAGGATTTACCTCATATGTTTGGAATTTTCCTGACTTAATGGATTGATTGAAAGCTATTTAGCTTGAGACATTGATGGAATGATTATAAAGGATTAAAGACTGTTCAGTCTTGTGTTTAAATTCAGTTGATGGAGATTTTCGAAAGATTATTTTAATTGAGACTTATAAATTTGGATTTATTGTTTATCCGAGAAATGATTATATGGTGTAATGATCTGAAACTATTATATTAATGGATTATCATGAGATCGGATGTGACGTTGTCTGTGGATCTTGAAATTTATATTCAAGTTAAAGTAAGGTATTGAATATCTTATGGATGATTGAGATAACTTCACTGGTTTAAAAGGAATGGGAGATCTATTGATGGTGTTTACAATTAAACTTCCATGGATATTATGGAATGATGACATGATATGATATTACCGAAATGGAAACCAAGTTTGAGAAAAAGTGAACAAGGTTACCATTGATAATGGGTACTTTTTACCTAAGATTGATAAATTGTTTGATCGGCTACAAGGTGCTAGCTTTTATCGAAGATTAATTTATGAATTAGTGGTTATGCCTTATGATTTGATCTATGATCCTGCCGTTTTGTAGATCTCATGAAATGAGTATGAGGACTTATGCTCGATGAGTTTGTAATTGTATGTAATGACGATATTTTTATCCATTTTAAATCTACTGGTGAGTATGATATGCTGTTAAGACAGAGATGACAGACTTGGAGAATTGAGAGACTTTACGCCAACTTCTCCAAATATGAATTTTGACTTTGTGAGATCTAAATTTTGGGTTATGTAATGAATAGTTAAGGTATTATATTAATTATGAAAATGTTAAGGTGTAACGTATCAAGGATCACGTTCATGATATTGTTAAGGATTCCCGAAGTGGAAAGATATCCTATGAAAGAATTTAGATATTTTATTCATCCTGGTGCAACAATTATGTCATGATCTGAAAGCTGATGTTGATGGCTTGGGATGGAGAGTGAAATTGTGAAATAAATGTAGAACAGAGTTTGACTTATCTACAGATTCATCTAGCAAAATGCAACTGTATCTGTATGAAAATAGGAGCACATACCATGGACCTTATCCCTAAAATTCCACGTCATCATGACAATAATTGGGTGATAGTGGATCGGTTGACAAAAAGTGCTCTATTCTTACCTGTTAAGGAACTTATAATTTTAAGGCATTTGATGATTTATGTATCTAAGAGGTTGTAGCACGACATGGTATGCCTATTATATTGTTTCTGGCAAAGATAGTAGAATCATTTCTAGACTATGGATTAAATTTCAAGAAGATATGAGTACTCGTATTTATTTAAGTACTGCATATCATACTCAAATTGCGGACAGAGTGAAAGAGTAATTTAAATTTAGAAGACATGTTGAGGGCATGTACCGGTGATTTTGTTGATAGCCAGAATACTTAATAAGCGTTAGCTGAGTTTTTATAGAAATAGCTATCATATGGATATTGGAATGCCACATTATTAGATGTTTTATGGGAGAAAGATTGAACTCCAATATATTGGGGTGAATTTGGTTAGAAAAGATCTGAGTAATACTGACATTGTTCAGAGAACGATTAAAAATAGCCCAGAATTGATAAAAGTTCTATGTTGATAATCGGAGATTTTGTAATGCTATAAATATCTCCGTGGAAAGATATTACCTGAATTAGAAAACGAAGAATGTTGAGTCCTCAGTTTATTGGATTTTTAAATTCTTGAAAAGGTTGGAAAGGTAACTTATCACTTTGAGTTGCCTAATGAGTTAGCAGGAATTCATAATACTTTCATGTGTCCTATTTGAGGAAATGTATGGTTGATGAAATCGTTTATATATAAATGGATGAAATTGAAATCAAGGATCGACTAGATTATATTGAGTAATATGTTATGATTCTTGATGAAAAGATTAAGAATATGAGATACAAAGAGATCAATGGTTATTATTCGGCTATACATTAGGAATGGATTGTGAGGACACAATCCTGAATAAATGGGGGAGAGTTGTAACGCCCCAAATTTCGTAAGTTTAAAACTTTAAATATACAATTTTAATTGTATAAGTTAGTGGGACTAACTATGTAAACTATTTTATGTCCATAGGACTTGTAATATTATGAAATATGTGTTTGAGGGACTAAATGTGTCAAGTGTGAAAAGTTGAGGGGTTTAATTGAAATTTGCAGTATAAAAACACTGCTTCTGTATTATTCTAGCTCATTACAGACACTGCAAATAGAAAACCACGTATATGTTCCTATATGAGTTGGCTCTTGAAAGAAATCAAGCAAGTGAGGTTGGGATTTAAGAATTGAAGCTTGTAATCTTGCAAACTAACTTCTCTAAGGTATGATTAACACTTAATTGTGTTTAATTTCATGTTATAAGTGAAATAGGATGAATAGCATAAACCCTAATCTTGGTTTTATAATAAATTGATAAATAACATGATGAATTAAGGTTTCATACCTAATGAAAAACTATATTTTATGGTTAATTGATGAATTGAATGAATTGAGTTAAACCCTAATCTAGGGGTTTTGATGAATTAATGATTTAATGAATTATACATGTTTCATACATATGATTAAGTTATGAATTAGGTTTAAATGATGTTAATTTTTATAAAAGAACTCATAACCTTGTGTTTATGAGTAATTGAATGATTTTGATTATGTAAATGATGATAGTAATTGGTAATTGATGAAAGAATAATGATTTGATAAATGAATTCATCTAATTAGCATGTTGAATTATATCCCTTGTGTAAAGGAAATGAAAATCATGTATAAATGGGTAAATGATATATGATGAATATGATTATACACTAAGAGATGATGTTCTTGGTGATTATTGAGGAAATTGATGATATGATAATGATAATTACCCATTTACATATGATTATGAGTAAAGTGTATGAAACATATAATGAGATCATATGATGAAATTATTACTTGTATTATATGATACAAGTAATGAATTGGAGGTTGAGTATAAATTGGATATAGGTGTTATATGAATTAACATCTATGTCATATGATGATTGAATATTGAATGTGTAATTGATATGTGCTTATGTGATTACGTGAATAGGTGATAAAAGTATGCCAAATGTTATAAGTGATTGCTTATGTGGGCTATCGCGAGGTAAGTTAATGGATGATGCTATCTTTCTTCAAGTAATGCTTGTTCCATTTACTTGGAAGGACCGGTAATGGATATGTCATTTACTTGATGTGTTATGATTATATACCGGGGTGTAGGCCCGAAGATGTTAATTCTTGCGGGAATTAGCATATGATATTATGGATCCTTAATATACGTATGTTGTGAAATGATATTGATTATCATAGATAGCCCATTTCTTACTAAGCTTTATGCTTACTCGATTATGTTTATGTATTTTTAGGTGAGCCAAGTGGGACCCAAAGGGATTCGGGTAAAAAGCCCGAAGGTTACTAGTGGTGGTGCTTGTTGCTTTGTTGGTAATAAGCTATTTCTCTTAATCATGCTCATGATATGTTGTTATACCCCTTTTATGAAGAAAACAAGGTTTTGACACTTGGTGTTGTAAATGTAAACCTTTTGGTCAAAGTCATATATAACATGTTGAAAGTCAACGGATAGTATAGTCAATGAGCATGTTATGCTTGTTGATAGTTTTGAATGTGTAAATCTTGAATTTAAAGAATTATGATATAAATATTATGATTATAATAGTTTCCATGGGACAATTGAGATTTTATAGTCTTAATGAGTTTTGATAGAAACATCAGCTTAGTTTGACTTAGAATAGTCGAAGGAAAGTGAATTGGGTGTTGGAATGGTGGTTATATGGGTTAAGACCCAAACGGGTCGTTAAAGTGCCCAAATGGGTCACTAATAGGTCTAGAGGTCAAAATGAGTTGTGATTATGGTATGACGAATGTTAAAGTGGCCTTAGGTTCTAAATGTAGTATTGAATGAGTGGTAAAAATGCTAGAACCTGAATGTACATGGTTTAGAATTTAGTATGTCAACGAAAATGAGTAAAAGTGGTCATTTTGGGGTCAACGGTCCAAATCATGATAAAATGCGAATTTGCGAAAAGTGAAAATTGGGGAACTTTTGTATTGTCATTATACACGTGCCTACAAATTTTCATGGTCATTGGACTTGTCATTTTCAAGATATGCACGTTTGAAGTTCGATAAATGGTAATTAAGTGTGCAGGCTTGATTCCCGGGGAATGAGAGTCATTCCTGGGGAATCTGAAGTATGATGGTAACAGCAGGCTTCATTCCTGGGGAATGCGAGTCATTCCTGGGGAATCTCTTATAAATTCAACATTTTCTTATTTAAATCCTTATTTGATCTAGGGAATGATACAACAAGTCTAAAATGTCATATTTTAAACGTGGGACTTTACAAAATGAGAAAAAAAAAAAATTTTTTTTCTAAATTTCGGGGTGTTTCATATACGGTCTTGCCGGGTTCTTGATTATTTGCCAACGGCCTTGAAGATGACCTAAAGCTTGCTCCACATCCTTTCTTGCAGATTCTTGATATCTCTTGAAGCGTTTCTCCTGTTCCGTTAGGGGATGCTTAAACGATTTCACAATAGTGGCCCATTCTGGATAAATGCCATCTCCTAGATAATAACCTCGAGTGAATTCTTCCCCGGCAATTGTGAAGTTTACTTGGGGAGCAGTATCTTGAAGTAAGTCGTTGAACAGATCCGATTGATTGAGCACATTGATGTCGTTGCTCGAACCGGCGGGACCAAAGAAAGCGTGCCAAATCCAAGTATCATAAGAGGCAACCGCTTCGAGCATGATCGTTGGATGCCCGTGATCACCTCGAGTGTACTGACCTTGCCATACCACTGGGCAGTTTTTCCATGGCCAATGCATACAATCGATGCTACCAAGCATCCCAGGAAAACCATGCACCTGAGCATGTCTCTCGTGCAATCGTCGCACGTCCGCCAAAGTCGGTTTTCGTAAATTTTCCGTAGAGTATAAATGAAAAACACACTTACAGAAGTTATCCAAACAATCATATGAAGTTTGCTCACCCATATGTAAATATTCATCAAACGCATCGACGGCACAACCGTATGCCAATTGTCGTATGGCGGACGTGCATTTTTGCCACACATTAAAACCAAGTAACCCGGTAGCATCGGGTCTTTGAATGAAGTAAGAAAAGTATGAAGGTACCGGAACAGTAGAGTATGATAGTATACCTTGGCAAATACGGATAAACAATCCTTTGCTCATCCGATAACGACGACGAAAAACATCCTCCGGAAAGATTGGATTCTCGGCAAAATAGTCTTAATACAAACGTTCCGACGCGTTGGCACGATCTCTAGGAAAGTATCGTCGGGGTGCTCGTGGTATCGGAACATAAACTTCGTCTTCGTCGGATGAACCGGAGCTTATCGCATCGAGCAATGCGAGAGCTTGCATCGGATCGGCACAAGCATTTACCGCGGTCACGTCTGTAACATCCTCTCCAGTGGCCTGGTAATTTCTTTTTTATTTGATTATTGAATTATATTAGAAATTTATCGATATTAATCGTTTATGTGAGAAACTTAGATAAATAGGTCCCAGGACTTATTGTGGATAGTAAATTGTGGTTTGTTTTAATTTACTATAGTTGATGGTAAAATAAAATAAGTTTCTCGCAAATGGTATTTAGGTACCAGACAATAGATTTAAGACGGATATAAAATACCCGTAGAATTGGGTCGGTTAAGTAAAGAGGCCGACCTCCTCTTTTGTGTTACTTTCCCAAAATATGAACTCCCTTATTATTTCCATAAACCCTTGTAACCTAAAACTAGAAACCAAAGAACAAGAATTTCAAACTTCAAATTGTAATCAAGTCTTTGGAATTGAGATTCTGATCTAATCATTATCATCATCTCCTTGTTATCATCTTCTTCATCATCATGTAAGTATACCTAGTTTTATGAACATAAGAGTGCTATGTTAAGATGAAATGGATAAATTGCTTGAATCATAAGTGTTACATGATGATTAGTGATGTTAGATGATCATTGTAAACTGATTTGGTCTAGTTTTAGTCTTGAATTCAAGTTCTTAAATGGGATTGTGAGTTTAAGCAAGTAAACTAAATGGGTTTTATGATTGACATGAAATTGGTAATACTTGATGTTTGGGATGTTGATATATCATGATATGTGATGTTATTAGTGTTTATTTGGTGTTAGAACTCTTGTAATATCGATTTGGTATCAACAAATTTGGTATGTAAAAGTTTTGGTTCGAGCTGTGTGTTTGCAGGTATGATATTGAGCTGAAACAAGCTCGAACGCGATCCAACCCTAGTTTCAGGATCGCGTTCCCAAGTGTAAAACGGTGACAGAAGATTTTCTAAAGATGAACGCGATCCAGCCCTCCCTTTCCGGATCGCGTTTGCATGAAAATTTTTGAAGGATTTTGCAAATTTTGAAAATGCATGTGTTTTCAGGGTCACGGTTTAGTTACGAATTTCACTAACTCAGAATGAGTTGAAATTCGCATGGTCACTCGGAAACGGCACAATGATCAAAGCTATACACTATAGGCTAGTCAGTTTTTGGCCATTCGGGGCCATCTAGGGGCCGAAAATGGCATTTTTTTTAGTTTTAAACGTCATTTCGGGAATTTTCTGGTTGAACGTATGTTTGCTTAGACTTCAGGGATTTACCTGATTTGGATAAATATGTTATGATAATGATTATGAGACGAGTTACTAACTTGTGTATCATGTGGTGTTTCAGATACTCCAAAGACTCAGTGATTAGAAGCTGAGTGTTGCGACTTCTGAGGTATCGGTGAGTGGATTTATAACTCACCTTTGATTTAGTTGTAACTATTTGGTTGCAACAAGTAAACGTAGATTGATTATAGACTGTTTAGTCTTTGTTACTGATTATAAATCTACGTGATATGTGAATCTATGTGTACATTTTATTGAGGTCAACGCGTAGTTGAACTTTTTGGTTATTATGTGAATTACACAGGTTTTGATTCATCTGTTGTGTTTGAGACCTGTGTATGAGTTTAATAACCAATAGTTATCGGTCTATTATGTAATGGCCATACAGATTGACGTTAAGTGTTCTTGGAGAATCCCCGGGTATTATGATATCTCCAGAGCCACCGATCCTCATTGAAATTGAAATAGAAATGTGTTTACGATTATTTGCTGTAAACAGATTGTTATGCTAAGTTGAATTGTGTGTGATAAATTCATTCACTTAGCTTCGTGCTAATCCCTCATTTTAACTTCCTGCAGATTATGTTTGATATGTGGGTGATCAGGAAGTGGATGCTTTTGCAGGGAAAGTTTGACAGCTTGTAAACTCTGATATGGTTTTGTTATAAACCTTGTTTTGTAATACATAATACCCCATAGTGTGTAGTTTTAAACAGTTTAAATTTGGTGTGTTCTGAACATGTAACTGTTTATGTACATTATCTTAATGTACAGTATATAAATATGTTTTAAATTCATACGCTTCCGACTAAAATAATAGAATGTTATTGTATAGAAAGAGGGGTGTTATAACGTCCTCGATATCGGAATCGAAAGATGACATTTTATAAAATGTGAAAGTATACAAATTTGAGGTTTAGAGAGAATTGTGAATTTGAGGTGTGATTTTTTGATGGTTTAAGGGTGTGTATTTATAAAAAGTGAAGAAATTTTTTTTTTAAAAAAATTAAAAAATAAAACGCTCCTTGACCGTTGGGTTTTTTTTTTAATTTTTATTTTTATTTTTTTTAAAGCCTAACGGCTATTTTTTAAAATTTTTTTTTTTTTTTTGTTTTATTCGCTGGCCCCATCTCCTCCGGACCCACGCCTCAACCCATTCACCTCGTCGGATTTCCGACAGAGGAAACCGACGGACCGAACCGACGGAGCCGTGCCATCGGTGTCGGTTTCGTCAGTTTCAACCGACGGAAACCGACGTTAACCGTAGGGACGCGTCTTAAAAGTAGTAAAAATTGTGGACATGTAGAACGATTAATATGAGAAACTGTTGTTGTCATGTTGCCGATGCAACGATTACATATACTTATAGAATGTTCTCATAATGGCTTTGTGTATTGGATGTACGAATTCCTTCTTTAAAGTGAGCTCGGTCATGCATATTATTTTGTATGTACCATTCGTATAGTTCAAGACACCTTTTAACATCTCTAGTCGTTGATATGTAAAAGAATAAATTAGAAGTACATGCGAGCCTCACAAGTATGGACCGTCCAAACTAAGCTGGAACTAAGCACAGCTTGGCCTGAACGGTTCCATGCGTATGGAGATGGAGTTCTAGTGCCGAGGACAAATTAAAAAGTAGATCACAAGGGTTGCTATAACTAGTCTGGAGAGATGAAATACTTTGTTGCTTTAGAATTATTTTGACACAATCAACTGTTTGATATAACTTGAAATGTGAACTATTTACCCTAATGAGAATGGAAGTGATGTTTCATGATCTTAAGGAAACACTAATAAAATGTTGTATACCATTATACATAACATATTAACATATTCAAATTAAAGTCAAACTTTTATGTTAATTAGTAGCTAGTTTAGATGCTATAAACATTTTAAAATATAATGATCACTGTGATTCATGTTAAGTTATGAAAACTTCAAGTAAATACCTTGCGAATCGAAGGTATGAAACTCAACGAGGCTCAAACTTCTAATTACCAAAATAGATGATGTTTCACTTCAAATCTTGTAATAAGTAGTAGCTATGTATAAGGACTAACTCAAAGAAGAAGTTAGTACTGAAGGCTTAGATCCCATCTAAAAGAGGTTTCAAGTTCAATCATCAGATATTTTTTGGATTCCGGTATTTTATTTTTAAAGAAAGACAAGTACTCACACACCTCACTATCACGAATATATACATTAATCTACGAATATATATAATTATCTCATCTCAGAAATTGAAGTCCAAACTCATTGGTTGAAAGGTCATCACAATACCGCTAGGCCAATAACCATTTTGCCATCTCCGCCTTCTAAGAGGAGATCTGGAGAAGATTTGTCCGAATTGTGTAAAATAAGCGTTTCACATAAACTTCGTGATATCCTAGAAAATGAAGTTAATACTGCAGTCATCGTGGAAAAGAAAAGAAGGATTTTAGGGACCTTTATTCCAACAATTTACAATGGTTCTTTTTGGGATTTCATAATCTTGAGGGGGTAGTGATGAAATATCATGAATTGATTATCCCCACAGGCACAGTGTCACACCCCACATGAAATATTTCAATGCAACTGATACTCATATAATACTCATATTACTAATATACAGATACAGATATACTACTAAATAAATAAAAAATAATAATAATAATAATAATTATTATTATAACTATATCAATAGTATATTAATCTACTATAGAACAATTGTTGTTTTCTTTTGAAGTTTCCCAACAACATCAACCTAGATCAGATCCATTTTTCTTCACAATTAATACCAAAATCCTACTTCTTGTGCATACATTCAAACCTACCAAAAAAACCACCATTAATCCATTCAAAATAAACCCTAATTCACCCTTCATCCTCTTCATACCCAGATTTCATTTCAAGTTCCAAACTTTTACTTGAATTAGTAAAACCCAGTGACTAAATGTGAATCCCAGTTGTCAATTACTCAAAAGTTCCTACTTTCTTAACAAAAATTAAAACCCTAAAATTCCCCCCTTTTTACTCCAATTTCAATCCACATGCTCCAAAGATTACAATCAAGTAATCAAAATCATAACTTGAATCATGGGAAATGAAAAAAAATGGCTGTTTACTCTGTTTTTTGCAGCATTCATTTCCCTACTTCTATTTATCTCATCGATCTGTGGTTTCAATTCATCATACACATTCACTTCACATAAACCCTATTCCGCCGTACACCGTGGCCGCGGCTACCCTCCGGCATTTGCTTATTACATTTCCGGCAGCCATGGTGACGTGGACAGGGTATTTAGGTTGTTATTGGCTGTGTATCATCCGAGAAATAGGTATTTATTACATATAGGAACTGAGGGTACTGAAGATGAACGGTTGAGATTGAGCTCGTTGGTGAAATCTGTTCCTGCAATTAGGGTTTTTGAAAATGTTGATGTGATTGGGAAACCTGATGCTACTACGTATATGGGTGCCAGTAATATTGCGGCGATTTTACGTGCTGCTGCGATTTTTCTGAAAATGGATGGTGATTGGGATTGGTTTATTACTCTCAGTGCATTGGATTATCCTTTGCTTACACAAGATGGTAACTTTTTATATATATATATATATATATATATATATATATATATATATATATATATATATATATATATATATTGCCAAATTTGATGTCTATTTTGAGTGATTTTCTAGTATTTGGTGTTATTATTCTGTTTTACGTGGTGTTTTGATGTACATTAATCATTTTGTAGAATTTGAGTGAACTGATTAGGGGTCAAAGCAAGAGAATTTAGATGACTATGTAAGATTAAGGTGAATGTATAATACTATAATTACCTTAATATCTCATTGTAGTGATGGTTTTTGAAGATGTAATAATCATTGTGAAAACGTTTATGTCAATGCCTTGTTAATGTTGGATGAGAGTTCTGTTTATCTGTTGGATAGGGGAATTTGGCTGGTAAAATGCTTAAAATAAGGAGACGATACTAGGCAGAGTACTAGAGTGTGTGTGTGTGCGCACGCTATATTGAGCATTTAAGTTGTTGCGAGATTCAAATGTTCTGTCTTGCACCTATTTATATGTTGTCATGACTCATGAATGTCACCTATGGGCATTTCATTTACTATGTTTGACCTCTGCCCTTATATTACCGTTTCATGAGGTAAACTGTAGACATTTTGTTAGAGTGCTCTCATTTGGTATGAGACACTCCAAAGTGTCAAGCTAGATCCCAACGGCTTCAAGGCACATAGTCATAAAGGTGCCAGTAGTAATTGTGTTACATTAAATGACTAAAGTAAACTCATATAGTCATGTGTTTGGGTCTAGTTACATCTTATGTTAAGTTGATCATGATTTTGTGAGAGATGGGTTTGGACGTTAAGAAGTACAAGAGACGTTGATTTTGTATGCACACTTGTCACTATTTTTCATGCTACTGATTTGTGCAATCGTCTGGAAGTTGTAACAAACAGGTGTGATGGTTTTGAGCAATTAAAGGTGCAAACGAAACATTGGCTTCTATAATACTGATAAAATTTTCGATTCCTTTGATGCTTGAACTAAGGTTTCATAACTTTCATTCATGTGACCGCTAAACGTAATCAACCTATACGTAGATGGATTAGTTTTAGTCATGGTAGCGGAGGATCAATTGAATCTTATTCTGGGCCTTATATCACAGTTCTCATGGATTTTTTCAGCTGTACTGTAACTGCTAAAATTGAGAACAACAAGCAAGTCTATGCAATTAGACTGTCATTAATCCATATGTATCTTCCTTACATGGGTTTTGTTTTTTATGAAAAATTTATGGTTCTTGAATATCTTATATGAGCTTGTAAAGTCGTGTATATCTACCACCTGTGCCATGAGTCCATGACTAACTTTGAAGTTTCATATTACTTTTATGATCATTATTTTGTTTGCTCTTGAATTGAAAATGGTAATTGCTCTTCGTTGGTAGCCTAGGCAAAGTCTCAGGAAGATGAGTGAAAGATAAATATATCTAGTTATGGTGACACAACTTTGAATTTCTAGGAAAAGCTCATATTACTTTATTGAATCTTGTATATTGCTTACTGCTGATTCTTGTTCTTTTATTTTGAATCAGATTTATCTCATGCATTCTCTTCTATTAGCAGAGATGCCAATTTTATCGATCATACCAGTGACCTTGGATGGAAAGAGTAAGTATGTTTCCATGGGAGTCTTTGTATAATTTTATTAAATACAACCACTTAAAAGTGATCTCATCTTTATCTTTGTTTAGGGATCAAAGAATGCGGCCAATCGTGGTTGATCCAGGTCTTTATTTAGCAAGGCGAACCCAAATCTTCCGTGCCACCGAAAAACGGCCATTGCCTAATGCCTTCAAAGTTTTCACAGGCAAATTCTCTTTCCTCTTTTGTGTGTATGAGCTAGAGGTCAGAAATCAATAAATTTGACCCATTTACATATGAACAGGTCGAATTGGTTTATGTTATCTTCTAATTGGTCAAACATGTGAAATTAAGATAATGGAAATGGGTTGGACGGGTCGTAATAAATTTCGAAGTGTATTATTAACCCAAAATCTATGAAATCTTTTGGTACTTCGAGAACTGTGATTGGTTATGAAAATAATATTATTTGGGTTTGGTCATATTGGACCCACTAATTATTTTCAACAACGCTTTCTACAAAAAAGTGTTTGTGAGACCGTTGCCCCTCCTCTCCTCTTTCTCGTTTCCGGATGACATTCTTGAAATGTAGTAGCTTACAACAAATCGTTTCTTGATCTTTCAGGATCTCCATGGGTGATTTTGAGTCGGCCATTTCTTGAGTACTGTATCTTTGCGTGGGATAATCTCCCTCGAACTATCTTAATGTATGTTAACAACGTTGTTTTGGCTCAAGAAGTCTACTTCCATACAGTAATTTGTAACACACCAGAGTTCAAAAACACAACCATTAATGCTGATTTAAGGTACATGGTCTGGGATAACCCCCCTAAAATGGAGCCACTCTTCCTTGACAAGTCAAACTTTGACCAGATGGTTCAAAGTGGTGCTGCTTTTGCAAGACAGTTTGCCAAAAACGACCCAGTACTTGACATGGTTGATAGCAAAATCTTGAAGCGAAGTGGTAACCGAGCCGCCCCAGGTGCATGGTGCACTGCCAGAAAAAGCTGGTTTGTGGACCCTTGTTCACAATGGGATGATGTCAACGTTCTGAGACCAGGAAATCAAGTTAAGAAGTTTGCAGAATCCTTAAAAAACATGGTAGATGATTCAACATTAGAATCTAATCAATGCAAATGAAAGACGATGGAAGTTTGATATTGTTTGAAGATGCATTGTTTGTTGTTTACAGAGATTCTTTTGATAGGGGGTTCTTCTGTTTGTTTTACGTTGCAAGTTTTGTTGTAAAGTGGTCATGATGAAATCAAATAAGAGGAATCCTCTCATTTTGTAAAACCTGTTCGCAATCTTGTAATGCTCTTCCATCTTTTCTTCATTCTCTGTGTCTCGGCTTGTAATATCACAAACATGATTTATTCATTTAAGGGGCTCTTTGTTTATTTTAAGTAATTGATGTTTAAAGTTCGAAACGACTTCCATATATTAGATACAAAGTCTGAAGCCTTAATGCCGACATTATGTCCTGCAAAGTGCAAATACTTCATATAAGTAGTTTAAATGTTTCAAATGTCTATCTTGACCTATAGAACTATTGATCTTGTATGTAACATAAATTTAACATTCAATGTCAAAAGAGATTGTTTTTTTTTTTTTTTTTTTTTTAACTCCTGTATAAGTATGTTTAACACATTCCGGTTACAGTTACATAGCTTGCCCTAGAATAAAACATTTTCGATTCAAATAAAAGTTAACTTGCTTGGAAGAATCCCCTTACTTTCTCAACTAACCACTAAAAGTGTTTTCAGTTTCTCAAGCCTATGAGTCAATATCATTACAATGTCCTCCTTCCCTACATCAACAAGAGCTTGTTTTAGTTTATTAAACATATGTGTAGGAGGCCTTATCCCCATATCCAGCATCTCTTCAAAATATTTACAAGCATCCTGCAACCTTTTCTCGCGACACAACCCGTTAATCAAAGTAGCAAACATATGCATTCCCGGTAGAACTCCTTCACCTTTCATCTTTTCCCATACGTTTAACCCCATATCCATCCTACCCTCATTACAAAACATTCTCACCATGATCTCATAAGTACTAACACTCGGGTCACACCCAAACTCATCTCTCATTCGCATAAAAACACTATAAGCCTCTTCTGTTCTTCGTGCTTTGACCAAGTGGTGAAGTATTATATCAAAAGTACGCGAATTTGGTCCGATCCCACATGCCCTCATCTCTTCAATCACCTTAAAAGCGTCGTCCATTTGCATCGACCAACAATAAGCTCCCACAATCGCGTTATAAGTTGGAGCTTCAGGAGCATGCCCACAAGACTTCCATAGCTCAAAGAACATCAAAGATTCGCTTAGTCTCTTATCTGACCCTAACCCATTAATCAAAGTACAATATATATGTGGGGTCGGCTCTATATTCTTCAATCTCATCTCATCAAACTTGTTCATAGCTTGATCATACTTCTTCGCTTTACAATAAGCATTTATAATGATCCCATAAACAACAACATCCGGTTCAAACCCATCCGCTTTCATTTCCCTATAAACTTCATCCAATTTCAACAAATTCATTTCCTGACCCCAGCCCTCTAACAATATCGTATACGACTTGATATCCGGTTTAAACTTTCTCCTTTTCATTTTATCAAACACCTGGTGTGCACTTTCAACTTGCCGCGACTTGCACAAACAATCCAGAAACCTATTATGATCACATAGTTCCGGCTTCAATCCAAACTTCTCCATCCTTTCAAACGCCTCAAACGCCTCTTTCACCTTTTTCGCTCTCGCGTATCTTCTCGAAATCAAAACAAATGTGGTTTTATCCAACACTTTTTTCACTTTCATGTCATTAACTAACGTCCATATAACCTTGAACTGTTTAATCTTACCTAACGCTTCGATTAACGCGTTGTAAGTATCAGTATCGTGTTTGAATTCGGGCTGTGTTTCAGCCCATTTGAAGAAAGAAAGTGCGAAAACGCCTGCATTGGTTAGTTTGTTTAAAACTTGAAGAACAAGAGGTGGGGTGAGTTGAATTTGAGCTGAGTTAAATAAAGATTGAAGCTTTGAAGGATCATGATGAGTTGTGATTAATTTGATGAGTTTATCTGCTTCAGTAGTGATTTGGAGGGTTAATTCATTTGGGTTATTGATGCTTTCAATTGAGCTGCTGTTTGCAGAGATTAATGATGATGATGATGCTGATGATGCTGCTGCTGCTGCTGCTGATGATGATGATGATGATGATGATGATGATGAGTGAATGGAAGATTGAAGTATGTGAAGTGTTGTTGTTGAGCGTTTGAAAAATTGCGAGAGCGCCATTGTTATGAGAAAGAAATACAGAGAATGAAATATTAAATCTATGTAATGTGTGTATTTTAGCAAAATAAACGGTTAAATTGTTACTATTAATTAATTATTATTGTTATTATTATTATTAACTAATTAATTAAAATTATTCGATTAATATCATGAATCCAATTAACATCACTAATATTTCCCCTTAGCTTTTTGCTTTTGGTGATAACAACATAACCATTATTCTAACACAAAGGATGTCAAATAAGCAGATATTGAGATACCAATATATGATATTCATAACAATAAGTCATGTCATTTTTATTATAAGTCTTAGTAACATTCAATACATATTAGGCCTTAGACACTGCAATTACTCAGCGGGTGAAGGAGATATTTCATCGATTGTATTGTTGTCATCATCCGGTGGACATTCAGAATCATCGCAATCATCTGGTGGACATTCAAAATGGCAACGACACATGAATATACTTTTGCATTCTCCCCAAGAAGAAATCCCACGTTTTCTTTTGTGAACGGGTCTTCTTAATCGTTTTTTGAATGGCGAAAGAATTCCAAATTCATCTTCACATAATTGCGCACATCGATCTTTCGTACATGCTAGTAGAAGACGAGTGTCACTGCATTCTTCTTGTGATATGACCAATTTCGCACCTGCAAAATCAAAATACAAATAAAGCTTAATTAGTACAACCAGTACTAATGAATGTTAGGTTGATTACTTGGACATAGTGTCATAGAAGGCAGAGCCAAGATATATTGGTTGATAGGGCAAAAAAATTTGTTATTTTTTTCGTTTTTAATGGCGCAAAAGTTATAGAATATCGTTAATACTCTGAAAAGAAATTCTTTTCTATGTATTCTGAAAAAATTTGGAGGGGACAATTGCCCCCGACCCTTCTATTTCCACCTTTGAGTGTTGACTCTAGTTGTATATCAAAAAGTATATTGATTTTTATGATGTTACTATTTACAAAATGTCGAATAAAAAATAAAGGAAATTGAAAATGACCTATGACCATAAGAAACAAAATAAATGTTGTGTAAATCGAAGAACTTGTTGTCATGTTGGTTTAAGTTTTGTTGTCACATGATAAACTATGAGATGAACGTTAGTTTATATAGGAGATGAGATCGAATTTTGATGTACCAATATTTATAGTTGCATTTATTTTCTAATCTAACGTAACGTAGAGAAAGTTGTCAACAAAAATTATAATAGTAAGTTTTATTATTTGTGGTATGCCAAAGCATTTACAACTCCTACATATGCACCAAAAGATCCTTTTTTGTGTCTTACGTAAAAGACACCGAAATGGTTAATTTATACGTTTGTCTGTGACATTTGCCAGTGACAATTTAAGGTGTAAAACCACAATTTCAAACTCCTACTTGACTATAGATTTAGTATTGTTTAAAAACTACAGAAAACTTATTTATGTTATTATGTACTTAGCTATATCTATCTATACATGATATCATTATCTATTATTTATGTTATACTTGATATTAATATTAATATATAGGGGGAAGATCAATAGGGAAGTAAAAAAAATGGGGGAAGGAGGGAAGCAATTTCTAGCCACACATTCTGGTCAACATAAAAGTCAACGCGGTGGCAAACTTGTAAATAACTTGAAATCACCTCCCAGATCGTTAACATGCATTTCAAAAGCATGTTAATCAAAATCATATTTTCAGCACGTCAACATACATTTACGATGAATGTTAACGCATATACATTATTATACACCGATGAATGTTATGTTATCACATTCAATAGTGTATAATAACATATATAAATTAATATTCATTATAAATGAATGTTTAAGAGTATTAAGTTGTAATTTGATTAACATGCTTTCCAGATGAATGTTAACGGTTTGGAAATTTTTCAATCTGAAAATTCAATTGGAATGACAATCATAATTTGATTAATTACTTGTTTATAAGTTTTGTACGATCAAATTCCTTTAATTTTATTGTTTTCATTGTCAAATCAAAATTTACTAAAAAACCCAAAAGTTACTCTAATATTCATAATTTTTGATGAATTAGAATTATGACGAATTAAAAATATCTATGATTGCGATTGATGAATTCGAAGATTCATAATGTTTTTGATTGTTGAATCTTTGAATTCCATGCTTTAATTTGGAATTTTAGATTTAAATTGATTAAATGGGTATTGTGGATGAATATAGAAGAGGAGAAAAATGAGTGGTTGAGGTTTGCTTCCCTCCTTCCCCCAATCTTGAAGCTTCCCTCTTGATCCTTCCCCTTAATATATATATATATATATATATATATATATATATATATATATATATATATATATATATATATATATATATATATATATATATAGTAGGGGATCAAAAAGAAGGAAGACTTAAGAGAGAAGAGGGAGAAGCATTTTAAACCAATCATTTCAAATATTAATGGAGGGGTATTATAGGTATTTGCTAATAGTAATTAATGGTGTGTCTAATTATTCCCTTAAATAATGGAAGAGCAGTTTTTTAGTTTTCAAAAACTAATTATTTGATGTGTAACGAAATTGAAATATGATGTTTCTCCGATTGAGGATTTCAAATGAAAAACATATTAGAACAAATTGGAGATCAAAAGTTCCAACCTTATAACTTGATATAATCAGAAATACGTGCCATCCATAGTATTCTTTTTATTGTTAATCATCATCTATGAATTTTATATATTCTTATTATATTAGATCACTAATCATCTTCGTTTCAGATGATAGTGTATTAGTGTTGTATTTTAAACTATATCTACAAAAACATATAGTTGACAACTATGATGAAAGATCGCTCCAACTAAAACAATGATTAACTAGATTCATAAATCCAATACTATGATTTAATGTGTTATAAGTGAACAAGATAATAACTAGTCTATAAATATAATTTAAAACACTGATTCACATAATTATAACAGTGAATCAGATTTTTTATTACGTTGATTCAAAAATATATTAAATTGATTCAAAAAAAATTATTATAATGATTCACAAATTTAATCATGTTGATTCTTCAATTTTAAAATATTGATTCACAAATTATATTACATTTGATTCGAAAGATTTATAATTGTTTAACAATATGAAGTTTGAAAGTAGTGAATCACTTGAAACATCTCAGTAAAAATACATACATCAATGTGTTTTTATTAGATAAAAAATATACTCATTTTAAGCATCTCAATTCATAATTTATTCTTATGATTCAGTTTCGTGAAAAAAAATAAAAATTAACGTAACCAACTTGATTCAGTTAATTTATGCTCTTGATTCAATATCCAAACTATGATATGATTCGTAAATAATTAATGTTATTAACTAAAACCAAATTTCTTGGTGCAATATTTATACATTTATATCGAAAGAAAAGAAAATAAAGAAAGAAAGATGAAAGCAACAAAATTTTACTAGAATGTACATTTAGAACAAGAATGCGTATATGATTATTATTAAAAAATCTAATTCCCTTATTCTAGGAATCAAATAATGTATTTAATATTTTATTAAATTTGGTCCGCATCTTTTTTTGCAACTGATGCGTCCAGTTTTCAATTCTCAATTAATAGTAATACCCCCCTTTTTTTTAATCAACCGAATGTACCTTTTTATCCTTGAGTGTTCAAAATAAATGTATAAATATTACATTTTTGCCACTGAATAATCTCATCCATTGATTACCAGATCTGGTGATCAGAAATGCTTCTCCCATTTCTCTCCCTAAATTTCTTTCTCCGTAGATCTCAATCCTATATAAATATATATATATATATATTGTATCCATTGTTGAATCTTAAATTTCAAATGAGAATTAAGATTACTGATTTACCCTACTACAATCATAAATCATAAATGAATATTATTTCAAATAGAAAAGTCTTATATTTTGATATTATTCTTTGGATTTTGGTATGTTTTCAAGGTCTTTAATAAAATTTAAAAATTTGGCACTAATCAAACATATGATCTTTAATTACATTTGAAACAATTTGTCTTAAGTTGAATTTTTAAATTAAAATTTTTAACTTTCCATAAAACATTTAGATATATAAGTACTTGACAATTAGACCACTTGGAGTGCGCCCTGCGTTGGGCGGTGTGGGTGCCGAGAACGGCCCAGAACGCTGGTAACGAGGTGTTCTGGACGAAAGCACGGGGAAGGGTTTAGGCGTTGAGGTGGGTCCCATGGGTATTTAATTTGTTTTTCCTTTTCCTTTTTGACCGTTTGAAGTTTATATAAAAAAATAAAGTTTTTTTTTTTATAAAAAACTAGCCGTTAAGGCTTTAATATATATATATATATATATACCGTTTTTAAACGGCTTTATGCCAAAAAAATGTTTTTTTTTAAATCCACTTTTACACCTATATATACACATATCAAACACCATATTTTTTCACACAACAATTCTTAATTCACTCCAAAACACAAACACAATTCATACCAAAAACACACAGCGGATTCAATCTATAACACGCACCAAATTTACATGACATTTTTTTTTTTTAAAACTCGGAAGCGAAATCCCATTTATATTAACACTGATGACATTATGTCATCAACCAAAACATATTACAAGTTGTAAGTATTAACTGCTCGTTTACAAACCATTAGCTTATCATAAACATTACATAACAAAACATGAACCATTGTCTAACAAAAATCAGAGTAATCCTGGTCAAACAACTCCCAGTCACTCCTTGCCCAGTCCCAGTCACATCAAAACCTGCAAGGAGTAAATAACGGGATTAGCACAAAGCTAAGTGAACAAACCTGTTACAAACAGTTTGACTTAGCTATAACAATATCAATTATCAACAATATCACTTTGACACAACATCACCAAGAGGATCGGTGGTCCTTGTGGAGCCCTCAGACCGCAGTGGCCCACCAAGCGACACTTACAATCACTGCAGGCCAATACAGTGATTTTACCGATAACTGATTGCTACCTTTAATCAATATGTGTTCCATTCTCAACACATGATTACAAATCTCACATTGACTAACTTGTAGCAATCAGTCCAACAATTGTTGACCTCCGAATCACCAGAATGCACATAGGCAACACATCACAGTTATATATATATATCTCAGCAATATAATCAATAATCACTGTATTTATATCGTTGAAACCAATAAGTCACAACCAAACCACACTGAAGTTCCAAGTCTATTTACCTGTCAATCGTAATCCACTTACTCAGCTGACTAACTCACTGAGTCTTCGGTGTATCTGTAAACACCACAAAGCAATTTAGTTAGTAGCTGAATTCAATTCTCGCTTCAATTAGTTAACATAGTCATATACTATCACCTTACCACATAACAATCAAGCATATATCAATTACTTTACATGTACTTGCGCCATAACAATATAATTATGTTCATTCAATCACTAGTCTAAGTTAAAACATAACCAAAAACATTTGAAATGAGATTTATAACTAAAAAGGTCATTTTTCTGCGTTGGCCATTTAGCCACCGGCTAAACAATTTGACCTCCGGCCACAGGCCCAAGGCTTAACAGTTTCACTTCACCTCTACTCTGTGCCGAACTAAACCTCTGATTTCTTCATTTCTAGCTTGCTCAATTAGTTATAGACTTCAAAACAACCTCCACAAAGCTTAAACATCATCATATTACTCTTAATCAACATCAATTCTACACCTATAATTCACTAACCTTAGCTTTAGCATCTCAAACTAAGTTTATGCAACATCACTACCTGACTTACTATTATCAATTCATTATCAATCAGAAGCTAAACAACAATCACAAGTATCATATGTCATCTATTCATACATAACAATTTGAATAATCTATCAATTTACCAAACATTCGATTTAAAGAACTAATTTAAAACTAACTTACTCTTTTAAAAGATTATGAGTACGATGATGATGGTGATGAAATTAGAATTTCACAAAGATCACAGCTTGTTTGATTATGTATAGTTTAGATTTAGGTTTCTTAGGGGTTTTTTTTTAGGGTTTATAACTTAAAATGGAAACTTTCCATATAAGGAAGTAATAAATAGGTCGGCTAAGGTTTTTTTTAAACCGACTCCGCACTCACTTAAAACTAGTCCCCTTTAAATCTATTGTCTGGAACCTAAAAACCATTTGCGATAAAAGTATTTTATTTTACCGTGAGCTACAACTATTTAAAAGGAATAATATTTCACTAGTCACAATTAATCCTTCGGTCAAATTTCCTAAAATATAATTCAAAGCATATAAAACACAATATTAAAATGTAACAATAATAATATTAATTTAGAGGAAATTACCGAATTATCCTCAGGTCACAGAAGCGGGTGTTACACAATCAATTTTCTTTTGGATTCTTCTTCGGAAGATGAACTTCTCATGCAAGTTCTACAACAATACGCCAAAGCGGAAACGAGTGAGGCCGGTTCGAGTTCGAGACCACCACATAATCGAATCTATATTCCAAGGGATCGTGAAGGTGCCCAACAACGTTTGTGGGACGACTATTTTTCCGAGAACCTAAAGTATCATCCAAACTTGTTTAAACGACGCTTTCGTATGCGGCGGAAATTATTTACTCGAATCGTACAAGGTATATCCGAATATTTTATTGAACCTATTCCCGACCACTTTAATTATTCTAAGCAAAATCCAGATGCACTTGGTCGGCTTGATTTTACCCCGCTACAAAATTGCACGGCCGTCATACGCCAATTGGTGTATGGAATGCCCGGCAATTTGTTCGATGAATACTTACAAATTGGTGAACGCACGCCAAACGAATGTGTTAACAACTTTTGTAAGTGTGTATTTGAGGAAGCCGAATGCCAAGGATATTGCTCGGCTATATAGAGCACACGAACAGAAACATGGCTTTAAGGGAATGCTTGGGAGCATTGACTGTATGCATTGGCAATGGAAAAATTGTCAGAATGCATGGAAAAGTCAATACACTAGGGTGATCACGGACACCCGACAATTATGCTCGAAGCTGTTGCTTCATACGACATGCCTTTTTTGGAATGGTGGGTTCGAACAACGATATTAACGTTTTAAACCACTCTCCGTTGTTTGATTCCATCAAAAATGATATTGGTCCACCCGCAGCATTTGATGTCAATGGACATCACTACACAAAGGGTATTATCTTGCCGATGGTATTTATCCGGAGTGGGTCACTCTTGTCAAAGGATTTACGTGTTAATTGACGAGAAACGAGCCAAGTTCAAGAGATTTCAAGAAAAGTGCACGAAAAGATGTCGAAAAGACTTTTGGTGTCCTTCAAGGTAGGTTTGCAATTTTAAAGATTGCGGCACGATCTATGAGTGTCAACAAGATGCGAAGACAATTGTACACTTGTATCATATTGCATAACACGATACAAGAAGATAACTGATTCACAATATATTCTATCGAGGAAGAGATGATCGATGACTCCGCTAACCGGCCTCGACGGGATATTAGGCAACGGGTACAAGACCGAGATTCAAGAATAAAAGAAATACGTGACAAACAAGTGCATGACCAACTACGGGCCGATCTCACCGAGCACATTTGGACACTTCCACCAAACTTTTGCAGCTTACCGTTACCTCCCGCTTAACTATCTATGTTGTTTTTATTTTTAATTATTGTGTTTTTTTAATTAAGTACTTTTATTTTTATTTAAGTGTATTTTGTTCAATTAATGTATTGTATTTTTATTAATTAATGAAATGTATTTGTTTTTGTTAAATAAATGAAAATTAAATTAAATTGATGGGTCTTAGGGGCAAAACTGGGCGTTTTGGGTTTACCACTGCTTGCGATAATGTGATGTTGACGCTGACGTGACATCCATGAAACGCTCAAAAAAAAAATTTTTATTACTTGACTCAAAACTTATATAATAATGCCCCAACAATTTAAACCCATTGTGAAACGTATATAATCGAATTGTCTCAAAATGAAAGAGTCAAGAAAACTGGCAAGTAAAACAAGACTGTTTAAGTAGAACAAGACTGTTATAGCTAGAACAAGGCTGTTTTAGTAGCTAGAACAAGGCTGTCTTAGTTCACTTTCAGATTTACCAAATTCCGAACTTTGATCAACCATATCTCATAAACGACAAAGAGTTAAGACATGAAATTTTGCAGGCACGTTCCTATGGTCAAAACAAAGACTCCCCTTTTTGCACCTTTTCAAATTTCACTATAACATGGGAATTGAACATTTGACTCATTTCGACCCAAAAACAACCATTTTATGAGCATACCAAGTCTCAAACCATGAAGGCTGAGACATGGAGCTTTTGACCACATATCATATACATCAAAACAAAGTTGTAAGATGCTTCACCACACCCTTAACTCTTTTCTAACCCGTTTTAGACTGTAAATGTATTTAATGACCCATATTGACCCTTTTTGACCCGCTGACCCACAATGACTCCTTTGACCCATTGACTAGCCAATCACAACCCATAATCGACTAATGAAATGTTTGACTACATGTCAACACTCCAATTCAAAGAAAACGCATTTTTGACTACTTTCAATCATCCATTTCGATAACACTAATCATATTCAAACACTACTTTAAAACTCTAAGACCATAATTTACATCATATTCAAGTATTCTTGACCTTAAAAGTTAAACCACATCAAAATTTCATATGTCATGGCTCACCATGACTAGCTTTTAAAACGTGTCTTAAAGGGCGATTTACACAAGTCTTATCCAAACGATACAAAAGAGAATACTTGCCATACTCTAACATCATGCAATCCACGCTATCCCTTTAAAGCGCTTTCCCTTTTCCTTGTCCACTTACACCTAAAACATTAAAACACTTAAACAATAAGCAATCTTGCTTAGTGAGCATATAAGCAATTTAATCAAATAATACATAACATGGCTACATAAACACTATGCTAGTGAAACTAGCAACTCTACATCATAAACTTCATAAGCTTCATATCACTAACTTGTAATTGTACCCACCTCTAGCTCGGAAGCTATCCGGTAACATGTACAATCAATTCATATCACTACCATCATGTACAAGTAATACAATTAAATTCCACTTGATTGTACCCACCTCTAGCTCGGAAGCTATCCGGTAACATGTACAATCAATTCATATTATAACAATCCACAAGTAACAATTTAAACAAGTAAAACATAATTAACTTCACATGGTTGTATGCTCCTCTTACTCGAAAGTAATACGGAAACACGTACAACCATTTACTTGATTAATTCTTATACTACTCACATTAGCCTTGAATTGATGATATACAAGATACAACCAATAGTAATACTTCCAACTTTGAAATGGCCCGAAAACAGAACCATTTTTTTTAACCTAACACTGAAAACACACTCTATTAGGTCCCACATCTAAAATATGACATTATAGACTCGTAATATCATTCTCTTAATCAAATAAAGACTCAAATAAGAAAAATGTGAATTTACAAGAGATTCCCCACGAATGACTCCCATTCCTCAGGAATCAGACATGCTGTTAACACTTGGATTCGGATTCCTCAGGAATGACTCTCATTCCCCAGGAATCAGGGCTGCTGTAAACACTTAATTTCAGATTCCTCAGGAATGACTCCGATTCCCCAGGAATCAGGGCTGCACAAACTAATACCAAAATACGAATTTCCGACGCGCATATCTTTTTACTCGTAAACACTTAGACTCTGAAAATTTGCAGGCACCTCCATAATGCCACAATGAAACTTTCTATTTTTGCACTTTTCCAAAATTCACGTTTTACGAGAAAACGAACATATAACCACTTTTCGACCATTTTAACCACTTTTTGACTACAACTCAAATCACAAACCATGAACACTTGGACTCTAACTTTTTGCACACATGATCAACATACCAAAACAAGTCTAACGCCAATGACCAAACCCACATAAGTACATTCTAACCCGATTTAACCCTTTTGACCCGTTTTGGTGTCCATTTGGACACTTTCACCAAATCTACTACATAACACCACCACCTTACCCAATACCACACATGTTTGACTCTTACAACATTGTTGATGATATTGTGTAAAAAGTCACGTTTTTACTACCGATATCTCTCTCATTCTGGAACGATTCTTGGCATTTTAATTCAAATATAGCACAAATCAGTAACATTATGCCAAGATGGTCAAAACGAGGTTGCACGATAAAAATCAGGTAAAACGGATGTGAAACTAAGATTCCACACACGTTTGAAGATTCAAGGCATAAAAACGAGATTTCAAGACCAAAGTGCCCTTCACCAAAATCCATTATTTCCAAGATGTTCGTTTTCAAAATTCGAATCCAACGGAAGAAGAATCAACCAAAATGGGTAAAAAATGAAGATTTCGCGCCCGCCGGAAGATCCAAATGATCCGTACGCAATATCTGGAGCTAGGGACCTCATCTCAGGGCCTATCTTATGTCAAAATCTTCGTTTTTGAATTACGAATCCAACAAAAAAAGAAACAACTCAAACGGATGTATAACAAAGAAAACACGCACGAATCAAGAAACGAAGCAACAAACGACGCAACGGGGCGGGGGTGGGCCCACCGCCGCCGGCCTCACCACCACCGCCGCCGACCACACTGGTGGCGCCGCCGGCTGGCCTGTACCCGCCTCGGTGTCCGTTTTTGGTAACTTTTGGTACCTGGTGCGCCTACTTTTCGTGTTGTACGGTACCGGGTGCGCCTACTTTTCGTGTTGTACGGTACCCGGTGCACCCTTTTGGCTACCTTTTGCTAACATGCACCTCAAGATGCTAATGTGAGCCAAAGCTCACCTATAAATAGGAGGCTTTAGGCTTCATTTCAAAATGTCCCATATGCACTAGTCATATTACTTTCTTACTTTCTCATTCTACTTTCTTACTTTAAATTTAGCATTAGAATAGTTTAGCACTTTGTTTAGAGTAGAAAGAAAGCTAGGAACGTTTTGTAATCTTTGGTGTACGCTTGGAGTTACGCTCATTAATTCAAGTCTATTCCTTCTCGCATATTAATCTCGGTTATTTTTATCCTTATCTATCTTAATTAAACATGTTTGCTTTAATTATGTCTGCGATCGTTATTACCATGATTAGCGAGTAGATTACTATTGTATTTGTTGTGATGTAGTTAGTATATAATTATGGGATGACTTTGAATACGTCGTGAGATAATATGGCGGCCCCTATTCGACTGATTACTCGGTATAGTATTGGAAATGCTTTTGAGCATAGTACAAATATATGGAAGCCGATAACGACCGAAGGTGGTTGTATTATTGATCGATGTTATAAAATTGGAAACTCTGTGAACGGACTTATCTTGTGATTTTAAACGTAAAACTTACATTCGCCTTTCGATTGACAAACGTGATTGTAACCTTGTAAAGAGGAGTCGCGAACCTCAATACTCGGTCAATAGTTATCTGTGTAAAAACTATGTTTTTAATTGTAACGTCATGCAAGCATTATAAATGCAATGTGATTACGTGGACTTGCCATGAGTATTGTACACTTCTGATCACAATGTACTTATCATGTAAACATCGCGAAGCAATTAAACTCACAACGGAAACATCAGTAAACGATAAAATACGATGTGAGCCACCATAGTATTTTCCGACATGGTCTGGGTTTAACTTTTTGTAAAAAGCCATCAGCATTTTAATTAGTTGTTTTAGTTTAGATTAGATTAGATTAGGTAGGCTACAGGCTAAATGATCATTTACGAAAACCTAGGGATTTGTTAATTGTATTAAGAAAGGCAAGTTTGAAATCCAACTTAAACCGATACTTTTTCCTAAAAACAATGAAACCTAAGGTACGGTATGCAAGAAACCTAAATGCTTTCCCTCGTTTATCACGCTTAAGTTTCATTGGTAGAAATTGATTAAATAAGTCCGGACACAAGTTCTAAGTTAGTTATTTAATGGATTCATAATCATTGTGGTATTAAGAACGGCTAGACATGTTATGGACTTGCTACTCTATTCCTTCGCCTACGAGCGAATACGTTCAATAATATGGGCCACTGACTCCCTTACAGGAGAGTGTGGAGAGTTGAGCATCGTCTGTCTGGTCAGAATCATGATACCTTAGTTCCTCGTGACATATTAGTTGATAACCGACTAATAAGGAATCTATTGGTTATACCATAAGTTAATGAATCTCATAAGCAACCCAATTTAGTTAATCATTTTCCCGTAAGAGTCATCATCCCATGATCTTTAACTAACGAACTTACAACAAATACTACTTTGCATTATCTGACATCTTATTACATTTTATTCGCTTTATTTAGTTTACTTAATTAACTGAACCAAAACCCCCAACGCACTCTTTTAAAACATTTACTAGAAAAGAAAGATTGATTGGATCACCTCCGTTTCAATTCAGTTTCTCTTTAAGAACGACTCTAGGTCCAACTTACCGCCTACTAACCCTTTAGTTCAGTACTAGTAAGTCACACTTAGACCCCAGCAATTATAAATTTAAAACCACCCGTTGACAACCTCAACAGTTGACTATTTGTCAACTTCATCTTTGACCAACCAAATCACATTCGACACTTAATCACTTTTCACCACTTCGACCCAAACCAAACCAATCATATGACTTCATACACTTGACAACCACATACACTAGACACCATAACTCTATTTGACTTTCAAAGTCAACTACTATACATTGACCAACATTTTTAATTCGAAAACTCATTGTTTGGGCGATTTAGACAATTGAGCATCAAAACAACAATTCAAAAGAAAGAAGCATATTCTAACCATAAGCATGTTCCATATCCATGTCACTAGCTTCTCATAACCCTTCTATCCACATGTCTCTATCAAAACATCAACCTACAACATAAACACTGAAACGGGTAAGCACAAGTGCTTAGTGAGTACTCAGGCAATCAAACAAGCAATACACATAACACTTAGCATATAACAACACAAATACATGAACACATAATCACTGAGCTCTGAACACTGAACACTGAACACTGTACACTGTGTTAACCGCAGTTAACTCTCTGATCACCACTAATCCTTTACACATAATCATTAACCAACAACGATCAATTTACTAATCAACACATCTTTTAACATAGTCTTAAACACACACATAAGAAACAAAACATATAACAAGCAACTCTCACTTGATTGTATGATCCTCTAGCTCGGAAGCTATCAGTAAACACATACAACCAATTCATACACGGTTCACCACATAATCACTATTTAATCCACATATATCAACAAGTCATCTTCCACCCGATTGTGTAGCCTCTTACTCGAAAGCAATCCGGATCCAACACAATCGAATCATACACTATTCATCACCAATTCTTTTCCTTTACCTTTAAGCAAATGACAATCTCATTACTTGGCTAACATCAAGCTAATGAGAAATCACTACTTTTCTTACCAAGTAACAATTAAGCACAATTAAGAAATTTAACACAACAACTAACTTAAGCAATAAACACAATTAAATAAACATAACAAATAACTTGTTCTTTGATTGTGTAAACCTCTAGCCCGCAAGCTATCCGGTACTACACAATCACATCACCTGTTTAACCCCCGTATCACTCACCGCAATCTCTTACATGACGATTTCACCATAATGATCATCATAAGCTTCCACGTCTTTTAACACCTACATAATCATACATATCATCATAATAACACTTAGACACTAACAATCATCAACTTACTATTAAATTTCATGTTCTATTATCATAATCATACTTCATTAACACTAATCATGATTTAACTCTATTTCTACTAGTATTTAACATAACTCTTATGAACATATCACTAACTTCTTAATCTTTTTTTTTTCATTTTAACACTAATTCATTCACTATTAAGCTTTACTTATATCCATTTAACATATTAAACACAAATTCATATCATAATCACTAATTCATGAAATTCCATCAAAACCCCACTTTGATTACTATCTACATACTTCAAATTACTCACTTCTAACTTGGAACATGGTTCATAATCATAATCAAAACACTACACAACAATAATTTAAACAAATTCAAACCCTAATTTCGTACTTAACTTCACTAATTTTATAAAACTCACTAAAACCCATTATAACTAGAAAACTAGATTAAAAACTAAGGAGAAATACTTACATATTGATTAAACAAGATGAAGAAGATGAAAGATTGAGAATCATGAACTTTAATCAAGAATTAAATAAAGGAATTGAAGCTAGGAATCGTCCCTCTGTTTTTCTCTCTTTTTCTCCCGCTCTCGCTAACTCTCTGGAACATTTTTAGAACAAATAAAAGGTAAACACTGATCGTACATATATATATATATGTTTTAATACCCTTATAAACCCTACAGTCTGGAACTGATAAAACCGTTTACGTTTTTCACTATATCTCGTTATCTACATAATAATATTTCGTAATAAAAATATATCCGCGTACGATATTAATTTCTTGAAATTCGGGGTGTTACAAACTTCTTAGCACCTATACACATAACACATAACAACATATTTAAATTCAAGGAAATCATGACTCTAAACTAATAACCACTCTTAAGTCCTCCCCCACTTTGATTAACCTAATCAACTTATTAACAACTCCAATTAAATCATGTTCTATTATCATTCTCATACTCTAATTACATCATAAACCATACTTTTAACTAACACCAATTCATAAGTATTTAGCAAAACCCCTTAATTATTCAAGAACACTTATAACGAAATTAATCATTCTCAAAGTGTAATATGATTAAGAATCACCACTAATTCACTTACTAACAACAATTCTAACAATTCTTAACCCTAGTTTCATATTAATTTCACTAATTTAGCTAAATCCCATGAAAACCCCTCAAAACCCAAAAACTAGGTTAAGAATCTTAGAAGAATCAACTTACAGAAGATTAGATATAGAAAGAAGATGATTACTTGAAGTTCTTAAGGCTTGATTCAAGGTTTAATTGATGATTTGAAGGTGATGTTGTGTTTCTGCGATTTCTCTAAGTCTCCAGGAAGTGATTTGGAATATTTGGGAATGAAATAGAACCCTCCAGGCGTAACACGTATCTATCTATTATTTATTTTAAATCCCATTATTTTTACAGTCTGGAACTGGTAATTCGTTTACGTTTTTCACTATATCTCCTTAGTTACACAATATTACTTCGTAATAAAATTATATTCGCGTACGAAATTAAATTCCTGAAATTTGGGGTGTTACAATCCAGAATGCTTCAGAAAGCCCCGCACCACTCTAAACGGTCTAACGGTGTAGAGATTAATTTTATTTTATAAAACTCTACTACTTGTAGTCTTATACTTAGACCACTCCCAACTCAAAATCCAACTGACTGAAACTGACAGAGCCACGTCAGCTTTTTCAGAAAACTGACTGAAACTGACAGACCCCTCCCATCCCTGATCCATCACTTCATATTTCTGGGACCCACTGACCATTATTTAATCAACTAAAACACAATTATTTAAATAAAGGACAATATAATTTAAATAAAACACATTTTATTGAAAATTAAAATTACAACACTTCCTAAAAAATTAAAAGAACAATAAACTTAAAAAATAAAAAGTACATTTCCTAAAAAGATAAAAATTACGAGAAATCCTAAAAATTAAAAAGTACGATAATTTAAAAAATACTAGAATTATAAAGTAATATAATCGGAGCTCGACTCCTAGGTTTCGTTCGCGTTTTCTTGCTCGTCTTCGTCAGATTCGTTGTTGTAACACCCCCAAATTTACGGTTTAGCGGAAGCATACTTTGGGTGTTACTAATCAATAATCAAAGCATAAAGAGATATAACAAACGACTCTATATGCGTCGTTTTAATAAAATATATTAATATAAGAAATGTTTACAACATTTAAAGCTGTACATAGCTCGTGACGGATTAAATGAGAGATTTCAGTACATAAGTACTTGTACAAAATATACTAATGCAAGAAAATCTCTAATGTCTGCATGCTGACTCGAGCTATAGTAATCCTGAGGCAGTCCAATCTACTGCGGGGTACCTGTGATATATGCTAAAATGGGTCAGCTAGAAGCTGGTGAGCTCACAGGTTTGAAATTAGATAATATCGTATGAACCGCAAGATTTATGTAAATGTTTGCATCCAGCAAATAAATAATAATGTTATATACAACCATGAGCACATAGTCTGAGTTTAACTCGAGGGTCGGGTCCCATATAGAGAATCCGAGTGAGGTGCCTCCACGAGTGCCTAATCTACACTCGTCTGAACAATTATTAGTACGTCCGTTTACCCAGTTAGTGCATGCTAACCCGGATGAGGAGGGTCAATCCTATATGGTACCATATACTAATAATCACGCTACAACGTATTACCAAACTATGCTGATGGAGGGCTTTGAAAAGATTAGTGAAAATAACTCATGTAGTATATTGAAAAGTTGTACTTGCGTTCACATGTTAAAATAAGTATTGAATCACACCCCTGAGTGAAAAGCGGTAAAAGAGGGGCTATGAGACTCACCTGAGTCTTGAAGCGTTTGGTCAATAAATGTATGATGCTTAATCAAGCAGTGAGATGTCCGCAGACAGATAACCTGAGGGTGTCCACGACACGCGATGGTTATTAATATGAGTAGGTAATTGCAAAGACTATCTTTGTAGTTGTTCGTTCAACTATAATGTCCAAATTACTACGATTTGGTTGTTTGATTAACTTGTGTTTTGAAAACATGTACGGCCCGTTGGTGATTGTTTGTAATAATAATCTCGACTTTTATTATTTTATTCGTGTGGTTGTATACTTAACAAAGTACATATGTCTCATGTATAAGTTGTACCGTATCCGATTTGGTTGGTATAAAATGTTTCAAGACTTGGGAAAATATTCCAACTTTTCTATTTTTGGCGACACTTGGCTAGTGTCGCTATAGGTGACACTAGTTAGGCGACACTTGGTGAGTGTCGCTAGATTTATGATTTTCAATTGAGGGGCGACACTTGATTAGTGTCGCTATAGGCGACACTTATGAATTTTGGCGTCACTAAAGGGAGTGTCGCTAATATAAAGCTGGTTAAGTAATTCAGCGACACTTAAGTAGTGTCGCTATAGGGGCGACACTTAGGCATAGCGACACTTAGCTAGTGTCGCTAGCACTGTTTTTAGCACACTAGCGACACTTCCAACCGTTCGCTGGATTTTGGACCGAAAACGAGTTTTTCGGACACCGTTCGACCCAAATCTTTTACCCAACCCATATTTGAACATTTTAAGTGTGAAGAAACAATAAACAAACGAAAATACACCAAATCGAAAGGTTTTGAGATTTTGTCAGAAACTTACGCGGTGGTGAATCAAAATTCTGAAAAGATAGAGTCGTAGATCGTGATGTTGTGGTCGTTTTTCTCTAAATGAGCTTCGCGATTGGAGGTCGTATGGTGGTGTTATTTGGTGATTTTTGATGATGGTGGTGGTTTGGTGAATTAGAGAGAAAAGAGAGAGAAAAGAAATATGGTGGTGATGATGAATGAGGGAAGGAGGGAAGAACTAAGAAGGGTGGGGTGTAGGTGAAGGCCTCACCCTTTTTAAGTCCCAGTGTTTGCTCCGTGCGGTGTTCGTTTTGCCGGTTGTTTAAACGTTAAATAATTATTTTATACGTTTAATTATACGTTTTAAAATACAAATAATTATTCAACATTATCCTTGAAGTATTTCATCAAATACTTAATAATTGATTTATTAAATGTAATCTTTATTTGTGTTTCGTTTTATTTGCGCGTTTAATATTTTAATCGTGTAGCCATTGTTTGTAAGATACGAATTGTGTACGAAATATTATAAAAATAATATTTTAAATATAGTAGCGTTATTAAATAATGTTCCATTATTTAGTAAAATGATTCGCTAACGTCCGTATTTATTTGATTCGAATTACATTCGGTTTGAATTGCGTACGATTTAATCAAATCATATAACTTGTATATATTCAACAATATATATTTTGATACATTAATTAGCCTAACACAAAACTAATTACATGTATTTACAATTGATTAGGCACTAATTACTAGTCCTAATTTGACGGGTGTCACAGTTGTTGCCATATTTTTCTTGGTAGAGTGTCACGACTTCTTTCATCGCGTTTTTTAGCATTTTAATTTCTTTTTTAGACGCTTTTTTCATATGTTTTTTACACAAAAAACTCAAAGCTTTGTAGGCGGCTTTTTTCATCGTATTTTCCTTAATCATTTTGATTGCTTCCTGTTGCGCGAGAGCGGTTTGCCTAACTGTTTCAAGTGTATCCATTTTTTCAGACTGAACACTTCGTGAAGACGAACCGGCGGAGCTTGAGGCCGTACTTTTTGCCGCCTTTCGGCCCGGAGGACGGCAGATGTAGTCGTTTTGGAACAACCGTTTCATGTTCGCATCAAGAGCCGTTTCAGTCGGTTGTTCATCCACGTCCAGATCGGTGACAAACTGTTGGAAAGAATCTTCGTTGGCCATTACGACCGGCTCGCTAAAGAATTTTGGAAAATGTTTAAGAACATTCCAAGATGACTCGTAAATGAACGCACGCCCAACTTGTTGCCGGAATGCATTTCGGGTAGCAACCATAATGTCGTTTTCGTCGGCACCGCTTTGTGGGCAAATTTCTTTGTAGTGTTTGTAGAGAGCTTGGAATGTTTTTGAGTCGTGAGAAATCTTGTTCCATTTGCCAGAAAGTTGATTAAGGTTACGGTTTGTTGAGACACAATAATTGTAACCTTGCATCACTTTAGCCCAAAAGGACTCGTTTGATTGATTTTTTTCTTGGACACCGTTTTCGGAACAATGTATTCACCGCTCCGCTAAAATCCTAGCCTCCTCGTCCGTCTAACGTGTTTGAGCCCGTTTAGGCCCTTGAACCTTTTTAACCCGTTTACCCTTTTTCTTGTCGTTTCAGGTTTCGGGTTCGGATTCGGGTTCCGGTTCCGGTTCCGGGTTCGCCTCGTCGGAGCTTTCTTCCAAAGTTTGTGGTACGGTGAAATTCATTTGTTGGTGACTGGGGTTGGATGAGCTTGGAGAAAAATGTGGGTGTTGTGGTGATCGTTGTGGTTGTTACCATTGTGTGTTTTGGTGCTACTATGGTTGTGACCATTGTGTTTGGTGGGGGAATTGTGATTGTGGTGGTGAGCATTGTGTGTTTGTGTACCACCCTTGGAATGCATAATTATTCCTCGCGTCGTGCGGATCAAGGGTGAACGGGCTTGCAATAGGTGGTAAGTTGGCAAACCCGGTAGGTTGAGACGAAGATCCTGAAGTTTGAGTGTTTGGTGAGGTCGGGTTTGGTAACAGGGTATTCAACAAATTTTGCCACATATCTTTGGCAATATTTTGTTGATCTCTTTTTTTATTTTTAGCTGTTGATTTGTTGTTTTTGGACATTTTTTTGAGAGAGTGTTTCTTTTAAGTGTGGTTTTTGAGTTGTAAAGAAATGGTTTAAAAGATTGTTGTGTGAGAGAGATGGTGGAATAGAGAGTAGGTGTTGTGTAAAATGTTGTGTGAAAATGAGTGTAGTGTAGGGTGTATTTATAGGTAAAAGTGGAGAGCTTTTTTAAAAAAAATTTAAAACAAAAAAGGGACGCTCCCCCAACGGTTTTAAAAAAAAAAAAAAAAAATTTCAACAGTAACAAAAAAAATATGAAAATGGGGCCCACACAAAACCGATGGATCACTTCGGTTTATCGATGTTTACCGAAGATGGAAACCGACGATGGCAACCGACTAAGCGGTGCCATCCCTGTCGGTTCGTCACTTTGGAGCTGACGAGAGCTGACGACCGGCGTTGGGACAAGTCTTATTAGACCTGTACCAACGGGGAGCGTCGGTTTCCGTCGGTTGAAACCGACGGAACCGACACCGATGGCACGGCGCCGTCGGTTCGGTCCGTCGGTTTCTTCCATCGGATTTCCAACGAGGTGTTTGGGTGAAAAAGGTGGGGCCGATGGGTCCAAGAGGGAATTAAAATATATATATATTTAAAATTTAGCCGTTGGAGATTTAAAAACAAAAAAAACAAAAAAAATAAAAAAAAGGTAACATTCAAACGGCTCCTTTTTTAATTTTTTTATTATTATTATTTTTTTAAATTCTATATAAATACTACATATATCTATCAAACTTATACACACAAACATCACCAATTCTCTCTATCTTTTATCATTTTCACTTCCAAAAAATGTCAAACAACAACACCAACAATTTCAAATCCAAAACCAAATCCAAATCCAAATCCAAAGCCAAATCAAAATGAGCAAGAACAAGTTGGCTACGATATGTGGCAAAACTTGATGAACAACCCGCTACCAAATCCAAATAATTTTCAACCTCCACCGACGGGTTTTGCTCATTTTGCACCAATTGTAAACCCGTATCAAATGTCACCCGACGACCCACGAAGAAATTACCAACATCCCGGGTGGTATCAAAACCCGCAATTCACACCTTCCATGGATTATTCACCAAACACATACCACGGCACCTCCTCATCAAACCCACACGGCTACCAAGCAACACCTACCCGTTACTCACAACCTCCACAAACTCAAAATTTCGTCGTACCCGAAACCCAACATCAAAACCTTCTCGACAGCTCCGACGATTCCGATCACGAAAACCAATTCCAACCCGAACAAGAACCCGAGTCCGAACCCGATACCCAACCAGAGGCCCCTAAGAAAAAGGGTAAAAAACCAAGAAAAAATCCGGACGCACCACTTCGGGTTCAAGTTAGGTGGTCCGACGACGAAGCGAGAATCTTGGCCGAACGGTGGATACATTGTTCCGAAAACGGCGTCATCGGAAACAATCAAACAAATGAAAGTTTTTGGCGAAGTGTCAAATCGGATTACAATTCGATTGTCCCGAAGAAACGTAACCTCAACCAACTAACGGGCAAATGGAACAAAATAGCTGGCGACGTGCGAACTTTCGAATGCCATCACAGAAAGTTTAGGGAGGGTTGCCATCAAAGCGGTGTCGGGGATAAAGACGTGATGGATACGGCCAAGAAAGCTTTTCTCAACCAAAAGAGAAGGAAATTTACTTACGAGAGTTGTTGGGAGGTTCTAAGACATTTCCCAAAGTTCTTCACCGAGCAAGGCGTGATGAGCAACAAACGCCCGTTCCAACCCGAAACCGAATTCGAAGCCATTGATCTTGGCTCGAACGACATCCCGTCATCTCTAGAAGCCAACATGAGGACCTTGTTCCGCGACGACCCGATACGTCGTCCACCGGGTCGAAAAGCGTCAAAGACTTCTCAAAGTTCGGATGCCGGTTCTTCGTCACGAAGTAGTGTTGTGTCCGAAAAACTCGAAGCCATCGAAGCGGTTAAATCACAAGCCCTAAAAGCCGCTGACACACTTGAAACGATTAAGAAAAACAACATAAAAAGGCGGCGTTTAAGGCTTTGAGTTTTCTTTGCAAAAGTCTTCCGAAACGGGCCTCCAAAAAGGAATTAAAAATTATTAAGTTGGCACGCAAAGAAGTCGTTGAAGAATTTGGAAATGTCTACAAAATGACAAATGAGGATGAAGATGAAGGTGAAGACGAGAACGAGAATGAGGCCGCGGACGAAGAATTGAGCTCGGATTAGGCTAGTTTAAATTTAAATAAATGTACTTTTAATTTTAGTGTAACTTTTTTATTTTTAGGAGTTTAATGTTTTTATTTTTTAGGATTGTAATTTTTTTTTTGTTAGGATTGTAATGTTTTTAGTTTTTAGGATTGTAATGTTTTTAATTTTATTGAAATGTGTTTTTATTTTAATTATTGTGTATTATTTAATTAGGTTTATTGGTGTGGGTCCCTGAAAAATGAAACTGACTGGAAACTGACGGATGACTGTTGGGACGGGCCTGTCAGTTTCTGTCAGTTGGGTGAAAAAGCTGACGTGACGCGTCAGTTTCTGACAGTTTCCGTCACGGTTGGGAGTGGTCTTAGATTTAGAATATCTATAATAGGCCCCTCATCTTTTACCGTTCCCCTTTTCCCCTTCAAAACCAGCTACAGTACATCTTAGAAGCGAAGACTGAGAGAGACCAACAAGGGGCTGCGATCCGAACAACTCCAATTCATGGGGACTCTCTTCCAAAAATTTCAACAGGTTTCAAATTCTTCTATTATACTTATCCTTTTTTAAGCTCATCACGCTAACCAACAATATCACACTCGATTCACGTTCCGTTAATTTAGGTTTTCTTACTTTCAACCGTCAATTGCACTCTACAATTAATTTATGCGATGTCACATTTGTTATGTAGTAGGAGTAGTATTTAGTAAAATGTTGATATTTGCCTTACCTCACATTTTGTATAATGTAAAAGAAATAGAAAATGGTAAGTATGCAAAACAGTGAGATTTTGTTTCAGTCAATACTGAAATAAGAGATAGACCTTTGATTGTGGTTAATTTGGACTTCAAACTGTATAGTAGAAAAAATATTCTAGTAATTAAATTTTGTAGTATGTAAAATTGTTGGGTAAATCCTACCCGAGTCAACCACAATTCTCGATTATTAGGCTGAGGCGATTGGCCCCAATTTTGTAGTATGTAAAATTGTTAGAGAACTTTGATTTAAACTGTATTGGTATATACTACATGGATGATGTTATGGTTAAATATCAAGAATAATACTTAGCAGTTTTTGTATTGAAAAGCTTCTACATTTTATGTGAAAACCAGAAGTTTATCGGTTTAGCTTTACAGTTGGTGCAGACGTGCAGTTGACTCGGAAATGAATATTGTGAATCATGAATAGCATATATTTGTTTCTTAACTGTGTTAGTTACTTTATGTGAGTTCATTTTTTTGTTATTGTGCTGCTAGTTTGTGGGAACGCTTGCTAAAAGCCCGACTTTTGCAAAAGAACCACGACGCCTTCAATTTGAAGCAGACATAAATCGCCTTTTTCTCTATACCAGGTATCGGTTTTACAAAGTTCTTGTCATCACTCGTATTTCATTTTATAAGCTGTACAAATCATTATTGTTCTAGAAAGCTAAGCTTACACACACTTGTCTAACTACACTACATAATATTTACACATTTATCTCATATGAGACTTTAACCCACAACCTTTTGGTTGTTGTGCTACCCCGATACTGCCAGGCTATAAGCACTTTGTTGGGCTACACATAATTATAACATGACAAGAACGCTGATTGGTAATCTATCATTTTGTTTGCAGTTATAACCGTGTGGGAAAGGATGCGGAAGAAGCAGATGTAGAGGAGATCATTAACATGGCAACCAAGGCTGAATTAGCAGATCAAGAACGACAGGTTCAAGAAAACATCCATTATCAGATCACAAACTTCTGCACATCAATGGATCAAATTCTCCTTCCTGACTCGAAATCTCCCGATGAATCGTCTCAAAAGAACACTGCACCTCGCCCTAGTGGCCTTAGTTTGGCCGTTGGTAGAAATGCTCCATCGAAGACAGATCCTGGTAAATTATTGTTACTCGAATTTTTAATTTGAAATCGTATAATGCAGTTCTATTAGAAGCTTATTAATTATGAAACTTTCAGCACAGATGTACCCGAGACAAAACAGTTGACATTTGCCGAGTCGTCCAGGAGATTAAAAGATCTCATGGGTTACACCCTTGAGCTTAAACCGTCTCAAATTCCACATGAACAAGCAGGCCGGGGGTTATTCATAGATGGTGAAGCAGATGTTGGTTCTGTGATAGCATTCTACCCGGGCGTCATCTACTCTCCAGCATATTACCGTTATATTCCTGGATACCCAAGAGTCGATGCACAAAATCCTTATCTAATCACAAGATACGATGGGACAGTGATTAACGCTCAACCATGGGGTACGGGTGGTGAATCCAGGGAACCGTGGGGCCAGTCTAGTGTTTATCGGTCAAACCCTGGCGCACAACCTTCCGAGACGGGCTCAGACCGGGTTTGGAAGATGTTAAGTAAACCGTTAGAAGGATCAAAGTTAGGGTCTAATGGTGAGGTTTTGGAGAGAAGAAATCCGTTAGCTTTAGCCCATTTTGCAAACCATCCAGCAACAGGCGTGGAGCCTAATGTCATGGTTTGCCCTTACGATTTTCCTCTTAGTGAAAAGGGTATGAGAGCTTATATACCGAATATAGTTTTTGGGGGTATGGCAGAAGTGAAGATGAAAAGATTTGGGAGTTTTTGGTTTAAATCCGGAGGGGTGTCAAGTGATGGTCAAATGGAAGGACCCATTATGAAAAGTCTTGCACTTGTGGCCACTAGGTCACTTTGTAATGAAGAAATTTACTTGAATTATAGATTGAGCAATTCAAAAAGGCGGCCTTCGTGGTATACTCCTGTGGATGAGGAAGAGGACCGAAGAAGATGGAGCTGAGCTTGCCCTTTTTCTGATTTTGCAGGTGTTCTTGTGTTGATTTCTTGATTGAATAAGCTTTTGAGAATCAGAAGGAAACAATTCTGATATTGAAGTTGCAAGTTGGAGGATTCTCATTTAGAACTTAAAAGAAACACATTGTGCATTATTGTTCTTCTGATGTGCTATACTCCCATATATTCACTTTCAGGGAACTTGATGAAAGAAGTGATTTTACTTGACGAAAGCAAGATTTCATTTCTATTTTCTCATCCTGGTTTAAACATTCATTCTAAGTGAGCTGAGATTACAAATATTTTTCCTGGAATCTATTGTCGGAGTTATCATTGTACTATGTGGATTCTCAAAATGTAGAGGAGCGCAGGTATTGAATTTACAGTGTTCTCAAAATTTATTTTTGATTTTTTAAATCAATGTATATATGTGGAGAAAAAAAAAAGCAGCATTTCAGGGGAGACGTTGCCGAGAACGTTGTAGAGAATTTTGATGGGGAGTGGGAGGACACTCTGACATGTCCTGGAGTCAAGATTTTCTTGAGAATGTTTTTTTTTGTTTTTTGTCCACTCGACTCGGTATACTCATAGTAATAGTAATTGTAGGTTAGTGTTTAGTCTTAAGTAACTAGTAATTTGATTAAGGGTTTATGGACCAGATCGCCAAGGTACTTTACTTTTTGTCTCAATGTCACCAATGAACCGGTTATATTACCAAGGTCGACACCAAACTTTTTACTTTTGTCTCAATGTCACCAACGAACTAATTTTATTACCAATGTTGACAACGAACTTGTTATATATGTTTTGAGGTCATCAAAATACTTTTTTTAATGAGCTACGTTTTGAATTTGTTGATGTGGTGTTGCCATGCATTTCATTTATGTGACCAGACTTCCATGTAAGCTAAACATGTACACGTATGGTTAACTTCATCTTCTCCGACCGACTAACATGTAATTTTGGGTTACGTTTTTGATAAAAAAAAAAAAGTAGTAATTGCGTTTAGATTCACTGGAAAAGTGGTGATTATCGTAAAGCAATCAAAAATTACATGTTATTCGATAGGAGAAGAAGAATTAACCATACATGTACAAGTTTAGCTTACGTGGAAGTCTGGTCACGTAAATGAAATGCATGGTAACACCACATCAACAAATTCAAAACGTAGCTCGTTAAAAAAAGGTATTTTGGTGACCTCAAAACATATTTAACAAGTTCGTTGTCGACATTGGTAATAAAATTAGTTCGTTGGTGACATTGAGACAAAAGTAAAAAGTTTGGTGTCGACCTTGGTAATAAAACCGGTTCATTGGTGACATTGGGACAAAAAGTAAAGTACGTTGGCGATCTGGTCCATAAACCCTTTGATTAAACAAATAATTTCAACGTATTGCAACTATTTCCAAGTATTAAACATCGCATTTCGCTCAAGAAGTTATTAGACATGAAGTACAAAATAACAATGTTTCTTTGATTCATTATATATTTTTATAAAATGCGTTTAACAACTTTTTAAGTTATTTCATTATGAATATAGGGTGAGGTTCAAATGAGACTAAAAATTTATGTGAGACTATGGGAACCAATGATATCATGTCACATATACAAAGAGAATGTTCCATACTACAAAACCCATTTACCCCAAACATCAATTATCTCACAAACGACAAATCGAAAAATCATGAAACTTGCACCATAATTTCAGCATTTTATCCTCTTCGATTTTCTGTCCCTCAAGGCATACTTCCGACGAATTTTTTTTTTCCATTTTTTTGGGTAGGTTTCATATGTTACTAACACATGTGTTAGAGTGTTGCGTTTAGGGTTTGGGGTTTAGGGGTTAGGGTTTAGGGTTTCTCCCCGAAACCTCAAAACCAAAACCAAAACCAAAACCCTAAACCCTAAACCTCAAACCCTAAACCCTAAACGCTTTATAAAACTCTAAACCCTAAATCATACTAAACCCTAAACCCTAATAAACCCTAAACCCTACTAAAACATAAAATCTAAACCCTAAACCATGAACCCTGCTAAATCCTAACCCTAAACTCTAACCCTAAACCCTAACCATGACCGTAAATAAAATGTGTAATCAATCACTAACACATGTGTTACTAATTTATAAAACCCACAAAAAAACCGATTTTTTTTTAATCGAAAGTATGGCTTGAGGGACGGCAAATCGAAGAGGATAAAACGCTGAAAAATATGGTGCAAGTTTCATGATTTTTCGATTTGTCATTTGTGAGATAATTGATGTTTAATGTAAATGGGTTTTGTAGTATGGAACATTCTCTTTGTACATGTGGCATGATATCATTGGTTCCCTTAGTCTTACTCAAAAATCATGAACTCATTTAAACCTTACTCTATGAATATAATATAAAATGCCGAAAGGTTGTTAAAAATTTCTATTGAACAAATTGTAACTTTCGATCAATAAATGATTAGGATTTAATGATAAACATAAAAAAGCAAATTATTACCATTAGATTAGATTAGATTATTGTGATACCAAAAGGTGTCATGCCTATTAGAATGAAAACAACTCATAGACCAAGTAAGAACAATATTTATGTAATATGTGTGAGAAAATGTATCAACTAATAACTCAAATATTGTTAAGAATCATTTAAATTTAAACATTGAGAGCTAAAACATTCACGAGTTATATGTCTACTAATTGTTGAAGTGTGACAAACTTCTAAACCATTATCGGTTGAAAAAAGTCGGAGATATTCACAGGTGCATAAAATGAATTCCAAACGTGTTTTCATCTAGATGTATTTATTGAAAATTGCAATTTTTATCGACTTTAATGCTTTGAAATTCTATCAAAAGTTGAAATGCAACTATATAATTTTTCACTAATGTGATATTGGCAACTTATGTGGCTTAGAATTTTTGTACACGAGTAATTTTTAAAATAAACTCTAACAATATTTGAGTTTTTAGATTTAATAATATCAAGTGATTGTGAACATGTGATTCAATAAAGATGATATTTACAATGAACTAGCTCAAATTGTAGTCTCTCTTAATCTATATTCTCTCTTAATATTTATAACAAAGTGTTAATTAGGTTGTCATTAGTCAAATTACCCCTTTAAAGTTAATCCTAATCATTCAATTAATTGGACTTTTTAATTAGGACCATTGATTAGTTTTAGGTATAATGACTACCTAAATAGTAGATTATGATTGTGTAAAAGACTAAAATAGACTTATACCATTACATTCAAAAATTATATTAAGAAAAAAATCGGTTCAAATTAAATTTCATTTATAAAATTAATTAAATTAGCTGTAAATGCGCTCAATTAAATGTGGATTTCATTTCCCTTCTAAATTGAAGCTTAAAGCTTCGTGTCTTTTGAAAATAAATCAAAAAAAAAAAAAGGAAAGAAAAAACCTAAAATATTGGAGTAGGATTTATAAGTTAGCTATAGATTTGTATGTTAATATATTAATTTATTTAAAGATTTAAAGATTTAATTGCATTAAGTCATAATATTAAAAAAATTGTCATAATATTTCATTCATATTAAATTGAATTTATGTTTTAATGTTAGAATCAAACCCTCCGATCACTATCAATTTAATTCCCCTATTTTTTTTCATTCGATACACAATATCTACTGACAATCAATTGTTATGTATCGATCGATCATCAACTATTGTTGTTATTGTAGTCATCTTCTACGTCTTTCGTGGATTTTGTGTATTGTTGCTGGTTATAATGGGTTCAGAAATTGATTTGTTAGAGATATTTAAATTGAATATGAAACTAGATATTGAAGATTGAGAAGTAATTGTCGATTGTGCACCGTCTTTGTGGTATTGCGATGTTTTGTGTGTCGCAGTGGGTTGGTTGAACCATTTTAAACGATTTTTCGTTGAATAAAATCTAATAATAGTTTAGTGCTAACTCCAAAAAGTTATCACAATTCTTGATCAAGCTGTTTATCAACTAACTTCTTACTAAGGGTAAGTTCTTATTTGGAATTTCAACCATCAAGCAACTCATTGCTTCATCTAGACCTCAATTGTGTTGTGTAACAACCTTTTTATTTTTTCATTATTTAATATGTGTAGACCAATTGGTGATTGATTAATTGGATGATTACAGTGTGTAGGTTCTTTGCTCAAAAAGTATGTAAGTTCGATAATGGATAATTGGTGATGACAATGGACCAAAGACAAATTTAATGGATAAAGGTTTATTAATTCATTTTTATATATCTTTGTTTATGGTTTAATTTGACTTGCCATCTTTTTGTGTCTTATATTCTATTTGTACGTTTATGACTAAACATGAATTAATAAATTGGGACTTCTCTTGATTTTTTTTATTTTGATGTAGATAAGCTCCATGAAACACAGAGACATGTGAGGAAAGGTAATTTCTTTGGTTATTTGTGCTCGAATCATAATAACAAGCGGGATTTATACTAACTTTTAATTGATTTGGATTTTACGATTGGATGTTGAGTAGTAACTTTCATGTTCCTTTCCAAATTTTGTTAATTGTATGACCTAATATTCATCATTGATATTAAAACATTTGCATTGCATGCCTATAATTAAGTTGCTGTTTTAGAATTAAAATATTTGTTGTTTGATTTACTTTCAGGTTAGAGATCATCGGTGAAACAATATATAATGTTGTGAATTTGCAAGCTTAGCCACTTAATGTAGGTAATAGGACAACAAACATTCCGATCAAGAGGCACTACCTATTATGAATGTTAAATCCTTCTACATTCTTAGATTCTATTTGGTTCGTCTTAATTAATAGGGTAAAGTATCTGGAAATGCAACTAACTTGTACCAAATCTCTATTGTGTGTACCCAACTTACGTATGCTATTTTTAATGCAACCAACTTTCAAAAAATGTCTATTGTGTGTAACTTGATGACGTGGCGAGCTCAGAGCGTGCCACGTGGCGTAGGATAGAGTGACATGAGCTCGCCACGTCATCAAGTTACACACAATAGACATTTTTTGAAAGTTGGTTGCATTAAAAATAGCATACATAAGTTGGGTACACACAATAGAGATTTGGTACAAGTTAGTTGCATTTCCAGATACTTTACCCTAATTAATAATAGCAATTGGGTTACTGTACTTGTAATAATAGCAATTGGGTTACTGTACTTGTAAAAATGTTCAATTAGATAATTATTATATTGCATGAAGAAACTGTGATAAGGTAGTATTTGTACATGATAAGTTAAGATTACTTTATTAATTCTTGGTAAATTTATACATCGGGATTGTATGTTGTTGACTAAATGGAGGGTGATGTAGGCATTTCAATTATATGTTAAATTGTTGGAAACCGAGATATTGAGTTCATATATGATGTCTCAAAAATTATTGTTTTAACCATTTTTAATCGGTAACTAAATCATACACACTTTATGTATATTCGTTTTTGATATTTTATATAGGTTCTACACGAGATGAACAATTCTAGATGTAAAGTGATAAAGTCAAGTGGAATGGGTGTTTGTTGAAAGCTTGCATCACACGTAGGTATGGTACTTATTGCTCGCTCTTTTTATCTCTTGAATATTTTTCTATCAATATTTAGAATCTTTTTCTTCTTAGTCAGAGGTTCTGATTGATTAATTCGTTATGCTCCTGATCATTGAAGATTTTGTCTTATATCACATTTATCGAAAGGTTATTGATTTAATCTCTATTAATCATTATAGGTGTTTTTTCTATATTGTTTTGGGGTTGTGCACGTCTTATTGAAGTGGGAACACATGGTCAATGTAATCTCTTCTCTCTTATCTAATAAAAGAAGAGGTTAATAAATTAATCACTCCTCAAATCAAGGCTTATACTCTGATCACCACCTTCCAATCTCTTAATCCCTCTAATCAACATCCTTGAATAAAATTAGTAGAGTGGTTTATTAATCTCATAAAAATTAGGCCCCTTTATGACTAAAATGCCCTTCTTAATAGGGGGACCCTTGTCATCCCTTTTCTTTGGAATTAAACGGAACAAAGAGAGATGGAGATGCAGCGATCATCATCCGAATTTTAAGACGGCACAAAATTAGCCCGCTTCCGACTGCAAGCATCTAAACCTAAGGTTCGCCTAGAGTATTAATTCATTCTAATGTCGAATGATTGATTGATTGTATTCTTCAATTCCTTTTTTTTTTGCTAGCGTGTTTTCAAATTGTAAGAATTTATCAGTCATCCTTTCTTGTGTCGATCGATAGATTGATTGTATCTTTCAATTTGTGTTTTTTTATGGCTAGCGTGTTTTCGGTTCGTAAGACTTAATCAGTCATCTGGTAGTGATTTCCTAACCCGCATGCAATTATTGGGTTTACAGTCTAATAACAGGTGATGATTAGTTAAAGAGAATTAATTAAGATGCGTATACGCCATCATTATTTTGGGACAGACTTGCGGATTGTAATGACAACAATAGTAGTATCAGTTTAGTTTACTCCATCACAAATCTTTTGATCAATCGACTGCAAGCAATCGTAGCTGACATTGTTTAGATTTAATTGGTGAGGACTGTGATTGAAAATCAGCTATTGGTTTTTTCTGTTTATTGAATTTGTTAAAATTAAAGGTCGATAAAGTGAGGTTATTTTAGAGATTCCGTATATGTTAAGAGAACATGTATGTTTATCATTATAAACTATCATATGAAAAAGTAGTTGTATATGCTATGTTTGAAGTTTATGATGATGTAATTTAACTAAAAATAATGCATATGCATGGATGAGGGGGTTCCTGCCATGGAGGGCAGGATCAAAAGTTCAGTGACGGCTCGGATTAAAGCATTTATCATTTGACTTTAAGTGCTTTTGAATTGATTGCCAACAACATTCAAAAAGGGATTAGTTAAATTGCATATGCATTATTTTTAATTTTTAATAAGTTGTTGAATTAGAGAGTTTATAATGGCTACTTGAATATGTAATATGTATCTATGATTAACTAATAGATAGTGTTTTTCATTTTTCAATAAAGTTTTACTTTTATATGTAGAAAAGAGAAAAGAGATTGATAATCTGCAATTGAGATTAAAATTTTCAACCTTTTATGAGTTAATATGTAGTTGGTCTGGGACTGAAAGACGGAATCGGCAAGGCATCAAAGTTCTTTGCTGGGTATGTAACATCCTCGTTTTGGGCCTAGTTGAATTCGGTAAATTCTTCATTTTATTTAATTATTTAAATTGTGTTATAAATAATTTATATTCTTTGGGCATTGAAAATAATAGGTCAAACAGTTAAATGACTTATTGTGAATACTAAAATATTACTCGTTTTAAATTTATTTAGTTGACGGTAAAACAAAATTGTATTTCTCCGCAAATGGGTTTTAAGTTCCAGACAATAATTAATACGGGGAATGAAAATTAACACTTATGTGGTATATTATATGGGATGGATCGGTTTTAATCCCACACACATACATACATACGTACGAATACACACACACACATCTAACCCTAAATCAATTATCAAAATCATGAGGAACATCAAATTGAAGCTTCTAAGCTTGGATTCAAGCTTCCTTAATCATCAAAACAAGGTATAATCACATGTTCTTCATTTTTCATAACCTAGAATTTGGGGGTTTTTGATGTTCTTGAATAAAATCCGAAATTGGGGTTTCAAAAGTGTGAATTGATGTTAATTAAGCTTCAATAACATGTAATAATCATTCTAGCATCATCTTAATCATTTTATATGTGTTAATTTCGTGTTTGATATAACCCTAGAAATTGGGGGTTTTGAGTATTGGTTTAATTGGTAGGATTAATCTTGAAATAAGGCTTGTAGTATGAGTAATTAATGTTTAGTTCTTAATTAAATGAGAAACCCTAAGTGGAAAATGAAGAATTTTGTATGAACACATGAACAAAGTGATGGGTTTAGTAGATATTCATGAATTGAAGCTATTTGTTATGTTATAATTGTTAGTTAGTGTCTAATTTAGTTAGTGTCTAATTCATGATTATGAGTTAAATATAACTTAAAGGTGAAGAAATTGGTTAAGTGTTCAAGAGTGTTGTAATGATTATGATGAATTAGTGATGTTTATGATTATTGGCTTTGTTAATGGTTTAACTACATTGAATTGTAACAATTAGAATGAATAAAAAGGATGTTATGATTATAAGGATTTTAATTGGTTAAGTGAATATGAATTATTGATGTTAAAGTAAGTTATTCATAATTGGTATGATTTATGATAGATATTAAGTGAGTGATAATTTGTTTGAATTGTATTTGAAAAGTGGTTATCATGATAATTATTCATGATTAAGGTGTAACTTAAAGGTTATGAATTTAATTGTGATAATTGTGATGATTGTAGCAATTCATGTAATTGAATATTGTAGAGATTTGCAAGTATAAATAGGTTTGGATAATGTTATACACATTTTGATACAAGGGATTGACTTGTGTTATTGTTGTATTCTCAGATACGGAGAAGACTCAGTGACATTAGACTACTGAAAGGACGTCGGAGGTGTTGGTGAGTGGACCTGTAACTGTAACATCCACTCCTCGGGTCTAGTTGTATTTTATTATTTTCTGACTTTTAATATTTAATTCGTGTGTCAGAAAATAGTTCGGTGTTATTATTTGAAAATAATTGGTTAAAAAGTCACATAATTTATTGTGACTAGAAAATTGTTAATTGTTTTAAATTAACCTAGTTGACGGTAAAATAAAATAATGTTTCCCCGCAAATAGTTTTTAAGTTCCAGACAATGATAAGTACGGGGGACAAAACTAGTACACATATTGTATGATATATGTGTGTAATACGTATTAAATTTCATAAACATTCCAGACATTCGATTGAGTACCTGAGAAATATTGAAACCCTAGAACTAAACCCCAAATCATCATTAAACCCCAATTTCTTGTGAAATTAACTTCTGTTCTTCCCTGTTTCTTCTCTGGACGAACCAAAAACACCACAGGGACGAATTGTAAATATTGAAACAAGCTTTGAGGTGAAATTGAAGCTATAGAACATTAATTCAAGCTTCCAAAACATGAATTAATCACTCCTTGATCCTCCTAATCATCTTGTAAGTGTTACATCTTCATGTTCATATAAACCTAGAAGTGGGTTTTTGGGTATTTGATGAAATTAGAGTGATTGATGTTAAATTGAAGCTTGTAATGCTTGTAGAATTGTTAATTGATGTTTACTTTATGATTATAAGCTAAGCCCTAAGCTATAATTGAAGATTTGAATGTATGTTCATAATAAAAGTGGTGAGTTTAGTTGATTTTCATGAAATTAAGCTTGTGGTTATGATATAATGATTAGTTGATGCTTAAATGATGATTAGCATCTAAGCCCTAACCTTGAAATGAAGAAAATGATATATGATCATTAAGAAAGTTATGGGTTTAAGTAAGTATTTATGAATTATGATTTGAAAGCTTAAGTTAGTGATGTGTAATTGACAAAAATTGTGAAAGAAAGCTTTTAAGCTTATGTTATTAGTGTTTGATTGATAATCGTTGTTGATTCATGATAATAATTAAAGTTGATTAAGATGATGTTGTGATCCTAATGATCATAACTTGTTAAGTGATTGTGAATTATTGATGTTAATGTGATTATTCATAATCTTGAAATGAGAATTATAAGTGAATAATGATTGAGTAATAATCATTGAAATTGGGATTATGAATCATGTTGCAGTTACTTACCTAAGTTATGTAATGTAACTACATTAATATGATGTTATATAGATTTGAGACAAGTGACTGACTTGTGTTATGTTAATGTAATTCCAGATAAACAGAAGACTCAGTGACATTAGACTACTGAGTGGACAACTGAGGTATTCGGTGAGTGGATTTATAACCTCAGTGTGATTTAGTTGTATCAGGTTTGGTTACAACGGGTAACGTATTATTACTGTTTTATTATTGCCATGATGATTATGGTTGTTAGTAATAATACTGTTGATAGTGTGTTTAGTCTGATATGTTGACCTAATTGAATATGTGATCACATGCTATATTTGGCATTCGGGCATCAGTATTGAGGTCAACACGATAGTTGGGTTTGGTTACTATTGTAATACGACAGGAATTTCCTTGTACTTCTCGTTAATAGGAAATTAGGTCGTATGAGATTAGTACCAAACTATCGGTCTATTCTGTATTGGCCTTACAGATTGACGGTAAGTGTTCTTGAAGAATCCCCGGGTATTATGATATCTCCAGAGCCACCGATCCTCATTGACATGTTATTGTATTGAGATGTTATCTCATTGAAATAGAACTGTATGTTCTTAGCTGAAGGTTTCCCTAAGAACTCTAGATACTCTGTGATATTGTGTATTTACGATGCTTTGATGTAAACAGAGTTGTTATGCTAAGTTGGGCTGTTGATTAGTTATTCACTCACTTAGCGTTATGCTAACCCCACCACCCCACTTCTTACAGGTTATAGTTTTGAGAGAACGGGATTGGCAAGAAGTTTGTTCGGGATGAAATGTTTGACCAGACGGCTTACTCTGATATTGGGTTGATAACCAAAAGTTGTGTTTTGATTTATATAATACCCAGTTGAGTATACTATGTTTTGAAAAAGTATGAGTTTAAATATATACATATTATGTAAAGTGAATTGATAAAGCTCATTTGACCTACGCTTCCGATGTATTAAATAATACGATTGTAAATGAGGGGTGTTATAAGTTGGTATCAGAGCATAAGTTTGGGTGAATTGTACATCGTAAAATGTTCAATCCCAAACTTTGATACGTGTCAAGTCAAACATTCCAATGAGTGTGGGATTAGTTGTGGTATGAGAATTAGTTAGTGTGATATGTACTAACGCTTAACAACTTGTGAGATTGTTGTTTTGAATACAGAGATGGTAACACCTGAGTACTGACTGGTACTCTCGGCAATTCGGCTATATCAGGTAATCCTCGATAAGCTTACTTGGATTTACCTTAATTGGAATTGCATGCTTTACAATGATGATTAGTAGTAAAGTGATTGAGTCAGACTGATATGATTCCCCAGTTATGAGTCATTGGTGATTATTACTTGTTAATGTGATGCTAGGAATATTAGTTGAGATGTTTAGCATCATGAGTAGTTCAAAATGAACTAGAAATGGATTTTGTAGACACTTTGTTAAATAAAGTGTAATAGTTGTATTAATTGGATTAAAGTGTGTCTACGATAGGAAAATAAAGTATAAATCACTGTGTGATTATGATTTGATAAATGCAAGGTGATTATAAATCCTTGTTAATGCATTATGTGATAGTTGTCTGAAGTATAGTTGCTCCTTCGGGAGAATACTTGAAAATGTGGCTAAATGCTTATGTGTTGTGCCTTGATCATGATTGTGGTTGAATTATGATCTAGGTGTTAAAAGTGGTAAAATTGAAAGTCAAAGTGGTCAACGAGTCTTTATATGCGTTGACAAGTTTGTGAAAGGTCAAGGTTGAAAATTTGTTGTAATTGGCCTAAATATGATAACTTTAATTTGAAATTGGTGTTATGAGGGTAGAATAAGACACCAATAGTGAAAGTGGGTTAGTTTGACTTATAATAGTCAACGTAATGTGAAATGGGTGATGAAATGGTAGTTATATGAGTTGAAACCCAAATGGGTTGTTAAAGTGCCCAAATGGGTCACTTATTGGATAAATGGTTAAAACGAGCGGTGATTCGAGTATAACGAATGTTAAAGTGACTTTATGTCATAAATATAATAGCAAAGTGCATTGAAAGAGCTAGTGTAGTCATTTTGGTTAAATTTGATAAAAGTGCCTATTTGGACCCTTAAACGGGTCGACTAGTTAAAACATGATAGAACAAGTATATGAGGGTGATGAAAGTGCCCACACGTCACAAATATATGTATAAACATGTTGGCAAAGGGTTGAAATCAGAAAGTAAGCCAATTGGAATATGGCGTGTCACCAAAATGAGCTAAAATGGTCAAAAATGAGTCGTACGTCCGTTTTCTCGTAAAACGTGTAAATTGAAAAAGTGTAAAAAGAGAAAGTTTCATTTTGACTATATGAATGTCCCTGTAAAATTTAAAATCCTAATTCTTTACGGTTTGAGAGATATTCGCGTTTAAATTTCGTATTTTTGCAACTAAAGTTGCAGGTCTGAAAATTTGTTAGGAACGCGATCCTAGCATGATTATCCGGATCGCGTTAGCATGTTGATTTCGGTGACAGAATGTTTTCTAAAGGTGAACGCGATCCAGCCCTCTCATTCCGGATCGCGTTTGCATGAAAAATTTCGAAGGATTTTGCAAATTTTGAAAATGCCTAAGTATTTTCAGGGTCACGGTTTAGTGACGAATTTCACTAACTCAGAATGAGTTGAAATTTGCATGGTCACTCGAAAATGGCCCAATGATCAAAGCTATAATATAGCCTAGTCAGTTTTTGGCCATTCGGGGCCATCTAGGGGTCGAAAATGGCATTTTATTATTTTTCGGACCTTATTTCGGACTTTTAGCTTACGTTTTGTATTGGGCTTTTGTTTCTTTTAGCCCAGAAATCATTCCTATGTATATTTGCAATGTTAAAAAAACCTGTTTTAAGTGGTCCACATATGTTAATGGATATGAATGGGTATGAGTTGTTTTCCGGCGGTTTATTTAACTGCACAATATACCAGTAAATTTTATTGTTGATTGTTGCTAACCTGGGTTAGTAAACATTGATTATGGGATTATGTGGATCATATATGTGAATTAATTGAACATGATGAAGTATTTAAATCATGTAGAGTATTAGAAAGTGTTAAATTGGGCATTTTAAGAATTTGTAAAATAAGTACCTGAGCTCCTACTTATGTGATAATTGAACATGAAATGCTCAATTGTAATTCAACTAAAGTTATCTAGATTGATGAATATGTATTGAATAATACACATAGTAGTGACAAAGTGTTTAGTACTAAATGTACTATAAGTATTAATTGTTATACCAATGAATTAAATTGAATCAGGTAATAAAAATGTTGATTGATGTAATTGTGTTGGACATTACATCTGTGTTAATGAAATAGTGGAAATAATTATATCTACCTGATTATGTGATTAGTTGTTCATTCAAAATGATAAATGAAATTGGTAGCAAGTTAATAAGTGGTTATATAACTGCTACAAAGTATTATTATACGTGTGATAATTATTGATATCACCTTGTAAGAAATGTGAGAATAAAAGTTAATCACTTTGGAGATTGATGGTATGAAGTGACCTGAAAATGAAGTGTACCTGACATAATATGACGACGTCTGGCCAACGTATTTATATTATGCCATTTTACATGGAATTATTGAGGTTACCAAGTACCAGAGAAATTAAAGTGATTTTGAAATAACAGGTAAGATATATTGACCTGTAGTGGGGAAATAGTCACTGATTGACTGAAATGAAAAAGTAATAAACCACTAATCTGTTGTTTTACTGTAGTACCTATGGTACAAGAAATGTGTATGTGGTTAATTGTAACTAATATGAATTAAAAGTAGAGGTCAATTGATTGTAAGTAACAATGTGTTAATATATTGTTGAATATGTGACTATAGACAGCACCTTATGTTGTTGAAAGAGTTGTGCTAATGCAGCATGGTATCAACTGGTGCTGATTTAGCATCCAACTGGATATGGTAGGATGCTAATTGATTATGTGATAATAGTTTTACCTATTGAATTTGACCTCTACATATTGCTTATTCTTATGTGTTTAAGGTTATATGACTTCGACTTTCTTTCAGATAAAGAATTTCATATAACCTAGTGGTTGTGTATAAATACAAGTTGTAAATCAGTAAAGAACTAGTTGCGAAAGTAAAGATTCTAGCAATGTGTTAGCTAAAGAAATACATAGTTATCAGCTAAATTGCTAGTTGTGAATTGAATATAACTTTTTATTGTTAATGTGTATATTGTGGTATTTATTACCACTAGTGTTGTTGACATAACAATAGAAAGTTCATATGACTATGTGATTCACTTATGTCAAGTGATTGTGTTGTATGCTTGGCTAGTTATAAATGATCATGTAAGTGATCAGTTAACTGTTTAGAGACAGGTTATATGCACAGTATATGTGCAAGGGGAAAAGATAGAAACGTGTACATTTGGTTATGTGCATGTGAAAAGAATTCAATATATGTATATATATTTATAAGTTACTCAAGGGAGTAACGTATGATATGTGTATATTGTGATAAAATAGTTGATTATGCTACACTTTATGCTGGATATTGCATTGGTGATAGCTATTGGAATAGAGTATAATGTATTATACAATTTGTGTTTGCAGGGATAAAGATATGCGTAATGATAATATGCATAAACAATTTAAAATGTTACACACATTTTATATACATATAGTAAATGAGCGAATAAGTGATTCTATTAAATAGATTGGATAAGTATGATCAGATTTCGAGGACGAAATCTCTTTAAGGGGGAGAGATTTGTAACATCCACTCCTCGGGTCTAGTTGTATTTTATTATTTTCTGACTTTTAATATTTAATTCGTGTGTCAGAAAATAGTTCGGTGTTATTATTTGAAAATAATTGGTTAAAAAGTCACATAATTTATTGTGACTAGAAAATTGTTAATTGTTTTAAATTAACCTAGTTGACGGTAAAATAAAATAATGTTTCTTCGCAAATGGTTTTTAAGTTCCAGACAATGATAAGTACGGGGGACAAAACTAGTACACATATTGTATGATATATGTGTGTAATACGTATTAAATTTCATAAACATTCCAGACATTCGATTGAGTACGTGAGAAATATTGAAACCCTAGAACTAAACCCCAAATCATCATTAAACCCCAATTTCTTGTGAAATTAACTTCTGTTCTTCCCTGTTTCTTCTCTGGACGAACCAAAAACACCACAGGGACGAATTGTAAATATTGAAACAAGCTTTGAGGTGAAATTGAAGCTATAGAACATTAATTCAAGCTTCCAAAACATGAATTAATCACTCCTTGATCCTCCTAATCATCTTGTAAGTGTTACATCTTCATGTTCATATAAACCTAGAAGTGGGTTTTTGGGTATTTGATGAAATTAGAGTGATTGATGTTAAATTGAAGCTTGTAATGCTTGTAGAATTGTTAATTGATGTTTACTTTATGATTATAAGCTAAGCCCTAAGCTATAATTGAAGATTTGAATGTATGTTCATAATAAAAGTGGTGAGTTTAGTTGATTTTCATGAAATTAAGCTTGTGGTTATGATATAATGATTAGTTGATGCTTAAATGATGATTAGCATCTAAGCCCTAACCTTGAAATGAAGAAAATGATATATGATCATTAAGAAAGTTATGGGTTTAAGTAAGTATTTATGAATTATGATTTGAAAGCTTAAGTTAGTGATGTGTAATTGACAAAAATTGTGAAAGAAAGCTTTTAAGCTTATGTTATTAGTGTTTGATTGATAATCGTTGTTGATTCATGATAATAATTAAAGTTGATTAAGATGATGTTGTGATCCTAATGATCATAACTTGTTAAGTGATTGTGAATTATTGATGTTAATGTGATTATTCATAATCTTGAAATGAGAATTATAAGTGAATAATGATTGAGTAATAATCATTGAAATTGGGATTATGAATCATGTTGCAGTTACTTACCTAAGTTATGTAATGTAACTACATTAATATGATGTTATATAGATTTGAGACAAGTGACTGACTTGTGTTATGTTAATGTAATTCCAGATAAACAGAAGACTCAGTGACATTAGACTACTGAGTGGACAACTGAGGTATTCGGTGAGTGGATTTATAACCTCAGTGTGATTTAGTTGTATCAGGTTTGGTTACAACGGGTAACGTATTATTACTGTTTTATTATTGCCATGATGATTATGGTTGTTAGTAATAATACTGTTGATAGTCTGTTTAGTCTGATATGTTGACCTAATTGAATATGTGATCACATGCTATATTTGGCATTCGGGCATCAGTATTGAGGTCAACACGATAGTTGGGTTTGGTTACTATTGTAATACGACAGGAATTTCCTTGTACTTCTCGTTAATAGGAAATTAGGTCGTATGAGATTAGTACCAAACTATCGGTCTATTCTGTATTGGCCTTACAGATTGACGGTAAGTGTTCTTGAAGAATCCCCGGGTATTATGATATCTCCAGAGCCACCGATCCTCATTGACATGTTATTGTATTGAGATGTTATCTCATTGAAATAGAACTGTATGTTCTTAGCTGAAGGTTTCCCTAAGAACTCTAGATACTCTGTGATATTGTGTATTTACGATGCTTTGATGTAAACAGAGTTGTTATGCTAAGTTGGGCTGTTGATTAGTTATTCACTCACTTAGCGTTATGCTAACCCCACCACCCCACTTCTTATAGGTTATAGTTTTGAGAGAACGGGATTGGCAAGAAGTTTGTTCGGGATGGAATGTTTGACCAGACGGCTTACTCTGATATTGGGTTGATAACCAAAAGTTGTGTTTTGATTTATATAATACCCAGTTGAGTATACTATGTTTTGAAAAAGTATGAGTTTAAATATATACATATTATGTAAAGTGAATTGATAAAGCTCATTTGACCTACGCTTCCGATGTATTAAATAATACGATTGTAAATGAGGGGTGTTATAGTAACCTTCAGCGTAACTTAGTTGTAACAGATTTGGTTACAACGGGTAAACGTGGTTTTACTGTTTATAGACTGTTGATTGACATGTTGCCTTGATAGATATAGATTTTGTGATATCTGGCCTTTGGGCATATGTGCTTTTCGGAGGTCAACATGGTTTGGGCTTAAGGTTACTATTGAGTTGCCAACACAGGTCCTTGTACATGGTTGGTTATAGGACTACTGTGTTGTGTGGGTAAATAGTACCTAGGCTATCGGTTTACCGCTGTATTGGCCTGCAGTTGGTGTGAGGTTGCTTGGGGGCCACCCGGGCATGAGGGCGCCTCAAGGACCGCCGATCCTCTTGGTTGATATTTGTTTGCGATGCTTTATGCTGTAAACAAATGATTGTGTGTTTACGATGCTGTTGCTGTAAACTTGTTTAGTATGCTATGCTTAGTTGTAAACATATTTGTTATGCTAAGTTGTGTTGATGGTTATTAGTTCATTCACTTAGCGTTGAGTTAATCCCCCACATTACCACTCCTTGCAGGATATGATTAGATTATGGGATGAGCAAGGAGCTTTGACTGGATGGAATGTTTGACGACTCGATGTTTACTCTGATCTTTGATTTTACAAAATCATTGTTGTCTTTCAAAGTATGTAACACCTAAAATGATAAATTATGTTTTGAAATAGATTGACTAATATGAGTATTATATAATGTATAATTATTTATGTTTGTTGGACTTTCGCTTCCGGTTAAAAAAAAAAAAAAAGGCTTTGAAAATGAAGTGTGTTATAGGGTATGAGCTTGAAATTCTTTTATTATATACATATCAAAGTATATAAACTATTTAGTTATCTTTACGCATGGGTTCACATTGTGCAGTAAAAAGAAAATGTTTGACTATTCATCATATGCCTAAGATACCCGTCAATTACTACGTAATGGGAAATATTGGGCACAAAAAAGTGTAACATAATAAAATTGTAACATTGAGTTGTTGACTTATGGGCAAGTACGTAGTTTTTAATTTGCGAATTTGTTTAAAAAGATAAAACAAAGTGCAATATTTAATGGACATTGTCCCTATATATAGGTGGCAAAATTAGCAGAGAGGGTAAAGGGTCAAAATGAGTACTTCTTAGATCGGGTCAACCGGGTTGTTTGAGTTGGGTTGATCGACTCACCAAAAAAGTTATTATCTAATTCTAGGAATAAAGCAATTTATCTATAGATTTGACCTGTTAGCAATACAGTAGAATCCAAATTGACCGATATTCTTATAAATGGGTTGAAATAGCCTCGCGTAGACATCTTAATAGAGTTCCAACTATTACGTGATTGAAGGTTCTCATATTTTGTTTATATTCCTACCATCATATTTTGACTTATATTTTTCTTCGATATCTATTAAGGTACTTGCTTGAACAAAATCCTAATCACTAAAAGTGTTGATTTCACAGTTTTACAAATCTATAATTAATAGTGCTATGTTATCATATGTCTACTAAACAGTGTCATTAGAATTTTTCACCAGTTATGATCGTCGGTTAAAAGAACATTTTATATAGACGACTGAATCGAGACATACAATCAGTCTAATTTAACCACTCCTTGAAAAAAAAAAACATTCAAAGTTATGTGAAATGTTTACAATCAAAAGATTAGTTGCTAAAGGTGATGTTTTTCATATCATATATGGAATGTGTTGTATTATGTGGGTTGGGAGGTTCCATCCGTTAGAAATAATAAAGATACGATATTTCATTAGTTTCATTATTAATTTTATTTTCTATATATTATTTCCTTATTGGATCATTTTTTCTCAATTTCGAATAACATTAATTATAATTTTGTAACCGTTTTAAACTTTTTTTGACATTCCTTATTTATTAAACGCATAGTGTTTGTCACTGAGTAATAGGGTACGGTGTGCTAGATTATTATTTTATTTAATTTTTGTATCAGTTAATTGAGAATCAAGTAGAAACTACTGAAAAACAGTTGGAAAAAATACATATTCTGATAGAGAAAGTAACTATTAAGATTGCAACACTTTTTAACAGAATCAATGATTAATGGTGTAATGACTTCCTCCACCAATTCAACAAATGTGTCCACTTAAATATCTCAAATGTCTAAGGTTATGGATAAATTAGTAGCGATAGAGGATTACTTACATCAGGTATTACATAACTTAATTAATTAGACTAATAAATTTGTTTATTTTTTCATAAACTATGTTATTGCTTATTTATTTTACTTACTTAAATAGTGTCATTTATATTCAAAACTTAGACTGAATGTTGTATGATATGTAGTATCACATGTGTAGGCTGATTCTCTTCGAGATAATACATTAAAAGGAATTCATGCAATTTTGACTACTCGACAATCTACGTTGGCACGGCTTGGAATATCATACTACTTCGATAGGCTTCAGGGTGTGAGCATAGGTTGCAAGGCCGCAAAATTCACACGAGAATTGAATCATTTAGTTATCCTTGCCATTTTAGACTTTTTTAATTAAAATTTTAAAATTTGTTCTTGGTTTGAATATTTAAAATATAGTAACGATAAATTATTTAACTTCAAAAATAGCATTAATACGTACCAACTCCTTTTTTGATATTAAAAGTGTATAACATATTGCATTTCTCTATATTATAGGATTTCTATAATTTACAAATAAAAAATCAACGTTATTTAAGTAATTTATGAATTATGATTTTATCCAACATAATTTTTAACACTAAATATTTTTTGCTAGAAAAAATAACTAGCCTGCAAATTTTGCGGATTATGATGTAGTTAAAAGTTAAAATAAAAACGTTTAGGTTATTAGTATTTGTATTGTTTAAATTGTTTAAAAATAATAAAAATAAAAATAAAATAGTAGTAATAATTAATAAATAACGTAAGGAGCAAGGCCAAAAAACAAGCTGTGTGGATCCTGAAACTAAATTAGCGGTGCTATATAAATAGCCAACACATATCCCTTTTTTTATTATACCAAAACCCTAAATACCAAAACCCTAAAATATCGAAGCCCTAAAATCGTAGACGCGTCAATTGAAAGGCAGATCGTTAATAATTTCGATCAACGCTCAAGGTTTCTTCATCTAGAGATCGTGCATTAAGGTATATACACCTTCATTCCTCTCTCATTTACGTTAATATTGAGGTAATTGTAGGGGTTACAATCCAATAAGATAAGCATGTAAACTAACAATTAAGATATGGGATGCCGTATTATGAATCATATCGTATGTATAGATATAATATAGGACTGATTTGTGTTGATAATAAAAAGGGCCTTTTCTTTGATTATTATAAGATTGATGATGTTAGATATATGTATTTTGATATTGATTAGGGAGTTTGTTGGTTATAGCTTTTATAATTGTTAATGTTCTTCTTTTTGATATCGTGTTGTATATGGATGATGTTATAATAAGAAATTGAATACTAATTTTGCTTGAAAATTAAGCTGTATACATTGAAAAGAAGGTGAGAGTACCTGATTTGGAATGCTTTATTGTATTATAACAGTTGTATTGTGTTTTAGTGTATTCTGTTTATCGTCGAATATTTTGTTAATAGTGCTCTAACACAAACATATGTGCATATTATGTACGTTTGACAGATATTGTTTCTCTCAGAGTCTCAGGAAGTTTTCATTCACAGCGTTTCTGATGGCGACAAGTAAGTAACTTGTACCTTCTTTTGTGATTCTTTTTTCTCATGCCGTTTTCTTTATGCCTTCTGTTTTCTTATGTCAACCAAATGAAATGTAAATTAGTTGTTGTTTTGGTTTTGCTTTGACTGTTGTATGTATCATGTGTGAACATATTATCACAAAGCAAACACTCGGTCTGAGGTTCTCACTTTCAGAATTGTTGATTAATATAATTATAATGAAGTCTGCAGAGACAGACTTTAAACAAAATATCTTCATGTTCACACTGATTAGAGCAATGGCTTCTTTTTGTTTATTTTTTGGAAATAAAATTTCTAGTAGGGTGGCTTGATTGTATTGAGCACATCAGTGTCGACTATTATATAAAACGTCTCATAGTGGTTCCTTAAGGGATCAGAAACCCCAGCATCAAAATTTAACTCACATTTATTATCAATTTTCTTGTCTGATTATCCTAATAATCATGTTTGCAAGTTGCAATATGTGCTGTCTTGCTACTAGTAGTTCAATGTTGTTGAGGAACCTCTCATGCTTAATTTATTACAACAAAGTTCAGAAACAATTAAACTTTGCAGTGGGTCATTTTGTTTTGTCATGTTTCTATTTATTCATTAATTAACTGCCTGATGGTGCTTGGATACACAGGACTTCAGTTTGAGAATTCATGTGAAATTGGGGTGTTCTCAAAGCTGACTAATGCTTACTGCCTGGTAGCAATTGGAGGCTCTGAAAATTTCTACAGGTTTGTTTCTGTTATTCCAGTTTTACTGTGCTATATAATGCATCGTCTGTGATTGGAAAGTATGTTACAAGCATTATGAATATTTGTTATGCAGCACATATGAGTCTGAGCTTGCAGATGTTATCCCAGTGGTTAAGACCTCTATTGGTGGGACAAGAATAATTGGACGGCTTTGTGTTGGTAAATATCTTGGTAGATTTATTATCTACATTACAGCCCCGTCATATGGTATAAACACTTATGCTATATATCTTTTGCAGGTAACAAAAATGGGCTTCTCTTGCCTCATACTGCTACTGATCAAGGTAAATTCTTGAACTTCTATATCTGTGTTTTTGGATTAGCCTGTGATTTGTATCATGTGTGCATAGTCTGGATTATTGTTTGAGCAACATCTTCCGTTGAGGGTTTAATGTGCTTTTCTTGTGGGCAACTAAAATGCTACTTAGAAGTTACGATAAAGAAAATGAAATATAAACATCCGTTGAATATATGTTAAATGGCAAGTCATATCTTTTGTTGATCAATTGCTTGTGTAATCTCAGAGCTTCAACACCTGAGGAACAGTCTGCCTGATGCAGTTGTGGTTCAGCGCATTGATGAGAGACTATCTGCCCTTGGAAATTGCATAGCATGCAATGATCATGTTGCTCTTACGCATACTGATCTTGACAGGGTAAGATCAATCGTAGATACTTCAGCGGTTTTAGTCCCAGTTTCTATCACATTAATCTAAAACTTAATCGTATTTAAATTATGAGCTCCTCCTTCTCATTTAGTGAAGTTACGAATTTTTGAATCATTCGTTACCCTGGTTGGATAAAGGAAGGAAGAAAGACTATAAAAGTGAACCAGGAATATTTAAGTTTTGGATCATGCCAACTTTTATGCTATTGTGTTTCCCTTGAAAAAGTTTCTTATTTTCGTTGGCTATATATTTTATGATTTCTTGGTATTTACTTTGCAACTAGAGTTCAGAAGGTGGTCTTGTGCATGATGCTAACATTCTTATGTGTTTAATTAGGAAACCGAGGAAATGATAGCTGATGTGCTTGGTGTGGAAGTTTTCAGGCAGACGATTGCTGGTAATATTCTTGTCGGCAGCTACTGCACGTTTACAAACAGAGGTGGCCTGGTAAGAACATTGTGTTATAATTGATAGCTCTGTTCTTCTAATTTCAGTTTTTATTACTCAAGCCTGAGGTGGCAAAATGGGCGGGTTGTGTAATACAGGGTATGACATTTTGTTAAAGGTTTATTATCTAGTTTCAATAAATGAGATACAACAGGTATATTAGTACAACAATGATTTAAGCAAAGAGAGTATAATAGGTTATAGCAGTAGGCCTTGGAGGTCTGGACCTCTACTTAATTTGGGATTTTACCCCTTAGAAATAAAGCATATTCTGAATTGACCTGTTTGCAAATAATATGAAAATGGCGATTCTGCAGGTGCACCCTCATACCTCTATTGAGGACTTGGATGAGCTTTCAACCCTCCTTCAGGTTCCTTTGGTGGCAGGAACGGTGAACCGTGGTAGTGAAGTGATAGGTGCGGGCTTAACAGTTAATGATTGGACTGCATTCTGTGGGTTAGATACTACAGCAACAGAGTTGTCTGTTATCGAGAGTGTGTTCAAGCTTAGAGAAGCCCAGCCGAGTGCCATTGTGGATGAGATGAGGAAGTCCTTGATCGATACCTATGTCTGATTAGTATGTTGTTGCTCTCAGAATTATCCTGTAGTTTTATGTTTGTTTTCTCATTTGTTTCATGTGAGATCTTACACTTTCTATCACTTATCTATATATTTCCATTGCCATAGTGCATTTTGTTGCTTTTTACGATTAGAAATCTTTTAGTGATTATAGGATTTTATCTAGTTAGTCTGCGATTTTCATTCTTTGGGAATTGGGATTGGGTTGGGCATCAATCTCAGTTCATTGATGCAAAACTTGAGCTAACTCTCAAGTCTCACCCCTTGATATATAGTGTGGCACCAGCACAGGCCACAGGCCCAAGTACCCAACCCATATAGGCATATAGTATCAGTATAGTCACCTCACAACAGAAAGCCCAGATATCAGCCGCATAGAGAGGTGAGGATGCATCACGTATTCATATTCCTTTTCTTTTTTTTCTTTTTTTTAAATTTACTTATGACGATTACATTCATGAGTTGTAAATGGTACCAATCATTTTATTTTTGCTCAAATATTGATTAAAAACAGGGTTGGAAATATATGTGTTAACGGCACTTGTTAACAAACGTTTAATGAACTTTTAAAATCTAATGTGCTGTTAACAAACTGAAAGCTTTTTTTCATGACATCATGTCTTTTACAAAAATAGTTTTTAATTCAATATACATCGAAAGCCTTCCGAATAGAACATGGCCATATGAGTGGATACCGCCACTCAAAGGAATTGACGGGGGCCTGCACAAGCGGTGGAGCATGTGGTTTAATTCGATACAACGCGCAAAACCTTACCAGCCCTTGACATATGAACAAGAAAACCTGTCCTTAACGGGATGGTACTGACTTTCATACAGGTGTTGCATGGCTGTCGTCAGCTCGTGTCGTGAGATGTTTGGTCAAGTCCTATAACTCACATAGTCGCACCTACCAGCACAACAAGACGACTACCCCCTGCACGCCACTAAACGGCGCTATTTAACGCTTTGGTTCGCCCAATACAACTGCTAAGGGCATTACATCCAGCGTAAGCATCTGGATAATCAGGAATGCGACGTGGCATACCCGAAAGCCCTAAGAAATGCATGGGAAAGAATCATCAATATCGATATCATCAAAACCTTGAGCCTTTTTTGGCTCTCTCTTTAGCCCTATGTCTCTTATCCCTAGGAGGTCTTCCTCCACTAACAGGTTTTTTTCGGAAAACTCTATTTATTCTGGTGTGGACTCCATCTACTAAAAGTAGGGGTGGTTGCCACATTTCCATTATAATTTGTTCCAAAGTAAGTGCCCACATCAAAGTATATTATATTAGTTTTATCATTTTATTCTCAATATACATTTTCTCAAAGGGTGATTATCCGTACACTACTAAATATTATCCATACACAACTAAATGTGTTTTACTATACAAACATCATAAAGCATATTTAGTGGTGTACGTATATTTTTAGTGGTGTACAAATCACTTCCTCAAAATACACGGGAGTCTGTACAAAAAGTAAGGGTGATATTGTTATCTTCACTAATATATAATGTAATTTCTTAAACTTCGTGAAAACTGAAACAATATACTTATTTTGGGACGGAGGGAGTATTAAATTACAGTTTACTTTAAGAATACCTTGAACCTTTTCACTGAAAATTGTTTTTTCACTAAAAAAATACTCCGTATTAAACTAGTAAAAAAGTTTTCTATGGTAGTTTGAAAGATCTCTAGCTTTTCACGAGAAACTATTTTCAGAAGAAAAAAAGATTCGATTGTGTTTGGTAAAATTAGCTTGTAGTTAGAATTAGAAGTTTTGAGCTGGAAACCGGAGCTTATTGTTTTATAAGTATTTGACAAACTAGCTGGAGCTTAAATATGTTAATTGACATAAAAAAACATAAAAAATAATTTATATGGGTTCTTCAAATAATTTCTTATTTCATAAGTAGGCTTTCTACTATGTTAAACACACTTGCAATTTCTATTATAATTTCTTCCTTCAAAAAATAAAAAAATAAAAAACAGTGTTACTCAAATTATTTCCTCCGGAACATATTGATGTTTTCTTGTGGGAGGATGTAGGTAGAGTAGGGCTGCTTTCCTTTCCTTCCTGCATGACGTGACGCAGACCCTTTTTGTTTTTCGTACGTTAAGTTAACATCACCTTTTATTTTCTTCGAATTAATCATTATGAGCCATGAATTTATTTGTAATCCATCGAATATATGTATTCTTATTAGTTTACAAACTCACGTCCACAATACCATAGAATCGCAGACAACTAAATGACACGCACATAAAAGTTGGATAAACTTGTTTGAAGCTTTTTATCGGTTGTATGAAAATTATTTATTTATTTTACATATTTTATTGCCCCATTTTAAAGTAAAGTAAAGTAACATCTCATACCGCCTTTCGCGGGTTAGGGCCTAATACCGTCTAAGACAGTTTATGGGGAGGTTAGATGTAGACAGCCTTACCCCTACCAAAGGTAGAGAGGCTGCTTCCATTTCTACCTAAATGTATAAAGGACCTCCGGCCTTTTTGCAGGGGATGGGATTCGAACCCCTGACCTCTTGCCCCATTATTTATTATTTATTATTTATTATCCTAATAATTTAACAGATACTAACGGATTCCAATAACAATTAGAAGACATTAGACAAGAAGATAAATCCGGTTCATACAAATTAGCTTTGGAAAATGTATTTAACTTTAAAAAAACACACAAGTGCCTTTATTTTTTATTCTTTTAAAGTACTTTTGAGTGTTTCATAGCTCAAGAAGTAGAGAAAAGGAACTCTTTTGGTATTTGACAAATTAAATTCTCTTTTTACTTTCACTTCCAAGGAAAGCTTGAAATTTGTTATTTCATAAATCTAGTAAGGTAGTCAGGATTGCAGTAATAAAATAATTTCTCCTTTGGTAAGAAAATATAAAATCATCTTCCTTTTTTGCCTTTTTAAATTGTCATTTTTACCCCTCACTTCAATCACACTGCTACACTACATTAGCTTTCTTGCATCTTTTTTCTGCTATTCTGTAAAGGGTGTAAAATCCAAAGCACCACTCAAGAAATGGCTAAAGATGAGGACTTTAAGCTTCTCAAGATCCAGGTCTTTAGTTAAAATTACTCATGTTATTTTCATTTTCATCATTCACATTCTTGATTTATAGTACTTAATGCTTTCCATTTATTTTAACTATTTTTGTTGTTGTAAATATAGACATGTACTCTGAGAGTGAACCTGCACTGTGATGGTTGCAAGCACAAAGTCAAGAAAATTCTTCAAAGAATTGAAGGTGATATTTCTGTTTCTTTCTTTTGGGGGTTGTTTTTTTAGTGATAAGTGAGCAAATTATGATATGGGGTTTGATAAAGCTTAGAAATTTATGCAAATATGCTGTTCTTGCAAAATAATGCATGGTCAAACCTTTTTTTAAAGCTAAAATTGGTACATTCAAAGAGATGTACAACTTTTTGTACATAATGTACGAATCTTGTAGCATATTTGCTCTGTGAACTGGAATTGCCTTGTGCTACTGTTTTCAAATATTCATGTAAGTAGTGAAATGGGATATTGATGAAGATTGCAAATTTATGCAATTTTATGGTTTTTGTGATGTAATAATGCTTGGTCATACCCTTTACTCTTAAATCCTCAGGAATGTACATCTCTCAATCCATGATGTACAAGTCATATTTGCTTTGGATTTGTCAGCTCTAGAAAAGAATTACAGTTGCTATATCCTTTTCTTTATAGCTACAAGTTGAATGAAATGAAAATCTTATGTTAACATCTGTAAAAGATTCATCGCTTTGGTAATGCATAAGTTTTGATGCACAATGTACAAGTTATTCTAACAATAATTTTAATTACATAGGTGTTTATCAAGTGAGCATAGATGCAGAGCAACAGAAGGTGACTGTTTCAGGAAGTGTAGACTCTACAACCTTGATTAAGAAACTTGTGAAAGCTGGTAAACATGCTGAAATTTGGTCAAACAAGTCAAACCACAACCAAAGTCAGACTCAAAATCAGCAAAATCAGAAGGGTTGCATGAAAGATGACAAGAAAAACAAAACCCAGACAGAAAATTTCATCAAAGGCCTTGAATCCTTGAAAAAACAGCAAAAGATTCAACCTTTGACTTCGGGTGGAGATGATCCTTTTGAAGATGATGAAGATTTAAGGTTTCTCAGAGGGAATGTAAACCAATTGGGGTTTATGAGGCAGAAACAACAAGAAGCAGCTGCAAATTCTGCTAATACTCCAAAAAATTCAAAAAATAAAAGTCAACCCAACAATGCAAATGGGAAGAAAAGTCAAAATGTGGGAGGGCAAAAAGGTGATTTTGAGAATCTGAATGAGGGCAAAAGGGTAAGTGATTTCAGTTCCATAATGAGCAGTCTTGGTAATGGTGGTAGTGGTGGTAGTAATAATCTTGGTGGGTTTGAAATGGCTACTGGTGGTCAACACATGATGATGAACATGAATGGTTTAGGGTACAACCAGCAGCAGCAAGAGTACAACCCATCTGCTGCATCAATGATGTTGAACCTGCAAAACAGGCAAGCAATGTATCAGAGGTCTCCTATCATGCCACCAAGCACTGGATACTACTACAATTACAATCCTGCCCCTTACTCTTACCCTTACAATGAGCCACCTCATGGCTACTACTACACTAGTAACAATGGTGGTGATGCCACCATGTTGAGTGATGAGAACACAAGCAGCTGTTCAATAATGTGAGGGTAAAAGTGGAAAAAAGTTGAGGTCTTTAGTGTTGTAGAAGTTTGTTTTGATGTAATTGAAGATGCTCTTGATGGATCTTTTGTTAACCATGTTGAAATGACTAGTTTAATGGTTGATCCTTAGTGTTTGTGTTTAACATGGCACGAGGTTTTAGATGTTATTAGTTCATCTGAAAGTAATGTCTAATTATAGTATCAACTAACATTGATGATTAGAGTCACAGTACTATTGGTGGCAACATACTTAACTATATGAATCTAACATTAAATTGGGTCTAAAACAATGACATGATGTTGATGCATAAAAAAATACAAACCAGTTAACCTGAATCCGTTTCAATTGATATCGTTTATTGATGAATGAAATGTTAACACGAAAACATTATTTACGTTTATCTAGAATATGATTCATGGAAGACTAAATGTAATTTTGTTTAGTGATTATAGAATGATGATATGTACGTACTCATTTTTATCCATACATCATTAAAACATGTTTTAATGAGTGTTTGTATAAAAATGATAATGTAGAAATCAGCAAATCACTTCTTATAACCAAGAAGGAAAATTGTCGGATACGCTTCATTAGAAGTTCATAAGACCATCCGTAACCGTAACACCAGAACGCCACCTTTTCAGCTGCCACATCAGCATCAAACTATAACACCAGAACACCCCTAATCATAACACCAGAACGCCACCAGAACGCCAAATTAAAAAAAAAAAAGAAAAGGGAAAAGAAATAAAAAAAAACGCGTGGGACCCACCAAAACGCCAAATTTCGTCTCGTTATATGATCCAGAACGCCGCTGAGAACGCCGGCCAGAACGCCGCGTTGGCGTTGTGGATGGTCAGAACGCGGGCCACGTATACGCGTTACGTATGGTCTAACAGTTTTGACAAAGTTTCAAAAAAAACTACCTATTTTGTTTAACTTCATTTTGATTTGTTGTTCAAGCAAACTATATCTCTGTAGACGTACTTGTAACGACACATAACGTCAAAACTTATTTGCAATCCAATCCATAATATAATAATGATATGTATCATTTTAACTAATCAATCAATGAAAACTACGGGGTATGTCGTTTTTTAAACTTGAAATAACAACTCTAATTACATAAACTACGTCCATTAAACAAAAAAAAGCTATCAGTTAAAAAACTACATCCATTAAACAAAAAAAGTTATCAATTCATGTCATTTAACAAGTGTAAAAAATCATAAATTATAAGTGGGTTGAAATGTTCTCAAAGTTAAAGTACGAGTACTCAAATTGTAACTTACACTAATCCTAAAAAATTTCCACAACCAAAAGCTCGGAGTATCCCAACTCCTATCCTTTAACTCGCCGGAATTTTATCGCCGGCGATAATGTCACTTCCAAACCACACCACAATCTTCTCCACCACCGCCGGCTGGAAACTTCCCCTACGGTTTGACTTACGTAAAAAGTCAAAACACATTAAATTTAATATCTCATGTTCTAATTCACATATTACATCAAACAAGGTCAGTTTATATGCTTCACTGAATACACTGGAAATTTCTATCATAATTATAATAATCTGGTGTATATATATAAACAAATTTTATATATTCGGCAGTTTAAGAGACCGTACACTAGTGTATTGATTGTACCAACAGGTGTTGGTGCTTCAATTGGTGGTTACGCCGGTGATGCTTTACCGGTTGCTCGAACCCTAGCTTCCGTTGCCGACTGTGTTATCTCTCACCCCAATGTACGTTTGTTTCGCAATTCATCTTCAAATAGATTATATATATTGATACAGAATTATGTGTAACAAAGACTTATTTAAAATAATTAGATAACCTGTAGTATCAGGGGGTGTTTTGGGGGGCTTCTTTTGTTGGCTTATTTGCTTATCGTAGCACAATAAGCTCGAGATTTGGTGTTTCGATAAGCTTATTTGGTTACATGTGAGGGGATTTTATAAGCTCGAAATAAGCTACAAATTTTGAGCTTATTTGCTTATAAGCAATAAGCTTTAAAAATTAAAATAAGCATTTGATTATCGTGGCAACTAGTTGTTAACTAGAAATATAGAAAAACTTCTTAAGGTATCGTAGTGTTATTTTTATATAACAATTGAACATTTACAGGTTCTTAATGCAGCAATGCTTTACTGGCCAATGCAAAATGTTTTATATGTGGAAGGTTATGCTCTTGATAGATTTGCTGAAGGTCTATGGGCACTACAACCAGTTCACCAGAACAAGGTTTCGTGTGTAACTATCGAATTATTACTTCATATTTATATGCTTGTTAATGTGACATATTGTTACATATTCATGTAAGCAGGTGGGATTGGTTCTTGATGCAGGAATAGAGGAAGAGCTACGCATTCGCCATCTACAAGTAGTTGATGCGACATGGGCCTCTCTTGGTTTGCCAGTTCTCGAGTACATAGTCACCGACAAGCCTTTAGAGGTAGTCCTATTTTTTATTATACTACGTATTATCATCAACTTACTTTAGGAAAACAAAAGGAAAGGCAAAACGGTCCAATTTTTTCTTTTGTTTTGAGAAACAAGCAGGTTGAGAAGTGGGTTGATCCAAAGAGCGGGCAGGCAACAGGGAGGATAAAGCATCCCGAGTCCTTATTAAGGGCAGTACATGCATTGTGCGATCGGTCTATGGTGGATGCTGTTGCTGTCGTGGCACGTTTTCCAGATGATGATATTGAAGATGTGGATGACTATAGGCAAGGAAAGGTAATTTAACACAATTGTATTATTCTAGGTTTACAGAACTATTCTCGTTAGTTATAATGTTTTTTATTCTTTTAGACTGGAAAACCTACAACCTATTGACCCTATTATGTACAATCACATATCATATAAACATTGTCTTCACTGAGGCTCGAACCCACAACTTCTTGGTTGGTGGGATCCCAAATAATGCTAGGCTTAAGGCCCTTTGGTCGCGTTAGTTATAGTTTGTATCCACATTCTATTTAGTGTGTATTGAACTGATCAGTCTACAGGGAATTGATCTACTGGCAGGAGTAGAAGCCATTATAAGCCATTTAGTGGTGAAGAATTTCAGAATCCCTTGTGCGCATGCTCCTGCCCTATTACCTCCACCACTTACCCAATCTTTATGTCCAAAATCTGCTGCAGAAGAAGTGAGTTGCTTTTCTCTCCTTACTTTACATACATACTGTATTCATGCATGCGATATGCATATAGACATATGTCTAAACATGGTTTCTATATAATCGGTATAAACAGTTGGGATATACATTCTTGCCATGTGTGCTTGCTGGTTTAGCTAATGCACCCCAGTACTTGACTGATAAGTCTGAGTTGCAAAAGAGTTGTTGCATAGTGGCAAGTGATGTTGATAGTGTCATTCTCCCCGCAGATGCCTGTGGAGGAGATGGTGTTCTTGCATTTGCTAATAAAAGAATCAAGGTAAATTCTTTAACCTTTTTTTTTCCTGCCACTCTCAATTTATATTCCTTATTCCCTTGGATTCTCTATGAATTGTTCAATGTTCGGTTCTAATTCATATGATATTATGTTTATTATGCAGCCGCTAATTATTTGTGTGCAAGAAAATGAAACTGTGCTCAATGATACTCCTGATAAACTCGGGATTGATGTGGTATGTGTAAAGATTTAACAAGTAGATTCGAAGTCTAAGAATTATGCATGATGCCTTTTAAAAATTACTTTCATAATTTTTGTTTTGTTAGGTGAAGGTTTCAAACTATTGGGAAGCTATAGGAGTAGTTGCAGCTCACAAGGCTGGAGTGGACCCGAATTCTCTCAGAAGGGATAAGATCAAGAACATTAGTACCAATTCCTTACTCAATTTTAACAGTTGTGTAGCTTCTAGTATTAGAACATTTGTTTGATCAACTTCAGTCTTTATTCTTTCAGAATCAGGTACAGGTTTTGTACCAAGTTTCTGAGGGGGAAAGATATATTTTTGACTCTACTATTGATTATATTTAAGTTTAGGGTATATAGCTTTAGCTACTTGTGCTATTTTCTAGTCCTTAGGTTCAAGAAATAGTTACTTTTTGATATATCTGTAGGAATTGGTTACTATCTACTAGAATAGAAATCCCAGGATGATATGTAATTCCTATCGTAATGACTTGATTTCGCTAGATTTCATTCAAATTTGGTTTACCTGAAATTACTAGAATTTGAAGCACATAAAGGGGATTATGTTTACATCTGTTTTTCTTACCTAGATAAAGCTGAAATTGATTAGTTCCAACTTCCAAGCATACATAAACTACACGTAATTGTAGTGTGATTTCATTACTATTTTGGCAATAATTTGCAACCCCTTTCCTGGCTAAGCAAGAGTTTAGATCTAGACGTTACGATAACGTACTACCTTTTCTTAGTAGTATACATATCTTAATTGCATACTGCATACGTTTCATATCAAAATATACCCCATTGATATAAGGATACATTAGGGTCAAAATTTGCATGCAAGACACAAACTTGAAAAGGAGGATACCATCAATTGAGCACTAATCAAGATTTACCCTGGAAAAAGACTCCATCTAAGTGAGCCAACATCTATAATAGCCGGCAAGTATTTATGAACCAACAAGTTCCACTTAATCAGGAGCGTTGACATTTAGAGGAATTCATGTGCAAGGAAATTTCAAGGCTAAAGCCTGAATGATTTGACTTATATATAATAATTTATAATATAATATAATTCTCATTCTCATGCAATAATAAATGAGTAACTTGTATATCATACCATAATAATAGTACATGCAAACGGGTACGATCATACTACTGTAAACAAGAAACATTCATAAAAAATACAATAGAATAATAATTTCACGTGTGATCAATAAAGACTTGCATTCATAGTAAAGAGTCTGTATTGATAGTTGTCCAATGGTCATGAACATTTCCAAACAGAAGCCTCAGTTCATGTGCTGTCATGCAATAAAGACTTGTACATTGCTCATAGATACTTGTACAGTTAGAATAAGCTCTGAAAAAGACTGGTTTTACTTGAACAATAAGGTAAAGAAACCAGAATCTTGACCATGAGTTTTTTCATTTAATAAAGAGAGCATCTACAGGAATAATTCATGTGCAAGTAAATTTCCAGGCAGAAGCCTCACATGTACAGGTTCTTTCCTAGGAAAAAAAAACAAGAAAATTCTCCCTGATGCTAGATTTGTATACAAAATAACAAATCAAAGGGTAAATTCTACCCCATATTAACCAATCGGGTTAAACTCTTGATATCTAAGGTTCCTTATTAATGAATAGATGCTAGTCGAAACTAAACAAGAACACTTGCATTTCATAACGACCATTGATCTGGGACTGTTAGAAAGTAACTCGTCATGGCTTTCCGGAACCTTCTTTTGTACTGTTTTGGGGAAATGATGGTCGGAGATGCGTTCTTGGGCCCACCCAGAATCCCGGATGCTTTTACCCATGTCTCCAGCTGTTTGTCCCATGTATACTGTCTCATGAAATCAATGATCCCGAGAACCAACTCTTTACTCTCTTCGTCCACTCCAACCAGCAAAGAGTAATCCATTACGTCAATCGACTGCACAACAACAAATGAAACATACACTTTTAATGTACGTAAACTACAACCAAGGCACATGCCCTTTTCACCCAAGGATCCTCGAAAAGACTAGGACTTTACCTTCTTACAGAATTATATTTCTTTGATCTAACGTAGGAAACTAGAGGGTGTTTAGATGTGCGTAATGAAACTCATTATTATTCAAAGGTCATATAAACAGTTTCATACTTATTGCAAAACCAAGTGATTATATATTTAAGGGAAACGAAAATTACTAATTTGCAAAAGAGCATACCGCTAAGAAAGATGTGTCGTTCCAAACAGCTCTTTCAAGATTTCTCTTAGCTTTGCTTCCAAGTAAGATAGGATTCGTACGCAAAGCCTCCAATAAGTTCATATCTAGCATCGTTCCTGTTAAATCCGAATTATAACGAGACCTTGCAGACCCCTTAAGATCATAAACTCGAGAGATATTTTTCTTGAAAAACAAATTCTCCATCACCATCACATGCGTTTTTGTTTCTTTCCCGCCTCTCAAATGCTTCACATTGACCTATCATTAGAGCACGATTAACATACTGAAAAATAACCATATAACAGACATCGACCAAGTTTAATAGTAAAAGGAAAAGGAAAAGAAAAGGTCAACCTGATAAATGCCCACGATTTTAGCAAGACAAGTTGGACTTCCAGAGTTTAGTGAATCTGTCAAGTATTTGAAATACTGTGGGGCGAATTCCTCAAAAGAATCTAGCTCGGTTTTTGTAACTCCCTTTATTATAAACCGTTCATCTAACGATTTTGCAAAATCGGCATTGCTTTTCCCTCCCTGTGCACTCCACCTCTTGCATCGGCTCAAAGAACGCATGTAGTCCATTTCACTAGGACAGCATTTCTTTCTTAGACCATCAAACTGCTTTGCAAAATAACATGTCACCGAATATTTTACTTTTCCACCTGGTCCAGATTCGTCCTCAAACGAAATTGTTAAATGATGGGAACTTTTGGATTCTGTAAATAACGACCCAATGGCGGTTGAATGATCATCTGATCCATAGTTACTGTATTGCATGTAGTCGAAATCATTAGAGCCAAAAGATTGCCAAGAAAGCTTTGAAGCCACAGAATGATTTCTATTAAGATACGGCTTATCGCTAAACCATTCTTCGTATTCCTTAGACGCAAGGGCGCAAGAAATTATGCTTGTGGGCTCGTTGTCATAAACCGCAATCACTGAATTTTGACTACCGTTAGGGAGCATCAAACGGGCCCCTACAGGGAGAAAAGACGTTCGGGAAATGTATATCGGTTTGGTCCTCCAAAAAAATTCCATCTTCTGATCTTCATATGAGAAAACTTGTGAGTAACTCCTGTGCAAGTTGCAAATGGGATCTTTGACTTTAACCATATTCATATGTTGTCTTGATTCTTGATTCTTGATTTTCTCTTGAAGGGTTATGGCAGAATCAAATGAATAAACCCTAGCAGGCGAGGAAGTCAGCCTTCTAAAATGTCGGTTCTCGAGTCGGGTCTTTCGTCCTTCATCTGTTGGTCTCAACGGTCCAGTCCATGCAGAGTCGATCTTGTCAGAGAGAAAGGATGCAGCCAATGCGTGTCCTTCTTCGAATCCATCAGAAGACATCGATTCAGAGTCCTCATAACTGACACCAAAACTGTAAACTGATCCATCGGTCGCTTCCGTCGGATCAATTGGATTGGATTCCAGGTCAACAGCCGCATGGCTATGGTCAACAATAACTTCAAGGGTTGAATAACTTCTCCGGTGATTGACCTCCACATTAGAACTCGGTTTAGAGATAGAATTCAGAGACAAGAGTCTTCGATCCCAAACATGCAAACCAACCGTGAGCGAATGTCTCAAACGATTCAGTTCAAAAACATCGATTCCAGCCACACCTTCTATGCCGCCACACGATTGAAGCAGATCCTATTTCCAGAAGGAAAAAAAAACCCACGAGTGTTTAGTATAAACATGGGATAAAGAGTATATTTTATACGTTTTCAGGATAGTAACTTACGATGTGAACATTTCTTTCTTTAATTAGCAATTCCCTCAACTCCTCGATGTGTTTAATTAATTCGCTTGTATCTGAAACCACGTGCCCATCACCACCAGATACAATCTTACGTTCGGTCTGATGTAATACGTCAGATATCTCATCGTAAAAGGCTTCTGTCTTACTCAAAAGCTAATTTCCACAAAACAAAAACAAAGTTAGCATCTATACATGTTAAAGATCATAAAGTGGGAGATTTGAATATTATATGTCCATCGCACCTCTGCTACTTCTTTCTTTAACCAACTCTGTTGAACATGACCACTAAATTGTAAGACGGATGGCGGCAAACGAACAGAAAGAATATCAATCGGAGAGTAACGGAAAAACACAACCATACCCCCCAAGCTGTATAGGTCATAATATTAGTTAAATTAATCACATACGCAAGCAAAACAAACACATATTTGTAAAATATTAGAGAGACCATTTTACCCGTAGAAACGAAGGCAGTCTCTTTGCAGAGAATGACCGCAGCCCGCTATGCGATTAGCAGTTGCGTGATTTGAAAAACTAAGTTCCAAAAATTTCCCAAAGGAGAGACCCCACGCAGCATCAGACATAACAACCCTACGAGTCGCCGGTGGGATCCCATTTACAGGGGCACACCTGAGACACCGGTGCCACATCCATATCTTTCCATCTTTCTCTCCGGGTAAATTCAGTGATGGAAGTCGCTTAACGTTAATTGTTAAATTTCCCTGTGGGTGAGTGTAGCATATCACATGGGCTTCAGCTGGTTTGTCGCACGATCGGCATGCTGACGTCTGAACGAAAATCCCAAATCGATCCAACAGTTAAAAAAATTTACAAATTATCTATTAACACGAGTAACAACGATAAAGAGCTCAAGTTTACCTGATCGAAAAGGTCATCTTGTAGGTACCTCCCGAGTGGTTTATCGAAGCAGCCATAAAATTTTATTCGCAAGAGTCTTGATCGTTCACACACATTACCAGTTAACACGCATCGGCTAGAAAATGATACTAATATGCTTTGACTGCTATCAGTTGCTGAATAATTTTCATTTGAGTCATCGATTACTTCAAGTCTTTCAGTTGAATCATACAATATGCTTTCTTCTATAGCAGGATTTGATATGACACTTGTATTCATCATCAGAGGAAGGTTTTGACTGTCAACAGCTATGTCATGTTCATCAGGTTTGGGGGAGTCGATATCTTCTGAGATAGACGATGTAATGTTTTCGCCATTTGACCTTTCAGGCACTGTTATTGAGGGCTTTATGGTCATTTTAGGTAAAGTAGCACCCTCGTCAGCCAGAAAAGAAGTTTCCAGGGATAGATGATAAGCAGCAAAAACTGCATACTGAACAACATGCTTGACCTTTTTTAGTTCTTCCCGACATGAGCCTTTCAGCAAGACCTACAAAAACAATTAATATTATCAATCAAAATCAACAATATGAGGTAATATCAAGTCATCAACTATTGAAGGGGTCCATTTGGGTCGACTATAATATCTAACATATGACATAGATTGGCCTAATCAAAGGGTCGAAAAAGAAGCACATGTAATGCACACAATCTCCTAAATTAGTTTATTAAAAAAAAAAAAAAAAAATATATATATATATATATATATATATATATATATATAGCTTTCATACTCATATTTAACATGCAAATTATCTCTAAAAAGGATAGAAAGTGTATCAGGTCAACCCGACCCGTTTTGACCCGCACAGTGACCGCCCATTTTGCAATTGCGTATACCGAGATAAAAGATGGTATCATTACCGTGCAACCCAACCGCCGGGGACAACCATCAAAGAACATCAAGGTCTTGGATGGTTTCTTGGAGAACTGATTGGTTGGTTCATGGTGTTCAGAGAATTTTTGCAAACAGAATAGCTCGCATTGGCCTAATCGAGTGGTAGAGATCTTATCTGTAGATGGAGTTATAGGTGTGCCCGTGCACCTGGCTATACGCTCCAATAAAGGGCGTTTAAGATTTGAAACCAATGAGATCTCCTTGGCCAAAAGATACTCTTGAGCGTACGAAGATACACTCTTTTCTACCAGAAGCACATTTGGACGACGGGCCTCTATTCTTGACACAATCGTCTTCAGATGATCCATTTCCTGTTTCGATGTAGAAGTTTATTACTAATTTTGATCTCTCAAAATATACAGTGAGATTGGATATAAAGTAATTACTTTCAAAAGATATGAGAGACACAATAAAAGCGATAAGTTAGTAACGAACCTGCTGCAGTAGTGTCTCCATAGAAGCAAGCTGATTGTTAGCACGCTGATACTCGAGCGCTCCGCCTAAGATAAGCAACCTAGGGTTCTTGTACTGTGATGTCATGCGTTTGTGCTTTATATTTTTTGTACAAACTACTCCTTTGACGAACATGCTACAAAGAAGAGATATAAATGTGTAAGTGCCAAAGCATCTTATTATATAAGGAAAGAAGCAAGATTTAAAGCGTAGTTACCTTTCATTAGGACTTCCTGATGCTATACATTTAATCTTTACATAATCCCCGGGATCCATGCTGCCACCTCTGCTAGTATCTGGTTTCACAAAGTTAGCCGCCTGCCATGCTAACGATGTTATTATATCCAGCCAATCATCTGCTGCCTTGTATTCCGATTGCAAGAGTTGCGACACAAGAGCTCTAAAATGACCCTGAACAACATTTTCCAACGGTTTTTTATGCTCGATATTTTTACCACTTTCTGATAAAACACTCATAAGGGTATCACTAGACGAGAAAACATCACCCGCCAGGCCCATCTCATCATCATCGTCAGCATATGAAAAGAAACTACTTTCTTCATCATCTGGTGGCAGAGGAAACCAGATGAGACCATTGTTTTCAAGATCTAATGGCTCGTATTGGTCCCTAAGAGGTATTGAAAGATTATGATTAGTGATATTCTCAGGTTCTTTGGTCCCACGTTGGTGGCTTTTTAAAACAGCCACCACTGGTTCGTGGTCGAAGGAACCATCAGTTAGAGACCTAGGAGTTCCCTGATTATCGGGCTGTACAGAATTCCTAAGTCTAGTGGAAGTAAACTCTGTCCTAGAAGGGCTGTCAGAAGAACTCGAACCGAAAGACAAGAAACTGTAAAATTCATGTCTCGTATTGACGCTACTCGAATCTACATCTGAGGTATCAAGACTATACGGGCTCACAATGTTTTTCAAAGAATCCTCTCCCTCGTCTTCATCACTCCTACAATTCACCAGAAAAGAAAAAAAAAGGCTAAATTCAGATGATATTTTCAAATTTGGTTATTATTCATGACCAAAATAACAAAATACCATCAAACAGTCTCTAAATATAAAGCTATACTCAGATACTAATACATATAGGCTAATTACGCAAATCATACCAGAGATACAAATAGTCCAACAAAAGACAGAAAGGATACCTGCCGGTTGAGTGACAAACGGATACTGTTTTAAGAGAGAGCCCATCACCGGAATAATACGGTGAAGGTGCTTTGGGGCTTTGTCCAGGTGAATCAGAAGGATGTATCTTATGACTAAACTTGCCACCAAATTTCTGTTTAACATCAAAATTAGCACAAAATTTGCAAGATTGAATATTAAGGGCAGCTTGTGTACCACTTTTTGATTCCACAACAACAAAAGAAGCATAACCTTGAACACAGCTCTCACAAAACAACCGACTACACTTCCCACATCGATAACCAAGACACGCCTCCGAAATTCTCTTTTCGCATTCGAAACATATCGTTTGACCACCATCATCCATTTTGACTTCACCAGACATAGAATTTATATCACTTGTTCCCCAATAAATCCAAGATCCAACCTTTTCAATCAAATCTAGTAGTGAATTATCAGGAACTCCCATCAATCATATCACAATCCTAAGTCAAGAAACTAACAACAGAAAAAACTACCAAACCCAAAAACTGAAAAAATCTTGGGTTCTCTGATAAACTTAATAGGCTATAATTAATAAGCCTATGAAGTTATATATATAATGTAAATAGATGTTTTTTTTTTTCTTCTGTAAATGTAAAGATTCAAGTAAGGAATTAAAAGGTCTCCTTGAAATCACAAAAACACCTCAAATTAGTAAATGTATATACACAGATCCTGTAACTATAACCAAACATACAACAAATCCTTCTCCTTTCTCCACAAAAAACCACCTCCAGCTACCTAACCAATACCAGAATCATCAACATCACAATCTCCTAAACTCAACTGGAACATCAAACAAACAAGATCCAGAGCTTGATCACCAGATTAATATCCTTAATTATATGATATTAAGAAACCCTAAATCAATTTAAAGTAACAGAGGTCTGAACAAAAAGTAACAAACCCCATATGTCACACACTAAAAACACACACACAGAAACACAAAGCTTCAATTTTTCTGCAAATCAAGGTATGAATTTAAAGAACACAGAGAAGGAGAATGAAAAGTAGGAAGAGATAGAGTACAGAATTCGTTCCATTTTTAATGGAAGAAGAAATTGAAGAAATTAGGGCTCGTATCTCCATATGAAAATTGAATGCTAATTAAAATTTATAATTATTATCAGCAAGCAGCTGGGTGTTGTTTCAACACTTTTTCTTCTTGCTTTACCCTAATTTTCCGGAAATGCTTTATATTTCAGTACTCAACTATGATAAATAGATACAGACATACATGTATTGTATACGCATATACACTGTATGTATATGTATTACTAATATTATATTGTAAGTTGTAAGAACTAAGAAGTCTGTGTGTTTTCTAACCCTAGTTTTCTTTTTTTCTAATTGGGTTTGCTTTTAGACTGTCACGATCGCTATCTAATCCTGATAGAATCTTTATTACAAGGGTTTTGTAATGACTAATGACCCTTCTTCCCCTTTTCAATTGGAAAGCGATAACTTTCCCTTTTTATCATTTTCTTTAACCCCCCCTTCTAGGTTTCAACTTTTTCATATAATATTAGTACTCCGTAATATTTATGTATATTGGGATGCAATCAAGTAAAGTCAAGACGATACAATATCAAGCTCACACTCGAATTGATAAGGGAACTTGAAGCTTGAAATGTGAATCGAGCTTAATTTGATTTGGTACTTTCATGCTCAACTTCAATCGATCAATACTTTCATGCTGGACCCGACTCGACTCGAAGTTTATTAGAAACCACGAAGAATAAGTTACAATATATTGAATAATAAGAGTAGAAGTGTAAGAAAATCACAAGCTCGATAATACTGGGGGAGCCTTTTGAGACGAAATATTTAATATTTTAGCTCAACATGTTTTACTCGAGTAGCTCGAGCTTGAGTGAGCTTGTGTCAAGTCGATTTCAAGTAGTTCGAGTTGGCAAATTATCTCGATTCATTTATACCATGTGTACATATATGTATTAATTAATTTTTGGAGTACATATAGTTGATCCATAGAGGATTAGTTGGATTTTCCTAAAACGACATATGTATATGGTTACATATGTAAGTAATCCGTCTAATATTTACAATTATATAATTGACTTTCTTCAAATGCTTAAGAGAGTGGTTTACAAGTCAATTTATCTTGTGATTCGAAGGAAATCAGTTTTATCTGTATTTAAACTACGTTGTTGAAATTTTAATAGTAAGATACGGGAATATGAATTAACTGAACTACATGTATGATAGGTTCAATTCTATGATTTTATTATTTGTCACGATTTAACTTGATCTATAGTATTATTATATGCGTCTATTAGGCTTACAAATTGTTTTTGGGGTCCTGTATCACTTTATGGGATTTAAGTCAAGGGTATACGTTAAATGTCTTCCACAAGTTACTCTATATTTGACAACAACAAAAAAACGAAAAAAAAAAAAAACGCAACAAAATGTATTTGAGGGAGACAAAGAGAGCTTCTTACAACACAAAGATTTTGGTATTACTTCATTCGTTCTAAATTTTTGTTCGGATATAAAATACACACAAAATTTAAGAAAATATAATTATTATACTATATTTTTGTATACCATGACAATTACGATTTTACTCTTAATTTTTACCCACATTTTTATATCGTACATATAAAATAGGATAATATATAAAGTTTATTTAATTTAATTATACTCTTTTTACTTTTGAAATTGGACAATTAATTTAGAACGTCCGAAAAATGATATATGGACTCTATGTATGGGACGGAGGGAGTAACAATTTGTAGTTTCTTAATTAATCAACTGATTAAGATTTTAAAAATGTTCAAAAGAAAAAAAAAATCAAGGGTCTTAGAGTACATTAGTAATACTTGAGGCCCTTCTTTATAAAAGTACTATTATAGACTTTGTACGATTGGCCAGAAGAGAATTTAAAGCAACCTGTCTGTCGAGTCAGCAGCAGCAGAATTCTGATTTGATTTGGTGACCCCCTCATTGATTTAAAAGCTACAATTAATGAATTAATTAGTAATTTTAATTGTATTTAAAACATTAGTTAATTAGTTACGGAGTAATACTGTACTTAAGACTAGTTAATATTTTCTTTCTTTTCAATAACTCACACATAATCATCACCAATACGGAGTATATAAGCTTGTTCAAAAGTAATTATGTTTGTATAAATTAGATTAATTATGTCGAATGGTGTTTAAATTAATTATGTGTTTCTGTATGTCCTTTTTTTTCTTTCCAAAAAAGCATAATTTGACTTATTTTTAAATATATACGACGAAAGAGTCATATTATATGAATCTAGTCGGTTAAAGTTTAGATAACACGATTAGATTTAAGTTTTCGAAGAAAATAGATTTGCAAGAAAGTTCTTGGTCCATTATTAATCATTATTTGGTTGAATTCAAAGTTGCTTCAAACATGTTCGCTACCTTTTTATTCTTATATATATGAACGGAAAGTTAAAAATATTAAAAATGATATGGTATTATAAGGGATGATAGCTTAGAGAGGATAGTAGTGGCATGTAATCCCAACTTTCAATTTATTCGAACTACAGTTCAAATTCACTGCACCATAAAAGACAGTGGATCTTATAAACGTTACATCTTAACAACACTACATTTTAACAATACTTACACTTACAAATTCGTCTGAAGATGTAGCTCTTTCGTATGTCTATTCTGTCCTCTCTAAACCACATATCCCTCTGAACTGCACCTTTGGAGTAGTAGATTGATTAAACAAATACATATAATAAAATATATATTCTTTAAAGTATAGACATAAATCATTTAATTCTGCACTTAAGATTTTCTAAATAGCGCGAGAGTTTCAATTTGTAGTGTTCTAATCATAATCCAAACAATAATGATTTTTTACTTGAACAATATTGGAAATGGAATGATATTTTTGTCAATCTAAACCGACAATAAATGAAAAGTGATTATGATCATCGTCCTTATATTACAAGATTACATACATCGAGTGTAGCATCTTCTAATTGATATTTAAAAAATATCTAAACAAAGTTTGGTGCATTCAAACTGATGAAAGTCCTGTGAATCAAAACTAAGCTTAATACTATTTTCTAAAGGTATCAAAATTCAAATAAATAATACGGTAATCAAAATATGAACATAGTTAAAATATTAGCAACTTAGCATACTTAATCCCTCTTAATTTCACTATTCACCGGGGGGGAAAATACGTAGTTTGAAAAATGTGTCACAGTGTTAAGTAAATTGACAGTTTTAGCCTTTAAATCAATTACGGTAAATTGGTTATACATATTAATTTTGTTAATGGTGGATATTATGGGAATTTTAGCCAATTACAAAATTTTAATTTTTTTTGTGATGGACAATAATTTTCCAACAGCCAAAAATAAAAAGACAAAAATAAATTCAAGACAAACAATATAATACATAGTATGAACTATGGAGTTTGTATAACATATGAAATGGTATATTGTATCATACGGTAAATTGTTATTGTTGAATTGTTTATACATCATTAAGATGTCTCTAGAACTTTAATTATATGTGCGCATAGATTGTGATATAAGATGATATATCATTTTAAATTACTATAAATGACATGAGTCGTATGAAGGGTTATAGACGTAGGTTAGACGTTTGGGTCGAATGACTCATCGAGCTAGAACCCTCGAATAACTTGAGCTCGAGTATAATAATAGTCAAACAATTGATTTAGCTCGAGATGGTCTCCCTCGAGCTTGAAGTTACCTAGGTTTCTTACAAGCTTTTTCAAACCATAGTGAGCAAATTTATTGGTATTTACATTTCTATTATCTGTCTTTTACCCATATATGATACATTTTAGTACTTGTTGATGCTTTGATGAAAAATTTATATTAGTTCATGCTTTCGTTCAACTAACAATACTATTTATTAACTAGCGATTTTTTGTATTAATATTAATTAATATTATAAAAAAAAAAACTAATTATGTTAGAGGCAAAAAAAACAATAAATTAATACAAAAGACGTGTCAAAAGCTTCAAGGAAGAGCTCGAGAACTCAATAAAAAAAGAAGAAGAAGAAGAAAATATTACATAGCAACATACATACTCCTCAAAGGATTTCAAACCATGTCAATTCAAAGAATATCGTTACAAGAGCATCTATTTTTTTATCAAAACAAAATATAATTTTTGAATTGAAGGGAAATTATTCATGACTGATCATATAAGTTTTATCTCTCGCATGAAAACTTTTTATTTATCTAGTTATAATCGCCCAAATAAATACATAAACATAACGTTATAACTTATGACATAAGGAATTGATCTATCATAATTCAAGAAACTTAAAAAACCCGAAGATAAATATCCTGCTATCATAAAATCGGGAGGAGAAATCGAACACCAAACTTTAAACTTTTACCCAAAATTGTGAATGTTGAATGGAATCTTCAATACGAAAATGATTAAAATGAAGATAGAAGATACTTTTTGTTGTTTGAAAATGGGGAGAAAAATCCAAAACTAAGACGAAGAATATAGTCAATGAAAAATTATGAATTTAATATATTATACAAAGAATATAATACCAAAAGCTATCCAATAACTTAGATTAATCCATTTAAATATGACATTGTCTTTTGTTTTTGATTTTTCAAAAGTATTTTCCATAACTACCCTTATTATTTTGAGAGAAAAAGTCATCTACATTGCTTTAATACAATTTATTGTACATTACGACTAATATTATAAATTTAAAAAGTAATTATTAATTCATGCCCACAACGACCCATCAGAAACAGGACAACCAAAAAACAGACAGGGTTTATCCTTATCTAAATCCAAGTCATCGTATATTCACGATATAATAAATTAAAATGGTGTTTTTTAATCAAATATACGTGTGTATTTATATTCAAAGGGATTATTATAAAATAAATAATCACACTAATTAAATATCGAAGAAAGGGGAGGGTTCAAATAAGAATAGGAATTTATGTGAGAATGAGGGAACCAATGATATCAAGCCATGTGTACAAAGAGAATGTTCCACATGTACAAAACTCATTTACCCCAACATCAATTATCTCACAAACGACAAATCCAAAAATTATGAAAATTGCATCATTAAATTCATCGTTTTCTCCTCTTCGATTTGCTATCTCTCAATGCATACTTTCGACGAATTTTTTTTTTTTTTCATTTTTTTGGTGGGTTTCACATTTACTAACACATGTGTTACAGTGTTGCGTTTAGGGTTTAGGGTTTGGGGTTTAGGGTTTGGGGTTTGGGGTTTCGCCCCGAAACCCCAAACCTCAAACCCTAAACCCTAACCCCAAACCCTAAACCCTAAACGCTTTACAAAGCTCTAAACCCTAAATCATACTAAACCCTAAACCTTAAACCCTACTAAACCCTAAACCATAATAAACCTTAAACCCTACTAAACCATAACCCTAACCCCTAACCTTAACCACAAACTAAATGTATAACCAATCACTAACACATGTGTTACTAATTTATAAAACGTTGAATTTTATGGTGCATTTTCATGATTTTTTGACTTACCGTTTGTGAGATATTTAATTTTAAAAAATGTGGAGGAGAGAGAATAAAGTGACACATGGCATAAATCTATTGGTTCCCTCATTCTCACTCAAAATTGATGTACTCATTTGAACCTTACTCATCGAAGAAATAAGAAAAGCTACCTACAATCATATTTTTTATATGTATGTACGCAAACGTGTGTGTATCTATGTGTTAGCAAAATATGCCTTTCATGAAGTACCATTTTTATTTGATCTACGAATATCGTTTTGGCCAATAGGAAAGCAGATAAGTCATTGAATAAATTATAAATAGTTTATTGTTTACATCAAATTATTGTTTCGTGATAGATTAAATGGGGTATGTATGAATACATATATTATTATTATTATTATTATTGTTGTTGTTGTTGTTTCTAAAGTATTACTACGTATTATTGAGAGTTGAGAAATTGTTTATAATAATAAGTAATGTATATGACAAAACATGGTAGCTTTCATTGAGCTTTCGGTTTGGTAAGAAGACGTCATCTTTGATTGGTATGTTATATGAGCCGAAAGAATGAAGAGTCGTTTTCTTGTTTTATTTAATTATCTTTAGTTTTTATCATTTTCTTGATATTAAATGGAAATATTAAACGTGGTGGAATGGAAGTATATAAATCTTAAAAATATATATATATATATATATATATATATATATATATATATATATATATATATATATATATATATAAAACTTGACTTCAATATACATAAATCTTTCACAAATTAGTAAGCTTAAATTTATCATCTTCTATGTATATTGTTTATCTATATCTATATCTTATATACAGCATCTCCAATGTTGAGCCTTGACATTAATTTTCTTTTTTTACTAATTTACCCTTATTAAATGAACATTACGCTAAATAAATAGGAAAGCCTTTCTTCAAATATTACTTTTTTCCATTTTGGTATATTATGTGTTTTTGATTGATTAAATTCAAAATTAAGATATTTCTATTAACATGTAAGGATGAAATGCTATCTAACGAAAAGAGAGTATCATATGCAATGAAAATAGATTAATCAGTTCTCATCGTCGTATTGCGCGGGAAATGTGATAGCATAATAATTGTATAATAATTATTGATGTCATGTTTTATGTTAAATGGGTTTGGACATAACATACAAAATATTCATGAAATAGATACTTGTTTATTATTGAATAAAGTAGAGTGTATTTAATGTTCATATTTAAACTGAACAATCATGTATGAGTCATGTCCCCGTGTACATAATCTTGATAAGGAAATATGTCATTTGATTAAATACATCATACATGACTACATAAATGGAATTAAGTTTTTGGTCATACATGCATGCATCTAAACATTAGTACATTACGGGTTTTGATATGCATCAAAACTTGTACTCATACCAAGATCAAAATAAACATTACGGGTTTTGATATGTATCAAAATAACCGGCCATTTAGCCCGAGTGGTACCACCACCTATAGGCGCAGGCCCCACAGGTGTGCTGAAATAGGCGGGGGTTCGAATCCGTTCCCCAACATTCTGTGGGTAATCTGTGGTCTGGTGATTTACCCGGTAGTGATGTCCCTTGTGGGTGGGGCGGCTACGTAACCTGTAATGGTTACGGGGGTCAGGGGTACCCTCCAAATTACCCTTTTTTTTTTTTTTTACTAAAATATAAATAAATTCAAATTTCTATCTAAGTATCGATTAAAGTACAAAAAATTTATACATTTCTAAAATTTATAATGACAAATTGACAATTATGACAACTCTCAACCATGACATAGTAATTTCTCGTCAGTTGTATCAACTCAACGTTATCTCACCACTTTCCCAGAGTGACACACAACTGACACAACGGTGTAAAGAGTGACGTAGTCATTTCAATTTGTATGTCTCACATTTATCAATATACCTTTAGTTCGATACACTAAGAAAATGTTATTTAAATGTTGTTGGCCCCACCTCCAAACCAACTCACCCCGTCTCCAAACTAACGCCACCAACCAACGGCCAAAACCGAATGGACCGTGCCAACGACGTCTGTTCCACCGATGTGCGTCGGTGGCCCAACCAACCAGCCGTTGGGAGGGGTATAAGGATTATCGTTTACAAAACTCATTATTACAAATACATATGTTAATGGGTAGTTGGATACTGTATTAACATAAACGTATTTTTTTTATGGAAATGTTTTGCTAGATTAGTTGATATATGTAAATTTAAATCCTTATATATAATTGGGTCATGTACTCCGGTATTAATTTTCAAGCTCGTTTAGGAAGATAATCGTGAAAATTTAAGAAATCCTTTGACAAGTTGAGAAGCATTACTCTGGAATTAGGGTCTTCAAAGGTGTTTAAAATGCTTTGACAACTAGCGTTGTAATTTAAAACATCGGGTTTGATTTCTTTTAGGTGTTTTATGCGGGTTCTTAGGTTTTTTTCAAAGGTATTTAGGAGTTTTAGGCGGAATTTAGATGAGTTCTTTTAGGTTATGAGGAGTTTTATAATTGGTGTTTGTATCTTCTAGCTTCTTGCTAGTTCTTTTATTTTTTATAAAATTATACCGCTAAAAATTTGGGTCATGTACTACTTGTTTGTTGAAAATAAGAAAAAGAAAAAATAGGTGTACTGTAGGATTCACTCCATATGTAAGTAAATAGAATATTTTACCTTATAATTATATCTTGAGAACAAAGATGCCTTTGATGTGAAGTATAGAAGCATGATATGATTGTCCCAAAAGCCCATTCTCTCATGTTGGAATTTGTATGTTGGGTGCACTTTTTACGATTCTTTAATGGTCACTTATGTGTTAACGGGCATAAATTATTATTATTAGTATCATCAAATATCAAATATTCAATTGATTTCGTGTACCATCAATCGATTTTGTGTCTTTTAGACTACATCTCATGTGTTAAAGAGTGCGAATGTATACCAAACAAAATTTGTGAAAACCAAAATACGAAGTAACACATAGAATGGGAAAATTGTATGCGAGCTAATTTGCTAATGATTAGATTATATTGGAAACTTAATAAATAACCATCTTTAAGGTGGTCTAGTGATTGATATCATGATATCTAAACAAGAGTTTTCTGGTTCAAACTTCGCTAGCTGCACGTAGTGACGTGGCTAGAAAAAGGGTCAGAAACGGTCACAGGATATAACGGTTAAGTCACGTACATTTGAGTAAAAATATTCATCATACGCATACATCTGAGTAAAATTGAATCTCCTTCCTCAAATAATCAGAACAGAAAAAATCTCATCCGTTTACCCGTCATGAAAACCTAACAAATAGCGATAATTAGATCCAAAATATATGATATTCCAACTATCCCATTTGATGAAAGTAAAATAACAAGATTGCCCTTCAACCCATTTGTGGAATGTTTACTAATCAAGCAAAAAGGAAAGTAGATAAAAAGATAGATTGACATCTTATGTACCCACCCATGACCCACTTGATGAGAAACGAAATGACATAAGTGCCTGTCCTATTGTCTTACCCAGTGGCGGTACCAAGGTGTGGGTAGGGTGGGCCACTGCCCACACAAAGGTTTCCGTAACTTCAGTTATATACTTCTTAAGTCAGCTAAATATACATTATGATCTTGTAGCTTGGTGGTTTGCGCCCCGCCTTTTAACCCAGAGGTTACTAGCTCGACTCCACCCTGCTGCTTTTTTCTTAATAGTTTTTTTTTTCCTCCCTTTATTGTATTCTTATTTACCCGTCATTTCCATTCACTATTTTTCTTCCCCTATTATCTTTAATAACTAGTTATAAAATAAAACGCCGTAGTACTATTACAATATTACTAAAAGGTGGCATTTTTTCCTCAAACTTTTTTCCTATAATACAAGCTCATAGAAATATCTATATGCACAAATAGATGCATTAATATTCACAAAGAAATAAGTAGAAAAGTTTAAAGAGAAATAAACTTGCGGAAAAAATACAAGTAACCACAAGGTTTGTTCATATAACTAAATATATGATCCTTTGGTATGATTTTTCATGATGAGAACATAAGTTTGGGTTCTTTAGTTTAAGGTATTACATGAAGAAATTGAATCTCAATTAGAAGCTTAAAATATGAAATGACGATAAAAATCCGCCCCCGTTAAGAAAAAGTTCTGGTACCGCCCTTGGTCTTACCCGCTTGAGGAATTTAGCAAACTCTACAATAAAATATTTCTTTTATCATTGGGTGATTAATAAACCTGTTATATAGTTTTTGTCTACATTGTTTCTCAATGCGTTGTTAAATTAACAGTTATTAGTTTAAGACCGTTGTAAACAAAAAGTTAGAGGGTTCCATACGAACGTTCCCCAATAACTAAAAAAGAGAGGGTAATTTGGAGGGTAATTCGGATCTCCGTACCATATTTTAATGGTATGCGTCCGTCCTACCTGCATGGAGCATCAACGCCGGACAAGTCACCTGTCTAATCACCCACATGTACCGAGACACGAATTCAAACCTTTAATATGTCGGCCATGCATGTGAGTATGAACATTTACAATGGCGATACCATTTGACCCATGTCAAATTGGTCGTTCTGCCCCATAACTACCATCATTAGTAACCTCAAAATTTACATTTGCAAATTGCAATGGTGATGGCAGACATAATAAAAAGTTGGAGACAATTTCACGAGTTTCAAAACAGAAATCTCTTTAGAAAACCTATAAATCACTCTACTTTTGGTGGGACGTTTGTCTCCTTTTATGTGTCCTTGTTGATCTGTTTTACATTGTTTAAAAGTGATAAAAAGATTTAGGGAAGATCGATTTATCTTTAAATAAGTTTTTAATTCATACATCTTTTAGTTATTAGCAATTAGTAATCATCATATCATATAGTATATCTTATTTTACCCTCAAATAGTATATACCACTAACCAATAATCACATATATTTGTATTTAACTATATATTAAATCAAAGATCGTAATTCTTTGGTGACATAAGAACTAATTCGTTAGACCATACGCAAACACCATATTCATATCCTAGACACTCATACCACTGCAAAAGAAGAAAATTACTACTTGGCCTAAAAATGTATGTATACGTATATGCCTAAATATTTGATTGATGGATATAATATATATAATATACGTAGTAATAATTGTTAAAGAAAAAAAAAGAGGAAAGAATCAGTAAATATGAGAAATTCATGTATCGTATAGTTTATGGATTAGACTTAAATGTAGGCGTCTATATTGGGCACATATGGCACTACTCACAAAAAAGAAGTTATGACTTTAAATTTTAGAGTCGTAACAAATGTATATTCAAAGTAGTGTGTGTTAATTAGGGCCGAGCAAAAAACCGAATTAACCAAACCATAACCATATTAACTATAACACCCCTCATTCTCATGTAATAATATTAAAGATAATACGGAAGCGCAGGTAATTAAAACGCAATACTTCATTACATATTTTTCCAAAGTACCAAAACAGTTTAGATGGTTAAGTTACTACGATTTAAAACTTGTTCAAAAGACTAGCATGTCGGGGTATTATATAAACTAAACTGAGTTGTTACAAAAATAATCAGAGTAGCTTGAATATCAAACATTCCATTCTTCCAAGGTTTGACCTTCCTGCTACCCACCCGCATGCATAAACAAAAGTCTGCAGGAAGTAACAACGAGGGATTAGCACATAGCTAAGTGAGTAAATCCAACACTCAACATTTAACTTAGCTAAACCAATTAACTACAACAAGTATTCGCAAACACAACAACCAACAACAACTTAATGAGGATCGGCGGATCCGGGGATAACCTTAGTACCCGGGCGGCTCCCCAAGATCACTTATCCAAACATATCCGTATTGCCATAACGGACGAGACCGATAGCTAGTGTTTATTATACTTAGGTACAGTTCAGCACACACAACACATGAAGTACATCCCCGTACCATTCACACAACAACACACTAGCCCAACCAACAGTTCATCAACTCGTTGACCTCATTAACAACAATGCCCGAAGGCCACACAAAGCACATATAGGCATATGATCAACAATAACAACTAATCAACTCAATAATCAAGTCTACGTTTACCCGTCGTAATCAAATGATTACAACTAAGCCAAACGGTGAGTTTTGAATCCACTCACCAATACCTTCGCCTTCACTAACTCAGATTCTCGGGGCAACTTTGTCTTTCAAAGGATCTGAGATTCAACACCAAATAGAAGTTAGTAATCGTTAACGTCCAAATATAACTTATACAAAGTTCGACACATTTGGAGCTCATTATTCTAAACACTTATATTAACAACTACTAATCATACACATAATCATAATACGTCAAATAATTACATGTACTAACACTTGAAAGGTTTTAAAAACTAAAAATGAAAATGCCCTGGAAACAGCTAGAAGCCGCCTGCTTGGCCATGGAAGCCGCCGGCTTCCCATGGCTAGCCGCCGGGTTATGCCCTTCACCCGCCGGGTGAATTAAGTTTTTCATCAACAGAAATTTATTGCGTTTTAAAGCCTCCAGTATCCGCCGGTTCGGGTCATTGACCCACCGGTTATGAGTCACAAGCCGCCGGCTTGGTGTTGAAGCCGCCGGCTTCCCAAACTTAAGACAGAAACCGCCGGCTAGGCTTATGAAGCCGCCGGCTTCTTTTCCAGATCAAGAACAGCAGCAGCAGCTATGAAATATGCACGAACCAAAAACTACCAAAATCTCAATTTCGAACCAATTATGCAACAAACTCAATTTCTAAGCTAACAACAACTTCATACAACATCTATATAACATTATTCAATCACAATAATGTCCAAATAACCAAGATTTACACCAAAATCCCCAAACCCATTCATATTATCAAACTAACATAAATCTTAACTCAAAACTTGAATTCGATGCATATAACTAGTTACCATTCATCACCTATCATCATATATAACAAACAATCACTATATACTTACAAAGATCATTCAATTCATCAATTTCTTTTTCTAGCAAACATTTGAAATAAACTTCATTACCTTTAAAATGGAGATGATGATGAATAGAAGAAGAAGGAGGTGATGATAGTTACAATTTCACAAGTTCAATCCATTTTTTTACTTTGATGATTTCACTTGATTTTTATTAGTTAGGGTTTGTGGTTTTGGTTTAAAAAGGAAAGATGAAATGAAATGGAATTGGTAAAGTTATCCAAAGGGTTAGGTCGGTCCCCATTTAAACCGGCCTACAACATTGGGTATTTAATACCCGTCCTAAATCTATTGTCTGGAACTTAATTACTAAATACGAGAAACTTATTTTATTGTTCCGTCAACTTTAATATATTAAAACAAACAACATTTCATTATCCACAATAAGTTCTAAGACCTATTTCACCAACTTTCACAATTAAACAATTATATCGTAAAATTATTTAAAACTATTAAATACGAAATTATGAATAGAAAATACCAGACTATCGGAGAGGATGTTACATTAACCATCAAAACCGAACCGAATTAACCAAACCGAACATATAACCGCGGGTTTGGTTAACATTTTTTGATTAACCAAAATTTGTGGTTCGGTTATGAAAATAGAAGATAACCGTATCAGTTTTAACCGCACCACCCCGCACTAACTTTTTCACACTAAAATAATTATATTTATATTTAATTTCTAACTTTTGAGGTTTCAAAAATGCACTAATTTGCCAACCTCTAAGGTTATAAAACTTCATTGATCTACTTTTATTTTGATATAGAAATTTGAGAATAAAACCTACTCTTACATTCAAATGTATTGCATTGAAAAAACTTTTTTTTTGTCGCAAATGGTTAACCGAATTAACCGCTTTCAATATAGGCGTTAACCAAATTAACCGAATTAACCAATCCGTTTATTAACCGAACCGAACGGTTAAATTTTTTGATTAACCAAAGTTTTGGTTATGGGGGCGGTTTTCATCTCTATCCGCACCTAACCGCCCCATGCTCACCCCTGTTAATATTTGTCTTTCTAATAAAGGAAACAACATATAATGTATACAAATCCACTTAAAACATTTCAAAGTCAAGCTAATTTATTACTCCGTATTTTATTATGTATATAAGGGTTTTGCTGACGTGTGCCCACGTTAAGGTGTATTTAATGAAATCAAAATTTCGTTAAATATTAACGTTTGCATTTAATATAAATTAATTTAATATAATAATTACTTTTTTATGCATATATTAATTACAAATTCTAATATTTAAGAAAATTAAAGGTACATTCTTTGACATGTGCTACATGGTCACACGTTAGCAAAACCATATATATAAATCCAACTAAAACGTTTAGTAATAATGATTTCTAGTAAAAAGATAACTATTTCCCCATTAATTAATTAGTCCATATAATAAAGGCAGCAACTTTATTGCAAGAATAACCACCCAATGAGAATGGAGATGATGGGCTACCATTTTTTGAGTCAATTTTGAAGCACTATGCTTGGCTTGCGAAGCAAGACCCCAAATGGGAACGGGAATGGGGGGTACTATTGGATCAAGAGAAAACTTTTGAGTAGAGTCAAATTTTACCCACTTTTTCACCTCTTTTCAATCATCATCATCATTTGGGTTTTGGGAAGTTTCAACATTTCTAGCTCTAAGATAATGGCCTCATACCCACTTTACCAAATTTGGTCAATTAAATATTCTTGTCTACATTTTCTTGCAAAGTTCATCCCATCCCATCCCAATATCCCATCCACTACTAGTGTTCACCATGAATACAAATGACTAGTGATGTTCATCATGACACAACAGATTTAAAATAAGTAACTACGTAACGTTAAGTTCTCTTGTACGATAAACGATAATGATATTATGAATTAAACCACCGCCAACGATGTTTTATAACTATAAAAGTGAAATACTTACGCTAAATTACCTAATCTAAGAATCATAGAAATGAGCTATTGATAGGAACCTAACGTGGAAGGAAATTTAGATGGAAAGGTAAACTCATCTGAGTATGGACGTTAGAAGTTAGGAATTTGATTTGAGTTTACCGAAATTGAAATGACATTTGTCTAAAACAAATAGCATTCGAGCGCGTATGAGATGGATTAGAGAGCAATTACATCAAAGGATAAATTCGAGAATCATAAACAAACTGCTTTAGAACCATATTTGGGAATGATCATGTTCGGGACCTTTAGTTTTACGTAATCATTTTTGAGTATAATTCAAGTGTTTTTATTGATTGATACTTTTGTTGTTAATTAATTAATTAATTAATTTCTAATATACTAGTTATAATTTGAAAATAGTTATATCGTAATTCTAACGGAAAGATGCACGATCAAAAGATTTGAACATGTAAACCTCAATCTTTGTATTATCACAATAAAACCTATATATATGAACTATTAAATTTATATATATTTTTTTCAAGATTATTTCAGCTTAGTTTAATATTGATATATTGATTTATATTTATATTTATTCATATATTGACTAATTATCTGATGATATCCATTACCAAGTCATTACTCATTTGTGTGTCATAACTATTTATTTATTTTATACAAAATATAAAAGAAGTCCGGTTCGAAAAATTGTTATTGGGCTTAGGTGTACTGTTATAATAAATACCAAAAGATTCCAACAGCAAGGGGCCCATCGAATGGTTCATTAACTACAGCCCAATCTTTAGAAAGAGGTCCGGTCCATAATCCATTGCAGACAAAATGGACTAAAAAGATCTGTATATTTTTTTTTCTCTTCAGTCGCACGATATCAACGTTTCAAGTTGTTAAAGCACAAATCACGACTTTTTTTAATCTAAAGAAAAGCCAAAAATATAAGGGTTTGTGTATGGATCACCAATGTACTTTCCTTTTTGTTCCGAGATCACCAACATACCATTATTAATACTAACATCCCCAATATACTTAAAAAAAAAAAAAACTTTTGGTGACTAAATTTTGTTGGCGATCTCAACACATAACTAACAAGTATGTTGGCAACCTCAACCAATATTTAAAAGTATGTTGGTGACCTCAACACACAACTAACAACTATGTTGGTGATCTTAGTATTAAAAAGGGTATGTTAATGATCTCGAAACAAAAAGGAGAGTACATTAGTGATTCGTACCATAAACCCAAAATATAATTAATGTAAACGTTAAAACTATTTTTCCAACTTATAGATCCATAGAATTGTTACATTAAATGTTGCATTGAGTTAATACTCCGTGTAATATAACTCTTTATTACACTAATAGTAAGGTACCTGCGCAATGCGATGGTACCTTATACGGATTTGATAATGTAAATTTGATTGAAATACAAATGGCAATATGTAAAACTAATTGGTCATGCATATATTATTACACTTGACGTTGATTTTATGTTTATTCAATATAACAAATTTGATTGAATTAGAAATGCCAATATGTAACACTAATTGATCCATGTATATCTTTAACTTGATTTTGATAATTTGAGTTGATAAAACGAATTTGTATATCTTTAACTTGATTATGTAATTTTAGTTTACCCAAATTAGTACTCCGTATTATTTAGTCAACATTTACTATTTAAGCATCTTGATATATATAGTAAGTGTTAACATTTGAGAGAATAATAATAATAAGTGAGGAAATACATATTTAAATGTTAGAGTAAATATGCAACGGTGATGTGGTCATTTTTTTTTGATTGAATTGAATTTTAAGACAAATGCTCAAATGTATTATAAGTAATAACAGATAATTTGTACTTTCTCTTATTTCAATTTTGACAACAAAATCTTTGATGTGATCGAACCAATCATAACTTAAGACTATTAAATTGAAGCAAAATCTTGAAATGAAAAGTATAGAAACAATTCAACATATTTTCTTTTCTCCTTTGTGACCTAGTTTTGACCAAAGGGCATTAATTGGATCCAAATGCAATCATTAGTTTGAAGGCTATAAATTAATGTGCAAAGTTGTTTTTAGTTTTGCTTAGGACCGTTAACGCTCTTGTTATATAGGGAAGTATCATTTAGTAATTCATTAATAAATAATAATCTTGTGACGTGTAGTTCAGTTTGTAATGGGTGAGACATCTTTGTCACAAATAGCACAAGATCATGGGTTCGAGCCCCAACACGCCATAACCACAATCATTGAGTGAGTTAACTATGGTTATATGCATTACATTATGAATAGACAACCGACGGTGAGTCAATTAAATACCGGTTATCAACTTTTTACCACATATGCTCGTGTCATATTCATCCCTTATTTTATGCATAAAAATGTAAAATGGCGAACATAGTAAAAATGAGTGAATGAATTCTTTAGTGATTAGATTTGTCATATTTTTATTTAATATTTTTTTAAATATATTAAAGTCACAAAAAATTTACTCCCGTATAAAATTAATGATCCATACACTTCCTTTATAATTTACATCAACTATTTATAATATTAGATCATAACCCGCAAGATTTGCGGGCTAATTCATGTTTTTTAGCCAAAATTTATAGTTTTAACTATCTATGTTGGATAACGCTATAATGCATATGTTACTTAGATGACATTATATTTGTATTTATAAATTAAGGAAATGTTATAATATAGCAAAATGCGTTTTCAGAACAGTACATATGAACTTCTGTGTAGGAGATTGGTACCACTTACTCAAACACCCATTTTCAGTATTAAAATGAAAATCTGAATAACTTGTATCCCTCACACACTTTTTTTTTCTTCATTTAGACTCAAACTATAGCCTCCACTACACATGGGATGGTTCCCTAAAGAAGATATCAACTATAAGTCTAAATTCTAATATTCATATGATTTGGAGAAACAATTGAGCTACGATAGAAATCTACCAATTGGAGCAAGTGCACATCAAGGAATCAAAGTTCAAATTAACAACACTAAAGTTGCCCCAATACATATCATGAGCTTTAGATTGGAGTACAATAAGGACCAACAAATCTAAACTACACGGAATTAATCTTGAACATGGAGTTTGTGATTACATGACTCTTTAAATAAAATTTCACCAAAATTACACTACATTATTGGGTTCCCTGTAATAAATCCGAGAGTACCTCTTTTTGCACCAAGAGAGCCACAACCAAAACACATGGCGATGCGGTAACCATGAGCACGAGTACTCTCTTAGATGGACACCTGCAAGCTACACAACTATATAATTCAAAACAATAAGACATTCACTAATTTAACTTACATAAAGGAAAGGAAAGGAACATCCCATACCGCCTTCCGCGGGTTAGGGCCCAATACCGTCTAGGACAGTGTATGGGGGAGGTTAGACGTAGACAGCCTTACCCCTACCCTAAGGTAGAGAGGCTGCTTCCGGTTCTACCTAAAGGTAGAAAGGACCTCCGGCCTTTTTGCAGGGGATGGGATTCGAACCAAGCATTAGTAGTTTAATTAGACACAAGCATTAGTAGTTTAAAAGGTGTTTTGTGTCAACCCAGCCCCAATTTAACATGTACAAAATGACTCTATCTAATGAATAAATATTAGCCATTTTGATCCGTTACCCAACCCGTCAGACTTGCCCATTTGTGCCAAATCAGTTATAGAAACTCCAAGTAGCTTGCACCATGTCTTATAGTACAACATCATACCCATGGTATCCCTGTCTTCTTAAATGCAACTGCCAGTTGTCTAGAGAAGAGCAATAAATTAATAACATAGCTAACTGAGAGAGCTTCAAATATGAGAGACTTTAGATTATATTAGTCTCAAACGTACAATAGAATGTACCGAAGCTTTGGAGTTTGTATCATTTGAAAGTAAATAGTGTTAAATTCTATATCTATCATAAGTATGGTGATGTGATGAATCCAGTTATAAAATTTATCGTTGAAAAGTGAACAAGAAAGTACCGAGCTAGACCAAAACACAACCGGGCAGTGGACCCTATCGTGTGGTAGTATAGTTGGGTAAGTTCGGGTTCGAACACAGGGAACTAGATTGGATAATTAATAGAAGTGTGAGCAATTTAAAAAGAGAAAATAAAATGTGGTTGGTTTGTGTGACCGAATTGTCACGTTGCTTAAAACTACGAAATTTTAGTTAAACTAGGCAAGTGGACTCTTTAGAGTCAAAGTGATTGATTTGGAACTTTCAAATATTAAAAACTATACTTGCTTGGATTAGATCGTTAGTGATTTCGGGGTGTAAAGTTAAAACCGGTTATTTTATGCAAACAATTTTCCATCAAACCTAGGCTTAACATTCGCCATCACCTAATAATTCAACTTCAATTTACAAACCCATGATTCAATCAAATAACGGACATTCGCCATAGTTACCTATTCGCATATTTGAGCTTAACTTGTTAACCTATTCCAAAACCGCATCCGCAATCAAGTTCAACAATTTATAGACAAAAAGTTGACAACAATTCACTAGATAGAAAACGTTCGCTATATCTATTAGTAAATTATCAAACAAGTTAATTACTTGACATCAAGCTCAAATACACAAATAATTGATTAAACACAAGTTCAAGTCAAAAGAGTTTATGATTCATCCAAACGAAAGACATTCGCCAAATTCGCTAATTCAAATCATACTAGTTAACTAGCTTCACTTGTAATAATTTTCACATTCGCGAAAATAGATTCATTCATACATTTCATACAAATAACAAGTATTTTTATTAAACAACAAACATTCGCCATAGTTGTTTAGGCAAAATACCCACAAGTTAAACCACATCAACTAGTTACATACAAATTTATGGATGAATCTTAAACTCAAAGCATAAATCAAACACCAAATATAACACCCCTAGTCACTAACTAGTTCATCCAAGCAAGCATAACAAAACCTAGCCAACCATCATAATCACATCATCATACACACAAAACATCAAGGAAACTAAGGAAAACATGATTATATTTAGATAAAAATGCAAACCGAGTTCGTACAATGTCGAGATGATGATTGTTAGTAACCGAGAGATGCTACACTAAAGGAAATCTTCAAGAAAATGAAAGAAAACCTTCAAGAACTCCAAAATCGCCACCTAGAGACTGGTTTTGTGTGTGTTTTTCGTGTGTGTAAAGTTTTTTGAGATCCAATAGTGAAAAGTGCTTTTTCTAGCCAAAAAGTGATCTGCCGCCCAAACTACCCGGCGGGTTGTGTTATGACCCGGCGGGTCCTTTGAAATTTGTGGAACCCGGCTGCTCAAACATATAACACGGCGGGTCATGTGAAGAAAACAACCCGGCGGCTCAGTAGGATCACCCGCCGGCTTCTACAGGGTTCAATCGGCCGAATTTCTCTGTGATCAACAAATGATGGAAAAGTTAATTTACCCGGCGGCTAGCATCACTCACCCGACTGGTAACCATAACAACCCGGCGGCTTAGTGTATCAACCCGGCGGCTTCTTCAAGACTTCATGACCCGGCTGCTACGTACCCCAAGCCGGCGGCTTCAAGCCATTTTCCAGCAGACCAGCTTTTAGCTCGAGACTTCAACACTTTACAAACTTGCTCAAATCCAAACCAGAATGCAGTCCAAACGACGATTCTTCAATATTGATGCCTGTAATTCAATTTAAGCTAAATAAGTACCAAAAGTTCATAAAGTCCACTTAAAATGAATGCAAAAACAATGATATCGCTAAAGATAAACTTATACAAAATGAGCGATATCAAATATCCCCACACTTGAACTTTGCTTGTCCTCAAGCAAACCGTTATTCATCGTTTCAAAACCCACTCTTGCAACAACAATAGGTGAATATCAAGTTTACCAAAACAATACTAACACTAACTACCAAGGCAATTAGGCTAGCAACATATGTATAAGCATTATAAACTCGAGATGTTTTGATTTGCCAAGCCCGAATGCACGACCTAGCACCTCACATAAGGATAAGTGTTTAGTCACTCACTCTCAACCTATAAGACTACAAGGTAAGGAAGTAAGCAATTTTAACACTCAATCAAGCCAAGTCGTGATGCATTGTTACCATAGGCTTGCAAAAGGATCAAGTCTCCACCGACTTGGCGTGAGCACCAAATGAGATCTCAAAGGAGGTATTCTAGTATGTGTTGTAACAAATGTAGGCTAATTATGGAATGGGATATGATAGACACAATAATTGGTGAAAAGTGATAGTCAAGACCCGTGAAAATTGTTGGAATGTTACCTATTGTTTTAAACACGTGACAGTAATGAAACTTAGGATTCTCGTGCTAAATCAATTCAAATTATTATTTGTTCTCATTTATAACTCATACTTCAACAATTGCACACAAATAACTCAAATTGTTTTTTCGCATTTTATTGGAATGATTGCATTCTATGACTTTCTATGAATCCTGTGTAACGAACTTTCGGACCAACCATCCTAGACCGGATAAAGGCCTTCGGTGGCTAGGTGTAGAACACCCCTCGGGAACTACTTGTTCAGAAATTCAAAGGCCATTTAGTTGACTACAATCATCCAACTATAAACTTTAAGCTCAATAGTTAACTTCTATTCATTTAATTGTTTCCAACCTCAATCATAGAATTTAACACTAGAATCCCAATTCAAAACGATTTAAGTCACATTTGGTAAAATTCATCATAAGTTCCAACTAGGCAACATCTTAGAAAAGTGATGATTCGGGAATCGACTACACAAAAATAAGGCTAATATTTAGTGGATTGAATGTGGAAGTTTTCTAGGGGTTTCTTAGCACTAAAAATGAGAGCTAACGACCTGTGTAAACTGGATATAAATGGTTTTAAAGCAAAATAAGATCAAAAATCCTAAGAATACCTCCTCGTCTTCGACCCCACCTATATCACATTTCTGTGATCCCACAGCGGTCTCAAAATGCATCACTAAGGCAAGTTCTAGAACAAACTACAATCACCGGCACACTCATAGCAACAAACAATATAAACACTAAAGGTAAGTGTTTTTTTCTCTATAAGGCTCAAATTTCTCACAATTTAGTGGAGGCTACAAGTGTGCTAGTCATGCAATTCACCTATGAGGTTTCTTTTATGACACATCTCAAAAAGTTATGTTGCAAGAGGGAAGATTAAATTACTTTCAATAGATTTTAACAAACACATTTCAAAGAAATTAATCTTATAAGGACAAGCAAATTCCTAGCAAATCACCATTTCATAACCCGTTATTAGAATTCGTAAAGTTCTATTGGAAATCCAAGATCAGTAACAGACCTAATAAGTGGCTAGAAACAATAATTTACTATGAACAAAATTCAAGTGAATAATAACCTCCCCACACTTAACATTTGCATTGTCCTCAATGCAACAAAATATAATATATGAAATAAGCATAAGTGTGAAAGGTAAAAGGAGCGAGTACTTCCCCGGGGGTTTTTGCATGTTCATATTCTCGATAAACCTTCGACCATTTCAAAACATCCATTCCTTTCAGGTACATCGTCGTTATTGCACAAAGAAATTTTCATCAAAAATCCATCACTTTAACTCCCGCAAGTTGCTTGGTTTATTACCGAGTCCCGAGCTAGACTCAACCCATTTCATCTATTAAGGCGGGTCCGTCAACAAAATACCTACTCCTTTCCAATCATATTCAGTTGGGAGAAAATTTTCTTTCTTTTTGCTATTCAAATAATATTTCTCCCAAATAATGATACCAACAACCCAATAACCTTCATGTAATATGTTTATCAACCAAATGACAGTACACTTTTCAAGAGTACATTCCCCAATTTTCACAGCCAAAAACATACTACCAGGAACCTTCATATCTCCAGGATCGTTTAAAATATTATAATTTACCAAATTAACATGAAACTTAAGGCTCTTACTTGCTTCACAATTATTGCTCATGCCCTTGTCCATTTCAATCTTTGACCCCTCAATGTCTTTCAGTGATGACAACTCTTGCAAACATGGAATAAACGGATCGGGTGGTTTTGGCTCTTTTACAAGCTCAAAATTACACCCACTTGAAAAGGAATTAGCATCAAAATATGTTAGAGATACCTCTGGTGAACTCTTGATACATAACATATCATCTTCTTTTAACTTTTCATTTTCTTCTTTCAAAGAGTTCATTTTTGGCTCCATCATCTCTAACAACTCAGATTCCGTCATCATTCCATCTTCATTGTTCACTAACTCTTGAAGCTCCTCATTTTCTAAACCAAGCAATGCATACAATTCTTCATCAAAATCTGGAAAATCAAGCTTTTGATAAACTTGATTCTCCAACACATCATCATGCTTGTCATTTTGAAGCTTTATGGGTTCTTTCTCGAGCTTGCTCTCGATGCTCTCCATCTCATTTTTCAGCTCCTCATTCACAGCGTTTGATTCAAACGAAACACTAACCATTTCAAGAATAGGCGTGACAGGAATTTCCGCAACTTCTTCCACCAAGACTTCATCTTCAATCTCCAACTCTCCATTTGAGTCTTCAAAATCCGGATCTTTAAAATCTGCACATTCCTTCAATTCGGGTGCAAAGTCATGTGATTCCTGCAAAACAACTTGTGAAGTGTCTTGAGGGTAATTATTATATTCATAATATTCTTCCTCCTCATCCTCACTATCATCCTGAAAAACAAATTTAGATGAATATGGAGCATAATCGTTAGAATAATAATCATTATACTCAATGGCCTCATCATCATCCAAATGCTCAATTGCATTAGTGAATGTGTCATACGGCCCTTCACAATTTGGCTCAAAATTCCAATCGAAGATTTCATCCAATTCTCTACTATGTCTCTCAGTTTGCTCTATAGCCTCTTTCAACAACCTTTCAAGATTTGACATTTCAGGTTGTTCTATCTCTTTGGTGAACGAAGGTTCTTCATTCCAAGTCCAAGGTTGACTATCTTGGTAGCATCCAGGTGGTGCATACCTTTCTTGTGAGATCATTGGTACATCATCATTATCACTCTTATAAAATGAAGGTTTATAACCTTCATAATTCGAGTAATAAGACATTGGAGCTAAGACAAAATCACTACAACATGAAAACTAAACATGGTAAAACGTAACCACTCAATACAAAATAAACAAACACTAAAAATATATACAAGAACAATAACTAAAAAAACTGTTTTGCAGGATTCATACATGCTAGAGCCTGAAGTGACTAAGGATGCAATTGTTGACTATGATGCCGATATAATGGAGTTACAAGAACTGCTTGGGATTAGTGATCATGAGTTAGATAAGCTAGTAGAGAAAGGAGTTGGAGATGATCTCTTCCTATATGCAGAATTTGGAAATTTATATCGAGTTAGTGGCACACATGTACAAACTGAAATAGGTGGTGGCGGGTTAGATGAACTCAAAAGCAATGGAGAGTCTATGGTCCAAATATCATCGCATTTGAATGGTGAATGTGAATTGTCAAAGGTTGATGATCAAATATGTACCATTTCTTCAATCAAGGAGGCACCCATAGGTTTGATATCTCATTCTTTGCTATGCAATTATGAGTGTGTTTTGTTGAAAGAACCGAAACCCCCCGATGAATTGGTGGTAGAATAAATTTTTAGTGGAGGAATGGTGAAGTCTAACATTGGGCATGGGCAAATAACTGAGTTGCAAGAGGTAGATGCTAGGTTGGATAGGGGTATTGAGTATGTGCATCTAAACTGTTTTGAAGAACCACCCGATTATTGTCGTATACTTGTTGAAGGTTTTTCAGAAGACGTGGGGAAAACTAGTCATTCTTACTTGAAAGTGGCGATCATTAAGTTTATCACAAGGCCACTCAATGAATGGAAAGTTTATATTCACGTTATAAGTTTTAGTCGGAGGATGTTCTACCGAAATGACAAAACAAAAGAACACATCCTCCTATGCGAGTATGATTGGAAAGGCGGAGAAGAGGTGATTACGAATCCACATGAAGGGGAGCTCAAACCCCACTAAAAACGATCACATTCGGGGTTGAGTCAAGCTTAAGACTCATTAATAAATAAGCATGTTTAGGGTTAGATATTTATTTTGCGTGCTTTTGTTAGTTATCTGTGATAAATACGTATTATTTTTGTGTTAGAAGTTTGAGTTTTAAGTAAAAAAAAAAAAAAAAAAAAAAAAAAAAAAAAAAAAAAAAAACCCTGAAAAGGCTTGGAATCCGCCGGATTCACATTGAATCCGCCGGATTCAATGTTTTTGCACGAGCCCGTTTTTCACCAGCACTCTCAAAATGAATCCGGTTGTCACTTTTTGCCGGATTTAAGTTGAATCCGCCGGATTTAAATATAATCCGCCGGATTGGTTTTTAATCCGCCGGATTCATCCGTTTAAAACGGGTTGTGCAGCTGCAGCCCCTTTTTCACTCTCACACCCAATTCCCTTTTTCTCTCTCGGCGAAAAACGAACAAAAACCCCAAAAATCATCAAAACTCACGATTTTCACTCCTTTCAACTCGATTTCTTCAATATAATGGCATCTAGGGTATGTACTTGATGTGCTGAATCCAGTTATAAAATTTATCGTTGTAAAATGAACAAGAAGGTACCGAGCTAGACCAAAACACAACCGGGCAGTGGACCCTATCGTGTGGTAGTATAGTTGGGTAAGTTCGGGTTCGAACACAGGGAACTAGATTGGATAATTAATAGAAGTGTGAGCAATTTAAAAAGAGAAAATAAAATGTGGTTGGTTTGTGTGACCGAATTGTCACGTTGCTTAAAACTACGAAATTTTAGTTAAACTAGGCAAGTGGACTCTTTAGAGTCAAAGTGATTGATTTGGAACTTTCAAATATTAAAAACTATACTTGCTTGGATTAGATCGTTAGTGATTTCGGGGTGTAAAGTTAAAACCGGTTATTTTATGCAAACAATTTTCCATCAAACCTAGGCTTAACATTCGCCATCACCTAATAATTCAACTTCAATTTACAAACCCATGATTCAATCAAATAACGGACATTCGCCATAGTTACCTATTCGCATATTTGAGCTTAACTTGTTAACCTATTCCAAAACCGCATCCGCAATCAAGTTCAACAATTTATAGACAAAAAGTTGACAACAATTCACTAGATAGAAAACGTTCGCTATATCTATTAGTAAATTATCAAACAAGTTAATTACTTGACATCAAGCTCAAATACACAAATAATTGATTAAACACAAGTTCAAGTCAAAAGAGTTTATGATTCATCCAAACGAAAGACATTCGCCAAATTCGCTAATTCAAATCATACTAGTTAACTAGCTTCACTTGTAATAATTTTCACATTCGCGAAAATAGATTCATTCATACATTTCATACAAATAACAAGTATTTTTATTAAACAACAAACATTCGCCATAGTTGTTTAGGCAAAATACCCACAAGTTAAACCACATCAACTAGTTACATACAAATTTATGGATGAATCTTAAACTCAAAGCATAAATCAAACACCAAATATAACACCCCTAGTCACTAACTAGTTCATCCAAGCAAGCATAACAAAACCTAGCCAACCATCATAATCACATCATCATACACACAAAACATCAAGGAAACTAAGAAAAACATGATTATATTTAGATAAAAATGCAAACCGAGTTCGTACAATGTCGAGATGATGATTGTTAGTAACCGAGAGATGCTACACTAAAGGAAATCTTCAAGAAAATGAAAGAAAACCTTCAAGAACTCCAAAATCGCCACCTAGAGACTGGTTTTGTGTGTGTTTTTCGTGTGTGTAAAGTTTTTTGAGATCCAATAGTGAAAAGTGCTTTTTCTAGCCAAAAAGTGATCTGCCGCCCAAACTACCCGGCGGGTTGTGTTATGACCCGGCGGGTCCTTTGAAATTTGTGGAACCCGGCTGCTCAAACATATAACACGGCGGGTCATGTGAAGAAAACAACCCGGCGGCTCAGTAGGATCACCCGCCGGCTTCTACAGGGTTCAATCGGCCGAATTTCTCTGTGATCAACAAATGATGGAAAAGTTAATTTACCCGGCGGCTAGCATCACTCACCCGGCTGGTAACCATAACAACCCGGCGGCTTAGTGTATCAACCCGGCGGCTTCTTCAAGACTTCATGACCCGGCTGCTACGTACCCCAAGCCGGCGGCTTCAAGCCATTTTCCAGCAGACCAGCTTTTAGCTCGAGACTTCAACACTTTACAAACTTGCTCAAATCCAAACCAGAATGCAGTCCAAACGACGATTCTTCAATATTGATGCCTGTAATTCAATTTAAGCTAAATAAGTACCAAAAGTTCATAAAGTCCACTTAAAATGAATGCAAAAACAATGATATCGCTAAAGATAAACTTATACAAAATGAGCGATATCATATGGATATGCCATGTAGTTCTAGAAGCAGCAAGTAACATCCTAATCAAAATATGGAACTACTAACTTCATATATTCACAAAAATTGCAACTCGTACGTAGCTATATACAAAGACTCCAATACTCAAATTTCCAAAAGTCAATTATAGAATTGATACTATAAACCTCAATTTTAGATCGAATTAAAGTACCCAAATCGCACTACCTGGTGGTGATGATGATGAATTCATGGTAGACAATGTGATGAACATGTCAATTTAATTCTACTTTTGTACAAAAATCGATAATTTCCGAAATAAATCAAAATAAGAAGAAGCAATATAATCATGACAAATTATCAATACTTGATATAGCATCATAGCTAATGAGTTCCTATAAAAAACCATGACAAAACTCGTACCCTTTACTCATATCAGTTTCTCTATTGTACATAGCCTAATTTAACAAATAAAACCATTTAGTAGATAAAGGCCATGATTCAAAGATTGAGAAGAGGCTATAGACAAAATTTACCTCTTGTCAAAATCACATTCAACTCACGACGAAGTACATATTAAACTGTATGTTTCGAGTGCGATCCAATGGTGTACAATAATAAGAAGTGACTGCATCAGTGGCTTCTTAGTGCCGGCTTTCAACCCCTGAAATGAAACAACTTGTTAAAAGTCACTTTCTTATCACTATTAGAGATTTCTTAAATCTAACCAAATGAAAAGGCAAACAAACAAAATTATTTTCAAAGATGATGGACCCGTTCGACCCATCTAACCTGATGTCTCTTAGCTATTTACTTCTTTTTACAATGCACTAACCTTTTACTTCTCTGCTTCATTTTTATAATAAGGGAACTAAGTACAATGAGCATTTTGGGGTGACTTTTGAACCCTTAGAGATTGTGGGGATCTGGCGTCAATCTATCCCTATCAATCTCATTTAATGTGATCAAGCATTTCATATCTTGCAACAGAATAACATGAATATATCACTTTTTATAGCTAGAAGATGTATTAATCGATGAACTGAGTAAAGGTTCAAAACACGTTCTTCACTTTGGTACAGTCGAAATGGGTTGGGTCAGGTTGACCCAAAACACTCTGGTCCTATAGGTAATTAATGTGTCAAATTTGATCACTAAAACTATACTTGATCAATAATAATTTAATTGAATGTTTAACACATACAAATTGTTGACAAGAATCAGTTTACTCGACATAGATTAGATCTAGAGAATAACTTTGAAGTAGTCACCCATGAAGAATAATGGAACCAAACTGTCTACGAAATCTGCATGAACACATGTAAATACATATATAAACAAAAACATCTATATACACAGGTCCATCTTGACCATCAGAAAGCACCAAATCTATGTTCGAATAATTAAACTGCCAAGAATATGTAAAAACTATAAATAAAAACTGAAGAACATTACGAAATATCCTTGCACAACCTGCATTAGAGACCTTAAATCCAGGTTGCAGACATAAGTGGACGAGAAATCGGTAATTAAAAAAGGTATAAGGTGATAATGGTATTCAGAAGGCTATCTCTAACTACGTACAACTTAACACCATTATCTCCAAAACAAAAATTATAATTTAGTACTATCAACAAGACATTTCTCTTGGAGTCAAACATATGTAATAATTTACCTCAAAATGTTCTTCAGTGAAATAAACTCATCAAAGCTTATTTTGATTGTCTACTTGTTTTGATTGTCCCTTCAAGGTATTGATATTCTATCTCACTAATTGCTTCAACATAATTCCTGTACAAACAGCAATGTCTCTTAAACCCACCGAATAACTACCATTAAACAATTTGTTATTGTTGAGTTGGAGCCAGTGAAGAAGCTTCAATTATTAGTGGACCATGTTCAAAAACGTATCACTAAACATGGTGGTGGTCAAATAAGGGTCCAAATATAGAATTTTTATCTTTAAGCATAATTAAACTTCAACTTGGATAAAAATACAAAGTGATATTGTGAAGAACATGCCCCGCATATTATTTCTCCCAATAGCTGATAATATACATTATCCAAAGACTGAACATAAAGGTGTCTTGTATAGAAGTTAAGGTAAATTGGATTAATTTTTCATGCTAAAGGACCATCACTGTATTTCCTGAGTGCTTAAACTTATAAGTGAAAGTTATTAAAATGGTATACCAAGTTCATTGTTCCATCCGAGACAGATATACCTTCTTCCTTTAAAACAGGGAGGGACTCGCCAGTGAGCATGGACTCATCCACAACACTTCTTCATGCAATAATTTTTCCCTACATTCAAGTTTAACTAATCACATAAGACGCGAACTTTTTAATTCAAAAGACAGTGAATTTACCTACAGATAAGAAATTATATAGTTACATTAGGTGTTATGTAACATCCTCTCTTCTGGTCCGGTAATTTCTAATTTTAAATTGATATATTTAATTGTATTAGAAATTATTTGATATTATTTGTTTTATTGCGAAACTTGTTTAAATAAGTCTCAGGACTTATTGTGAATAGTAAATTGTTGATTGTGGTAATCTACTATAGTTGACGGTAAAATAAAATAAGTTTCTCGCAAATGATTTTTAGGTTCCAGACAATAGATTGAAAGGGGACTAGTTTTAAATGAATACGGAGTCGGTGTAAAATCCTAGCCGACTTAAATACTTTCCCTTTTAGGAAAGTTTCTTACTCCCTCTTTTGGAAACCTAGAACCAAAAACTTATAACTTCAAATTAGAACATAACTAAGTGATTTTGAGCTGTGATCTTGGAACCAAAATCATCATCATCATCTTTGTTTCATAATCTTAAAGAGGTAAGTTTGATTTATCTTGATTATGATTAGTTCTTGGTTTGAGTTAATTAATAGAAACCATAGAAGTGTAAGGAATAAGAAGAATTGATTTAGTACATATGAAAATTGTAAGGTTCATAACTGAATTGGTGTGATTCTGAGTATGAATACATGTTCTTGAACATGATATTACATGGATATGCTTTACATGTAAATCGAATTGGAACAAGTTAATACATGATAATTGTATGATGTTACTAGCTGTTAAAATGAAGTTATTTGATGCTAAAACTCATTTTTGGCAACTGGTTATGAATGATTTGAGTTATAGAAATCGGGCATGGCTATGCTGTAGCAGGTTCTGCAAGTCTGCGCAGGACAAGGGAATCCGGCGGATTCCGTATGAATCCGGCAGATTCATCTAGTCAAACGGATATGAATCCGGTCAAAATGGTTTAAATCCGGCGGATTCGTCCAACCGGATTCGTTTTATGAACCCTGGTCCAAATGTTGCATCTGAAACCCATTAGAATCCGGCGGATTCTAAGGGAATCCGGCGGATTCTGGCCCATTGCAGAGATTTGATATTTTTGAACCAACTTCATGAAATCTTTAATGTATTATAGTTATTTGATAACTATGTTGATATACTTAACTAAGATGCATATATTGATTGTGTTATACATGTTGTGAGATGTATTAATATATGTGATCTTCAAATATAAGCTATGGTTTTAAGAATGTGACTACTAACTTATATTTGATTGATAATTCTCAGATCCTCAGAGAACTCAGCGAGATAAGGCAGCTGAGTAAGTGAACTAAAATAATCAGGTGAGTGGATTTGAAACTCACAGTTTGATTTGGTTGTGTCAGTTTGATTTCAATCGGTAATTATAGAATTACTATTGATAGAATGTTAACGCTGAAATGATATGCCATATGATTGGTAGTTTGATTAGCCTGTGAGCTTGATTGATAAATCCAGAGGTCAACTAGATTGTCAGTTGGACTTGATTGCTAATGTTGGTCAACACAGGGTTGCGTACATGTGTTGATGGAGATTAGCATTTAGTTAGCGGTTAATCACTGTTTTGGCCTACAGTTGATGTAAGTGTTCTGATGGGGCCACCCGGAACAGGGTCCTTAGGAACCACCGTTCCTCTTGACGATGTTTGTTACATTATTGGTTGTGAACAAATTGCTAGCTAAACTGAATTGTGGTTGATTATTCATTCACTTAGCTTCGTGCTAATCCCTCAATTTACTTCCTGCAGGTTATGTTTATATTGTGGGTAGTCAGGAATGGATGTTTTGATGCTGGGAATGTTTGAAACTAGCAACTCTGATCAAGTTTGTTATAAATGATGTTTTGTAATATATAATGCCCCGGTTTGTAAACAAATTAACTATGTTTGGTTTAGTGGTTGGACATGTTGTATAAATGTTTGCGAAAATTTCAAGCAGAATTCTAATAAACTATGTATTGTAAGTATACGCTTCCGTGAACCTTAATATAATATTGTGATATTAAATGAGGGGTGTTATAAGTTACATATGTGAATAGAAAACTTCAGGGTTCATAACACGTACAACCACGGGAGTAGTTTCTCTTGGCAAAACCAATACAAATCTCCAACTCGAATATCATCAGTATGGATTTCAACACAGATTGAATCAGAGCTTAAAATACTACCAGCAGGTATCTATTTCAAGATCGTCTTCTTCCACAAAACTCCATAATTTATTATCACTAAACAGAACTCCATAATTTATATTGATCCCATAAAAGAAAAATAATAATATTTTTTGCAATTATAAATGGATGATTAGAAATCCAGATGCACTATCGAGCAACAATTACCAAAATATAGGGTGAGTAAATAAGCCAAGTGAAGCTTGTCAAGATACATCTTGTAAAGCAAAAATGACAAAACTTAAAAAAATAGGAGAGTAACTAATGAGTTCACTCACCTTGGTGCAGACGTACAAATGCTTGCAGAAGTTCTGAGTAAGAAGATTTTTTCTTCCGATATTATGTATAAAGAAAAACATATATTAAGAGAATTAAAGGTCAATAACATCTTTCTTATATCTTCAGGACATTATTTCCCGAATCATAAATCATGGTCTGATTCTAGAAAATAGAAAGTGTTCCTCAACCCTGGTTAATTTATGAATAGCGAAAAAGGATTTGATTCATTTTCACATACTCGTCAATCAATAACGTTAATTATTAACATTCTTGAACCTTGATCTTCGGTTGCCCAAAGTATACTACATTACTACCAAAAAGGAGTCTCATTTAAATGAGAGTAACCGAAATCAGTATTTGACACTAACTTTTCGTAAAATATTTGGGACAAAAGTATTTTGGGTCCACCCAACATAGTTAAACACATATCACAAAATTCATGTTTTGTCCCAACCCATTACCGAACCTGCCGATTTTGCCACCTATAATTAGGTGTGAATGCAATAAGGCCATAAAATATCCATTATCAGCATATATCGACCATGGAGTACATTATATAATCGTCAACGTACAACTATTTACCTCTATATCCAGTTCATCGTCGAAAAGAAGTGTGAACTCAGATAATGGGGGTCTAAATGATCTTTGAAGGACTCGACACTAAGCGATGCATTTTTAAGTTATGAAATTTATTTCTGCTAGATAAAATACTATCTTACCCGCAGATATATGCAGAAGCATAAACATACAGATGAGTAACCTTTTGGGACTCTACCACTTTCACCACACAATGTACAATGAATATAATATGAAAGATGGCATAACTAAGAACAAAAAGAATACTCACTTTCTCATATTCTAAACACCTTTGTAAACGCATCCAAATCCACCTTCTCCAATCAAAAGTATACATGTATTTTTCCCATCTCATTAGCAGTAAAAATCAAAAAACATTACAAAAATCAAAATGAATAACAACGCATATAATGTAAAATTTAATACATGAATATAGATTGTAAAAAACCCTTCATATCAACAGAAACACCAATCTGAATACACTTGATCAAGTTACATCATTCAGTTTCAATTAAACATTTCATCTTGATCAAACACCATAAACAAAAAACCACCAAATTCCAAGCCTACAACAAACAACACAACAATTTAACATCAATCCAACTCCAAAATACCAATCAGAATAAAAAAATCATTAGTTTACATTATTTAATTTCAATCAAACATTTCATCAAACACATGGTGTGCACAAATATCCCCATAATAAATACACATCAAGTGAGATTTCAAACCATAAACCAAAGTAACGATCGACGAGACTAAAACACTGATGTTAGAGAACTACATGTAGTAATCAAAATTAGATGATGTTAGCCATAATCGTTGGACTATATTAATTGATGTCGGATGAAGATGTGAATGAATTCTTAAGTGATTAGATTTGTCATATTTTTATTTAATATTTTTTTAAATATATTAAAGTCACAAAAAATTTACTCCCGTATAAAATTAAGATCCATACACTTCCTTTATAATTTACATCCAACTATTTATAATATGGTTAGAAACCAATTTATCATGCTACTTGTTAAATGCTTAGCTTACATGAATACTAATCAATATATGAGAATTATATTTTGGTTATTCAATAAATCTTTGCTTTTCAAAAAAAAAAATAAAAAATCAATATATGAGAATTAATTTGTAGTGTGTAACGAATAAATATAATAATACTTGTTTTAGAATAGGGTAGTGATAAATCCATTATTGTTTTTGATAAATCCACCAAAACTGTGCATCATTGATGTGTACAGTACAATTTTTAATACACAAATTTAGTGGATCTATCAAAAACAATGATGGATATATCACCCCTTTGGAATATCAACATATACTTTAGAGCATAGAGTGGGCTACAAGAGAGGTAGCTCGAGCTTGACTTATGGAATTTAGACTAAGGTTATCAAATAGCACTTTTCTATATTGATTATTATTGACTGATATTAATTAATTAATTATATTATTGCATTTTATATTCTTTTTGCATAAAACCCATTAATTTATTAATGAAATGGTGATCGACAAAGGTTATCAAATAGCACGGTTAATTTATTGGTCTTTTGTTAGGGTTACGATACTTATGATTCAATATATTGTTTGTCATTACTATTTTAACATAAAGTACGAGCCCCTTAACTTCAAATATTAGCTTAGCCCTTGACCTTGTAAGTGCGCACGTAGATTATAAAATTTTGAATGTTATACACACATACATATTAGCAAAGACTCGAAAATCTTGATTAAATTTTGAGTTAACCATATAATCTCGAGCTTAACTCTCATCGTTTGTGCTCGAACTCGAGGGTTAATGAAATCTCGGCTGAAATAAATAAAAAAGTTATAGGTTGGAATTTCGAACTTATAAAAACTACTCAATATGTAAACTTCACATAAACAACACAAAAACGAGGTACAATTATGGTCAAATTGTATATGAGAATTGCATGGTCTTAATTAACAAACGTTTTTCCCACATCAACAAATCTTATTTAATATCGTAAGCACGTTGGATAAATCATAGATACGGTACGTACTGAGATCCATGCACGTAAATATATATAAATTATTATATTCTAAGAAAAATGGCGTACTTGAAATTATCATCTTCTTCCTGGAATTTTTTGATTGGTGTTTTATTTAACCATAGAACCAAACACTTTAACTTTTAAATTTGTCACGAGGTTAATATATATAAAGCACAATAACAATATGGTTACCTAAAATACTACTCCCACTATACACAAGCAATAGTAGATAAATTATTTTAATCATTAAATTAGGGACTTGTATATTTGGATGTTCATAACTTTATACAACTAAAATTCATCTTTGACCAGATTTTGCCATAGTTTTAATAGTCAAATAAAAGATGGCACATAAACAAAGAAAAAGTTGATCAATGTAACCCTCATTTTAGAATCAAAACTATATAATAACTTACACATCATGCATTAAGACTTGTATTTTATTTGCATGACAGTTCAAATCTAACCAACTCCTCTCACCATATCAATCTGATGGTTCTTGTTGTTATGTAGTAACAACACATTCAAATCTCAGTATAAAGATTTTTAGCTACATAAAGAAAGAAAAGAGCAAGAAAGAAGAACAAAGGACTAATAAAAATGGTTGTAAGGCGAAGATATTGTGTCGTTTTAATAATCTTGATGTGGTTAGTAGTTTCACCGATGATGGGAATTGATGCTAGGCGAGCGCTTAAGGAAGATAACGACCATAAGGGATTATCGGGTATGTTACCGAGAGGTATAGTGCCACCTTCGGGTCCATCACCATGTCATAACATACTTGATCGCAAGCGAACTCATTTTCATCCTCCTCCAATTGCTATTCCATTTGTGCCTCCAATTAGTGCTCCGCAATTTATACCTCCATTGCCTCCTTCATTTCCTTTTCCGTTTGATCCTCCTCCTCCATCTCAAGACGAAATCATCATTTGTCCATAAATATGATTTCCCAATTCGCTGGAATTTTCATAGAGTAACTTAGATGTTTTGTACGGGTTTGGATTTGGATCTAACGCTCGTGTGCTGATTAAAGATGCTTCAATCAACAGACAACGTAAGTTTCACGGGTCAATAAACAGCGGCATCAAATTTTTTTAGTCTTTTAGGTTTTTGTAATTTACATCTAGATATAGCTGGCTAGCATGCTGATTTATTTATTTTCTTCTTTATACTACAAAAGAGGTTTATTGTTTCCTTTGGGCTTGAAGTGATTTGAAATGGAGGTAACTGTGTTTAAGATATGATTGAACTTTATAAAGCTACAATTTTATATGATTGATATAAATATTATGGGTCTGATTCATTTATACTTGATTGATTTTGAGTTCTGTTTGTTGATCTTTAGTTCTGTTAATATGCCCAAGTGAAATGCTAACATGTACCAATTGCATATTTCTTTTCTTGCGATAAAGTAGAAAGCGAATGTATGTAATCAATCAGATATTGATGGTTAGTATATATATTTAAAAGTACTTTCTTTGACGACAGGCTTAATTAGCCGCCGAAACAGTGTTTTTTTTTTAATCAACATTTGCGTTTTTGTTTTTACTCTTAGGATCGTGATTCATGTGACTTTTACTCTCCATATGTTCCAAGAAAGCAATGCTAATAAAGAACTTGGTAGCCAGAATGGTACGACAAATATTGATTTCTTACTGCAGTAACAAAAAGTAGGATGAATGAGCAAGTGTTGATGGTTTCTAGTTTCTACTTATGTGTTTGTGACATTTCCTGAATATCATTCACAACTTTTACTGAAGAATACTACATAGTATTACAGCATGATTCCCATTGAATTTGGACATTTTCTGGTTAATTCTTTGAGCTAATACAAGAAAAGAACAATAGGTACAAAAACATATACAAAACTTTGATCTAAAGGTACTAGCTTTCCGGCAATAATAGATCTAAAACACGACCTAAAGGACGTCTGTCGATAAATATTTAAAAAATCACTTAAAACAGTAAACTTGAAAGAAAAATAACATATATGTATGACTTCATAAAACCTGAACCTCATGATTTCTTGTTCATGTATGTATAAACTTGACGCATTCGAAATCTCTAGACCAAGAAGTAGCAAGCTAAACTGATCAATACATAAACCCAAACTGCCTCATATAATACAGACTCAGGGTACAAATTGGGAGACCAGAAACTCATGACATGGGGTGACTGGGTGAGCTTCCAGAAATTGGTAATTGAAAGAGACTGAAAATAGTAGTCAAAATTAAATTAGTATAGACTTGGTTATAGTTAAAGATTTGCTTCTTGGAAAACTATAATCAGTTTAATTAAGCTTCTTGTTTTGGCAATAGTTCAAATTGGCAAATACCGCTCACCTGTAAACAAAGATGAAAGATAAGTGCTTTTATAGATCTTTGGAGATTATGGTGACAGGGTAACATCTCTTGTAGACGAAGTTAACGTACATTTGGTCAGTCAAACCAAAGATAAACATAATAGTAATTCTTGTTTATCAAGACACGAGAGCTCGATAGATGGAATCAGATTTCATATCAAATATCATATACTTGTATATATATCATAAGTAAGAATAACAGCCTGCAATAACTTGAATACGACACACTTAGAAGTCATCAAGTAAGCTAAAGTTCTAATACATCAATATAAACATATAGGCTAACAATTAAAACTAATTTCTCATAACTTAGTTGCTTGTTGAAGCTTTAATCTTCAAGTGAGAATACATGAATGCAAGTACTAATAATCCTAACAGATAGCTGGTATATATGTTATACGGACCACAGTTAGTGTTCATAATCGGACGCCATTGACTGGGTTCAACAAAAGTATATACCATTGCAGAACACAGAAAAAAAGAGCTAACAGATACAACAGGAACATAGCTTAAATACTCTGGAACTTTAGGCACTGGATAATAGTAACAAAATTACCAACGTAGGACTTGATTCTCTCGACAATTATCTTTTGCCTATGTCTGTAGCTAGTTTACCGTTACCGATTTCATTTCTTTAAAGTCTGAACTTATGACATTTGGGGGCCTTTTCTGCCAAATCTGAAATGACTTTCTCCACCATCTCATAGATCTCTTTAGGCAATTGCTCTTCCAAGTAATCAAAAAAGTCCCCTATTTGTCATCTTTTCAAAATCTAACCACTGAGCTATGTCAGGGCCAGTTTCCTTCACTAAACCCTCATGATCATCTTGCTTGTATTCTAATTCTTCCACGACTTTCTTTCCATCACAATCATCTTGTGCTGACACCAATTTCTCCGCCACATGATCTTGATCAGAGCCATTCTTGGTGTCCACATTCTCAACCAAGCAACTATTTATTTTATCCAATGTATCAACCGAATGTTTATCAAAAGCAGCCTCGATTCCTTCATCAACTCAGACAACTTCTTCAACACCATTATTTTCTACATTCTCCACAATCAAAATTTTCTTCCTAGTCATTTCCCTTTACCATCTGATGGAAATCATTTCACTTGGATTTATTGCTTTGGTGTCAGGTTGTAGTTCTTGGCACCCATCAACTTATGTTAAAAGATATACTTTTTTATTTTATATATTCCTTTTTCGCCAAAAAAAGTATGTACGGATTCAAGCATGTTTGCATCCTACGTGGAGACGGAGTTCGCGCTTTGCTGAATTAGCAAATGTGTTGATAGTTTCCACTTTTAATTTATGTGTTTGTGATATGAACCTGTTCTGCCATCTTGGTCATGCATATCTACGGCCTCTTAGACGTCTTACATACTGTCTGGTTTTCAACAAGTGCATATGTACAAAAAACACAATATTCTATCATGACAAAACGACATCCAGAGGCTATATATCATCAAGATCTGGGATTCAAATTCATCTCTATCTTACTCTATAGAAAAGAACTACCTTATCAATTAGATCCTTGGTCCTTTCCCGAATATAATCCACAACTTTCACTGAAAATAATACAAATTATTACAGCATGATTCCACTAAATTTGGACATTATCTTGTTTTTTGAGCTAAAACAAGAAAAGAAACAAAAACACTGATCTAAAAGTATAATTTTCCAGCAATATATAAAAACCAAAAATTGAAAGAAAAATAACATAAATATGACTTCCTATAGCCCGACACAATGAACTATGCAATTTTCTTGTTCATGTTTGTATAAAGTTGACGCATTTGGAATCTCCAGACCAAGAAGTAGAGCAAACCAAACCCGATCAGTACATACACCCAAACTGCCTCTTCACCACTCTCGTCCTCCGACCTTACCTCCAATATAGTAAAATGATTCCTTTGTGAATTTCCCAAAATACCCTCTTTCACATGACCATATAACACATACACCCTGTCCTCCGCTCCTACAGTAACCGAGGTCGGGAACCTTTCAGTGTCAAGAGAAGTCTCGTCATAGACCACGCCCTCACTCCAACTATCATCACTCTTGATAAAGTACAGTTTATATTGTGACACCACCAAAAGAACACCATCACTTCTAAGAGCGATGCCATCGGGTGCTACCAATTCCCGGTTTAACTGAATTTTTCTTACACTTCCATCTTCATTATCAACTTTATATAAGTTTCCCGTGTTTGATTGTGAAACAAGAAGATACCCTTTGCTACAATAAGCAATACCATTAAGTCCACACGAGCTGTAGGGTGAATCTGGGACGGATGTCTTTGTAAATGTTTTGGATTTAGATAACACAGAAGCTTTACCTTCAAGATCAACCTTCCATATCAAGTTACTAGCGGAGTTTGTCACGAATGCATTTCCTGAGAAATCAACAGCGACATCATTGGCCCCCGCTGCTGAAATAGAGGACGCAGAATCATAGAGGTCAGCAAGAAAGAGGCGGTGATGGGGCGGGCGTAAGTCATAGGCAGCAAGGGCACAGTTGGAAGGTTCTGAGTGGTGGTAGACAACTGCTAGAACACGATTATGTGTGACATCCACGGTGACACCGAGGAAAGATGAGTTGGCAGGAAAGGATTGGTCAGAAACTAGTGTGTTGACTACACCGGCATCGGATATGGATAGGAGAGTTGGGTGGCGTAGGGAGCCAACTATGAAGTGTTGGGCTGTTGGGTCATATGATACAGACTCAGGGTACAAATTAGGTGATTGGAAACTGATTACATGGGGTGAGCTTGCGAAAGTTGGGGACTGAAGGAGGCTGAAAATAGTAGTCAAAATGAGTATAGACTTTGTTACGGTGAAAGACATGATTCTTGCAACAATATTTAATCTATTCAATCAAGCGTTTTACTTTGGCAATCTTTCAAATTGGCAGATAACTCTCACCTGAACACAAACATGAAAGATAAGTGCTTTTATAGAACTTGGTGATTATAGTGACTCGGGTGACTTCTCTTGTAAACGAAGTTAACATTTAGTCACAGTCAAACCAAGGATAATATAACAATTCTTGTTTATCAAGACACAGAAGATCAATATATGGACTTCATATATCATATGCTAATATCACATCACATATACGATATATCACAACGGTTGAACAAAACCTTGCACGAAGTGTTATCTTTGCATATATTTGCAAAAATGTGAAACCTTGATTTAATCAATACAACCTTTTGGTCACAAAGAAGCTACCTTATCATGCACAAATCCAACCAAAAACTGTAGTGAGTCTAATATCGAGTTTTTGTAACAGTTTTTATAATTATAACTAGTACATAACTGCACAAATTAGGTGCTAACTGCTAAGCTAAACTATATCTGAATCAGTAACCATGTTCAATATTTTAAAATATTCATAAAGAGGGAAAATTTAATCAAAACAGGTACAAACGAGATGAAATTGGAGTTGAAATTAGGGTTTCAAACCTGTTACAGATGAGACTTTCAGAAATCGTTGATGCAGATATCGATCTAGGGTTACGCGAATTCTTAGAAATTAACGACTTGATATGCGACTAGATTACAAGATAATACATATCGATAATTTTAACATAATTTGTTACAGTTAATAAATTAATCATAGATATAGATGAATAGATTAAGTGGAATTTGTTGTTTGTTCGTTATTTGTTCATCATCGTCTGTGCTTTTGACTTTTGATAGTTTCAATTGGAATTGAACTCTTGCCGTCTAAACTTCTAGTATTTACGATTTTGGCCACTGAAGTTTCAGTAATTTCAACTTTTACCCAATTTATTTTTATGTTGTTTGTGTATAACTCAGATCTTATTAACAAGGAAGCCCAACACAACACATCAACATTACATGAAAAGCCCATCACTAACCCAATAGTTGACCAAATAGCCCACAATCCTTCATTAGAAGAATATATAGTTCATTGTAAATTTGTAATTAGTAGCAAGGTTTGTCAAAATTTTGATTTTGATTGTAGAAACGTACGATCCTGACTTCAAAATAGTAGTAGGAAGGATCTAGTGTTGTTTTGGGCATCGAATCCAAGATTTGTCATAGAATCATATCATAGGTCATACGATTGTTATGAAAATTTCTTAAAATTTTCAAATAATTGATTCTTCACATAAACCGCAATGTCTGTGAAATAAGCTAGTTTATTAGAATAGCATGTCACGATCTCAAGTCGATATCACTAGTTTCATCTTGCAAGACAAGCAATTATAATTAAGATCTCAATATAATTTTTGGGTTTAGCGAGCATTATATCCAGGCCAAAGTCTTACTAGAGACACTTTGTACAAAAAAATATGTCAATATATTTACTAATAAATTATTTTGATAACATATATTGTTACTAGAGGCAATTTGTACAATTAAATATAAATTTGTTGTTATACGAAACTAGCAAATGATACACCTTGAAAAGACTAATTACGGAGTATATTAGATCTTGTGTACATTTGTTCATCCTAACATGTCATACGTACATGGGAGTCATGGAGTGTTAATTTTACCCAATTTGAAAAAAATTCACACTATCATCATTAAAGAAATGATTATGAGTACGTGTCGAACTTGAATAGAATATTGTTCGATTTATACTGTATTATATAATCCAAAATATCAATCTTATCATAATTTTTTTTTATCATGATATCATAAAAATCATGTAAGACCACTCTCATCCGTGACTAAAACTGACTGAAACCGACTGAGCCACGTCAGCGCCACATTAGTTTTTTTTTTAAACCGACGGAAACTGACAGACCCCTTCCATTAGTGACCCGTCACTTTAATTTTTAGGTGTCACCTTTACCAATTTTACGATTACTTATATACACACAAAAAGAAAAAGAAAAAAAAAAGGACAAACGTTGGATTTTCGACGAAACCAACTGACGGGGACCATCCGACGAACGGTACCATTGGTGTCGGTTGGACTGACGCTCGTCGGTTCCAAACCATTGGGAGCCGTCTAAGATAAATTGTCAATTTTATTATAGGCTGGTGTTTCATAGACCACGTAGAAGTCTACCTACATCACAAATTTTATCATACTAGATTATTACCCGTGCGATGCACGGTATTGATAAAGAGTTTTGCAATTCTTATTTTTTGATTTTAGTAAATAATACGGAGTAGTGTGAAAGAAAATAAAAATTAATTTTCATAATAAGCAGTTAATCAAGCTCTTCAGAATTGGTCTTCATACAATCATGTTGTACCAAAGGTCTAAAAATTGATTAAAACCAAAATTATATTACTACATTTATACTTAATTGTCCATTTATATAAATTATTATGGTCGATCCTACACTTGAATCCTACAACTATATTATTTCAATGAGAATAAATCCACCAAAAATCCAATAAATAAATAACTCGGTGATATCATCTTTGATTTTATGAATTTATCTATATAAAATAGAAATATGGTGGTTCTAGGTGCGTCTCTGCATTGTAATTGGGCATGTGATAGCAAACTCCTAACCTAATACATAAACATAAACTATACCATATTTCACGTCAAAAAGTCGACCAAAAAATCGATGATATCTACCGCTACGTGTTTCCCGATTCCCGAGCAGGATCTCGAAAGCCTAAATCACGAATCTGGATATATGTTCGTCGTAATGTGAACCACCCGTTTCGATCAATACGAAATACGCCGTAAATTATTTAACTAATTGCATTACAATTAGAATACATAATAACTAAACTGAAAATATATATACAATCTTTAAAAATTATTGTACAGAAAGAAGTTAGAAGATAACATATCAAACATCATCTACTTTGGTAGATTTGCAAATAAAAGGAGAAGCGAAAATCTAGTAAGAGTCGGAGATATTTCATTCTTGTTTCATGGATAAAAAACGTAGAATAAACGCTAAAACAAAATTTTGTTGATATTGGGCCCAATGAATTTCAAAAGGAAGAAGACTGTTGGAAAAATGCAGTGATATTCAGGTTGCGTTTGGTTATAGTAAACTCTTCAATTTTTTAGAAAAATTCTTTAAAAAAATAAGAAAATTAGAAAACGTGTTCAAATTCTTAAAGAAAAGAAAAATCCTTGTAACTACAAAGTTGAAAACTACTTTGGATGGTTTTCTAAGTTTTCCAAATTTTCCATCTCTACTATTACTTGTAAAAGGAAAACTCAACTCCTTCCAACTAAACACGTTTTCTAGATTTTTCATGATTTTCTAGAGAAGTAAAACACTTCTCGTTATCTAGAGAAATGGAAAAAAAAGAATGGAGATACTTTTCTGTAACTAAACGAGTCCTTTCAATGTTTAGAAAAGTATAGGATAATATAGGGAATGGTTAATGTTGATAAACCGACATATTGGTTCGTTTTCTAATTTTCCACTTTTGTTAGAAAATTTTTCTGGAAAATTATTTTCTTCAACTAAACAGGGTGTTATCTTTTTGGCGGGAATACGGAATTCTAGTAAGAGGCAGGGTGCGTTTAGTTGAAGAAAAACGAGTCACTTTTCTAGAAAATTTTTCCAAGAAAAGTAGAAAATTAGAAAACGCGTTCAAAAAGGGTATTTTCCAAAAAAGTTTTCCTAAAAAATGGAAAAGTGGTTTTTCCATATTAGAACTAGGAGGAGGAAAACCATAATTCCAAGTTTTTCACAATTTTCCTTTATATAACTTCCTCCTCTTTTCTAAAATTTTCCAAAACCTTCTCTTAATATCATTTTTCCAAAATGGAAAATACATCAACTTTTGAACACGTTTTCTAAATTTTCAACATTTTTCTAGAAAACGAAAACTCTTTTCATTTCTTAGAAAATTGGAGATGAAAAATTGTGGAAAATTTTCCACAACTAAACGCACCCTAGTATCCTTGTTTAATTGTTTTTCTAGTAAGAGGCTAATATCCTTGTTTAATTGTTTAAACGTTTAATTGTTTTTCTAGTAAGAGTGTTTGGATAAAGATCCGAAAGCTATCTGGAAACTTCTGCAGCCGCAAAAGACGGCTCACAACTCGATCACCTAAACACGTGGTTATCAATCCATACAAGCACACAACAAGATATTTAATGTACCTTTTTATTTTAAAAAATTGATCATACAACTAAAAAATTGACCGGAATATTTTATCGATTTATAAAATTTTAATGGGTACGTCAATTTTCATGATATCTTTTCTTTCTCTTTAACCAATTTTTAACCAATTTTTAATTTTATTATTTATATATAATAAAAATGCCCTACTTTTGTCAATTCAAAATTTCAAATATAATATATATTTACAATCTATTTATGAAGTGTTAATGTAGTAGTATTGTAAATTATCAATACCTATTTTATTTAAAAGTTGATCTAATCTCTGTAAATTATATACTAAAGGGACATGTTTTCCTCCTTCACTACACATCCTTTCTAATGGTGCATGTAATCACTTGAAATGGGAAATCAAAACCTAACCGGATAATGATAAGTAGGAAGATATCTTCCATCATTATATTGGAAGCCATTAATCTCACAGTGTAATTTATAAATAATTAACCTTTTCAATCAAACTTCAAAATAATAAATGAGTGAATATTTACTCGACCATGCATCAAATATATTATTTTTAATTACGTCGTTTCATATTTTGTAAGACATATATTTTAATTAATCATTTAGTTGTCTATAAATACGTATTTGTAGCTTATATGCGATAAGAAAAGATTACAATTTTGAAGATGTAGTACTTATTAGCAACCGTTAAATTTGAAAACTCAAATGGTCCTTCAAATAGTTAGTTATATAATTATTTAATATTGAATCGATCAATCATCGTCACTTTCAATATGTGCGGAACAATAAATATTCCGAAATTAATTGAAAACGATAAAGATCCGAAAGCTATCTGGAAACTTCTACAGCCACTTCAAAGTTCAAACGGCTCAAGCAAACCCAACAACAAAGAAGATATTTCTAAAACTTCATGAACCTTCTACACATGTACGGAGTATATTATAACCATAAACAATCTTAGATATTTTCTTCAAGATATTTTCTGCGTATACATACATATCATCATCATCATAATCATAATCATCCACACCGACTTTAATATCACTTCTATATAAACAACCGCCACCCGCCATCGTTAACCTCCGTATGTATCGCGCGCCGAAATTGAAAGCTGGATTCGAAGCTGTGACCTAAAATTGAATTAAAACAGAGATGGAGTTGAATTCGTCGTATTATAATATCCTCGGCGTTTCAATTGATTCTTCCGATGATGAAATCCGACGTGCTTACCGTAAACTTGCTATGGTATTCAACGATTCATGTACTGATTTCGATTAATTTTGTAATTGCGTATTTGATTTACTAATTACTAATCTGATTCTGTTTTGGTGTAGCGATGGCATCCTGATAAATGGACTAAAAATCCGTCGTTATTAGAGAAAGCTAAACGGAAATTTCAACTAATTCAAGAAGCTTATTCAGGTAATTTAATCAATCAATTGATTATTATTGTTTTTTGATGTGTAATTGCATCAATGTTTTGTTCTAATTTTGGGGAATTCAATCAAACAGTGTTATCTGATGAGAAAAAGAGGTCAATGTATGATATTGGATTGTATGATCCTCAAGATGAAGTGGATGAGGTAGGTAATTAATTTCACCATTTCATGCATAATTAGTTTCATTTATCAATGATTTTCGGAACTATTCGTTTATTATAATGTTTTCATGTGGGAATTATATTAATCATTTATTGATTATTATTACTGTGTGTTTATTTATCTATTAGGGTTTTGCTGATTTTGTGCAAGAGATGTCATCCTTGATGGAAAATGTAAAGAAAGAGGTATAAGTGTTAAACAAAGTCAAACTTTGACTTTTATCATCTATTGTATTGATGAATGAAAACTTAAAAACTATTGCCATATTGCTTTACCATTCTATCATGCTAAGAAAGTGTGAAATTTTGTATTTTGACAGGATAAGAAGTATAGTTTTGGCGAAATACAAGATATGTTTTGGGAAATGGCTCGAAGTTTTAATCTTTCGGACAATTCTAGTTTCAATTACAATGTTGAATACCAAAAACCGTATTGGTCTCAAGAAATGTTCACTTTAGATGATGACTCTAGAAGTTCAAAGAGAGCTCGAGCTAGCACGAACCCTTTGCCGCAATTCCGTGAATCGGGCATTAGTAGGCAAGAGACCAAGTGTGTATAGATAGATCATGTGTAATCTAGAGAGACTATTCATGGTTTCTTTTGATACTAGACCTTTTACACGGAAACAACTGTCGTTGAACCCAAAGCATGTTGTTGTGGTCGGGGTTTGTGCTTGATAGTTGGTTAAGCAAAGTTGGAAAGCTTGGTATACGGTATTGGGATAATCGAGCTTAACGTAATGTGTAGACACATGTACATGGTTTCGATTTTTGAATGATTGGATGTGTTCTCCCGGAGATTTTATTTTGAGGTTTTTTTTTGCTAACTGAAGTTATAAGGTTTTTCGTTAAAACTTTCCAGATATACATTATTATAATTATAACTATAATATAATAACTAACTCTAGGTCTACCCTTAATTTTATTTTGACCCACTAAATTTTGATAAAAGTATAAATCTTTTACAAATGTCTCAAAGTTTAAACAAAAATCTTAAGGGTTCTCGTTAACAATTTCTTTTCTTTTTTTGGTTTTTGGCAAATTATTGGTTTTGTGATGTGTGTATGTTCTTGAATTTGAAATGTTGACCAAAATTGCATGATGGATCTACTTATCAAGAGCACACGGAGTAGGAGGCGTTTTGTCGTCGTTTTTCTCCGAGAACGCCGTTCAACGGCGTCTTCCCACCCCGCCGCACCGTTCTCGATGCCGTTCTCGAAGCCGTTCACCCTACGGCGTCTCTTCCCGCACGTTGATTTGTCGCCGTTTTTCTTTTTCTTTTTTGTTTTCTCTATTTTTCTGACGGTTAGAAAAGGAAATGGAAAAGAAATTTGATGGGGTTTTTTTTTATGCTTTTGAAAATTTGAGATCGGAAGAGAAGAAGAATGAAATGGAGAAGAAAGAACATAGAAAGAAGTGACGGCAGGAATAAATAAAAAGGGGCCAAATATCCACTAACAAAAAGTATTTAGTTTTTTTTTTTAGTTATAATATTATTGGGCTGGGTTTTGGTGTCATTGGGTTTTTGATAGATTAATTGGTATGATTTTTGGGCTCATATAAATATTAACCCAAACATATTCAATTTGATAAAGTATTTTGTTTTAATAAATGTTGTTTTATTTGTTTTTAAATATTAATTTATACAATTATTTACATTAAAAAAACAAATAAAACAAATAATAAAAAATTGCAGAACACTGTTACCACTCCACAAAATCCTCACCACAAAATTCTCACTCAGTACACTACTTAGGCCGTCACCACTCCGTGTGCTCTAACACGACTGATCATCATATTGTATCTTGTGAGAAAGATTGTTAATCATTTTATTTATTATGAAAGTTTTAGGTGAATTCGATTATCCAAAAATTCAAATATCCCGTATTTTAGATATTCGACTTTGAACACCCTTTGGTACCCATCCGCATCTTATCAAACAGTAGAAAGCAGGAAACTAGCCACAAGTTACAAATCTTCAATAAGGTATCAAGAGGGTTAACCCTATTTGTACCTATTTGTAACATGGTGCTCTTTAACTGAAAACACATGGCTAGGATTCGAACTGCAAATCTCTACCATCCCATTTTTAGCATTGTATACTTATACTAATTATTTTTTTTCTAGAATATTATTAATAATTAAAGATTTATCTGTCAGTTTTACTGTCACACTTTCAAAAGTGTGTACAAAAGAACGCATGGCAATCCAGTTAAGAACATAGGTAGAAGACACTTCATATTATCACTTGTTAGAATAAGGCCAACACCCTTTTCTTTGGAGGCCTAACTTTATGTTTTTGCCAACCTTATTCACATGCCCTTCACTACTACAAGTCTACAATGAGTACGCTTTACTATTGTCCTTTACATAAAAAAGTTATATGCTACATGTCCATATCAACTAAAAAAACATACCCTTCCTTTGTCTACCTCTAATCGTTTATATAGTTAAAGAAGATTTATTTAATTTGACGTTAAGTTTGGACATATTAAAAAACATACCAATATTAATAACAATCGGGTTTTGCTAACGTACGGAACCCTTTAGGGCTCTCATTAATTCTATCAGACATACATTAATAGTTGTACGAAAATCATAACGATCCGTCCGACTTTAAATTTATGTTGATCCGTTAATTTTGGTTCAAGGTACAAATAGTATATGCATGTATCACTTTATTTATGAATCCTCTAATAACTTTCATTAGCAAATTCAATAACAATATTCTCTATCAGGTAGTAGTAAAAGTTAACTGTTACATACGTTTAGATCTTTTTCTTTAAAAAAAAACAAAACAAAAGCACACTTAATACTCCGTATAATAATACTCCCTCCGTCCCAATTTTATTGTCCCCAGACAAAAAACACGCAGTTTAAGAAAAACATTACCATCTCTCTTACTTTTTGGTAACAAGACAATTTTACCCTTTACTTTTTACCTACCTTTTTGTCTTACATATATAAATTAGGGGCAAAAATGAACTTTATCTCATTATTCTTTTCTATTTATGGAAGTGAACAATTAAATTGGGACATCCCAAAAAGGAATACTGGACAATAGATACGGGACGGAGGGAGTAGTAATTATTAGCTAATATATTACTCCGTATACTTGTTAGCGCACATATATAAAATCAAATTAATGATTATACAATTCTCATCTAGTGGACCCCTATAAATAGGCCACCTAACATACAAATCAAATGTTGTATTCCTATTGCTTCTTACATGCACCACCCCCATCTACCATTACAAAATTAATAATTTTCCGGCAACCATAACACATACCGGCCAATGCCTTTTCCGATCACCTTCGTTCTCATCCTCGTACTCGTGGCTACATCTCCAATCGAAGGAGCCAACCGAAAACTCGACGCCACTTCTACAACCACCGAAAATGATCAAATCAAATGTGGTGGTTGTCCTTGTAACAATCCTTGCTACACTACTAGCCCTCCCCCACCACCACCACCATCACCGCCACCGCCATCACCACCACTACCACCCAAGCTTCCCACTCCAACACCCGGACTAAACTGTCCACCACCACCAATTGCCATTGGATATGGCCAATCACCACCAGGATACATTTACACAACTGGTCCACCGGGTAATGTGTATCCGGTCAACCCGTATTTCTCCACCGGTCAACGGGCAGTGCCACCGCTCCTCTTGATGTTTGGATTAATCAGTATGTTGATCTTTTAATGATATATGGGCAAGAGTCGATTAGGATTATCGATTAAAAGATGGAAGAACGTGCTTTATAGCTAGGCATTTAATCTCTAGATATGGTCAAGTTTGTTAATTGTGTTAATTATTATTATCAGGGTTATTTGTAAGTACTCTTAATCTCTTATTATCTAATCACGCACTTCTTTCTAGCTAGCTAATATGGTTATTTATAAATACCTGATCTGGTGATAGCTTTGACCTATTATATCATGTACTTTTAATTGTTTTACCTCATAGTTAACTCAATTAGCTACGTAAGTAAACAATTGTTTGTTATATGGATGTTTAAAACGACGATGTTAAACTCATTTCTTTCACTTGAATTTCTAGTCGGGAGAAGTTAAATATTAATTGATAGATAGATTGGATTTGTACTTCAAATCGTATCTAATGCATCATTTGTAACTCTTTAATTTTACTAGTATATATCTTACTAGTTCTGTTTTTATAAACTTAATATCACGCCGTTCAAAAAAAATAAAAAAATTCATGCTAGTCGATTGGCCGGATGTAATTAAAACCTGTCACATATATACGATTTATTTTATATTTATAATTTTTTATACAAAATGTGCAAATTAAGTCAATTAATGACTCCTGCACCATCAAAACTTCCAGACATTATTAATTGTGTTTTACATTGTTGAATTGTGTAACATCATATAATACAGTTAGTGGTGTACGGAAGTGATTTACACTTCCCATTTAATAACCATGTTTATGTTTATATATCTCTCTTATCTATTAAAGGAGAGGGTTAATTAACTAATCTTTTCCCAAGTCAACACTCAGAAAATAATCTCCCCCTTTCATTGGTTTAGTCAAATTAATCCCAGCCCTTAATTGTCATTAGCAAAGTGATTAATTAATCTTAAATTTTTTAACCTAATTTTTTCCAAATGTGCCCTCATGCTTCCGGTACCTATCCCTTCCCTACCATTTCAAAAAAAAAACATCGGCCATAGAACGACCCAGACCAACCAATCGATACATCCCTTCCCTACAATTTCAAAAAAAACATAACGACCCAGATCAACCAATCGAACTACACCATAATCGAAGCAAAATTCGCATCAGAAACCAATTTAATTTGATGAAAGGTTCGTTCTGTCCTTTTTGTGCTTTTCCAATTGTTTGATTGGTTGGAATTACTCGATTGTATCGAGAGATTAGCGCATGACACTGGTGCCGATTGATTGATGTTAATCTTCAACAGGTGTTCTTCAATCAATATGTGTATTCCAATCGAATCTTATCTACCTCCGCGAATCTTGCTGTGTTCGATCGATTGCGGACAAACGCGTTAATATAAGGGTAACATTTTTTCTTTCGCCATTAACAATGCTTGCTTATGATATGTTATTATTGAGCCATTACAGACAATATCTCAATCATATGAATTAGAATATTTAGGGACATAAAACAGTCTCCTTTTGGTTGGAGCCTGGTTCGATTGTCAGTCTTATATAAGAAATTTTGTTATACACACCGAGTGTTTGATGAAATGCCTGAAAGGGATAGCATATAGCATTATGATTAATTAAGGACTATGTCCCTTCCTATGTCACTAAGAAAGTTGTATATGAACGCATACATTTATAGAATTGTTGAAAATTTAAGTGATATATGGTTTGCTTAGTGATAGGATGTTATGGGTTATAATAATGTATCTACTGTTGTTTGATTGTGATAATGTACTTGAAAGTGTTGAGACCTTTCTTTATCTAATATGGTGAGCATGGACTTTCGTGTAAGAATGTATATTTGCTTCACTCTGTAAGTAGACTGTATAATCACATGGCATTAAGGATCTACCAAGGAGTATTTATTTAGACGAACATTAGTTAAATATCTTACAGACATTTCATTTACAAATGAGTTATTCCTCATGGTGTGATGTACTAGGAGTGGTCCTCTTTTCATCGCAGTGAAGATATGTATGATGCCAAAATTGTACTTTTGGCAATTGAAGATTGTTATGTGATTTAATTTAGTTGTTATCAGTTTCTTAGTTTAAGACAGTTGTCGTTTTTTGCTTTTATAATTGCTTCTACTCCCACATTGACATATGTAAGTGTTTGATAGGCCGTGTTGGGAGGCTAAGCATTAGAATTCCTTGGAAAAAGCTTGGCTGTGACCCTATTATAATAATTTTGGAGGATATATTAGTAATCTGACTATGTGTCAATAAGTTTTGCATGTATGAATTTTCCAGATAAAATTCATGGTAACGGAATGTTTGAAAGAGGAGGATAACTTTTATTTTGCCCAGTTGGAATGTGTTATAGTAATCTTTTTATGTTGTGCTTCTAAAAATAACATTCCCATGAAAAATTTGTTCAAATAATCTGAATGTATATATGCAGGTATGCGGCACAGGGGAACCCATTATTCTGCAATTACATCAAGCTATCCCGATCTATGCCTTGTGTTAGAGCAAGGTAACCTTCTTTGCGTCTCCATGTAAAATGAAACGTATTCATTGTCGATCTATTAGCGTGACTTTTGATATAAATATACAAACTTTTTTTTTGGAAATTAAAACGTATTATTTGCTTCACTCTGTAAGACTGTATAATCACATGGCATTAAGGATCTACCAAGGAGTATTTATTTAGACGAACATTAGTTAAATATCTTATAGACATTTCATTTACAAATGAGTTATTCCTAATGGTGTTATGTATTAGGAATGGTCCCCTTTTTCATCGCAGTGAAGATATGTATGATGCCAAAATTGTACTTTTAGCAATTGAATATTGTTATGTGATTTAATTTAGTTGTTATCAGTTTCTCAGTTTAAGACCGTTGTCGTTTTTTTGCTTTTATAACTGCTTCTACTCCCACATTGACATATGTAAGTGTTTGATAGGCCGTGTTGGGAGGCTAAGCATTAGAATTCCTTGGAAAAAGCTTGGCTGTGACCCTATTATAATAATTTTGGAGGATATATTAGTTTGTGCTTCACAACGTGAGGATGAAGAGGTAAGTACGATGTCATCTTAGTATATGTGTATTGTGTATCTCTAAACATATTATATAACTTCACAGCGTTTCATATATTTCAACACCTCACAATTCCAGAAATTTCTGATAGATGCGGAAAGAGACATATAATATCTTATGTTCACTACCAATAGGAAGACACATCATTTCATGTCAAATTCACTTAACACAGACCTCCACTGCAGTAGGCCAGTAGTGGACTAAAATGTGTTATTCCAAGTTTTTTAAACCAATGTTTTTTCTGTAATGACTTTAACCACCCAAGTGATTTGGTATCTCCACTTTAGAACAGGATTTGGAAGTTTTTGTTCTCTATTATCATATTCAGTCTTAAATAGTTATTATTTTTGTAGTGGAGCACTGATGATGTTGAAAGAAGAGAATACCTCTGTACAGTCAAGACCAACAAGACTAAGTGACATGAACTCCCAAAACTTGACTGGCTCCATATTGGTTATAAAGTAAGCCTGGAAAAAGAAGAAGCCATACATATATTATAGGTTCAAATTCTGCTGTAGGTTTCATTTAATGCTTGAATGAAAGTTTTATATGATTTGCTTAAATAGTAATAATCTTTTTGTTTTCAAGGTTGACGTGTCAGAGGTCATATAGAAAACTGCAATGGTCTGCTGTAGAGATTAAATCTTCTTTCGACATGTTATGGTTTGAAAGCAAATCTTAGTATGTATAAAGTCAAAACCCGTCTCTTTACTTTTATTCTTTTGGGTTTCCATCTTTTTTGCTTTTCTAGAAAATGGTTCTACAGATGCATAAAGAAAAATATTGTCTTGATCTCTTCAGCAAAAGCATCGTAAAAGAATAATTTCAGAAACCTAATGGACATTATATGTTTTGGCTTTATAGTGGCATAACATGAGCCTGATAGGGATGATGCACCCGTGTTACCTGATACACGAACTACGGGGCTCGGCAGGGCAGTGGGTACAGTACACAAATATGAGCACAATCATTTTGTAAGGTAATTGCACTTCTCAGTTCTGTACATATTGACTGTACAGAGGTCATATATAAACACCATGCATATGCAGTATATAGGCTTATGGATGAACACGTGTTATCACAATTGAATACAAGTTGACCCGTTTATGCATTCGAGATTATATCTTGACTACATTATTTCTTGCCTACTTTACTCTTCATCTTTTTGGTTCAACATATATATTAAGTATTGCATATGTGATCCAAAATGACATTTGGATCATAGTAATGATTTGTAAACGGAATGCATTTATGTGAAGCAGTCCTACAGGTAGCCGTTTTTGCATATTAAATATCGGTTATAATGGAATATATGTGCCTGTGTCATTTGTGAAACACCCCTCGTTTCAATATAAACAATAATATATTAATTCCGACACGGAAGCGTATATTTAAAACATACTATCAATGTACTCAAAGTGTCAATAAACTTTTTCAAACTTATTACAAGACATTTCAACACACTTGGTGTTATTAAAAACATTTCTATAATTATCAAAATAACATCAGAGTAGCAGCCTGTCAAACATTCCATCCAGTCAAACATTTCCTGCCCTACCCAATATGTCCCATCTATTTTAACCTGCAGGAAGAACTGTGGTGGGGTTAGCATAAAGCTAAGTGAATGAAACTATAAGCAACAATACAACCTAGCATAACAATCTGTTTACATCAAATAACAATAAACAGAAAATTAATCAATCACTTGACATCCAATCAATGTCATACACGCAACATCATGAGGATCGGTGGTCCCTGAGACACCCTAATACCGGTTTGGTACTCAAGGAACTCTTATCAATCATCTGTATTGGCCCATACAGAACTACCGATAACTTGTTGTCAATCACACACGACCTAGATCTCTAAACCGACATTTCAAGTTTCCGAGATCTCCTGTCGTCTACAACAACAACAAGTCCAACCATCAAATCAAGTTGACCTCAAAATCTTACATACTAGCACAATCTGCCAAGTAAGCAAACAACCAAACTAACATGGCAAGATATCTCAAACATACATATTCTATCAAAGTAATACTATAAATTACTTGTTGTAAATCAAATCATTACAACTAAATCACACTGAGGTTACAGATCCACTCACCGACACCTCAGGCCTCAACTCAGTAGTCTAATATCACTGAGCCTTCTCCACATCTGAGAATCAATAAATCAAATATAAGTTAGTAATCCAGATCATCAATACTTAACTTATATCAATCAATAAAAATAAGAACTTAACATAATCAACATTAAGATTACTAGTTCTTAATTATTTACTAATGATTACAATAAAATCATTATCATATATTTACATGTATCAAGTAACAATTCACATTACTTATCAACAAGCAAACAAGAAATGCTGAAACAACCCTTCAAGCCGCCGGCTTCATCCTAGAAGCCGCCGGCTTCAATCCACCACCCGCCGGCTCCCCTTCCCAAACCGCCGGGTAATTTACCAAATGTGGTAACAGAACTAAAACCCGTTTTAAAGCTTATACCAACCGCCGGGTCGGGTTTATACCCGCCGGGTCCTACCAGGCAACACAAGCCGCCGGCTATGGCTTAGAAGCCGCCGGCTTCCACCGACTAACTACAAGCCGCCGGCTTGAATAAGAAGCCGCCGGCTTCCTCCTTCGTCCCAGCCATCTGCGATCTGCTCAAACTCAAATCTACGGGTTTTTAACCCAAAACCCTCCAAACTCATTTTTAAACAATTATAAACCTCAAACAACATCACATAATCAATATGTAACACTTATAACATGTTTCTAACATCCAAATCTCTCAAATCATCAATTTACCCAATTTAAATCAAAATCAAGTTCTTAAATACACAAGAACACTTACTGATTGAAGAACACAATGATGATAATCTGATGATTAGGAAGTTTCACGAGAATCACAACTTCCTGATTTGATTTCTGGATTGATTTGGAGGTTTTCAGAGAGTTTCTGTGAGTTTTGGAATAAAAATGAATAACTTTCCTAAATAGGAAAGGATATATATAAGTCGGCCTCACGAACCGCCTTCAATATACGGGTATAATTTAATACCCCATCTCAATCTATTGTCTGGAACCCGAAAACCATTTGCGAGCCCAAACATTTTATTGCACCGTCAACTATATTAATTTACAACAATTAATAATTTACTTATCACCTTGGAATATTTGACTCTTATTCCAATTATTTCACTATTTCAAACAATATTATTTCTAAACACATTTAAATATTAATTTAAATCAAGAAATAATACATAAACAACTAGGTCCATTTCGAGGATGTTACAACTCTCTCCCCCTTAAAGAGATTTCGTCCCCGAAATCTAACCTCAATCAATCTGACTAATGTGATATAATCACATATTTCGTAGCATATATTTGTCCTCAATAGCAACTTACAACTATTCTTAGACTAGTTGAATTCTTTCCACATGCACATATCCAAATGTACATGCTTCTATCTTTTCCTATGCACACTTACAGTGCATCCATCCAACATCTTATAGGAACCAATCATCTATCTAATTCCTTTATCACCAATCAGATAAAAGTTTAAAGCACCCACTCACTTTAACCAACAACAATAAGTGAAACCTAACATCATTTACTAGGTCTACGCAACCAGAAATTAGCAACATGCTAAAATCTTTAACCTATTCTCACTGTTCATCACTGTTAACAATAAAACAACAGCACCAATACCACAGCAGTGGTTATCAAACCACAATGTTCCTAGCAACATTGAAATAAAATTCAATTCACAACTTATAACCAGCCTAATATACAGATAACAATTTCAAATCTCTACTATCAAAGATTTAAAATCCAATTATAGGTCAACTTTTTATCCTAAAAGTTTCATACCTATACTATTGTGAATAACCAATCATATTCACATATCATTACAATCATATGAAATCCTTTACTCAGAAGTAATCCAGATTCATATCACCTAAATAAGCAAAGCAGAGGTCACACTCAGTAGGTAAAACCACAATCAACAAGTACTTTGCTCAATCAACAATAGTACCACAATCAAATATTACCTACATTCAACCAACCTCTACATTGACTTATTTCTGCTTGCAACTCCTTTCATTACAATCTATCAATTGTCAACAACAACAATTTACACAACCAATAATCACAACACTAATGATTATACACTACAGTATACCCATCAATACTTACTATGTATCTCCAAAGTCTAACTAACCATCAAGTTAAAACTTATTTATTACTTAAACTGGTAAGACATCAATAATATTCTCTTAGCAACCAGTTATTTCAATTCAACTTTACAATCTTAAACTACTAATCACAAGCAATTAGAATTTGTACAACTTTAACCACCCAATCATTCAACACTAGATCCCGTCAATCTAGCAACTAAGTCAATCTTAATCAACATTATGATACCACAATTCAAGTATCACAATATCACAATGTGCTACTTTACAACACATTTCAACAAAATCTACATCAAGTTAATCACAATTAACTGACCTCCACATATCTTATGGCATATTTTAATTCATTCTATTAAAACTTATCATGCCATTTATTATCATGTATACCACACATACATACCTACACTATTTTAGATATTCTCTAAAATAGACATATACACAACAATTCCATTTCATTCTATATACTAGGCCATTCAGACTGTTAAAGTCTTTATCAAGCCTTCTCAATACTACTATTCATCACATATCCATACCACAGGACATGGAACAATCAATAACTTTATGTTTCACTTATATGCTTATCAACTAGTATATAACTTAAACATTTCATTCTAAACTTTCAAGAAAAGTTTGGTGAATACAATCATCACCTATCAATCTCAAGGTTTCTCTTACTTTCTAATACATGCAATTATACACATCAGGTTTTCAGCCCCAAATGTCAAGCAATCATTATTCTTAAACTATCAAAATAATGATCATTACACTTAATTTCATACCTGATTTCTTAAAATATGAACAATCATTCAATTCATATTCCTCAATTTATCAACCAAGGTTAAGCTAAACCTTTAATATAATTCATTTCCAGATATATCTTCATATCTTTTCTTACTTGGATCTAATCCCAATTTATCACTTTATCAATTATTTCATCTGTATACTATCAACAAATAACAAAAGAATCCATTCAATTCTTTCCATACCTAAGTAATTCACCATGAGGTACCAGTCAATCTAGGCAACCATTAATAATAACTTTCAATTATTTCTTATCTCACATTCTTATCCAATCAAAGCTATCATCACAAGCTTCATACACTGGTAAGATTTTCTTATCACAATTCTAATCAATGTGACTTAATTTGCACCTTTCAACAATTTACAACTGTCATATCATTCAATGACTTCATATCTGTAAAATTTTCTAACACATATTCAGTTCAAATATCATATATTTCCTAACTGAATACTCAATTATACTTAACACTATTTCAATTACTTAATACTAGCTTTAAGTAATTACTCAAGTTTTCACAACTTAATACAATTTAGGAATTCAATCATATTCCACACAATCATAACATTTCAATCCATGTTAGACTATTTCAACACAAACAGTTGACTATGTGTCAACTTTGATTTCCATTGACCAATCAATAAAATTCTCTAATTGCTTTCCTCAAGTTTGACCCAAACTCAAACCAATCACAAGCAATTAATTTTATACACAACTCTCTATTCATGGTTTGACTTTCAAAGTTAACATACTATCAATATTAACTCACAACAAACCATTTCATCTTATATGTTCACTTTCAAACATATATTTCAAATTATTACATTCAATAATCTTATCAATCCTTCACAAGGACAAAGTCAACCTACATCAATTTTGGCTCCATACAAGCCATTTCATATTGTATGTTTACTTTCAAACATTGACTTCTAATTATTACATTCAATAATTACTAGGAATTCCTTAAACCAAACAATATTAACATGTATCAACCTTGGCTTCATACAAGCCAGACACAAAATAGTGATTCATTTAAATACTATCAAATTCACCTAAGGTCAATGTAACACAATCAGTTACAATTACATATTCAACAAAATCAAATTGGTCAATTAGGTGTATCATCAAAACCTCTATCAATGACCATTATTATATACACTCTCACCTTTACAGTCTAAAGGTCACAGTTCTATCAACCACTTGTTTTCTTATCAAAACAATTATTAAACCACTTAGCATACTTTCATGCTCAGTTTTCTAAATCACATTTCATTTCTTTTATACCAAGTAGCCTCAACAAGTTCATGTGACACAACATAATATAACAACGGTGATCAGGCGTTGCAAGATTATGTTCTTTACAATCCATTCTCAGGCTACTCTACATTATAATTATCAATGTGATCTACTCTTATCTCATATATATTAAATACTTTATGATTTCAAATCAATCAACATCTATTTAATAGTTTCTAACAGCTGATACATACTCAAAATCAGCTTACTACTTTACATATTCAACCTTACATATGCAAGTCATCTCACATACACACAATGTTCTAATTTTCAGCAACTGAATTACTCAGTATATCACTTATCTGAAACCTCAAACACATGATAACTCATCATCATAGTTTCAATACTTAACACTAATCAATGTCCCTATTTACCTCAAAATTCAGGACACATCTTAATTAATTATCATCACTTTGACATATGCTATCATATCAAGCATCACTGTCACAACAAGTCTACTTAATCATGTTACTATCAAACATTTCATTTATTAATTTCACAATTGACCAGAAAGATCTATCACTTCCCAATCAATTTCACATTATTACATTCTACATTTCTCTTAAACCTATCAGTCATGGTTTATATCAAGTGTTTAACTATAGTCAACACATATCATATAGTCACATAAACACATATTTTCTCAAATAGCAGTCATTATCAATTCAATGACACGACCTTCCTTAGCAAGGATTTAGATCACACCTTGTGATTAATCCCTTAACATAATACTATCAATTATCTCGTCTCACCAATAAAGACACTCCTTAGGTTCTAACATCAATCTTGCTAAAACCTTAATCAACTCTCTGTCTACTTAAACATATTTCTGCATTTACAATTCAATCAGAAATAATCACAACAATGAACAACAATGAGCATCTCATTCAATACCTCTATCCTCATGTCAACCTATAGCAATCAATAGTTGACTCAACACTGGGGAATCATATCAGTCTGACTCAATTAACTTCATAACAAGGCTTACTCAACATAACAGAGTAAACAATTCAAGTTAATTTAAATTAACACAGGCTTATCGAAGATTACCTGACAATCTTAAGCCCACAAGCGTTGAGGAAACATGAAATATACTAATCAGATACTCATGTTCCTCCGTCTCTGCAATCAAACAACACTTCACAACTTGTTAAAGGTTAGTACATATTCAACTAACTACTTTCTCACACATTCACTAATCAACTAAGCCCACACCTTCTGGAATGTTTGACTCAACTCAATCAAAGTTTAGGATTGAACATTCTATCAAGTTCAATTCACCCAAACTATTGCTCTGATACCAACTTGAAACACCCCTCGTTTCAATATAAACAATAATATATTAATTCCGACACGGAAGCGTATATTTAAAACATACTATCAATGTACTCAAAGTGTCAATAAACTTTTTCAAACTTATTACAAGACATTTCAACACACTTGGTGTTATTAAAAACATTTCTATAATTATCAAAATAACATCAGAGTAGCAGCCTGTCAAACATTCCATCCAGTCAAACATTTCCTGCCCTACCCAATATGTCCCATCTATTTTAACCTGCAGGAAGAACTGTGGTGGGGTTAGCATAAAGCTAAGTGAATGAAACTATAAGCAACAATACAACCTAGCATAACAATCTGTTTACATCAAATAACAATAAACAGAAAATTAATCAATCACTTGACATCCAATCAATGTCATACACGCAACATCATGAGGATCGGTGGTCCCTGAGACACCCTAATACCGGTTTGGTACTCAAGGAACTCTTATCAATCATCTGTATTGGCCCATACAGAACTACCGATAACTTGTTGTCAATCACACACGACCTAGATCTCTAAACCGACATTTCAAGTTTCCGAGATCTCCTGTCGTCTACAACAACAACAAGTCCAACCATCAAATCAAGTTGACCTCAAAATCTTACATACTAGCACAATCTGCCAAGTAAGCAAACAACCAAACTAACATGGCAAGATATCTCAAACATACATATTCTATCAAAGTAATACTATAAATTACTCGTTGTAAATCAAATCATTACAACTAAATCACACTGAGGTTACAGATCCACTCACCGACACCTCAGGCCTCAACTCAGTAGTCTAATATCACTGAGCCTTCTCCACATCTGAGAATCAATAAATCAAATATAAGTTAGTAATCCAGATCATCAATACTTAACTTATATCAATCAATAAAAATAAGAACTTAACATAATCAACATTAAGATTACTAGTTCTTAATTATTTACTAATGATTACAATAAAATCATTATCATATATTTACATGTATCAAGTAACAATTCACATTACTTATCAACAAGCAAACAAGAAATGCTGAAACAACCCTTCAAGCCGCCGGCTTCATCCTAGAAGCCGCCGGCTTCAATCCACCACCCGCCGGCTCCCCTTCCCAAACCGCCGGGTAATTTACCAAATGTGGTAACAGAACTAAAACCCGTTTTAAAGCTTATACCAACCGCCGGGTCGGGTTTATACCCGCCGGGTCCTACCAGGCAACACAAGCCGCCGGCTATGGCTTAGAAGCCGCCGGCTTCCACCGACTAACTACAAGCCGCCGGCTTGAATAAGAAGCCGCCGGCTTCCTCCTTCGTCCCAGCCATCTGCGATCTGCTCAAACTCAAATCTACGGGTTTTTAACCCAAAACCCTCCAAACTCATTTTTAAACAATTATAAACCTCAAACAACATCACATAATCAATATGTAACACTTATAACATGTTTCTAACATCCAAATCTCTCAAATCATCAATTTACCCAATTTAAATCAAAATCAAGTTCTTAAATACACAAGAACACTTACTGATTGAAGAACACAATGATGATAATCTGATGATTAGGAAGTTTCACGAGAATCACAACTTCCTGATTTGATTTCTGGATTGATTTGGAGGTTTTCAGAGAGTTTCTGTGAGTTTTGGAATAAAAATGAATAACTTTCCTAAATAGGAAAGGATATATATAAGTCGGCCTCACGAACCGCCTTCAATATACGGGTATAATTTAATACCCCATCTCAATCTATTGTCTGGAACCCGAAAACCATTTGCGAGCCCAAACATTTTATTGCACCGTCAACTATATTAATTTACAACAATTAATAATTTACTTATCACCTTGGAATATTTGACTCTTATTCCAATTATTTCACTATTTCAAACAATATTATTTCTAAACACATTTAAATATTAATTTAAATCAAGAAATAATACATAAACAACTAGGTCCATTTCGAGGATGTTACAATTTGGCCTATGTTACTTATATAATCTCGAATGTATATATCTCAAGATTAATTATGAAGACACTCAAGTACTTTAAGTACATTTCCAATGTTGGTGAAAGATACATAAGGAGGGGTATCTCAAGAAAGCGTTATGAGAAGAACTAGGTGATTTGACCCATTAAAATGCCACAACCCATTGAAAATGACACTTTAGATCAAGATCATGAGATCAACCGAGACATGATGCCAAATGAATCATCTCTTAATTCGTTGTCCTGTTGCAGAATTTGCTATATGGGTCCTTATAATATAAAGATTCAAAAGATAGCTATGCATCAGGTAAATTGAATCAAAGTTTGAACTTACCCTACTTTTTCGTTTGTTGGCTTTTATTCTATTATCTTTGCCTGTTATGTTTCGAATTTTCCTTGAGTGCCCTTACTTACATGGTTGTATGTGGCTTAACTTCACACGGTAATAGTTAAGCCTTTTAGTTAATCTAATATATTGAGATGATCGGGAATTTTGAACGTGAGTATCAAGAAAAAACACACGTGCTATAGTAGATTGTTATCATTTCTTGATGGAAGTGAAGCCCTTGAGGAACCAGTTACTTACAATAATTTGGCGTTGAATTCAGACATGTAATTTACTCTTACATTACTTGGTTTTGTATGATGAAGCAATGTTTTTTATAAGTGGCCGGGTGGCAAATTGGGCGGGTTAGTAAGTTATGTTAAAAGAAATTGGGTAGTTTGGAATCACATCAGATATAATTGTTCTCAAAAAATTTAGTGTGTCAAATATTATTTTCAATTCAAACAATTTGATGTGTCAAATATATCGTTGGCAATGTTTCAATATGATAAATTCTAAGAAGGAAGAAGCCAATCTCAGAGATCTTAATCTGAGGACTAGGGATTCACTATCATTTTGGAACCCCAATTCAATTATATTCAATCTTATTGAGAATGTTCTTTGTCTTATTGTAGAAAAGTAAGTTCAAGGGCTGTTTTGGTATGTATGCCTGATTGGAATTGATATAGATTTTCCATATATTGTGAAGTTGCTGGGTTTTGTTAGAGATCATCAATCAAAGGAATCGAGTCTAATATTTGAGCATGTGGATCATATAGATTTCAAGGTGATCAATCTGAGTCAACAGTTAGATGAAATGGCTCCAGATGTATGTCTTCAATGACTGAGCGACTTATGATCCATCGTACATTTAGGGTCCAAAGTTGCCTCATGTAACGTTTTTTAAGTTTGATGTAGTATGGAAATATTTCATGGCATCATAATGTTTTTTTTTTCGGTAGAGTTCAAGCTACTCTGCTCACCAGGTTTGGGTTACAGTTGACCCACAATTCTATTTTTATCATGCTTTCAGGCTGTAAAAGACTGCATATGGCTGAGTGATAGCAAGCATTAGGATTCAGCACTGTCTCAACAAACATTAGGATGATTGTTGATTGTAAGTGGTTCTATTTTTCTAAAGTTTGCCTTTTGATTTCTATTTTTGTATATTCTTTGTGGTTTTCGTGTTATTCAAAGTACACTTTAGGCAACTTTCCTCACATTTGACCCGTTAGAGCTATTTTATTTGAACCCTTAGAGATAGTACACAATCTGAAGCATAAAGAATAAAACTAAATGGGTTGAAATCACCACCCCTATTCAAAGTAACCATCCGTTATGCATTCGAGGTTTTTTCCCCCCTTTTATGTTGATTCTATAAGTGTTCCATGTTATAGTTGACCTATAGTAATTGCTTCTAAGTTGGCATTCAAAATACATAATTTGAATACTTGCCAATGCCAACAATCATATATATTCTGAAAGTATGTCGGCAGTGGTTGAAAGAAGGTGATAATGACTTATTGATTATAATGGTAAAACAAGTCAGTCCCAACTGCAACAACATTAGTTGTGCAACCGGCTAAAAGCAAACACAATGCAATGATTCGGAAAGGCAATTACCAGGATGGATGTATCTATTTCACAGTTGTAAATACACCAATCCTTTTAAAGCCAAGTTGCCTCTTTGTTAATTTCTAAATTGTCGAGAACAGATACAAGCTTTCAACCAACATCTAAGAATCCATGTATATTCTTACCTTTTATTACTCCATACTATTTTGTGGAAATGACTTACCTTGTGTCAGGTCTATCTCAAATTTCCAAGTGAATGGAAGTCAGAGAAACTAAAGCTAGATAATAATATAAATGCAGCCATATTGCATGAATAACTAAAGTAATGTAATTACTAATTACTATCTTATATAAAAATACAATAGAACTTAACAGACCCACTAGACCCACTGTGAAGGCTTGAACCAAGTACGAGAATGGGGGTTCTAACTGAAAAATATGAATAATAACAAAGTGTGCTTTAATTTATAACTTTCATTTTATGAATAAGGGTTTGGTTGAGTGGAACATATTACCAACCTATATTTAAGGGCTCTTGATAAATACAACACCTATCTCAAATGTGTCTAATGGGCCAAAAAAAAAAGCAGCTAAAGAGAAATCATATAAAGTGGGTCTCAAGTCCATAAAAGTGCTTCTTAATGCATGTAAAGGATTAGTTTTAACATGTGTTAAGCATTAAATAAATAAATATAATAAATACTATTTTTTTTTGTTCTACCCAAACTACCTATTTAGCCATGATCACCGATTATATGTCTTGAAACTCAAAAATAGTAAGGCTTGACTATGAAAACTATGTTGTTCTCCTAATTCTTGTGTTTATGGTTGAACAGTAACAAAAATATATCGTGCACCACCTGCTGATTCAGGGCATGTTTGGCAAGCATCAATGACCCATATTGAATTGGATGGGGGATGGTTTGAAGTACCTAATTCGACACCCTTCTGTTCGGCTGATGATGGTATGAAAATGAGGGCGAAATGTAGATAGCCTTAGTAACAATACAACTTCTATAAGCTTATATTACATTGAATTTACCATTTTCATTATTGTTTGGCAAGCATCAATGACCCGTATCGAATTGAAGGGGGATGCTTTGAGGTACCTAATCAACAAATATGTTTTCACTTTTAAACGACGAGTATTATTCATGTTTTCATCAACGTACTTACATTCATACAATTTTAGTCGCTTGGATGACAACACGATTAACATAATAACAGCCAAACTAGCGTTTGTAAACTAACATAAATTTGAATAAAATACAATGATCTCGCCCGCAATTTTGCGGGTTATGATCTAGTTGCATAAATAATAAGGCGTAAATGTTAAATGTATTCAGATAAAGGCGGGATATTCATTATTATTGCTTCTTGCACACTCTATGCATGCTTTTATCACTTATTTACTACTCCGTGATTAAATTACAAGTAATACGAGTAATATAATACTTATAAATTCAATAACGATGATTTTATATAATTTGTTTAACTAATACAGTTGATCATCATCATCATCGTATACATGTATTGTTCGAATTCGAACACGATGCACATATTTATCAAAAGCAATTGACTTAACGGCATCGAGTTGACCCTATAACTTAGAGGTTGATGGTTCAAGCTGTTTAGTAGACATAGTAGTGAACATACATAAATATTCGTAGAAAAATATATCTATATTAGTAGCGAATGAATGGGTTCACTGCTTAAAAAAAAAAAAGGTTCGTTATGTGATATTAAATTGCACTCCTTATGATGTGTGCCAACACCGTTTGTAATACATTAATTATTTGATAGGGATCGATGATACTTGGAATTTGGATCAATAAATTGATGAACAAGATCCAAGGCGATTAATAATACATATCATAATATATGTATATAGACTTCGGAAATTTGTTTCTAAATAAATAAAAATGTGTACATATTTAGTTTCTTAGTGTTCAAAGTAATTTTATTTTATTTTAGTTATAATTAAATGAAGGAAACTGCATGTGCTACCTCCTCATTATTTAGCACCGTCATGATGAAGGATGTTAAACTTCACATCAAGATGTGACATATTTGATTCTTGAATATCGTTTTAGCGTGTAATATTAAATGATCTAATCATAACAAATAAATTCACATGGTATAGTTTTAGTTTTTCCTTGTTTTTTATCGTATGAAAGAGATACTAGCTAGCGAAAAACAGGGGTATGAAATAATTCAAAGTACACGAAAAAAACATAGTATATAGCAAAAGCCCTAATTAGCAACAAACAAAACAAAATTAGTAAGCAACAGGCCAACAGCAGATCGGGGATATCTTTGACCATGTCTTCACGAAAATGTCATTTTATTACATGAGTCCAGTAATTGTCACCTCTCTTGACTAATTGATTTGAGTAGGGATGAGCATGAACACCGAAATACCGAAACCGAACCGGAACCGTACCGGTCCCGGACCGAACCGGTACCGAACCGATACAAGTGGTACGGTATTTGGTATTTGATTTGGGGCAAAAAACAAACCGGTACCAACCGGTTCGGTCCGGTTCGGTACCGGTATGGTACATACACACTAAAATACCTAAACCGAACCGGAACCGCACCGGTCCCGGACCGAACCGGTACCGAACCGATACAAGTGGTACGGTATTCGGTATTTGATTTGGGGCCAAAAACAAACCGGTACCAACCGGTTCGGTCCGGTTCGGTACCGGTATGGTACCAAGCTCATCCCTAGATTTGAGGGTAAATATATTTTGTCGGCCATCTACCCTACTAGTTTGTTCCGAGATCAGCAACTTACCCTTTAAAATACCAATGTATGCTATCTAACTTGATGATATGTGCTAGAATCTTTGCAAACTATGTTGTTACCTGTTACAATTTACAAATGCGGACTAGGCAACCACATCATCTGCCAACTAGGATCTTTTATCAGGGGAGGTGATCCTCACACATTTAATTTTGATCCATACACGCTAAATAAATGTAATTCCTATGTTACCCTATCCAAAACCCACCCACCAAAGATCAGCATCACCATTTCCTGTTACGTCATCATCGTCCGATTAACAAAACTCCATCACCAAAACCTCTCCAGCTCTAATCTCTAAAACCTAATATACAACAAAAAATTCTCATGACATCTTAACTTTTTTGATTTCACAAACATAGGTATCTCTTCCCCACACCCATCACTCATCCTAATTCTAAATTCATAAACCATTATACCACAATTAATCAAGATATACGATTAATAATCTATTTTATTTCATTTTCCCTAAATTGAAAATTACTACCACCAATTAAAAATCATTATCACCATTTTTGGCGAAACTTCGTTTTAAGGTTTCAAGCGAAACTCCGGTGACAATTATTACAGGTTTCAAGCGAAATCTTTGACAGCATCTCCGGCAAAAAACGATGTGTTCTGTTTAATACGAGTTGGGATTATTTTACTTATATTGATTTATATTAATTTTGTGAGATTTGGTACTAGTGGTCGGAAACTAACGCCTACCAGAAGGTAACGGCGGCGCAACCACAACAGAAACCAATTCATTAAACGAAGTATACAACGACAATCGATAAATCGGTGGTGACTGGTGGCATCCCCACCGATTAATTCGTATATGTTTTCGTGTTGATCTAGACTTTAAATCTTGTTAGTTTTTATTTGTTGGTGGACGTTGTGTTCAATGAGGAAAATGATGAACAGTAATTATATAATCTTGCAAGCCCAAATCTACCACAATTTCCTGCAAGTACAAATCATTTTCTATTATGAACAATTGTACATTTTTACTGTGGATGTTGAAAGAATATAGGTAGAAGATGAAGTGCTATGTATCATTAAATAATACTCCTTCAATACGAAGATTAACTCATATCTAGAATTAAAAATAGGAAAAGAATAACTTATTAAAGATAAAAATATGAAAATTGGGTAACTGATTCCACGTATGCAAGTTATTTCCACGTACTCATTTTTTTAATTAAAAAATGACACGTGATTAATGTTACCGGTTCTTCCAGTAACCGATTACCATATTACCGATTTCGATACAAAAATAACCAATTGAATGCATACATTGAAAGTTATAGGGGTTGGTTGTTGATCTCGGAACAAAGTAGATGGGTAAGATGCCGACAAATTGTATTTACCCTTGATTTGAAGAGATTTCAACAAACCATGATAATTAACATTTTGTTACGGCACAAATACTTTTAAAGTGTTGTCACATCAGCACCCACTGAATATTTACTAGCAATGATCACAATGGACCCGCTTCATTATGTATTATTTAGAGGGTGTTTGGGGGCTTATTTTTCAAGCTTATTTGCTTACAATAAGCTCAAGTTTTAGTGTTTGGTGGAGCTTATTTCTTGATCTTATTTGTTTATTTGTGAGGGGAAGTTGGAAGATTATAAATAAGCTACAAAATTTGGGCTTATTTGCTTATAAGCAATAAGCATTGCAAATAATCTCCCCTAGGGCTGCAAACGAGTCGAGCTTTTATCGAGCAACTCGAGCTCGGCTCGAGCTTGAGCGTTCGAGTCGAGCTTTTATCGAGTTCGAGCCCGATCTCGAGCTTCAAAGTAGAGCTCGAAATATATATCGAGCCGAGCTCGAGCCTTAAAGAGCTCGGCTCGAGCTGTTATCGAGCTTTTCGAGCTTTTATTGATATTTATACTTTTATAGTGTATATATGTAATTTTGAATCTAAAAAGATTTTATTGTTATACTTCTAATATTATTATACTACTTTACATATGCTATAAGTAATTTTCACACTTTATACTTAATTTATATATATTTCTAAAATAATTTTTGTATTTATTTATATATATAAGATGATATAAAATAAGTTAGGGTATTCAAAATTATTTTTTATAAGAATATTCGAGCTTTTCGAGCCGAGCTCGAGCCATCCTAAAACATTTTCGAGTCGAGCTCGAGCTTGCATCGTGAAAGCTCGTCGAGCTATCGAGCCGAGCTCGAGCCTATTATAAGTTAATCGAGCCGAGCTCGAGCCCTGTCGAGCTCGAGCTCGGATCGACTCGATTACAGCCCTAATCTCCCCCAAACACCATCTTAAAATCTTTAGGAAATCTTTTTGCTATCACACAACCTGAACTCGCAGACCACATCGGTTTTCTTGTCGAACTAGCTCCATGTGCTCTTAGAGTAACGTTTTATGGAACTTCTTAAACGCTAGCTAGCCACTTTAACCAAATATATAAACTTCTATACATTTGTCAACCGTTAGAAAACTCTAAAAAGGTAAATACTTAATTTGAGGCTAAGAGCACACGGAGTGGTGCAATCTTCGGAAGCGTTTTTGGTCGAGAACGTCGTCGGAAGGCGTTATGCCGCACCGAAACGGCGTTCTCGAACGACGTCCCAAATGCGACGCTGTGTTCTTCTTCTTTTTCTTTCTTTTTCTTTTATTTCGAAAATAATATCGGCAATATTTTGTGTGTGTTTTGTGTACTGTGTGTGTGCATTTTGTGTACTGCGAAAAAGAAGAAGCAGATGTGTGTGTGTTTTGTGTACTGCGAAGAAGAAGAAGAAGCAGCAGCAGATGTAGGGTTTTTAGTGGTCCAAGCCCATTTATCATGGGCTATTCATTTTAATATTATAGGGTTTAATTTTATTGGTCGAAGCTCATTTAAGATGGAATTTTATTTTCTTTTTCTTTTTTTGTGAATCAAAATTGTAAGTATTAAATAATGTTTTTTTGTTAATTTAATATTTTATAATAAGTTATATTATTAGTTTTTAATTAATTTATTGTGTTATTAACTTGCTTAAATTTATTTAATTAATTAAATTTTTAGATGAAAAACAAAAAAATAAAAACTCCAAAATAATGTCTACCACACCACAAAATTTTCATCAACAACATTCTCACAGGAACACTGTGAAAACAACATATCCACATCTTGTGCTCTAACAATTGTAGTCCCTTTGACTTTTTTATTTAATTTTTAACCAACTGAACAACATGGTAACTTGTTGTCTAACCTCCGTTATAAAATCTTGCATAACATTTTATATAAAATTATATACAAGCATATAAGTAACACTGTTTACTTGCATATCATTCTTACGTTATCCCCCATGCACCTTTAAAATCAGTAATCTGTAATACAAGGATGAAGAACTGATTTTGCCTACTCATATTCATGGACCACTTTAATCCTTGTACATGTACCCTGACACACATAGATACGTGACCCCCGAATGGTTTCCTGAAATGAAATGGATCTAAACTATAAACGCTAACTTTTAATTCGAACAATTAGTCCCACACTAGCGTCGTGTGAGACTTCTCAAAAAGTGTAGATGATTTTGTTATCTCAAGAAGAGGTTTATCGGTGAATCTAATTAAATTATACGCAAGACCTCCAATAATTGTGCCTATGGTTGGGCCAAGCAAGTAAACCCATATCCCTGTGTTATCGCGGGACCAAGGCTCCTAGCAGGGTTCATCGAAGCCCCTGATACCGGCCTGCAACAATATACAAGACATGAGCAAATACTGGTTTAAAAAAGTTGCATCTAATAACTCTATGCAATTTTTATCATACTAACCCAGCGAGAAGTACGTTTATAAGTATCGTCATTCCTATGACTATTCCATCCAATTCACCTGTCTATCAAGACAAAAAAAGCGATGAAATTAGGTAAATAAAATGAAAAGTTCAAAATTTTGGAAGTTAAGGTTACTAAACTGATCGGTTATCTGTGGCAACGCCCGATATCACAAACAAAAACAAATTAATAAACCTTGACAGCAGGTTTTGTTAATTATGGGGTGGTCAGGAAGTGATGCTTGACAGCAGGGAACGTTTGACTGATTATACTACTCTGATATGGTTTTGTGATCAACCTTGTTTAGAATTCTATAATACCCCGTTTTGTATACTATTGTCATATGAATTTAATAATTTTGGTAGTTGTGTATCAAATATGTAAACGGTTTATATACTATGTACAGTAATGAAATGTGTTTTAAATACATGCTTCCGTGTTAATAATATAATATTGTTGTTCTAAATGAGGGGTGTTATAATTACCTCTCAGTGCCCACTTGTGACTTGTATTTGAAAGCAAGAACCTTGGATGAAACCTTAGGTTATCCATGCCAACTACAGTATAAAATAAACAAAAACAAGTTAATAAACGCCAGTCATCATAAATAATTTGAACAATAAAAAACATCATCAAGTGCTATAGTGATTTCACAACCTCTCTCAACAAAATTAAATAATTATAATTATTATTTAGATTTATAAATCAATTGATCTGAGTGAAATCAATCTAAGGTTAAAGAGTAAACATTATTGTCATTTATTTATGATTACTACTCTTTCTTCACAAACATACTATTATATTACAATACAATATTGTCTACCAGGATGCTTTTTCGACTTTCGGTTTCTTACTCGGCCTCCCATCGATGACGTCATCAGTATCCATATAGCCATTGTTACTTCGATCAGAATCAAGAAGTTGAATCAACAAAAAGCAATTATACATTATAGAAGTTGCAATCAAAAAAATAAAAATTTATTACTAAGATCATAAAAGTTCAACCTAAAGATGGAGAGAAACCATCATGCTTTTCTAAGTGGCCGAATGTTGAAAGCATGTATAATTTCTTCAACAATTGCTTTGTATGTCTCCAATATTGGTTTCTTTGATATTGTTGTTGAATATAATCGCTGGAAATCCTTTGGTGTACGAACATCTACATCTACGAACATCTTTTTGAGAAGAAAAGAAATCGACTTTTTTGATCGACTTTTTTGCTAGGATTTTAAGGTTTGGTATGTTTTGTTTTAATTATATATATAATAAAATAATAATAATAATAATAATAATATATATTTCAAAATTTTTTAAAAAAAAAAAAAAAAAATTTCAAAAATTTTTTTTTTTCAAAAAATTTTTTTTTTCAAAATTTTTTTTTTTCAAAATTTTTTTTTTCAAATTTTTTTTCCCATAAATTTTTATTAGATATAGTATTCCTTTTCCTACTGCATTTTTAATAAAACTATACGTTTTTTCCACTGCATTTTGTATATTATTGTTAATTAACTAAAACTTGTATATATTTTACCGCATCTTCTATACCCAACGTCAACAAAATACCGTACAAATGGATAATATATATAATCTAAAATGCAGTAAAAAGAGAACAATATGTCCTAAATGATGTATATGCAAAATGCAATAAAAACAACAATATGTATTATACTTTAACACAAAATGCAATACAAATAGATAATATGTAAAATACAAAATGCAGTACAAATCGATAATATGTAAAATACAATATGCAGTGAATAACAAACAATATATAATGAATGAAATATATGAAAAATGCAGCAAAAATAACAAAATGCAGTGAAAATAACAAAATGCAGTACAAATAGATTATGTATAATATAAAATGCAGTGAAAATAACAAAATGCAGTAAAAAAAATAAAATGCGGTACAAATAGATTATATATAATATAAAATGCAGTAAAACGAACAATGTGTACTAAATAAATATATGCAAAATAGTAGTATGTATTATACTTTCATACAAAATGCAGTAAAAATGGATCATATGTATAATATAAAATGCAGTAAAAAATAAACAATATGTAATATATGAAATATATGCAAAATGCAGTGAATAATAATAAAATGCAGTGTAATTTCAACAAAATGCAGTGTAATTTTAACAAAATGCAGTAAAAAATATATTATGTATAACTTAAAATGCAGTAAAAAACAAACAATATATATAAGATTGAGGTGTATAAATAAAATGCAGTAAAAACGAACAATATCTACTAAACATATATACAAAATGCAATAAAAATAATAAAATGCAGTACAAAGTGATAATATGTAAAAAAAAATTGGAAAAAAAAATTGTGAAACAAAAATTTTAATTTTTTTTTAAAAAAAAAATTTAAAAAAAAATTGAAATTTTTTTTTCCGACGACCGGTGACGGGTGGCGGCGGCGGCGGATGGCAGCAGCTAGTGGTGGTGGGTGGTGGAGGGGAGGGGTGGGTAGGAAGAAAGTAGGAGGGAGTAGTGTACACTATTAAAAAGGTGGAGGGGGTAAAAATGAAAATTTGAAAATTCTTCTCCTCCTTCTCCTCAAATAATACCTTCTCCTCTGAACCTTACCCATTTTTTAATTCAATAAATTAGTATATATGTTAGTAAACGTAAAATGTTATAACTCGTATATGTATAGCATTAAGACTTGTGACAACACGAACGACTAAATTGAGATTGTTATAGATATTCAATTGAATATGAGTGAATTCATTGTTGTAGATTATGATTGTCATATATAAACAATATAATTAAAAAATGCATACATCATACCTTCTATTTTTAGAATTTTTGGGATATTGAACAACTGGTTGTTTTTGATCGGATGTATGTTCAACTATACTTGATTTTGGGATGCACAATTTTTTAAAGTTGTTGAGATCTTTGTGAATCCATTGATATCAATATGAGGGAAAACGTAAAAAAGTGATGGATCATATATATATATATATATATATATATATATATATATATATATATCGGGTTAAAATAAAGAATTATAATTAAGAAAAGACTTAAATATAATGTATTGTTATTTTAAATAGTAATGATTGAAAATATGTTGTGAAAGTTCTGTTCGTTTATATTTTTTGTATTATTTTATTTTATTTAATAGTATTATAAGCTGAATTTTTTTTTATTAATATATATTCATATAATATTTAATATTTAAAGGTTTATTAAAAGATGTTTTCTTATTTAGTGGGGATAAAGTGTAACATTATTATTTTTAATCTAATTTAATTATATATCGTTGGATCAACTTAAAAAACTCCATCGAAGGGTCCAGATTCCTCCATTGGATTTTGGTTTATTTATATTTATTTAAGATACTAGATAGATTATACATATATACATTATATATATTTAAGATTTAAGATAAGATGGTTTATTTAAAGAAAAAAGATACACAAAAGTGGTTATCAACTAAAAAAATCGTTCAAATATAAGGAAAAATCACAAATTTGATCCTTTGACCACTATTAGTTAACAAAATAATCCTTTGACCAAGCCTTCTAATAAAATGCTCCTAACTTTCGCGCTAAAATAGCAATAATGGCGCGATTAATTAAAAATGCATCATTAAATTAATTAATTAATCAAAGTCAAAGCTTAATTAATATTTAAACGCATTAAATCAGCAATTAATAACATTAATCGCGTGATTTCGAGTGAGTCCGGCGCTCAAAGTAATGGGACCGGCTCGAGTGGGCCATGAAGCAACCGGCTGCAGACACGTGTCCGATCTCTGCAACAAAACGAAAAACAGGTGGGCCCCGAGCGCCCTGAGAGTGGGGCCGGCGCTAGCATTAGTTTTCTTTTTTTTTTTCTTATTGGTCAAACATGTCGCGCCACGTGTCACATCTGAGCGCCCCCATGGCATTTTTATGTTAAATCCGAGCGCCGTTTGTACCAATTTATTATTCTCCGTATTATTATTTTGTACCATTATTTCAATATTTTAACTACGTAGGGCAATTTAATTATTTGCAGCTTACTTTCTACTGTATTATTATTCTTGTTTTATTTTGTGAGCGCCATACGATTCCATTTAGTCCCTATATATATCAATCGTTCGCGCTGTTAGATTTATTTATGTTAGTTTTGAGCGCCATGTCTTATTGGATTCTTATTTTGTGGATGGCAAGAGATGTAAAAATTGATGCAATTAATTATTAACGTTATTATTATTATTATTATTATTATGTTCTCGTTATAAAAGATCGTTTTTTGTCAAATTTTTTGTATTCGTCACATAAAAACACTCACTTTTTTTAAAAAAAATATGAGATCGGATACTGATTCCGTTAGCATACTTTTGTGTTGGGGGGGGGGGGGGGTTTCTTGGGAAATTGTAAACGGCATGTATGAATACTTGCCGGTTGGATTACCTAGACGTTCCATTAGTTTTCCAATAAATGCAAGGTATTTGTAACACCCCCAAATTTAATGGTTTGCGGAAGCGAGTTTTTGGGTGTTACTATTCAATAATCACAAGCACAAAGGATACAGTGAACGACTCTATATGAGGCGTTCGAAAAGTTATTACATTAGTACATAAGTAATTCAAAATACAAGCTCGAGTTCGAGTAAGCTTCCTAGAGATTCTATTACATAACAACTAGTACAAAAGTAATGTATGAAAATCTCCAAGCTTGTAAATGCATGCGACTCGAGCTAATAAGCATATGCTGCTGAGCATCCATCTAAAGCTGCGTACCTGAGAATGCATTACTAAAACGGTCAACCAAAAGGTTGGTGAATCTCACAGGTTTGTAAGTAAATAGTTTGAACACACAAGTAACAGTTGTATTTGTAAAACATCAGCAGGCCAGTAAGTAAGTGGTGATTGCAGGTCATGCTAATCGTTTGATACCCTTGCCATGAGCCACCATAGTTGAAGCTTAACGTACAGTAAATATTGTGCCCCCGTGAATGTTAATCCAAAAACATTCATATGAAACGAGTAAGAAACGCTCGTTTTTACAGTAACGGTTCGTGGTAGTGCGTGCTACCCCGGGCGGGGATTGTCAATCCCATATGTGGGTGAAAGCCCTAGAGTGTACAAGTGCAAGCTTGTATTTGTGTGTGTGCGAGTGTAAGCTCGCGAGTGTACGAGTGTAAGCTCGTGTAAGTATTTGAGTGTAAACTCATAAGTCGGTATCGAGTGTAATCTCGTGTTCTAAATAAGTGTAATCTTATATGTATTCAAGTATTGGTGTATACTTCCAAAAGTATAGTATTTTCATGTATAAGTCGTATCGTATTTGATTTGGTTGTTGAAAAGTGATTTTTAAACACTTAGAATGTTTTTGGCTTCTGTTTTTGGGTTTTTGCGACACTAAATGCGACACATGCTTGTGTTTCGCAACACAAGGCTTGTGCTCTGCAACACAAGGCTTGTTGTAACACCCCCAAATTTAATGATTTGCGGAAGCATACTTGGGTGTTACTAATCAATATACAAAGCACAAGATATACAGTAAACGACCTCTAAATGAGACGTTGTAAAACGATTTCATAGAAATAATGTTTGAAAACTTTAATGCTTTCGTATACAAAATGTAGTTCCCTAGAGTCCACGCGTATGGCGGGAGATTCTATTACATAATCAACATGTACAAAAGATAATGCTGAGAATCTCCGTTAATACAGTTTAGTTGAAATCATGCGACTCTAGCTATGTCCTGAAGTAATCCTACTCCGTCTGTGTACCTGAGAATACATGCTAAAAGGGGTCAACACGAATGTTGGTGAATCTCACAGGTTTGTAAGTAATTATCAGTTCTGAACACAAGATTTCATCAGTAGTGCCCGCAGGCGTAAATCAAGTATTCTCAAATCCAGCAAATGTAAAGTAAATAAGTTATACCGTTGCCATGAGGCTCATAATCGAATCTTAACCCGTAAGTGATAAGTTGCTCCCGTGACATGCTCGTAAATGAGCAAGCATAAGTAACGAATGATAGTCGCCCGTTTATACAGAACGGTTCGTGGTAGCGCTACTACCCCGGGCGGGGAGGGTCATTTCCCTAATGGATCCATTAACTAGTGTTCGCGCTTAAGTCCATAACTAACGATATATGATGGAGAGATTTCAGTGAAAAGTAAGTAACTCATGCAATCCCGTATAGTAAGATGTATAGTTCGTACTTGTGTTCAAGAAAAGTAAGCAATGTATCTCACCCCGTATGTAAAACAGTAAAAGTGGGGCTGTAAGACTCACCTGAGCCTAGCAAGTAATGTATGAAAAGTCAACTAAGTAACGCGGATGTAAGTCCGTAAGTAAATAAGAAATAAGTTGGTGTCTTAAAAGATCACCCATGCTAGTTGTCCACTAAACTAGGAAATGTCCAAGTGTTTGTTTAGAAATCCGTTTGTTGTTTGAAAACAAGTATGGCCCGTTAGTGACAGTTTGTAATAATAATCCAAAGTGTTATCATTATATGTATCATTGAATCAGGTTTCGTTATTTGTAAGTGTTCGATACTTAGTGTGAAAAGTATTTACAACATCTAGTGACGGGGGTCCTGGGGCAGCGCCCCTGGTAGCGGGGTCCAAGGGGCGGCAACCCCTGGCGGGGTCCAAGGGGCAGAGCCCGTGGTTGGGGTCGAGTTGAAATTTGAATTTGGAGTAAAATTAGGTGGTAAAATCTTGGTTCCGACACTTAGTAAAATCTGAGTTTTCAGGGTTCTGTTTTATACGACGTTGGGTGCGACGTCGCAGGTCCTAACTGCGACGTTGAGCATGGCGTCGCTATGTGCGACTTTCGCAATTTAATGCGACGTTGTGTGTAGCGTCGCTATGTGCGACGTTGGCCAATTAAGGCGACGTTAGTGGTGACGTCGCTATATGCGACGTTGTGATGGGTTTTTGCGACATTGTGGCTGACTTCGCAATCGGGCCAAGCCAAATGCGACGTCGGGGTCTGTTACGATTCCGGTGGCCGGAAAAACGGCCGAAAAGCTTCCGTTTGGTCCAAATCTTTTACCCAACCCATTTTTGGACATTTTAAGCATGTATAAACCATAAAAACGTAAAAACGAGTAAAAACGGAGAGTTTCCGGTTTTGTCGGAAACTTACGCGGTGTCGAAATAAAATTCCGAAAAGATAGGAATGTAGATCGCGAAGTGGTGATGCTTTTCCTCCAAAGTAGTGCTATGATCCGGGTGCGTTTGAGGGTATTATTTTGATGATTTGTGGTGGTGGTGGTTTTTGGTGAATTAGAGAGAAAGGAGGGAGTAGAGAGAGAAAGGGATGAGAGAAATGAGAAAGAGTGGGGGATGGTGGGGGGTTTTGTCTCCCATTTCATTCCCCGCGGTTGCGCTCCGTGTGATGTTCGTTTCCCGTTCGTTTAAACGTTAACTATTTATTTTTCGCGTTAATTATTCATTTAAAAATACGAATCTTTGTTAAATAATTTAATTGAATTATTTTGTCAGATCTTTAAATAAATTTGTTTATTTTTGTTTTTAAATTGCGTGTTAACTATTTTAATCGTGTAGACGTTTATTTGTACGATATAATACACACTTGAAATATTGTTAAAATAATACTTGGGAAATGATCGCGTTATTGAACAAAATGTTTCACCAACGTCCGTATTAGTTGCATCGAATTACATTCGGTTTAAATTGTGTACGATTAAATCCAATCGCGTATACGTATATATTCAACAATATATATTTCGATACATTAATTAGCCTAACACAGAACTAATTACATGTATTAACATAGAATTAGGCACTAAATACTAGTCCTAATTTGGCGGGTGTTACACTTGTGTCTCATGTCTGCGACACAATATGCGACACAATGCTTGTGTTCCGCAACACAAGGCTTGTGTCTTATGATATGCAACTTAATGCGACACAATGCTTGTGTCTTATGTTTTATGCGACACAATGCTTGTGTCTTATGTTGTATGCGACACAATGCTTGTGTCTTATGTTCTATGCGACACAATACTTGTGTCCTATGTTTTAAGCGAAACAATGCTTGTGTCTTATGTTCTATGCGACACAAGCCTTGTGTCACATAGATTTTTAGTCTGATGCAACACAAGGGGCTGTTACGTTTTTCAGTTCGGTTTTTGGGTCAAACGACCTCAGTTTGACCCGAAACTTTTTACACAAGTCTTAGAATGTTTCAAGGAGTCTATAAAAATTATTTGTTGATGTTGTTTGCGTGTGAGGCGTCGTTTTCTTTAAAATGACCAAAACCGACATTTTAGATAATGTTTTCAAAAACAAGTTTAAATTACATATTTGGACATTACTAAGCTAGGTGAACATTATACTAGCAAAATAATTGAAATCGGAAAGTTCGAGAGTCACCGGAAAACTTACAAAGTCGTCGAAACGAAAAACCGAAAAGATGGGATTGTAGCCTTCGTTGCGGTGATCAACTTTCTCCAAACGAGCTAGCTGGTTGAAGGTCGTTTGATGGTGGTTTTGGGGTGGTGTAGCCGGCGGTGGAGAGTGGAGAGAGGGAGAGAGAGTGAGCTAGAGAGAGAGTATAGATTGTGTGTGTATTTTGGTTTGCTTATTTTGCAAACAAAAGGGAAATGGGGAGGAGGTAAGGGGGCCGGTCAAGGTGGGGCCACCATGGTGTGGTCTCACCAAAAGTTGTTCCCTCGTGTACGCACTCCGTGCGGTGTTCGTTTCCCCGGTTGTTTAAACGTTAAAATCATTTTATACGCTATTAATTATACGTTTTAAAATACGAAATATTATTCGATATTTTAGTCGGAGTATTTTACCAAAATACTTGTTTTTAAGTTATAAAATATAACTTTGTTTTGTCTTTGTCGGTTGGTCGCGTTTTAGTAGAGATCGGTAATGTTTTAAATACAACATACGTGTCCGTTATATTATAACATAATATAAGGTAGTAATTTGCGTGATTAAATTATCCCACATAATTTAATAATTGTTTTACCAACGTCCGTATTTTTGCACTTTTGAAATTTCATACGATTTGAACGAATCGTATACGTGTATATATATATCACCTATATATATATATATATATATATATATATATATATGATAAGTAATCATCGTATTTAATCCTATTTCATATTTAATACAAGTAATAAACATGTAATTAGGAAAATTTTAAATTGACCCTAATTTTTGCAGTTGTTACAGTATTCGCCGTTGAAAAAGTTGATAGGTAAAAAGGCTCGTTTAGATATCCAACAACAATTTAGATTATGTTATAAAATGTCAAGTTTCACACACCCGGTTGATATTTTTGACGACGAAGATGTAGGTTTTCTAATCGAAGTCATTCGTAATAACCCATACGGTGATCTTAAGTTATTTGTAGTTCATCAAGTCGGTCTCGGTAGTGGAAGTAATCAACCTCGTGATCTTGGTCTTTCAACAGGTGTTCCTAATACGTGTCATCCCCAACATAACAACGATTACCCAAACCAAAAAATAAATCCATCGGACCTAAATGCATACCCTACCCAAGAAATAAATGAGTATCATACCCATCAAAGTAGCCAGTACCCAAATCATAATCCATTTGTTTCTTCACACGATCACGTTTCTCAGCATATTAGTGACCGTCAAGAATTCTTTCAACCTTCTGTTGAAGTTGAAAATGAAGATCCTCAAAAAACAGCAGAAGTGTTTGGTGCAACTAAAGAGCATAGTGTTTATGTCGATCCACATTATAACCCAATAACTGATCGAAAGGTGGCAAAGGAACTTGGTATTTCTGAGTCTTCCAGTAGCGAACGAGACGACGATGTTAAAAAGGGTGATGATAATGAAGACGAAGATGATGTTGACCATGAAGAGAAAGTAGGTGTTCCTCCTCAAATGCAACCCAACTACTTTTGGTCAATGCCCGAATCTCTAAAATGTCCCACATTCCAACAAACACCCGCAAAACCTAGGAGCTATGTGCCATTGATAACATTGAATAATGCTATATTTGTATAGTAATATTTCATAGTTTTTATATCCTTTTAGTTACAATTATTTGATAAAAGTTAATTATTTTTGTTCATATTTATAAAATAGGTAGAAATAGAGTTTGTATTAGTATAGAATGAAAATGAGTAAAATAAAGTAATTTTTGTATAAAAGTTAATTGTACCTAAATATGATAGGGACAAAGTGGTTAAAAGAGCAACGAAAATAAATAAAGTTTGTGAATATTTGAGTTCGAAAAGTTAAATGGAATATGCGAAAATAATTAGATTTAAGATTTATTGGAGTATACGAGTTGGACTAAATAATTAGTTAGGTTAAATAATAATAATATAGTAGTATAGTTAGTTATAAATATAATAATAAGAATAATATTCATAAATAATAATAACAATAAAACTAAAGTACGTTAGTTATGAAGTATTTATAATAATAATAATATTAATTAATTATTAATAATAAATTTTCATAATGAAGATGATGTTTTGTTTGTAGATCATCACGTGAAGGGAAGCAGAATTTTGGGGGTCAAGCACGTGCAGAGTCGGTGGGGCAAACTTGCAGCATACGCCAAAACCAATCCATACGGCGGATCAAAAAGCCATACGCCGTATGGATTTGGTCCTCAGCTATTTTAATAGCAGCCTTCTGCTACACAAAAAAAACACACTTTTTGATAATATAAAATTAGGGTTACGAATATTTTAGAGTTTTGGGGTATTCTTATTAACTTTTAAAGATAGTTCATTGTCTAAAGCCATTCGGTTACGCGCATTCATCAACAATCATTGTAATCACTCGGTTTGCATTATTTATTTATTTAAATCATGTTTTCTTTGATTTCAATTATTACTTTTGATTGTTATTGCTTGAATATGAGTAGCTAAATCCTTTAACAATTACTTGAATGAAGTGATCTAATGATTAGGGTTGTTATCTTTTGATATTTATGTTGAATTATTTTTGTTTAATCGTGAACCTTATGTATTCGAGTTTAAATTAATTGATTTATCTTGTTGGTAAATTATTATATGATCAATTTAGCGGGAGCTTTTTTATATAATAGTTTATTATAATTATTTGTCTATGAATAATTGTTAATTGATTGCGGAAGCAGATATTAAACAAGATAATCGTTTAAACATGAATGTGTAAGTAGGTGAAGTTGACGGAATTTATTCACTAGATTAAATCTTAAATTATTGAATCGAAATAAGGTGTAAGTTAAGTGGACGCACTAATCTTAGTTTAATTAAGATTCATAAATTCAATATAATTAAACTATCTATTGCAATTTAATTAATGTTTAATTGAAACTATTATGTGTTTAAGTTTTATATATTATTAAAGCTTGTTAATGATTTAATTAGTGGCTATAGCGAACGTTTGTCACAAAGTTATTTCATTATTTAATTATATGTCTATATATGATTAATCCAATGATAGCGGACGCAGATTTGGTATAAGTTAGATAATGAAACTTAAATATATAAGTTGATGATATTGGCGAACGTCTTTCATTAAATTAAATTATTAATTAGTTAATTAAGATTTATGTGAAGGTCATGGCGAACGTTAAACCTGATCTAAATTAAGATGAGCATTGATTGTTTGATAACCTGGTTTTTATTATACAACCCGAAATCATTAGTGAGCTAGTTCAAGTAAGTGTCATTTTTAATATCTGATAAAGTTCAATTAATCAATCTGACTCTTTCTGAGTCCACTTGCTTTCGTTTATTAAATTTAGTTGTTAAGTAACGTGACAATTCGGTCACAACAAACCCAAGTCTTTTCTGTACTAAGTTAATTACATTTTTAGTTTTAATTCTTAAATTCACAATCCCTGTGGAACGAACTTGGACTTACTGTAGCTATATTATACACAATAGGGTATACTTACCTCAGTTGTGTAATAGTAAACGATCAGTATTTCTTTGTTTAATTTTATAACTAGATTTTACACATCAAGTTTTTGGTGCCGCTGCCGGGGATTGTGTTTAATTTAAGAATTTAATTAAGTGTAGTTAATTGATCCTTTCTTTGAATTTTATTCTTAGAAAGTTACTTTTTAATTTGTTTTGTGCCGGTACATTTGACGGTTTTATCTTTTGTGCTTTTGCAGGTTTAATCAGGTAGTGGATGAGCTCGAGGACTTCGGGTAACGAACTTGTTAGTCCATTGTCCGATCCAGAGAAAACCACAAAGAAGAAACGAAAGAAGAAATCAAAGAATATGCCGACGGAATCAACTGAAAGCCAAACGGAAAGTGGATCAACTGCAACAAACGTAATCATTGAAGAGGTTTACGAAGAAGAGCTTGAATCGAAGTTTGAATAGGAGATCAAATCATAATAAGAAGAAGAGGAGTATCAAATGGCTGACGAGAATTATACCCCAATGTTGTCAAGGGCTAGGGATGTTGCCCCTACACAGGAATCCGCCATTCGAAGGCCAGCTATTGATAACAACTTTTCACTAAAGGGAAATCATATGAGTCTGATCAGAGATAGCCAGTTTGATGGAAGAGTGCGGGCCGATCCGCACAAGCATATTGCTAGCTTCTTGGAAATCGGGGACATGTTCAAATATGGGCCGAATACTGATGAAGCCATTCGATTGAGGACTTTTCCCATGTCTCTGTGTGGGGAAGCAAAAATCTGGTACCAAGAACTTGAACCGAACACTATCACCTCTTAGAACCAAATGAGGGAGGCGTTTGTTAGCCGATTTTTCCCTCCGGTTTTAGCAGAAAGGTTACTGAATGAGATTCGAGGATTTAAACAGAATGATGGAGAAACAGTAGTGGAAGCCTGGTTAAGGATGAAAGAGATGCTCAGGAACTGTCATGGTCATGGGTTATCTAAACGGGATATTATTGAGCTTTTCTATAACGGGCTTAATACACAATCGGCTTCGGTTTTAGATGCTGCAGGAGGGGGAGTGTTTATGTACAAAACTCGAAATGAAGCATGGAAGATGATGGAAGATAAGGTCTTACAAAATATTAATTGGGCTAACGATCAGAAAACCAAGACTACTCAGAAAACCGTTGCTTCAGCTTCTACTAGCGGTTATGATAATTCTGAGATGATGAAAGAGTTGAAGGCTATGTCCACAAAGTTTGATGATCAGTTCAAAACTCTCAAAGGAGAGATCAAGGAGCTTCGAGAGGGTTGTGGTAATTGTGGCGGAAATCATGCCACTAATGATTATGATTGTGATGATCAACCTATGAGGATGGCGGATGAATATAACACCCTTCAATTTCAGAACCATTTTTTTTTTATATATATAACCGGAAGCGAAAGTCCAACAAACATTAATAATTTTACATTGTATAATACTCATGTAAAGTCAATCTATTTCAAAACATAATTTATCATTTTGGGCGTTACATAATTTGAAAGACAACAATGATTTATAAAAATCAAAGATCAGAGTAACATCAAGTCATCAAACGTTTCATCTAGTCAACAGCTCATTGTTCATCCCATAATCTAATCATATCCTGCAAGGAGTGGTAATGTGGGGGATTAGCTCAATGCTAAGTGAATGAACCAATAGCTTACAGGGCAACCTAGCATAGCAAATCTGTTACAACTAAGCATAGCATAATAAACGAGTTTACAGCAACAGCATCACAAACACAACACATTGTTTACAGCATATAGCATCGTAAACACATAATTCAAGAGGATCGGCGATCCTTGAGGTGCCCTCATGCCCGGGTGGCCCTCTAAGTAACCTCACACCACTGCAGGCCAATACAGTGGTAAACCGATAGCTTAAATACTATTTACCCACATAACACAGTATTCCTATAACCAACCGTGTACAAGGACCTGTGTTGGCAACTCAATAGTATCCTTAAGCCCAAACCATGTTGACCTCCAAAAAGCACATATGCCCAAAGGCCAGATATCACAAAATCTATATCTATCAAGGCAACATGTCAATCAACAATCTATAAACAGTAAAACCACGTTTACCCGTTGTAACCAAATCTGTTACAACTAAGTTACGCTGAAGGTTACAGGTCCACTCACCAACACCTCCGTCGTCCACTCAGTAGTCTAATATCACCGAGTCTTCTCCATATCTATGAACATTATAAACAATGAGTTAGTAATTAATTCATAACATATAGCTCATTTAATTTAATAATGCCAAACTACAAATAATCACTAAGTAATAACAACTCATTTTATGATTACTCATTACCTCAATACTTGGTATCATTATTATCAATAATCAAGTGGTAATCAACTACCATACTATTTCACAAGTAATTAAGTTCAATACTTAGAATCATGTTAACAACAATTATCAATTATGTGTCACTAACACAAGCTTAAAACTTTCATTCTTATTTCATCATATCAATTATTTCATTAGTGACCCATAATCATTCTCATGATTATCTCAAGTTCAATGATTAACTACTTGACTTGCTAACTCAATGTTCACTAATAATACTCTAACAACTTCTATATTTACTAATTAAGGTAGATTAACACCCAATAATCATCTTTGACAAATACCCATTTTAATATCTTAATTTTCGAATTAAAATCATTAAACCATCAAAATCATCATACATATACATGGTGTAACAACAAACAACTTAACCAAACTTCAATTACCATATTTATATCCATTTAATCACTAATTCACTTAATTATCCAAAATAATAAAAATTCATCATGTTCTAGGTTTACTAACAACCTAAAATCAACAAATATCATCAATGACTGTTAGCTAACAATAAACATTTATCATCAAACTACAATTCCTATACATGCATCATCTAACAACCTAAGAACCACAAACAATTCATGAACTTTAGCTTGAATAATGTTAACCATCATCATTCATAAGCTTAACCCATACCAATTTAACAAAATCAAGCCCTAATTTCGGATTTCAACTTACCAATTAGCAAAAACCCCAAAAACCCATTTCTAGGTTAACTAAATCAAGAAATTGAGACTTACAAAGTGTTTAAGATGATCAAAGGATGATTTACTCACATTTTGGAAGCTTGAATCAAAGTTATATGAACTCAATTCCACCCAAAGCCTTGTTTCACAACTCAAAATCGTCCATGTGGTTGATACGTACGGCCCAGACACAAACCAAGGGGAAGAACATTTTTGATTTATCAAAGACTTGAAGATTGATGATGATTTAGGGTTTGAATTAAGGTTTCAATCTTTCTCTAGGTTTCATCGATGTTACAGGAATTTTTGAGATGATAAAACCCGAATTTTACACATATATTACAATATATGTGTACTAGTTTTGCCCCCTTCTAAATCTATTGTCTGGAACCTAAAAATCATTTGCGAGAAAACTATTTTATTTTTCCGTCAACTAAATTAATTTAAAACATGTAATATTTTACTATCCACGATAAGTCATTTAACCGTTTGACCGATTATTTTCAATGCCCAAATAATATAAATCATTTATAACACAATTTAAATAATTAATTAAAATAAAGAAATTACCGATTTCTACTAGGCCCAAAACAAGGATGTTACAATGAAGATGTTAACTATTTGCAACAAAATAATTATCAAAAAGGCGGCTACCAGAACCGAAATTCGGGTAACTATTCGGGTAATTATCAAGGCAATAGATATTCTCAACAAGGTCAGAACTACCACAATCAATATCAAAGGGATAATGCACCACCACCACCTGCTCAGCAACAGGAAGCTACAGAATCTGCTTTAGAGAAGATGATGAAGGAGTTCATTTCCAAACATGATGCTTGTACTGAGAGGTTGAAGACACAAATGATGAATTTGAGAATAAATGTGTATCAAGGTCAGAAAAATCAACAAGCCTCAATTCAGGATTTGGAAAGGAAAATGGATCGGTTATCTGAGGGGCAGAGTAGTAGACCAAATGGTGGTTTACCGAGCAACACCCAACCGAACCCAAGACAAACATCTTCTAGCGGTGGTTCAAAGCCATACCAACCACCACCAGCCCGAAATGAGCATGCCAATGCTATTATCACTCGTAGCGGGAAATAGCTACCACCTCCTCCGCTCAAAAAGGCCAAAGTTTCTAACACTGTTTTGCAGGATACTAATGAGCAGGAGGTTGAAGATGAGCAAGAAGAGGTCGCAGAACCTGCATCTATTCCGGTTTCGCCAACACCTTCGGTTACTCCACCGGTGGTGAAGGCATATAAACCGAAGATTCCCTATCCTCAACGCTTGAGGAAGGAGAAGATAGTGGCTCAATATGGGAAATTTGTTGATATGATCAATGGCATTCGGATCAACGTGCCATTGGTTGATGTTTTAGCTGGAATGCCAAACTATGCCAAGTTTATCAAAGATGTGGGGAGCAACAAGGATAAGCTATCGGAGGCATCAGCTACATTTTTGAATGATGAGTGTTCTGCTATTGTTCAGAATCAGATTCCACCTAAGTTGGGTGACCCGGGGAGTTTTATAATTTCTTGTACATTAGGGAAGTTTATGACTTGTGATGCCCTAGCGGACTTAGAGGCTAGTATAAACTTAATGCCTTACTCCCTGTATGCTAAATTGTCTTTAGGATCCCTTAAGTCCACACGTATGAGTATAAGACTGGCCGATAGATCATTCCAATATCCCGTAGGGATTGCGGAAAATATGTTGATAGAGGTAGGTCAATTTACTTTTCCAGTTAACTTTGTGATCCTCAAAATGGAGGAAGATAGTAAAGTCCCACTCATCTTAGGACGTCCCTTTTTACATACTGCTGATGCTATTATTCATGTGAAAAATAAGCAGTTGACTTTAGGAGTGGGCCAGGAAAGGATTGCTTTCACGGTTGATAAGGCAATGAAACATCCTTATTCAACTGACGATACTTGTTTTAGTATTGATGTCATAGATGAAGCTTTGGATGAGGAGTTACAGGTATTACTTGGATTGGAAGCTGAGCTTGCTAAATTGTTGGAGACAGTTGATGAGAAGATGACTGAGGAAGAGTTACTTTTAGCTATGGAAGCTAACATGGATGCGGAAGAGCAACTAGTTGAGGAAAGATTTGAAGAGTTGAATAGTGAGGCTAAGATGAGGATCAAGACTTCACTGGAGGATCCACCGAGAGACTTGGAGCTGAAACCGCTTCCAAGCCATTTGGAGTATGCTTTCTTGCAAAAGGAGAATTTATTACCGGTTGTAATTTCCTCTAATCTTGTTAATTCTGAAAAATGCATGTTACTTAATGTGTTGAAAGCTCACAAAGGCGCCTTTGCTTGGCGTACATCGGACATACCCGGGATAAGCCCATCTTTCTGCAAACACAAAATAAACTTTTTAGATGATGTAAAACCCATTGTCCAAAGACAACGGAGGCTTAACCCGAACATGAAAGATGTTGTCAAGAATGAGGTAGTTAAATTGCTTGATGCATGTATAATTTACCCAATTTCTGATAGCCCTTGGGTGAGTCCTGTCCATTGTGTGCCTAAAAAGGGGGGTATGACTGTAGTAACAAATGACCGTAACGAATTAGTTCCTACTAGGACAGTCACGGGATGGCGTGTTTGCATTGATTATAGGAAGTTGAATGATGCCACCCGAAAAGACCATTTCCCTTTACCTTTCATTGACCAAATGCTAGAGAGACTAGCCGGTAATGAATTCTTTTATTTCCTTGACGGATTTTCAGGATATTTTCAAATCCCTATAAACCCTAAAGATCAAGAGAAAACGACTTTTACCTGTCCCTTTGGTACGTATGCATATAGGAGAATGCCTTTTGGGCTTTGTAACGCCCCAGCCACCTTTCAAAGGTGTATGATTGCTATTTTTCAGGACATGATTGAGACTTTCATGGAAGTTTTCATGGATGATTTTTCTGTTTTTGGAAATTCATTTGAATCGTGCTTGTCTAATTTGGACAAGATGCTTGAAAGATGCGAGAAGGCGCATTTAGTTCTTAATTGGGAAAAGTGTCACTTCATGGTTAAAGAGGGTATTGTTTTGGGACACAAGGTGTCAAGTGTGGGGATTGAGGTTGACAAGTCAAAGATTGACGTCATTGCCAAATTACCTCCACCCGCTAATGTTAAGGGAGTTAGAAGTTTTTTGGGTCATGCGGGTTTCTACCGTAGGTTCATTAAAGACTTTTCTAAGATCACTAGACCCATGACCAAATTGCTTGAGAAAGATGTCACTTTTGTATTTGATGATGAATGTGTTAAGGCATTTGAGACTCTAAAGGATAAGTTGACCAATGCACCTATTATGGTTTCACCTGATTGGTCTCAGCCTTTTGAATTGATGTGTGATGCTAGTGACTACGCCTTAGGGGTTGTTTTAGGACAAAGGGAGGGAAACCATTTTAAACCTATTTACTATGCTAGTAAGACTCTAAATGGAGCACAACAGAATTATAGCACGACTGAAAAAGAGCTCCTTGCGGTTGTCTTTGCTTTTGATAAGTTTAGATCTTACCTTGTCCTATCTAAGATCGTAGTTTTCACAGACCACTCGGCCTTGAAGTATTTGTTTGCTAAACAAGATGCTAAACCACGTCTCATTCGTTGGATTCTTTTATTGCAAGAATTTGACATTGAGATAAAAGATAAAAAGGGGGCTGAAAACCTTGCCGCCGATCACTTGTCAAGGTTGGAGAATCCAAACCTAGATAAGCTAGGCGATACCAACATTGATGATTCCTTTCCCGAGGAATTTCTTTTGCAGGTAGGTGACAATGTGGAGAATGAGGAAGAAGCACCTTGGTACGTGGATTTTGCTAATTACTTAGTTGCAGGTGTTTTGAGGAAAGGCATGACCCATCAACAGAAAAGCAAGTTTTTCTCGGACTTGAAATATTATTTTTGGGATGATCTGTATCTGTTTCGGGTTTGTGCTGATGGGATGATTAGAAGATGTGTTTCCGGGGCGGAAACAAGAAAAATATTGGATGAGTGTCACCATGGACCAACCGGTGGACACTATGGACCGTCAGTTACAACTAAAAAGGTTTATGATGCAGGATTCTATCGGCCCACCATATTTATGGAGGCACAAACACTTTGCCAAACTTGTGATGCGTGCCAACGTGTAGGTAACATTTCTAAAAGAGATGAAATGCCACAACAGAGCATTTAAGTTTGTGAGGTGTTTGACATTTGGGGCATAGATTTCATGGGTCCGTTTCCGCCATCTCATAAGTGTGTATCTATTTTGGTTGCGGTGGATTATGTGTCCAAATGGGCGGAGGCGAAAGCACTGCCTAAGAATGATGCCCGGGTGGTGATTGATTTTCTGAAAAGTTTGTTTTGTCGGTTTGGAATACCTAAAGCTTTAATTAGTGACCGTGGGAGTCATTTCGCGAACCAACAATTAGAGAAGGTATTGAAGAAGTATGGGGTTAATCACAGGTTTTCAACTTCTTACCACCCTCAAACGAGTGGACAAGTGGAAAACACTAATAGGGCGTTGAAAAGGATTTTAGAGAAGACGGTTAAAGACAATCGGGCTGTTTGGGCAAAGAAGCTTGATGATGCTTTGTGGGCATTTCGCACCGCCTACAAGACACCGATTGGGATGACACCTTACCGGTTGCTTTATGGTAAGACGTGTCATTTGCCTGTAGAAGTTGAACATAAAGCGTATTGGGCGTTAAAGAATTGCAATACGGATTTAGTAGAAGCCGGTGAGAAGAGGTTTCTTCAATTGCATGAGTTGGATGAATTGAGGATGAATGCTTATGAGAGTTCAAAGTTGTATAAGGAGAGGACCAAAGTTTGGCATGATCGGAAATTGAAGGTGCGGAAGTAATTTAAAGCTGGAGATAAGGTACTTTTGTTTCAATCTCGTTTTAAATTGAAACAACCGAAGTTTAAACCTAGATGGACCGGTCCATATACGGTTAAGCACGGTTATCCTTCTGGTTATGTTGAGTTATTTAAAACAGATGGAGGAAGTTTTATTGTTAATGGTCATAGATTGAAGTTGTACCATGAGGAAGATGTGGAAAACGAGTGGGAGGCACTCGTAATTTACCCTAAGAACTGATAAATTCAAGGGTTTGAACTTTGTGGGTGTGTTCACTGGAAACCCTCACGAGACTATAACTCGTCCATTCAGGATACCGAGAGGTTTAAAGGCTTATTGCATATGCTAAATGCAATCGTGATTCCTATGAAAGTGAGTTAGGATTTATTTTTATGTCTGAATTATGTAATTGATTGTTTTATATGTTATGTTTTCTTTTGGTTTTGTTTTGTGTGCTTTGCTGTTGAATGATGCAGCTGACACGGACTTGTACGCTCGCGCATGTTGTTGGACTTTTCAAGAGATATCAGGGGAGTTTTCCCGTTCTACTTCTTTTCTCTCATTTTCACTTTTAATTTTGATGTTTAGTACAATGGGAACATTGTACAACTTAAGTGTGGGGATGGGGGTCGAAAAGAAGTTTACTTGTCCTTAGGTTTTGTTGTATTTTTTGGATATTCAATTAAAAAAAAAAAAAAAAAAAAGGTATTATTTCTAAGTTTTTAGACTAAGTATTTATTAATTAAAATAGTTTTATTAAAAGTTTGTTTTTATTTTCAAAGTTTAGACTTTAACATAGATTTCAATTTTTTTGTACATATAATTTTTAAAGTAATAATAAATGATGTATAGTTTCATTATATGATGTACTGATAGGCAATCTATATAAAAATTTCTGAATTTTAAGAAGTAAATTTTAAACTTGTTTATTATTTTGTGGTAAACATTCTATGATGTATGACAAAAAGTCTTAATTCCTGGATTTAGCATGCAATATTTTATATTTTTAATATTTATATAAAACCATTTGGGGGTTTACTAATTGTTTTCTCTGTTGTATGAAAATACAGACCTGGTCTCATATTAGTAGTCTTGAAAATAAGCAAAAGATATATAAAATCTTTAAAATTAAGATTCTCAAACTTATCAAACTATGTCGCTCTGTTATACTAAGGTATAGACCTGTCACCGCTGGTTTGATTTAAAAGGGTTTGCTTTATTTGAATCAAGTTATGTCGCTTTGTTGCATGAAAATGCAGATCTGTCACCAATGTCTTGATTCTTAAAAATGGTTTTTGTATACTTATTTTAAATATAAAGTAAAGTGCATGTTTAAATTTTAGGGGTATATCATAGATGGGGATCATAAGTAATGTACATACTAACAATAAAGTGTTTTCGGAAATATGAGTATAGATTGTTTAAGTGGACAACAATATTAGTAATCGTTGATGAGCTATATATTATGTGAATAATAATAAAGGAATTTATTCCATTATTGTACAAAATAGTTATCCATGTTAATTAAATTGTTTAAATTTTAGAAATTGGTAACAGATTTTTAATTTAAGTATTTTAATTTTTAAATATTAGTTTTATGCTTATAAGTAATTATATTTGGTTTAGTGATGTATATTTTTAGTAGTTTAGTTTTAGTCTACTTCAGGACAAGTAGAGTTTAAGTGTGAGGATAATTTGATAATATTGAATAATGTTATATTTGTATAGTAATATTTTATAGTTTTTATATACTTTTAATTACAATTATTTGATAAAAGTTAATTATTTTTGTTCATATTTATAAAATAAGTAGGAATAGAGTTTGTATTAGTATAGAATGAAAATGAGTCAAATAAAGTAATTTTTGTATAAAAGTTAATTGTACTTAAATATGATAGGGACAAAGTGGTTAAAAGAGCAAAGAAAATAAATAAAGTTTGTGAATATTTGAGTTCGAAAAGTTAAATGGAATATGCGAAAATAATTAGATTTAAGATTTATTGGAGTATACGAGTTGGACTAAATAATTAGTTAGGTTAAATAATAATAATATAGTAGTATAGTTAGTTATAAATATAATAATAAGAATAATATTCATAAATAACAATAACAATAAAACTAAAGTACGTTAGTTATGAAGTATTTATAATAATAATAATAATATTAATTAATTATTAATAATAAATTTTCATAAGGATGATGATGTTTTGTTTGTAGATCATCACGTGAAGGGAAGCAGAATTTTGGGGGTCAAGCACGTGCAGAGTCGGTGGGGCAAACTTGCAGCATACGCCAAAACCAATCCATACGGCGGATCAAAAATCCATACGCCGTATGGATTTGGTCCTCAGCTATTTTAATAGCAGCCTTCTGCTACGCAAAAAAAAAAACACACTTTTTGATAATATAAAATTAGGGTTACGAATATTTTAGAGTTTTGGGGTATTCTTATTAACTTTTGAAGATAGTTCATTGTCAAAAGCCATTAATGATTTAAACATGATTGCGGAAGCAGATATTAAACAAGATAATCGTTAATTGATTGCGGAAGCAGATATTAAACAAGATAATCGTTTAAACATGAATGTGTAAGTAGGTGAAGTTGACGGAAGTTATTCACTAGATTAAATCTTAAATTATTGAATCGAAATTAAGGTGTAGGTTGAGTGGACGCACTAATCTTAGTTTAATTAAGATTCATAAATTCAATATAATTAAACTATCTATTGCAATTTAATTAATGTTTAATTGAAACTATCATGTGTTTAAGTTTTATATATTATTGAAGCTTGTTAATGATTTAATTAGTGGCTATAGCGAATGATAAACGCCAAAATGTACTAATTTATAGTACTAATTTACCCCTTGTTTGATAGGTTTCTAATGCATTTTGTATGAATAAGATACTTATTTCGTTCATATTTGCATTTAGGAGTTTAAATGGAGCTTGGATCGAAAAGGAACGGATAACGAGCTTTTTATGAAGAAAAGTAGCTAAAAGTAGCTAAAAGAGTGAAGATAGACATGAGAGGATTGGAATAAGTGTATATGAAGTTTGAATCGGAAAGAAAACGGAAGATGAGGTGAAAATGAAGAAAAGTGTAAAAGCTGAGTTTTATGCGTGCTGTTAGTATTTTGGCTATAACTTCTTCATACGAACTCTGATTGGGGTGATTCAACTTGAAGAATTTAGCTAACACAGAGGGCTACAACTTTCATTTTTACCATTTTTTGTGAAAATGCATCCATATGCCGTATGGATATCCATACGGCGTATGGATTGAAAACTGGGCTGAAACCTGTTATCGCGGGTTGGATTTATGGGCTTTTGCATCCATACGCCGTATGGATGACCATACGCCGTATGGATGACCTTTTCAGCTATTTAAGTCCGTTTTTAGGGTTTTCACTTCATAACTTGATCACCAAACCCTAAGACGAATAGCAGCCGACCAGAGGGGGTTTTCCCTCCATTTTGGGAGCGTTTTGAAGGTAGAAATCAAGAAGAATCGAAGGTTTTCATTCGTTCAATCATTATTTCGGTTTCTTGGTTTGAATACTTTAATCTTTTTCATTTGATTATGATTTCGGTTATGTTTATGGATCTGAGTTTCTGTAACAATATGATTGGCTAAATCTTTATTGTATTCACTTAGATGATAATACTTTGATTATGGTTTGATTATAGATTTGCGGAATACATTGGATTTTATGAATGTTTATGTGTTTATTTGATGATCCTTAGTTATTGATTGATTATTGTTGATTACCTAGCGTGGTTTCTTGATTGATTGTGATTGAGTTCCATTTGGTTAAGAGATTATTGATAATTGTTGATTTTGGTTAACAATTATTGCTGAATAGATTGAGTTTGAAAGGTTAGGGTAAATAATCAAGAGTAATCATCAATGAATAAGATAACTATTAGTTATAGACTTTGTAGATTCAAGTCATAAGAGTAAATCACATAAACGGCGTAGGTTTAATATAGAATGCAATTCGGTGGGCAACGTTACTTGAATGTTGACGTGTTGAAAACAACCTAGTGTCTTTCTTAATTGTATTAGGTCAACTATCCTCGTAAAGGGGGTTATCTTATTAGTTATGTCGCAATAAAATCCATGTTTGAAGCAAATCAATAAAGTGATAACTAGATTCTAAGGAAAGTAGTCTAAGTGAATACATTTCTTCTATCATTTGAATCAAGTAATTTTATTTGATTAATTGTTTATTAATTATTTTCTTTTAAGTTTTATTTAATAATTTAGTTTTTATAATTGTTAATTAATTGTTCGATCGAAACTAAAACGCCCCCCAATATTTACTGCTTTCATTATTTGTATCAATTTCCAATTTATTTAATTTGAAATCCGTTCCCTGTGTTCGACTCGGACTTACCAAGTCTATACTAACATTCGATCGGGTATTCTTGCCTGGTTGTGTGAGAAGTATATATAAGGTATTTCCATTTTATAAATTAATAAACTAGACGCTTTCACACGCATCAAGTTTTTGGCGCCGCTGCCGTGGAGCGGTTTGATTCAATTTGGTAAATTGGATTTTGTTTTCTGTAAATTATTAGTTTTAATTTAATTTTGTTTACCTATCTATTTGTATTATTTTGTGTTTAGGGATTAATTGTTTAGTTGTTTTGTATTTAAGAGTCTTGTTCTACCATTCGTATTTGGAGGACGATTTTAGAGAATATTTACGATCTCTCTTTGAACCACCCATCGATCAATCGGAACCAGATTTAGAAATGGCAGACGACATCGCCAACATGACTCTCGAGGAATAGTCGAGCAGAAGGAGTAGCGACCTTGGCCCAGGAGTAGTGAGGCCCGCGATTGCAGAAAACGTTGAGTTCGAGATAAAGGGACAATTCCCAAAGGAGCTTAGGGAAAACCCGTTTCGAGGAGAGGAGAATGACGATGCTAACGAGCACGTGGAGAGAATCGTCGAGATCGCCGATATGTTCAACATCCATAACATTACATGCGATCAACTCATGCTCCGAGTGTTCCCAAAAACACTCAAGGGAGCCGCGAAAAGATGGATTACTAATGAACCAGCTGGATCCATCACCACGTGGGAAGATCTCCGCACAAAGTTTCTAAAGATGTACTGCCCGCAATCCAAAACGTCGAAGATGATCAACGAGATTAAACACTCCAAGCAAGACTTTAACGAGTCACTGCACCAAGCGTGGGAAAGGTGCCAGGACTTGATGCATAAATGTCCACAGCACGACCTAAACGACCAGCAAATTATAATGGTATTCTACAGGGGAGTGGATCGTGCTAAAAGACAGCAATTAGATGCTCAAGGGCCTATCCCGAAGAAGATTCCTAGGGATGCCTTAGCAGCTATTCGCGACCAAGCAAAGCATTCTCGGTTATGGGATGATGATACCTCTAGGAGAAAGAGGAGAATTATCGATGATGATGGACTCGCCGTCATAACTGCTAAGCTAGACAGCATGGGAAGAGACATAAAATAAGTGACCGAGACTGTCCATGCAATCCAAGTAAGGTGTGACAACTGTGGAGGAACGCATTTAGTCAATGATTGTCCCAAAATAAATTCTGGAGAAGTGAGAGAGGAAGTTAAATGTGTGGAAACTCACAGAACTTACTGCCAAGGCAGTGGGGAATTTTTCCTAAGACTATACCAGGAAGGAGGTCGCCAGTTCAGCCAGGCTCAGCCAGAGTTTTTCACTAAGGAACAACCCTCGGCAACCTTCCCTGACAAGAAATCCAATTTGGAAGAAATGATGGGGAAGTTTTTGACCGCTAACGAGAAATTTATTGCTAGGTCTGGACAGCGGATGGACACCATTGAAGCATTAGTTCGGAATCAAGGAGCAGCGATCAAGCAAATTAAGGGAACCATTTCTAGCATAGATAAAGTTCTCCAAGAGAGACCCCCGGGAACTTTACCAGGATTCACCGAAACCAAACTACGAGATCACGCAAAGATAATAACTACCAGAAGTGGAAAGGGTCATGAAAACCCTAAGTTTCAAAAGAATCATGTGTCGAAGCTTTTGCCTGAAAGGGAGAAGGAAGCGGAGGTTGCTAAAAATCCAAGGATGAACACAAAAGCTGATCAAATTGCTAGGGATAAACAATATGCGAAGGATCATGCACCACCCCCACCTTACCCAGCAGCTTTGAGGCGAGGAAAAGATGAAGCTCATTATCACCTATTTTTAGAGAATCTGAAGTAGCTTCATATTAACATTCCGTTTGCGGAAGCCATTGCCCAAATGCCTAAGTATGTGAAATACTTGAAGGAGCTCTTGACTAATAAGATCAAATTGGCAGAAGAAGCCACGGTGATGATGAATGAGCGATTCTCAGCCGTGATGCAAAACAAGTTGCCACCAAAAAGGAAGGATCCAGGGAGTATCACTATACCCTGTCTAATTGGAAATTTGAACATTGCGAATGCACTAGCGGATCTTGGGGCTAGCATATCCATTATGCCTTATACTATGTACGCTAGACTTGGGCTAGGAGAAACTAAGTCCATCCGAATGTGCATCGAGTTGGCCGATCACTCTGTTCAATACCCCAGAGGGATGGTTGAGAACGTTTTAGTCAAGGTTGATAAGTTTGCGTTTCCCTGCAACTTTGTGATTCTCGACATGGTAGAAGATCCCAAGGTACCTATTATTCTAGGTAGACCCTTCCTAGCCACTTCCAGAGCGTTGATCGATGTTTTTGATAGGAAAATAACCATGAGGTTGGGGGATGAGAAGGTTGTATTCAATGTGAAAGAATCTTTGCAATATCCGGAATTAGTGGATGAGACTTGTTACTTTGCTAGCATGAGAGAATTATCTGAGGATGACGAGAGTTTGCAAAGTTTGAAGAGTGACGTAGATTTAGACCCAATGATTCTTGAAGGATGGACGGGAAACCTCGAGGAAATCCGTGACATCGAAGAATTCGATAAATTGCTCGAGGAGATAGAGACAACTTGCGATGAGGAGTTAGAGAACGAGGGCATCAAGCTAAAGGAGAGTAAAGAGTCAATCTTGACAAATGGAATCTCGATCAAAACGGAGACGTGAATTACTATGCATGGTGTCCAATGTTCGACAGCCGAGGTGTCGGTGGTTAAATCCTCTTTTGAAGAGCCACCCAAGTTAGAATTGAAAGAGCTGCCGACTCACCTTGAATATGCAAATTTACAGGGGGATTCCGACCTGCCGGTAATCATTTCAGCACATCTTTCAACTCATGGAAGAAAAAGATTTTTCTTGGCTTTGCGACATTACTTTTTGGAAGACCCATTTTTGTTTAGGAAGTGTGTTAGTTATGTTGTGAGAAGGTGTGTTCATGGAAAAGAATGCGCCAGAATTCTAAGTCATTGTCACAATGGTCCTACTAGAGGGCATAAGGGACCTAATTACACATCACGAAAGATGTTGAAGGCAAAGGCACTACCTATAAAAGATGTATGGGTTGTGGTGAAGTTCCTTAAGCATTTGTTTTCACGATTTGGAACGCCAAAGGTTTTGATCAGTGACAGTGAAACACATTTTACGAATGCACAATTGAAGAAAGTGTTAGGGATGAATGCTTATGTTAACGCTCGACTATATATGGAGCGCACCAAGAAATGGCATGATTCACGCTTTAAATCAAATTGTTTATTTGAAAAGGGTGATAAGGTTCTCTTATACAGTTCTCGTATGCATTTGCTTCCTGGTAAGTTGAAGACACGCTGGACAGGACCTTTTGTGGTAGAGAAAGTTTATCCTTTTGGTGCTGTTGATCTGCAAGGTCATTCTGGAAAAACTTTCAAGGTTAATGGAAGTCGTTTGAAGAGATACTATGGTGATGCAAGGGGCTCCAAGCGTGATTTGGAGATGAATTTGAGTTAAGTTGTGAAGCAAGATGTCGAGCTTACCGACGTGATAAACAAAAGCGCTTTCGGGAGACAACCCGTTATTTTGTTATTTTGTTTTATTGTTTTTGCTTGCAGGTTTGAACTTTATGGGTATGTTCCCTGGAAACCCTCACGAGACTACAACTCGTCCACTCAGGATACTGAGGGGTTTAAAGGCTTGTTGCATACGCTAAATGCAACCGTGATGCCTACGGAAGTGTGCTGTTGTATTTTATTTCAGAACCAGTTCATTCATGAATTTTTCTTCTTAATCAAGGGAGTTTTTCTATTTCACTTCTTTTCTATTCCCTAATATTATGTTTCTTTTTGCAATGAGGACATTGCATATTTCTAAGTGGGGGATAGGGGAAAAGAAGTCTATTTGTCCTAACTGATCAGAGTGCAAATATTGGTAGATATCATTTTAAAAGGGGCATTATGTATTAGTCAATTTTCAGTCTAAAATTTTCTTTTAAAATTTTAATTTTTCTTAAGTTTAGTAATCTTGTAACAATATTGGGAAATTCAAAGGAATAAATTAATCTTAAATGTTTAAATATGGGATAGTTCATTTTGTGATGTATCGATAGACAGTCTGTATGAAGGTAGTTGAGCTCTTAAGAAATTAATAAATGAAGTAGGTAATTGCCTAAGGAAATTTTTAGCAAGGTATAACTTTGGTTTTAAATCTTATATGTTAGCTTGTTATAGTCCTCATTTTGAAAAATCTTGTGATCCTCATTTGGGAATATACTGGGTGATGTCTCCTCTGTTGTACGTAAGTACATACCTGGTTTCCGTCAGTATATTTGCTTTTATCTAAAAAAATTGAAAATAAATAATGCATAGATATATCTACCAAAGCCAAGTTATGTCGCTTTGTTGTACTGAGGTACATACCTGTCACCAATGTCTTGGTTTGAAAAATGATGGATTTATTTGGATTTCTTGATGATAAAAGATGTGGCTTGTTAATTATATAAGAGTATTTTTCTATTGAGATTCAAGGGTAAAAACTTTCTTGAATAATAATGTTAAGCTCTTCTGCCATAATTCAGATTGTTTAAGTGGACAACAATATCGATAATCCTAATGAATCATCTTATATGTCTAATAATAACTCATGAAGAATTTGATTTCCTGATAGAGTTTCTTGATTGCTAGATTTAAGGTAAAATTAGTTTTAAGAGTAAGATTTAGGTTAGTAAATGCTAGTTAGTATGTAAGTCCCTAATTTCCAATATTTTGCTAGTCTATGATTTTAACCGATAGTCTACTTGAGGACAAGTAGGATTCAAGTGTGGGATATTTGATAAACGCCAAAATGTACTAATTTATAGTACTAATTTACCCCTTGTTTGATAGGTTTCTAATGCATTTTGTATGAATAAGATATTTATTTCGTTCATATTTGCATTTAGGAGTTTAAATGGAGCTTGGATCGAAAATGAACGGAAAACGAGCTTTTTATGAAGAAAATTAGCTAAAAGAGTGAATATAGACATGAGAGGATTGGACTAAGTGTATATGAAGCTTGAATCGGAAAGAAAACGGAAGATGAGCTGAAAATGAAGAAAAGTGTAAAAGCTGAGTTTTCTGCGCGGTGTTAGTATTTTGCCTATAACTTCTTCATACGAACTCCAATTGGGGTGATTCAACTTGGAGAATTTAGCTAACACAGAGGGCTACAACTTTCATTTTTACCATTTTTTTTGAAAATGCATCCATATGCCGTATGGATATCCATACGGCGTATGGATTGAAAACTGGGCTGAAACCTGTTATCGCGGGTTGGATTTATGGGCTTTTGCATCCATACGCCGTATGGATGACCTTTTCAGCTATTTAAGTCCGTTTTTAGGGTTTTCACTTCATAACTTGATCACCAAACCCTAAGACGAATAGCAGCCGACCAGAGGGGGTTTTCCCTCCATTTTGGGAGCGTTTTGAAGGTAGAAATCAAGAAGAATCGAAGGTTTTCATTCGTTCAATCATTATTTCGGTTTCTTGGTTTGAATACTTTAATCTTTTTCATTTGATTATGATTTCGGTTATGTTTATGGATCTGAGTTTCTGTAACAATATGATTGGCTAAATCTTTATTGTATTCACTTAGATGATAATACTTTGATTATGGTTTGATTATAGATTTGCGGAATACATTGGATTTTATGAATGTTTATGTGTTTATTTGATGATCCTTAGTTATTGATTGATTATTGTTGATTACCTAGCGTGGTTTCTTGATTGATTGTGATTGAGTTCCATTTGGTTAAGAGATTATTGATAATTGTTGATTTTGGTTAACAATTATTGCTGAATAGATTGAGTTTGAAAGGTTAGGGTAAATAATCAAGAGTAATCATCAATGAATAAGATAACTATTAGTTATAGACTTTGTTGATTCAAGTCATAAGAGTAAATCACATAAACGGCGTAGGTTTAATATAGAATGCAATTCGGTGGGCAACGTTACTTGAATGTTGACGTGTTGAAAACAACCTAGCGTCTTTCTTAATTGTATTAGGTCAACTATCCTCGTAAAGGGGGTTATCTTATTAGTTATGTAACAATAAAATCCATGTTTGAAGCAAATCAATAAAGTGATAACCAGATTCTAAGGAAAGTAGTCTAAGTGAATACATTTCTTCTATCATTTGAATCAAGTAATTTTATTTGATTGATTGTTTATTAATTATTTTCTTTTAAGTTTTATTTAGTAATTTAGTTTTTATAATTGTTAATTAATTGTTCGATCGAAACTAAAACGCCCCCAATATTTACTGCTTTCATTATTTGTATCAATTTCCAATTTATTTAATTTGACATCCGTTCCCTGTGTTCGACTCGGACTTACCAAGTCTATACTAACATTCGATCGGGTATTCTTGCCTGGTTGTGTGAGAAGTATATATAAGGTATTTCCATTTTATAAATTAATAAACTAGACGCTTTCACACGTATCAGCGAACGTTTGTCACAAAGTTATTTCATTATTTAATTATATGTCTATGTATGATTAATCCAATGATAGCGGACGCAGATTTGGTATAAGTTAGATAATGAAACTTAAATATATAAGGTGATGATATTGGCGAACGTCTTTCATTAAATTAAATTATTAATTAGTTAATTAAGATTTATGTGAAGGTCATGGCGAACGTTAAACCTGATCTAAATTAAGATGAGCATTGATTGTTAGATAACCTGGTTTTTATTATACAAGCCGAAATCATTAGTGAGCTAGTTCAAGTAAGTGTCATTTTTAATATCCGATAAAGTTCAATTAATCAATCTGACTCTTTCTGATTCCACTTGCTTTCGTTTATTAAATTTAGTTGTTAAGCAACGTGACAATTCGGTCACAACAAACCCAAGTCTTTTCTATACTAAGTTAATTACATTTTTAGTTTTAATTCTTAAATTCACAATCCCTGTGGAACGAACTTGGACTTACTGTAGCTATATTATAGACGATAGGGTATACTTACCTTAGTTGTGTAACAGTAAACAATCAGTATTTATTTGTTTAATTTTATAACTAGATTTTATACATCAGCCATCTTCAAAGGTTTATGAAGGTCAGTTCTTTAATAACAAAGATGAATTAAAAACATTGTTAGGTATTAAATGTCTCAACGATGGTTACGAATTATATGTAACTCAATCATCAACCACTAGATTTGAAGCACATTGTGTTAAAAATGGTTGTGAATGGTTCTTTAGAGCCACAAAGCTTAAAAATGATAATTCAATTTTTCAAGTCAAAACCCTAAGAGACCACCACACATGCTCAAAAACGCAAACTAATCCGAATCATCGTAATGCAAACAAACATGTATTAGGTCACATACTTCGTCATCAATTAAAAGATAGCAGTAGGATATATCGTGGGGGCGACATCATGATCGATTTAAATCAAAGATTTCAAATAGATGTTTCTTATTCTCAAGCTTGGAAGGGAAAGTGTCGTGCAATAGAATTGTTAAGGGGGACCGATGAGGAATCATTTTACAAGCTACCTATTTATTGTCATAATTTGAAAAAGACTAATCCTGGTACAGTGACCCACATTAAGACCAATGATCTAGGGAGGTTCGAGAATCTTTTCGTTGCTATTGGCGTCGCGGTTTGTCTTTATTCTTGTTGTACTTTTCTTTTTCGGTTTGAATATAACTAACAAATGTGAATTGCAGATTCGAAGTTTTTGTAATTACTTAAGGCCAATACTCATTATAGATGGTGCACATTTAAAAGGTCGTACTTGGGAACCATGTTTTTAGCAGTAGGAATGGATGCGAACAATCAAATTTTGCATGTGGCGTACGGAGTCGGTAAAACAGAAAGTGGCGAGAGTTGGATATGGTTTTTGTCAAAGCTTAAGGAGTGCATTGGTGAAATACCCAGTTTGGCATTCATATCTGACCGGGCTGCGTCCATCGATCTAGCAATAAGGCAAGTTTTTCCACATGCCTATCAGGGTTTATGTTGTCGACACTTGCTGGTAAATTTAGGCTTAAACAAAAAAGGGAAAAAAAAATTCCAAGCATTATACTGGAAGACATGCAAGGCGTATAGGGTTTCAGACTTTGAGGAATGGAAGGCGCGCCTTGAAGCAGCGGTACCTACGAATTCTCGTATTATGTTGCAAGCCGGTGTGCAAAAGTGGTCACGAGCACATTTTCCCGGTGAACGTTATAATATAATGACTTCAAATAGTGCAGAGTCCGTTAACGCCTTATCTAAATATGCACGTAAACTTTCAATCATTATGTTGATAGAATATTTTCGACAATCTGTGAAAAAATGGTACTTTGTACGTCGTGAAACTGCAGGTAAAGTTTAAAAATCACTTAATTTTTTTTACTGTAAGGTGATCATTTTTTAATGATTTTGGTTATTTCAACTTTTTTGTAGTGCAACTCCCGAATGAATTTACACCTTGGGCAGAACATAAATATGAAAAAAGAAAGTTTAACAGCGGCAAATGGAGAACATATGGCATTAGTCAAACACAATTCGAGGTTGATGACGGAGGTAAAAAAGGTCTTGTTAACTTTGGTGATGGTACGTGTACTTGTAGAAAGTGGCAACTTTCTGGAATACCTTGTGGGCATGTTATTTCAGTTGCGCGGTGGTTGCGTCATGATGATTGTAATCAAATTTTTTCGCCTTGGTATTCTAAACGTGTATACCAACAAACATACGAAGAAAAGATTTTCCCATTACCGGATCAATCTGAATGGGAACAACCAAGTGGAATGATAAATGTGCATCCACCGTTGATGGACAAAAGACAAGTTGGTCGACCACGTGAAATAAACCGCATTCTATCCCGTGGAGAGGAAAAAAAAGAGATTGAATGTAGCAGGTGTCATAAGAAATGACATATGATAAATAAATGCACTACACCAGTTCCAAGCGAGTCGAAATGGCTATCTAAAACTCGCAAGTTTTTCGGGGGAAAAAAAAACTCAGCCATCCGAGAACGTACATCACCAATACGATTCAAACGGGTCAGATGAAGACATGTATGATGCTGTTAATTTGGGCGATTTCTAGATATTTCTATAATTGTTTTATAACATATTGTAGTGTTATGAATGTACCCTAAGGTTGTTGTTGCCATTTTCTCCTTCACCAATTAGTTGGAATACAAAAAACGTATGTAACTAAATAAGAAAAAAAGTATCATAAAATTTGCACGACAATATCATAAAATATTATACAGTTTTAATTAACACATAGTAATCAATCAGTAGCAAATACATCAATCATGACCATGGTAATCGCCTTTTTCAACACGTAGCGCATATAATTCATTTGCCATTCTAAGTCGATAGTTTGCTGCCCACGTAGTGGGGTGGCCCTCTATTTGGAGAGGTAAATCTTCTAACAATCTTTCTATAAAGTGACAAAGATAAACCCCACAATCAATTCCATTTGCTTGCTGTGGCACATTACATGCATACCCAATTGTCACTGTGATCTTCTTCTTCGGCGTCTTCTTGACATGTTTCTAGTACCCTATGCCCTTTAAAAATTCCGAAAGGTACTTTTCTAAAGTGTTCTTGACAGTATTTAAATAATCGCTTCGATCGGATGCCATGCTGTCATATATAATCAACGTCCAAGTTGATAAAATAAGCTCCCCAAGCATCTAGTGACCACTTGGGTGTAGAGGGATGAGAACCTGCAAATACAAAATATTTTTATACAAATTACATTTAAAGTAATGATTGTTATATAAATTTTATATATATATATATATATATATATATATATATATATATTTACTTACACGATCGACATCCCACCGTGCATGGTATATAGATCTACTACCGTTTGCATATGTAAGCACTTTAGGATTGGGATGAAATATGCTTAAGAAAAATGTTGGAACGACAGCACAACGTTGTCTCTAGAAGTCGAAGTAAGAATCAAATACTGGATCCATGCGTCAATATGCTGGTTGAATTGCCAAAAAAAACAAGTTTAAAATTAATATCAAACTAATAGTAAAACTTCATAAACCAAATGAGGTTCAGTAATTACTGGTGTCTCGAGCCAACCATTTCCATGTACCGCGAGAAGTAATCCCCAAAACTCCTTATTGTATGCATAACCCGGGGGATCTAAACTAAGATAGCACTCTTCCGCATTTTCATAGTTATAAAAATCTAATGGAGTTTTTGCCCAATGCTCTTTGTTTGTTTCGGTATCAAACGGCACTGGTGTCTCAAAATGTCCCCTGGTATGCTCTGGAGATCCAACGGCAGTACTAGTAGATTGCCACAACATAAAAGGTGTTGAAATTTGTGGGCCTTTCTTCCTCTCTCTAGGAATCCGTCGCTGTGCCATTGGAGGTGTCTAAGAAATTGACAATGTTCATTATTAGTGACTTACCAAAGTTAACCATTTTCTCGAAATACATATATATATGTTTTCAAAATACCTCCATGACTGTACCGAACGGCGTGTGCAACCCAAATGTAGCATCATCATCTGGAAACCAACGTTGTGTCTGATCCGGCATCTGAGATAATATATATAATATTAAATAAAAAAATGATATTTATCACCCTTGATAACATATTAAATATCAAACCTTGAAATACTTACATTATATGCTGTCGTATCCTTCGGCATCTGTGTGTGACCCGTGTGAGAAGCAGTGGGTATATCTTGAACATAAAGTGCAAAAAATAATATTTAACACCTTTGATAACATATTAAATATAAAATCGTTGAAATACATACATTAAATGCTGCCGTATCCTCCGGCATCTATCTGTTGCCCATCCGAGAAGCACTGAAAAAATCCTGCAATAAAGTGTAAAAAATGATATTTAACACCTTTGATAACATCTTAAATAAAAAAAAACGTTGAAATACATACATTAAATACTGCCGTATCCTCCGGCATCTGTCTGTGGCCCATCCGAGAAGCACTGCGAAAATCCTGCAATAAAGTGCAAAAAATAATATTTAACACCTTTGGTAACATATTAAATAAAAAAACATTGAAATACTTACATTAAATTCAAAGCGTAGATCCATTAGCTGTTTTTCAAGACTCGATACCCTCGACTCAAGGCTGGGGTCACTATGTGTCGAGGGGGGGATGAAGGATGGTTGTTGAAACCCTGCCATGCTTCCATATGATTGTTGAAATCCTGCCATGGGTGTGTATGATTGTTGGAAACCTGGAATGGAATTGTGTGCTTCTTGAAAACTTGGCATGGGTGGCGACGAGGCTCTAACATCATAGTTTGGTGGTGGACGTGCCTTCTTTGCACGAGGTCTAATATCCACGCCATTAAAAAAATTTTGACTTGCTATCCACCAGTCCGTAGATTGCTCCTCAGCTGTTGGCACCAATTTAACAGTGGTAAACGTCCAGGCTGATTATAATCAAGATAATGTATTATAAGTAATGTAGGGTTAAATAGTAAATGTGATACAAAGTTATCGTTATCGAATAACCTGCAATACTGTAGTAACGAATCTCCGTGTAATCTCCCACGTACAGCCAATCACGGTCCTCCTCCAAGCAATGGCTCTAGGGATTACACCTTCCCTTTTTACACAGTACCTAGAAAGTCGACCGTGTGGAAAAACCTCGTAAATCCATATCTATTATAATGTATATGTAGTAACAGTTAATAGATAATCTTTATATACAATTCATAAACATTTAGTGTATACCTATATATATACATATATTGGTATATAGTCCCAGGTTAAAATGAGAAGGCTAATTTTACACTATCCAAAACATGTTTTTTTACAAAAAAATTTAGTAGCTATTGTTTTAAATAACTTTTTGAAGTTATTTTTCAAATATAAAAAAATTGACGTTTTATTATTTTTTATAAAGTTTTTATACATATATACATATCTATGCAAATATATATTAAAAATAAAGTTTTTATACATATATACATATCTGTGCAAATATATATCAATATACATATATACATATATACATATATATATATATATATATATATATATATATATATATATATATATATATATATATATATATATATATAATGTGGATATGTTACCTTAAAAGCCCAAACAAATCCGGCTAATGAATAAGACTGGCGCGACTCTAGACGTGGACCATAACCTAACGCATGACGTTTTCCAAGCGCATTACGAAGTCTAGGGAAGGTGTCATCCCACAAGTAAGAACCCCACGGAAATTGGTTCCATGCATTTAAGTCTTCTAGAAGTACTAACACACTGTCTTTAACGGTTGTCTTAACTTCACCACCAAGAAACCCAAAATGGAGTAGATATAATAAGCACAATCGGACGTGATCAATAGCATCTAATTGGTTAATTTCTCTTTCAAACACAAATTTAATATCTCGACCCCTAACTGAATGACCAACTCTAAAATAAAAAACTCTATCTCTAAATGGATTGCCAAATCTATTAGGTAACCAATCTTGACAGCCGAATCGAAATCCAGTAATGAGACAGAAGTCCTGACGTGTAAATCTAAGCTGCTGGGCTCCAACTAAGAACAACAAATGATCGATTTCATGTTCTAGAACAAACTCACTTTGTAGTATCAAATGAACCAAACCCGGGTCTCGGTTATCGCATTCAAGATCTAGCCATCGTCCAAAACACATGTTTCTAAATATTTGTTCTCTATTCGGGAATCTAGATAAAATTTCACTAATTGGTCTAATAACTCCAACATTAGATCTAATAGTCAAGTGTGCGTCATAATATAACCCCTGAAAAACAAAAAAATTCACATTAAATTTATTAGTTAACAAACAAAAAATATACAAAAGTAAAAAAGGGGATATAAACTATCGTAAATAAAACGACTACAATTTAATTTGTTACGATTAATATTTATATATTCTAATTATTATAACAACAACACCATCAAATATAATTTAACGTTAAATTCAATATATAGCAACAAATATGAATTGTCATATATCACAAACTCATATACATGCTAATTTGGTGTGAAAATAAGGTAGTCCATTTTAATCATTGTAATTTTAGAAATAACTTGATATATACAATGCTTTAAATATTTTACTATATCTAACATATCAACTGCAATTTGTAAGTACCAGTAAAACATACTAACATCATGAAAAGGTAAATAACATAGTAACAAGATATTCCTAACTCGTAATTCTTATAGCTCTAGCATACAGATCATCCAAATGGCCTTTATACAAGTTCCTAATAGGGTATCTTTGAACAGAATTTAGGGTTTTCAATAGCTTTAAATCAAATAAATAATACTTAGTGACCTTACAAAAAATATTAATCATGATTATATATCAGCCGTATCATGTCATATATTTTATCTACACATATTATTTATGATATATCACTAAATTACAATCCTTTAAAAATAAAAAATTTAACATATTTCAAATCAAATATTATAAGATAAAAAACGTAAAAAATATATATAAGAATGAACAAACTTACATCATAATTGAAGTCAACGTTCTCTATCTTCTTCTTGATTTCTTCTCCTTATCCGAATGGTGGGCGTCAGTAGGGTTTGGTACCGAAATTTGGTGGTGGTGACAGTCGATTTTTTAGGGTAAACTCGGTGATGGTGACGGTGAATGTATAAACCCTAGCGCGAGAGAATAAGAATGGCGCGAGGTGTTACATATAAGGGATAAAGGGACGGTCGGTTTCGTTATTTTTAGGTTTTCCATAAAAAATTGTGGGTCCGGCGCGAGAGATGTAACATCTATGAAAAAGCGGCGCGAGATGATGTGACTTATCGAAATACGGCGCGAGGATGTGACAGGTTTGCAGTTACTTTTGAAACGATCGGTACACGGAAGGCCAAGGCGCTCGGGGCCCACCTGTTTTTCGTTTTGTTGCAGAGATCGGACACGTGGCTGCAGCCGGTTGCTTCATGGCCCACTCGCTTGAAACGCCCAGAATTCGAAAGATTTTTTTTTTTTTATGAAACACGACTCAATCAAAGGCTTGAAAAATCAACCATATGAGGTCATAAAGCTGCAATATGACCTTTAAAATCAGCACTCAGCTTTATGTCTGAGGTTAGGCCCTTACATAAGACAAAAATAAAAATCTACAATATGGTTTAAGAAATCAGCAATATGGGGTTGAAAATCTGCAATATGGTTCAAGAAATCAGCATCCAGGTCCCTGTCTCAGGTTAGGACCTTATGCAAGACAATTTTCAACAACGTGCATAACTTTTTACTCGTTAAAAATTAGACCACCAAATTTTGCAGGCACCTTCATAATACCAAAATGAAGGTTTCTCTTTTTACACTTTTTCAATTTACACACTTTACGAGAAAACGGACATATAACCAAATTATGGCCATTTTGGACCATTTTAGTGACATGCCTATATTTTAAATGACTCAACTTCTGGATTCAACCTTTTTCCCATATATTCTATGATACATTTGACACGTGTGAGCGTACTCACCAATGTCATACACTCACTATAACTCCATTTAATTCGTTGACCCGTTTTAGTGTCAATTTGGACACTTTTACCCAAACTGACCAATTTCAATCATTTGACTCTTGAATTCAATTCATTTCAATAGCATTTTAAAATTCTTAACTCATGATCATTCTTTGGGACCAAAATGCTATAAATGACATGTAGATCATAATTTCACCATAACTATGATCATTATATCCATAATTCAACTTCTAACAATATTATTGCTATACAATATTCACATTACCCAATTTGACACCAACATATGCCACTTTGACTTTATCAAGTCAAAGATTCACTTTTACACCAAATTGACACATTACACTTTATTTCATCAATATTATTTCAAAAGTGTCTTTTGGGGCGATTTATACAAGTGATAATTCAAACGATAATTCAATAGGAAGAGAAGCTTGTCTAACTACTTTGCAAGCTCCAATCCACGCTACTTTATTGCAATGCTATTCCATCCATTTGATTCAATCAAACCAATTACCTACAATACAAAACCACTGAAACGAGTAAGCATAAAGCTTAGTGAGCTTATGAACAATTCAATGAATAATTCACAATACAATAACATATTTCATTTATCAAGGATTCACTTATCTGATTTCCACAAATAACAACCAAACTGTTGTAGAGATTCTCTTTATTTCGTAAGGATGCTTGATCCCAAAAGATACTGTAACACCCTGTAATTGGGCCCAGTAGAATCAGGTATTTATTTAAATTTAAATACGTACATTTAATTGTTTGAATATGTTTGATTGTGAAATAAATAGGTAAATAAGTCTCAGGAGATAATGTGACTAGTAAAATATTAATTGTTTTAAATAATCTTAGACGACGGTAAAATAAAATAATTTTCTTGCAATTGGTATTTAGGTTCCAGACAATAGATCAAAAGGTAGTATAATATTGTACTGAAAGTTAATTGGGGCGGTTTAATAAAAAGGTGGGGGATCGATCATATTTACCCCCAATCTCTCATTTTTCACCTAGTTCTAAACCTAACTAAAAACACAACTCAAATCCCTACCAAATCAATGAATTAAATCAAAGTGCTTGATGAATTGAAGTTGGAATCCTTGTTAGATCATCATCATCTTCATCTCTAGTTGTGTTCTTCATTTTGTAAGTAAGTTCATGCCAACTTATATGTAAATACTAGATAATTTGTTGATTGTAAGAATTGTGACTTGAGAAGTTAAATCAATACTTGTATGATGATTTGATAGTGTTATTTTACCTTCTTCTAGCTAGTTGCATGATTAAATATGTGTGTTCTTGAGTTTTTGGTTTGAAAATGTGTAAGTTAGGTTATATGTGATTTTGATGATTTGTGATGAATTGTTGTTAGAATCTAGTGTGTATTATGTTACTAGATGTTATTGTACATTGAAAGTGGTAAAAATCTGAGTTACAAGTTGAGTTTTAGTAGATTTTGGGTTTTGGTTCGTGCTGTGTAATTACAGGTTTGAGTTTCTGCTGAAAAATTGAGGAACGCGATCCTGCATCATTACCCGGATCGCGTTGCCATGTGTTACTTGGTTACCGCGTGTTTTGTTCTTATAAACGCGATCCTGAAGCCTCTTACCTGGATCGCGTTGATTAGTAGAATATTGAGTTTGTTTGGATTTGTTCTTGCGAACGCGATCCAAGCCCTTTTTCCGGATCGCGTTCCACTGTGTATTTTGGTGACAGAATATTTTCCTTAAGAGGAACGCGATCCCAACCCAATTTTCTGGATCGCGTTTGTCTTTGTAATTTTGAAGATTTTGATATTTTTGTGAACTTATATGAATCTACCACTTATATCATTTAATTATCGATAATTCTTGATTAGTAATGTATGCAATTGATTATAGTCATAATTAATTATGAGACAAGTTATTAACTTGTGTTTTAATTGCGTGTACAGAGACACCGAAGACTCAATAAAATAAGACTTTTGAGTTTGGAGACGGAGATTGACAGGTGAGTGGACTTTGATCTGTCACTATGTTTGGTGATCACTATTGTGGTTACTTCAAGTGTTAAGTGTTTGTTGCATTGTGTTAAAGTGTTAAGTGTTAAGTGACCTATATGGTAACTGTGTTATAAAGAGGTCAATCTTATTGGACATTTTGCTACAGGTTAGTCAACACGAGAGTTGTGAACATGTGTTGTGAATGGAGCTTTTGTTGAGTAAAGGTAGCAAACCGTTATCGGTTAACTACTGTATTGGCCTGCAGTTGGTGTAAGTGTCGCTTGGTGGGCCACCGCGGCTGAGGGTGCCACAAGGGCCACCGATCCTCTAGTGATGTTGAGTCAATGTGTTAAATTGTTGTAGACTCATGGTGTTAAACTAAGTGTAGTGTTAGTGATGAGTTAACTCACTTAGCTTCGTGCTAATCCCTCGTTGTTTACTCCTTGCAGGTTAATATTGTTGTTAAGGGCGGGTCTCGGAGTAAATTGAAGGAATGTTCGACAATGATAGAACTCTGATGACTTTTGTACTACTTTAAATTTTTTGTTAAAGTAACGCCCATCTAATTGTGTAGTTATATAACGAAATACTTATGTAAAGGATTATGTATATTCTGGTTAATCCAGGGTTATATATATATGGGATATTGCTTCCGCGATGTTAAAAAAAAAAAAAAATGTGTTCTAAATTAGGGGCGTTATAAGTTGGTATCAGAGCTTAGATTTGGGCGAATTGAACAACTTAGAGTGTTTAATCCCAAATCTAGTGTCGAGATTGTCAAACATTCCGGGTTGTGGGATTAGCTATAGTGTGAAATGTGCTAGTATGTTAGTACTAACAATTAACAAGTGTTGAGATGTGTTTTGATGACAGATGGCAGAAAATGAGCAACCACCCCGTACTCTCTATAATGTCTCGACTGTTCACTCCGCTCCAGAAGACGATGATCATAATGGTACTTCGAATCCGGTAAATACTGAAGTTGAAACTAGTCAAGATTATATACTAAGATTGGAGAACAGGGTAGTTGAACTTGAGAGAGAACGTGCAGGGTCATCTCACCGGTCCATTCCTATTTATTCGCATGTTGCTACTACTACTCCTCCCATTACTGCTTCTACTAGGATTCCGGTTACTTTTCCTCATGTTTCACAACAACAGCAGCAGGGTTATGATTTTCAGTCATCAATGCCGTTTCCTTCATTTGGATCGACTGGTTATCAGGCACATTTGTTTCCACCCTTTCAGGTGTCGAAGAAAGGATGTTCTCTTAAAACTTTCATGTCTAGTAAACCATCCTCTTACTCTGGAAGTCCTGATCCTACGGTTACTTTGGACTGGTTGCGTGATGTGGAAAGAAAGTTAGAGGTTTGTCACTGTGATGAGGAAGACAAAGTTCCCTATACTGTCCAATTGTTGAAAGGTGAAGCTATGTCGTGGTGGGATTCGATAACTGCTCATTTCACTCCACAACAAAGGAGTTCTATTAAATGGCAGGATTTTCATGCCGAGGTATGCAAACAGTTCTGTTCGGAATATAACCTTGATCGTGTCAGACAGGAATTTATGGATTTACGAAAGACGGATGAGATGTCAATTGATGAGCTTATCCGGCAATTTTCTGAGAAATTAAGATTTGTGCAACAGTGGGTCCCGACTGAAAGAAACAAAATTAGTCACTTTGTGAAAACCTTACCTCTAGATTATCGTACCACTGTGAGAATGGCTAATAGCATTTCTCAGGCTTTTGAGTGGGCACGATCCGTGGATAGTGACGTTATGGCTAGGAGGTTGCAAAATAAAGAAAGGTTTGCACAGAAACCGAAGAGTGATTCTTCCGGTAAAGGAAAACAAAGATGGCAACATTCCCAATCAAACAAGAAAACTAGTTATGGTGGTGTTACGATGGATAATTCTTATTGTGCAAGATGTCGATCAAAACATACCGGACCTTGTTCTATTCGAACGTCAAGGTGTATGAAATGTGGGGTGTTGGGTCATAATGCGATTGATTGTACTTATCCCAATAATGTGTGTTGGACATGTCATAAAGAAGGACATCGAGCGGGTGATTGTCCTGATGCAAGGAAGCAGGGTACGGGTACGGCTAGAGGTTCCTCATCTTCTGGCCAGAAAAGGAAGATTCCACCAGCTGCTACGGGTCGAGCTTTTCAAATGACCGTGGATGATGCTGTGCTTACTGATGATGTGATTACTGGTACTTTCCTTGTTAACTCTGTACCAGCTCGTGTATTATTTGATTCTGGAGCAAATTGCTCGTTTATATCTGTGCAATTTTGTGATAAACTGAAATTGATGCCCTCTGTGATTTCTAATCCTTTAGAAGTTGAGGTAGCTGATGGTAAGACAGTTCCTGTTACTACATCGGTAGCCGGAGCTAGTATATTAATAGAGGATCATGAATTTCCAGTTTCTTTCCTATTGATGCAAATCCCTAGTTTTGATGTGGTTCTTGGTATGGACTGGCTGAGTCAAAACAAAGCCGACATCTCTTGTCATAAGAAGTTAATAAAAATCCCAGTTTCTAATCTATCTTATGTTGTGGCACGTGGGGAACGTTCAAAGGGTAGTATTCCAGTAATATCCCTGATAAAGGCTAGGAAGTCTTTAGTTAAGGGTTGTGAATCCTTTGTGGCCTATGTTGTAGATGTTAAAGTAGAAAAGAAATCCATTTCCGATATTCGGGTGGTTTCTGAATATTCGGACGTGTTTCTGGATGAATTGCCTGGTCTTCCCCCTGTAAGAGATGTAGAATACCAAATTGATTTAATTCCTGGTTCATCTCCAGTAGCAAAGGCTCCTTATAGATTAGCTCCTTCCGAAATCCGTGAAATGATGGGTCAAATTCAGGAATTGTTAGATAAGGGATTTATTAGGCCGAGTTCATCGCCGTGGGGTGCTCCCGTGTTGTTTGTGAAGAAGTGTGACAACCGTCAATTTAGGACTATAGTTTAGTGCCTAATCAAGGGTAATACATGTAATTAGTTCTGTGTTAGGCTAATTAATGTATCAATTATTATATATATTGTTGAATATATATCTACAATTATGCGATTTGTTTAAATCGTACGAGTTTCAAATCGGATGAATTTCGATACAATAAATACGGACGTTGGTGAACAATTGATTTAGGTAATACAAGGATTTTTAATAACGTTATTGTACTTAAAAATATTATGTCAATAATATTTAGTATCCAAGTTTATTCACACAATTTATATAAACGTGAATAAAATATAATTGCGCAAACAAAACGATACAATTCACCTTTTATAATATAATTATTAAATAGTTAGTAAAATACTTCAACTAAAATACTGAATAATTATTCGCATTTTAAAACGTATATTAACACATAGAAAATAAATATTTAACGTTCAAACAACGGGAAAAAAAAAAACGAACACCGCACGGAACGGAAACGCGGGGCGGAATTGGGAGTTTAACCTCCCACCCCCACCCACTTTTTCTTTCATTTCTCTTTTCCTCTCTCTCTCTCCTCTCTTATTTTCTCTCAACTATCATCATCACCACCACTTTCCTCCAAACCATCAAAATCACCAAAAACTAGCACTAAACGGCATCGGATCTTCAAACTTGTTTGGGACAAAAGATTCACCACTTCACGATCTACACTTTCATCTTTCCGGAATTTCATTTCGGCGATTTGTAAGTTTCCGACACAACTCCGAAAACTCTCGTTTTTAAGTTTTATAACTTGCTAGTTGTTTGTATAACCTTGTAATGTCCTAAAATGGGTTGGGTAAAAATAATAGGCCGATCGATGGCCGGAAAATGCGTTTTTGAAGTTGAAACTCCGATCAGACCCCGTACGTCGCATTTGGCCTGGAGCAAATGCGACGCAGCGACCTACGTCGCACTATATCCCCAACGTCGCATATAGCGACGCAGCCTATTACGTCGCATTGACTTGCGAACGTCGCACTTAGCGACGCAGACCCTTACGTCGCAGAAATCAACTACGTCGCCTATAGCGACGCCACGTACAACGTCGCATTAAATTGTGAAAGTCGCACATAGCGACGCCGTGCCCAACGTCGCACCCAACGTCGCACAAACAAGAACCTCGAAAACACAGATTTTTACTAAGTGTCGAGGCTCGAAATTTCATCACTTGATTTCACCCAAATTCTAGTCCAGATGCGTTTTTCCTTAAAGCAATATAGTAGAAATAAAAATTTTCCAAGCTGGCCTGGCAGCTCGACCCCAGCCAGGGGCTCTGCCCCCGGACCCCCGTACTTAGACTCAGTAAGCACATTTTTACACCAAATGTCGAGCTTATACAACTTCAAATGCTTATACAATACGACTTTTAGAACATAATGGGACTTATACTTCAAGTGTAACACTCCAAAAACAAGACGATAACAACAACACTTTTATTCCAACTAATCACCAACGTGCCGTACGTGTTTTCAAAAGACAATTCAACTAAGTTATTGTAACTTGGAACAATTCAATCAAACAAGTCGTTGTAACTTGTAACTATACAAACAACCAAATCGGGTAATTTGGACATTAAGTTAGACAAACAATTCCAATGGTAGTCTTTCGAGATACCAATACAATTAATGACAATTTAAGTGTCGTGGACACATTCAGGTTTCAAGCCTTTGGACACCAACACACTGCTAATTACTTCAAGTTTAATTGCTTAACATTTCAAGACTCAGGTGAGTTTCATGGCCCCATTTTCACTACTTTTACTAGGGGTGTGATATTACTACTTCATTTTGTTTTACAAGTAGAACGCAAGTGCCAAACTTCAAATACTACATGAGTTTCAAGCTAATCAATTTAAAGTCCTCCATAGCATAGTCTCTAGTATTTATAGCGTGAATGTTAGTATATGATATCATATGGGATTGACAATCCTCATCCGGGTTAGCACGCACTAACCGGTCAAACGGATGTATTAGCATTTGGGAAGACGAGTGTTGATTAGGCACTCGTAGGAGGCATTTCAAGTTAGGTTTCCTTAAGTGGGCCTGACAAATCAAGTTAAGCTCAGACTATGTGCTCATGGACAGTATAACTTTTATTTTGCTTAATTGCATTTTAAATTCAATATAAATCTTGCGGTTCTTACAACTATACATTGACATACAAACCTGTGAGCTCACCAGCGTTTTCGCTGACCCATTTTAGTATTTATCACAGGTACCCAGCAGTAGGTTGGCTGCACAAGCAGGGAATATTAGCTCGAGTCAGCATTCATACAACTAGAGATTTGATTGCATTATTATATTTTGTAAAAGTAATTATGCTATGTAATCTCTCAATTTCAGGAATCGAGCTAATGTAACTATATTTTGATGTAAACATTTACTTTATCTATACAAGTTTAAAACGACGCATATAGTGGTCGTTCATTATATCTTATGTGCTTTGTATATTGATTAGTGACACCCAAATCAAGCTTCCGCAAATCATTAAATTTGGGGGTGTCACAGATTGGTATCAGAGCCTAAGGTTATAGTGAACTAGGTTGCATTTAGTGGGCCTAGACTATGACCGTTAGGCAGTATTCCTTATTAGGTATGACTAGTTCAGGGATTACATCATACGACTTTAATTTAACATAGCCTGATCAACTATGTACAATTAGAGAAAGATGATGTGAAATCTGAAAGAGTTATGTTGAACAGGAATGCATTAGTTGACTCTGACCTCGAGAGAAACGGGACTGAAAACACGTCTGTGCTAGACACTCAATAGGTTATTATGTGATGTACATATATATATATATACATAAGTAGACCTCATTACAACTTTAGGCTATATTATATTATATGAATATAGGCCTCTTTCTCTCTAACGCTTTGTCTCGAAATGACAAACACACCACTAGTTCATCATACTCGGACTAGTATCTTATTTCATTTCCTTGTTCTTTCTTACTCAGCATCATGCCTCCTCGTCGTCAAATTACCCTTAGCGAAGCTGAAATCGCGGGAATAATTGCCCGCAGTGTGACCGAAGCATTGGCTACCCGAACACCACCCGGCAGCGAGGACACAGCAACCAATACTCCACCACCCAAACCCTGCTCCTATAAGGACTTTCTCAGCTGTAAACCGCTATATTTCAAGGGCACGGAAGGTGCCATTGGCTTAATCCGTTGGATTGAGCGCATGGAATCTGTTTTCAGTCTCTGCGACTGTACTGAGAACAACAAAGTCAAATTCGCTGCTTACACCTTTCAGGAAGGTGCACTCACGTGGTGGAAAACCCACGCAAACTCTGTAGGCCTTGAGATTGCAAATCGGCTCCCTTGGACCGAACTGAAGAAGAAACTGACAGAAAAGTACTGTCCTGAAGAGCAATTACACAGGCTGGAGGAAGAATTCTGGCATCTGGAGGTGCAGGGAAATGATGTTGCTGAATATACCACCAAGTTTCAGCAGTTTGCCTTATTATGCCCGGGTTTGGTCGAACCAGAAAGTAAGGGCATTAAGAAATACATTCGTGGACTTCCCGAGAACATCCAGGGCAACGTCGCCTCATCCAAACCAACTACTACTGAGAGTGCCATTCGATTGGCCCACGAACTCATGGCTCTAGTTGTCAGCCGTGAGACTTCCAACACCTCATCCTCTAACAACAACAAACGCAAATTCACTGAGCACCACCACAACTCAAACAAGAAAAACCACGCCATCCAAGTCTACAACACCAACTCTGAATCCAACCGCAACTACACCGGGGACAGACCTTATTGTCCCAAGTGCAACTACCACCACTTTGGTCAGTGCAACCCCCCTTGCAACAACTGCAGGAGGTACGGGCATTTGACTAAGGATTGCCGAGCCCCCAAATCCAACAACCACCCCTCTGACAAAAATACCCGACAACCTAAGTCCTGCTACGAATGTGGAAACCCAGGACACTTTAGGGATTCTTGCCCAAAATTGAAAAACAAGGGCAACAACAACAACCACCGCAACAACAACAACACCAAAAGTAACGCATTTGTGATCAACTCAGGGGACGCCCGTCAGGATCCGAATGTGGTCACGGGTATGTTCCTCCTCAACAACTTAACTGCTTCCATACTGTTTGATACTGGTGCCGATAGGAGTTTTATTTCCGATGAATTTTTCCCTCTACTTGACATTACACCTGTTGCTTTAGACGTTAAGTACACCGTAGAGTTAGCAAATGGCAAACTGATAGAAACCGATAGTGTGATACCTAATTGCACTTTAAATCTAGCCGACGAAATCTTCTCCATAGATCTTATGCCTATTGAGATAGGAAGTTTCGATGTCATCGTAGGCATGGACTGGTTATCCAAACATCGCGCCGAAATCATCTGCTATGACAAAATTGTTCGCATACCTCTCACTGTCGGTAGAACCCTAGTCATACAGGGGGAGACCGGAGGGACGAGGCTTAACATCATATCTTGTCTTAAAACTCGAAAATTTCTGAGAAAGGGTTATCCAGCAATCCTCGCGCACATCATGGAGAAAAAGTCGGAGGAGAAGCGACTTGAGGATGTTCCAATTGTTCGAGACTTTCCAGAAGTCTTTCCTGAAGAACTACCTGGTCTACCACCACCAAGACAGGTTGAGTTCTCAATCGATCTTGTACCAGGTGCTGCGCCTGTGGCTCGAGCACCATACCATTTAGCTCCATCCGAACTTCAGGAGCTGTCCACCCAGTTACAGGAACTCCTGGAACGAGGGTTTATCAGGCCGAGTTCTTCACCTTGGGGAGCTCCGGTCCTATTTGTTAAGAAGAAAGATGGTTCTTTTCGAATGTGTATCGACTATCGAGAGTTGAACAAGTTAACTGTCAAGAACCGGTATCCACTTCCTCGAATCGATGACCTATTCGACCAACTTCAAGGGTCGAGTTGTTATTCAAAGATTGATCTCCGATCCGGTTATCACCAATTGCGTGTTCGCGATGCCGATATTCCAAAAACCGCTTTCAGAACCCGTTACGGGCATTACGAATTCCAAGTGATGCCATTCGGCCTAACCAATGCACCTGCTGTATTCATGGACCTTATGAATCGGGTGTGTAAACCTTACCTTGATAAGTTTGTCATTGTCTTCATCGATGACATTCTCATATATTCACGAAGCAAAGAAGAGCATGCGCAACACCTCAGAACCATCCTTGAACTACTTAAACACGAGGAGCTCTATGCCAAGTTCTCTAAGTGTGAGTTCTGGATCAAAACCGTTCAATTTCTTGGTCACGTGATTGACAGTCAGGGGATTCACGTCGACCCGTCAAAAATCGAGGCTATCAAAGACTGGCAATCGCCAACCACTCCGACCGAAGTACGGCAGTTTCTAGGACTGGCCGGATACTATCGACGATTCATTGAAAATTTCTCCAAGATAGCCATACCACTCACGACGCTGACCCAGAAAGACAAAAAGTTTGACTGGACTGATAAGCAAGAGTCGGCATTCCAACTCTTAAAACAAAAGCTTTGCAGTGCTCCTATCCTATCTTTACCTGAAGGCACCGATGACTTCGTGGTATACTGCGATGCTTCACATCAAGGTCTCGGTTGTGTGCTTATGCAACGAGACAAAGTCATAGCTTATGCTTCCCGACAGCTTAAGATTCATGAAAAGAATTACACCACCCACGACCTCGAGCTAGGAGCTGTCGTTTTTGCCCTCAAAATCTGGAGACATTACCTTTATGGTACCAGATGTACAATCTTTACCGACCATAAAAGCCTTCAACACATATTCGATCAGAAGGATCTCAACATGAGGCAACGTCGATGGGTCGAGTTGCTTACGGATTACGACTGCGAACTCAAATATCATCCAGGCAAAGCAAATGTTGTTGCTGACGCCCTCAGTCGAAAAGAGCGAGTGAAACCACTTCGGGTTCGAGCCCTCAGTATGACCATTTACAACAATTTAAACATTCAAATTCTCACTGCTCAACTCGAAGCCTTAAAACCCGAAAATGTCAAAGATGAAGCCTTGCGGGGCATGGATAAACAATTCGAAATCAGACCTAATGGGATTAGGTATTTCTCAAACCGAATTTGGTTGCCTAAATTTGGGAACCTACGAGACTTGGTGATGGATGAAGCTCACAAGTCCAAATATTCTATTCATCCGGGATCCGATAAAATGTACCACGGTATCAAGGACTTCTACTGGTGGCCGAACATGAAAGCTGAAATCGCCACCTATGTCAGCAAGTGCCTTACTTGCTCCAAAGTCAAAATCGAATATCAAAAACCTTCTGGTTTACTTCAACAACCCAGTCTTCCTGAATGGAAATGGGAACAAATTGCCATGGACTTCATAACCAAACTACCTAGATCCTCGAACGGTTGCGATTCCATTTGGGTGATCGTGGATCGCCTCACAAAATCTGCTCACTTCCTGGCAATCAAGGAATCCGACAAAATGGAACGCCTCACCAACATTTATCTGAAGGAAATCGTGACGAAACACGGTGTTCCAATCTCAATTATCTCCGATAGAGATAGTCGTTTCACTTCACAATTTTGGCAATCACTTCAAAAATCCCTGGGTACTCGACTTGATATGAGTACCGCATACCATCCTCAAACAGACGGTCAAAGTGAACGAACCATTCAAACACTTGAAGACATGCTACGGGCCTGCGTAGTAGACTTCGGTGTAAACTGGGAAAAACATCTACCATTGTGCGAATTCTCGTACAACAACAGTTATCATACCAGCATCAAAGCTGCACCCTTCGAGGCACTGTACGGTCGTAAGTGCCGGTCACCTATCTGTTGGACCGAAGTTGGGGATAGCCAACTCACAGGTCCAGAAATCATACACGAGACGACCGAAAGAATTGTCGAAATTCAAAACAAGCTCAAGGCCGCGCGTGATCGTCAGAAAAGTTATGCTGACGTGAGACGCAAACCACTCGAGTTCCAAGTTGGGGATCGAGTACTACTCAAAGTATCGCCTTGGAAAGGCGTAATTCGATTTGGTAAACGAGGGAAGTTGAATCCCAGATACATTGGACCATTCGAGATCCTCGAAAGGATTGGTCCAGTGGCTTATCGATTGCAGCTGCCATCTGAACTCAGCAGCGTGCATCCCACATTTCATGTTTCAAATCTGAAGAAGTGTCTATCTGATGAGACACTTATCATTCCACTCGATGAAATTCGAGTTGACGAGAAACTTCGCTTTGTTGAGGAACCCGCCGAAATTATGGACCGTGAGGTCAAACAACTTAAACAAAGTCGTATTCCCATTGTCAAGGTTAGGTGGAATTCGCGGCGTGGTCCGGAATTTACCTGGGAACGGGAAGACCAAATGCGACTCAAGTATCCTCAACTCTTCACCGATTCAACGTCAAACACGACTTCAACTTAAATTTCGGGACGAAATTCTCCTAACAGGGAGAGAATGTGACAACCGTCAATTTAGGACTATAGTTTAGTGCCTAATCAAGGGTAATACATGTAATTAGTTCTGTGTTAGGCTAATTAATGTATCAATTATTATATATATTGTTGAATATATATCTACAATTATGCGATTTGTTTAAATCGTACGAGTTTCAAATCGGATGAATTTCGATACAATAAATACGGACGTTGATGAACAATTGATTTAGGTAATACAAGGATTTTTAATAACGTTATTGTACTTAAAAATATTATGTCAATAATATTTAGTATCCAAGTTTATTCACACAATTTATATAAACGTGAATAAAATATAATTGCGCAAACAAAACGATACAATTCACCTTTTATAATATAATTATTAAATAGTTAGTAAAATACTTCAACTAAAATACTGAATAATTATTCGCATTTTAAAACGTATATTAACACATAGAAAATAAATATTTAACGTTCAAACAACGGGAAAAAAAAAAACGAACACCGCACGGAACGGAAACGCGGGGCGGAATTGGGAGTTTAACCTCCCACCCCCACCCACTTTTTCTTTCATTTCTCTTTTCCTCTCTCTCTCTCCTCTCTTATTTTCTCTCAACTATCATCATCACCACCACTTTCCTCCAAACCATCAAAATCACCAAAAACTAGCACTAAACGGCATCGGATCTTCAAACTTGTTTGGGACAAAAGATTCACCACTTCACGATCTACACTTTCATCTTTCCGGAATTTCATTTCGGCGATTTGTAAGTTTCCGACACAACTCCGAAAACTCTCGTTTTTAAGTTTTATAACTTGCTAGTTGTTTGTATAACCTTGTAATGTCCTAAAATGGGTTGGGTAAAAATAATAGGCCGATCGATGGCCGGAAAATGCGTTTTTGAAGTTGAAACTCCGATCAGACCCCGTACGTCGCATTTGGCCTGGAGCAAATGCGACGCAGCGACCTACGTCGCACTATATCCCCAACGTCGCATATAGCGACGCAACCTATTACGTCGCATTGACTTGCGAACGTCGCACTTAGCGACGCAGACCCTTACGTCGCAGAAATCAACTACGTCGCCTATAGCGACGCCACGTACAACGTCGCATTAAATTGTGAAAGTCGCACATAGCGACGCCGTGCCCAACGTCGCACCCAACGTCGCACCCAACGTCGCACAAACCAGAACCTCGAAAACACAGATTTTTACTAAGTGTCGAGGCTCGAAATTTCATCACTTGATTTCACCCAAATTCTAGTCCAGATGCGTTTTTCCTTAAAGCAATATAGTAGAAATAAAAATTTTCCAAGCTGACCTGGCAGCTCGACCCCAGCCAGGGGCTCTGCCCCCGGACCCCCGTACTTAGACTCAGTAAGCACATTTTTACACCAAATGTCGAGCTTATACAACTTCAAATGCTTATACAATACGACTTTTAGAACATAATGGGACTTATACTTCAAGTGTAACACTCCAAAAACAAGACGATAACAACAACACTTTTATTCCAACTAATCACCAACGTGCCGTACGTGTTTTCAAAAGACAATTCAACTAAGTTATTGTAACTTGGAACAATTCAATCAAACAAGTCGTTGTAACTTGTAACTATACAAACAACCAAATCGGGAAATTTGGACATTAAGTTAGACAAACAATTCCAATGGTAGTCTTTCGAGATACCAATACAATTAATGACAATTTAAGTGTCGTGGACACATTCAGGTTTCAAGCCTTTGGACACCAACACACTGCTAATTACTTCAAGTTTAATTGCTTAACATTTCAAGACTCAGGTGAGTTTCATGGCCCCATTTTCACTACTTTTACTAGGGGTGTGATATTACTACTTCATTTTGTTTTACAAGTAGAACGCAAGTGCCAAACTTCAAATACTACATGAGTTTCAAGCTAATCAATTTAAAGTCCTCCATAGCATAGTCTCTAGTATTTATAGCGTGAATGTTAGTATATGATATCATATGGGATTGACAATCCTCATCCGGGTTAGCACGCACTAACCGGTCAAACGGATGTATTAGCATTTGGGAAGACGAGTGTTGATTAGGCACTCGTAGGAGGCATTTCAAGTAAGTTTTCCTTAAGTGGGCCTGACAAATCAAGTTAAGCTCAGACTATGTGCTCATGGACAGTATAACTTTTATTTTGCTTAATTGCATTTTAAATTCAATATAAATCTTGCGGTTCTTACAACTATACATTGACATACAAACCTGTGAGCTCACCAGCGTTTTCGCTGACCCATTTTAGTATTTATCACAGGTACCCAGCAGTAGGTTGGCTGCACAAGCAGGGAATATTAGCTCGAGTCAGCATTCATACAACTAGAGATTTGATTGCATTATTATATTTTGTAAAAGTAATTATGCTATGTAATCTCTCAATTTCAGGAATCGAGCTAATGTAACTATATTTTGATGTAAACATTTACTTTATCTATACAAGTTTAAAACGACGCATATAGTGGTCGTTCATTATATCTTATGTGCTTTGTATATTGATTAGTGACACCCAAATCAAGCTTCCGCAAATCATTAAATTTGGGGGTGTCACAGATTGGTATCAGAGCCTAAGGTTATAGTGAACTAGGTTGCATTTAGTGGGCCTAGACTATGACCGTTAGGCAGTATTCCTTATTAGGTATGACTAGTTCAGGGATTACATCATACGACTTTAATTTAACATAGCCTGATCAACTATGTACAATTAGAGAAAGATGATGTGAAATCTGAAAGAGTTATGTTGAACAGGAATGCATTAGTTGACTCTGACCTCGAGAGAAACGGGACTCAAAACACGTCTGTGCTAGACACTCAATAGGTTATTATGTGATGTACATATATATATATATACATAAGTAGACCTCATTACAACTTTAGGCTATATTATATTATATGAATATAGGCCTCTTTCTCTCTAACGCTTTGTCTCGAAATGACAAACACACCACTAGTTCATCATACTCGGACTAGTATCTTATTTCATTTCCTTGTTCTTTCTTACTCAGCATCATGCCTCCTCGTCGTCAAATTACCCTTAGCGAAGCTGAAATCGCGGGAATAATTGCCCGCAGTGTGACCGAAGCATTGGCTACCCGAACACCACCCGGCAGCGAGGACACAGCAACCAATACTCCACCACCCAAACCCTGCTCCTATAAGGACTTTCTCAGCTGTAAACCGCTATATTTCAAGGGCACGGAAGGTGCCATTGGCTTAATCCGTTGGATTGAGCGCATGGAATCTGTTTTCAGTCTCTGCGACTGTACTGAGAACAACAAAGTCAAATTCGCTGCTTACACCTTTCAGGAAGGTGCACTCACGTGGTGGAAAACCCACGCAAACTCTGTAGGCCTCGAGATTGCAAATCGGCTCCCTTGGACCGAACTGAAGAAGAAACTGACAGAAAAGTACTGTCCTGAAGAGCAATTACACAGGCTGGAGGAAGAATTCTGGCATCTGGAGGTGCAGGGAAATGATGTTGCTGAATATACCACCAAGTTTCAGCAGTTTGCCTTATTATGCCCGGGTTTGGTCGAACCAGAAAGTAAGGGCATTAAGAAATACATTCGTGGACTTCCCGAGAACATCCAAGGCAACGTCGCCTCATCCAAACCAACTACTACTGAGAGTGCCATTCGATTGGCCCACGAACTCATGGCTCTAGTTGTCAGCCGTGAGACTTCCAACACCTCATCCTCTAACAACAACAAACGCAAATTCACTGAGCACCACCACAACTCAAACAAGAAAAACCACGCCATCCAAGTCTACAACACCAACTCTGAATCCAACCGCAACTACACCGGGGACAGACCTTATTGTCCCAAGTGCAACTACCACCACTTTGGTCAGTGCAACCCCCCTTGCAACAACTGCAGGAGGTACGGGCATTTGACTAAGGATTGCCGAGCCCCCAAATCCAACAACCACCCCTCTGACAAAAATACCCGACAACCTAAGTCCTGCTACGAATGTGGAAACCCAGGACACTTTAGGGATTCTTGCCCAAAATTGAAAAACAAGGGCAACAACAACAACCACCGCAACAACAACAACACCAAAAGTAACGCATTTGTGATCAACTCAGGGGACGCCCGTCAGGATCCGAATGTGGTCACGGGTATGTTCCTCCTCAACAACTTAACTGCTTCCATACTGTTTGATACTGGTGCCGATAGGAGTTTTATTTCCGATGAATTTTTCCCTCTACTTGACATTACACCTGTTGCTTTAGACGTTAAGTACACCGTAGAGTTAGCAAATGGCAAACTGATAGAAACCGATAGTGTGATACCTAATTGCACTTTAAATCTAGCCGACGAAATCTTCTCCATAGATCTTATGCCTATTGAGATAGGAAGTTTCGATGTCATCGTAGGCATGGACTGGTTATCCAAACATCGCGCCGAAATCATCTGCTATGACAAAATTGTTCGCATACCTCTCACTGTCGGTAGAACCCTAGTCATACAGGGGGAGACCGGAGGGACGAGGCTTAACATCATATCTTGTCTTAAAACCCGAAAATTTCTGAGAAAGGGTTATCCAGCAATCCTCGTGCACATCATGGAGAAAAAGTCGGAGGAGAAGCGACTTGAGGATGTTCCAATTGTTCGAGACTTTCCAGAAGTCTTTCCTGAAGAACTACCTGGTCTACCACCACCAAGACAGGTTGAGTTCTCAATCGATCTTGTACCAGGTGCTGCGCCTGTGGCTCGAGCACCATACCATTTAGCTCCATCCGAACTTCAGGAGCTGTCCACCCAGTTACAGGAACTCCTGGAACGAGGGTTTATCAGGCCGAGTTCTTCACCTTGGGGAGCTCCGGTCCTATTTGTTAAGAAGAAAGATGGTTCTTTTCGAATGTGTATCGACTATCGAGAGTTGAACAAGTTAACTGTCAAGAACCGGTATCCACTTCCTCGAATCGATGACCTATTCGACCAACTTCAAGGGTCGAGTTGTTATTCAAAGATTGATCTCCGATCCGGTTATCACCAATTGCGTGTTCGCGATGCCGATATTCCAAAAACCGCTTTCAGAACCCGTTACGGGCATTACGAATTCCAAGTGATGCCATTCGGCCTAACCAATGCACCTGCTGTATTCATGGACCTTATGAATCGGGTGTGTAAACCTTACCTTGATAAGTTTGTCATTGTCTTCATCGATGACATTCTCATATATTCACGAAGCAAAGAAGAGCATGCGCAACACCTCAGAACCATCCTTGAACTACTTAAACACGAGGAGCTCTATGCCAAGTTCTCTAAGTGTGAGTTCTGGATCAAAACCGTTCAATTTCTTGGTCACGTGATTGACAGTCAGGGGATTCACGTCGACCCGTCAAAAATCGAGGCTATCAAAGACTGGCAATCGCCAACCACTCCGACCGAAGTACGGCAGTTTCTAGGACTGGCCGGATACTATCGACGATTCATTGAAAATTTCTCCAAGATAGCCATACCACTCACGACGCTGACCCAGAAAGACAAAAAGTTTGACTGGACTGATAAGCAAGAGTCGGCATTCCAACTCTTAAAACAAAAGCTTTGCAGTGCTCCTATCCTATCTTTACCTGAAGGCACCGATGACTTCGTGGTATACTGCGATGCTTCACATCAAGGTCTCGGTTGTGTGCTTATGCAACGAGACAAAGTCATAGCTTATGCTTCCCGACAGCTTAAGATTCATGAAAAGAATTACACCACCCACGACCTCGAGCTAGGAGCTGTCGTTTTTGCCCTCAAAATCTGGAGACATTACCTTTATGGTACCAGATGTACAATCTTTACCGACCATAAAAGCCTTCAACACATATTCGATCAGAAGGATCTCAACATGAGGCAACGTCGATGGGTCGAGTTGCTTACGGATTACGACTGCGAACTCAAATATCATCCAGGCAAAGCAAATGTTGTTGCTGACGCCCTCAGTCGAAAAGAGCGAGTGAAACCACTTCGGGTTCGAGCCCTCAGTATGACCATTTACAACAATTTAAACATTCAAATTCTCACTGCTCAACTCGAAGCCTTAAAACCCGAAAATGTCAAAGATGAAGCCTTGCGGGGCATGGATAAACAATTCGAAATCAGACCTAATGGGATTAGGTATTTCTCAAACCGAATTTGGTTGCCTAAATTTGGGAACCTACGAGACTTGGTGATGGATGAAGCTCACAAGTCCAAATATTCTATTCATCCGGGATCCGATAAAATGTACCACGGTATCAAGGACTTCTACTGGTGGCCGAACATGAAAGCTGAAATCGCCACCTATGTCAGCAAGTGCCTTACTTGCTCCAAAGTCAAAATCGAATATCAAAAACCTTCTGGTTTACTTCAACAACCCAGTCTTCCTGAATGGAAATGGGAACAAATTGCCATGGACTTCATAACCAAACTACCTAGATCCTCGAACGGTTGCGATTCCATTTGGGTGATCGTGGATCGCCTCACAAAATCTGCTCACTTCCTGGCAATCAAGGAATCCGACAAAATGGAACGCCTCACCAACATTTATCTGAAGGAAATCGTGACGAAACACGGTGTTCCAATCTCAATTATCTCCGATAGAGATAGTCGTTTCACTTCACAATTTTGGCAATCACTTCAAAAATCCCTGGGTACTCGACTTGATATGAGTACCGCATACCATCCTCAAACAGACGGTCAAAGTGAACAAACCATTCAAACACATGAAGACATGCTACGGGCCTGCGTAGTAGACTTCGGTGTAAACTGGGAAAAACATCTACCATTGTGCGAATTCTCGTACAACAACAGTTATCATACCAGCATCAAAGCTGCACCCTTCGAGGCACTGTACGGTCGTAAGTGCCGGTCACCTATCTGTTGGACCGAAGTTGGGGATAGCCAACTCACAGGTCCAGAAATCATACACGAGACGACCGAAAGAATTGTCGAAATTCAAAACAAGCTCAAGGCCGCGCTTGATCGTCAGAAAAGTTATGCTGACGTGAGACGCAAACCACTCGAGTTCCAAGTTGGGGATCGAGTACTACTCAAAGTATCGCCTTGGAAAGGCGTAATTCGATTTGGTAAACGAGGGAAGTTGAATCCCAGATACATTGGACCATTCGAGATCCTCGAAAGGATTGGTCCAGTGGCTTATCGATTGCAGCTGCCATCTGAACTCAGCAGCGTGCATCCCACATTTCATGTTTCAAATCTGAAGAAGTGTCTATCTGATGAGACACTTATCATTCCACTCGATGAAATTCGAGTTGACGAGAAACTTCGCTTTGTTGAGGAACCCGCCGAAATTATGGACCGTGAGGTCAAACAACTTAAACAAAGTCGTATTCCCATTGTCAAGGTTAGGTGGAATTCGCGGCGTGGTCCGGAATTTACCTGGGAACGGGAAGACCAAATGCGACTCAAGTATCCTCAACTCTTCACCGATTCAACGTCAAACACGACTTCAACTTAAATTTCGGGACGAAATTCTCCTAACAGGGAGAGAATGTGACAACCGTCAATTTAGGACTATAGTTTAGTGCCTAATCAAGGGTAATACATGTAATTAGTTCTGTGTTAGGCTAATTAATGTATCAATTATTATATATATTGTTGAATATATATCTACAATTATGCGATTTGTTTAAATCGTACGAGTTTCAAATCGGATGAATTTCGATACAATAAATACGGACATTGGTGAACAATTGATTTAGGTAATACAAGGATTTTTAATAACGTTATTGTACTTAAAAATATTATGTCAATAATATTTAGTATCCAAGTTTATTCACACAATTTATATAAACGTGAATAAAATATAATTGCGCAAACAAAACGATACAATTCACCTTTTATAATATAATTATTAAATAGTTAGTAAAATACTTCAACTAAAATACTGAATAATTATTCGCATTTTAAAACGTATATTAACACATAGAAAATAAATATTTAACGTTCAAACAACGGGAAAAAAAAAAACGAACACCGCACGGAACGGAAACGTGGGGGGGAATTGGGAGTTTAACCTCCCACCCCCACCCACTTTTTCTTTCATTTCTCTTTTCCTCTCTCTCTCTCCTCTCTTATTTTCTCTCAACTATCATCATCACCACCACTTTCCTCCAAACCATCAAAATCACCAAAAACTAGCACTAAACGGCATCGGATCTTCAAACTTGTTTGGGACAAAAGATTCACCACTTCACGATCTACACTTTCATCTTTCCGGAATTTCATTTCGGCGATTTGTAAGTTTCCGACACAACTCCGAAAACTCTCGTTTTTAAGTTTTATAACTTGCTAGTTGTTTGTATAACCTTGTAATGTCCTAAAATGGGTTGGGTAAAAATAATAGGCCGATCGATGGCCGGAAAATGCGTTTTTGAAGTTGAAACTCCGATCAGACCCCGTACGTCGCATTTGGCCTGGAGCAAATGCGACGCAGCGACCTACGTCGCACTATATCCCCAACGTCGCATATAGCGACGCAGCCTATTACGTCGCATTGACTTGCGAACGTCGCACTTAGCGACGCAGACCCTTACGTCGCAGAAATCAACTACGTCGCCTATAGCGACGCCACGTACAACGTCGCATTAAATTGTGAAAGTCGCACATAGCGACGCCGTGCCCAACGTCGCACCCAACGTCGCACCCAACGTCGCACAAACCAGAACCTCGAAAACACAGATTTTTACTAAGTGTCGAGGCTCGAAATTTCATCACTTGATTTCACCCAAATTCTAGTCCAGATGCGTTTTTCCTTAAAGCAATATAGTAGAAATAAAAATTTTCCAAGCTGACCTGGCAGCTCGACCCCAGCCAGGGGCTCTGCCCCCGGACCCCCGTACTTAGACTCAGTAAGCACATTTTTACACCAAATGTCGAGCTTATACAACTTCAAATGCTTATACAATACGACTTTTAGAACATAATGGGACTTATACTTCAAGTGTAACACTCCAAAAACAAGACGATAACAACAACACTTTTATTCCAACTAATCACCAACGTGCCGTACGTGTTTTCAAAAGACAATTCAACTAAGTTATTGTAACTTGGAACAATTCAATCAAACAAGTCGTTGTAACTTGTAACTATACAAACAACCAAATCGGGTAATTTGGACATTAAGTTAGACAAACAATTCCAATGGTAGTCTTTCGAGATACCAATACAATTAATGACAATTTAAGTGTCGTGGACACATTCAGGTTTCAAGCCTTTGGACACCAACACACTGCTAATTACTTCAAGTTTAATTGCTTAACATTTCAAGACTCAGGTGAGTTTTATGGCCCCATTTTCACTACTTTTACTAGGGGTGTGATATTACTACTTCATTTTGTTTTACAAGTAGAACGCAAGTGCCAAACTTCAAATACTACATGAGTTTCAAGCTAATCAATTTAAAGTCCTCCATAGCATAGTCTCTAGTATTTATAGCGTGAATGTTAGTATATGATATCATATGGGATTGACAATCCTCATCCGGGTTAGCACGCACTAACCGGTCAAACGGATGTATTAGCATTTGGGAAGACGAGTGTTGATTAGGCACTCGTAGGAGGCATTTCAAGTTAGGTTTCCTTAAGTGGGCCTGACAAATCAAGTTAAGCTCAGACTATGTGCTCATGGACAGTATAACATTTATTTTGCTTAATTGCATTTTAAATTCAATATAAATCTTGCGGTTCTTACAACTATACATTGACATACAAACCTGTGAGCTCATCAGCGTTTTCGCTGACCCATTTTAGTATTTATCACAGGTACCCAGCAGTAGGTTGGCTGCACAAGCAGGGAATATTAGCTCGAGTCAGCATTCATACAACTAGAGATTTGATTGCATTATTATATTTTGTAAAAGTAATTATGCTATGTAATCTCTCAATTTCAGGAATCGAGCTAATGTAACTATATTTTGATGTAAACATTTACTTTATCTATACAAGTTTAAAACGACGCATATAGTGGTCGTTCATTATATCTTATGTGCTTTGTATATTGATTAGTGACACCCAAATCAAGCTTCCGCAAATCGTTAAATTTGGGGGTGTCACAAGAAGAAAGATGGTACTCTCCGTATGTGCATTGATTATCGGGAATTAAATAAGAGAACGGTGAAGAACAAATACCCGTTGCCCAGAATTGATGAATTGTTTGATCAATTACAAGGATCCTCATATTTTTCAAAAATTGATTTGAGGTCGGGATATCATCAAGTCCGAGTTCGTGAGGAGGATATTCCTAAAACCGCTTTTCGCACGAGGTATGGTCACTATGAGTTTTTGGTTATGCCGTTCGGGTTAACGAATGCTCCTGCAATCTTTATGGATTTAATGAATCGGGTGTGTCGTCCCTATCTTGATCAGTTTGTGATTGTGTTTATCGACGATATTTTGATTTATTCCAAGTCTGAAGCGGATCATGAAATGCATCTAAGATTGGTACTGGAAACTTTGAAAAGAGAGCAACTTTATGCAAAGTTTTCGAAATGCGAGTTTTGGTTACGTGAGGTGCAGTTTTTGGGGCATATCATTTGCAAAGACGGGGTTAGAGTGGATCCATCTAAAGTGAAAGCTGTTATGAATTGGAATGCGCCTAAGTCTTCTTCAGAAATTAAGAGTTTCCTTGGATTAGCAGGATACTACAGAAAGTTTATCAAGGACTTTTCCAAAATTGCGAGTTCATTGACTAAGTTAACTCGGAAGGATGTAAAATTTCTGTGGACCGAACAACAAGAGGCAGCTTTTCAGACATTAAAGCAATTATTGTGTCAAGCCCCGGTGTTGGCGTTACCTGATGGGTCGGATGATTTCATTGTTTATTGTGATGCATCGCATACCGGATTAGGTGGTGTTTTAATGCAAAGAGATCGTGTAATTGCGTATGCTTCTAGACAGCTTAAACCACATGAAAAGAATTATCCGACGCATGATTTGGAGCTTGCGGCTGTAATATTTGCCTTGAAGATTTGGAGACATTATTTGTATGGTACGAAATGTGTAATTTGCACGGATCATAAAAGCCTTCAGTACATGTTTTCGCAAAAAGAATTGAATATGCGTCAGAGGCGGTGGTTAGAATTGATTAAAGATTATGATTGCGACATCCGTTATCACCCGGGTAAAGCTAATGTTGTTGTGGATGCTTTGAGTCGAAATATTTCTAGTGACAAGGTTTGTTTCATGCGATTTGAGGTGTCCTCTGATTTGATTTCTCAGCTAAGAGTCGCACAGATTGAAGCTTTATTGGATGTAAATTTGAAATCTGAGATCATGTTGAAACGAAAGGATTTGTTAGTTGATGATTCACGTGGGTTGAAAACTTTTCAGTCTCGGGTTTGGGTTCCGTTAATTGGTGGACTTCGTGAGTTGATTTTGACGGAGGTTCATAAATCGAGATTATCTATTCATCCCGGTAGCACGAAAATGTATAACGATTTGAAACCTCTTTATTGGTGGCCAACAATGAAAACGGATGTAGCAAGATTTGTGGAATCATGTCATATTTGTTCCCAAGTAAAAGTTGAGCATCAAAAGCCTTATGGTTCGTTGAAACAATTGGAGATACCCGAGTGGAAATGGGAACACATCACTATGGATTTTGTCACCAAATTACCACGTACGCAGAAAAGCAACGATATGATTTGGGTTGTTGTTGATCGTTTAACTAAAAGCGCCCATTTTCTTGCGACCAGTGAAACTGCTTTTTTGACCCGTTTGGCTCAATTGTATATTAATGAGATTGTATCGAGGCACGGGATTCCATTATCTATTGTGTCAGATCGAGATTCCAAGTTTGTGTCAGGCTTTTGGCAGAATCTTCAGAAAGAGTTAGGTACTCGAGTTAATCTTAGTACTGCATATCATCCTCAGACAGATGGACAGTCAGAAAGAACTATTCAGACTCTCGAGGATATGTTGAGGGCGTGTATATTGGAGTATGGGGGTTCGTGGGACTCTCACTTACCTTTGGTGGAATTTGCGTATAATAATTCATATCATTCGAGTATTGGTATGCCGCCATATGAAATGCTTTATGGACGTCGTTGTCGAACGCCGACTTGTTGGTTAGAGGCGGGAGAAAAACAGTTTGCGGGTCCCGATATTGTCCAGATTACGGCTGATAAAGTTGCTATAGCTCGTGAGAAATTGAAAGCCGCTAGAGATAGACAGAAGCAGTATGCTGATCCGCGTCGTCGACCAGTTAATTTTGTTGAAGGAGAATTGGTTTATTTAAAAGTGTCACCTTGGAAAGGTGTGATTCGTTTTGGTAAGCGTGGAAAATTGGCTCCGAGATTCATAGGTCCATTCAAAATCCGTCAAGTAGTAAATGACCAAACCGTTGCTTTAGATCTTCCTTCTGAATTAAGTGGTATTCACGACACTTTTAATATTTGTTATTTGCGGAAATGTAATGTGGAGGATCCAACCCAAATCCTTCCGTTACAAGATCTTAGAGTGGACCAAGGTCAGAAATTAGTAGAAGAGCCCATTGAGTTAGTTGATAGAAAAGTGACTAAGTTACGCAAGAAGGAGATACCTATGGTTCTAGTGAAATGGAAACATAGTTTGGGAGAAAATCTTACTTGGGAGACCGAGTCGAGTATGAGGGCTCGTTATCCTAGTTTGTTCGAGTCTAGTTAGATTTCAGGGACGAAATCTTTTAAGGATGGAAGATTTGTAACACCCTGTAATTGGGCCCAGTAGAATCAGGTATTTATTTAAATTTAAATACGTACATTTAATTGTTTGAATATGTTTGATTGTGAAATAAATAGGTAAATAAGTCTCAGGAGATAATGTGACTAGTAAAATATTAATTGTTTTAAATAATCTTAGACGACGGTAAAATAAAATAATTTTCTTGCAATTGGTATTTAGGTTCCAGACAATAGATCAAAAGGTAGTATAATATTGTACTGAAAGTTAATTGGGGCGGTTTAATAAAAAGGTGGGGGATCGATCATATTTACCCCCAATCTCTCATTTTTCACCTAGTTCTAAACCTAACTAAAAACACAACTCAAATCCCTACCAAATCAATGAATTAAATCAAAGTGCTTGATGAATTGAAGTTGGAATCCTTGTTAGATCATCATCATCTTCATCTCTAGTTGTGTTCTTCATTTTGTAAGTAAGTTCATGCCAACTTATATGTAAATACTAGATAATTTGTTGATTGTAAGAATTGTGACTTGAGAAGTTAAATCAATACTTGTATGATGATTTGATAGTGTTATTTTACCTTCTTCTAGCTAGTTGCATGATTAAATATGTGTGTTCTTGAGTTTTTGGTTTGAAAATGTGTAAGTTAGGTTATATGTGATTTTGATGATTTGTGATGAATTGTTGTTAGAATCTAGTGTGTATTATGTTACTAGATGTTATTGTACATTGAAAGTGGTAAAAATCTGAGTTACAAGTTGAGTTTTAGTAGATTTTGGGTTTTGGTTCGTGCTGTGTAATTACAGGTTTGAGTTTCTGCTGAAAAATTGAGGAACGCGATCCTGCATCATTACCCGGATCGCGTTGCCATGTGTTACTTGGTTACCGCGTGTTTTGTTCTTATAAACGCGATCCTGAAGCCTCTTACCTGGATCGCGTTGATTAGTAGAATATTGAGTTTGTTTGGATTTGTTCTTGCGAACGCGATCCAAGCCCTTTTTCCGGATCGCGTTCCACTGTGTATTTTGGTGACAGAATATTTTCCTTAAGAGGAACGCGATCCCAACCCAATTTTCTGGATCGCGTTTGTCTTTGTAATTTTGAAGATTTTGATATTTTTGTGAACTTATATGAATCTACCACTTATATCATTTAATTATCGATAATTCTTGATTAGTAATGTATGCAATTGATTATAGTCATAATTAATTATGAGACAAGTTATTAACTTGTGTTTTAATTGCGTGTACAGAGACACCGAAGACTCAATAAAATAAGACTTTTGAGTTTGGAGACGGAGATTGACAGGTGAGTGGACTTTGATCTGTCACTATGTTTGGTGATCACTATTGTGGTTACTTCAAGTGTTAAGTGTTTGTTGCATTGTGTTAAAGTGTTAAGTGTTAAGTGACCTATATGGTAACTGTGTTATAAAGAGGTCAATCTTATTGGACATTTTGCTACAGGTTAGTCAACACGAAAGTTGTGAACATGTGTTGTGAATGGAGCTTTTGTTGAGTAAAGGTAGCAAACCGTTATCGGTTAACTACTGTATTGGCCTGCAGTTGGTGTAAGTGTCGCTTGGTGGGCCACCGCGGCTGAGGGTGCCACAAGGGCCACCGATCCTCTAGTGATGTTGAGTCAATGTGTTAAATTGTTGTAGACTCATGGTGTTAAACTAAGTGTAGTGTTAGTGATGAGTTAACTCACTTAGCTTCGTGCTAATCCCTCGTTGTTTACTCCTTGCAGGTTAATATTGTTGTTAAGGGCGGGTCTCGGAGTAAATTGAAGGAATGTTCGACAATGATAGAACTCTGATGACTTTTGTACTACTTTAAATTTTTTGTTAAAGTAACGCCCATCTAATTGTGTAGTTATATAACGAAATACTTATGTAAAGGATTATGTATATTCTGGTTAATCCAGGGTTATATATATATGGGATATTGCTTCCGCGATGTTAAAAAAAAAAAAAAAATGTGTTCTAAATTAGGGGCGTTATAAGTTGGTATCAGAGCTTAGATTTGGGCGAATTGAACAACTTAGAGTGTTTAATCCCAAATCTAGTGTCGAGATTGTCAAACATTCCGGGTTGTGGGATTAGCTATAGTGTGAAATGTGCTAGTATGTTAGTACTAACAATTAACAAGTGTTGAGATGTGTTTTGATGACAGATGGCAGAAAATGAGCAACCACCCCGTACTCTCTATGATGTCTCGACTGTTCACTCCGCTCCAGAAGACGATGATCATAATGGTACTTCGAATCCGGTAAATACTGAAGTTGAAACTAGTCAAGATTATATACTAAGATTGGAGAACAGGGTAGTTGAACTTGAGAGAGAACGTGCAGGGTCATCTCACCGGTCCATTCCTATTTATTCGCATGTTGCTACTACTACTCCTCCCATTACTGCTTCTACTAGGATTCCGGTTACTTTTCCTCATGTTTCACAACAACAGCAGCAGGGTTATGATTTTCAGTCATCAATGCCGTTTCCTTCATTTGGATCGACTGGTTATCAGGCACATTTGTTTCCACCCTTTCAGGTGTCGAAGAAAGGATGTTCTCTTAAAACTTTCATGTCTAGTAAACCATCCTCTTACTCTGGAAGTCCTGATCCTACGGTTACTTTGGACTGGTTGCGTGATGTGGAAAGAAAGTTAGAGGTTTGTCACTGTGATGAGGAAGACAAAGTTCCCTATACTGTCCAATTGTTGAAAGGTGAAGCTATGTCGTGGTGGGATTCGATAACTGCTCATTTCACTCCACAACAAAGGAGTTCTATTAAATGGCAGGATTTTCATGCCGAGGTATGCAAACAGTTCTGTTCGGAATATAACCTTGATCGTGTCAGACAGGAATTTATGGATTTACGAAAGACGGATGAGATGTCAATTGATGAGCTTATCCGGCAATTTTCTGAGAAATTAAGATTTGTGCAACAGTGGGTCCCGACTGAAAGAAACAAAATTAGTCACTTTGTGAAAACCTTACCTCTAGATTATCGTACCACTGTGAGAATGGCTAATAGCATTTCTCAGGCTTTTGAGTGGGCACGATCCGTGGATAGTGACGTTATGGCTAGGAGGTTGCAAAATAAAGAAAGGTTTGCACAGAAACCGAAGAGTGATTCTTCCGGTAAAGGAAAACAAAGATGGCAACATTCCCAATCAAACAAGAAAACTAGTTATGGTGGTGTTACGATGGATAATTCTTATTGTGCAAGATGTCGATCAAAACATACCGGACCTTGTTCTATTCGAACGTCAAGGTGTATGAAATGTGGGGTGTTGGGTCATAATGCGATTGATTGTACTTATCCCAATAATGTGTGTTGGACATGTCATAAAGAAGGACATCGAGCGGGTGATTGTCCTGATGCAAGGAAGCAGGGTACGGGTACGGCTAGAGGTTCCTCATCTTCTGGCCAGAAAAGGAAGATTCCACCAGCTGCTACGGGTCGAGCTTTTCAAATGACCGTGGATGATGCTGTGCTTACTGATGATGTGATTACTGGTACTTTCCTTGTTAACTCTGTACCAGCTCGTGTATTATTTGATTCTGGAGCAAATTGCTCGTTTATATCTGTGCAATTTTGTGATAAACTGAAATTGATGCCCTCTGTGATTTCTAATCCTTTAGAAGTTGAGGTAGCTGATGGTAAGACAGTTCCTGTTACTACATCGGTAGCCGGAGCTAGTATATTAATAGAGGATCATGAATTTCCAGTTTCTTTCCTATTGATGCAAATCCCTAGTTTTGATGTGGTTCTTGGTATGGACTGGCTGAGTCAAAACAAAGCCGACATCTCTTGTCATAAGAAGTTAATAAAAATCCCAGTTTCTAATCTATCTTATGTTGTGGCACGTGGGGAACGTTCAAAGGGTAGTATTCCAGTAATATCCCTGATAAAGGCTAGGAAGTCTTTAGTTAAGGGTTGTGAATCCTTTGTGGCCTATGTTGTAGATGTTAAAGTAGAAAAGAAATCCATTTCCGATATTCGGGTGGTTTCTGAATATTCGGACGTGTTTCTGGATGAATTGCCTGGTCTTCCCCCTGTAAGAGATGTAGAATACCAAATTGATTTAATTCCTGGTTCATCTCCAGTAGCAAAGGCTCCTTATAGATTAGCTCCTTCCGAAATCCGTGAAATGATGGGTCAAATTCAGGAATTGTTAGATAAGGGATTTATTAGGCCGAGTTCATCGCCGTGGGGTGCTCCCGTGTTGTTTGTGAAGAAGTGTGACAACCGTCAATTTAGGACTATAGTTTAGTGCCTAATCAAGGGTAATACATGTAATTAGTTCTGTGTTAGGCTAATTAATGTATCAATTATTATATATATTGTTGAATATATATCTACAATTATGCGATTTGTTTAAATCGTACGAGTTTCAAATCGGATGAATTTCGATACAATAAATACGGACGTTGGTGAACAATTGATTTAGGTAATACAAGGATTTTTAATAACGTTATTGTACTTAAAAATATTATGTCAATAATATTTAGTATCCAAGTTTATTCACACAATTTATATAAACGTGAATAAAATATAATTGCGCAAACAAAACGATACAATTCACCTTTTATAATATAATTATTAAATAGTTAGTAAAATACTTCAACTAAAATACTGAATAATTATTCGCATTTTAAAACGTATATTAACACATAGAAAATAAATATTTAACGTTCAAACAACGGGAAAAAAAAAAACGAACACCGCACGGAACGGAAACGCGGGGCGGAATTGGGAGTTTAACCTCCCACCCCCACCCACTTTTTCTTTCATTGCTCTTTTCCTCTCTCTCTCTCCTCTCTTATTTTCTCTCAACTATCATCATCACCACCACTTTCCTCCAAACCATCAAAATCACCAAAAACTAGCACTAAACGGCATCGGATCTTCAAACTTGTTTGGGACAAAAGATTCACCACTTCACGATCTACACTTTCATCTTTCCGGAATTTCATTTCGGCGATTTGTAAGTTTCCGACACAACTCCGAAAACTCTCGTTTTTAAGTTTTATAACTTGCTAGTTGTTTGTATAACCTTGTAATGTCCTAAAATGGGTTGGGTAAAAATAATAGGCCGATCGATGGCCGGAAAATGCGTTTTTGAAGTTGAAACTCCGATCAGACCCCGTACGTCGCATTTGGCCTGGAGCAAATGCGACGCAGCGACCTACGTCGCACTATATCCCCAACGTCGCATATAGCGACGCAGCCTATTACGTCGCATTGACTTGCGAACGTCGCACTTAGCGACGCAGACCCTTACGTCGCAGAAATCAACTACGTCGCCTATAGCGACGCCACGTACAACGTCGCATTAAATTGTGAAAGTCGCACATAGCGACGCCGTGCCCAACGTCGCACCCAACGTCGCACAAACCAGAACCTCGAAAACACAGATTTTTACTAAGTGTCGAGGCTCGAAATTTCATCACTTGATTTCACCCAAATTCTAGTCCAGATGCGTTTTTCCTTAAAGCAATATAGTAGAAATAAAAATTTTCCAAGCTGACCTGGCAGCTCGACCCCAGCCAGGGGCTCTGCCCCCGGACCCCCGTACTTAGACTCAGTAAGCACATTTTTACACCAAATGTCGAGCTTATACAACTTCAAATGCTTATACAATACGACTTTTAGAACATAATGGGACTTATACTTCAAGTGTAACACTCCAAAAACAAGACGATAACAACAACACTTTTATTCCAACTAATCACCAACGTGCCGTACGTGTTTTCAAAAGACAATTCAACTAAGTTATTGTAACTTGGAACAATTCAATCAAACAAGTCGTTGTAACTTGTAACTATACAAACAACCAAATCGGGTAATTTGGACATTAAGTTAGACAAACAATTCCAATGGTAGTCTTTCGAGATACCAATACAATTAATGACAATTTAAGTGTCGTGGACACATTCAGGTTTCAAGCCTTTGGACACCAACACACTGCTAATTACTTCAAGTTTAATTGCTTAACATTTCAAGACTCAGGTGAGTTTCATGGCCCCATTTTCACTACTTTTACTAGGGGTGTGATATTACTACTTCATTTTGTTTTACAAGTAGAACGCAAGTGCCAAACTTCAAATACTACATGAGTTTCAAGCTAATCAATTTAAAGTCCTCCATAGCATAGTCTCTAGTATTTATAGCGTGAATGTTAGTATATGATATCATATGGGATTGACAATCCTCATCCGGGTTAGCACGCACTAACCGGTCAAACGGATGTATTAGCATTTGGGAAGACGAGTGTTGATTAGGCACTCGTAGGAGGCATTTCAAGTTAGGTTTCCTTAAGTGGGCCTGACAAATCAAGTTAAGCTCAGACTATGTGCTCATGGACAGTATAACTTTTATTTTGCTTAATTGCATTTTAAATTCAATATAAATCTTGCGGTTCTTACAACTATACATTGACATACAAACCTGTGAGCTCACCAGCGTTTTCGCTGACCCATTTTAGTATTTATCACAGGTACCCAGCAGTAGGTTGGCTGCACAAGCAGGGAATATTAGCTCGAGTCAGCATTCATACAACTAGAGATTTGATTGCATTATTATATTTTGTAAAAGTAATTATGCTATGTAATCTCTCAATTTCAGGAATCGAGCTAATGTAACTATATTTTGATGTAAACATTTACTTTATCTATACAAGTTTAAAACGACGCATATAGTGGTCGTTCATTATATCTTATGTGCTTTGTATATTGATTAGTGACACCCAAATCAAGCTTCCGCAAATCGTTAAATTTGGGGGTGTCACAAGAAGAAAGATGGTACTCTCCGTATGTGCATTGATTATCGGGAATTAAATAAGAGAACGGTGAAGAACAAATACCCGTTGCCCAGAATTGATGAATTGTTTGATCAATTACAAGGATCCTCATATTTTTCAAAAATTGATTTGAGGTCGGGATATCATCAAGTCCGAGTTCGTGAGGAGGATATTCCTAAAACCGCTTTTCGCACGAGGTATGGTCACTATGAGTTTTTGGTTATGCCGTTCGGGTTAACGAATGCTCCTGCAATCTTTATGGATTTAATGAATCGGGTGTGTCGTCCCTATCTTGATCAGTTTGTGATTGTGTTTATCGACGATATTTTGATTTATTCCAAGTCTGAAGCGGATCATGAAATGCATCTAAGATTGGTACTGGAAACTTTGAAAAGAGAGCAACTTTATGCAAAGTTTTCGAAATGCGAGTTTTGGTTACGTGAGGTGCAGTTTTTGGGGCATATCATTTGCAAAGACGGGGTTAGAGTGGATCCATCTAAAGTGAAAGCTGTTATGAATTGGAATGCGCCTAAGTCTTCTTCAGAAATTAAGAGTTTCCTTGGATTAGCAGGATACTACAGAAAGTTTATCAAGGACTTTTCCAAAATTGCGAGTTCATTGACTAAGTTAACTCGGAAGGATGTAAAATTTCTGTGGACCGAACAACAAGAGGCAGCTTTTCAGACATTAAAGCAATTATTGTGTCAAGCCCCGGTGTTGGCGTTACCTGATGGGTCGGATGATTTCATTGTTTATTGTGATGCATCGCATACCGGATTAGGTGGTGTTTTAATGCAAAGAGATCGTGTAATTGCGTATGCTTCTAGACAGCTTAAACCACATGAAAAGAATTATCCGACGCATGATTTGGAGCTTGCGGCTGTAATATTTGCCTTGAAGATTTGGAGACATTATTTGTATGGTACGAAATGTGTAATTTGCACGGATCATAAAAGCCTTCAGTACATGTTTTCGCAAAAAGAATTGAATATGCGTCAGAGGCGGTGGTTAGAATTGATTAAAGATTATGATTGCGACATCCGTTATCACCCGGGTAAAGCTAATGTTGTTGTGGATGCTTTGAGTCGAAATATTTCTAGTGACAAGGTTTGTTTCATGCGATTTGAGGTGTCCTCTGATTTGATTTCTCAGCTAAGAGTCGCACAGATTGAAGCTTTATTGGATGTAAATTTGAAATCTGAGATCATGTTGAAACGAAAGGATTTGTTAGTTGATGATTCACGTGGGTTGAAAACTTTTCAGTCTCGGGTTTGGGTTCCGTTAATTGGTGGACTTCGTGAGTTGATTTTGACGGAGGTTCATAAATCGAGATTATCTATTCATCCCGGTAGCACGAAAATGTATAACGATTTGAAACCTCTTTATTGGTGGCCAACAATGAAAACGGATGTAGCAAGATTTGTGGAATCATGTCATATTTGTTCCCAAGTAAAAGTTGAGCATCAAAAGCCTTATGGTTCGTTGAAACAATTGGAGATACCCGAGTGGAAATGGGAACACATCACTATGGATTTTGTCACCAAATTACCACGTACGCAGAAAAGCAACGATATGATTTGGGTTGTTGTTGATCGTTTAACTAAAAGCGCCCATTTTCTTGCGACCAGTGAAACTGCTTTTTTGACCCGTTTGGCTCAATTGTATATTAATGAGATTGTATCGAGGCACGGGATTCCATTATCTATTGTGTCAGATCGAGATTCCAAGTTTGTGTCAGGCTTTTGGCAGAATCTTCAGAAAGAGTTAGGTACTCGAGTTAATCTTAGTACTGCATATCATCCTCAGACAGATGGACAGTCAGAAAGAACTATTCAGACTCTCGAGGATATGTTGAGGGCGTGTATATTGGAGTATGGGGGTTCGTGGGACTCTCACTTACCTTTGGTGGAATTTGCGTATAATAATTCATATCATTCGAGTATTGGTATGCCGCCATATGAAATGCTTTATGGACGTCGTTGTCGAACGCCGACTTGTTGGTTAGAGGCGGGAGAAAAACAGTTTGCGGGTCCCGATATTGTCCAGATTACGGCTGATAAAGTTGCTATAGCTCGTGAGAAATTGAAAGCCGCTAGAGATAGACAGAAGCAGTATGCTGATCCGCGTCGTCGGCCAGTTAATTTTGTTGAAGGAGAATTGGTTTATTTAAAAGTGTCACCTTGGAAAGGTGTGATTCGTTTTGGTAAGCGTGGAAAATTGGCTCCGAGATTCATAGGTCCATTCAAAATCCGTCAAGTAGTAAATGACCAAACCGTTGCTTTAGATCTTCCTTCTGAATTAAGTGGTATTCACGACACTTTTAATATTTGTTATTTGCGGAAATGTAATGTGGAGGATCCAACCCAAATCCTTCCGTTACAAGATCTTAGAGTGGACCAAGGTCAGAAATTAGTAGAAGAGCCCATTGAGTTAGTTGATAGAAAAGTGACTAAGTTACGCAAGAAGGAGATACCTATGGTTCTAGTGAAATGGAAACATAGTTTGGGAGAAAATCTTACTTGGGAGACCGAGTCGAGTATGAGGGCTCGTTATCCTAGTTTGTTCGAGTCTAGTTAGATTTCAGGGACGAAATCTTTTAAGGATGGAAGATTTGTAACACCCTGTAATTGGGCCCAGTAGAATCAGGTATTTATTTAAATTTAAATACGTACATTTAATTGTTTGAATATGTTTGATTGTGAAATAAATAGGTAAATAAGTCTCAGGAGATAATGTGACTAGTAAAATATTAATTGTTTTAAATAATCTTAGACGACGGTAAAATAAAATAATTTTCTTGCAATTGGTATTTAGGTTCCAGACAATAGATCAAAAGGTAGTATAATATTGTACTGAAAGTTAATTGGGGCGGTTTAATAAAAAGGTGGGGGATCGATCATATTTACCCCCAATCTCTCATTTTTCACCTAGTTCTAAACCTAACTAAAAACACAACTCAAATCCCTACCAAATCAATGAATTAAATCAAAGTGCTTGATGAATTGAAGTTGGAATCCTTGTTAGATCATCATCATCTTCATCTCTAGTTGTGTTCTTCATTTTGTAAGTAAGTTCATGCCAACTTATATGTAAATACTAGATAATTTGTTGATTGTAAGAATTGTGACTTGAGAAGTTAAATCAATACTTGTATGATGATTTGATAGTGTTATTTTACCTTCTTCTAGCTAGTTGCATGATTAAATATGTGTGTTCTTGAGTTTTTGGTTTGAAAATGTGTAAGTTAGGTTATATGTGATTTTGATGATTTGTGATGAATTGTTGTTAGAATCTAGTGTGTATTATGTTACTAGATGTTATTGTACATTGAAAGTGGTAAAAATCTGAGTTACAAGTTGAGTTTTAGTAGATTTTGGGTTTTGGTTCGTGCTGTGTAATTACAGGTTTGAGTTTCTGCTGAAAAATTGAGGAACGCGATCCTGCATCATTACCCGGATCGCGTTGCCATGTGTTACTTGGTTACCGCGTGTTTTGTTCTTATAAACGCGATCCTGAAGCCTCTTACCCGGATCGCGTTGATTAGTAGAATATTGAGTTTGTTTGGATTTGTTCTTGCGAACGCGATCCAAGCCCTTTTTCCGGATCGCGTTCCACTGTGTATTTTGGTGACAGAATATTTTCCTTAAGAGGAACGCGATCCCAACCCAATTTTCTGGATCGCGTTTGTCTTTGTAATTTTGAAGATTTTGATATTTTGTGAACTTATATGAATCTACCACTTATATCATTTAATTATCGATAATTCTTGATTAGTAATGTATGCAATTGATTATAGTCATAATTAATTATGAGACAAGTTATTAACTTGTGTTTTAATTGCGTGTACAGAGACACCGAAGACTCAATAAAATAAGACTTTTGAGTTTGGAGACGGAGATTGACAGGTGAGTGGACTTTGATCTGTCACTATGTTTGGTGATCACTATTGTGGTTACTTCAAGTGTTAAGTGTTTGTTGCATTGTGTTAAAGTGTTAAGTGTTAAGTGTTAAGTGACCTATATGGTAACTGTGTTATAAAGAGGTCAATCTTATTGGACGTTTTGCTACAGGTTAGTCAACACGAGAGTTGTGAACATGTGTTGTGAATGGAGCTTGTGTTGAGTAAAGGTAGCAAACCGTTATCGGTTAACTACTGTATTGGCCTGCAGTTGGTGTAAGTGTCGCTTGGTGGGCCACCGCGGCTGAGGGTGCCACAAGGGCCACCGATCCTCTAGTGATGTTGAGTCAATGTGTTAAATTGTTGTAGACTCATGGTGTTAAACTAAGTGTAGTGTTAGTGATGAGTTAACTCACTTAGCTTCGTGCTAATCCCTCGTTGTTTACTCCTTGCAGGTTAATATTGTTGTTAAGGGCGGGTCTCGGAGTAAATTGAAGGAATGTTCGACAATGATAGAACTCTGATGACTTTTGTACTACTTTAAATGTTTTGTTAAAGTAACGCCCATCTAATTGTGTAGTTATATAACGAAATACTTATGTAAAGGATTATGTATATTCTGGTTAATCCAGGGTTATATATATATGGGATATTGCTTCCGCGATGTTAAAAAAAAAAAATGTGTTCTAAATTAGGGGCGTTATAGATACAAATAAGCAAGGCACCAAATTACATCAAATTGGATACCGAGCTTAAGATACAAGTGGTGCCATGCACCTATTTCGTAATCCATGATTATCTCGTATCAATACAATCCCTACAATTCATTCATTCCACAAATCCACATATTCCTCACATTCTATATACTAATCACTTAATCAACCAAACATCTTAACACATAATACACCACTTAAAATCATCATCACACATTTAATTATATCCTAGTAACCACATTTAGAAACAAGATTCGACACCATTAATATTCCATTGGGTATTACCACCCTATTACTCGCAACAATTCAATACTGTACAATCATAATAATTCACAATTAAGAAACTAAGTACGATACATATAAATATTACTTAGTCAATTCCCATAACACTCACCTTTGCTTTCTAGGCAAGGGCATGATATTGCACTTGAATAACAAAGCCACCATTCTTGATCACTTAGCATATACCCTATGAATACAATAATACATTTAACAACTATAATTCAACACAATCAATACATTAATATTATCAATCTATCACCCTTTTTGGATTGATCATGCTACTCCTAATCCTTTATTTCATAATTCTCTTTATTTCATTATTTCCTTGTTTGGATAACCATTTTAAATGATCATTTCATATCATAATTCAAGATTCATCCTTAATTCATTGAATTCATTACTTCATTACTTATTTTATAATCATCCTCACAATTTACACTAATCTAATTACTTAATTCTTTGATTCAATATTTCTATATTTCTTAATCATATTCCAATAACATCTTTGAATTACCATATTAAGGTATAATAACATCAATTCGTTATTCTAAATACAAAACCTACTTAAGTATTTACTTTATATTTCAATTAATCCATTGTTTCATCAAAACACCTCAAACCCTCAAGAACACCATTAATGATTCTTCATCTCTAACATGTAATAAGGTTACTAATCATCATTAATAACCTAAACTCTCATCAATTCAACACTTTCAAGTTCCAATTTCGGATATAATTCATCTATTAACCAAAACCCACATATAAACTCAATTCTAGGTTAAAAAGATGGAAGAACAATACTTACATGATGATAGAGATGATGATTCTAGCTGAAATTCGAATTAAGAAGCTTCAATTTCGTGTTTTGATTCGATTTTGGATTAGGGTTTGAAGTTTATACGGGTTTCTCTCTTTCGGGAAGCCCCTGGAATATTTTTGAAGCATATCTCATACGTACATACACATATTAAGAGATATATGTATGTTTTAGTTTTATACCCGTGATTACTATTGTCTGGAACTTTAAAACCGACATACGTTTTCTATTTTATAATAGCTTTTAAATAGAATTATTTCAAAAACAAATATATTTCCGCGTACACTAAAATAATACTTCAAATATTGGGAGGTTTAAAATTCATAATACTTAAAACAATTAGTTTTACTTTTACAACAATAGTATTTCTTTACTTATAAAAACAGTATTTCAAATTTTGGGATGTTACATCGCGCCGGTCCCATTACTTTGAGCGCCGGACCCACTCGAAATCACGCGATTAATGTTAATAATTGCTGATTTAATGGGTTTAAATATTAATTAAGCTTTGACTTTGATTAATTAATTAATTTAATGATGCATTTTTAATTAATCGCGCCATTATTGCCATTTTAGCTCGAAAGTTAGGAGCATTTTGTTAGAAGGCTTGGTGAAATGATTATTTTGTTAACTAATAGTGGTCAAAGGATCAAATTTGTGATTTTCCCAACAAATATAATTGGAAAATCTTATATAAAAACAATATATTGGGTATAATGGAAAAGTTGACGAAATTCTAGGATTCCAAGCCTATTTCAATTAAAGATAATACATTCTACTAATTATTAAGATATATTCCTATCCATTGAATTCTTTTCCTCTCCAAATTCTCAATGGATCAGAAAAATAATAATTTCAATCCATAAAAAAAAAAATCATTGTTAGTCACGTCAACAATCCTAAGAATGAATCCAAATATTTGTTTTTTCCATTGTATATATTTTTTATTCAACTATTCCATGTACTTTTAAGATCACAAATACGTTTTGATTTTCTGATTCTAAATTGATAAAGTCTTTGTAGGGATGAAACATTCTTGAGAAGCATGAATATCCTAATCCTTTTGAGGGTATGCTTTATGTATTTTGGATTGCTCTAAGTTTTTTTATATCTTTATAGGTATATGTTATGAATGTCTTATATTTAAACAACATAAACAACATAAAGATGTAAATGGTTTAGAAGGTATTGGTTATGTGAGGTGGGTTCTTTTAAGAATAGAAAAAAAGTAGAGAACGGGAGAACTAATAGAATTGCTCCATTTGTCTACAAAACCCAATTATATTTTTACCCTGATGATTAATCATCTCACAAACCGTAAGTCCATAAATTATAAAAATTATATATTTGGAACCAGCGTCGTTTTCTCTTCGATTAGAGATGTCATAAGCTATACTTTCGACGAATTTTTTTTCTTCATTTTTTTACCCAATTCTACAATATAATCACATGTGATTTATGATGAAAAATAAAAAAATTGTTCACGATTATTTATTCATGGTATATGTTATTTAACACGTGATTACAACTTAATATTCATCCACATTAATAGTTATAAATAAAAAATAAAAAATTGCATTAGTTTTCATTAAAAATCATATGTGATTGTTGTTTGTACATTTAATCACATGTGATTTGTTATATAATCACGTATGATTTTGTATATAATCACATATGATTTTCATCTAAAAACTGATATTTAATGAGAAATTTACTGATATATGATAATCATATATGATTTCAACTTGATTTTTACTTAATTATATAACTATAGTCAATGATTTGAAACTTCGTATTTTATTACTCTTTTATCACATGTAATTGATACTTTGATATTCTATCGCACGTGATTGCAACTTATTTTTTCATGTTTTAATCTCCTTAAATCATCAATGATTTGAATTTAAAGTTTAATCGGAGATATAAGCGGGTGTGATTATTTTTTTAGTGCTAAATCAAATGTGATTTCACATTAAAACCCAATAAAAATGAAAAAAAAAAACTTTGTCGAAAGTATATATTATTGGATCTAGAATCGAAGAGAAAAAGACGCTGATTCCGAATATGTAATTTTCATAATTTATAGACATACGGTTTGTGAGATATTTAACTTTGAAAAAAAAAAAAAGGTGAAAATGGGTTTTTGAAATGGAACAATCCTATTGGTTCCTCCATTATTCATTTTTTTACCATTCTTTTTTGAACTTTCCTCTTGGTTATGGAGTATATATCTTTTATGATACAAAAATTATATATATTTATTTATATTTATTATAATGTTTTTTTTTTAGGTATGAGATCTCCTTCCGGGCAACATGAAGATCCAGATGATTTAGAAGGTTTTCTTATATTTATTGTTATCGTATGTAATACAATTTATGTATCGTAGCAAAACATGTAACACAAAAATTTATAAACTGTATAAAATTTAAAAATCAAATTTTACAAACTCAAATGTTATAACCCGCGATAACACGGGGTCCTCACCTAGTTATATCACTTCAGCTAAAACCAAATGCACATAAGTGGTTCATGAATACGTGAACCAACAATGACAACACAAAAATGCATTCACTAATCACTACCCAATACTACATAATGCATCACAACAAATCTAGTTAGCATTATTTTACACTACCATCCTAATTAATTTACAGACCAATTGATATACTGTTAAGTGGACATCACAACAAAACTATTAGCATTATTCTACGAGTCCATGTATGAAAACACAAATTACCTTTACGTTTTTACCTATATTTTTTAACATATATAAATAAATAAATAATAAATAAATAAAAATACGATAATACTATTATGAAATCAAAGAATGGAAATTAAATAAAAAGAGAAATACGGTGTATGAAAAGAGTTGATTCTCTTTCTATTATTATCTTGTACTCGTACAGATATACATATATAATAAAACTCCCCCTTGTTTTTATTTTATATGTTTGAGAAAAAAAAAGAAAGAAGGAAAACGATAGAGTGAAAAGAATCGAAAGAATGAAAACAATGGATAGAATATATTTATGTATTGATGCAGCAATCGATAGAATAATTATGATAATGCTTCAGTCAGAGAGCCTCCCATTGACGATCATTCTTTCGTCCATATTTGTTCTGCTAGCCCTTGCAATTGCGGCCGTATTAAGTTACGGATTCTTTGTCGTGTTGTTGTTTTTCCGATGGGTGGCCGACGGTTTTGATACCTATGCACTCGACTCCTTTCTTTCTCAAACCGACGCTAAATTTGCTACCCCTATCAATCCTAAAGTTTTTTTCCTACCGCTATTAATCCTTTTCCTTTACTTGCTTTGCGGTGATCACTAGGTACGTTTTTTAATTATATACTATTTGTTTAATCTAATAATAATTGGTTAACTTTAAGTTTTTATTATTGTTTTTCAGAAACTTTGCTTGCTGCCTACCTGGTACCTGCCTGCCGTTCAAGTTCAGTTCAGTTATTGCAATGTTCTTCTTCTTCTTTTTTTCTTTCTTTTAAGTTAGTATTATTCTAAGTTTTATCAAATTGTCTCGAATCAAAATTATGGCTTGGGATCTTACTAATTTGGAGTTGAATTCAATTTATGGTTCAAGACATTAAAAGGGGATTATGATTATTTAGCTGCATATCTAGTGCATTGTTTTGTGTTTCAGAATATGGAGTTGATGATCCTAACTTCCTAAGTTAGATCTTTACTCACAACCAGGGGCGGATCTGCTATAATACTATATGGGTCAGTCCCAATGGGTCACATCCTTTAACTAATTTTTAGCTTGCAAATTTAATATTTTCTTGCCAAGTAACTAAAAAAGACCCGCAGCCCAAAAAGAGAGGCACCCAATGTCTCAATCTTATAAATCTAAATCTAATCTAATCTAATTGAAGGTATACAAGTTTTATTACTATTAGAAATAAGATATTAAATACGAAATTTCATATTAAAAATCAACAATTCGTGTGTATATACGGATTTAAAGTCTAGTATAACTAATAATAATAATAATAATAAAAACTTATATACCTTTAATTTTGTTCAAAATCAACCCTTATCAACCAATCAAATCTCTTAATTTAAGTCTACTTCAAATTAACCAATCAAAATCAATAATTTTCCTAAAATATCTATTTTGAAATTGTTTATGAATCGTCCCAAAAAAATTCCCTTGATTAACTACAAATTAATAGACAATGATGATAAGTAATTTTATATCTATTAATAAATAATTAAGATATCCATTGAGAACTATTTATGATTATTCTAAAATAATAATAGTAAGAATCTGATTTGATCCTTTATGATTTTCTTTTGCTCGTGAAATACGATTTTACTCAATGATGATTTATACAATAAAATAAGAGTAAATTATTTAAATCGTCCATGTGGTTTCCCAAATGTTCCATAGGTCGTCCCTTAGTTTCATAAATTATTTGAATAGTCCTTTTTTTGAAAATTTGTTCACCAACGGTCCAAAAAGTTAACTGCCGTTAAGTTCTAATGTTAAATCACAAAAATGACCAAAATGCCCTTCATGTTCTTCTCTTTTATAATGTTCTTCCCCAATTTCAAACCTTTAACATTACCCAAATTTTATACCTTTTATATTTTCTTTGATATCTTTACGTTTTGATATAAGTTAGTGAATTAATGATGTTTTGATGATCAATTCAAATTAATATAATATTTATTTTTATTAATTTTGAAATTTTATAATTTATGCTTATAAATGATTAGCTATTTTTTCAAAAGATTTATGCTTACAAATGATTATTTATGCTTATAAAAAGGTTAGGACGGTAATGCCTAGCTTGTAAAATTTCAAGCTAATAAAAAGATCTAAATTATGTGTCATATTTAAATTAAAATAAATTTGTAATGATATTAACTGAATTTCGGGTTGTCGGGTTCAACCCAAAAATGACACATAATTTTATAAGCATAAATAATCATTTATAAGCATAAATCTTTTGAAAAAATAGCTTTGAAAAAAATAGTTAATTATTTATAAGCATAAATAATTATAAAATTTTAAAATTAATAAAAAATAAATGTTATATCAATTTGAATTGATCATCAAAACATCATTAATTCAATAACTTATATCAAAACGTAAAGATATCAAAGAAAATATTAAATGTTTGAAATTGGGGAAGAACATTATAAAAGAGAAGAACATGAAGGGCATTTTGGTCATTTTTATGATTTAACATTAGAACTTAACGGCAACTTAACAGCAGTTAACTTTTTGAACCATTGGTGAACAAACTTTCAAAAAAAGGACTATTCAAATAATTTATGAAACTAAGGGACGATCTATGGAACATTTGAGAAACCACATGGACGATTTAAATAATTTACTCATAAAATAATTAATTGGGGATGGTTATTGTGGTAAAGACGTAAAGTATGTTAGTGTAGTAATGGTGGGATAATGTCCTGACCGTTGGATCTGGGGCTATAAACGAAAAAAGGGCGGTGGCATGATGGTAATTAAAGAGAACTTCAGTGGCAAAACACGTGAACCATCCGATTGTACGTCACGCGCGTGAAAGCCTGAAAATGGTGCGATGGCTTATAGGTAGAAGTCTCAAATACCCTTTCTCACGTTCTGCGGCCACCACTATTTTAAATTTTTTAAATCTACTTTTTTAAAAGTATACACTATACATCCATATATATGTGTAAAATATAGTTACCCACAGTAATTTCCTAGTAACTTTTTATTTCACATGCATTTAAAAAAATGATGCATGTTTTATGATATAGCAAATGATAATAATCATTAACTCAATTTTATACATTACTCTTAATTGACTGAAAATAATTAATTTTAATTTTATATCAAAGGGTTACTCTTACGATTATTTTGATAAAATTATTCATTTATATTTTTGATATAACTAAAATTATATAAAGCAATCAAAATTTTAAGTTCTTTAATGTTAAATTAATTTTACACAAGTATTAGATACGTAAACTTAGTTTTGTATTACACACGCTTAGTACACAGAGTTATTAACACATCAACTCATAATTCAGTAACAAAATACACAACTTATTTTCGTGATACACGCACTTAGTACACAAAGTTATTAATATATTAACGTGCAATTCAATAATAAGATACACGATTTATTTTCGTGATACACACATTTAGCACACAAAGTTATTAACATATCAACCCGTATAGCAAAAACAAGATACAAAAACTTATATTTGTGATACACAAAGTTAACACAAAAAGTTATTACATATTAACGCACGAGTCAATATCAAGATACACAATATATTTTTTTGATACACACACTTAGCACACAAAGTTAATTACATTTTAATGCATAACTTAATAACAAAATACACAGCTTATTTTTGCGATACACACCCTTAACACGAATTCATTTATATATTAGCGTATAACTCAATAATAAGATACACAACTTATTTTTGTGATACACACACTTAACACGAACTGATGTATATATTAACGCATAACTTTATAATAAGATACACAACTTATTTTCGTGATACACATACTTAACACAAATTTATTTACATATTAACGCATAACTTAATAATAAGATACACAACATATTTTCGTGATACACATACTTAACACAAATTTATTTATACATTAACACGTAACCCAATAATAAAATACTCAATTTTATTTTGTGATACATAGAGTTAACTCGCCTAATGAACTATACATAAAAACTCTAAAATGATAAAACGAAAACATAAAAAAATACCACTTTTATTTTATTTATTCTTTAAAAAGAAAAATAAAAACAAAGAAACTCTTTACGTGGGTTATCAATTGTGTGGTGGAGAAAAACTCAACATATACATACTATACAAAACATCAAACCCGAGAACTGTTGTCAACAAGTTCAATGTTTTAATCCCTCCGTTCCATTTTAATTGTCCAGTATTTCTTTTTGGGCTGTCTCAAATTAATTGTCCACTTACCATATTACCTTTATTTGAAATTATAATTACAAACATATAAAAAAGAAGTAATTAATCAGTTAAGGGTAAAACAGTCATTCTGCCCAAAGTAAGAAAGAGACAACAGCAAAAGTTATGTTTTTATTAAACTGCTTGTTTTTTGTCGGGAGGTAACTAATTGCAGAGATAAAAGTACAGAACGGCCATGGATGAAGGATTTGGTGAAAGTCCATCGCCAGAGATCCGGCGACATTTCGGAGTATATAAATTAATATCACTAATTATTTGTAAGCAGAGAATTGGAACTTAAACGCCTAGGATCTCGTCGGAGAAGGCGACGAATCTGACCGGGAAAGAAGATGGCGAATGAGTATATAACGGAGGAACCACTATTTTAAATTTTTTAAATCTACTTTTTAAAAAGTATACACTATACATCCATATATATGTGTAAAATATAGTTACCCACAGTAATTTCCTAGTAACTTTTTATTTCACATGCATTTAAAAAAATGATGCATGTTTTATGATATAGCAAATGATAATAATCATTAACTCAATTTTATACATTACTCTTAATTGACTGAAAATAATTAATTTTAATTTTATATCAAAGGGTTACTCTTACGATTATTTTGATAAAATTATTCATTTATATTTTTGATATAACTAAAATTATATAAAGCAATCAAAATTTTAAGTTCTTTAATGTTAAATTAATTTTACACAAGTATTAGATACGTAAACTTAGTTTTGTATTACACACGCTTAGTACACAGAGTTATTAACACATCAACTCATAATTCAGTAACAAAATACACAACTTATTTTCGTGATACACGCACTTAGTACACAAAGTTATTAATATATTAACGTGCAATTCAATAATAAGATACACGATTTATTTTCGTGATACACACATTTAGCACACAAAGTTATTAACATATCAACCCGTATAGCAAAAACAAGATACAAAAACTTATATTTGTGATACACGAAGTTAACACAAAAAGTTATTACATATTAACGCACGAGTCAATATCAAGATACACAATATATTTTTTTGATACACACACTTAGCACACAAAGTTAATTACATTTTAATGCATAACTTAATAACAAAATACACAGCTTATTTTTGCGATACACACCCTTAACACGAATTCATTTATATATTAGCGTATAACTCAATAATAAGATACACAACTTATTTTTGTGATACACACACTTAACACGAACTGATGTATATATTAACGCATAACTTTATAATAAGATACATAACTTATTTTCGTGATACACATACTTAACACAAATTTATTTACATATTAACGCATAACTTAATAATAAGATACACAACATATTTTCGTGATACACATACTTAACACAAATTTATTTATACATTAACACGTAACCCAATAATAAAATACTCAATTTTATTTTGTGATACATAGAGTTAACTCGCCTAATGAACTATACATAAAAACTCTAAAATGATAAAACGAAAACATAAAAAAATACCACTTTTATTTTATTTATTCTTTAAAAAGAAAAATAAAAACAAAGAAACTCTTTACGTGGGTTATCAATTGTGTGGTGGAGAAAAACTCAACATATACATACTATACAAAACATCAAACCCGAGAACTGTTGTCAACAAGTTCAATGTTTTAATCCCTCCGTTCCATTTTAATTGTCCAGTATTTCTTTTTGGGCTGTCTCAAATTAATTGTCCACTTACCATATTACCTTTATTTGAAATTATAATTACAAACATATAAAAAAGAAGTAATTAATCAGTTAAGGGTAAAACAGTCATTCTGCCCAAAGTAAGAAAGAGACAACAGCAAAAGTTATGTTTTTATTAAACTGCTTGTTTTTTGTCGGGAGGTAACTAATTGCAGAGATAAAAGTACAGAACGGCCATGGATGAAGGATTTGGTGAAAGTCCATCGCCAGAGATCCGGCGACATTTCGGAGTATATAAATTAATATCACTAATTATTTGTAAGCAGAGAATTGGAACTTAAACGCCTAGGATCTCGTCGGAGAAGGCGACGAATCTGACCGGGAAAGAAGATGGCGAATGAGTATATAACGGAGGAACCACTATTTTAAATTTTTTAAATCTACTTTTTAAAAAGTATACACTATACATCCATATATATGTGTAAAATATAGTTACCCACAGTAATTTCCTAGTAACTTTTTATTTCACATGCATTTAAAAAAATGATGCATGTTTTATGATATAGCAAATGATAATAATCATTAACTCAATTTTATACATTACTCTTAATTGACTGAAAATAATTAATTTTAATTTTATATCAAAGGGTTACTCTTACGATTATTTTGATAAAATTATTCATTTATATTTTTGATATAACTAAAATTATATAAAGCAATCAAAATTTTAAGTTCTTTAATGTTAAATTAATTTTACACAAGTATTAGATACGTAAACTTAGTTTTGTATTACACACGCTTAGTACACAGAGTTATTAACACATCAACTCATAATTCAGTAACAAAATACACAACTTATTTTCGTGATACACGCACTTAGTACACAAAGTTATTAATATATTAACGTGCAATTCAATAATAAGATACACGATTTATTTTCGTGATACACACATTTAGCACACAAAGTTATTAACATATCAACCCGTATAGCAAAAACAAGATACAAAAACTTATATTTGTGATACACGAAGTTAACACAAAAAGTTATTACATATTAACGCACGAGTCAATATCAAGATACACAATATATTTTTTTGATACACACACTTAGCACACAAAGTTAATTACATTTTAATGCATAACTTAATAACAAAATACACAGCTTATTTTTGCGATACACACCCTTAACACGAATTCATTTATATATTAGCGTATAACTCAATAATAAGATACACAACTTATTTTTGTGATACACACACTTAACACGAACTGATGTATATATTAACGCATAACTTTATAATAAGATACACAACTTATTTTCGTGATACACATACTTAACACAAATTTATTTACATATTAACGCATAACTTAATAATAAGATACACAACATATTTTCGTGATACACATACTTAACACAAATTTATTTATACATTAACACGTAACCCAATAATAAAATACTCAATTTTATTTTGTGATACATAGAGTTAACTCGCCTAATGAACTATACATAAAAACTCTAAAATGATAAAACGAAAACATAAAAAAATACCACTTTTATTTTATTTATTCTTTAAAAAGAAAAATAAAAACAAAGAAACTCTTTACGTGGGTTATCAATTGTGTGGTGGAGAAAAACTCAACATATACATACTATACAAAACATCAAACCCGAGAACTGTTGTCAACAAGTTCAATGTTTTAATCCCTCCGTTCCATTTTAATTGTCCAGTATTTCTTTTTGGGCTGTCTCAAATTAATTGTCCACTTACCATATTACCTTTATTTGAAATTATAATTACAAACATATAAAAAAGAAGTAATTAATCAGTTAAGGGTAAAACAGTCATTCTGCCCAAAGTAAGAAAGAGACAACAGCAAAAGTTATGTTTTTATTAAACTGCTTGTTTTTTGTCGGGAGGTAACTAATTGCAGAGATAAAAGTACAGAACGGCCATGGATGAAGGATTTGGTGAAAGTCCATCGCCAGAGATCCGGCGACATTTCGGAGTATATAAATTAATATCACTAATTATTTGTAAGCAGAGAATTGGAACTTAAACGCCTAGGATCTCGTCGGAGAAGGCGACGAATCTGACCGGGAAAGAAGATGGCGAATGAGTATATAACGGAGGAACCACTATTTTAAATTTTTTAAATCTACTTTTTAAAAAGTATACACTATACATCCATATATATGTGTAAAATATAGTTACCCACAGTAATTTCCTAGTAACTTTTTATTTCACATGCATTTAAAAAAATGATGCATGTTTTATGATATAGCAAATGATAATAATCATTAACTCAATTTTATACATTACTCTTAATTGACTGAAAATAATTAATTTTAATTTTATATCAAAGGGTTACTCTTACGATTATTTTGATAAAATTATTCATTTATATTTTTGATATAACTAAAATTATATAAAGCAATCAAAATTTTAAGTTCTTTAATGTTAAATTAATTTTACACAAGTATTAGATACGTAAACTTAGTTTTGTATTACACACGCTTAGTACACAGAGTTATTAACACATCAACTCATAATTCAGTAACAAAATACACAACTTATTTTCGTGATACACGCACTTAGTACACAAAGTTATTAATATATTAACGTGCAATTCAATAATAAGATACACGATTTATTTTCGTGATACACACATTTAGCACACAAAGTTATTAACATATCAACCCGTATAGCAAAAACAAGATACAAAAACTTATATTTGTGATACACGAAGTTAACACAAAAAGTTATTACATATTAACGCACGAGTCAATATCAAGATACACAATATATTTTTTTGATACACACACTTAGCACACAAAGTTAATTACATTTTAATGCATAACTTAATAACAAAATACACAGCTTATTTTTGCGATACACACCCTTAACACGAATTCATTTATATATTAGCGTATAACTCAATAATGAGATACACAACTTATTTTTGTGATACACACACTTAACACGAACTGATGTATATATTAACGCATAACTTTATAATAAGATACACAACTTATTTTCGTGATACACATACTTAACACAAATTTATTTACATATTAACGCATAACTTAATAATAAGATACACAACATATTTTCGTGATACACATACTTAACACAAATTTATTTATACATTAACACGTAACCCAATAATAAAATACTCAATTTTATTTTGTGATACATAGAGTTAACTCGCCTAATGAACTATACATAAAAACTCTAAAATGATAAAACGAAAACATAAAAAAATACCACTTTTATTTTATTTATTCTTTAAAAAGAAAAATAAAAACAAAGAAACTCTTTACGTGGGTTATCAATTGTGTGGTGGAGAAAAACTCAACATATACATACTATACAAAACATCAAACCCGAGAACTGTTGTCAACAAGTTCAATGTTTTAATCCCTCCGTTCCATTTTAATTGTCCAGTATTTCTTTTTGGGCTGTCTCAAATTAATTGTCCACTTACCATATTACCTTTATTTGAAATTATAATTACAAACATATAAAAAAGAAGTAATTAATCAGTTAAGGGTAAAACAGTCATTCTGCCCAAAGTAAGAAAGAGACAACAGCAAAAGTTATGTTTTTATTAAACTGCTTGTTTTTTGTCGGGAGGTAACTAATTGCAGAGATAAAAGTACAGAACGGCCATGGATGAAGGATTTGGTGAAAGTCCATCGCCAGAGATCCGGCGACATTTCGGAGTATATAAATTAATATCACTAATTATTTGTAAGCAGAGAATTGGAACTTAAACGCCTAGGATCTCGTCGGAGAAGGCGACGAATCTGACCGGGAAAGAAGATGGCGAATGAGTATATAACGGAGGAACCACTATTTTAAATTTTTTAAATCTACTTTTTTAAAAGTATACACTATACATCCATATATATGTGTAAAATATAGTTACCCACAGTAATTTCCTAGTAACTTTTTATTTCACATGCATTTAAAAAAATGATGCATGTTTTATGATATAGCAAATGATAATAATCATTAACTCAATTTTATACATTACTCTTAATTGACTGAAAATAATTAATTTTAATTTTATATCAAAGGGTTACTCTTACGATTATTTTGATAAAATTATTCATTTATATTTTTGATATAACTAAAATTATATAAAGCAATCAAAATTTTAAGTTCTTTAATGTTAAATTAATTTTACACAAGTATTAGATACGTAAACTTAGTTTTGTATTACACACGCTTAGTACACAGAGTTATTAACACATCAACTCATAATTCAGTAACAAAATACACAACTTATTTTCGTGATACACGCACTTAGTACACAAAGTTATTAATATATTAACGTGCAATTCAATAATAAGATACACGATTTATTTTCGTGATACACACATTTAGCACACAAAGTTATTAACATATCAACCCGTATAGCAAAAACAAGATACAAAAACTTATATTTGTGATACACAAAGTTAACACAAAAAGTTATTACATATTAACGCACGAGTCAATATCAAGATACACAATATATTTTTTTGATACACACACTTAGCACACAAAGTTAATTACATTTTAATGCATAACTTAATAACAAAATACACAGCTTATTTTTGCGATACACACCCTTAACACGAATTCATTTATATATTAGCGTATAACTCAATAATAAGATACACAACTTATTTTTGTGATACACACACTTAACACGAACTGATGTATATATTAACGCATAACTTTATAATAAGATACACAACTTATTTTCGTGATACACATACTTAACACAAATTTATTTACATATTAACGCATAACTTAATAATAAGATACACAACATATTTTCGTGATACACATACTTAACACAAATTTATTTATACATTAACACGTAACCCAATAATAAAATACTCAATTTTATTTTGTGATACATAGAGTTAACTCGCCTAATGAACTATACATAAAAACTCTAAAATGATAAAACGAAAACATAAAAAAATACCACTTTTATTTTATTTATTCTTTAAAAAGAAAAATAAAAACAAAGAAACTCTTTACGTGGGTTATCAATTGTGTGGTGGAGAAAAACTCAACATATACATACTATACAAAACATCAAACCCGAGAACTGTTGTCAACAAGTTCAATGTTTTAATCCCTCCGTTCCATTTTAATTGTCCAGTATTTCTTTTTGGGCTGTCTCAAATTAATTGTCCACTTACCATATTACCTTTATTTGAAATTATAATTACAAACATATAAAAAAGAAGTAATTAATCAGTTAAGGGTAAAACAGTCATTCTGCCCAAAGTAAGAAAGAGACAACAGCAAAAGTTATGTTTTTATTAAACTGCTTGTTTTTTGTCGGGAGGTAACTAATTGCAGAGATAAAAGTACAGAACGGCCATGGATGAAGGATTTGGTGAAAGTCCATCGCCAGAGATCCGGCGACATTTCGGAGTATATAAATTAATATCACTAATTATTTGTAAGCAGAGAATTGGAACTTAAACGCCTAGGATCTCGTCGGAGAAGGCGACGAATCTGACCGGGAAAGAAGATGGCGAATGAGTATATAACGGAGGAACCACTATTTTAAATTTTTTAAATCTACTTTTTTAAAAGTATACACTATACATCCATATATATGTGTAAAATATAGTTACCCACAGTAATTTCCTAGTAACTTTTTATTTCACATGCATTTAAAAAAATGATGCATGTTTTATGATATAGCAAATGATAATAATCATTAACTCAATTTTATACATTACTCTTAATTGACTGAAAATAATTAATTTTAATTTTATATCAAAGGGTTACTCTTACGATTATTTTGATAAAATTATTCATTTATATTTTTGATATAACTAAAATTATATAAAGCAATCAAAATTTTAAGTTCTTTAATGTTAAATTAATTTTACACAAGTATTAGATACGTAAACTTAGTTTTGTATTACACACGCTTAGTACACAGAGTTATTAACACATCAACTCATAATTCAGTAACAAAATACACAACTTATTTTCGTGATACACGCACTTAGTACACAAAGTTATTAATATATTAACGTGCAATTCAATAATAAGATACACGATTTATTTTCGTGATACACACATTTAGCACACAAAGTTATTAACATATCAACCCGTATAGCAAAAACAAGATACAAAAACTTATATTTGTGATACACAAAGTTAACACAAAAAGTTATTACATATTAACGCACGAGTCAATATCAAGATACACAATATATTTTTTTGATACACACACTTAGCACACAAAGTTAATTACATTTTAATGCATAACTTAATAACAAAATACACAGCTTATTTTTGCGATACACACCCTTAACACGAATTCATTTATATATTAGCGTATAACTCAATAATAAGATACACAACTTATTTTTGTGATACACACACTTAACACGAACTGATGTATATATTAACGCATAACTTTATAATAAGATACACAACTTATTTTCGTGATACACATACTTAACACAAATTTATTTACATATTAACGCATAACTTAATAATAAGATACACAACATATTTTCGTGATACACATACTTAACACAAATTTATTTATACATTAACACGTAACCCAATAATAAAATACTCAATTTTATTTTGTGATACATAGAGTTAACTCGCCTAATGAACTATACATAAAAACTCTAAAATGATAAAACGAAAACATAAAAAAATACCACTTTTATTTTATTTATTCTTTAAAAAGAAAAATAAAAACAAAGAAACTCTTTACGTGGGTTATCAATTGTGTGGTGGAGAAAAACTCAACATATACATACTATACAAAACATCAAACCAGAGAACTGTTGTCAACAAGTTCAATGTTTTAATCCCTCCGTTCCATTTTAATTGTCCAGTATTTCTTTTTGGGCTGTCTCAAATTAATTGTCCACTTACCATATTACCTTTATTTGAAATTATAATTACAAACATATAAAAAAGAAGTAATTAATCAGTTAAGGGTAAAACAGTCATTCTGCCCAAAGTAAGAAAGAGACAACAGCAAAAGTTATGTTTTTATTAAACTGCTTGTTTTTTGTCGGGAGGTAACTAATTGCAGAGATAAAAGTACAGAACGGCCATGGATGAAGGATTTGGTGAAAGTCCATCGCCAGAGATCCGGCGACATTTCGGAGTATATAAATTAATATCACTAATTATTTGTAAGCAGAGAATTGGAACTTAAACGCCTAGGATCTCGTCGGAGAAGGCGACGAATCTGACCGGGAAAGAAGATGGCGAATGAGTATATAACGGAGGAACCACTATTTTAAATTTTTTAAATCTACTTTTTTAAAAGTATACACTATACATCCATATATATGTGTAAAATATAGTTACCCACAGTAATTTCCTAGTAACTTTTTATTTCACATGCATTTAAAAAAATGATGCATGTTTTATGATATAGCAAATGATAATAATCATTAACTCAATTTTATACATTACTCTTAATTGACTGAAAATAATTAATTTTAATTTTATATCAAAGGGTTACTCTTACGATTATTTTGATAAAATTATTCATTTATATTTTTGATATAACTAAAATTATATAAAGCAATCAAAATTTTAAGTTCTTTAATGTTAAATTAATTTTACACAAGTATTAGATACGTAAACTTAGTTTTGTATTACACACGCTTAGTACACAGAGTTATTAACACATCAACTCATAATTCAGTAACAAAATACACAACTTATTTTCGTGATACACGCACTTAGTACACAAAGTTATTAATATATTAACGTGCAATTCAATAATAAGATACACGATTTATTTTCGTGATACACACATTTAGCACACAAAGTTATTAACATATCAACCCGTATAGCAAAAACAAGATACAAAAACTTATATTTGTGATACACAAAGTTAACACAAAAAGTTATTACATATTAACGCACGAGTCAATATCAAGATACACAATATATTTTTTTGATACACACACTTAGCACACAAAGTTAATTACATTTTAATGCATAACTTAATAACAAAATACACAGCTTATTTTTGCGATACACACCCTTAACACGAATTCATTTATATATTAGCGTATAACTCAATAATAAGATACACAACTTATTTTTGTGATACACACACTTAACACGAACTGATGTATATATTAACGCATAACTTTATAATAAGATACACAACTTATTTTCGTGATACACATACTTAACACAAATTTATTTACATATTAACGCATAACTTAATAATAAGATACACAACATATTTTCGTGATACACATACTTAACACAAATTTATTTATACATTAACACGTAACCCAATAATAAAATACTCAATTTTATTTTGTGATACATAGAGTTAACTCGCCTAATGAACTATACATAAAAACTCTAAAATGATAAAACGAAAACATAAAAAAATACCACTTTTATTTTATTTATTCTTTAAAAAGAAAAATAAAAACAAAGAAACTCTTTATGTGGGTTATCAATTGTGTGGTGGAGAAAAACTCAACATATACATACTATACAAAACATCAAACCAGAGAACTGTTGTCAACAAGTTCAATGTTTTAATCCCTCCGTTCCATTTTAATTGTCCAGTATTTCTTTTTGGGCTGTTTCAAATTAATTGTCCACTTACCATATTACCTTTATTTGAAATTATAATTACAAACATATAAAAAAGAAGTAATTAATCAGTTAAGGGTAAAACAGTCATTCTGCCCAAAGTAAGAAAGAGACAACAGCAAAAGTTATGTTTTTATTAAACTGCTTGTTTTTTGTCGGGAGGTAACTAATTGCAGAGATAAAAGTACAGAACGGCCATGGATGAAGGATTTGGTGAAAGTCCATCGCCAGAGATCCGGCGACATTTCGGAGTATATAAATTAATATCACTAATTATTTGTAAGCAGAGAATTGGAACTTAAACGCCTAGGATCTCGTCGGAGAAGGCGACGAATCTGACCGGGAAAGAAGATGGCGAATGAGTATATAACGGAGGAACCACTATTTTAAATTTTTTAAATCTACTTTTTTAAAAGTATACACTATACATCCATATATATGTGTAAAATATAGTTACCCACAGTAATTTCCTAGTAACTTTTTATTTCACATGCATTTAAAAAAATGATGCATGTTTTATGATATAGCAAATGATAATAATCATTAACTCAATTTTATACATTACTCTTAATTGACTGAAAATAATTAATTTTAATTTTATATCAAAGGGTTACTCTTACGATTATTTTGATAAAATTATTCATTTATATTTTTGATATAACTAAAATTATATAAAGCAATCAAAATTTTAAGTTCTTTAATGTTAAATTAATTTTACACAAGTATTAGATACGTAAACTTAGTTTTGTATTACACACGCTTAGTACACAGAGTTATTAACACATCAACTCATAATTCAGTAACAAAATACACAACTTATTTTCGTGATACACGCACTTAGTACACAAAGTTATTAATATATTAACGTGCAATTCAATAATAAGATACACGATTTATTTTCGTGATACACACATTTAGCACACAAAGTTATTAACATATCAACCCGTATAGCAAAAACAAGATACAAAAACTTATATTTGTGATACACAAAGTTAACACAAAAAGTTATTACATATTAACGCACGAGTCAATATCAAGATACACAATATATTTTTTTTGATACACACACTTAGCACACAAAGTTAATTACTCCCTCCGTCCCAAAATTATTGTCCACCAACAAAAAGCACACATTTTAATAAAAGTAGGACCACAACAGTTTTCAACCACTCAAATAGAATCTGCACCCACTAAACTCTCTTCTTATTGGTTGAAATGTGAAGTGGACAATTATTTTGGGACGTCCCAAAAAGGAAAGATGGACTATAATTTTGGGACGGAGGTAGTACATTTTAATGCATAACTTAATAACAAAATACACTGCTTATTTTTGCGATACACACCCTTAACACGAATTCATTTATATATTAGCGTATAACTCAATAATAAGATACACAACTTATTTTTGTGATACACACACTTAACACGAACTGATGTATATATTAACGCATAACTTTATAATAAGATACACAACTTATTTTCGTGATACACATACTTAACACAAATTTATTTACATATTAACGCATAACTTAATAATAAGATACACAACATATTTTCGTGATACACATACTTAACACAAATTTATTTATACATTAACACGTAACCCAATAATAAAATACTCAATTTTATTTTGTGATACATAGAGTTAACTCGCCTAATGAACTATACATAAAAACTCTAAAATGATAAAACGAAAACATAAAAAAATACCACTTTTATTTTATTTATTCTTTAAAAAGAAAAATAAAAACAAAGAAACTCTTTACGTGGGTTATCAATTGTGTGGTGGAGAAAAACTCAACATATACATACTATACAAAACATCAAACCCGAGAACTGTTGTCAACAAGTTCAATGTTTTAATCCCTCCGTTCCATTTTAATTGTCCGGTATTTCTTTTTGGGCTGTCTCAAATTAATTGTCCACTTACCATATTACCTTTATTTGAAATTATAATTACAAACATATAAAAAAGAAGTAATTAATCAGTTAAGGGTAAAACAGTCATTCTGCCCAAAGTAAGAAAGAGACAACAGCAAAAGTTATGTTTTTATTAAACTGCTTGTTTTTTGTCGGGAGGTAACTAATTGCAGAGATAAAAGTACAGAACGGCCATGGATGAAGGATTTGGTGAAAGTCCATGGCCAGAGATCCGGCGACATTTCGGAGTATATAAATTAATATCACTAATTATTTGTAAGCAGAGAATTGGAACTTAAACGCCTAGGATCTCGTCGGAGAAGGCGACGAATCTGACCGGGAAAGAAGATGGCGAATGAGTATATAACGGAGGAACGCCATGAACAACGGGTTTATACAGGTGAGCGGAGAACAGGACGACAATTTAAGATTATGGTGAATGGCGTAGGAGTAAGACGACATCGAAGGTGGTTATGGTTGATCGCCGCCGGAGATATGATGATCGGTTGTGGGATTTTATCAATGGCAGTAGGAGCTCTTTTTATGGTTCACCTTTATTAAAGACAGAAGAGGATTTGAAAGAACAGACAACCGAGACAAGGTTTATGTTAATTAATTACTCTGTATAAATGATAGTAGTGGACACGTGGGTGACTATACGGTAATCCTACCATTAGTACATTAAGGATTTTAATCTTACTTGAACCTTACCCATAATTACTATTAAACAAAGTTTGGTTTGTGGATAAGTAAGTTTTAAGTGATATACACAAATGTTAATCACTTAATCTCTTTATGTAATTATATGATGATTCACTAATTTATCGGTATAACAATAATGTCATGTGTGTAAGGGATTTTAGATTAAAAAAAATGAATGATCGTATAAAAATCTAACATTAAAGTGTTATTTCAAATAACTACAACTAACATATAATGTTACTAGTGTTAAACCCGTGCGATGCACGGCTAGTTTAACATTTAGAATTAATATCAATGAAATTATGACATGAATAATAACTTGGACCTGCAAGTAACAAATTTGGGGTTCAAAATACCATTATGATTACATAAATGAAACTACTTGAATGAGAAGAGTCATCCTTGAAGATCAAGTTAAAGCCTGGAGTCAAAAGCTCTTACAGGTGCCACGACAATTTTTACCAAGTCCATAAACATGAGACAACATGCATGACCATCAAATAACATGTAGTAACTAAATAACTTATATTTCATCTCCATAGAGTTGGAAAAGAGAGCAACTTTGGAGTAAAAATGTTTAGCTTCTATTCCATGATGTAAGGATTTCTTGGGAAGAACATCTCGTTTTTTAACTGACCAGTGGGCACATTAACTAAAAGCATTAGATTATAATCTATATAACACAGCTAAACAATGAATCGACACAAGTTCAATGATTGACTTTCCATTGTACATTATACATGTCCTCTACAACACACCTAAAAGAGTCTTGTAAGACTATCTTGAGTACTCGATGTATGTTAGAAACGGAGCCACATATAAGAATAAAAATTAGCATAAATACGAAACAAACATTATCGAGCATAAGGTGGGTCAGAACGTAGCAAAAAATCACCACTGTTTTATTTAAATTATTGGGTTTTAATTGATTAATTAATTGGTTAGTGGGTCCCAGAAAAATGAAGTGACTGAGTAGGGATGGGAGTGGTCAGTCAGTTTCAGTCAGTTTTCTGAAAAAGCTGATGTGGCGCTGACGTGGCTCTGTCAGTTTCAATCAGTTGGTTTTTGGGTTGGGAGGAGCCTTAAACCATCGCCTCCTCGCCGGTGTTATCGTCGTCGTCACATATTTCAAAACACCTCCGGTCACCGGCGAACTCTCCAAAAAAACAATAAACCTACAAATGGAAATCGATAAATCTCTGGATTAAAACCTTACATATCAAAATAAAACCCTAGTTTTACAGACCCAAATACTCTAGATTTAAAAACGGAGGTGACCCACTTCGATTTTGACGGGGACCTATGAAGAGTTTGTTTCGAATTCGGGTTTTGAAAATACTGATGAGTTTGATTTTTTTGGATGAGGTGTACAATAAACGGAAATGCGGCGTGGACAGAAAACAGTCGTCAGGTGAGGTGTTGGCGAAGATTCCGGCAAAGGTCCCGACGAAAAAGATGAAGAAATCGGAGAGCTTGCAAGATACACTGCACCTTATTCATATTAATTTAATCATACAAATTGGGTGGAAGTCGTTTGTATGGACATGATAATAGTGACATGTGATCTTTGTTTTTTAGATTTTTTTTTTTTTTTCATTAAAATTTAAATTTAGATTAACTTTGTTTGAAACAGAGTAAGATGTGGACAAAAAAGGACGAGCTGGCATATGATGTGTACACCTATGTCAGCTTTTCAAACTTCAAACGGTCAAAAAAAACTTTGCAAAGATCTCAACACGAAATCATCCGGTTTGTTGCATACTTAGGCAATATAATAGGTAGATTGCTTACTTGCAACAACCGGTGGCAGTTCATAGCCGATTTTGTTGATTAACCCCTTTTAGCATTGTATACGTATACTAAATTTTTTTTTCTAGAATATTATTAATAATTAAAGATTTATCTGTCAGTTTTACCGTCACACTTTCAAAAGTGTGTACAAAGAACGCATGGCAATCCAATTAAGAACATAGGTACAAGACACTTCATATTATCACTTGTTAGAATAAGGCCAACACCCTTTTCTTTGGAGGCCTAACTTTATGTTTTTGCCAACCTTATTCACATGCCCTTCACTTCTACAAGTCTACAATGAGTACGCTTTACTATTGTCCTTAACATAGAAAAGTTATATGCTACATGTCCATATCAACTAAAAATAGCCTTCCTTTGTCTACCTCTAATCGTTTATATAGTTGAAGAAGATTTATTCAATTTGACGTTAAGTTTGGACATATTAAAAAACATACCAATATTAATAACAATCGGGTTTTGCTAACGTACTGAACCCTTTAGGGCTCTCATTAATTCTATCAGACATACATTAATAGTTGTACGAAAATCATAACGATCTGTCCGACTCTAAAATTATGTTGATCCGTTAATTTTGGTTCAAGGTACAAATAGTATATGCATGTATCACTATATTTATTAGAGGTGGCAAAATGAATGGGTCGGGTCGGGTCACGTGTCTAGATGGGTTTGGGTCTAAATGGGTCCGGGTCTAGATGGGTCATTTAGAATGATGGGTCTAAACGGGTCCGAGTCAAATGGGTCTCGGGTTGGGCCGGGTCATCAGGTTCACCAAACTTTTTTTTTATTTGAGTGAAAAATGAAAAAAATGAAATGAGGTGAAAAAAAATACCCGTTAGACCCGTCTAAACCCGTTGGTTAATTGTTACACAATTAGAGGTTATATTGAAAAATCCATTTAGACCCATCCAAAAAATGGGGAGGAGAACCAACAAACCTATCCCCTCCTAAAAATTAACCAAATTGACTCATAATTAACCAACGGGTCTAAAATTACCACCTCTAATATTTATAAATCCTCTAATAACTTTCATTAGCAGAATCAATAACAATATTATCTATCCTATGTGACCATTATAGGTAGTAGTAAAAGTTAATTGTTACATATGTTTAGATCTTTTTCTTAAAAAAAAAAAAAAAATAATAAATAAAAAACAAAAGCACACTTAATAATAATACTGTAGTAGTAAGGATTAGGATCAAGGGAGAAGGAAATTTAGGTGGAGAAGAGAGAGAAAGCAATATGATTCAGTATTTTTATACTATGATTCATTTTTTTTATTATAATAATAAAATAATGAATCATAGTATAAAAATACTGAATCATATTGCTTTCTCCCTCTTCTCCATCTAATTTTTCTTCTTTTTTGATCCCGTTACGTAGTAGTAATTATTAGCATAAATATATTACTCCGTATACTTGTAAGCGCAAAAATATAAAATCAACTTAATGATTATACAATTCTCATCTCGTGGACCCCGTTAAATAGGCCACCTAACATACAAATCAAATGTTGTATTCCTATTGCTTCTTACATGCGCTACCACCACCACCTTACCATCACAAAATTAATAATTTTCTGGCAACCATAAAACATACCAATGCCTTTTCCGATCACCTTCGTTCTCATCCTCGTACTCGTGGCTACATCACCAATCGAAGGAGCCAACCGAAAACTCGACGCCACTTCTACAACCACAGAAAATGATCAAATCAAATGTGATGGTTGTCCTTGTAACAATCCTTGCTACACCACTAGCCCTCCCCCACCACCACCACCATCACCGCCACCGCCATCACCACCACTACCACCCAAGCTTCCCACTTCAACGCCCGGACTAAACTGTCCACCACCACCAATTGCCATTGGATATGGCCAATCACCACCAGGATACATTTACACAACTGGTCCACCGGGTAATGTGTCACACCCCCAAAATCGGTAATCGCATTTATTTAGCGATTAGCGGAAGCTTTAGTTATTAAGCGGAAGCATTTGAGTAAACAGCGGGGGTGCTGACGTTAATAGTGTGCATTCATTATATCAGAGCTTATGATCATTGCAGAACAGTAATTAAGATACCATTAATATAAAAGTATTTACAAAAACTACAACTTGTCAAGTCGTAGAAGTAGAGTGTTGTAAAAATACATTTGTCCCAAAAGTGACATCCTAATTCATCGTGGGTAACTTACGTCCATTATGCATGCATCAGTACCTGAGTCCTAATTCCCTGAAAAACATAGTAAAACGTCAACATTGAATGTTGAGTGAATTCACAGGTTTAGTTTATAGTGGTCAAACCAAGTTATGAATAAGTCATTCATTTACAGCAAAACATAATGTTTATAAGTTTAGTAGGAAATACAAGTTATTCTAGTTAAAGAAAACATTTCCTATACAAAGTAAGAATGTCATTCTTACTACAAGTAAATATTTGTGTAGGAAACACAAGTTTAATCATAAACATTTCCTACCAGTTGTATATTTCCAAATAAGTAATCTCAGCAAAATACCATTTCCAAACTAAGTTTGTAGTTTAATAATCGTTGTTAATATAAGTTAATCGTTAAATAGGAAAACAGGTCTATTCAAATATGATAAACATTTCCCATATACTTTGTAAGAAACAACAGTTTATCCAATCAAGAAGAACATTTCTAATTAAATAGTTTGTAGGAAATACATGTTTAACATTTAAGTAAACATTTCCATTTCAAATAGTTTGGTAAAGAGAATCACCTTCTTACATTTAATTAATCGTTTTGTAGGAAACACAAGTTAATCTATTAAGAGTAACATTTCCAAAATAGTTGCTAGTAGAAAACACAGGTTAATTCAATTAAGGATTAACATTCCCTAAATAGTAGTAGTTGTTTGTCATGTAGGAAACACAAGTTTATTCAAAAACATTTCCTATAAAATAATTGCAGGAAAACCAGGTTTATCCAATCAAGGTAAACGTTTCCTTCGAGTAGTCATGTGTCTCGAGAAATACCCTTTCCAAATCAAGTTGTAGTTGTTTTGTTGTTTAGTGGGAAATATAGACTATGATCCCTCTAAGGTGAGCTAGACCTTTAGAGTTAAAGTAACGACACCTAGTACTATAACCAAACCACGACTAGTTGTTTTGTTGTTGCCTCAGTAACACGGTAAGTATACACTCCTCGTTACGACTGCCGTCGTGTGGTTTGAATGACCAACGAGTTATATCCTGGGAGGGTTGTCAAATCGATAGTACTATCTGTATACTCAGTGGCTAGAGTCACCTAGCTAATGGTTATAGGTTGCAAGCACTGAGACTTATGTGCACTACAACTACCTCGTGTAAACCTAGGATCGTACCAAGATGCGTTGTCTTATTCCCAAAGAGTTGTGAAATCGTTTCATATAGTTAACAGTTGATTTATAAAGCATAAAGCATTTATACAAATCAATTTGATATAAAAGCATGTCAAGCAATTATATAAACAAGTAGCATGTAATAGCAAGTAGTTCTATGTTTTTCATCCCTGGTTTTAAAAACATTTAAAACAAGTAAAAGGTAGGGGCTGTGAACTCACTGGTTGCGGTCTTCATCAAAATAACAGCTAGTAATAGTAGTCGTCCAAACCGTATACTTCAAGGTCCTAGACGCAAGAATTATACTTATATAAGTATTCGACTAATCATTAAGTTGAAGTGTTTATACAAATTTTTTTGTCGTTGGTGATAAATGTGTTGAACAATTTGTAACGTGTAAGTATATACATATATATACTTATTAGTTGAATATATATATTCGTATATGTATTAATTGTTGTCGTCGTTTATATATATATAAAAAAATAGTTGTCGTTCGTTTGCGTATATATACATATAAAAATAGTCGTTTATATATATAATCCATTTATAGTTTGTACCAAATAGTTTTGATCGGCCCATTTTACTCGTTTCAAAAATTGTCGTTTTCAAAATAAATATTTATTATCGTCCCAAAGTTTGTCGCGTCCAATTTATAACTTATTCGTATAAATATCCGTATAAAATAATGTTGTGTGGTCGTGTACAATTTTTAGTACCAAATTATGTGTCGTATAATTTTATAAAAATTATAACTTAACAATAAACTTGAATTCATTAATATTTTGTACCATTTAAAACTTAATATGTAATGATAACAATTATTATTAATATCATTTGATTTATCATTAAAAACTTTCCAATATTAGTAAGTACTCAAAATAGTAAGTTTTGTATACTAATTCAACCAAACCGTATCGTTTGGACTTTCATGCAATTGGGCTATTTTTTTTTATAGCCGTACGGCTAGTCCCATTCCCAGCCGATCCTCTCAATTTATTGAGCCGATCGGCTCACTTTATGTAGCCAGTCGGTTCATCGTTGTTATAGTCTGAGTCTCTGTTTCCCGTCCGAAATCATTACGTGTTTTCGCAAAATCTCGTGTTATAACTTTCTCAAATGTTCAGCTTAACATATTACAAGTTTTATCCACAGATTTTACCCATTATTACTCTCACATATATACATATTTTTGTGTACAAATCACTATTTTTAGGTTCATCATCATAAATATTTTTCCATTTTTACTTGTTCTTGATAGTAATCAACCATAAATATGAAGTTTTTAACACAATATAACAAGTTTTACATACATAATAATCGATATAAAATCAAAGAAATATGTAAATATATGTATGAAATTTATAGTTTAGAACCTCACAATGATTATGATGATGATGATGATCAACTGATGATGAAGATCTTGATGATGATAAAGATGATGAAGAATTTTATGGATGATGAAAATGATAATTTCTTACTCCTGCTGTTCTTCCGGTTTGATTACAGAGAAAGGAAAGAAAAAAAATAATAATAATAAATGGGTGTGTACATTATTGGAGGTTACTTGTGTATGTGTTTGAACATGTGAGAGGGAGTGTATATACGATTTTTTTTATTTAAAAGAGTATGAGACAAGCTTAAATTTGTCTCCCGAATTATTGGTTTACGATTGGTACTTTACCTGTTAATTTCATGTACGGGTATTATTAGTGGTATCCCGTGTACCAATCTATTATTCGTTAATTTAATTTATATTTTAAACTTAATAATTGAATAATTGATAATTATAAAAATGAAACATTTTATTAAAATCATTAATAAAATTATTTACAGTATTGGTACTGTACAGTTAAATTAGGTGTCAAATTTCAGTTGAATTTCAAATTCATATTTTGAAGAAATCTTCCAAATACTAAAACAGTAATGGGAAAATATATACTTTTATTATTTTTGACCTTTATGTACGTTTTATAATTGTTTATGTTCGTGTATAACGCATCCTAAATAGCAGTCTAAAGGTTTCCGTTTTATTTTTGTTCTAATACTTTTCTATAATAATTTCAAACAAAAATTATTCAAAAGTATTTTGAAGTTCTTTTTGGAACTTTATGATTCACGTTTGATACGTTTAATAATATAAATATCTAATATTTGTAATTAATAATTTTCGAATTATTAATTATTTCGTATCACCAACTATATTGTATTCAGTTTGTCGAGTGTAATATGTTCATTTCATACGTAATTATATATACATATAACTACAAGTCTAATACGTCACGTATCACATAGTAAGTTTCACACAACTTTACACGTAAAAATCGTTTTGAATTCACTAATCAGGGAATTACTCTAGGTAATGCATGAAATTAGGTAAGGATAAATACCCAAAATGGAGGATTGTCACATAATGTGTATCTGGTCAACCCGTATTTCTCCACCGGTCAACGGGCAGTGCCACCGCTCCTCTTGATGTTTGGATTAATCAGTATGTTGATCTTTTAATGAAACATGGGCAAGAGTCGATTAGGATTTTCGATTAAAAGATGGAAAAATGTGCTTTAATTATAGCTAGGCATTTAATCTCTAGATATGGGCAAGTTTGTTGATTGTGTTAATTATTATTATCAGGGTTATATGTAAGTACTCTTATTATCTAAGTCTGATTAATCACTCACTTCTTTCTAGCTAGCTACTTACAGTAATATGGTTATTTATAAATACCTGATGATCTGATGATAGCTTTGAACTATTTTATCATGTACCTGATTGTTTTACCTCATATAGTTAACTCAATTAGCTAAGTAAGTAAACAGTTGTTTGTTATATGGATGTTTTAAACGACAATGTTAAACTCATTTCTTTCACTTGAATTTCTAGTCGGGAGAAGTTAAATATTAATTGATAGATATATTGGATTTGTAATTCAAATCGTATCTAATGCATCATTTGTAACTCTTTAATTTTAGGGTGTTGATTAAATACAACACATAATTTGTATTCGTACACCATAACTTTGTTATGATAACTTGTACTGTGTGCTTTAACACATGTAAAGTTTGGTGTAAACATCAATTTTCATGTTGTAGCTATCACCTCCCTTAATTTTATTAGTATTTAATTTTCTGTTTTTATAAAATTAATATCATGCCGTTAATATTAGTTGTTTATAATAGGTAAAATCAAATTCCTGCTAGTCGATTGGCCGGATGTAATTAAAGCGAGTCACAAATATACGATTTATTTTATATATATACAAAATGTGCAAATTAAGTCAATTACGAGCATAGTTGTCAACTCGTGACTCGAATCGTGATTTGGAATGTTAATTTTTAACTCGTGACTCGTAACTCGACTCGACTCGTAAGAGTCATAATTTTACAATAAATACATATATTTATATCTACATGTATATTATTATTTAAATTTCTATCCTTAATTGAAGTTGTAACACCCTGTTTCTGGGCCTGGAAATAAACGATTATTTTAATGACGGGAAATATTTTATAAGGTATAGTTGAAAATAAATGACTAAAAGAGTCACCGATTTTATTGTGACTAATAAAATATTACTTGTTTTAAAATATTAAAGTTGACGGTAAAATAAAAGTATTTTGGATCACGGGTATTTTCGGGTTCCAGACAATAGAGTTAAAAGGAGTATAAAATTATAACAATTAAAAGAGTGGGGCGGTGGGAATTATCTGGATCATTTCACCTAATTATTTTATCACTCTTGTTCTTCCTTTATCTCATTTCTCTCAAGTTAAATTTTAAGAAAATCAAAAAGGGAATCAAGTAAACAACAAGTATTTAGATTCAAGTGTGTGTAATCAGATTATCGTCATCTTCTTGTATCTTCATCTAACTTGTAAGTGTTCTTCATTTGTTAATATTCTTGATGTTGAATGGATAATTAGGGTTCATGTTTTGTAAATAGAAATTGTTAGAAAGATAGTTAGTTACTGATTATATATGGTTATTAAAGATTACATGATGAATATATGATGATTTGTGATGGATGATAGTGTTCTTAATTTCATTTCTTTGAATTTGGGTAAAAGATGAATATGGTGATTTTGTGTAAATTGGAGTTTATAAGTCTTTGTTACTGATTTGTATGATGATATTATGATAGATATATGATGATTCTATGTTGAAATCTTGTGTTCTTTATGTTTGTTGGAGATTTGCAAAGGGTAAATGACAAAAGTCGGCAACGAACTGCCAAAAATTACTCCAAGTATGCAACCTACCAATTTAATTGCTCAAGTCTGCAACAAAGTGGCTAAACCTTTACTTAGGTAAGTAATATGGTAACCTGCTACCGGGTTGACTGGTCAACGTCCATTTTTTACAATTTTTATTTTCATAATAAATATGATGTGGCATTTTTTTTTACGTGCATTTTTTTTTAGGATAAATAATAATATTATCAATATTTATCATCGTCATTTTCGAAGCAACATTCTAGAATCTGCAACTACTTATATTTATCATCTACAATTATGTTCATCTCATCTTTCCGGTGGTGGTGCTTTTCGACGGTGGTAGTGATTTTCGACGGTGGTAATAATTTTCGAAGGTGCTTTTCGACGGTGGTGGTGCTTTTTGAAATAAGACTTTTGTTTGAATGGAAATGATTTGATATGAACAAATCCTGGCACTTTCGTTTATTTTAGCTTTTGAAATCGTAGATCTAGATCTAACAGTGGCCAGATATTTTGTGGGTTTTTGCGGCGACTTCGAGCAGATCCGGAATCAACAACGGAGATTGATGGTGGTTGGTAGTGGCCGGAATTTAAAATGATGAAAGTGGCCACCACCATCGGCCGCAACCATCACGATCTTCCTCAACCATCATCATTAACCGCCACCACCACGCCACCGTATTCAGTTATATTTCTCCGGTTAGAAACAAGATCTCGTTATGTGTTTTGCTAAAACAATAAAGTAGAAACAACGAAGAGAGCGGTGATGGTGCGATTTCAAGTGGTGGTTGTGGTAGCGGCAACGATCTACGGGTATCAACGATTTGCAGTTTCCGACGAGGCTCCAGATAAATGGGTTTTGAGTTCCAATCGGTGATCTAACAAAAATGGTTTTGAGCTCTAGATGTTGTTTGTTGTTGTTGTTAATTATGATCTATGATGTTGTTGTTCATCTTTGTTGTTAATGATTATGATTATGACGTGTTGTTGTTGTTGTTACATGGTGGTAATTGGTGGTGCAATTCTGATTCGTGTTGTTCTTGTTTTGTTAAAATAAATAAAGATATAGTGTGTATGTATATGTATATCTGTGTCGATGTATGTATATGCAATTTCCGGCAACATCCATATGATTTTGGTTAATGAAGAACATGATTATGAGAGATCGGAAATGGTTTTCGGGTGAAGACGACAATGATTATGAGAGATCGGAAATGGTTTTCGGTCAAAATTCTAGAATCGATGAATTGATGTTTAAATTGGTCACTGGAGTCTATGATTTGTATAATGAAAATTTAATTGTTGAATTGTTTAATGATAATGATGATGATTATATAAAAAATAAAAAATGTTTTGTTGATGATGGAGATAAATAAGAAAGAAGCAGAGACGAATTGATGTTCAATAAGGAATAAGCAGAAACAATGTGGCAAGCATCAGGTTTTATTAGTTTTAAAGTTTAAATATTTTTTGCAATATTTTAAAATCACACAAATTGAATCCATTAGATCTCGTTGAAAAATCACACAAATTCATATACAGATCCCGTTGATGACGTGTCAGCCACGTGACACCTTTGACGTGTCAAAAAAATCGACGTGGCATCTTATGTGGAGGTCCAGTCATGAGTTTTATTCAATAAACGGTAACAAATGAACTTTCAAATATCCAAGTACAAAACTACCCAGTTTGTTTCTGACCTGAGCAATTATATTAGTAGGTTGCATACTTGGAGTAATTTTTGGCAGTTCGTTGCCAACTTTTATCATTTAGGTTGGTCGAAAAGTTGGGGATTTGAAAGTAAATAAAAATTGGGGATTTGAAAGTAAATAGGTAATATATGATATATAGATGTATTTGTTTGTGTAGAGTTGTAAAGATGAATTGTTTTGAATGTTAATCTTGTTGAAAATCAGTCCCAAAAGTGTTGTTTGAGTTGGATTTAATCAATAAAAGTGATTTGAACATATTTGAATCGATTTGGCATGATTTTGGTAAAAATTTGGATTTGGACAGCTTTGTGCAGAAAAATGGACTGTTTTTGAAAAATCATAACTAAATAACCGTAGCTCCGTTTTTGATGTGTAATATATCGTTGGAAAGGTGGGAAAGTCTATTTTCTGTTGGTTATGGCCTTGGTTCCCAGATCTGATTTTAAGTTGGTCGAAAAGTGAGTTGAACAGCTGCTATCCAGTTTTTACAAAACATACTAAAGTGTTGTAAAAGTGTTTATCAAATGTAGTAAGATGTATGAATGAAAGTTAGCTTATAATGATGGATTAAGAGAGGTATATTGGTAGGTAAAGTGGTAACTTATATAATCATAGCGAAGCTTGGATTAAATTGACAAAATTGTGATGAAGTTAACTTTGAAAGTCAAACGGGTCATATAAAAGAGTAGATTTATGAGAAAGAGTTGTATGTGTATTATTTGATTTCTAAATATGTTGTTAAATTATATGTTATATGTATATGAAATAAATATCAATGTTGAATTATTACTGACTTATTGATATTGGTGATTTCAGATAAGCAGAAAAGAACTCAGTAATATAAGATCACTGAGTTTGGAGTTCAGTCAACTTTTGGTGAGTGGTTACTGTAATCCTCGGTTCAACCCAGTTTTAACGGGTTCGGTTACAACGGGTAAACCAGGATAGTTTTGGATATATTATGTTATTGTTGTTTGGTTTATATTGTGCTATTGGTTAGTTGATTTGTAGTTGCTGATTGTTATTGGTTGTTGATTATTGGTTGCTTGGTTGGTTGACTATGTGTTGATTCAGAGGTCAACGTTGGTTGGTTGGGCTTGTGTACTACTGTGTAACTGTCTGGGTCTTCCGATACACAGAGTTGAGGATGTACTCATGTCAGTGAAGGTAGTACTCAAGCTATTGGTAGGTTTCTGTGATGGTATACCAGGAACCTCTGATCCTCTTGACGTTATGTGCTTATGTGTTTAAGTTTATTTTGTTGTAAGACTTGTTATAAATGGATTGAACCGTCGGTTACGGTTCCATTCACTTAGCAATACGCTAATCCCTCGTTGTTAAATGTTTTGCAGATTTTGGTTAGATGCTTGGTTCGTGTCGTGGGTGTTTGACTGGATGTTTGACTTATCGCGCCGACTCTGATCTTTTGTTAATATATGGTTTTGAAAAGTTTTATATAACACCCGGATTTAGTAGTATGGTTTTTACTTATAGAATGGTAGAACAGTTTGCTTTGGTAAATGTTTGGTTTAAGTAAATATCGGCTATTTATGTTTTGGGACTTGCGCTTCCTATAATGAAATATAATAAAATTAGTTAGTATTCTTTATAAACAGTTAGTATTCTTTATAAATAGTTAGTATTCTTTATAAACAGTTAGTATTCTTTATAAATAGTTAGTATTCTTTGTAAATAGACAGTATTCTTTTGAAAAAAAAATATATGGTTCTAAAAGTTCAAGGTGTTTCAAGTTGGTATCAGAGCCTAGGTTTGGGTGAATTGGGCATTTGTAAATGTTCAATCCCAAATCTAGTCGGTGTTAGTCAAACATTTCGGTAAGTGTGATTAGCTATTAAATGGGGGGTTGATTGGTTAGTATAGGTTATACTAACGATTAACAAGTTGCAAGTTATTGTTGTGAGTACAGGAATGGCAGATAATGAGAACCCGACTCCCAACAATGTTTCTAGAACTGAGCTTCCACCTCCCGAAACACATAATGGTAATCAAGGTGGTACTTCACATGTTAATCAAAATGAAACTAGTCAAGATGTATACTGGTGTGATAACTATTGTTGTAGGAGAATTCAGCTAATGGGAGATGAGTATCCCAATTTCCTCCAAAGTCAATCACACATGCTCGTAGCAAATCTTCGAGCGTTTGAATCGTTCGTTCACTCTGGCCATCGGTTTGCGGATGATAGGCCGTCCTCATATCGAGTCGAGTACCTAGGGCCTGTTGTAGCGTTTGCCAGAAACGAGATGTGAATCTGCTATCTCTATCAGATATAATCGATAGTGGCACACCATGCCGAGAAACGACTTCTTTGATATAGATCTTTGCCAGTTTCTCGAGTTTGTCAGTCTCTTTGAAAGCAATGAAGTGGGCTGATTTCGTCAGTCTATCGACAATCACCCATATTGAATCAACTCCAGTTGATGTCTTTGGTAGTTTCGTGATGAAATCTATTGTTATGTGTTCCCATTTCCATTTTGGCATCACTGGTTGTTGCAAAAGTCCTGAAGGTTTTTGATACTCAACCTTGACCTTTGAACAAGTTAGACATTTGCTGACATAAGTAGCGACGTCTCTCTTCATATTAGGCCACCAATAGAAACCTTTCACGTCTTGGTACATCTTATCTGCACCAGGATGAATCGAGTAGTTGGACTTGTGAGCTTCGTCCAATATCAGTTTACGGAGTTCATCGTCGCTCGGTACCCAAATTCTATTCATGAAGTATAAAACTCCATTCTCTTTTGTTTCAAGCTGTTTCTCCATTCCTTTCAGGGATTCGTCTTTCATGCGTTCGGCGGTGAAAGCTAATTGTTGCGCGTCGCGAATTTGAGTAATGAGATTCGAGTGGATTGTTAACACTAATGCTCGAACTATGCGAGGCTTAACGTTCTCTTTACGACTCAGGGCATCTGCTACTACATTAGCCTTGCCTGGATGGTACTTAATCTCACAGTCGTAATCATTCAGCAATTCGACCCAACGTCTCTGTCTCATGTTGAGTTCTTTCTGGTCGAATATGTGTTGTAGGCTCTTGTGGTCAGTGAAAATCGTACACTTTGTGCCATATAGGTAGTGTCTCCAGATCTTCAATGCAAAAACGACTGCTCCTAACTCTAAGTCATGAGTTGTATAGTTCTTCTCGTGAATCTTCAATTGACGAGATGCATAAGCAATAACTTTTTCGTTTTGCATGAGAACACAACCTAATCCTTGATGTGAGGCGTCACAATAAACAATGAAGTTCTCGGTTCCCTCAGGTAAGGATAGAATCGGTGCGGTGCTCAACTTTTGCTTCAACAGTTGGAAGGCGTTCTCTTGTTTCTCTCCCCATTCGAATTTCTTATCCTTCTGAGTTAAGGTGGTGAGTGACTGGGCTATCTTTGAAAAGTTTTCTATAAATCGTCGGTAATAGCCAGCCAAACCAAGAAATTGTCGAATTTCTGTGGGAGTTTCCGGTGCTTTCCAATTCTTAATCGCCTCTATTTTGGATGGGTCCACATGAATTCCCTTATCATTTATTACGTGACCTAGGAAATGAACCTCTCTAATCCAAAATTCGCATTTGGAGAACTTAGCATACAGCTTCTCGTTCTCAAGTAGTTGGAGGATAAGTTTCAAATGCTGTTCGTGATCCTCTTTCGTCTTTGAGTAAATCAAAGTATCGTCAATGAACACAATGACAAACTTATCTAAGTAAGGTTTGCACACTCGGTTCATGAGATCCATGAATACTGCCGGCGCGTTAGTCAATCCAAACGGCATGACTAGGAACTCATAATGACCATAACGAGTCCTAAACGCTGTCTTCGGCACATCCTCTTCTCGAACCTTCAGTTGATGATAACCGGAACGCAGATCGATCTTAGAGTAGTAACTTGATCCTTGTAGCTGATCGAACAGATCGTCAATGCGAGGTAACGGATATCGGTTCTTGATAGTTACTTTATTCAACTCTCGGTAGTCAATGCACATGCGCATAGATCCATCTTTCTTCTTGACAAACAAAACCGGAGCTCCCCAAGGTGAAAAACTCGGTCGGATGAATCCCAAGTCTAAGAGCTCTTGCAACTGTGTAGACAGTTCTTGCATCTCTGATGGAGCTAGACGATAAGGTGAGCGAGCGATTGGTGCGGCTCCCGGCACCAGATCGATGCGAAACTCAACTTGTCGCGGAGGTGGCAATCCTGGAAGATCATCAGGAAACACTCCCGGATAGTCTCGTACTACAGGTATATCGTCTAAGCGTCTCTTTACAGATTTCTTTTCCACGACATGCGCCAAAAATGCTGGATATCCCTTTCGGAGATATTTACAAGCTTTTATGCAATTAATAGTTTTGACGGTGCTCGTACTCTTATCTCCTTGTATCACCAAAGTTTCTCCAGTTGACAATGGTATACGTATCATTTTATCAAAGCAAACAATCTCTGCATGATTTTTCGACAACCACTCCATACCGACTACGATGTCAAAACTTCCCAACTCAACCGGTAGTAAGTCTATTTTGAAAAGATGACCCTCCAAGGCTAGAGTACATCTTGGTACTATTTCTCCTGATTCAATCAACCTACCATCGGCTAGTTCTAATGTATACTTGTTGTCTAGCTTACGAGATCTAACGTCTAATAGTGGTCTAAAGTCTTTAGACACAAAACTCAAATCGGCGCCAGAATCAAATAATACGGATGCATAATGATCGTTAACTAGAAACGTACCAGTGACAGTGTTAGGGTCCTGGCGTGCCTCTTGCGCTCCAACGACAAATGCACGACCCCTAGCTGGCTGGTTGTTGACGTTTCCACGATTGTTGTTGTTGTTCGGGTTTGCAGGGCGGTTCGGATTATTTTGGTTGCCACGGTTCAGTTTAGGACACTTGTTTCGGAAATGGCCTTGCTCGCCACATTCGAAACATCCATTTGCTGGTCGATCCCTATTTGCTTGAGTGGTAGGGTTCGCTCTACAGTATTGGGCCAGATGCCCCCAGCGTTTGCAATTCCCACAGAAAGTACAGTCACCATCATGATGACGTTCACACTTGCCATACTTGGGCTTACTCCCCATGTAAGTCTTTTGTTCAGCAGTAGTGGCAATGTAGGCTTTCGTGGTACTAGCCTGCTTCTTATTCTTGTGACCCTGACGGTCATTCCACTTGCGTTTTCCTTTCCCAGCGTCAGCATTGCTGGATTCAACCTTTTCAGTAGCAGCTTTCTTAGTAAGATTCCCCATCCTTACTGCTTCATCAGTCAAACGCTGTGCTAGCTCCACAGCAATCTTAAAAGTAGCTGGATTGGCTGATGTTACCAAACTTCGAATTTGCGGCACTAAACCCCAAATATACCTATCAGTGCGCTTGTACTCAGGAGTGACCATGTGTGGTACAAGACGAGCCAGTTCTTGAAATCTGGTGGTATATCCTGTGATATCAGCACCAACCATAGCAATGTTCCAGAGCTCAGACTCAATCTTCTGCAGCTCACTGCGGGGACAAAACTCTTCCATGACCATGGTTTTCAAAGTTTCCCAAGACAGTGAATGAGCGGCTGGACGTCCCATTGCTTGCTTTTGGGCGTTCCACCAAGTCAAAGCCTTATCACTAAATGTGCATGTAGCATACATTACCATGTCTTCACGAGCACACTTGCTAATTTCTAGCACAGACTCCATTTTCTCTATCCAATGGATGATTCCAATGGCACCTTCAGTACCACGGAAATGACTCGGTTTACAAGCTAGGAATGTCTTATATGAACATCCCTTCTGAGTGCTCTCAGGGTTACTACCTGATGCATTTGGTTCGGTGTCTCTACTACCGCTACGGTTTCGGTCAGTATCATACTGAGCAAGGGCTTCAGAAATCCTTCGGTTAACCATTTGTTCAGTAGTCTCCTCTACAGCAGGAGGTGGTGTAGGGTTTCGTTGGCTGTTCCTGGTAATTCTACGTTTAGGCGGCATGATTCAGTCCTAATCACACACAAGAAACACTCGTAAGTTATCTAATCAAGTCATCACTCATAAAGTACGTGATAAATATAAATGTAGTATGAAGTCAATCATCAATTGATATCATTTATAATGGACACAGCGATGTAAACCAAACATAAGTTATATATATCATGATCATGGGTTAATTGTTGTTACATAAGTTTTGTACAAAGATGGGATTTACTACAAAAGATACCCATTGGATCAAACATGATCTACAAAATGTGACGGATTTAACCTATACATCCATCTAGTCAAAAGTTAACCCAAATACATCATAACTATAGTCCTAATACATCATACATACGGTCTAAAAGAAATACGGTAGACTCCATCCCACAAACATCCTAACAGCTACCATCAACACACAGAATCCAACTGCAGTACCTACAGTCTCCAAACGACGCTCTAGTCGGATCAGACGTGCTCTAGTAGCATCGGCAGACTCCCTGTCTACCTCAATATGCAACTCAGAAGTCGCAAGGCGTCCATATATCGCCAGCACATCATCATCAAGACGAGAAGTGTCACTGCGCATCACCCTGATGGCATACTGCGTACCAAAGTGAAATCCCAGCAAGGTACGAATAACAGCGACCACAGTAGGGACCGTAAGCTCCAGAGGCTCCTCGGTCAAATGTAGAGATGTAGGCGTGTGAGATGACTCCCCTGTCTCATAGGTGGAAGGAATCCTCTCAATGGTCCTCCAGTGGCGTAAAATACGTGGCATCCAGTCCAGATGCGGAACTCTAGCTCTCGGTGTCTGCTGATCACAGCGAATCTCTCGCTCCTCAACCATCGTCTCCTTGCCGCGAGATGATGAGGGTCCTATGGGAAAATCCCTGACACTCGACAGCGGTGTCCTCCTAGGTGTAGGCCGAATATCAGACTCTCCAATAAGATGGCGTCTGGACATAGAGATGGATCCTAACATATGGGTAGTAGGATCAGTGGATGGCAATGGTGGAGTGGCTATCGAACCATCTGAAGTATCTCTAGGGAATGTAGGCGGGTAAACCTCCTCAGACACTGCTGTAGGTATCCCGTCGTATGGCCCCTCCATGGGCTCCTCCTCAGTATCAGTATCAGTGAGGTAAATAGGTGCGTGTCTCGACATACCTAGTCAAAGAATCGTGTGTGACGTGTCAGACGTATGCAATAGTATGAATGCAGAAATGTGTTAGCCAAGGCTATAGTCTAGGTCTCTAAGGTTTTCAGTCACTTAAAGACTTCTAGTTCTCTATAACTAATGGCTCTGATACCAAGTTCTGTCACACCCCCAAATCGATAATAGCGTGTATTTAGTGTTTAGCGGGAGCTTTTAGTTAATTAGCGGAAGCATTTTAATAATAGTTAAGCATCGGGGGCGGACAGATTCGATAGTGCATTCATTGTATCAGAGTATATGATCATACAGAACATACATATATATTTAAGATGCCATAAGTTTAGAGTTATTACAAAAGATACGACTTCGTAGAGTCGTACATAAGTAGGGTTGTCAAAGACAACATAAGTATTTGAAAATACAAGTTTATAAAAGAGGGATTTCATAAGTATAACCAATGGAATTGATAATACATAGGAAATCCAAGTGTCCCAAAAGTGGCATCATAAATAGTCAGGTAGCCTACGTCCGTTATGCATGCAGATGTACCTGAGTCCTAATTCCCTGAAAAACATAGTAAACCGTCAACATTGAATGTTGAGTGAATTCACAGGTTTAGTGTGAATGAAATAAGTCAAGTTGTATATAAATCATTCATGTAAATAAACATAATATTTATATGTAAGTAGGAAACACAAGTGTTCTAATTAAAGAAAAACATTTCCTATAATTAGCAAGAATGTCATTCTTACTACAACAATAACTGTGTAGGAAACACAAGTTTAATCATAAACATTTCCTAATAAATAGTCGCAGGATATACAGGTTTATCAAATAAGTAAACATATCCATTTCTATAGTTAAGGAAAATCAGGTTTAGCAGTCAAGCAAACATTTTCCATCAGATAGTTAACGGGAATTCAAGTTTATCAATAAGGTAAACATTCCAATAATAGTTATAGCAGGAAACACAGGTTTAGCATTCAAGTAAACATTTCCTATAAATAGTTGTTTTGTGGAAAACCAAGTTCATCCATTAAAGATAAATGTTTCCTAAACATAGTCTCTCAAGGAACACCTGTCCTATTAGTCATCACAGGGAATACCCTTCCCAAATCAAGTTGTTGTTTAGTTGTTTAGTTGAGTGTGAAATTTAGACTATAATCCCTCCAAGGTGAGCTAAACCTTGAGAGTTAAAGTAACGACACTAGTACTATAACCAAACCACGACTAGTTGTTTTGTTGTTGCCTCAGTAACATCTTAAGTATACACTCCTCGTTACGACTATCGTCGATGGGGTTGGAATGACCAACGAGTAATATCCTGGGAGGGTTGTCAAATCGATAGTACTATCTGTATACTCAGTGGCTAGAGTCACCTAGCTAATGGTTATAGGTTGCAAGCACTGGGACTTATGTGCACTACAACTACCTCGCGTAAACCTAGGATCGTACCAAGATCTGCTGTCTTATTCCCAAAAGTTGTGAAAACGTTTCATATAATTAATTCAAGTTAATTCAATATGAAAACATTTTATAGAAATAGTTCAAGTTTGATAGCATTAAAGAAATCATGTTATTCAGTTTCACATAATAGCATGCAGTGCAATACATAAAGCATATAGCATGTTATATCACATTGTTCTATGTTTTCCACCCCTGGTTTTAAAAGCATTTAAAACAATAAAAGATAGGGGCTGTGAACTCACAGTTTTGCAAGTCTTCAGCAAAATAGCTAGCAAACAATCCAAAAGCGTCGCTCAAATACCTAGACGCAAATAATAATACTTGTATAAGTATATGGATTATTTGTTAAGTTGAAATGTTTGTAACATTTTAAAGTTGTTGGTGACGTTTGCGTTCATATAATCGTTGATTTCAAGTATGTATATTTATATACATATTAGTTGAATATATATATTCTAATATATATATTAGTTGCCGTCATTGTTAATATCCATATATACATAGATATAAATGTAGTTGTCATTGTTGTCGATTATGTTTTCAAAACATAATTATAATAGTTATCAAAATAACTTTGTTATATTGTTTACATATGTCGTTTGTTAATTGTCGCGAATAAAACTTAGTCATCGTTTATATTTTCAAAAACGTAACTTTGTTTGTTGTAAGATATATCTCGTTTTTGTTTATCGTGTATAGTTTGTACTAGATAAGTTAAATCGTTTCATTTTTATACGTCTAGTTGTATATATACATTGTCCGTTCGTTTGTATATATATATTTTGTAATTGTCTCGAAGTTTTGTCTCAATATCGTGTCCGTCCAAATTACTAAATCCCATATTGTATCATTTTGTACCATTTGTCGTATAATAAATAACATAAGTCGTGTACCAGTTATTAGTTTGTACATATATGAAAATATAAAAAAATCAGAAGCTGGATCAGTGGGAATCCGCCGGATTCCTTGTGAATCCTACGGATTCAACAAAGTTCAAGGGGATCCACCGGATCAAGTAAGGATCCGCCGGATCGGGTGTAAAAAGAGTGGATCCGCCGGATCAAATACGGATCCGTCGGATCGTTTGGTATTTAGCTTGAGGATCCGCCGGATCTGGTTACAATTTGGTGGATCCGCCGGATCATATAGTGATCCGCCGGATCTGGCTTGTCTTTTACTCGTGTATCGTACTCGTTCACAGGTTCATGTGCGTGTAAGGTTTGAGGATCCGCCGGATCCTACATGGATCCGCCGGATCTTGAGTGTCTTTTACTCGGTCACCGGTCTAAGCGATCTAGTCAAGTTCGAGTCGTTTAAGGGTGATCCGCCGGATCTAAAGGGGATCCGCCGGATTCGTTACGTTTTTAGCTTAGGATCCGCCGGATCCAGAGGTGATCCGCCGGATCTTGTTGGTTTCCAGGTTCTGGTTCGTCTCTGTTATTACATATACATAATGATTTTGGTTTTAAATCCGTTTTTAACATGATCACACATCATTATATGTTATATAGACACTTTGTAACTTGTTTTTAACAATTTGTAACAACAATCATCAACTATTTTCATAATTTAAGAAATTATATAAATGAAATAAAAATGAAGAAATTTGATCCTCACAATGATTTAAGGAAGAAGATGATGATTTCTGATGTTGATGATGATGATTACGAACGAAGATGATGAAGATGGTCAAGAAACCATTTTTGTTTAGTGTTTGTGTTTGTGTGATGTTTGTGAAGAAGATGAAAATGGAAATGGTGTTGCTTCCTGCTGCTTGTTGTTACTCTGCTCCTTTCTCTTGTTCCAGTAGGCACACACACATATGAAGAAAGAAAAGTTGTTGAATGTGAATTATTGGAGATGGAATGGAAATGTATAGCAGAAGTTTTGGTTCCAGATTTTCAAACGAGCGTATGGAGCGAGTTTCAATCTGTCGCGAGATATTTTGTTTAGTGCTATATTGGTAGTTTTTAGCCCGTTAATTTCGTGTACGGGTATAATTTGTGGTACTTTAGTTATAATAAAATTTCGCGTTATGTTTCTCTATATCTCAGATTTAGGAATTTGAAATCGAAATGTGAAATACTTTGTTACAAGTATAATTAAAATTATTTACAGTAAAATTACTGTACAGTTAAAAACGCGTGCCAGATTTCAGTCAAATTTGGAAATCATATTTTGAGGTAATGTTCTATACATTAAAACAGTAACTTACGAAATAATACTTTTATTATTTGGAACCTCTAGGCGCGTTTTAAAATTGTTTCTGTTCGTATTACGCGTACTAAATATCGTCTAAATGTTTCGTTTTTTTTTTTGTTATAATACTTTTATATAATAATTTCAAATTAAAAATTATTCAAAAGTATTTTTGAAGTTCATTTTGGAACTTTATTATTCGCGATTAATACGTTTATTTCGAATGTAATTATATATATATATATATATATATATATATATATATATATATATATATATATATATACACACACATAAATAAAATCAAATACTTCACGTATCACATAGTAAGTTTATCAAAACTTAACACAAAAGTTGTTTCGAATTCACTAATCAGGGAATTACTATAGGTAATGCATGAAATTAGGTTAAGTAAATACTCTAATTGGAGGATTGCACAACCACCACAACAGAATAAGTTGTGTTCGTTTAAGACATTTAAGGCAAGTGGTCCAAAGGAATTCGAAGGAGGCAATGATCCTACAGTAACTTTAAATTGGTTGAGGGATACGGAGAAAAAGTTCGAAGTATGTCGGTGCGAGGAAGAATTAAAGGTTGGTTATGCTGTGCAATTACTGAAGGGACAAGCGATGAATTGGTGGGATTCTATAACTGCACATTTGACATCTGAGCAGCGATCGTCTATCCGTTGGGCAGATTTCCACAATGAGGTTTGTAAACAATTTTGCTCCGAGTTTGATATGCTTAGGATTAGACAGGAGTTCATGAATTTGAAGTTGACTGAGCAAATGTCGATTGATGACCTCATTAATCAATTCACTGAGAAATTACGTTTTGTTCAACAATGGGTCCCAGATGATAGATCAAGGAATAATAATTTTGTTGGAACTTTACCTCCAAGCTATCGGACGTCTGTGAGATTGGCTGGTACTTTGACTCAGGCTTTTACTTTAGCTAGGTCGGTGGATAGTGATACACGGGCAGGAGAAAAGTTGACTAAGGATAAGACTTTGCAGCAAATTAAGAGTAGTACTTTGGGAAATAAAGGACAGAGTAGGAGGTTGGTTCTAAGTGATGATTCGGTAGGTAGTAATCCGTGGTGTGCCAATTGTAAGTCGAGGCATTCCGGTCCGTGTACTCCTGCGACAACGAGGTGTATTAAATGTGGATCATTTGGACATAGTATTAGAGACTGCACTTTTCCTCAGTTTGTGTGCTGGAACTGTCAGAAAGAGGGACATAGGGCAGGGCAATGTCAGGAGAAAGCAAGGCAAGGTTCAGGTTTGGCTGGGAGTTCGGCTTCGGGTTCGGGTTCTGCGGCGTCAGTTGGGCAGAAAAGGAAGAATATTCCACCGACGACGGGTAGAGCTTTTCAAATGACTGTTGAGAATGTTTTTGGGCTCGATGATGATGTGACAGGTATACTTTATGCCTACTTTGTTATAATAAATGCTAATGTGATTAGAGTTGTATGATAATAGAAAATTTGGATATATATGGTTTAATTGGGTGTGATTGGATTTCGGGGACGAAATCCTTTAAGGGGGGAAGATTTGTAACACCCTGTTTCTGGGCCTGGAAATAAACGATTATTTTAATGACGGGAAATATTTTATAAGGTATAGTTGAAAATAAATGACTAAAAGAGTCACCGATTTTATTGTGACTAATAAAATATTACTTGTTTTAAAATATTAAAGTTGACGGTAAAATAAAAGTATTTTGGATCACGGGTATTTTCGGGTTCCAGACAATAGAGTTAAAAGGAGTATAAAATTATAACAATTAAAAGAGTGGGGCGGTAGGAATTATCTGGATCATTTCATCTAATTCTTTTATCACTCTTGTTCTTCCTTTATCTCATTTCTCTCAAGTTAAATTTTAAGAAAATCAAAAAGGGAATCAAGTAAACAACAAGTATTTAGATTCAAGTGTGTGTAATCAGATTATCATCATCTTCTTGTATCTTCATCTAACTTGTAAGTGTTCTTCATTTGTTAATATTCTTGATGTTGAATGAATAATTAGGGTTCATGTTTTGTAAATAGAAATTGTTAGAAAGATAGTTAGTTGCTGATTATATATGGTTATTAAAGATTACATGATGAATATATGATGATTTGTGATGGATGATAGTGTTCTTAATTTCATTTCTTTGAATTTGGGTAAAAGATGAATATGGTGATTTTGTGTAAATTGGAGTTTATAAGTCTTTGTTACTGATTTGTATGATGATATTATGATAGATATATGATGATTCTATGTTGAAATCTTGTGTTCTTTATGTTTGTTAGAGATTTGCAAATTAGAGTTTATGTAAATAAAAATTGGGGATTTGAAAGTAAATAGGTAATATATGATATATAGATGTATTTGTTTGTGTAGAGTTGTAAAGATGAATTGTTTTGAATGTTAATCTTGTTGAAAATCAGTCCCAAAAGTGTTGTTTGAGTTGGATTTAATCAATAAAAGTGATTTGAACATATTTGAATCGATTTGGCATGATTTTGGTAAAAATTTGTATTTGGACAGCTTTGTGCAGAAAAATGGACTGTTTTTGAAAAATCATAACTAAATAACCGTAGCTCCGTTTTTGATGTGTAATATATCGTTGGAAAGGTGGGAAAGTCTATTTTCTGTTGGTTATGGCCTTGGTGCCCAGATCTGATTTTAAGTTGGTCGAAAAGTGAGTTGAACAGCTGTTGTCCAGTTTTTACAAAACATACTAAAGTGTTGTAAAAGTGTTTATCAAATGTAGTAAGATGTATGAATGAAAGTTAGCTTATAATGATGGATTAAGAGAGGTATATTGGTAGGTAAAGTGGTAACTTATATAATCATAGCGAAGCTTGGATTAAATTGACAAAATTGTGATGAAGTTAACTTTGAAAGTCAAACGGGTCATATAAAAGAGTAGATTTATGAGAAAGAGTTGTATGTGTATTATTTGATTTCTAAATATGTTGTTAAATTATATGTTATATGTATATGAAATGAATATCAATATTGAATTATTACTGACTTATTGATATTGGTGATTTCAGATAAGCAGAAAAGAACTCAGTAATATAAGATCACTGAGTTTGGAGTTCAGTCAACTTTTGGTGAGTGGTTACTGTAATCCTCGGTTCAACCCAGTTGTAACGGGTTCGGTTACAACGGGTAAACCAGGATAGTTTTGGATATATTATGTTATTGTTGTTTGGTTTATATTGTGCTATTGGTTAGTTGATTTGTAGTTGCTGATTGTTATTGGTTGTTGATTATTGGTTGCTTGGTTTGTTGACTATGTGTTGATTCATAGGTCAACGTTGGTTGGTTGGGCTTGTGTACTACTGTGTAACTGTCTGGGTCTTCCGATACACAGAGTTGAGGATGTACTCATGTCAGTGAAGGTAGTACTCAAGCTATTGGTAGGTTTCTGTGATGGTATACCAGGAACCTCTGATCCTCTTGACGTTATGTGCTTATGTGTTTAAGTTTATTTTGTTGCAAGACTTGTTATAAATGGATTGAACCGTCGGTTACGGTTCCATTCACTTAGCAATAAGCTAATCCCTCGTTGTTAAATGTTTTGCAGATTTTGGTTAGATGCTTGGTTCGTGTCGTGGGTGTTTGACTGGATGTTTGACTTATCGCGCCGACTCTGATCTTTTGTTAATATATGGTTTTGAAAAGTTTTATATAACACCCGGATTTAGTAGTATGGTTTTTACTTATAGAATGGTAGAACAGTTTGCTTTGGTAAATGTTTGGTTTAAGTAAATATCGGCTATTTATGTTTTGGGACTTGCGCTTCCTATAATGAAATATAATAAAATTAGTTAGTATTCTTTATAAACAGTTAGTATTCTTTATAAACACTTAGTATTCTTTATAAATAGTTAGTATTCTTTATAAACAGTTAGTATTCTTTATAAATAGTTAGTATTCTTTGTAAATAGACAGTATTCTTTTGAAAAAAAAAATGGTTCTAAAAGTTCAGGGTGTTTCAGAAGTAAAACATGATAAAAGTAATTAAATAACACAAATGTTTAATTTGAAATGGATTATTAGTCAGTTCCTATCATATCATGTCATTTTATGTTTTTTATTAGATTACATTAAACGTGTGTCGGGTTTCTGACTCGTAAGAGTCGCTTAAGACTCGTAAGAGTCGCTTAAGACTCGTAAGAGTCGCTCACGACTCGGAAGAGTCAATAAATGACTCGTAAGAGTCAAAGTCATTTACGAGTCGGGGTCCGAGTCGCCTCGTTTTTAAAATTTCTGAGTCGACTCGTAAGAGTCGACTCGTGAATCGTAAGAGTTTAACAACTATGATTACGAGTACAAATTAAGTCAATTACGTGGACTCGTGGAGTAGGAATTACTCGTGAGCTTTATTTATCTGTTTAGTAGTGGTAATTACTCCTACATCATCAAAAGTTACCCGTACACTATTATTTGTGTTTCTCATTATTGAATTGTATAACATCATAGTATCATACAATACACTTAGTGGTGTAAGGAAGTGATTTACACTTCCCATTTAATAACCATGTTTATGTTTATATATTGCATAAATATTAAGGCGTAAATGTTAAATGTATTCGAATAAATATCAACTATAAATTCAATAACAATGATTTTATATAATATGTTCAACTAATACAGTTGATCATCATCATCATCGTATACATGTATTGTTCGAATTCGAACACGATGCACATATTTATCAAAAGCAATTGACTTAACGTCATCGAGTTAACCCTATAACTTAGAGATTGATGGTTCAAGCTGTTTAATAGACATAGTAGTAAACATACGTAAATATTCGTAGAAAAATATATATATATATATTACTGTAGTAGTGAATGAATGGGTTCACTACTTAAAAGAAAAAAAGATAAAAAGAAATAAGAAAAAAGTACGTTATGTGAAATTAAATTGCATTCCTTATGATGTGTGCCAACACCGTTTGTAATACATTAATTATTTGATAGGGATCGATGATACTTGGAATTTGGATCAATAAATTGATGAACAAGATCCAAGGCAATTAATATATATCATAAATCATAATATATGTATATAGACTTCGGAAATTTGTTTCTAAATAAATAAAAATGCGTACATATTTAGTTTCTTAGTGTTCAAAGTAATTTTATTTTATTTTACTTATAATTAAATGAAAATAACTGCATGTGCTACCTCCTCATTATTTAGCACCGTCATGATGAAGGGGCAAATTCTATTTACACATTTAAAAGTGTTTTTTACACTCCTGACTTAGACCCGAATGGTGATAGATGTGTGACATATTAAATTTAATATATTATATGTTTATATTTAATTTACTTAGTATATACGTTTTTCTTTGATAACTTTTATAATACAATGTTTGAAATAATTCCGAATATATATTCATGATCAGTGTAATTTTATCTACATCTCGACATAAATTTTATCGTCATAAGTTATGTATTTTACAAAAGTATTTTTTTAGTCTCGAAAATAACTTTTTTTATATCAAAATACAGATAAAAATAAACTGGTCATAGTGATATATTTAGATTTATATTATAACATATGTATGAAAATTTATTAGCTCAAAAAACAATAATGCGTTAATAAAACAAATTGAATTTAATTAGTGGACAATTAGTTTGGGACGGGAGGGGAATCACACTATGATATACTCCTTTTGTCCCAATTTAATTGTCCCAAGACAGAAAATACGCAGTTTAAAATAAAACACAATAATTACTACTTACTTTTTGCACAATGATATTCTTACCCCTAACCAATTAATTTGAACTCTCTTTCACTTTTGTAATTTAATTTTTGAAGTAGGGATAATATCGTAAATGTAATCATATTTCCTTTCTATATTTGGTAGTGGACAATCAATTTGGGATAACCCAAAATGAAATACTGGACTATTAAATCGGGACGGATGGAGTATAAAAAGTTGATATGAGATCAAAAAATACATTCGTACAAATAACTTGAATCATTTCATATCGAGCATACGTTGATTATAAGTATTTTTTTTGTTCACTATACGGAGTAGCCCATGCAACCGCAAAATCATACTTGAAATGAACCCACTGTAGATTAATATTAGGCATCGGGTATTCAAATAGTTTTATTAACGTATTATTGTGTTTTTGGCTAATAAATTTTTTTAGATATCTTATAATATAAATCTAAATATATCACTATGACCAGTTTATTTTTATCTACATTTTGATATAATAAAAATTGATTTCGAAACTAAAAATATGCTTTCGTTAAATACATAATATATAACGCTAAAATTTATGTCGAAATATAGATAAAATTACAGTGACCATAAATATATATTCAGAATTATTTTAAATATTGTATAGAAAAAATTACTAAAGAAAAATAAAATACTACGATAATTAAATAAGAAGATTATAGTAGTAATACATTAAATATGATCGGAGGGTGTGGTAACGTCAAAATCATCGCTGGGTCAAACTCATGTCTTTTCGTTCCAGTGCAAATAGCATCCCCCTGATGAAGGATGTTAAACTTCACATCAAGATGTGACATATTTGATTCTTGAATATCGTTTTAGCGTGTAATATTAAATGATCTAATCATAACAAATAAATTCACATGGTATAGTTTTAGTTTTTCCTTGTTTTTTTATCGTATGATAGAGATACTAGCTAGCGAAAAACAGGGGTATGAAATAATTCAAAGTACACGAAAAAAACATAGGGGATGTTTAGTTGCGGAAAAAAAGAGCAGTTTTTTAGAAAATTTTTCCAAGAAAAATGGAAAAGTGGAAAACGCGTTCAAATTGAATTTTTTTGAGAAAATTTTTCAAGAAAATGGAAAACCCACTTTTCCAAATTATAACTTGGAGGTGAAAAACAAGTTCCTCCACTTTTCCAAAATTTTCCTTTATAAACTTCCTCCACACTTTTCCAAGATATAACTAGTTTTCCAAAATTCACTTTTCCAACATTTGAACGCATTTTCTAAATTTTCAACACTTTTCAAGAGAACAATTTTCTTTAGAAAATTGGAAATGGAAAATTGTGGAAAATTTTCCACAGCTAAACACACCCATAGTACATACACACTAAAATACCTAAACCGAACCGGAACCGCACCGGTTCGGTACCGAACCGGTACCGAACCGATACAAGTGGTACGGTATTCGGTATTTGATTTGGGGCCAAAAACAAACCGGTACCAACCGGTTCGGTCCGGTTCGGTACCGGTATGGTACCAAGCTCATCCCTAGATTTGAGGGTAAATATATTTTGTCGGCCATCTACCCTACTAGTTTGTTCCGAGATCAGCAACTTACCCTTTAAAATACCAATGTATGCTATCTAACTTGATGATATGTGCTAGAATCTTTGCAAACTATGTTGTTACATGTTACAATTTACAAATGCGGACTAGGCAACCACATCATCTGCCAACTAGGATCTTTTATCAGGGGAGGTGATCCTCACACATTTAATTTTGATCCATACACGCTAAATAAATGTAATTCCTATGTTACCCTATCCAAAACCCACCCACCAAAGATCAGCATCACCATTTCCTGTTACGTCATCATCGTCCGATTAACAAAACTCCATCACCAAAACCTCTCCAGCTCTAATCTCTAAAACCTAATATACAACAAAAAATTCTCATGACATCTTAACTTTTTTGATTTCACAAACATAGGTATCTCTTCCCCACACCCATCACTCATCCTAATTCTAAATTCATAAACCATTATACCACAATTAATCAAGATATACGATTAATAATCTATTTTATTTCATTTTCCCTAAATTGAAAATTACTACCACCAATTAAATATCATTATCACCATCTCTGGCGAAACTTCGTTTTAAGGTTTCAAGCGAAACTCCGGTGACAATTATTACAGGTTTCAAGCGAAATCTTTGACAGCATCTCCGGCAAAAAAAGATGTGTTCTGTTTAATACGAGTTGGGATTATTTTACTTATATTGATTTATATTAATTTTGTGAGATTTGGTACCAGTGGTCGGAAACTAACGCCTACCAGAAGGTAACGGCGGCGCAACCATAACAGAAACCAATTCATTAAACGAAGTATACAACGACAATCGATAAATCAGTGGTGACTGGTGGCATCCCCGCCGATTAATTCGTATATGTTTTCTTGTTGATCTAGACTTTAAATCTTGTTAGTTTTTATTTGTTGGTGGGCGTTGTGTTCAATGAGGAAAATGATGAACAGTAATTATATAATCTTGCAAGCCCAAATCTACCACAATTTCCTGCAAGTACAAATCATTTTCTATTATGAACAATTGTACATTTTTACCGTGGATGTTGAAAGAATATAGGTAGAAGATGAAGTGCTATGTATCATTAAATAATATTTCAATACGAAGATTAACTCATATCTAGAATTAAAAATAGGAAAAGAATAACTTATTAAAGATAAAAATATGAAAATTGGGTAACTGATTCCACGTATGCAAGTTATTTCCACGTACTCATTTTTTTAATTCAAAAATGACACGTGATTAATGTTACCGGTTCTTCCAGTAACCGATTACCATATTACCGATTTCGATACAAAAATAACCAATTGAATGCATACATTGAAAGTTATAGGGGTTGGTTGTTGATCTCGGAACAAAGTAGATGGGTAAGATGCCGACAAATTGTATTTACCCTTGATTTGAAGAGATTTCAACAAACCATGATAATTAACATTTTGTTACGGAACAAATACTTTTAAAGTGTTGTCACATCAGCACCCACTGAATATTTACTAGCAATGATCACAATGGACCCGCTTCATTATGTATTATTTAGAGGGTGTTTGGGGGTTTATCTTTCAAGCTTATTTGCTTAGAATAAGCTCAAGTTTTAGTGTTTGGTGGAGCTTATTTCTTGAGCTTATTTGTTTATTTGTGAGGGGAAGTTGGAAGATTATAAATAAGCTACAAAATTTGGGCTTATTTGCTTATTAGCAATAAGCATTGCAAATAATCTCCCCCAAACACCATCTTAAAATCTTTAGGAAATCTTTTTGCTATCACACAACCTGAACTCGCCGACCACATCGGTTTTCTTGTCGAACTAGCCCCATGTGCTCTTAGAGTAACGTTTTATGGAACTTCTTAAACGCTAGCTAGCCACTTTAACCAAATATATAAACTTCTATACATTTGTCAACCGTTAGAAAACTCTAAAAAGGTAAATACTTAATTTGAGGCTAAGAGCACACGGAGTGGTGCAATCTTCGGAAGCGTTTTTGGTCGAGAACGTCGTCGGAAGGCGTTATGCCGCACCGAAACGGCGTTCTCGAACGACGTCCCAAATGCGACGCTGTGTTCTTCTTCTTTTTCTTTCTTTTTCTTTTATTTCGAAAATAATATCGGCAATATTTTGTGTGTGTTTTGTGTACTGTGTGTATGCATTTTGTGTACTGCGAAAAAGAAGAAGCAGATGTGTGTGTGTTTTGTGTACTGCGAAGAAGAAGAAGCAGCAGCAGCAGATGTAGGGTTTTTAGTGGTCCAAGCCCATTTATCATGGGCTATTCATTTTAATATTATAGGGTTTAATTTTATTGGTCGAAGCTCATTTAAGATGGAATTTTATTTTATTCTTCTTTTTTTGTGAATCAAAATTGTAAGTATTAAATAATGTTTTTTTGTTAATTTAATATTTTATAATAAGTTGTATTATTAGTTTTTAATTAATTTATTGTGTTATTAACTTGTTTAAATTTATTTAATTAATTAAATTTTTAGATGAAAAACAAAAAAATAAAAACTCCAAAATAATGTCTACCACACCACAAAATTTTCAGCAACAACATTCTCACAGGAACACTGTGAAAACAACATATCCACATCTTGTGCTCTAACAATTGTAGTCCCTTTGACTTTTTATTTAATTTTTAACCAACTGAACAACATGGTAATATTGTTGTCTAACCTCCTTTATGCAATCTTGCATAACATTCTAAATATAAAATTATATATAAGCATATATGTAACACTATTTACTTGCATATCATTCTTACGTTATCCCTCATGCGCCTTTAAAATCAGTAATCTATAATACAAGGATGAAGAACTGATTTTGCCTACTCATATTCATGGACCACTTTAATCCTTGTACATGTACCCTGACACACATAGATACGTGACCTCCGAATGGTTTCCTGGAATGGAATGGATCTAAACTATAAACACTAACTTTAAATTCTAACAATTAGTCCCACACTAGCGTCGTGTGAGACTTCTTAAAAGTGTAGATGATTTTGTTATCTCAAGCAGAGGTTTATCGGTGAATCTAATTAAATTATACGCAAAACCTCCAATAATTGTGCCTATGGTTGGGCCAAGCAAGTAAACCCATATCCCTTTGTACTCATGCATTACTATCGCGGGACCAAGGCTCCTAGCAGGGTTCATCGAAGCCCCTGATACCGGCCTGCAACAATATAAAAGACATGAGCAAATACTAGTTTAAAAAGGTTGCATCTAATAACTCTATATGCAATTTTTATCATACTAACCCAGCGAGAAGTACGTTTATAAGTATCGTCATTCCTATGGCTATTCCAGCCAATTCACCTGTCTATCAAGACAAAAAAAAAAAAAAAAAAGTGATGAAATTATGTAAATAGTATGAAAAGTTAAAAATTTTGGAATCTTGGAAGTTAAGGTTACTAAACTGATCGGTTATCTGTGGCCACGCCGGATATTACAAACATCAAGAGGAAAGAAATTATGATCTCAAGAACAAGCGAACGAGCATTGGAACCATTTGGTACCGTCCCAAAGAAATATTCTTGTTCAACTTCAAATAACATGCACAATGTTAAACTTGCAAGAATTGATCCTAGAAATTGCCCTGCTATATACAAAGGTACCTGTATTATTTCATAGAATGTACAAATACCATCATAATATATCCCATTTTACATGAATACGATTCATTTCGTAGAAAGTCATAATCATGCCTGTTTACAAGGGAATTGTCGAAATATGGCAAAAGTAATGGTGACAGCAGGATTAAGATGAGCCCCGGATATATGTCCAACGGAGTACACCATCACCATGATAATTAAACCCCAAGCGACACACATTCCTGGAAATGTTATTGAACCATATTTTTTGTCCACAACAAAGGTTCCACAACCGATGAAGATCAAGAAATATGTTCCAACGGTTTCTGCGAACACTTTTTGGGTGAGGACAACCACCTCTGGTGAAGAACAAAGGGTTGAACCGTCATTTCTCCTTGGTGATTGCCCTTTAGATAATTTTCCTTCTTCAATATCTCGGCTCTCTCGACTTGACATTTCTTAAGTAATTTGATTTCAAATCATAAGCATGAATTCTGGAAAAAATTTGAATAAATGTGAGTACAAGTTTGTAAGATGAGTGAAAAATGAAGGAATTAAAAATATGATTGTCGTTGCAAATGAAGGTTCTAGCAAAAATATGGGGTTAGGCTAATTTTGAGATCCTTTTGTGGATAGCACCCGGGGTTTCTATATATAGTTAGTCAATCTAAATATGATTTTGGCATAAAATCATGTTCAATGGGTCAGATACATTAGTTTGTAACCTTGTATACATAATCAACAAGAAAAATAAAAACAATTTGACTTCAAGTCTCTATCACGGGATACCCTAGCTAGACCGCGTAGAATTGAATTTAAAATTGACTCGTTCTCTGGTAGCCTAAACTGGAAAAACATCCATTTAAAGCTCAAAACTCATTTGTAGTCTATGATTCAAAATTTCAAATCCTTTGGATCAAAGATCTTACTTTGTTACTTGTCATAGTAACAATGTTTTGAAAATCGGTTTTTTAGTTAAATCGCTTGAGACCCCGGTTCCGGTTTGACCTCCCGGTTTGACCGTTTTGACAACTATATTGATTTCTTTGATACGTTTTTGTCTGATGTAGTTTTATGTTTGTTTTCTCATTTGTTTCATGTGAGATCTTACACTTCCTATCACTTATCAATATATTTCCATTGCCATAGTGCATTTTGTTGCTTTTTACGATTAGAAATCTTTTAGTGATTATAGGATTTTATCTAGTTAGGCTGGGATTTTCATTCTTTGGGATTAGGTTGGGCATCAATCTCAGTTCATTAATGCAAAACTTGAGTTCTCACCCCTTGATATATAGTGTGGCACCAGAACAGGCCACAGGCCCAAGTACCCACCCATATAGCATCAGTATAGTCACCGAGTGACCTCTGAACAGAAAGCCCAGATATCAGCCGCATAGATTAGAGAGGTGAGGAATATAGTAGTAAAGTCAGTAGTTTGGTAATGGGCCAAAGGAGAAGTACTAAATTATCTCAAGTAGGCCCGAATAAACCTTTTGTTGATTAAGGCCCTTTTATTCTGAGTGGAATGAAACAATTAACAAATGAACCCAACACCTAGAGATAGACATATGAAATTTTACACTTGGGCCTTGCACAAAAACTGTCTACGTACAAAGCCACAAAGGCAAACAATGAAAAAGCACGTTATGTCATAGAACTTCTGCATGATTTTAGTATGTTTATTAAAAAGTTGGTATAAATAGTATATTATATTGAGATACAATTTTCTTTCTCTAGGAGAAAAAAAAAAGAGAGAAAAACAATGTGGATACACCTAGCAAGGGAGGATGAACCCATATGAAATATGCAGGAGAAACTAAGTAAACACAGAACATAATCTCAACGTAAAAGTGGAGATCAAGGGTTCAATCTCTAATCCATGTTTCTTTAACCGCGTTTTACACGAAGGGTAAATATATTTTGTCGGCATCGTACCCTCCCTGTTTGTTCCGAGTTAAGCAACCTATCATTAAAACTCCCATTGTCTGCAGTAAACTGGTTAATGTTGTATCGATATCGGCAATATGGTAACCGGTTACCGGGAGAACCGGTAAAATTACTTACGTGTCATTTTTTAGGTCACATGATGTGGTTGCCACGTCATCATTTTGTAGGTTGTAATAGGTAAAAACATAGTTTGCAAAGATTGTAGCACATAAATAACCGGTTTGTTGCATACATTGGGAGTTTTAGGGGTAGGTTGCTTAACTCGGAACAAACAGGGGGGGTACGATGCCGACAAAATATATTTACCCTTACACGAATTACCTTTCTTATATTGGCCGTGAGACCAGTCAATAGGAGCCGCTAAATGATCAGTTACTATTTTTTTTTCTTTTTTAATGTCAACAAGAAAAGAAAGAATAAATAAATAAATACAATTAGTATCGTTGAAAATAAGTAAATATGTAGATTCCCGCTTTGTTTAGGCATCATATACTGTCACTCAATTTGAAAGTTTTGATAATTTTCGATATTACATCCTTTGAAATCTTTGTGATAATATTTCCTTTTTTCTTTCTTTTCAAATATCATTTTAATTTGGTTTCTAAAGTATATTATTCTTCAATCTGATTAAACAAGCAAGAATTTATTAGACATACTAATCATAGGAAGAGAATGTGATTATCTACATAATTAATCAAAGAAGATAAGAGTATTTTTCATTTTTCCGTCTTAGAAACCAGGTGTGATAAGAGTATTTTTCGCCCTAAAACTAACTTTAATATGACACCAACGATACGCTTTATATACATAATACCAAAAGTAATTTAATGTGCGTCTTTATTATTGCATATCTTTTTTTACACATACGGAAAGATATAATTTTATCATATACATTATCCACATATTAAAAAAAATCAAATACACATTAACGGGCTGTATGTATACATGGGTTTGAAGTCTAGTTTTGAATATATACAAATCGATGTCTTATAATTAATAACTCAAATAAAATTTCAATAATTTATCAACAATATTATCTTTAATATCAGTTACTAACTACTTATGAATAGTAAGTTGTTTGTCTTTTAGTTAACCCTTATTTCTTTATTAATAACTATAATTATAAGTAAAAAGATACAAACAAAACTACTTTTTGTTTGATGGTAAAAGTGTTGTCATCAAATCTCTAGGTCTATAGTTCAAATCCCAGCATCTTTATTCTTTTTCCTTTGTCCAATACTCCGAATTAGTTGATCTTTTATCTTATTCTTTGTCCCTGTTAGTTAACTACGCTATTTGTTTACAATTAGTTAAGTTAGACCAAATTTAAAATTTTTAAGTTTATTTAGTAAATAATATTAGGATTACACTATGTTATGTATATGTGATTGTACATGATAGATGTTATAGATTACATTTGTCCTTTTACAAATTATTGCTAAATATAGTATGTACATTGTCAGGCCCGTCTATGAACTTTTAGAGGTCCTGGACAAAGTTATCGTGTTACGGAAATGAGACCCAATAACTAGATATCAAGTAAGATAAAGGTTCGATGAAACTGATTATTAACGATCCGATTTTCATATAATTTATTTATTTATCTGATACATAATTATTTATCTGATACTTATTATCTAAAATCCGAGTTGTCAGTTAATAACTCTTTTAGTCAAACTCTAAAACGTCAATATAAGTTTTCAATTTTGGACCATTCAGTCGACCTATATATTTGTTTAAATATATATTTAATCTAAATCTAGTTACTAACAGAGATCTCTTAGTTCAAAATAAAAGAGGTGTCAATCTCATATGTAATCATCATATATATTACACATATCACATTACTTGGGAAAAAATTGAAGGCCCTCAAAATTTAGAGGCCATGGGCGATCGATCACCTCGCCCACCTTCAAAGACGGCCCTGTACATTGCTTGTCAAATGACTATATATAATAAATCGTAGTATGATTTAAAAATGATACATTATTTGAAGTTTATGTAGTTCAATTACTTAATTATACTCTAATAAATTGACACGTGCTATAAAATAATATGTGTCATGCCATTATATGAATGTTACATGTTTTTTTCCCTAATCGTTTTCATAAATGTTAATAGTCATAATTCATAGTAACATTTCAATTAACAGGAGTTGGTATCCGGTTACATATATATAATTAAAAATTTGAATACATTCTAACTAATTAGACATATCCAAATTTTAGTGGTAAATACAGTAAACTATAAATTAATCTCTTGAAGCATAACAATATAGGGTTATTAGTCTGTAAATGTATCGAACTTGTCAAAAAATCCTATTGTATGCATCCAACCTTTAAAATTCCTATTGTGTGTATCCAACTTACTAATCCTTCCTATTGTGTGCATTCATTAACACTAATTACGTTTGACTAGTCATACTTAGCATACGTGGCATTTTCATCCGACGTGGCACTGCAAAGTCAGCGCCACGTCATCTAAAGTTCGATACATTTTTCAGATCTTCATCTTCATCAACTTCAATTTTTCGACGACACCATTTTTTCCGGCGACATCATTTTTCCGGCGAATCATTTTTTCCGCGGGTACCACCACACCTAATATACACCTCCTAAACACCAAGCATACCATCTACGACATCACCGCCATCTCCACCATTTTTTCCGACGACTTTAAAAAAAAACATTACTTGGCTACGTTTTTATTCTCGATAGATCAGAAACTGCAATCACTCTATCTATATTGCCAAGGTCCACACAGATTTTAGGTTTCATTACAACTGACTATATGTCCTAACTCCTATGTGATTTGTAACATCCTCAAATCGGGCCTAGGAGAAAAAGGTATTTTCTTTAAATTATTTATGCGATTTATAATTACTACATGTGTTTGATTTTAAATTTAATAGGTAAATGAGCCTCAGGAAATATTGTGACTATTGAAATGTTAGCTGTTTTAGATAATTTTAGGTGACGGTAAAATAAAATAATTTTCTCGCGTTTGAAATCGAGGTTCCAGACAATAGGTCAAAGAGGAGTATAATATTACACTGTAAAATAAGGAGGGGTCGGTTTAATAAACTAGGAGGCCGACCTAATTTTTCCCCAGTTCTTATTCTTCATTCTTGTTATCTCAAAACCCTCTCAAACACAAATTTCTAGTGATTAATCCTTCAAGATAAATCAAGATTCAAGCTGAAATCCTTACTCTTATCATCATCATAATCATCTTCTTATTCATAAGCATGTAAGTAATTCCATTGTTTAACTTAAATGAATGAATTAGGTTATATGTGAATTTAGTTGAATTGTATGGATTTGATGCTTGAATACTTGTTATATGATACTATTAGATGATATTGAAAGTTTGTGTAACCCTTGGAATAGCTCAAATCTGAGTTTGATGATGATATTGTGGTAAAAATGGAGTTAGGGTTCGTGCAGGTTGTACATGTCATTTTATGCATGCAAACGCGATCCCCATAATTGATCAGGATCGCGTTCCGTAGTTGTAAACTGGATCCTTCGTGTTTTGGTCATAGAAACGCGATCCTGACCCTTAACCCGGATCGCGTTGCTCAGTGGTTTCCGGTAACAGAATGTTTTGTGAAGAGGAACGCGATCCCAACCTCCCTGAACTGGATCGCGTTTGTCTTTATTATTTGGAAGAATTTGATGTTTTGTGAACTGTAAGGCCCCAACATTCTTAAACAAACATATTATATTAATTATGTTGGAAGCGCGTCCCAAAACACATATATATATTCGATATTTACAAAACATGCCAAAAGAAACTTTTACCAACTTCTATAATTACAACCATACTAATAATTCCGGGTGTTTTATAAAACTTTCTAAAACATCATATTAACAAAAGTCAGAGTGTGCGCCATATTAGTCAAACATCCAGTCAACATCCAGCACCCGATCATCAACTAACCAAAATCTGCAAAACATTTAACAACGAGGGATTAGCTCACGCTAAGTGAATGGAACCGTAACCGACGGTTCAATCCATTTATAACAAATCTTACAACTGATAACTACAACGATTAAACACATAAGCACATAACTACATGAGGATCGGCAGCTCCTGTATGCTATTCTCGGTATGCCACGACCACTGGGCGCCATGCCATTCCCAGTGATCTACCGATAGTCTGATTACTACCTTCACTGAATAGGCTAATCTTCAACTATGTGTATCCAAGTAACCTAGACAGCTACATAGTAGTAACCAAACCCAACCATCGTTGACCTCACTCCGAATCATCACAACAACTTGTCACATAAAGGCATATCATATGCAGTTATGTAAAATCAACTGAACAACTTTTTACAACTGGATTAATCAAACCCAATCAACATATTCAACAACTAAATAACTGAAATTAACATGACAATAACTACAGCTGAAACTATCCTGGTTTACCCGTTGTAACCGAACCCGTTACAACTGGGTTGAACCGAGAACTACGGTAACCATTCACCACTTATCGTCCGATCACCAAACTCAGTGGTCTAATCTTACTGAGTGGCGGCCCGCTTATCTGAGAACACAATAATAACAAATCAGTAATAATTCAACTTTAATATTCATTTCATATACATATAACATATAATAATTTAACAACATATTTAGAAATCAAATAATACACATACAACTCTTTCTCATAAATCTACTCTTTTATTCGACCCGTTTGACTTTCAAAGTTAACTTCATTACAATTTTGTCATTTTAATCCAAACTTCGCTATGATTATATAAGTCACCACTTTACCTACCAATTTACCTCTCTTAATCCATCATTATAAGCTAACTTTCATTCATACATCTTACTACTTTTGATAAACACTTTTACAACACTTTAGTATGTTTTGTAAAAACTGAACAGCAGCTGTTCAACTCACTTTTCGACCAACTTAAAATCAGATCTGGGCACCAAGGCCATAACCAACAGAAACTAGACTTTCTCACCTTTCCAACGATATATTACACATCAAAAACGGAGCTACGGTTATTTAGTTATGATTTTTCAAAAACAGTCTATTTTTCTGCACAAAGCTGTCCAAATCCGAATTTTTACCAAAATCATGCCAAATCGATTCAAATATGTTCAAAACACTTTTATTGATTAAATCCAACTCAAAGAACACTTTTGGGACTGATTTCCAACAAGATTAACATTCAAAACAATTCATCTTTACAACTCTACACAAACAAATATATCTATATATCATATACTACTCATCTCATGGCAAATCCCCAATTTTTTATACATAAACCCTAACTTTTAATTCAATAATCAAACTTGAGGAACACATGGAATTCATCATGTAATCATCATATATCTATCAATATTATCATCATACAAATCAGTAGCAACAATTTATAAACTTCAATCTACACAAAATCACCATATGCATCTTTTACCCACATTCAAAGAAATGAAATTAAGAACACCAAACTTACAATTTGTAAGAGATAAAGATGATGATTATAATATGACTTTAGGTCTTTAATCAACAAGTAATACTAATTTCTTTGATTTACATGAGTTCCTTAACCATTTTCACTTGAGAGAATTTAGAAAGGAAATGGGAACAAGAAGATAAGTTATGAGAATTAAAAATAGAAAATGGAGAGGTGATATTCCTCTGGTCAAAACATGTGTCGCCCCACAAATAAAAGACTACATGAGTCATCAATTTTTAATACCCCTTTTAATCAATTGTCTGGAACCTGAAAATACCCGGGAAGAAAAATATTTTATTTTACCGTCAAGTTCAACTTTTTAAAACAAGTAACATTTTACTAGTCACAATAAAACCTGAAACTCTTTTACTTGTTTATTCTCAAATAAACCATTTTAAAACTTAATAAAATACAATTTATTTTCGGGTCCAGAAACCGGGTGTTACATGAACTTTATAGAATTTAATACTTATATCATTTATCCATTGATAATTTTTAATTATTGATGTAAGTATTTAAGTATAGATATAATTTGAATTATGAAACAAGTTATTAACTTGTGTTTTGATTTTGTTTACAGAGACACCGAAGACTCAATAAAATAAGATCTTTGAGTTTGGAAACTGAAACGAGTCAGGTGAGTGGACTGGTTCTCACAATTTAATCTTGGTGTTAACAATTAGTTGCATCAATTTTAAGTTGCTTGTATTGACTGATTTATCGTTACGTTAATGATAGGATTATTGATTAAACTTGTGGTTTGATGGATTGATTGATTGCTAGTGAGTAATTCCATGATAGGTTGGAATGATAGAGGTCAATTTTGGGTTTAGTTGCTATAGGTTAATCCTTATGGGTCGGATGAACATTCGTTGTGAATTAATCCATATTGGTTAAAGATAGCAATAAACTATCGGTAAAAATCTCTGTATTGGCCTGCAGCTGATTATTAAGTGTTCTTGGAGTGCCACTGCGGACTGAGGGTATCTCAAGAACCACCGATCCTCTGTTTGATTGTTTATTTAAATGATTGTTGTGAATTGATTGTTATACTAAGTTAGATTGTTAGATTTAGTTCACTCACTTAGCTTTGTGCTAATTCCCCACCTACTCTTGCAGGTTAACTTTTGGGATATGATTAGGCAAATGGCGTTGTTTTGAAGAAATGTTTGACAACTGGAACTCTGATCATTTTGGATAAATCATGTTTTGTTAACATAACACCCAGTTATTGTATTAGCGTTGTAATCATACTTAATACTTATAAACTTTGTAATGTTTTGGTATGACTAAATGTCATAAAATATATATATATATATATATATATATATATATATATATATATATATATATATATATATATATATATATATATATATATATATATTGGTATGAATGGGATTTGCGCTTCCGAAGAAGAAAAAAAAAATGGTCCAAACAGTGGGGTGTTATAAGTTGGTATCAGAGCCTAGGTTTAGGTGAATTGAGCATTTTAAAGTGTTCAATCCTAAACTTAGTCATGTTGGTCAAACATTTCTTGTGGTGGGGATTAGTTATGATAGTTGATTGGGTTAGTTTGCTAGTACTAACAATTAACGAATGTTGAGATGTGATGTGATTTCAGATATGGCGGATAATGAGCCACCTTCCCATACTCTCAATGATACTTCGCGGACAGATGCACCACCAGAGAACCAGGGTCATAATGGTACATCTAATTTAGCCGGTGGAGAAACCGAAACTGATCAGGAGTATATTATGAGATTGGAGAATAGAGTGTTGGAACTTTAGAGAGAACAGGCTGGATCTTCTCAACATCCAGTTTCTACTCGTCCACATATTGTGACTAATGTTCCACCCATTGTATCTTCTACACGGATTCCGGTATCTATTCCTTTTGCTCCACAACAGCAACAACAGGGTTATACTTATCAGACTTCGGGTCTTTTTCCTTTGACTGGTTATTCTAGTTATCAAATACCTATTCCACCTTTTCAACAGTTGAAGAAAGGTTGTTCTCTTAAAACCTTTATGTCTTGCAATCCTTCAGCTTATTCTGGAAGTACTGATCCTACGGTCACTCTTGACTGGCTTCTTGACGTTGAGAGAAATCTAAATGTATGTCATTGTGAGGAGAAGGATAAGGTACCTTATGCGGTTCAGTTGTTAAAGGGTCAAGCCATGTCATGGTGGGATTCGATTACTGCACCATTATCTCCACAACAGTTGAATGCTATAAGATGGCCAGATTTTTATGCTGAGATTTGTAAGCAATTTTGCTCGGGGTATAATCTTTCAAGGATTAGGCAAGAATTCCTTGACTTGCAAAAGACTGATAAGATGACAATAGATGAGTTGATTAAGCAATTTTCGAATAAATTACGGTTTGTACAACAGTAGGTTCCGACTGAACGGACCAAAATTGATCATTTTGTGAAAACTCTACCTCCCGATTACCGTACCTCAGTGAGATTAGCGGGTTCACTCCCACAAGCTTATGATTTAGCTCGTTCGGTTGATGGTGATATAATAGCAAAAAGGGTGTTGAATAAAGAAAGGTATTCACAGAAAAACAAAGGAGATTCTTTGGGTAAACAAAAAGGGCAAGGTAGTCAGCAAAGCAGGAGATTGAATTCTGGTATTCCAACGGATAGCAATTATTGTAATAGATGTCGAGCTAGGCATAATGGTCCTTGTACTCCCCAGACATCTAGATGTGTTAAGTGTGGAATTTTTGGACACGCTGCAAAAGATTGTACTTACCCGAATAGCGTGTGTTGGAATTGCCATAAAGAAGGGCATCGTGCAGGGGATTGTCCTGAGGCGAAGAGACAGAGTATGGGTACGGGTAAAGGTTCGTCATCCTCTGGTCAAAAGAGGAAGAATCCACCAGTAGCTGCTAGCCGAGCTTTTCAATTGACAGTTGATGAAGCTGTCACCACTGAAGATGTTATTACTGGTACTTTTCTCATAAACTCTGTACCAGCTCGTGTATTGTTTGATTCTGGTGCAAACTGTTCGTTTATTTATGTGAAATTTTGTGATAGACTGAAATTGATCCCCTCTTTGATTGTTAAACCCTTAGAAGTTGAAATTGCTGACGGTAAATTAGTTCCTGTTACCACATCGGTAGCTGGAGCTAGTATACTTATTGAGGGTCATAATTTCCTAGTCTCTTTTTTGTTAATGCAAATTCCTAGTTTCGATGTAGTTATTGGTATGGATTGGTTAAGTTTGAATAAAGCCAATATTGATTGTCACAAAAAGATTATAAGACTTCCGATTTCTGATGGGTCTTATGTCATGGCTCGAGGGGAACGTATAAAGGGTAGTCTTCCGTTGATTTCTTTGTTGAAAGCTAGGAAATCCCTATCTAAGGGATATGATTCTTATTTGGCATATGTGATAAATAGCAAGTTAGAAAAGAAATCTTTGTCCAATTTTCCGGTGGTTTCTGAATACCCGGAAGTTTTTCCGGATGAATTGCCTAGTTTACCCCCTGTAAGAGATGTAGAATTTCAGATTGATTTGATTCCTTGTTCGACTCCTGTAGCTAAGTCTCCTTATAGATTAGATCCTTCTGAAATCCGTGAGATGATGGGTCAGATTCAGGAACTGTTAGATAAAGGGTTTATTCGACCGAGTTCTTCCCCGTGGGGTGCTCCGGTATTGTTTGTTAAGAAAAAGGATGGTACTCTTCGAATGTGTATTGATTATAGAGAGCTCAATAAAAGAACAGTGAAAAACAAATATCCGTTACCCAGAATTGATGAACTATTTGATCAGTTGCAGGGATCATCCTATTTTTCTAAGATTGATTTGAGATCTGGTTATCATCAGGTACGAGTTCGTGAGGAAGATGTTCCTAAGACTGCTTTTCGTACCCGGTATGGTCATTACGAGTTTTTAGTTATGCCTTTTGGATTGACTAATGCTCATGCTATTTTTATGGATTTAATGAATCGAGTATGCCGACCTTTTCTAGACAAGTTTGTGATTGTATTTATTGAGGATATTTTGATTTATTCTAAATATGAGGTGGAGCATGAACATCATTTGAGGTTGATTCTTGACACTTTGAGAAAAGAAAATCTTTATGCAAAATTTTCTAAGTGTGAATTTTGGCTTCGAGAGGTACAGTTTCTTGGTCATATTATTTGTAAAGATGGAGTCAAAGTGGATCATTCTAAAGTGGAAGCCGTTATGAATTGGAATGCTCCTAAAACTCCTTCTGAGATTAAAAGTTTTCTTGGTTTAGCAGGGTATTATCGAAAGTTTATCAAGGATTTCTCTAAAATTGCTGGCCCGTTAACCAAGTTGACTAGAAAGGATGTTAAATTTCAATGGGGTGATCAACAAGAATCATCTTTTCAGACTCTTAAACAGTTGTTATGTCAGGCTCCAGTGTTAGCATTACCTGACGGTACTGATGATTTTGTAGTCTACTGCGATGCTTCTCATGCTGGTTTGGGTGCTGTTTTGATGCAACATGATCGTGTTATTGCATATGCTTCTCGTCAGCTTAAAACTCATGAAAGAAATTATCCTACTCACGATTTAGAGCTTGCAGCTGTGGTGTTTGAGTTGAAAATCTGGAGACATTATTTATACGGTACTAGTTGTGTTGTATGTACAGATCATAAAAGCCTCCAGTATATGTTTACTCAGAAGGAACTTAATATGAGACAGCGCCGATGGTTGGAATTGATTAAGGATTATGACAGTGAAATCCGATATCACCTTGGTAAAGCTAATGTGGTTGCCGATGCTCTAAGTCGAAATGTACCTTCCGATCGAATTTATTTTATGCGCTTGGAAATATCTTCTGATTTGATTTCTCAGTTGAAAGCTGCACAGTTAGAGGCATTGTTGGATCAAAATTTAAAATCTGAGATTTTGTTGAAACGGAAAGATTTGTTGATTGATGATTCTCGAGGATTGAAAACTTTCCAGTCTCGGGTTTGGGTTCCATTGATTGGGGGACTTAGAGATTTAATATTGTCGGAGGCACACAAATCGAGGTTGTCGGTTCATCCAGGGAGTACGAAAATGTACAATGATTTGAAACCATTGTATTGGTGGCCAACTATGAAAACCGATGTTGCTCGAATGGTGGAGACTTGTCATATATGTTCCCAGGTTAAAGAAGAACATCAGAAGCCCTATGGTTCATTGAAACAGTTAGATATTCCGGAATGGAAATGGGAGCACATTACTATGGATTTCGTTACCAAATTTCCCCGCACTCAGAAAAGTAATGATATGATATGGGTGATTGTTGATAGATTAACCAAGAGTGCACATTTTCTAGCCACCAGTGAGACGGCATCGTTGACTCGACTTGCTCAATTGTACATTCATGAGATTGTTGTTAGACATGGTATTCCTTTATCCATTGTTTCCGATAGAGATTCCAGGTTTGTTTCTGGTTTTTGGCAGAGTTTACAACGTGAATTAGGTACCAGAGTTAATCTCAGTACAACTTATCATCCTCAAACAGACGGGCAGTCAGAGCGTACTATTCAGACACTCGAGGATATGTTGAGAGCTTGTGTACTTGAGTATGGCGGTTCTTGGGATTCACACTTACCATTGATAGAGTTTGCTTATAATAATTCTTATCATTCTAGCATTGGTATGCCGCCGTATGAAATGTTGTATGGGCGCCGTTGTCGAACACCTACATGTTGGTTAGAAGCGGGAGAAAAATAGTTTGCGGGTCCCGATATAGTTCAAATTACAGCTGACAAAGTTAAGATTGCTCGTGAGAAACTGAAAGCGGCTCGTGATAGACAGAAACAGTATGCTGACCCACGTAGGCGACCTGTTGTTTTTGTTGAAGGTGAACTTGTGTATTTAAAATTTTCTCCGTGGAAGGGTGTTATTAGATTTGGTAAACGTAGGAAGTTAGCTCCTCGTTATATTGGCCCATTTAAAATCTGGCAAGTGATTAATGAACAATCGGTTTCTTTAGATCTTCCGCCTGAATTAGCTGGTATTCACGATACATTTAATGTTTTCTATTTAAGAAAATGCAATGTGGAGGATCAATCCCAAATCCTTCCTTTGCAAGATGTTCGTGTTGACTCAAGTAAGAAATTGGTTGAGGAACCTGTCGAGCTTTTAGATAGAAAAGTGACCAAATTACGTAGAAAAGAAATTCCTATGGTTTTGGTTAAGTGGAAACATAGTTTGGGTGCGGATCTCACTTGGGAAACGGAGAAGAGTATGCGGGTTAGATACCCTATTTTATTTGTGTCTAGTTAGATTTCGAGATGAAATCTTTCTAAGGAGGGGTGATTTGTAACATCCCTAAATCGGGCCTAGGAGAAAAAAGTATTTTCTTTAAATTATTTATGCGATTTATAATTATTACCTGTGTTTGATTTTAAATTTAATAGGTAAATGAGCCTCAGGAAATATTGTGACTATTGAAATGTTAGCTGTTTTAGATAATTTTAGGTGACGGTAAAATAAAATAATTTTCTCGCGTTTGAAATCGAGGTTCCAGACAATAGGTCAAAGAGGAGTATAATATTACACTGTAAAATAAGGAGGGGTCGGTTTAATAAACTAGGAGGCCGACCTAATTTTTCCCCAATTCTTATTCTTCATTCTTGTTATCTCAAAACCCTCTCAAACACAAATTTCTAGTGATTAATCCTTCAAGATAAATCAAGATTCAAGCTGAAATCCTTACTCTTATCATCATCATAATCATCTTCTTGTTCATAAGCATGTAAGTAATTCCATTGTTTAACTTAAATGAATGAATTAGGTTATATGTGAATTTAGTTGAATTGTATGGATTTGATGCTTGAATACTTGTTATATGATACTATTAGATGATATTGGAAGTTTGTGTAACCCTTGGAATAGCTCAAATCTGAGTTTGATGATGATATTGTGGTAAAAATGGAGTTAGGGTTCGTGCAGGTTGTACATGTCATTTTATGCATGCAAACGCGATCCCATAATTGATCAGGATCGCGTTCCGTAGTTGTAAACTGGATCCTTCGTGTTTTGGTCATAGAAACGCGATCCTGACCCTTAACCCGGATCGCGTTGCTCAGTGGTTTCCGGTAACAGAATGTTTTGTGAAGAGGAACGCGATCCCAACCCCCCTGAACTGGATCGCGTTTGTCTTTATTATTTGGAAGAATTTGATGTTTTGTGAACTTTATAGAATTTAATACTTATATCATTTATCCATTGATAATTTTTGATTATTGATGTAAGTATTTAAGTATAGATATAATTTGAATTATAAAACAAGTTATTAACTTGTGTTTTGATTTTGTTTACAGAGACACCGAAGACTCAATAAAATAAGATCTTTGAGTTTGGAAACTGAAACGAGTCAGGTGAGTGGACTGGTTCTCACAATTTAATCTTGGTGTTAACAATTAGTTGCATCAATTTTAAGTTGCTTGTATTGACTGATTTATCGTTACGTTAATGATATGATTATTGATTAAACTTGTGGTTTGATGGATTGATTGATTGCTAGTGAGTAATTCCATGATAGGTTGGAATAATAGAGGTCAATTTTGGGTTTAGTTGTTATAGGTTAATCCTTATGGGTCGGATGAACATTAGTTGTGAATTAATCCATATTGGTTAAAGATAGCAATAAACTATCGGTAAAAATCTCTGTATTGGCCTGCAGTTGATTATTAAGTGTTCTTGGAGTGCCACCGCGGACTGAGGGTATCTCAAGAACCACCGATCCTCTGTTTGATTGTTTATTTAAATGATTGTTGTGAATTGATTGTTATACTAAGTTAGATTGTTAGATTTAGTTCACTCACTTAGCTTTGTTTGCTAATTCCCCACCTACTCTTGCAGGTTAACTTTTGGGATATGATTAGGCAAATGGCGTTGTTTTGAAGAAATGTTTGACAACTGGAACTCTGATCATTTTGGATAAATCATGTTTTGTTAACATAACACCCAGTTATTGTATTAGCGTTGTAATCATACTTAACACTTATAAACTTTGTAATGTTTTGGTATGACTAAATGTCATATATATATATATATATATATATATATATATATATATATATATATATATATATATATATATATTGGTATGAATGGGATTTGCGCTTCCGAAGAAGAAGAAAAAAAAATGGTCCAAACAGTGGGGTGTTATATGATTACACTGAAACGCTAACAAACTGTAGTCAACTTAATAGTTCAGGTAACCAACTGTTTACCCAGGTAAGAGAGCATTATTAATAATAAACAATGAAGTCAAAAGGTTTCAAAGTGCCATGACAGAAACAAGTCAACATGGCTAAAGTTGCAGTTACTTTGTTTGAAGAACTGAAAGTTGGTTATTTGATATTAAAACTTGACCGAAGTTTACTACTTTTCTATGCAATTAGTACTTCTTTAAAAGAACAAGATCATTCATAATCATGTTTAAAAAGCTATGGATCAAGTTATACAACACCTGATAAAAATTGCAGTCATGTTGTATCCGAAGACCTTTCAACTAGTCGTGTTTACAAGCTTAGAGGGTCGCGTGTGCTGATCCACATCCACTCGTAACCCAAGCTGAGAAAACTCAGGTAAGTTGATGGATCCTTGAATTAAAACGTAGGCAAGTAATGTTTTTTTTTTAAGTCGCCGGGAAAAATGGAGTCGCCGGAAAAAATGGTAGAGATGGTGGTGATGTCGTAGATGGTAGGCTTGGTGTTTAGGAGGTATATATTAGTTGTGGTGGTACCTACGGAAAAAATAATTCGCCGGAAAAATGATGTCGTCGGAAAAAATGGTGTCGTCGGAAAATTGAAGTTGATGAAGATAATGATCTGAAAAATGTATCGAACTTTAGATGACGTGGCGCTGACTTTGCAGTGCCATGTCGGATGAAAATGCCACGTATGCTAAGTATGACCAGTCAAACGTAATTAGTGTTAATGAATGCACACAATAGGAAGGATTAGTAAGTTGGATACACACAATAGGAATTTTAAAAGTTGGATGCATACAATAGGATTTTTTGACAAGTTCGATACATTTACAGACTAATAACCCAACAATATATTACAAACGTACTTATACTAATTTTGTAATACAATGTAATGAAAGACTTAAGGTAAAAGTCTAATCGTAAATGACGTATATTATAACACCCTGCCTTTTCGACACATTATAATAATGTATTTTACCTCGGAAACGTCGGTCCCAAAACAAGTCTTTCATTTTTATAAACATAAAATGTACAAGTATTTCAAATCTAAAGATTATAGTTATACAAACTACATTACAATCGTTGGGTGTTACATGAATCTAAAACGGCATTGATTTAACAAAATCAATATCAGAGTTAATGCAAAGGTCGTCAAACAATCCATTCCATCCAAAAGCTTCTTGCCCAGCATATATAACCAATCATAATCTGCAAGAAGTGGGAATGTGGGGGTTAGCTCAACGCTAAGTGAGAAAGAACTGTAACCGACAGTCCAACTCAGAATTAACATATCAGTTTACAATAAATAATCGTAAACCACATCAACAATGTTTACATCAACTAGCATTGTAAACACACAAGCATCAACATCAAAGAGGACCGGTGGCCCTTCAGGAACCCTCAAGCCGCGGTGGCCCTCAAGCGACACTTATAAACCCCACTGAGCTGCAGGCCAATGCAGCGGTTTACCGATAGCCTGTTACTATTATCTCACACGACTAAGATTCCTATTAACGATGTGTACAAGGAATCCTTCATCGTCCAAATAATAGTAACCAATGCCCAACACTTATCTACCTCTTTATCACATATATGCCTTAAAGGCCATATAGCACAATATCACAATTATAATCATAACAGATTAATAATCAATCAATAATAACATATACGGTTACCCGTTGTAACCAAACATGTTATAACTCAATCATACTGAAGGTACAGGTCCACTCACCGATACCTCAGATGTCCACTCAGTAGTCTAATGTCACTGAGTCTTCTGCTGATCTGAGAATACAACAGAATATCACAAGTTAGTAACTTGTTTCAATATTTCAATGTATCAACATAATAAATGCTACTCAAACGGAAATAATCTCTTTATATCATTTCCTTTATAAGTATACAACTTATCCCATAAATATAACATATCATATATGTCAAAATATATATTTTAATAAAAAGTGCCACTAAAAGGGTTATTAAAGTGCCACTAAAGCAATATCATACACAATACCAAGCTGACTTTAAACTCTTCTATTTAGTCTCGTAACCCTTTAAAATCGTCCACATTATTATGTATTTCTTCAAATAAAAGTGCCACTAAAACACCGCCTAAGTGTCACTAAAACTACTGTTAAGTGCCACTAAAGCACCTCTCAAGTGAAAATAAAAATTATCAAAGATGGCACTTAACACTTATGCATTCTCAGAATTTGCAAAACAAAAACTTGAATTATATTGTCTGAATCAGAGGGAATACGTCCGTATTCCCCGCAATACGCCCGGATTCCCAGCCCAATTCTTAAACAGCCGAATTTCTAAGGAATACGCCTAATGAATACGTCCGGATTCCATGAATACGTCCATATTCAGAGGAATACGTCCGTATTCCCCAAATTTACCTGAATCCGCCGGATTCCCGTGAATCCGACCGGATTCCACCGTCGTGCAGAACCTGAACCTGCTGTTCAAACACAGCTCCGAAACAAAACATACCAAATCAACAAACTCGAGTATCCAGTCGATTATATACAACAAATAACGATTTCTAATGCTATCCAACTACACATAACATCATATGTCATCATCAATCACATACATAATCACAAACCCTAAATTATTAATGTGTGTATACATATATATGATGAACACTTACAAAATCAAGGATGATGATGATGATCTAGTGATGAAGATGAAGCTATAGCAAGCTTACAAGCAACCTCTCAATCTCTCTTTGATTTCTCTCTTTGATTTCACCAAGTATGTATGTGTTTTAGTTTCATCAAGAAAACAAAAAGGAAAGCAGGAAGATTAAAAGAAAATAAGTCGGTTTACTAACCGACCCCAAATTATACGGGTATAATTTAATACCCCTTCCCAACCTATTGTCTGGAACCCGAAAACCATTTGCGAGTCCAAACATTTTATTTTACCGTCAGGTTTAACTATTTAAAACAAATATTATTTTATTAGTCACAATAATTCCTGTGACTCTTTTACCTATTTATTTTCAAATAAACCAACAATATAAATTCCTAACTTATAACTAATTACTAAAATGTCGGGAAATTATTATAAAACTTCCAGGCCCGGTAACAGGATGTTACATATATGTTTTGTTAATATGTTGTTTTAAAAAAATGAAAACAAATGTCATAAGGGAGAATATTGAAATTTTAGATTCATCTTGAATACATAATTAAAGATAACTAATTTACGATATAATTTTAAAACATATTTTTGAACATTTTATTTGATGTTATTATTTGAAAATACCCGACGCAACGCGTGGGTTTGATATTACTTGTTAGAATCATACAAGCTATTATTATTAAAAATTTAAATTAAATGGGATAATCATTACACGACAAAGTTCTAAACACACTTTCATTGAATGATTATATACTTTTAATCTTTATCTCTCATCTGGGTCTTCGTTTTACAAATATAGTTTCCTTTTTACAAAATTATAGTTTCCTTTTTTATAAAGTTGAAAAAAGGAAACAAGGAATTCTTAATGACACGTCATCAATTATTTCTTGGGGGAAATTTGAATAAACCAACGGCTCGTTATTAAAACCGACTTATATTTTATATATATATATGTAAGACCCGACCTTTTTTCAACTACATATTTTAATGTTTTCAAACCAAAACATATCATTAGAATATTATATTTCGAAATCGGAAGCGCAAGTCCCCCAAAACAAAACATTTACCGACTTACAATGCTTCCAAGTTTAACGACGACCAAAAATATGACAACATTAGTTAAGTAATTACAATCTATATTAACACAACCCATATGAACACAAAACGGGCCTTATATAAAACGTTTCCAAAAGACAACTACAAAAGATCAGAGTTGCGTCAAGCTTAGTCAAACTTCCCGTCATCATCTACACCCCGAACATCTACATCAACTAACCACAATCTGCAAAACATTAAACAACGAGGGATTAGCTTATTGCTAAGTGAATGGAACCGTAGCCGACGGTTCAACCCATTCATAACAAGTCTTACAACAAGATAAACTACAACAAGTAAAACACATAAGCACATAGCGTCAAGAGGACCGGCAGTTCCTGGTATACAACCAACCCAAAAACCACGACCACTGTATGCTATTCTCAGTGATCTACCGATAGCCTGAGTACTACCTTCACTGACTAGGTTTATTCTCAACTATGTGTATCAAAGAAACCTAGACAGATACACAATAGTACCCAAACCCAACCAACCAATGTTGACCTCTGAAATCAACCATATTGTAAGCAACAATGCAATAGTAACCAACAACTAACAACAGTTCAACAACTGTTATCAACCAAGCAACGAATAATAATCACACAACAACTCATATATCCAGCAACATAAACAAATAAAACTGGTACCAGTATGACTAATAACAACAATCTACTGATATAAACTATCCTGGTTTACCCGTCGTAACCGAACTCGTTACAACCGGGTTGAACCGAGGACTACAATTCCACTCACCGAATATTATCGTCTGATCACCAACTCAGTGGTCTAATCTTACTGAGTGGCCGCCCGCTTATCTGAGAACACAAAGATAACAAGTCAATAACTCGTCTCATAATCATCATCATAACATATTTATCAAATCAAGTAATCTCTAAAGTCTAAGTAAACAAAAGTTCAATCAGAATTGAAATTAAAAATCCCGAACTAATGTTTAAAAACTGTAAAATGTCATTTTCGACCCTTAAATGACCCCGAATGGCCAAAAACCACCTAGGCTATTAGAATATAGTTTTGATCATTGGGCCGTTTCCGAGTGAACATGTGAATCTCATCCCAAACCGAGTTAATGAAATTGTTACATAACCGTGACCCTGAAAAGACTTACGCATTTTCAAAATTTACACAACTTGTCAAAATTATTCATGCAAACGCGATCCGGACTATAGGGGCTGGATCGCGTTCACCTTAAGAAAAAATCTGTCACCGAAATGCACTTGGCAACGCGATCCGGAACAAAGGGCTGGATCGCGTTCGATAGTTCAAAATCCGATTTAGCCAAAATTATAACTAAGGAACGCGATCCGGGAAAAGGGACAGGATCGCGTTCACGCGTTCAAAACTACCTGCACTTTCAGCATAAACACATCACGAACCAAAACCCCATTTTTACCAAAATCAGTTGCAAACACGAATTTTACCAAGTAAAAGACCACAAACATCATCCATAAACATATAACAACTACAACAAACATCTTCTAGCAACAATCTAACTCATGCATCATCATTTAATTCCCAAAATCATCAAACCCTAACCTATTTACTAAATGAAGAACACTAGTCATTTCTAGCATATAATCACCCTATAATCATCAATATATTCATGAAAAATCGTCATCTAATCATATTGTAACTAATCTCTAGCATCAATTTCACATAATCACATATGTTCATCATTTTACCAATTTCATGAAATATACTCAAGAACACTAGATTACTTACAATCAAAAGGAAGAAGATGATATGGATGATGATGAAACTCAGATTCCCTTTAGCTAGATTCAATCTCACTATTTTGTTCTTGATTAATTTTGAAAGAGATGATAGAATTGAGAGAGTTTAGAAAGGATGAAGAAATAAGTTAGGTGAAAAATGATCCAGCTACACCACCGCCCCATCTTTTATTATTTGTAATATTATACCATCTCTTAGCCTATTGTCTGGAACCCGAAAATACCCGTAAGTCAAAATACTTTTATTTTACCGTCAACTTCGTTTATTTAAAACAAACAATATTCCATTAGTCACTATAAAAAAATGAGGCTCTTTTACTTGTTTATTATTAAATAAACCAACCGAACTTATTAAAATACAATTTATTTCCAGGCCCAGAAACAGGGTGTTACAATATATATATATATATATATATATATATATATATATATATATATATAACCCAACTGATCATTCATCTAAACTCATTCTAAACCTTCTTCTTCAAGATTCAAAGTTCAGGAAAACATGTCGACTATTAATCAAGAAGATCATGTTATGGAAATCACTTAAGAAGGTTTGACGACTGTTAATCAAGATCAAGAACACTTGAAAAACAAATCTGGTAGTGCGTCTAAGGGCATCGATAATGAGGAACAAGCGCATGATGGAAACAAGAGTACTGGAAGGACGAATAGTAACAGCAGTGGAAGGCCTTTCAGCCCGATTTGTCACTCCGACAGGATTCTCAATTTGTTTTGGCACGTAGGATTCTTAATTTGTCACTCCGACAGGATGCAATTCCACGGCTTAAGCTCTATTCCGACACCCCGCTAAGTATTATAGGTACGTATGTGTACAATTTTCCCATCAACTTGTAATTCTTCTCATGTTCTTGTTCATTATATATTTGAATTGAATGCTTGTTTTGTAATGTTAATCGATATACGTTAATTTTAGGTTTGTTGGTTTAATTTTTTTTTATCATTGATTATGAAAAAGGCTAAACTTGATGTCTGGAATTGTTTTTTTTTTATTTGCTTATATATTTACTAGACTTTAAACCCGTGTATATACACGTGCCATTAATTTTTAATATTAAATTTCGTATTTAGTATCTTGTTTCTAATAATAAAATGCGTAGGTTAATATGTATATTAAGCATTTTAGTTGGATTCATGATAATATTACTTTATGTAAATAGATTTATATAAGAAAAGATTAAAAATAAAAAGTTTTTGAAACCAAATTAGTGAAAAAATTTAATTATTTTAAGTCTATATTAACATTTTCAAGTAATTTTATACCTACCCGGTGATTTGATTACAGATCAATTTGGATACTGTTTTAATTAATGAATTAAATTTCTTTTTGTATGTAAGTGAGTAATTAATTAAAATAATTATATTTTAATAAGTTAGGGATATTATTTTAAAATTTATTAAAATTAAAGGACTTATTTGATAAATTGAAACTTAATTAGAATGATGACATTATTAAGGTGTTTCCTGTATATAATTTAAGATAAGTTTTTAGTTGAAATAAGAGGCAGGCGGGGAGGGTTTTTTTTTTTTTTTTAAGAAAATTATTTTTTATTCTTATATACGTATTTATTGGGTCGAGTTTTATTGGCCCATCATGTTGGATTTTTGTTATTGGTGGTCCTTTTTGCAGGCCCGGCTTCAAGCGGGTCAGGGCCCATGAATTAAACTAACTCGTTATTTTTCTAGAACAAATACCCCCGGGCCGTCTTTGAGGGTGTTGGCGAGGTGGTCGACCGCCCAGTCTAAATTTCGATGGCCTTCAGTTTTTTCCCCAAGTAATATGATATGTAATATATATGATGATTACATAAGAGATTAACACCTCTTTTATTTTGAACTAAGAGATCTTTGTTAGTAACTAGATTTAGACTTGATATATTTGAACAAATATATAAGCCGACTGAATGGTCCAAAATTGAAAACTTATACTGACGTGTTAGAATTTGACTAAAAGAGTTAATAACTAACAACTGGGATTTGAGAGAATAAGTATCAGAGAAATAAATATGTATCAGAGAAATAAATAAATTATTTGAAAATCGGATCGTTAAAAATCAGTTTTATCGAACCTTTATCTTACTTGATATCTAGTTATAGGGTCTCATTTTCATAACACGACAACTTTGCCCAGGGCCTCTAAAAGTTCAGAGATGGCCCTGAATACCCCAATGCTATAAAAAATTTGTGAGAGACGAAGAGTATTGGGTTCTTACCCCTAGAACCAAAAAAGGAAAGGATAGCTACAGCAGATATGTGGACAACAAAATAGAAGTTTGGCAAGCACACGGTTTGGTCGATTGTGTAATTGAAGGCTCGTTCATCATGGGATCGAAACATAGATTCTCATACAAGCATGGGAATCCCAAGGATATACGAGGATTGCGTGCAAGTCTATGGAGGATGGTCGAGTATGAGGTGGATCTACCCAATCCGGTAAACTCTTTTTTCATTGCTTACATCTTTGATTTCGAATGATATAACTTCTATTTTGTATCAAATGTTTTGTCGCAATTTTATGATCATCATATTGATTTTGATTTTTTTTATTTTACTTTCAATGTTTCATATCTCCGTCCATATATCTTTTTAACAACATCTAGCTAGGTTTCCTATTCAAAATAAACTTTTGCTTGTTAGTTCCTTTTCATCTAGGTTTTGAAATAATCTCTCTACATGTTTCAGTCACTAGTTTTCTTATATATGTTAATGTCTTACTTGAGTTTCTAACTAAGTTTTTATTAAAACTGTTGGTTTAATTAGGGTGGAAGGCTTCATTCCCATAATCCTCTTGTAATATATGCTTTTATATTTGTTTTTGTTTTCTGTTCATTACATAAATATTTATTCATAACCTTTTTTTTAATTAATCTTTTGCAGGAACACTTGGTCATATGTAAAATTCATCGGGTTGGTAACCCGGAGAAGCAATAGAGGTGGCTAACGCGAAGAGGGATGCGGGTGCTCGTCTCAAAGCCGACGTGGCAGATGTGTCGGCTTGTTTTCGAACTGATAAATACAATTAGTGTTGTTGAAAATCTCTACATATACTAATAGAGACGTATTTTTTCCTATGCGGCATGATTCATTGATTGATACGTAGGAATTTTGATGACGTGTCAACATAATACGAAGCTTTATTTTTGGTAAATGACGCATAAACACTTTATAATACTAGGTAGTAATAATAATAATGATAATGATAATGGAGAGTCAACTTAATTAACTAAATAGTCTTTTCATTGTATTTTAGAAATGATTTAAACTTTTTTATGAAATAACATATCTTCCTAATTAAAAATGATCTAACTTTAATAAATATATATTTGTCACAGAACTTGCATTGGCAAAATATCTTCCACCTAAATACTTTTAAGAATTAAATCATTTATTAAATAACATAATATATCTACTATTTAGAAATGATACCAATTTCATTTAGACATGATTTAACTTTTTATAACATAATATATGTTCCCATTTTCAAAAGATACCAACTAACTACTACTATCTATTCCATAAACAAATTTGCTTCAAAAAGGTTTCTCTCATGGTATAAATACAACACACCCATCATTCTTCCCTTCACAACCAGGGTTGTAAACGACACGATACAACTCGCTAGCTACTCGAGATTGACTTGCAATAAACTCAAAATCGACTCGCTACAAGTCGAGTCGAGTTCGAGCTACTCGAGTACACTTTCGACTCGAACTCGAGTATTAATATACTCAGATCGAGAAGCTCGCGAGCCTAATCGAGCTTGCACTAATTTACATTTTTACACTCCATTTATAAGAATATTAACATGTTTACCGTACTTTTTTAAAACACTTCGAGTCGAGTCGGGTATGAAAGTATCGAGTCGAGTCAAGCTCAAGACTACCGAGTCGAGTAGTGTTAAATCTTATTTGACTAAATATTAATATATAAATACCAATAATCTAGTCGAGTCGAGTCGAGCTCGAAAGTGTCGATTCATTAGTTGAGTCGAGTTCGAGCCTGAAAATACAAGCTCGACCGAGCTCGAGTCGAGTTTCGAGCTTTGAGTTTTCTAATTTAGTCGAGCTCGAGCTTGACAACTCGATTCGATTGCACCCCTATTCACAATTTCTCTCAGACAAGTTTTCCATTGACAAGTTAAAATTATAATCTACACGTCTCCCTACAACAGTACAACCACTAAATGGGTATCAACAACGTTATGAACCTAAACCCAAAAAACCTAAACCAAAGTATCAAACTTTGTGTTTTACGTAGTTGGCGTCAACTACCTTGGGATAGAGCCGAAGAAAACATGAGTATATTTTATTGGACGAAAATGTTGTATCTATGTTATAAGTTGAGCATGATACTGTTGGTAAGTAATTATTTCTATGTATATTTTAAATTTATATACACTAAATTAAACCATTATTTAAATTTATTAAATGTTGAATTGAATGTATATTTTTCTTGTAAATGTTATTGGATCTGTCATCTCTATTGGTGAAGTGATGCATTTAAAAAATGATGTTATGAAAAAGAGGAAGACGATTAAATTGATGTATGCTAGGTTAATATGTCATTTTAGCTCTATCAATAATATTTATTTATACACATACTTTTTAACTATTAATTTTAATTTCATTGAAATACATCCAATGTACAATTAAGTGCACTAATTTTGAAGAATTTAACGATGACCTTGATACGTTGTTATCTAAACAAGATACTCAAATTCATTGTGTTCTTATTGTATAATTTGAAAATATTAGTGATTATTTCATTAATTTGTTCATATATTTTTGTGTGTGTACGCATAATTATTGTATTCAAGCATCAGTGAAGCTGAAGTAGTTAAAGAACATACAAAAAATGTCATTTTTAAGGAGGTGTTTCATGATTTGTAATTTATTTTGAATTTTCATTTATATCTCAATAACTATATTTTGTTTGCGATTTTATGAACCTTTACATATTAGTATTTTATAAGTTGTTATCATAAACAATTATTATTTTTAACCGTTCAACGGACGGATCAACACTAACACTAGTAAGTAATATGTACATTCCCTCTTTGTTTAGGCATCATATACGGTCACTCAATTAGAAAGTTTTGATAATTTTCGATATTACATCCTTTGGAAACTTTGTGATAATATTTCCTTTTTTTTTTCCTTTTCAAAAATCATTTTAATTTGGTCCCCTGAAGTATATTCTTCAATCTAATTAAACAAGTCAGAAATTATTAGACATACTAATCATAGGAAGAGCATGTGATTATCTACATAATTAATCAAAGAAGATAAGAGTATTTTTCGTCTTAAAAACCAGGTGTCATTGCAGTCAGCCACCACGACGATGGTCCCTCCGGCCACCAGGCATGCCATAATGTCCGTCGTTCGCCCTACATAGAAAACGACTTCAATTATCTCTATATATCTTCAACTTTATATGTATGTATTTATTTTAATGCTTCCAAATGTTGACCGAATACATAAAGAAAGCTTTGAACAAGTATATATCAATTCGACCTTTTCCTTTTCGGTATTGTTCCAATACTGTTTAAGCTCGGACCCAAAGTCGTTTTTATGCATTCCCACCTTACCTAGTTGACAAAAAAGAACGTATTTTGTTCCATTTTTTCGTTTATACTCTATACATACATTGAATTCGCTCATTCTTGGTCCTTCTAAAGATCGAACACATCTTGTTCCGTTTTTTGGAATTATACTCGATTCATGTTGTCGTGATGGTTTGTGTCTCGTCCTCGTTCGATGAAAAAATAGACATTTATTGACGTTTTTTTCCCCCTTCAGCTACCACTTTTTAGATAGTAATAACAAGATTTACCTAGCTAATAATCCGACATGTTTATATCATAATCTTTTTAATTAGCCTCCAAATGCAACCTTACGTTTTTATTTCTATTTTTTAAAGGACACTTGTATTCCTAGCTTGCTCACATAAACAAACATATTAAAATTGAAGTAACATTCTTAGAATACTTATAGTTGTGTTTAACAATGCACATTTGTTAGACAATATTGGACGTTTTAGACCTTTTAGCAAATAAAGTTCCGATAAATTGGGTTTTGTTAACGTTAACCGCGCGTCACACGTAAAAATGCATTTAATGAACTTCAAATTTCCTTGAATATCAAATTTGTATTTAATGATTATATATGGTAAATATCAGATTGAAGTAATGCGTATTAAATGTAACTGTTAATATTTAAGAAAATTCCGACTTTCTTATATACATTTTATCGGTTACCACGTGGTACATGTTAGCAAAATAGTTAGCATTCCTATAATATCGGATCAACACAAATGTTCACCATCAACATGAATAGTTAGCATTTGTAATTGTCACCTTTAAACATTATCCTTTGACAATTTTGTATTGATTACCCGTGATTTAGGACGAACAAAAATTGAAAAATGAAAACGGAAGTATATAATTAATTGCAAAAATACATGTTTTCATGACACACTTTTATAGTTTTATATAATCGGATCTATAATTTCAATGCTCAAAAAGGAAACTTTATGAATGAAAACTGATTGATGTGGCTTTCAACCCATCACTCATTCCCATGCGGTATTGCCCTTTTGTGCTTGATTCTTTTCATGTCTTTGCTTTATGATTTTCCAAATTTCAATTATGTGATCAATTGTTACCATATCAATTCGGGGATTTTTTCCTGAATCTTTTAGGTTTTTTTCCATTCATTTTAGTACCCTTGCAGTTCGGATCTAGACATAGGGTGCCTTATTTAGAGTAGCGTTATTATATTGGTGTATGTACAACTGCACAATGGTGGTCTACTAGAACCTTTCTAGTAGTTGATTATATAAAATTATACTTCTGCCTTTCAAAAAAAAAATTACGTGAATTATATATCTTTGAAGAAGTAGTGTTATATAGATCTGAAAATATCGACATAAAAGTGTTTCATTTATCATTTGGAACATGACTTGTACATTTTCACTAACCTATCATTTTATCACACTAAACAATTACATTTTTTAGATCCATTTTTAAGCTTATAGTATCATTAAATAAATTATACACCGCTAGATTGAGTAACATCCACATATAAGGGTGTGTTGAATGGTGGACTTTGTAGGAAAGGTATGAGAATGGGTATGAAAGTGAATGATTTAATGTTTGTTTGAGGGATGGGGGTTGTAAAATTTGGGAATCAAACCCTTTAAATGAGGGTTTCTTCATATCCATGAAGGAAATGGTTTTGAAAGTGATAATGATTCCAATTCCACTTTACTATTAATTCCATATATACATATAGTAATTACATTAAGCAAATGAAATGCACCCTTAAGTTTCTATATAAATCTTAAATTAGAAACTCATGTCCAATTGTCCATCGTATGTCGATATTAAACCATATAAACAAAACATAATTATTCTATCTTTATTAAGAAACACATTATGCGCATGTTAATTAAAATATTATGATAAGTAATAAAAGATAAGAGTCGTATAATCTAGGATGAATGAAATGACATAATGGCCCCAATTGACAAATGAACAATGAAATAAAGTAATTTGCTTTTGGCCTCACACTTGCTTACAAAAGTCCACAAAAGGTGCTTTTTGTACCACAAAAGTAAAGATAATGTGCTTGCAAAGCCACCTCAAATCCCTTCTCAAAATCATCATCTCTTTTTATGAGGATTACTACAAAGTATACGTAACATCCCCAAATTGGGCCTAGGAGAAACAGATATTTCTTTATATTTAATTGTGATATTTAATTGTATTGTGTTTGATTGTGAAATTTATAGGTAAATGAGCCTCAGGAAATATTGTGACTAGTAAATTATAGTTTGTTTTAAATAAACTTCGGTGACGGTAAAATAAAATAATTTTATCGCAATTGAAACTGAGGTTCCAGACAATAGGTCAAAAAGGGGTATAATATTGCACTGTGAATTAAGAGAGTCGGTTTAATAAAAGGAATACGGCCGGATTCCCTTGGCCTGGCAGAGATTTTAATTTAAACCTTAGAATATGATATTTGTTTACTTAATATGTTTATATAACTTTATACTTGTTTGATTGTTGATATTAAGTTATATATACTATGTGATGTGATGATTGATTTGGAATTCTTTTGTATTTCAGATCCGACCACGACTCAATAAAATTAGATCTTTGAGTGAAGCTTGAAACGAGACAGGTGAGTGACTGGTTCTCACAGTTTAAATTGGTGTTAACAATTTAGTTACATCAATTTTTAGTAGATTAATATGGTGAGTTATTGATAAGTTGATTGCGGTTAAATGATTGATTGCTAGTGGCTCATTCCATGATAGGTTGGAATGATAGAGGTCAATTTCGGTTGGGTTTAGTTGCTATAGGTTAATCTTTATGGTATTGATGAACATTCGTTGTGAATTCTTCCATATTGATTAAAGATAGCATCGAACTATCGGTAAAATCTCTGTATTGGTCTGCAGTGGATTATAAGTGTTCTTGGTGGGCCATCCGCGGGCTGAGGGTACCTCAAGAACCACCGATCCTCTAATTTGATTGTTACTATTAGTTAATTGTTGTGAGTTGATTGTTTATGCTAAGTTAGATTGTTGGAATCGTTATTCACTTAGCTTCGTGCTAATCCCCCACCTCACCTTTGCAGGTTAAGTTTGATTATGCTCGGTTGAGAGGTTTTGTGTGAAATGTTTGACAAGCTGGGCGACTCTTGATTACTTTTGTTGGTCGTTAAACTGTTTGTATAAATAACACCACTAGATTATGAGTTTGTAACAAAATAATTTAATGATAGTATGTGTAATAACTAACCTTTGATATTATGTATTATGTAAAGTTTGTTGAATGGGATAACGCTTCCAGGTAAAAAAAAAAAAAAAAAAAAAATGGCTTGAAAATATGGGGTGTTATAAGTTGGTATCAGAGCATAAGTTTAGGGGAATGAACATTCTAGGTGTTCATACCTAAACTTATTTCCGTTGGTCAAACATTTCATGTTATGGGGATTAGTTAGGAAAGGAAATTTGATTAGTTTGCTAGTACTAATGATTAACGAATTTTGAGATATGATGTGATTTCAGATATGTCGGATAATGAGCAACCTGTCCATACTCTAAATGAAGCCTCTCAGATCAATGCACCACCAGAAAATCAGGAGCATAATGGAATATCTAATCCAAGAGGCGTAGAAACAGAAACTGATCAAGAGTACATTATGAGATTAGAGAATCGGGTGTTGGAATTACAGAATGAACGGGCTGGGCCTTCTCGACAGCCTATTCATACTCAGCCGCCTGTTATAACTACTGCTCCTCCTGTTGTATCTTCTGAGCGGATTCCAGTATCTATACCTTTTGTTTCTCAGCAGCAGCAACAAGATTATAGTTATCAAGCTACTGTACCTTTTCCTTCTTCCGGATTTCCTAGTTATCAGATACATGCGATTCCTCCATTTCAGCAGTTAAAAGTGGGTTGTTCACTTAAGACTTTTATGTCCACCAATCCTTCTTCATTCTCTGGAAGTACTAATCCTACTGACACTTTGGATTGGTTACGTGATGTGGAGCGAAAATTGGAAGTTTGTCATTGTGAAGAGAAGGATAAAGTACCATATGCAGTTCAGCTCTTAAAGGGTCAAGCAATGTCATGGTGGGATGCTATAACTGCTCCATTGACATCGGAACAAATCAAAATGATTAGATGGTCAGACTTTCATGCCGAAGTTTGTAAGCAATTCTGTTCAGAGTACAACTTATCACGTATCAGACAAGAGTTTCTTGATTTACAGAAGACGGATCAAATGTCGATTGAAGAGCTTATTAAGCAATTTTCTGACAAATTACGATTTGTGAGACAGTGGGTTCCGACAGATAGAACTCAGATTGAGCATTTTGTGAAGACTTTACCTCTAGATTATCGTACTTCAGTGAGATTAGCTAGTTCTCTTTCACAAGCGTACGATTATGCTCGTTCGGTGGATGGTGATATTCAAGCTAAAAAGGTAATGAATAAGGAAAGGTATTCACAGAAACAAAGGGGAGATTTATCTAGTAAACAAAAGGGGCAAGGTGGTCAGCAGAACAGAAGGTTTAATCCAATGGATAGTAATTACTGTAACAAATGTAGGGCTAGACATAATGGTCCTTGTACTCCCTAAACCTCAAGATGTGTTAAATGTGGAATTTTTGGGCATGCCGCCAAGGATTGTACGTTTCCAAATAGCGTGTGTTGGAATTGTCAAAAAGAGGGGCATCGAGCTGGAGATTGTACAGAGGCTAAGAGACAGAGTATGGGTATGGCTAAGGGTTCCTCATCCTCCGGCCAAAAGAGGAAAGTACCACCAGTAGCTGCTAGTCGAGCTTTTCAAATGACAGTGGATGAAGCTGTCACTACTGAAGACGTTATAACGGGTACATTTCTCATAAATTCTGTACCAGCTCGTGTATTATTTGATTCTGGTGCAAATTGCTCGTTTATATCTGTGAAATTTTATGATAGACTGAAATTGATTCCCTCTTTGATTGTGAAACCTTTAGAAGTTGAAATTGCGGATGGTAAGGTAGTTCCTGTTACCACATCGATAACTGGAGCTAGTATACTAATAGAGGGTCATAATTTTCGGGTTTCATTTCTGTTAATGCCAATTCCGAGTTTCGATGCGGTTATCGGTATGGATTGGTTGAGCTTAAATAAAGCTAATATTGACTGTCATAGAAAGATTATAAAAATTCTCGTCTCTGATGAGTCTCCCGTTGTGGCTCGAGGGGAACGGGAAAGAGGTAACATTCCGTTGATTTCTGTGATGAAGGCTAGAAAATCTCTAGCTAAGGGCTGTGATTCTTATTGGTGTTATGCGGTTGATACAAAATTAGAAAAGAAATCCATTTCCGATATCCGGGAGTTTCTGAATACCCGGAGGTGTTCCCTGATGAATTGTCTGGTTTGCCCCCTGTAAGAGAAGTAGAATATAAGATTGATTTGATTCCTGGTTCGACTCCAGTAGCTAAGTCTCCTTATAGATTAGCTCCAGCTGAAATTCGGGAAATGATGGGTCAGATTCAGGAATTGTTAGATAAAGGGTTTATAAGGCCGAGTTCTTCCCCGTGGGGTGCTCCGGTATTGTTTGTGAAAAAGAAAGATGGTACTTTACGTATGTGTATCGATTATAGGGAACTTAATAAGAAAACAGTGAAGAATAAATACCCTTTGCCCAGAATTGATGAACTCTTTGACCAGTTGCAAGGATCATCTTATTTTTCTAAGATTGATTTGAGATCCGGTTATCACCAGGTGCGAGTACGTGAGGAAGATGTTCCTAAAACTGCTTTTCGCACCAGGTACGGACATTATGAGTTTTTAGTCATGCATTTTGGATTGACTAATGCCCCTGCTATTTTCATGGACTTAATGAATCGAATATGTCGACCTTTTCTAGATAAGTTTGTAATTGTATTTATCGACGATATATTGATTTATTCTAAGTCTGAGTCTGAACATGAACGTCATTTGAGGTTGATCCTGGAAATTCTGAAAAGAGAACACCTTTATGCTAAATTTTCTAAATGCGAATTCTGGCTTAGAGAGGTACAATTTCTTGGTCATATCATTTGTAATGATGGGGTTAAAGTAGATCCTTCTAAAGTAGAAGCTGTTATGAATTGGAATGCTCCTAAATCCCCTTCTGAGATTAAAAGTTTCCTTGGTTTAGCTGGGTATTATCGGAAATTTATCCAAGATTTTTCTAAGATTGCTGGTCCGTTGACTCGATTGACTAGGAAAGATGTTAAGTTTCAGTGGGGTGATAACCAAGAATCTTCTTTTCAGACTCTTAAGCAGTTGTTGTGTCAAGCTCCAGTGTTAGCACTTCCTGATGGTTCCGATGGTTTTGTGGTTTATTGTGATACTTCACATGCTGGGTTGGGTGCAGTTTTAATGCAACGTGATCGTGTTATTGCGTATGCTTCTCGTCAGCTCAAAACTCATGAAAGAAATTATCCTACGCACGATTTGGAACTTGCAGCTGTGGTATTTGCTTTAAAGATCTAGAGACATTATTTATACGGTACCAAATGCATTGTATGTACAGATCATAAAAGTCTCCAGTATATGTTTTCTCAGAAAGAGCTTAATATGAGACAGCGCCGTTGGTTAGAATTGATTAAGGATTATGATTGTGAAATCCGATATCATCCAGGTAAAGCTAATGTAGTAGCCGATGCTTTAAGTCGAAAGGTATCTTCTAATCGAGTCTACTTTATGCGCTTGGAAATATCTTCTGATTTGATTTCTCAGTTGAAAGCTGCACAGTTAGAAGCGTTGTTAGATCAGAATTTAAAATCTGAGATTTTGTTGAAAAGAAAAGATTTATTGGTTGATGATTCTCGGGGGTTGAAAACTTTTCAGTCTCGAGTTTGGGTTCCATTGATTGGGGGACTTCGGAATTTGATTTTGTCTGAGGCACACAAATCGAGGTTGTCAGTACATCCAGGGAGTACGAAAATGTATAATGATTTGAAACCGTTATATTGGTGGCCAACGATGAAAACCGATGTTGCTAGAATGGTTGAAACTTGCCACATATGTTCCCAAGTAAAAGCAGAACATCAGAAACCTTATGGTACATTAAAACAGTTGGATATTCCTGAGTGGAAGTGGGAACATATTACTATGGATTTTGTTACTAAGTTGCCTCGTACACAGAAAGGGAATGATATGATTTGGGTCATTGTCGATCGTTTAACTAAAAGTGCTCATTTTCTTGCCACCAACGAGACTGCTTCTTTGACGCGGTTATCTCTTTTGTATATTAATGAGATTGTGGTAAGACATGGTATTCCTTTATCTATTGTGTCCGATCGAGATTCTCGGTTTGTTTCTGGTTTTTGGCAGAGTTTGCAGCGTGAGTTGGGTACCAGAATTAATCTCAGTACAGCTTATCATCCTCAAACGGATGGGCAGTCAGAACGTACTATTCAGACTCTAGAGGATATGCTAAGAGCTTGTGTACTTGAGTATGGCGGTTCTTGGGATTCACACTTACCTTTGATAGAGTTTGCGTATAACAACTCTTATCATTCTAGTATTGGTATGCCACCGTACGAAATGTTGTATGGTCATCGTTGTCGAACTCCTACCTGTTGGTTAGAAGCGGGAGAAAAGCAATTTGCGGGTCCCGATATAGTTCAGATTACAGCTGATAAAGTTAAGGTTGCATGTGAGAAATTGAAAGCAGCTAGAGATAGGCAAAAACAGTATGCTGATCCACGTAGACGACCCGTTGTTTTTGTTGAAGGTGAACTTGTATCTTTGAAAGTTTCTCCGTGGAAGGGTGTTATTAGATTTGGTAAGCGTGGAAAGTTAGCTCCTCGTTATATTGGTCCATTTAAAGTTCGGCAAGTAATTAATGACCAATCAGTTTCTTTGGAACTTCCTCCTGAATTAGCTGGTATTCATGATACGTTTAATGTCTGTTATTTAAGAAAGTGCAATGTGGAGGATCAATCCCAAATCCTTCCTTTGCAAGATCTTAGAGTTGACCCGAGTAAGAAATTGGTGGAAGAACCCGTTAAGCTTTTAGATAGAAAAGTAACTAAGTTGCGTAGAAAAGAAATTCCGATGGTATTGGTTAAATGGAAGCATAGCTTGGGTGCCGATTTAACATGGGAAACCGAGGAGAGTATGAGAACTAGATATCCTAGTTTGTTTATGTCTAGTGAGATTTCGGGGACGAAATCTTCTTAAGGAGGGAAGATTTGTAACATCCCCAAATTGGGCCTAGGAGAAACAGGTATTTCTTTATATTTAATTGTGATATTTAATTGTATTGTGTTTGATTGTGAAATTTATAGGTAAATGAGCCTCAGGAAATATTGTGACTAGTAAATTATAGTTTGTTTTAAATAAACTTCGGTGACGGTAAAATAAAATAATTTTATCGCAATTGAAACTGAGGTTCCAGACAATAGGTCAAAAAGGGGTATAATATTGCACTGTGAATTAAGAGAGTCGGTTTAATAAAAGGAATACGGCCGGATTCCCTTGGCCTGGCAGAGATTTTAATTTAAACCTTAGAATATGATATTTGTTTACTTAATATGTTTATATAACTTTATACTTGTTTGATTGTTGATATTAAGTTATATATACTATGTGATGTGATGATTGATTTGGAATTCTTTTGTATTTCAGATCCGATCACGACTCAATAAAATTAGATCTTTGAGTGAAGCTTGAAACGAGACAGGTGAGTGACTGGTTCTCACAGTTTAAATTGGTGTTAACAATTTAGTTACATCAATTTTTAGTAGATTAATATTGTGAGTTATTGATAAGTTGATTGCGGTTAAATGATTGATTGCTAGTGGCTCATTCCATGATAGGTTGGAATGATAGAGGTCAATTTCGGTTGGGTTTAGTTGCTATAGGTTAATCTTTATGGTATTGATGAACATTCGTTGTGAATTCTTCCATATTGATTAAAGATAGCATCGAACTATCGGTAAAATCTCTGTATTGGCCTGCAGTGGATTATAAGTGTTCTTGGTGGGCCATCCGCGGGCTGAGGGTACCTCAAGAACCACCGATCCTCTAATTTGATTGTTACTATTAGTTAATTGTTGTGAGTTGATTGTTTATGCTAAGTTAGATTGTTGGAATCGTTATTCACTTAGCTTCGTGCTAATCCCCCCCCTCACCTTTGCAGGTTAAGTTTGATTATGCTCGGTTGAGAGGTTTTGTGTGAAATGTTTGACAAGCTGGGTGACTCTTGATTACTTTTGTTGGTCGTTAAACTGTTTGTATAAATAACACCACTAGATTATGAGTTTGTAACAAAATAATTTAATGATAGTATGTGTAATAACTAACCTTTGATATTATGTATTATGTAAAGTTTGTTGAATGGGATAACGCTTCCAGGTAAAAAAAAAAAAAAAAAAAAATGGCTTGAAAATATGGGGTGTTATAGTATATATTCAATTCTTGGGTATTTGAGCATATGAATGAACATGAGAGTAAATTAAAGTGGTTAGTTGCAAACTTTTTGATAGCAAATTGTTTAAAAGGAAATAAATTTATAATAATTTCTTCATGGTGAATATTGAAATATATCGACTGCTCGAGTTCGAACTCGTTTATCTCGAATTCGAGCATAATACTATTCGAGCTCCAGTCGAGTTTGAACATAAAAAGACTGCTCGGTTAGTTTCACGAGCCGAGCTTCAAAACAATAAATTCGGCTCGGCTCGTTCGAAAGCTCGTAAAATAATCTCGAGCCGAACGAACTAGTCGAGCTTGTCAAGTCGAATGAGCTAAACAAACAACCCTGTTATCATAATAATTATATATTCTAAAACTTAACAAATATGATAGTAATAAGATTTTTACTTAATATTATATCTAGAAAGTAGAAACACAAATATTGTACTGACACCATACTTATAGTGTAAAGAACACATAAGTTGGTTCCACATTCTCATCTATGAGACTTTAATTTTATAGTACTCTTATTTCTTTAACTTTGGTTCTTTTCTCCTATGTGGGACAAAATACTTTTTCTTTTTGCATCCCACATTGGATGTGTAAAACATATAAGATGGGATGATCACACTATAAATATCAAGATCAAGAATCTAATTACGTACTTGCTTATTAGTGTTTGATGATAATTAATTAAACTTACACACTTTAAGTTTAATTAAGAGTAAATGTATTTAATAGCTTTATTTCAAGTTATATAAAATAGTTAGTATACCTTTTAATATGCATATTCGTGAGTCCTACCTTTCTAAAAAAATCAGTGGTGGCTTAAGATTCCCTACCTTAATTATCTCAAAGTGTTTATTTTATTTCATTCTTTTTAGATTTTAATCATTTTTGTTCCTCGTTTTGAAATTATCTGTATCTTTCAAATAGTTATCAACACACAAAATGAAGTACATGAACACGAGCTTGAGAGTTGACAATTCAAACTAATTTAATGTATCACCATTTCCAAATGATTTAAACGAATATATAATTCCTTTCTTATTCTTTTTAACTCCAACATAAAAAAATCCAAAGCATTTGACATGATAGTAAAATATAATATTAATTAATTTAGATACGTAATTGTAGGCCTCAAACTAAACTCAACCTTGCAACCAAAGGTATCGACACTCAAAATCAAGAATAGCTTCTCAACATAACACAAACAACGAGGTTAGAATATTAAATTTAACATATCATGCTACAAGTATTTTATTCATAAATATTAATGACTCTAATTTACTTAACATTAAACTATACACATAAGACAAACAACATTAATTGGTCTACATACATTACACTAAACAAGCCAACATACAACTAATACATTCTTATTTTTTAATCCATCAAACTCTTGTCATCTTTCCTTGTATTCCTCTTACAAAAACTACATCGATCGATTACTAGCTTTCTTGGGAATTTAGTATCTAATTTGGATGTTGTAGTGTTTGGGGAGCAAGATCCTGATTTCAAGGGGAATTGGCCAAATCAAGTCAAAAATTCCATATTCCAATTGTTTTGGAGTGTTCAAAGGAGGAGTTCATATGCTCAATTCAATGCACTTGCTTTTATGTTAATCCCTTGAACAATGAACTTGTTGGAGGACTACACTTTGTCTAACACGAATCGATATTAGATTTTAGAGATTTGTTCATCTTCCCTATTTCTTGTTTCTCAACCCGATGTCGATCTCACAAGCCAAGAAGAATGTAGTAGACGAGAGTTATGGGTAGCGCAATCAACATCCCGAATATCACCCTGCATAAAAAAGATATATTTCAATATAAAACGATTGCATAAAAAAGATATATTTCAATTAGTACTTACGCAGTGCTGAGAATTGCTGGGTGAACATTGTATTCTTTAGCAAAAACAAACGGTACGATTCCTTGTGGAAGCGCAGCCTGTCATTATTCGCGATTAATCAGGGAATTACCAAATAATGTTAGTAATTAAGTTGTTTATGATAATAGAACCTTACCTGTACGATGGCTATATGAAGAAGGGTGCCACGAAGGCCGACGATAAGGGAAGCAGCTGCCATTACAGCCGGCCCCGTTAAAAATCTTACAGCCATTGAGAACGAAGCTACCGAATTTCCACAAGCAATAATTTTTGGTTGAAGTGCCATAAACAAACCTTCAAAAACACAAAACATCAAAGTCAATGAATCCAAATTGATTCATAAAAGTGTCGAGCAAATTAAAGTAATCTTAAGACAAGAATTGGACAAGATTGCCATCAATTGGACATAAGCAAAAAAATATTGATTAATTCTTTGACATTAACGATTTTAATCAATAAGATTGATGTTACGTTTTCCATTAAAAAGACGTACCCACCACACGGGACCGCAATCAAGTCTATTCGTCAATCATTATGGTCCCAAAAATTTAGCAGCAATAACAATATTATAAATAAAAATAAACTAACAATGATAACTATAATATTAACAATTAACAACCAAATCTAAAACTTTATATGATTATAATTAATTCAAAATAAATAAATAAAACTCACCTAAGCTAAACATGGCCATCCCAAGACCAGCGTCCGAGAGTATTGAGATCGATTTCTCTATTATTTTTGGCATCATCACATGCCACCTGTCATCATAACCTCGTTAAATACAAACTTATAAATTTAAATAATTAATTAAATTTAAATTTTAGACTAATATATAATTTGATAATAACATTATCTTGCACTACTAAGTCACATGTCGACCGTCATTCCATATAATTACACAACCACTCTTTTATTTTTTTTAATTTATGTTTTTTTTTTAACATATAAAACAGGCTGCTAGTCAAAGTGTACAAATTAAATATCAAGTATTAAATTACCTGAATGAAACAAGAGACCAGATTAGACCAATGAGACTCGAATACGTGTTCGGGTTCCGGATAAGTTTCCTCCAAACCATAATCAATATCAATCGGGTCATAACACTCGCTGGCGGCATTTGTTTTCCGACGTTCCCATCAACAACCGGCACCTCCTTCTGAGGGAGCTCTCCGGTTGAGCTCGACCCGAGTTTCGTTACCCCATCTCCATCTCTACCACCACCAAATGTGAAATCATCGTGCCTAAATTCTCCTAATACACACCAAATATTCGAAGTTCAACATATATTACTAGCAATGTACTTTTACATGTATACATATATTAATTGAACTAGTACAATTAATTCACCTTAGTATAGACTTAAAACGTATTAAAATGTAGGTTACGGTAAATTGGTACACTTGTGAAATACGTTATATAAAAAAAATAAAATATATATAAAAAAAAAAGTGTAGCTTTATACCTTTTGTTTCTGGGTGATCGGAGGAGACCACCATCCGAATTTCCTTAGCGTCATCGTGATCGGGTCGACCTTCCGTCGTAGCCCCATAATCATTACTGCCAAACACGTGGAGCCCGCCACGTTCAGAAACCGGCGAAGCACTACCGCTCCAAACAAACATGTGAAGCTCTTTTTCATCGCTTTTTGCCTTATTTTGCAACGTTTGAGGTTGTTGTGAGCCTTTTGCGGGTTTTTTGACCGTCGATGTAATCTCCGGGTTTGGGGTCGGGTAAGACCCAAACCTCGGAGAATTTAATGGTCCGGGAGCTGTACTCTCTTCAAAATTTGATGGTCGAGGGGTTGGACCCCTTGACGACTGAACAGAGTACATGTCAGCGGGGCCAAAATTCGATAACCTGCCACCGGGAAACCCCATCATTGAGTAAAAATCCGAGTGATTAAAATTCGATCCTCTTGGAGTTTGGTTTCTTGACGAACTCAAACTGTAAATTTCGGCGCCTGTCAAATTCGACGGACGCGGAGTCATCCCACCCCCTAGCCCGACCGACCTTCTCGAAACATTCGATTTCCTCACCCTCACATGAAGCTTCCCATCATCTCCTATCTCCGCATCCGTTTCCAAAAAATCATGACCATCAAGCGACACAACATCCGATTCCACCTTAAACGACACAATCGACCCCGCGGTTTCAGGAAATTGTTCCATAATCAAAATTTTCGCCCCACGAAACTCAAACAAAAATAGCAACAGAGTATACCATATGATACATTGCAACACAACCACCTAAAGAAAAACATAAAATGAACATTTGATTCGATTAGTAAATATAACAGAGTAATAATTTACATCTATCTATATATTTATTAATTCCATTATTCAAATACATTATGACATATCCACACCTGAACCATTAGTGACCCAGAATAATCACCATACATTGCAATTAGCAACGGAATGCCCATCACTAAAGTATTAGGCAACGTCGAAAGCGAAAAAATCGTAATCATCCATTCTAAACTTCCATTTTTCGCGAATTTCGCCCAAAACCCAAGCACAACTAGCATGATAATTTTCTGAAGAGTATCAGCAGCAATGAATCGAAAATTCATCTCATACGGATTATTCAAGGAAATGAAGTGAAACGAAAGAAGCGGGACAGCGAAAATAGCTACGAATCGGTTAATCCCGGAACATTGATCGGGCGAAAAGATCTTCCACCATCGTACACTACCGTAAGCTAGAATCATGGCAACGTATAATGGAACCATGGCTGCCATGACTGTGTAGAAATCATGGCCAGTAATCATAATTAGTTGTTTGTGGATGGATCTAAAGCTATAGAGTGATTGATTTATATATGGGAATATATTATATGTATGTATGTATGTATGTATATGTTTGTTTTGATGATTGATTGAAGTATAATTTAACGGAAAAAGATAGAAAAGAAGTGAGGTAGAGAGAGATGTTGAGTGAATGGGTGTGATTGAAAGACAGTGTATGTGGATCAAGTGAATGTTAGTGTCAATATATTTATAGTAGGATTCAATTATATAATGTGCACGTGAAGTGTGGGTGAGTTTTGACTTAAGTTTGACCAACTATCGGGTCGGGTCGAGTTGGATGAGATGTATAATTTTTTTTGAGAGATAGTGTAACTAGTTATTAAGTTAGAAGTGTGGTTAAAGTGGTATAATAGTTTTGTAGAAGGCTTCCAAAAAATTTTAATTGTTCCATAAGACAAATAGTGTAACCTAACTCATATATCATGTACAACTATGATAATGTATACTCATTACATTGACGAAGGTTTGAACTCACAATCCGTTAATTGATGAAGCACTTTCATACCGCTAGACTAAAAGTCCTTTATGAATCCCTTTTATACGGCTCGGGCAAAATGCGTTTCATACAAGGCTTCCAAAATAATCATTTGAATGAATTGAATTTGATCATTGTAGCGTACAAACAGTGATCGTTGTAATGGGCAAAGTTTTCCTTTATGGCAGAAAAAAAAAAATAGGCGTAAAGAATCAAGAAGTTTTATGTGTTACCTTTGTTTTCAATTTTTTATTTTTTTTTTAACAATTTTTTTTATGGAGAAGACTAAACATTGGTTTTGTTCTATTCTATAACTTTCGTCTCATGAAGAGCCTTATATGCATAAATTGGACAATTGCGGATTTCCAAACGAATATTTGGCTAGAAACAGATTATGATATATGAAGAGTCCCTTTCATATTTGTGGTCAAGAGTATGAAAAGTTAGTGGAAGCTAGCCTTAATCATCATTAAGTGGCTTAATTATGTACATACAATATTTAACTAATTTATTGTTTTCATTATCTCAGTTTTTTTTTTTTTTTTTTTCCTTGATTGGGGTTGCATGGCAAATGATGTCATATTGGTCGGAAGAAGTCCCACAAAGTAATCTATCTATATTTTAATACCGATAGTAACACTTACTGTAATTAACAATAGCGTTTATCACTATGATGATGAGATTGATAGTAGAGTGGATGAAATGAGGATGGTATCGATATCAATCTCAAACCCACCAACAGAATAGGATTTAAGAAAATCCTCATTTCGAAGTTTCCATTCTCAAAGTGTCAAATCCGCACTACTAAACCAAACAATTCCTTTTATTCCTACTCATTCCTATTAATCCATTACTATTCGCATCCATCAAAACCCTCCATCCAAACATGCCGATAATATAATTAGATTACCAATCAAATAAACTAAATTAAAAAAGTCATTTAATTAAGCTCAAAGGTACTACTATCTACTTATTTGGTGCACTTATTTGTGTCAGGGTACTTTAGTTCCTTTGGGACTTTAGTCTTTAGAGTTGGAATTTTGGAATCTTTTTAAGCTCGATCGGAACATAGTCTAAAACACAATAAACAAACAGTGGAATAAAAGTAAGTTTTAAGTTGGTAAACATAAAAATAGTATCATACATATATATATATGGATTCTGGTGAAAACAAGGAGATAAAAAAAACAGTGAAAACACATCTCCACCCTCCTACTAATCTAACATATATATATATATATATATATATATATATATATATATATATATATATAAGGGGTGAGAATAAAAAAAATGGTGAAAACACTTTTTGATTCACAATTTTTTTAAGTTGTGAACCTTTATTCTTTTTTGTTTCACATATGAATTTTTTTGTGAACCCTTATATTTTTTTTGTTTCACATAAAATTTTCTGCGTGAACCTTTAATTATTTTTTTTTGCTTCACACAAAGTTTTTAACATTTTTAATTGTAAACCTTATTTTTTTCAAATAAATTATTTTATAAATTTTTTCACGAAATTTTAAAGTTTTTTTATTGTGAACTTTAATTATTTTTTTTTTTGGTTCAAAAAAAGTTTTAAAAATTTTCAACTGTGAATCTTAATTTTTTTCGAGTTCATGGAAAGTTTTTAATTTTTTCAATTGTGAACTTTTTTTTTTCAACTATGAACCTTACTTTTTTTTAGGTTTACGGAAAGTTTTAAAATTTTCAATTGTGAACCATTTTTTTCAACTGTGAACCCTAATTCTTTTTTGAGTTCACGGCAGGTATTTAACCTTTTCACGTGTGAACCATACTTTTTTTTAGTTCACTAAAAGTTTTTAACATTTTTAATTGTGAACCTTTTTTTTCAACTGTGAACCTTAATTTTTTTTTTTGGTTCACAGCTAGTTTTTAACTTTTTCAATTGTGAACCTTTTTTTTTCAACTGTGAACCTTTTTTTTTTTTTTGTTCAGGTAAAGTTTTCAACTTTTTCAACTGTGAACCTTAAATTTTTTGGGTTCACGGAAAGTTTTTAACTTTTTCAACTGTGAACCTTAATTTTTTTTAGAGTTTCACGGAAAATTTTAACTTTTTCAATTGTGAACCTTTTTTTTCAACTATGAACCTTAAGTTTTTTTGGGTGCACGGAAAGTTTTTAACTATTTCAACTGTGAACCTTAATTTTTCTTTAGTTTCACAAAAAGTTTTTAACTTTTTCAATTGTGAACCTTTTTTTTTCAACTGTGAACCTTAATTGTTGTGGGTTCACGGAAAGTTTTTAACTTTATCAATTGTAAACTTTTTTTTCAACTGTGAACCTTACTTTTTTTTGGTTCACGGTAAATTTTTATTTTTTTCAATTGTGAACCTTATTTTTTTGTTTTGGGTTCACAGAAAGTTTTTATGTTTTTCAATTGTGAACTTTAAGTTTATTGTTTTGATTTTCGGATTTCATTTTATTTATTTTTTTTCCACAAAAAAATATTTTTTTTGTGTGAACCTTAATTTTTTTGGTTTACTTCAGAAAAAAAAAGTTCACAACTTAAAAAAAATGTGAAGGAAAAAGTGTTTTCACCGTTTTTTTTATCTCCATCCCTTATATATATATATATATATATATATATATATATATATATATATATATATGGTAGATTAGATCAAGGGTTGAGATCTGTTTTCGCCGGGTTTTTTTATCTCCTTGTTTTCACATGATCCCATTCCAATATATATATATTTGAATTTGGAAATACTTTTGGACCAATCTTGGATCATGATATTTCACTTCACAACAAAGAATTGTAAATAAAGAAAATGTAAAGGTGGGAAGAGAAGGCCCATATTCTTTATAAAGTTAAACAAATAAATCTACTCCCATGGAAGCTTTTGCCATCAACATGTGCTTTCAGGGACATTGTTTGGTTTCATTCATTTACGGAATTTTGGGGCTATCCTTATTGTCGTTGACACTTTGTTATCATTTTTTTCAATTAAAAAAAAAAGATAAAAAACCTTGTACGTAACGATAAGGGTTTTGTTAACAATAACCCTTAAGGATGTCTTTAAGAAATTAATTTATACATATGTATAAAATATTGTACTTCAACTTATATTACGAGCGTCAACTGATATTTAGGAGGCTCATTAAGTTTACTTTTGTTTGATTACAAGTAACCGTGCATGTGTGAAGTGTTTCACGACTCTGTAAGACTGTATTTATCATTTTTCTGAAGTATGTCGGTGTTACGTAAAAATTGTCATATTTTGTTTGTATGGTATAGATGTAGGGACTAAATGAAAGTTGGAGGAGATATTTGGAAACATTAGTGAATTCAAACAGAGTCAAACAAGAAGTTTATGTAAGTATCTATTATAGAGATGACAATTTTAGACCCATTAATTATTTATGGGTCAATTTGGTTAATATTTACGAGAGGATTTGTTAGGTCTTCCCTCATTTTTTTGGATTGGTATTTAATACAACCTCCAATTGTATAACAATTAATCAACGGGTCTAGCGGGTAATTTTTTTTTCACCTCATTTAATTTTTTTCATTTTTCACTCAAATAAAAAAAAAGTTTGGTGGAAACCCGATGGGTCGACCCGACTCGAGACCCATTTGATCCGGACCCGTTTAGATCTATCCTCCTAAATGACCCATCTAGACCCGGACCCATCTAGACCCAAATTCTAAACCCGTGACCCGACTGGACGCGACCCATTCATTTTGCCACTTATAGTATCCAAGATACATATTTTAATTCACAAAAGAGTAATATACGTCTTACACTAATAATTTAAGTTATATAATATTTAATAACTGTGTGTGTATATATGCACATGAGCTACTAAAAGATAAAGGCAAAAAAAAGAAAGAAAAAGATGTGACTATTGCACATGCCATTTTTGTTATGTATTTTTGTTGTATGGTTGTTTTCATAACTCAGGTAAGCTTTTCATGTGGGTCTTCCATGCCATCTTAATTTTGATGGCTAGTTTTTAGGTGTGTCCGTGCAATGGAAATGGAAATGGAAATTAAATAATAAAAACAATTAAAATCAATATATAAAAAATCTTAAGAAGGTCCTTGGCTTTTGGTGTTGAGTTCTTGAGCTCTTTTCTTGGAGCTCTACGCTCATCTTCACCATTCGTTGCCTATTTTGAGCTTCTAATATAGGACGGTTTTTTTTTTTTTTTTTTTTTTTTTTTTTTTTTTAAAGGTCCTTACGCTAAATGAATATCTATGTAATGATGATAGGTGTTTAGTAGCTTGGAAAATTTCGTTAGTGGAGATCGGAGAATGTAACTCAAGGATAGACTAATTTTAAATATCAGATTTGGCTATGGTCCCTGTTGAAATATTCAAATGGCTATATCACTTGAAGGTTTTTCGTATATGTATCTTTTTTGAACAGATTTTCGTATATGTATAAATTAAGCAGATATCACAAGTAAAATAATTAATGACAGTTTAAATTCGAAATCGGCGCAAAATATACGATCGTGCTAGAATTAGAGCCAAAACTTATACAAATGAGTGACCAAATTCACACATAGACTATAGCATATGTTTTTATACTATATAGTTTATAAACATTTCTACTAATTATATTTAGTACTCCGTAGAATTTTTATAATAATGAGTATAAGATCTATTCATATATATATATATATATATATATATATATATATATATATATATATATATATATATATATTTTGAAAGGCTAACAGAAATCACCTAGGTACTCCGTACGGGGAGACCCAATGGCTAAGTCTCCATATACTGGCCCAATCCAGCCGTACGGAGCCCTTAAGCGCCCCAAGTTACTCCAAATTCGGGAAAAACCCACTAATCCGTCCGCCCGAAGGCACGACAACGAATTAATGGTAAAACCCGATGGCCTCAAGGATCGAACATGAGTTTCCCAGGTCTCCTATCATTGACCCCCAAGCCTCTGACTAGTTGAGCGGGACATCATTGGTTAAGATCTATTCATATATGATAAATAAATGGTAAAGACGTAAAGGAATTAATTAATTTTGGAGTAAAAAAAGTCAAGATAAAGTGGTCCAAGTTGAGTGGTTTAAAGTGAGTTTTCATGGAAGTTAGGGGAGGGGGCATGGTGAGCCCAAAAGGTGCGTCTTGTCGGCCTAATGGCCCTAATCATCTCATGCCCATCTAACCATACCGAGCCAACTTTCCAAACCTACCCCCCATCCCACTCATCCACAAATTGTATGTTTCCTATTGGTCCCCTATATCTTAGCTATATATCCTATGTTACATCAACTTTATTATTTATTTTATTTTTGGGGAAATAATTATTTTTAGGATTTTTCTAATGATAGTCCTTACGGCTGTATTTAAGAAAAGAATTTGTACATAAATGATAATACATTGTAGTTAGTGGGGTGATTATTAAAAAGTTTGTGAGGTGGTTAAAGCATCCACAATGCTATGGACTTCACCATGTCCATAGACTGCCACATCATACCACATTAGGTTTCCGATAAACCTCCACTTTCCATTAACTTATATTTCTACTCCTATAAACCACTGCTTTCTATAAACTTCCCTCACATATTATATTCTATAGACTCTATTCAAAGTCCATAGGTATGGACATTCAAAAATATTGTATGAACTTTTGGTATGGACTTGAGCTCTAATGGGTGGTAATAGTCATGGACTCCACCTCATCATGGTACAATTAAATGATGCGTGTCTGAATATCTTAATGATAGCCTTTAAAGCTGTTATAAGAAAAATCCTTATTTTTACTTGTTTGATAACCATTTATTATGCTTAGAAGCAGATCGTGTATATATAATAACAAGATAATCTTATTGGAGTATGATTTTCAACATTACATATTTCAGAAAATGAGAATTTCATCACTTACGTTTTAAAGCGTTTTTAAATTCCAATTACTTTCCTATGAGAAAAACACATCTCGATCTTTAAAAGATGAAAAGTAGAAAAATGAAGGTATTTAATCTATAACTAACTGCATTCTTAATTTCTTTTATTTTTCCTCGATCATAAGAAAACAAATAGTTAAAACAAAAATGTAGATACAACACACTAGTTACTAGTTAGATTCCATGTTCGTGATCATGTGTTTCTTAAACTTTTGTTAGTGGGTGTTAACGTTTGTTCATAAACGCTCTCATGACATTGACATTTAGATCAATCATTATATATCTTTACACTTAATTATCATTTCTTTTCAGAAATTAACAAGTTTATCATTTATTTGAGATTTCCTATGTCAACAATTAATGTATATATTCGTCGTAAAATGTTAATAAGGAATCGAGAAAAATAAACATGTTAAGTGTAATTATCGAACATTAAGATATATGGAAGGTTATCGAGACATCTATGATAAACATAATCTTTTGAAATCGATCGATCGAATCACATCTATAAAGTTAATAATCGTACTAAAAGGAAAACTAAAGATGCCAGTTCTATCTTATCTTATTATTATACCTACTTGTACCAAGTAGTTTGTTTATGATATTTAAACAAGAGCTATTGTGTTTAAATTAATGTACCTTAATGCATTGTAAGATAATAATTTTGTTAAATGCTAAATAAAAAGGAGGAAATTAACTTATTAAAGTAAACAAACCTAATATATGTTCTGTACATAAATCACATATATGCGTAAGAGACTTTTATGATGTGATGTGATGAACGGACTAAAAATACTTTAACAATGCATTTGATCAACGAAATATTACAACAAAATTAATCAAAAGAACTGGAATTTCAAAGAATGTAAATTCCTTTAAAATGATAAATTAATCTTTTTGAGTGAAGAAATCTAGTGAATCCCAATTCAATTCATTTTCTTTACTTCATTTATCCGATGGTGAAAACACTACTAGTATGAAACACCCCGAAATTTAAAACTTTTTTTTTTTTTACACTCTCATTAATGTCCCATGACTACCCCATTTGTATAATTTAACTTTAATAACTTTCCCTAGTTGAAACAAGCTTTTTAAGACACAAAATTTCATTTTTTACTGACCAACGCGATCTGGGAAAGTGGTCGGGATCGCGTTCATGTGTTAAAAACTTTCTGTGACGATTTTTGCCTTGCGAACGCGATCCAGCTCAAGTGGTCAGGATCGCGTTCCTTAGTGTATTTCAGAAATCAGCCAAAATTCAACTTTTTTAACCAACTTCAAACACGCATAACTTTTTACTCGTTATGAGTTAGGACTTGAAATTTTGCACACACATTCACTATAACCATATAAACATTTCCTCAATCCTACTTTTTCAATTTTTATATTTTAACAAGATTTGACCCGTAAACGAGTTTTCGGCTATTTTAAACCAAAAATACTAACATGTCAAATTCTAAACTAATGCAAATTTGACTTCCAACTTTTCACCACATATTTAACCATAACATTAGAACTTATGAGCACCAAAACATTTGACTTTCAACAAACTTGACCCATTTTGACACTTAAACTTCAAATGACCCATTTGGGCACCAATTTGACCCGTTTCCAACTTTGACTATCCAATAACACTCATTCACACTCAGTTGACTTTATAAAGTCAAACAAAACACTTTTCATTCATTTTCACTTAAGCATTAACATTCCAAGTCTCACTAAATTAACTTAAACCAAAACATTGACCTTCACCAAAACATTATGCCCAACACAAGTGAGACTTACTAACTTTATCAAACATTAACTGATGTCATAAACTTTACAAACGGGGGTGTTATTGTATCGTAAGCATGATCAAAAAGGGATATAAACTCATTACCAACCAAGCAATGAGCTCCACCACTAGCTATCCATGGGCTTCTTCCCTGACTCGTCTTTTACCTTGCTAGAACTTCCTGTAACATGTTAAACACAACGAATAAGCATAAATGCTTAGTAAGTAAATGGATTCTAACAATTAAAATCTGCAACAAGTTAAGGATCCATAACATCTAACATGCCAAATTCCGAAGAATTGATATCAAACTAAGCTAATGACAAAGTCATTACTTAGATACCACCAAGCGAATGATAAATCACTCCTTGATTCCACATATCCATATACTTACCTTTTCACTTGCACAAACAAATACTTGAACTTTTGCACACTTGATCACCTATTCACATAATCACATAAACACTTATCATTTACATATTTAAATAACCTATTCTTACTTCTCACATGTAAATTAGAAGTTAAATCCCATAACCTCCAATTATCTAACATAAGTTCCATACACCTATCTAATTAATTACATGTACTTGGATAATTGATACTAGTTCTTACCATTAACACTTCCATACCTCATAAACATCACTAATTAGTGATCATACCTATTCATCATAACTCAATTACCCATTAAGCACATGATTATAGGGTTATCAACATAACTAACACAATTAAATCATTCTTCCTAACTTATAAACATGTATGGAACTTAGTTTTATTCAATTATCCAATTACCCATCGATTTCACTAACTTAGGGTTTTAATTTCTTAACCCAAACATCAAATTAAACAAGCTAGAGTGATGAACATACCTTACAATTGATGAAATCAAACTTAGAACCTTCAATTTAATGAAACCCTAGCTTAATTTAATCTTGTTGTTCTTCCTTGTATCACTCTCACGCCTTCACTCTATCTCTCTGTACGTATTTTCTGTTTTTCAGTGTAAGGATACAGTAGAACAATTCAGAACCTGTGTTTTATATAAACACTTTTACTTTTAATCCCTCTACTTTACTAATTAACACTTTCTACCCTCTAACTAGGTTAGTTTTAACTAACAAAGTCCTACTAACAATTTCTAACACATAAAATTTACATAACATATTATTATATTATACACATATAATTAAATAACTAAACGCATATAATATAATTTAAACTTACAAAATTTGGGGCGTTACAACTCTCCCCCACTTATTCAGGATTGTGTACTCACAATCCATTCTTGATACAAAGCCGGATAATACTTAACAATTTCATGCTTCGGCTCCCATGTAAACTCTGACCCTTTTCTATGTTTCCACTGAACTTTGAACAGTCTAATTTCTTTATTTCTCAATCCCTTAACCTTCTCTTCTAGAATCATTATCGGTTGTTCTACATAGTTCAATTGGTCATTGATTTCTATCTCTTCTAAAGGTACATATGACACCTCATCCACCAAACACTTTCTTAAGTATGACGCGTGGAAAGTGCTGTGGATTCCTGCTAACTCTTCCGGTAGCTCAAGTCTATAAGCTACTTTTCCTACTCTTTCTAAAATCTTGAAAGGACCGATAAATCGAGGACTTAGCTTCCCTCGTTTTCTGAAACGTATGATGCCTTTCCATGGAGATACTTTTAACATCACTCTATCTCCAACTTGAAATTCAATTGGGCGTCTTCTAACATCGGCATAAGACTTTTGACGGTCCTGTGCCATTTTCAACCGTTCTCTGACTTGGTCAATCTTTTCAGCTGTTTTCTGCACGATATCAGTACTACCCAACTCCCTCTAACCAATCTCGCCCCAACAAATTGGAGTCCTACACTTTCTTCCATATAGCATTTCATAGGGAGGCATACCTATACTCGCGTGGTAACTATTATTGTATGAAAACTCTGCCAAAGGTAAATGTCCATCCTAGCTACCACCGAAGTCAATAGCACAAGCTCTTAACATGTCTTCTAACGTTTGAATAGTTCTTTCACTCTGACCATCAGTCTGCGGATGAAAAGTTGTGCTTAAGTTAACGCGAGTACCCAAGTCTTCTTGAAACTTGTTCCAAAACCTGGAAGTAAATCTGCTATCCCGGTCAGAAACAATAGAAAGAGGTACTCCATGACGTGCCACCACTTCTTGAACATATAAATCTGCAAGTGCCTCTGAAGTATACGTCTCTTTAATTGGCAGAAATATAGCACTTTTCGTCAACCGATCCACAATCACCCAAATTGTATCATGCTGGCGTCGGGTCTTTGGCAATTTGGTGATTAGATCCATAGTAACATGCTCCCACTTCCAGACAGGAATATCCAAGGGTTGCATCATTCCCATTGGCTTTTGATGTTCTGCTTTCACCTGTAAACAAGTTAGACATTGTTCGGCATATTTAACAATCTCTCTTTTCATACATGGCCACCAATAATCTACTTTTAAATCATGATACATTTTAGTGGCACCAGGATGAATAGAATATCTGGATCTATGCGCCTCATCAAGCAATAATTTCTTTAACTCTATTGACTTTGGAATCCAGATTCTGCCATATCGAGTCTTTAATCCTCGGGAATCTTCAACAATATTCTGAATCTGGCCTTTAATACGTTCTACTTTCCAATCACCTTTCTGCCAAACTTTCTGTTGCACTTCCTTAATCTGATCTAACAAGCTTGGAGAGACTGTAATTCGAAGAGATCTAACAATCAAGGCATGATGCATTGCCTTTCTACTGAGAGCATCTGCAACTACATTCGCTTTTCCAGGATGATAAAGGATTTCACAATCATAATCCTTCACCAAATCTAACCAACGTCTCTGTCTCATATTAAGGTCTCTCTGATCAAAGAAATACTTAAGACTTTTATGATCAGTATAAATAGTGCACTTTACTCCATACAAATAATGTCTCCATATCTTAAGGGCAAAGACAACTGCAGCCAATTCTAAATCATGCGTCGGGTACCCCTTCTCATGTTCTTTCAACTGTCTCGAGGCATAGGCTATTACTCTTCCACGTTGCATCAACACACAACCTAATCCATTATAAGAGGCATCACAATATACAACCATATCTTCAGTACCATCGGGAAGTACTAAGATAGGTGCTTGACTTAACTTTAATTTAAGGGTTCTGAAGGCCTGTTCATGCTCATCTTTCCATTCATACTTAATATTCTTACGAGTAAGCTTTGTGAGTGGAGTAGCAATTTTGGAGAAATCCTGGATAAACCGTCTATAATACCCGGCTAAACCCAGAAAATCCGTACGTTCATCAAAAAATTGGCCAAACATAAAAAGAATTCTTCTCGCACGTTTAATTTTCATAGTTTGTAAATTTGTACACTAGCATTATTTTCGTATCATCATTCTATTTTCTAAAAAAGGTTTATCGAACACCCTAAAACTTGGAAAATCAGAAAATCACTCTGAAGCCTTATTATTATTATTATTATTAATAATAATAATAATAATAATAATAATAATAATAATAATAATAATAATAATAATAATAATAATAATAATAATAATAATAATATAATAATAATAATAATAATAATAATAATAATCTTTTATATATATAGTTAAAAGAAGATACCACGGAGTAATCTGGACCTTAGATTGGTTTCATCCATAAAGATTCTACGGTATCTTTTTTCAATTTTTAATATGTGTACCCACAACTATTGAAATTGACACTTTCAGTACTTCCCTATTTTTTTGGTCCTTATAGTTTAAATATCATAACATTTTAAGTGGTAATTTATAAATAAACCAATCGTATTTGAAATATTTATCTATATTGATTGATTACATGGATTTTTTTATCAACATCATGAAACTAAAAACTGGTCGTCCATATAGCCATACAACCATAATATGATAAATATTTTAAAGTCGTAGCTAAAATATTTTATCATTTTAACTAATAAGGTATTAAATTAAATGTAGATTTTCATATTAAAATCTTTGCATTTATTATAACAAGTTTTTAATATACTCGATGATGAATCTGCTATCGAACGTTTTATTAATTAGTTAAAATTAACGTTTACAAAGATCAAGTTGGCGAATATGTTTTCAAAAACCTTATGAAGAAAATTGTGATGGCTGATATACTAACTAAACAATTTCGCTCTAAAATTATTTCCTACATCTTTTTTCAATTTTTAAAATGTGTACCCACAACTATTGAAATTGACACTTTCAGTACTTCCCTATTTTTTTGGTCCTTATAGTTTAAATATCATAACATTTTAAGTGGTAATTTATAAATAAACCAATCATATTTGAAATATTTATCTATATTGATTGATTACATGAATTTTTTTTATCAACATCATGAAACTAAAAACTGGTCGTCCATATAGCCATACAACCGTAATATGATAAATATTTTAAAGTCGTAGCTAAAATATTTTATCATTTTAACTAATAAGGTATTAAATTAAATGTAGATTTTCATATTAAAATATTTGCATTTATTATAACAAGTATTTAATGTACTCGATGATGAATCTGCTATCGAACATTTTATTGATTAGTTAAAATTAACGTTTACAAAAATCAAGTTAGCGAATATGTTTTCAAAAACCTTATGAAGAAAATTGTGATGGCTGATATACTAACTAAAAAATTTCGCTCATTTGGACATTAAATTGATGATGATTATGTCGTGGATCTCAACTCCTTCAAGGAAAATTAGAGTTTAAAATTTGCTGTTTTTTTATCTTTGTAATACATGTATTCCACTTTTGTAATCCCAAATAATAATAACATTATTTTCATCTTTATTATCCATTATGTTTTAATTTTTATAATTATATGCATTATTATTATTATATTATTCTAAATCTATTGTCATTGCTTATATATATGTGTATATGATCATAACAATGTACGATTTGGATAGAAATTTAGGTTTGAATTACAAAATACAGTTATCTGATTTAGACTGAATTCATTGTTAATTTGACTTTTCAAAAATTGTTTTGTGGGTTACAATAATTCTATACTGCCTTCTTATTATATGTCTATTATATTATATTATATACATGAATGTTTGACTATATACCCCTTTATAAAATGGGTATACTATTATAACCAATATGTTTACAAATTAGATAATATATACTTTAAAATCGACATGTCCTATATTTTAATATAAATATTTTTTAATTAAAAAACAGTTTTCATATATATTTTTAATAACTTAATTTAAAAAAAAAAAAAAAAAAACCTGAATCGTACCAAACCGATGGAGTATATGCTAGATGTTATTAGTTGGTGATTATATTATATAAAATTCCACTTCATGGTACAATTTCATTTGACTTAAATTTTTAATTACACAATTTATAAAATCAATTGTCGAAGCCTCGCGTTGTCGCGGGATCTCACCTAGTGACCTAAAAAACCAAAAAAGAAAAAGAAAAATTAAAATCTCCATTACTCAACCATTTTGCATGATTCCAAGCTCAAAATTCATCATTTTATGATCTTTCTTGCATCCACAACATCATTACATCAAGTTTAAGGTAATTCTTGACCTACTTTTGTGATTTTCATGAAACTTTAAAAATTAGGGCTTGTAACTCATTTTCATAGATTTCATGGTTAAAAGTTGCAATCTTTAGTGTTATTTCATGCTTATCTTGATGCTTAACATGATTACAAGCTTAATCTATTGATTTGTTGGCTTGATTGCAAGATTGAGAATTAAAGTGTTGACTTTTTGATGAACTATGGCTAGTTTGACTTTTTGGTTGATTAATTGCTTATGTTGATTTTTGTTGATTGAGTTATGCTTAAATATGATAGGTTAACATGTTTAATCTCTTCCAAATTTATCTATATCTTAAACCATTTACAGATTGAATAGTATCTTAAACCATTTACAGATTGATTACACTTCAGCAACTTACAATTAACCAATTATAAATACAAACAAACCACCATGCATTGTATTCACCAAATAATCAAATCGTTTAAACATAAAACTCCCAAAAACTCAAATATGTCCACTTGGTTTCTTTTACGTTGATATATTATGATGAATGCATCTCTTTTATGTGCATTCGGTTTATTTTACATTGAATTGTTATTATGCATTCAAGTAGATTGTGTTCTTAAATTAAACAAACAATTTATTTATAAAATAAAAACTTAGGAAGCCCGCGTTGTCGCGGGTTCTTCACCTAGTAATAATAATAAATAAATATATAAAATAGTTCAGATGGATGCCAATCAAATGTGAGATCATATGAAATGATTCTATAGATTACATAATTATTAAATCAACTTTTATCACCAACTTACATACCAAATGTTGTTAACGGAGATTATATATCCTAATACAAACTTCATAATTAATCCAGACTCCAAATCCATATCTTTTACAAAAGTGTTATTTGTTTTCTTAATCATCCATAATCAATAATGGAGTTAATAGCTCTAACCCTTGTTAAGCTAATACTCTTCTTGTCCACCCTTAACCACCTTCCACCACAACCAACCGCCATTCCCGCCAAAACAACCACCTTCCCCAACAAAGCTCGACCCACAAAATCCGGCTATCTTCCCATCAACTCCACCACCGGTTCCGCCATTTTTTACGTCTTTTACGAAGCCAAGAACCCCAAAAGCATCTTTCTTTCACAAACCCCACTTCTCATTTGGCTTCAAGGTGGCCCAGGTTGCTCTTCCATGATCGGAAACTTCTTCGAAATTGGCCCGTATCGTGTAACATCTGCTGTAAGTCATAATGTTGAATACCTTACGCTTAAAGGCAATGTGGGTTCTTGGAACAGAGTGTTCGGGCTTCTTTTTCTTGATAATCCGATTGGAACAGGTTTTAGTATCGCTTCTACACCAGATGAAATCCCAAGAAATCAAAAAGCTGTAGCCAAACACTTATCGATAGCGATCAAGAAGTTTATTGCTTTGAATTCGTTATTTGAAACACGGCCAATTTACATTACAGGGGAGAGTTATGCAGGAAAATATGTACCCTCAATTGGGTATTATATCGTTAGAAGAAACGAAAATTTATCAATATCAAAACGGGTCAATCTCTTGGGATTAGCTATCGGAAATGGGTTTACTGACCCAGTTACGCAAGTAGCAACCCATGCTCAATCTGCCTACTTTCTTGGACTAATTAACCAAAAACAAAAAACCCAATTGGAAAAACTTCAACTTGAAGTTGTTCGATTAACGAAAGATCACGAATGGACCCGAGCTACGAATTCAAGAAGCAAGTTGTTAAATTTGTTACAAAACATGACTGGGTTGGCTACATTGTTCGATTTCAGGAGACTAACACCTTACCAAACAAACATGGTAACTGAATTTCTATCAGATATCAAGATCAAGAAAATCTTGAAAGCAAACGAATCGACCATTTATCAAGAATGTAGTGGGGTTGTAGGATCAGCATTACATGATGATTTGATGAAAAGTGTCAGATACATGATTGAGTACTTGATGGAAAAAAGTAGTGTTAAGGTTTTGTTATATTCCGGTCAATGTGATTTAAGAGTCGGTGTTGTGGGAATTGAAGCATGGGTGAAGAAAATGAAATGGGAAGGGGTTAAAGACTATTTGGAGTCAAAGAGAGAGATATGGGTAGTCAACGGTCAACTTGCAGGGTATGTTCAAAAATGGGGGAATTTGGTGAATGTTGTAGTTTTGGGGGCTGGACATCTTGTGCCAGCTGATCAATCAGTGAATTCTCAAGCTATGATTGAAGATTGGGTTCTCGAAAAGGGGTTGTTTGTTAATGAAAGGGTTATCGCGACTTTGACTAATAAGTCTTTGGTAAGTCAAGCTTTAATTCCGTTGTAATTGGTGTGATTTCAATTTATGTAAAATTTGCCGGGGTCTCATCCCCGTTACCCGTATATATGTATGTAGATAGATGTAGATTCTTGGTAATGGAGATGCAAATAAATTCTTGGTAGCACTGTCTATGTTTTGTGATAAGTTCAACTGTAAAGGGACATTATGGTAACAAAAACAAAAGAAGAATAACAAGTAAATTATTGACTAGACATACTAATTCTTCGTATTCATCTACAAAATTGATGCGTCAAATAACCACCAACTAATGAAAGATAAAATGTAGTTTAGGCAACGTTTTATTAAGAATAAATGGAAACCTATCTAAAAAGGTTTAAATAGTCACATTCATGTACAAGGAGTAACAGCAATAACTATGGATACCAAAGCTTATAATGTAATAATTTTTTGTTAGACACACCAACTTCACTTGACATGTTCACCATTTGGTTGATCTGCATTTGGCTGCTGCTTTTCCACCATCTAAGTGAGGCTTGAACGTTCTTATAACCTCCTCGTATGTCGGCCTTTTGTAGTCCACCGCCTGTTGTTATTATATATGTCATATAACCCCCATCTTCAAGCAGATTCATGCGAAAAAGTGAAGGAAAGAAAGTTTAGCAGATGGTTAACCTGTTCGATGACTTCCTCTGGGTTAGCCCATTTCCACTCTGAAAATTCTGGATCAACTTCACCACTAGCCAAATTTATTTCGCTTTCATCTTTCGTCAGTTTCATGAGAAACCTAGTGATTGTAAATGCAGATTCTTGTAAGGGATATTAAAGCCATTATCTGCTGATAAAACGAGTCTCTAGTAACTCAGATTTTTAGTTTTGTTAATCACTCAAAATGACACTTAGACCACAGGTCCGGAAGCAGTGAAACAATTCCTGATGTTTTTAGTGTGTTAAGAAGAGAGAATGCACAAAAAGCAATAGATTTTTTTACTTTACCATTTCTGTGCTTGTCCGTGCCATTCACCTCCTCCCCACAAACGATTCACTTTAGCTTTAACCGCAGGTGGGAAGTCATAAGTCAGCCATTTTGGTACCTATGTATGCAATATCACGTCACTTATTAGGACCGCACTGTGACAGGGAAGAGAATTAACAAGACTGCACATAGTAACATGACTAACAAATCAATACGATTGAACCAAATGGTCTCCGCTATATTATCTGTCATATGTTTTGGTACAAGTATCATTAGCATCGTTAAGTGTGCCCATATGACTCATAATCCGCTCTAACATGTTACCAAATTCATATATGCCCGACTAGCATGCCACCCGTTGTATATTTATTCATAGGCCCTAGAGAGGTTCACTTCGAAGTGTTTGATTTATCACACATCCTGAAGAGATCGCCTACTCTTAAACTTGAACAATTTAGCAAAAAATGGCTACAGGTAAACAAGAGAAAGAAGCGTGTATGTATCCAGATTTTTCCATGCTTTAATATGTAACTGCCTAACTGAGAAACGCCGAATATCTATTATATGACGAGCTGATCCACTAAAAAAGGCTATTACAAGTCACATGGCAAAACATGTTCACAAAGAAAGATTGCAACACTCCTCTTCCATTAGATTATATAAATTTCCAGTCGTCATATGTGTTTTAAACTTGAAATTTGTTATGACAAACATGATGCAAAGCAATCTAAATTGGAAAATGTTGCTGGTGAAATTTTAAAAGTCTACATGGACTATGCATTTGATGAACACTAGGTTTGAGGTATAAAAATTAGCTTTGCTGTTATGACATTTATGCAAGACACATTAGAAATGACAGATAAATCTTTATTTGAAGCTAACCTCTGCAATAATTTCAGCAGATACCACTCCAGTTTCCTCTCGAAGTTCCCTAACTGCAGCAGAAGTCGGTTCTTCTCCTTCTTCAATTCCACCCTAAGAACAAACTTATTGATTAAATTATACTGATAAATTATATTGAGAGATGGAATGTTAATGCAAACTTGTACTCACAGATAAAGGTAATTAAGTAACTAGTAAGCCACAATGCCACATGATTCTTGAGTTGAGAAATCATATGAATACCAATATTCCATTTACATTAAAGACATGCAAGAGCTTCTAAGTCTTCATAACTAAACTTTAAGTTTACTGAAAGTGATACATGCCTCAATATATTGGATGCCAAACTAACATGCAGCTGGAGTATGAAAATTAAAATGGACATAAACAATATTATAGCCTATCATTTGCAGCATTTGCTTTGGCCAAATTCGTAACTGAATAAAGTCTCTAGACCTAATGGTTGTGGTCCAAGACTCGATACTATAGGCAGTGTGATTTTTCTTATTTATCCTTGTTATTTCAAATAAATAAATAAGATACAAATGTAGCCTCACCTGAGGCATTTGCCATGCTCCTGGTACATTTAATCTTGAAGCCACAAACACCTGCAGACAATCAAAATCCGGTTACAATGTTCCTTCCTTGAATATATGAAATTAACTACAGATGAAAAAACTGTAAAAAGTGGATCGAATATAAGATGCAATTAGCATACTCTTCCACCATGCTCAAAGAAGGTGCCACAGTCAGGAACTTTACATAACTACTGATATTTTTATCCAAATGATTTTTCTTTAATAACTACAAAATTACACAAAATTTAGCCAGTGAGACATTTGTCATTAATTCTTGATGACTGTATTCTGATTGTCAAGGTCAGCCACATAAGTTGCAAGATTTATGAATGCTTAGATTCTATCACAAACTACTATGCGGAGTGATCCGTACACCACCAAAAATTATCCGTACACCACTAAATATGCTTTATGGTGTTGTACAGTACAACAATGTAAAGCATAGTTAGTGGTGTATGAATAATTTTTGGTGGTGTACGGATCATCACCCAACTACTATAGCAGTTAACATTACTTACGTCGGACTATATTCCAAGTTCACCTAATCATGAAGTCAATGTCATTTGCTGAGAAATAAGCAGGTTTTTCTGGCCCTCCAACTAATCTAAATCTATTACTAATTACAGAGCAAATCGAATATTCAATCCATGTAAGCAGACAAAATTTCATAGTAATTAACAATTATCTCCAGATCCAATACAGAACCACAAAGGCATTCACATGCTCACAATAATATAATCAATATAATAAAAGGTTGAATGAATAAGTAAATTTGATTAAATGATAAAATACAACTAGTCAACTAAAATTTAAATGCAACTTCAATGAAAAGCCTCATAATACACCTTTTTTGGGAATAAGTCTCAGCAAACAATTTTTAAATGCAATTATCAAATGCCACAAGTTTCTCCTACCTCTAAGCTATACCTAAATTAAATCATACATAAATAACCTCTGATTTAAAGGAAATACGTAAAAATCAGAAATGAATTTCTAATCTCAAAGCTAATAACATACGGATTATGCTTCAGTGTAAGTACAGACAGATCGTTATTCGTTAAAATAGAATTGAATTAAAAGTATTGATCAGTATCTACAGCACAATAAAATCAGCAACAGTAAAGAAATGCATAAGTTAATTGTATATGAGAATGAAAACTATATATATACCAGATTATCGGAATTGATGAGACAGACGCCGACGTTAGGGCGGTAACCGGAGGGCAGATCGTCCATAGAGTTAACGATGATTTTAGAGAGAGAATGAGAGAGAGAAATGGTGAAAAAAGTCAATGAAATGTCAGTATAGCAAAACAGCGTGTGAGTGTGTGTGTATATATACAAGGGGAAATATATATAGATACAGACAGGGGAAATAAAAGATGACGTACGATGTGAGTGTGAGTGAGAAATAAAGAGATTTTGACATTTAGTGGCTCTTATCGTGCGCACCGTTTTTAGGTTTTTATTCATTTCAATTTAATTGTTAATCACAAAAATACATGTGGTTTAAAAAATAAAATAGTTACAGTATTACTATCTCAACCGATAAGATTTCATACATACCTACTAAAATAATTTTTAATTATTTTAAATTAATAGTGGATATCATCAACTTTATCGTGAGTACAACGCCGAGTTTTATTTTTCAGAATAGTGATTCAATACAAAACACGGCGTGAAATGAACCGACACTTAATTTTTGACCAGTGAAATAAAAAGAAAAATACAAGAAATTAGCTCGATCCATTATGTTTTTTGATTTGCTCTACTAAAATAGATTTTGCGGAAAACAAGTTAAAGTTGCCAAAAGGTGGCGGAATGCTCTCAATCTACTTTAACACATATATGGGAAGTACCATAAACTTTTGACCTCACTGGGCTTTTAACTCCGGTTTCAAAGTAGACGATGAGTTGTACTTCTCGATGTTGAAAATTGTTTAATGGCGTATAACACTCACTTTTTCCCTCTCACGCAAAATGCATATGACCCATTATGTTACGATATAACTTGATAAGATGTTAACGCTAAACGATAATGGGTACTATTATTAGTACGTTGTTTTCATACAATGGATTTGAATGGTTTTTATAGTAATTATAATGCATAAAACTTAAATATTTTGTGTTACGTAACAGAGATTGTGAGGGACTCTGAAATCTTATAGAAGATTGAAATTTTAGTTTTAATTGTGTTCGAATAATCCTCGACAATTGGAGACAAAGTAGCTTTTGAAAAGGAATTATTGACTACAATTTCCAACTATAAACTCCACCTCCGATAACATCGAGCTCCAACTAATTTGTTAGATGTATATAACCTTTTGAATGTTTTTCTAACTAGTAAAAGAACGGAGGTACATGATAAGAAGAGTCAAGTAGGAAAACATGGGTATAAAAGGAGTGGTGGTTGTGGCGTACGATAGCGTGATGTATGATGAGGTCAAATGGGTTTTGTTTGGGGGAAAGTGGGAAGAAAACAAAAGGTAGTGGGGTTAAGAAATAGAGTTGACTTTCAGTGATTCAGTGGAAGTACCTGTTTTTTATTATTAATTATTATTAATATTTAATATCTTTTATATTTCAATATTAGTGATATAACATAACATGTGGTTGCAATTCAACTACGTTAACCATCATTCATTTTAAAGTTAAATATTGAAAAAATACATGGTAGGAGCACGGCGGATCTAGGCGAGGAGGTTATTCGCTCTTTCAGTCAAGAAATCCAAAATTATGAAGAAAAAAAATAATTTTTATAAGTTAAATAGTGACCGTTTATAAAATTCGACCCCCCAAGATGATAGAAATAAAAATAAAAAACATTTTTCTTCCCATATAAAATTTATAGCTCCGCCCTTAAGTAAGAGTATTATACGAACGAAATATTTTAGGTGCCTCAATTAAAACGAAATTCACGTATTGTACCACGCATTGAAACTATAAAATGCTTAAGCATGTCTAACTTTTTTGAGTGTTACATAATTATTACTCCTTTCGTCCTGTCAACTTTGACTATACACAAAAATTTTACTAGTAATTTTCATTGACTATATTTTTCGTCAATCAAATAACTTTTCTTCCCAATAAAGTTTCTTTTGATTAATTATCACATAAAAGTGATTTATTTTGAACAATTTAAACTAGTAATGTGTGACACTTGTAATGAGACAAAATGAGTAAATTTTATGGTAAAACTATTTACGACTCAACTCTACTTAAGTTCTACTCGTATAGATGTATGTGTATTAACAATAACTAGTAGTGTCGGGGGTGGAGACAGGGCGGGGGCTGCATAGGCAGTCGCCCCCACAAGAATTTTTAAATTATGTAAAAAATGAATTTTTTTAAGGTATTAATTACATTTTAAAAATTTCGCCCCCACGAAAGTATTAAAGAAAAAATAAATGAATTTTGTTTCACCTTCACTATCTGGATTTTCTGACACTGCCCCTGAGTAGTGTACCTGCGTATAGTGGCGGCGACGAAGATTGAAGTCTATTGATTTACTTAATTTATTGTTTACAAAAAGAGTTAGTAATGATGGAAAATATTTTATTGTTTATTTTCGATTAAGAAAGTTGAGTACGTTGACAATTTTCACATTAAACATAAAAAAAGATCAACAAGTCAAAAGTGCGATCGGAATTTTTAATCATATTGTTTACGAATGATTTATTTACTTTATGTTTGAAGTTTTACCTGTATCTTTTGAAAGAATGTTTAATGAAATGATAAAATATGTTAGGAATGTAATATAATTATGTATTATAACGCCCCCAATTTAGATCACATTTTTTTTTTTTTTAAAACATCGCGGAAGCAATATCCCATATATATATATATATATATATATATATATATATATATATATATATATAGCCCTGGATTAACCGAAATATATATAATCATTTACATAAGTACTTCGTTATATAACTACACAAATTAGATGGACGTTACTTTAACAAAACATTTAAAGTGATACAAAAGTCATCAGAGTTCTATCATTGTCGAACACTCCTTCAATTTACTCCGAGACCCGCCCTTAACAAAGTATATATTAACCTGCAAGGAGTAAACAACGAGGGATTAGCACGAAGCTAAGTGAGTTAACTCATCACTAACACTACACTTAGTTTAACACTATGAGTCTACAACAATTAACACTTTGACTCAACATCACTAGAGGATCGGTGGCCCTTGTGGCACCCTCAGCCGCGGTGGCCCACCAAGCGACACTTACACCAACTGCAGGCCAATACAGTGGTTAACCGATAACGGTTTGCTACCTTTAGTCAACACAAGCTCTATTCACAACACATGTTCACAACTCTCGTGTTGACTAACCTGTAGCAAAACGTCAAACAAGATTGACCTCTTTAACACAATCACCAAAAGGTTTCTTAACACCTGCTTCTAATTCACAACATGCCGTAACACAAGAATGCACAAATAACACTTGAAGTAACCACATAAGTGATCACCAAACATAGCGAGAGATCAAAGTCCACTCACCTGTCCACTTTAACTTCAGTTACTCAAGTGACTAAATTCACTGAGTCTTCGCCTTGTCTGAAATCACATTAAAACACTCGAATTAGTAACTTAATATAAATGCACATTGTTAAGAAAACAATCACTTCACATACTCATATTTTTACTAATCCAGCATGTATTATATAATAGATACACATTCATATAATCCTAACTAGTAAAAAGAAAACATATTGATCTGCAGTGGGAATCCGCCCGGATTCCCTTGAATACGTCCGTATTCACTTGAATCCGGCCGGATTCAGATGAATACGCCGTATTCCCGATCAATTTCCAAGTCAGAACTTATTTTAAGGAATACGTTCATGAATACGCCAAGGAATACGCCGTATTCCCGGGAATACGTCCGGATTCCCATGAATCCGTCCGGATTCCCCCTTCTTCCAGACCTGCGCAGATTACTACTCAACTTATGAACCAAAAATCACAAAATCAACCAAACTCAGTTTTATACTCGAAAATTTACCAATATTAAGCTATTATAACATCTAATAACATCATATAACCTAATTTCATTCATCTAATCACACAAATCATTCAAACCACAATTACCTAACTAATCTCATATTCTAACTTCAAAACTCAATAAATCTATCATGTTTTATCATGAAATCGAGTACAAGAAGTTCAATCATCATCGTCAAATCGATATACAACATCTATTTAGCTCATCAAGCTTCAAATCATAATAATCAATAATTTGCTTAAAACTCATAATATATAAAATGTAACTTACAAGATGAAGAACACAAAAAGAGATGAGGATGATGATCTTAACAAGGATTCAAGCTTCAATCTTCAATCAATTTGTATAATCTTTTGATTTGGGTAAGGATTTGAGTTTGAATTGTGTTAGGTTAAAAACTAGGTGAAGAGATGAGAATTTGGGGAAAATGAATCGACCCCATCCTTTTATTAAACCGGCCCCTTTTTAATTTACAGTACAATATTATACTACTCTTTGCTCTATTGTCTGGAACCTAAATACCAATTGCAAGAAAATTATTTTATTTTACCGTCGTATAAGATTATTTTAAACAATTAATATTTTACTAGTCACAATATCTCCTGAGACTTATTTACCTATTAATTTCACAATCAAACATATTCAAACAATTAAATGTACGTATTTAAATTTAAATAAATACCTGATTCTACTGGGCCCAATTTCAGGGTGTTACAAATCTTCCCTCCTTAAAAAATTTCGTCCCCGAAATCTAACTAGACTCGAACAAACTAGGGTAACGGGCCCTCATACTCGACTCGGTCTCCCAAGTAAGATTTTCTCCCAAACTATGTTTCCATTTCACTAGAATCATAGGTATCTCCTTCTTGCGTAATTTAGTCACTTTTCTATCAACTAACTCAATGGGCTCTTCTACTAATTTCTGACCTTGGTCAACTCTAAGATCTTGTAACGGAAGGATTTGGGTTGGATCCTCCACATTACATTTCCGCAAATAACAAACATTAAAGGTGTCGTGAATACCACTTAATTCAGAAGGAAGGTCTAAGGCAACTGTTTGGTCATTAACTACTTGGCGAATTTTGAATGGACCTATGAATCTCGGAGCCAATTTTCCACGCTTACCAAAATGAATCACGCCCTTCCAATGTGACACTTTTAAATAAACCAATTCACCTTCGACAAAATTAACTGGTCGACGATGCGGATCAGTATACTGTTTTTGTCTATCTCTGGCGGCTTTCAATTTCTCGCGAGCTAAGGCAACTTTATCAGCCGTAATCTGGACAATATCGGGACCCGCAAATTGTTTCTCCCCAGCCTCTAACCAACAAGTCGGCGTTCGACAACGACGTCCGTACAACATTTTATATGGTGGCATACCAATACTCGAATGATACGAATTATTATACGAAAATTCCACCAAAGGTAAGTGAGAATCCCACGAACCCCCATACTCCAAAATACACGCCCTCAACATATCCTCGAGTGTCTGAATGGTTCTTTCTGACTGTCCATCTGTCTAAGGATGATATGCCGTACTAAGATTAACTCGGGTACCTAACTCTTTCTGAAGATTCTGCCAAAAACCTGATACAAACCTGGAATCTCGATCTGACACAATAGATAATGGAATTCCGTGCCTCGATACAATTTCATTAATATACAATTGAGCCAAACGGGTCAAAGAAGCAGTCTCACTGGTCGCAAGAAAATGAGCGCTTTTAGTTAAACGATCAACAACAACCTAAATCATATCATTGCCTTTCTGCGTACGGGGTAATTTTGTGACAAAATCCATAGTAATGTGTTCCCATTTCCACTCAGGTATCTCCAATTGTTTCAACGAACCATAAGGCTTTTGATGCTCGGCTTTTACTTGGGAACAATTATGACATGATTCCACAAATCTGGCTACATCTATTTTCATTGTTGGCCACCAATAGAGAGATTTCAAATCGTTATACATCTTCGTGCTACCAGGATGAATAGATAATCTTGATTTATGAGCCTCCGCCAAAATCAACTCACGAAGTCCACCAATTAATGGGACTCAAACCCGAGACTGAAAAGTTTTCAACCCACGTGAATCATCAACTAGCAATTCCTTTCGTTTCAACATGATCTCGGATTTCAAATTAACATCCAATAAAGCTTCGATCTGTGCGACTCTAAGCTGAGAAATCAAATCAGAGGACACCTCTAATCGCATAAAACAAATCTTGTCACTAGATATATTTCGACTCAATGCATCCGCAACCACATTAGCTTTACCCGGGTGATAACGGATTTCGCAATCGTAATCCTTAATCAATTCTAACCACCGCCTCTGACGCATATTCAATTCCTTTTGCGAAAACATGTACTGAAGGCTTTTATGATCCGTGCAAATTACACATTTCGTACCATACAAATAATGTCTCCAAATCTTCAAGGCGAAAATTACAGCCGCAAGCTCCAAATCATGCGTCGGATAATTCTTTTCATGTGGTTTAAGCTGTCTAGAAGCATACGCAATTACACGATCTCTTTGCATTAAAACACCACCTAATCCGGTATGCGATGCATCACAATATACAATGAAATCATCCGACCCATCAGGTAATGCCAAAACCGGGGCTTGACACAATAATTGCTTTAATGTCTGAAAAGCTGCCTCTTGTTGCTCGGTCCACTGAAATTTCACATCCTTCCGAGTTAACTTAGTCAATGGGCTCGTAATTTTGGAAAAATCTTTGATAAACTTTCTGTAGTATCCTGCTAATCCAAGGAAACTTTTAATTTCTGAAGGAGTCTTAGGCACATTCCAATTCATAACAGCTTTCACTTTAGATGGATCCACTCTAACCCCGTCTTTACAAATGATATGTCCCAAAAACTGCACCTCACGCAACCAAAACTCACATTTCGAAAACTTTGCATAAAGCTGCTCTCTTTTCAATGTTTCAAGTATCAATCTCAGATGCATTTCATGATCCGCTTCAGACTTGGAATAAATTAAAATATCGTCGATAAACACAATCACAAACTGATCAAGATAGGGACGACACACCCGATTCATTAAATCCATAAAGATTGCAGGAGCATTCGTTAACCCAAACGGCATAACCAAAAACTCATAGTGACCATACCTCGTGCGAAAAGCGGTTTTAGGAATATCTTCCTCCCTAACTCGGACTTGATGATATCCCGATCTCAAATCAATTTTTGAAAAATATGAGGATCCTTGCAATTGATCAAACAATTCATCAATTTTGGGCAATGGGTATTTGTTCTTCACCGTCCTCTTATTTAATTCCCGATAATCGATGCACATACGGAGAGTACCATCTTTCTTCTTCACAAATAACACGGGAGCACCCCACGGCGATGAACTCGGCCTAATAAATCCTTTATCTAACAATTCCTGAATTTGCCCCATCATTTCACGGATTTCGGAAGGAGCTAATCTATAAGGAGCCTTAGCTACAGGAGACGAACCAGGAATTAAATCAATTTGGTATTCTACATCTCTTACAGGGGGAAGGCCAGGCAATTCATCTGGAAACACGTCTGAATATTCAGAAACCACCCGAATATCGGAAATGGATTTCTTTTCTACTTTGACATCTACAACATAGGCCACAAAGGATTCACAACCCTTAACTAAAGACTTCCTAGTCTTCATCATGGATATTACCGGAATACTACCCTTTGCACGTTCCCCACGCGCCACAACATATGATAGATTGGAAACTGGGATTTTTATCAACTTTTTATGACAAGAGATGTCGGCTTTGTTTTGACTCAGCCAGTCCATACCAAGAACCACATCAAAACTAAGGATTTGCATCAATAGGAAAGAAAGTGGAAATTCATGATCCTCTATTAATATGCTAGCTCCGGCTACCGATGTGGTAACAGGAACTGTCTTACCATCAGCTACCTCAACTTCTAAGGGATTAGAAATCACAGAGGGCATCAATTTCAGTTTATCACAAAATTGCACAGATATAAACGAGCAATTTGCTCCAGAATCAAATAATACACGGGCTGGTACAGAGTTAACAAGGAAAGTACCAGTAATCACATCATCAGTAAGCACAGCATCATCCACGGTCATTTGAAAAGCTCGACCCGTAGCAGCTGGTGGAATCTTCCTTTTCTGGCCAGAAGATGAGGAACCTCTAGCCGCACCCGTACCTTGCTTCCTTGCATCAGGACAATCACCCGCTCTATGTCCTTCTTTGTGACACGTCCAACACACATTATTTTGATACGTACAATCAATCGCATTATGACCCAACACCCCACATTTCATGCACCTTGACGTCCGAATAGAACAAGGTCCGGTATGTTTTGATCGACATCTTGCACAATATGAATTATCCATAGGAACACCACCATAACTAGTTTTCTTGTTTGATTGAGAAGGTTGCCATCTTTGTTTTCCTTTACCGGAAGAATCACCCTTCGGTTTCTGCGCATACTTTTCTTTATTTTGCAACCTCCTAGCCATAACATCACTATCAACGGATCGTGCCCACTCAAAAGCCTGAGAAATACTATTAGCCATTCTCACAGTGGTACGTTAATCTGGAGGTAAGGTTTTCACAAAGTGGCTAATTTTGTTTCTTTCAGTCGGGACCCACTGTTAAACAAATCTTAATTTTTCAGAAAATTGTCGGATAAGCTCATCGATTGACATCTCATCAGTCTTCCGTAAATCCATAAATTCCTGTCCGACACGATCAAGATTATATTCCGAACAGAATTGTTTGCATACTTCGGCATGAAAATCTTGCCATCTAATGGAACTCTTTTGTTGTGGATTAAAATGAGCAGTTATCGAATCCCACCACGACATAGCTTCACCTTTTAATAATTGGATAGCATATGGAACTTTGTCCTCATCATCACAATGACAAACCTCTAACTTTCTTTCCACATCACGCAACCAGTCCAAGGTAACAGTAGGATCAGGACTTCCAGAGTAAGAGGATGGTTTACTAGACATGAAAGTTTTGAGAGAACATCCTTTCTTCGGCATCTGGAATGGTGGAAACAAAGGTGCTTGATAACCAGTCGATCCAAAAGAAGGAAACGGAATTGATGTCTGAAAATCATAACCCTGCTGCTGTTGTTGTGAAACATAAGGAAAAGTAACCGGAATCCGAGTAGAAGCAGTAATGGGAGGGGTAGTAGTAGCAACATGCGGATAAGTAGGAATGGACCGTTGAGATGACCCTGCACGTTCTCTCTCAAGTTCTACTACACGATTTTCTAATCTTAATATATACTCTTGACTAGTTTCAACTTCTGTACTCACCGGATTCGAAGTACCATTATGATCCACATCTTCTGGGGCGGAGTGAACAGCTGAGGCAGTATAGAGAGTACGGGATGGTTGCTCATTTTTTGCCATCTGTATCACAACACATCTCAACACTTGTTAATCGTTAGCATTAACATACTAACTTAATTCACACTATAGCTAATCCCACAACCCGGAATGTTTGACAACTCGACACTAGATTTGGGATTAAACACTCTAAGTTGTTCAATTCGCCCAAATCTAAGCTCTGATACCAACTTATAATGCCCCCAATTTAGATCACATTTTTTTTTAAAACATCGCGGAAGTAATATCCCATATATATATATATATAGCCCTGGATTAACCGAAATATATATAATCATTTACATAAGTACTTCGTTATATAACTACACAAATTAGATGGACGTTACTTTAACAAAACATTTAAAGTGATACAAAAGTCATCAGAGTTCTATCATTGTCGAACACTCCTTCAATTTACTCCGAGACCCGCCCTTAACAAAGTATATATTAACCTGCAAGGAGTAAACAACGAGGGATTAGCACGAAGCTAAGTGAGTTAACTCATCACTAACACTACACTTAGTTTAACACTATGAGTCTACAACAATTAACACTTTGACTCAACATCACTAGAGGATCGGTGGCCCTTGTGGCACCCTCAGCCGCGGTGGCCCACCAAGCGACACTTACACCAACTGCAGGCCAATACAGTGGTTAACCGATAACGGTTTGCTACCTTTAGTCAACACAAGCTCTATTCACAACACATGTTCACAACTCTCGTGTTGACTAACCTGTAGCAAAACGTCCAACAAGATTGACCTCTTTAACACAATCACCAAAAGGTTTCTTAACACCTGCTTCTAATTCACAACATGCCGTAACACAAGAATGCACAAATAACACTTGAAGTAACCACATAAGTGATCACCAAACATAGCGAGAGATCAAAGTCCACTCACCTGTCCACTTTAACTTCAGTTACTCAAGTGACTAAATTCACTGAGTCTTCGCCTTGTCTGAAATCACATTAAAACACTCGAATTAGTAACTTAATATAAATGCACATTGTTAAGAAAACAATCACTTCACATACTCATATTTTTACTAATCCAGCATGTATTATATAATAGATACACATTCATATAATCCTAACTAGTAAAAAGAAAACATATTGATCTGCAGTGGGAATCCGCCCGGATTCCCTTGAATACGTCCGTATTCACTTGAATCCGGCCGGATTCAGATGAATACGCCGTATTCCCGATCAATTTCCAAGTCAAAACTTATTTTAAGGAATACGTTCATGAATACGCCAAGGAATACGCCGTATTCCCGGGAATACGTCCGGATTCCCATGAATCCGTCCGGATTCCCCCTTCTTCCAGACCTGCGCAGATTACTACTCAACTTATGAACCAAAAATCACAAAATCAACCAAACTCAGTTTTATACTCGAAAATTTACCAATATTAAGCTATTATAACATCTAATAACTTCATATAACCTAATTTCATTCATCTAATCACACAAATCATTCAAACCACAATTACCTAACTAATCTCATATTCTAACTTCAAAACTCAAGAAATCTATCATGTTTTATCATGAAATTGAGTACAAGAAGTTCAATCATCATCATCAAATCGATATACAACATCTATTTAGCTCATCAAGCTTCAAATCATAATAATCAATAATTTGCTTAAAACTCATAATATATAAAATGTAACTTACAAGATGAAGAACACAAAAAGAGATGAGGATGATGATCTTAACAAGGATTCAAGCTTCAATCTTCAATCAATTTGTATAATCTTTTGATTTGGGTAAGGATTTGAGTTTGAATTGTGTTAGGTTAAAAACTAGGTGAAGAGATGAGAATTTGGGGAAAATGAATCGACCCCATCCTTTTATTAAACCGGCCCCTTTTTAATTTACAGTACAATATTATACTACTCTTTGCTCTATTGTCTGGAACCTAAATACCAATTGCAAGAAAATTATTTTATTTTACCGTCGTCTAAGATTATTTTAAACAATTAATATTTTACTAGTCACAATATCTCCCGAGACTTATTTACCTATTAATTTCACAATCAAACATATTCAAACAATTAAATGTACGTATTTAAATTTAAATAAATACTTTATTCTACTGGGCCCAATTTCAGGGTGTTACATGTATGAAGTTTAAATAGAAAGGGACGAAGTTTAAAAATTAGTGGTTTAATAGGAAATATTGAGATAATTAATAAAGGGCAATATATACTTTAAGATATGTCAACAAATATACCCTTTACCAAATAATCGTGTACCATCCTGAATGGGCCTCACAAAACAAACAGGCGAAGATTACGCGCATGACGGCCCAACTGACAGGCAAGTCCAGGCGACAAACTTTGACAGGAGAGACCATGGCGCAGGCCGCAGGGGACCTCAATAGCAAGCGACAAAATTTGACAGGCTGGTATAATCCACAGGAATGACAAAACCACAGGAGGGCCCATGGGCCAGCCCACGGAGATGGCGTAAACCCATTGTATTAGGGTTTGTGTCCCCTGTCAGGGGACAGCCTCGTAACGGATTCCACCTACGTTAGTGGTGGTCTCCCCAGGGGCCGACAAGGGTTTTTATCTCACCATATTATTGGTCCACGTCATTACAGGGGACCCATATGCAAGACGCGTTAATCATAGCCGTACGATCTAAAGTACCAAGATCATATCTTAACCGTACGATGAACAGTACCACCAGATGGTGACTCCACCGTATGATCAAAACCATGAGATCGTGACTTAACCATACGATGAACAGTACCAACAGATGGTGACTCAACCGTACGATTAAGGCCATAAGATGATGACACGTGGCAAAACTTGCCCACCAAGGTGAAGAAAGGTCACTATAAATATAAGGGTGTAATCACTATTGATTCCCCAACACCTCATAATATACCTCCATCACTATACATTGCCTACATTCATCATCATTTGGAGATTGCTGTTCATCTCCCACCACCGATTCCTACCACCCTTGTAGTTGTTCAATACACTATAACGGGTCCTTACGCAAGTCGCGGAGAGTAACGAGTCGGCCCAATCCATCTCGCACTCAGGTATAAATTTATGCTTGATCAAATGGCGACATCCATTTGTTGAAACCCTAACTCTTTTATTGAGCTAGTGAATATTTCTAACTGATTTTCTCCCATAAACTCAGTAACTCAGATATCATGGCGTCTAACACCGGTCTAACACCAACGGCCGGTGAAAACATGATGCATTACACGGCTCAAAACACGCAAGCGCCATTGCCAACTCCTGGAGAGATGGCCGCTTGGAATCGACGACAGGTGCTAGAACAAGCACGCCGTCATTTGGATTTTACCACTCCAGGGGGGCAAACATCGCAATCTCAAGGACCAACACTAGTAGTTGGACAACAGTCCTTACATGGATCGGGTTCTCAGTCGTTTACACAGGCTCAATCAAGCGTCGGTCAACAGCCTCCTCAGCAGACGTTTCAGCAGCCACTTGGGCAAAATTTTCAACAATTTCCACAGCAAAATATTCCACCGCCATTTCAGCAAAATCCTACACAAACTTTCCAGCATGTACAATTCCAGCAGGTACCCTTTCAGCAGGCACCGTTTCAGCAGGTACCATTCCAGCAGGTACCGTTCCCGCAGGTATCATTTCAGCAAATACCATTTCAGCAGGTACCAGTCCAGCAGGCACCATTCCAGCAAACACCATTTCCCCAGTCGTCTGCACAAAGCTTCCAGCAAGCCTCGTATCAGCAGGCGCCACCTCAACAGGTGCCATTTCAGAATGCGTCATTTCAACAGGTACCTGCCCAAAACACACAGGGGTCATCTGTGCAGGAGACCGCAAATGCTTTGGGTCAACTCCTAGCACAGCTAATGCAACCAGCAGTAACACCACCACCTCCCCCACCATTGCCACCTATGATAGCAAACCTCCTAGCAGTAATGCAAGGAAAAACACCGCAGCCGCAAAATGTAATCCCTTACTCAAATACTCAGTTTCACCCGGCTATCGCTAATGTTCCACTCCCCCTGGGAGTCGCGGTACCTGCTAATCTTGGAACCTATGATGGAACTACGGACCCTGAAGACTTCATACAGTTATTCCATCATGTTATTAAAACTCAACACTGGGAGGATGCGGTAGCCTGTCAAATGTTCCCATCAGTCCTGAGATCATATGCTAAGTCCTGGTTTTGGGATATGCCAGAAAGAAGCATCACCTATTTTGATGATATCAGGCGAAAGTTTGTAAGCCATTTCCATCAGAAGAAGAAGCACATAAGATCGCATGTAGAGGCGCATATGATAAAACAACACCCTCACGAGTCGTTAGAAGATTTTATTGACAGGTACAATGATGAATGCCTGAAAATACCAGGACTGCCAGAAAGTCAGCAGGTATCGGGCTTTATATCCTGTTTAGATGAAAGCAGATTTCAGGCACTGGTAGACAAATTCATCGGCGATGCACCATCAACTTTTGCTATACAAGTATCTCAAACAAGAGACTACGCCAGGGCAATGGAAAAGCGCAAGCTAAATCAGAGGATCAGGCAGGCTGCTAACAACTCGAAAAATGATCATAGGTCCCAGCCTTATCAGGGGAAAGGTAAAGGACCACGGGGAGGAAAGTTTGGGAAAGGAAATAGATTTCAGCCTTATAATAGGCATGAGGAGAAAGACGCGCTTATTTCCTCCCTGTCAAAAACTCCACACGAAATTCTAGCAACAGAGCCTGTAGCCAAGGGATTCAAGAAGCCACAACCCATGGTTTCCAAGGCAAAGGATAATGGCAAGTACTGCAAATTCTACAAGGAAGGGGGACACGATACTAATGAATGCAGGGAGCTAAAGGCTCAGATTTACAAAGCAATCAAGGATGGAAAACTAGAGCATCTAGCCCAAGGTGCTAGGGAATTCCAGCAAGGTGAAGCCAAAAAAGGTAAAGCTACAGCTGAACTACCCAAGCCTGATGCAGTTATCCTCATGATAAGCCCCCTTGCTCCGAGACAGAAGCCAAAAATAGAACAGGTGGAATTATGGGAGTTACAGGAGATAGCATTTCCAACCATACATCATGTTAACCCCTCTGCGGAGCCACTGGTTATTACGGCAAGAATTGCTAACTTCCAAGTCAGCAGAATTTATCTAGACAGTGGTAGTTACACGGAGATCATGTATGAGCATTGCTTTGAGCAGTTACCACAACATATCAAGAGTCGTAGGGAAGAATTCCTGCAACCTCTAGTAGGTTTCTCAGGAGAGACCAATTGGCCGATAGGGAAGATTAAGCTTGAAGTCACTTTGGGAGCTTACCCACGGTACAGAACATGAGAACAACCATACTTGATTTTGTAATTGTTCGTTCTCCCTCTAAGTACAATGCTATATTGGGAAGAACAGCTATGCTCAAATTTGGAGCAATAACTTCAACAGTTCATGGTATGGTGCGTTTCCCAACGCCAGAAGGAATAGCAACCGTTCATGCAGACATGCAATTACAAATTGAATGTTCGCAGGTGAACCAAATACCTGAATCAGGAAACGTACCTCAACCTGACAATGAACAGGAGGCGATAATGATAAATCAGGAATACCCAGACCAGACGGTAAACATTGGCAAGAAACTTCCGACAAGGATAAAACAACAGTTAAAAGCACTGCTAGTTGAAAATCAAGATGTTTTCGCGTTCCAGCCATCCGATATGACAGGGGTACCAAGAAGCATTGCTGAGCACTCCCTAAATATCAGGCCGGGAGTAACCCCCTCCAGGCAAAAGAAGCGAGGGATGGCACCGGAACGAAGCGCCTTCCTGCAGAAAGAAGTAGAAGACCTTGTAGGCGCAGGGATACTGAGAGAAGTAAAGTACCAAACATGGGTGGCCAACCCTGTCATGGTAAAAAAGCCAAATGGATCCTGGAGAATGTGCGTTGATTACTCAGATTTAAACAAAGCCTGTCCCAAAGACAACTATCCGCTACCTGAGATTGACTGGAAAGTAGAGTCATTAGCAAGTTATATGCTAAAATGTTTCCTGGATGCCTACAAAGGATATCACCAGATTCAAATGGCTGAACATGATGAAGACAAGACGGCATTCCACACCAATCAAGGAGTCTTTTGTTACAGAAAGATGCCCTTCGGACTAAAAAACGCAGGAGCTACGTATCAGAGGGTGATTGACTCCGCCTTTAAAAGTCAAATCAGTCGAAACATGGAAGCATATGTGGATGACCTTGTCATTAAAAGCACAACAGACGCAAAAATGCTGGAGGACATATCAGAAACATTTACCACCCTTCGGGGTATCAACATGAAACTCAATCCCAGTATATGCAGTTTTGGAGTTGAAGAAGGAATGTTCCTGGGACATGTAATCACCACAGGCGGATTCAAGGCAAACCCAGAAAAAATCCAGGCGGTAGCATGCATGCCTTCCCCAAAAACAAAACAGGAGGTTCAGAGCCTTTCAGGGAAGTTGGCCGCCCTGACCAGGTTCCTATCAAAAGCAGCAGAAAGATCCTTGCCTTTTTTCTCAACCTTAAAGGGCGCGGCAAAGAAAGACTTTCAGTGGACTGAACAAGCTGAGCAAGCGTTTCAGGAGATGAAGGCCCTCATGACAGAACTCCCTACGCTAACTGCACCCATCCCAGGGGAAACACTAACCCTGTACTTGGCAGCCTCAGACGGAGCGATAAGTTCAGTCCTGATCGCCGACAGAAACAAAATTCAAATGTCGGTATACTTTGTCAGCAAAGCACTTCAACCAGCTGAATTAAATTATTCCCCAATAGAAAAGCTAGTCCTGGCTCAGGTGCATACGGCCAGACGCCTGCGAAGATATTTCCAGGCACACCCAGTAGTTGTGTTAACAGATCAGCCGATCAAACAAGTATTGCTAAAGCCGGAAAAGTCAGGAAGAATGGCAAAATGGGCAATAGAGCTGGGAGAACATGAAATAACCTTTTCCCCCAGGAGTGCAATGAAAGAACAGGTGATGGCCGACTTCCTAGCCGAGCTCCCAGGAGAGGTAGAAGGCAAGAGCTCCCTGACCGCTGACAACTCACCCAAAGAAGTATGGGAACTTTACACAGACGGTGCAGCAAGCTCTGGGGGGTCAGGAGCAGGGCTAATCCTTACGAGCCCGGCCGGAGAAGAGCATACATATGCCTTAAGGTTTGAATTCCCAGCAACAAATAACGAAGCAGAGTATGAGGCGCTGATCGCTGGTTTAAGGATCGCTGAACAGATGGACATCACGTCCATCCAAGTGTTCGTTGACTCACAGCTTGTGGCCAATCAGGTGAATGGAAGTTTTAAAGCCAAAGAGCAAGCAATGAAGAAGTACCTGGAGGTTGTGCAGGAAATCAAAAGTAAATTCAGCCACTTCAAAATTGACCAAGTCCCAAGGAGCCAGAACAAAAAGGCCGACGTTTTGAGCAAACTGGCCACTCTTACCTTTGCTCACCTAACAAAAGAAGTCTTAGTCGAAGTCCTAAAAGAGAAATCAATTGACAATAATTACGAAGCTAATCCAGTTGAGGAAGACGGAGACAGTTGGATGACTCCTATCAGGGAATACTTGGTGAATGGGACACTTCCTGCTGATAGAGCCCAGGCAAGGAAAATCAGGGTCAAGGCACCAATGTATATCATTGAAAAAGGGGAATTGCTCAGGAAGTCCTTCTTGGGACCAAATCTCAGGTGCATTGGCCCCAGACAGGCAGAGAATCTTATCAGAGAGGTGCACGAGGGTTCCTGTAGTCTACATTCAGGCCCTCGTGCGATCACCTGGAAGATAATGCGGCAGGGGTATTTTTGGCCCACAATGCATCAAGACACCCTGGAAATAGTTCGAAAGTGCCAGTCCTGCCAAATTCATGCCCCCATCTCCAGGACACCAAAGCATGATCTTATCCCTGTTACTTCGCCCTGGCCTTTCTTCAAATGGGGAATTGATATTGTGGGGCCATTCCCACCAGCAGCTGGAGGAGTAAAATTCATTGTGGTGGCAATTGATTATTTCACCAAGTGGGTGGAAGCAAAGCATGTAGCTCAGATCACAGGAAAGAAAATGGTGAACTTTGTCTGGGAAAACATTGTATGCAGGTTCGGTATCCCCCATGAGATTGTAAGTGATAACGGAACACAGTTTGCAGCTGATCCCTTCAAGTCGTGGTGCGAAGAGCTTTCCATCAAACAGACCTTCACCTCCGTAGCTCATCCACAGGCTAATGGACAGGTGGAGGTAACCAACAGGGATATAGTAGCAGGGATCAAGGCCCGGTTAGGAACGTGCAGAACTGGATGGGTTGAAGAACTCCCAAACGTCCTGTGGGCTCACCGAACAATGCCAAAAAATGATAGCACTTGGGTCACCCCTTTCAGTCTGGTGTATGGAACAGAGGCAGTAATCCCAGCAGAAATCAATGTGCCCACAGAAAGAGTCCTGACATTCGAAGAAAATGCCAATATGATATCTCTTCAAGGAAACCTGAACCTGACGGAAGAAATCAGGGGGATGGCTGCAGTCCGCCAGGAAAGGAACAAGCAAAAAATGGCCAGGTACTATAACAGGAAGGTTAAGAACAGGGCGTACAAGGTAGGAGACTATGTGTGGAGAAAAAACGAAGCATCCAGAGCTGAAGATACAGGGAAGCTCGGGTAAAACTGGGAAGGACCCCACCAAGTAACTGAGGCCCACGGCAATGGAGCGTATAGCTTGACCTATCTGGATGGTACCTCTATTCCCCGCACATGGCACGCAACAAATTTGAAAAAATGTTACATTTGAACAACTATCTGTAAGCCCAGGAGGGTTTGATCACCCCTCCTGATTGGCGTGTTTTGTTGAATCATCTTTTATCAATAAAGCTAAGTTGTTCGTGCCAAATTACAATAATTTACATTAAGTTACTTTATAAGTATACAACTGTTTCAAAGGTGTCAGGGACGTGTCCTTTCACAGACGTGTCATATGCACAAGGCCATCTAACTGGCCGGAGTTACGCGACATAACTCCACAAATACCACACTCCCAGCCAAAATGGTAGACAGGAGTGTCGGTCCTGCTAAAACGGAAGGTGAATTCTAGCCCTATCCCAGGCAGAGATTCACCTCAACCAGTAGGTTGGCAAAGTGTTGAATCAGATCATGACAGGAAGGACACAAGCATTCGCCAATAGGCATGCTAGCTGATCCTCCCTGCACATCCGGCAAACTAGAATTTGCCAGGTCATGACCACCAAACTATCGCTTAAGCACTACAAACTCAATTATGTTCTAACACAAACATATAAATATGTAAGTCAGAAGTGTACGTACATTACAAACCAAATCAATATACAAGAATGTTTAACAAACGTAAGTATTCATACAAATCCACAAACAAACGAACTATGGCTTCATGGCTAGAATGGTCTCAACAGGCATGTCCAAGTCTTCAACTAATCTCTCCAGGAAGGGGGATGTGGACAGGTTCTTCAAAGTAGCCTTGGCTGCATCAAGCTTGGATGAAATCTCAGGATCAATCTTGCTAGCCAGCACTTCAGGCAGTGGATTCAAGAATTGAGCAGCCAAGGTAGCTGTCTCATGACGGCCTTGACCCCGAGAACATTGAACCAGCCTGCCAAAAGGAGTTATGATCCCAGGACATGCCATCGAGTTTATAATCAGGTTAGGAAGACCGGCCTGCAACTTTCTCTTCTCTTCTAAAGCGGCATCCCTCTCAAAAATAGCCTGATCCCTTTCCTCGGCCAGTCTATCCCTAGCTGCCAGGGCTTCATCCCTTTGCAGGGTGGCAGTGTTTAACTCCTGCCCATTTTGCTGAAGGGAGTCCTCCATTTCAGCAGTCCTTTTTGCCTGCATGATGGGACGCCTTGGTTAATAAATATTAAATAGGTAACCAAAAAAACGTCACATAAAACAACGATATACCTGCTCCGCTAGCTGGGTCTTCAAGGCCTCAATCTCCGCATTCAGCTGATCAACTTTGGCAATGTCGTTGGAATGCTCGGCTTTGAACCGTTCAAATCTCTCTCTCTCCTGGGCCACCTTGACCTGCTCATCCTTCAGCTCGAGCCTCAGCTTCCTAGAAAGTATCTCCAGGCGATCCGCAACCTTCAGAGTGTTAATGCTCCGCATGAAAGAGTCAAAGGAAGCTTTGAGGCCGTGATTGATGCTCTGGCGGGCATTAAGAGAAGCCATTTTCTTCCCTATGGCAGGAGGCATCGCATGAAGGACATAATCTCTACAAGATTGGAGATCACGTCCTGGGTTATCAACCTGAAAAGACCAGCCAGGGACAAAAGGGGGTAAACCCGCAAGGGCATCAGCAGGAGCACTAGGGATCGCACCACGGGCGCTACCCAAGAAATCAACAGTGTCATCATCCTCGTTTGTCTCCCTACCCAGGAAAGAAAAGTTGGATGAGCTTCCTGATTGGCGCTAGGATGAGGAGTCATCCCCCGTCCTGAATCGAATCTTTCTCCTCTTGTGTCGAATAGGGTTCTCCTCCTCCTCTTCCCCCTCACATGAAAATGATTTTTTTAATTTTTACCCAAGTACAAAATGCAAACAATCAGAGAAGTCATCACCTACCAGTAGCTGAGTCATGCAGCGTACGGGGATGGGAAACATGCACAACATCCTCAGAACCTCCTGCCTCATTAGAAGATACAGGACGGCTGGCAGTCTTCTTCTTGTCCGCCCTACCTCCAGGGTAGCTCTCTTCTTTTTATTCTTTCCAGTGGATGCCCCCAGGTCATCGACCATCTCGTAGTCCTCAGGGACCTCACATCCTGCAGGAAGGATTTGGAGGGGGGTACAATCAGGGTAGGTAGGAATGTTCTCCACGGAAGTATGACCAATCTCAACCCCAGAAAGGTCATCAGCAGCCAAGAAGCTATTAAAATCCATCACTGCAGGAAGAAAAAGAAAAACAAACATAAGAAAATGTTATCTGACAATAGAGAACCGCCTAAATACCACCATTCCCTACCTTTATTTTTGTATGTGCATATAAGGATGCGACCTTCCCTGTTCCAGTTCCTGGTCATACTAGCCATAGCCAGGACGGAGTCCGGATATGGCCTCATCACCACTCCCCCTTGTCTCAGCAGACGAAGGAAATCCATGTCTACCTCCGGATTTGACTCAAGAATTACAGGGTTCATGTTTTTTTACAGGCGCAAACCTAGAAACCCAGACTTGTAGGTTCACCCACTGCAAAACCCCTTGCCTATCAGACGGAATGACCTTGTCATCAACATAAAAAAATCCCTCCTTCCACCCCCTCCAACCATCTAACCTGGGGCCACAAAAGTTGGTGTCCCCCCCCCCCCCCCCCCCCCCCCCCCCGCTTAGCCACCGAAAACCAACTCTCCGAGGAATTGGTTATTGTAAATTGAGTCAAAAAATATAATAAGGTGGGCTCTTTCCTGTGTAACCTACAGTATACCTCGAACAGTATTATTTTCTGGAGCCCTAATGGATGGAGCTGGGAAAATCCTATCCCGTAATACTTTAACAGGGAAATCAAGAAAGGAGTTGGGGGAAGCCTGAAATTACTAATGGAAAACCAGTCGGAATGTACAGCTACCTTTCCAGCAAGCGGCGTATGGGCCCGCTGAGAAGGTAAAGGCGCAATCGTCTCGAAGAGATCTATGCAAGGGTACTGGGAAATCAACTTTAAAAGGGCGTCTCTGTTTATCTTACTCTTGATGCCATCAACGGTACCGCCGGAAAATTGAGCGGTAACCTTGGCCATAGGTCCGCTCATGACAGAAGTAACGGCGGAAGTGGTGGCAGACGATGACGGTTTCATTATTTTACACAACAATAAACAAGTAATCTAAGGATACAAAAGAAAGAACACAGGAGCAAGAAAACGAACCTAAAACGTTCGCCGGAATTCTAAGGGGGCGTCGGAAGTTGCAGAGGAAAGAAAATGAAGTGCGTGCGAATAAAAGTGTAAAGAGGAAGAATGAGGAGTTTTCCTTATTTATAGCCAGATAGCGTAACCGTCGCAGGCCCATGTGCCTGCGGGCTTTAATCTGGGCCTTACACGTGTACGGCCACGTGATGTGGTGAAAGTATATGCAATTATAATAACAAGTTTAATTAAGGAAATACTAAATAATAATATCACACAATTCAGGCAAGATTGACCTGTTCATGTAATATACCTTAATAAGTAAGTCCAAATTCGAACACAAGGAACACAAGAAACGTTATTCTTATTTATAACTAATTATCTATTTATTCTACTTACAAATATTTACAATTAATATACAATTAAATACTAGGATCCAATTTACAATAATCTACAAGATAAGGGGGACGTTTTAGTTCCGAATGAACATATTTATATTTATATTTTTGATACAGATTCTAATAGATAAGTCTAGGAAACAACTTAAGTATACTCAAATGGATAGAAGATTATATCTATTTAAGCAATTATTTATTAAACTTATTATATCAACTTATGTCTATTTGTTTTGTTGGCTATTATTATTGGTGAATTACTAATGTAGAAAATCACAAAGTTTAAGATAATTTTCATATAGCAACATTGCCAAAGATTAAGTACAATATTACTATTTATTAAGATCTATCAGCAGTTTATTAAGACAATTCCTAGCTTCGGTTGAATTACAGTGTTACTTAACATTAATAATTGATAATAATTAATTAACTTATAAAACTCACTAGCTTCGTAAAGTTATCTATATAAATCAGTTAACTTTTATCAATATTAACATAACACAGACAATTCTTGTATAATAAATATTCAATAATATAGTTCCAACATAAACATATAATTCATATAATAATTCTAATAAACATACATTTAAACATTCATAATGAAAACCTAATAAGCAATTAATCCAAATAAACAATATCCAAAATAACCCAAAAGATTAATAAAGTTACAAGGATAAAGAAACCGAACCAATTAGCAAACCAGCTTTTCCTAGGGTTAAAAACCTTCAAACCCTAGCTCATTTTCCTCCAAAATCGCACCTTAAAGTTGCCCTTAAACCCTAAGTTTCGGTTTTAGTATACTTGAATCGTATATCAAATGACCTAAATTGAGCCTCTATTTATACTTTTTCAGGCCGACCTTCCAACCGCCGGTTGGATACTCCAACCGCCGGTTGGAGTAATTCGAATCCGGGTCCAACTCCACGTGTTTCAACCGCCTTAAACCCTAAGCTCAACCGCCGGTTGTTTAACCTAACCGCCGGTTGAATGTAATTTCCAGAATATTCCATTTTCGGACTTGGGCTTAATATTTGGACTATCAATCTTCATAACCGGACTTTATTCTCTTTTTGGCCCGATTCTTCAATTTAACTCTTTTAGTCTTCATTTCTTCAAGGTCTTTAATCTTTATTTCTTTAAGTGCTTTACTTCTTCAGTTCTGGTCTCGTTCTTGTTCCTTTTTCTCCATTCTTCAATTAAAATACATTTCTGCAATTATTAACCAAATAAGTATCTAAAATTATATAAATGCAATAAAATGTATATAAATATAGGGATAAATTAATATAAAATATACTATCTATTTGATGCTTATCAAATATCCCCACACTTAAGTTCTGCTTGTCCTCAAGTAGAATACTTAATAAAATTAAAAAATAAGCATTAAACTAATATTTAGGAACCAGAATACCAATACTAAAAATCTGTTTCATAAATTAAAAATTTTAACAATTTAATTAACATGGATAACTATAATGTATAAATAAAAATTATTATTGTTAGTGTAATATATAACTTATGAATGATTACTAATATATTTGTCCACTTTAAACAATCTATATTTACATTTCTGAATACACCTTTTATTGTTAGTATGTATATTACTTATGATTTTCATATATGATATACCTTTAAATTTAATTATACAATTTACTTTTATATTCCAATTAAATATATGAAATACATTTTTAAGAATCAATACATTGGTGACAGGTCTGCATTTTCATGCAACAAAGCGACATAACTTGATTCAGGTTTAAGCAAAACCAGACTTGGTCAAACCATTTTGGCGACCTCATTAGGTATCTTTTATTTTTAAGACTTTTCAAGTACTTTTGACTTGCGTTTGCTTAATTTTTAAGTATATATTAATAGAAACCAGGTCTATACTTTCGTATAACAGAGGAAACCACCAATATATACCCCCAAATGTACTCACATAAGTAAAAAGATATAAAATTATTGCATAATAAATTTAAAAATTAAGGCTTTTATGTCATACATCATATTATGTATCATAAAATAATAAACAAGTTATTTTATTAATTTATTAAAATTCAGAAATCTTCATATAGATTGCCTATTAGTACATCATATCATATAACTATATATCACTTCCTTATTAAATAGCTTACATTATATATACAAAACAGTTAATCCATATTAAAGTCTAAACTTTTTTAAATACAAAACAAAACTTTTAACAAAAGTATTCTAACTAATAAATATTTAGTTATTCACTTAAATTTTAAATTTTTCAAAATTCTTAGAACAATAAAAACTTAAATGTTTAATTAAAGAAATTCTTTTTCTTACGAACCCTATCCCCACACTTAAATTATACAATGCCCTCATTGTATAAAAATTGATAAACTAAAGTGAGTAAGGGAAAGAAAAATAGAAAAGAAAAACTCCCGTGACTGAAATTATAAAATTCATCATTGGCTAAGAAAAATATGCTTGGTTGATTCCTTCATCTCTTGAAAAATAATATACAACATCCACACTTTCGTAGTTAATCACGATTGCATTTAGCATATGCAATAAGCCTTTAAACCCCTCGGTATCCCAAGTGGACGAGTTATAGTCTCGTGAGGGTTTTCAGTGAACACACCCACAAAGTTCAACCTAAACATAACATATAAACATAAACACGGGATGTCTCCCGAGAAGCACTTTTGTTTAAGTGTCGGTAAGTTCGACTTAATCATATTTCTTATTCTTCTAGAGATATATCTGAAATATGTTCAATAACATTATCTTCATAGTATTTCTTCAAACGGTGCCCATTAACTTTAAAAATGCCCCCATTAAGCGAAATCAAATCGACACTCCCATTTGTATGAACTTGATGAATAACATATGGTCCGCTCCATCTCGATTTCAATTTACCCGGAAATAACCTAATACGTGAATTATATAAAAGCACACGTTCTCCAGCAACGAATTCTTTATCTCCCCTAAGTCTTGCATCGTGCCATTTCTTCGTCCTTTCTTTATAAAATCTTGAATTCTCATAAGCATTCCAACGAAGCTCATCTAACTCATGTAACTGTAAAAAGCGATGTTTACCAACTTAAACGGTATCCATGTTGCATTCTCGAAGTGCCCAATATGCTTTGTGTTCTATTTCCACTGGTAAATGACAAGCTTTTCCATAAACTAATCTATACGGAGTACAACCTGTAGGTGTTTTAAATGCTGTCCTATATGCCCAAAGTGCATCATATAATTTTTCCGACCATTCTTTTCTGTTAGAACCAACAGAACGTTCCAAAATACGTTTTAACGCACGATTGGTATTTTCAACTTGTCCACTTGTTTGTGGATGATAAGGCGTAGCAATTCGATGTGTAACTCCATATCTTTTCAATATCTTCTCCAATTGAGTGTTACAAAAATGAGTACCCCGATCACTAATTAATGCCTTAGGAGTTCCAAATCTCGAAAATAACTGTTTAAGAAATTTTACCACAACTCTTGCATCGTTCGTAGGTAATGCCTTTGCCTCTGCCCACTTGGAAACATAATCCACAACTACTAATATATACTTATTACCGTGACTCATAGGAAATGGTCCCATGAAATCAATACCCCAAACATCAAATATTTCACAAACCTGTATACCAGTTTGTGGCATCTCATCACGTTTAGAAATGTTCCCAGCTCTTTGGCAAGAATCACAATTCCTAACAAATGCATATGTATCTTTAAAAATTGTCGGCCAATAGAATCCTGCATCAAATATTTTCTTCGCAGTGTAACTTGGTCCATTATGTCCTCCTACTGGTCCTTCATGACAATGCTTTATAATCTGTTGAGCTTCTTCACCATGTACACAACGTCTGATTATGCCATATGCACAGTATCTGAAAAGAAATGGATCTTCCCAAAAATAATACTTTAAATCAGAAAAGAATTTCTTCTTCTTCTGGTAATCCATCTTTGGTAAAATCTTAGTAACCAAATAATTTGTATAATTCGCAAACCAAGGTATATCCATTACTTCTTGTACAGTCATTAATTTCTCACCTGGAAATGTGTCTTTAATATCTTCTTCATCCAATGTTTCTAATTCTGGATTTTCCGACCTTGACAAATGATCAGTTGCGACATTTTCAGCTCCTTTCTTATCTTTAATTTCAATATCGAATTCCTGCAATAAAAGAATCCATCGTAATAAATGAGGGAGCGCATCCTGCTTATTAAACAAATACTTCAAAGCAGAATGGTCAGTATAAGCCACAGTTTTAGTTAAGACAAGATAAGAACGAAATTTATCGAAAGCAAAAACTACTGCCAAAAGTTCCTTTTCCATAGTTGTGTAACTTTCCTGAGCATCTGTTAACGTTTTACTGGCATAATAGATTGGCTTAAACTTCTTATCAACTTTTTGTCCTAGAACAGCTCCAACTGCATAGTCACTGGCATCACACATCAATTCAAAAGGTAAACTCCAATCTGGACTTGTCATTACTGGAGCAGATACCAACTTCTCTTTCAATGCATCAAACGACTGTTTGCATTCATCTGTAAACTCAAATTTTGCATCCTTCTCTAGTAAATGATTAAGCGGTTTTGCGATTTTTGAAAAATCTTTAATAAATCTTCTATAAAATCCAGCATGTTCTAGAAAACTTCTTATTCCTTTTACATTTGTAGGATAAGGTAATTTTGAAATAGCTTCAATCTTCGCTTGATCTACCTCAATTCCTGTTTTGGATAATTTATGACCTAAAACAATTCATTCTTTAACCATAAAATGACATTTTTTCCAATTCAGAACTAAATTTGCTCCTTCACATCTTTGTAACATCTTATGTAAATTTTCTAAACAAGCATCAAACGAATCTCCAAATACCGAAAAATCATCCATAAATACTTCCATGAAGTCTTCTACCATATCATGAAATATTGCGAGCATGCAACGCTGAAATGTAGCTGGTGCATTACACAACCCAAACGGCATTCTTCTATAAGCAAAAGTACCAAACGGACAGGTAAATGTTGTTTTATCTTGATCTTCAGCTGCTATCGGTATTTGAAAATATCCTGAAAATCCATCCAGAAAACAATAGAATTCTTTCCCTGATAACCTTTCTATCATCTGATCAATAAATGGTAATGGAAAATGATCTTTCCTGGTAGCATCATTTAATTTCCTATAATCAATACAAACTCTCCATCCTGTTACCGTCCTTGTTGGTATCAATTCATCCTTTTCATTAGGTACCACCGTTATTCCACCTTTCTTTGGTACAACATGTATTGGACTTACCCGTGGACTATCTGAAATAGGATAAATTAACCCTGAATCCAATAATTTAATGATTTCTTTCCTAACTACATCTTTAACATTCGGATTCAATCTTCTTAAAGGTTGTACGACTGGCTTAAAATCTTTTTCCATTAAGATTTTATGAGTACAGTATGTAGGACTGGTTCCTTTAATATCCGTTATTTTCCATGCTATTGCTTGTTTATGTTGTTTAAGAACCTGAACTAATCGTTCTTTCTCTGATTTTGACAATTTTGAAGATATTATAACCGGCAAATCTGATGTTCCTTGTAAATAAGCATATTCCAAATGTGCTGGTAGCTCTTTAAGTTCCAACTATGGTGGTTCTTCAATAGATGTCTTGATCTCAAATATCTCTTCTTTAAAACAAGGAATATTGTTCACAGAATATGGTATCAATTCCTGGTTAAAATTTTTAGCAATTGGCTGTGTTTCTTCCTCTTTAGGATGTTGTTGAATAACCACTGTTGCTTCTTCCAAATCTTCATCTTCCTCTAATAACTTATCAAATTCTGCTAAATCTTTTGCAGTGTCAAATTCTTTAGTCCATCCATTAAGGATTCCTATATCTGATTGATCTTTTCCTATAAAATCTTGAAAAGAAGAGTTATCCATATATTCATATGAATTTAAATAATAACAAGTATCATCCACATAATCAGGAAATTTCATGGAATTATTAACATCAAAAACAATTTTATCATCCCCTAACCTCATGGTAATCTTTCTATTATAAACATCTATTAAGGCATGTGTAGTTGCTAAAAATGGTCTTCCTAATATAATAGGGACTTTAGGGTTTTCTATCATATCAAAAATTACAAAATCACATGGAAAAACAAATTTATCAATTTTAATCAAAACATTTTCAACTATTCCCTTAGGATATTGCACAGATCGGTCAGCTAATTCAATACACATACGAATAGGTTTTGGTTCTCCTAATCCTAAACGCATATAAAGAGTATATGACATTAATGAAATACTAGCACATAAATCTGCTAATGCATTTTCAATATCCATTTCACCAATTTTGCAAGGTATAGTGATACTCCCTGGATCTTTGACTTTTGGAGGTAGCTTATTCTGCATTATTGCTGAGCATCTCGCATTCATAGTCACCTTTGTCACATTATTCAGTTTACTTTTGTTGGTCAGCAGCTCCTTAAGATATTTTGCATACTTCGGCATTTGAGCTATAGCTTCAACAAAAGGAATGTTAATATGAAGTTGTTTCAGATTTTCCAGAAATTTATGGTATTGTTCATCTTCTTTGTCTTTCCTCAGAGCAGCTGGATATGGAAGTGGGGGTGTATAGTCTTTAATGACTTCTTTAACCTTATTTTCTCCAATGCTCTTTTTATTTGGATGTATGTCTTCATCAATTGTTTCTTTTTCAACCTGTTCAGATTCAACAATTTTATTAGTTATAACAGGAAAGTCAACATTCTTACCACTCCTGGTAATTACTGCTTTAACTTGCTCCTTTGGATTTGTTTCAGTAAATCCTGGCAATGTTCCTGGAAATCTCTCCTGTAGTGCTTTAGCAATCTGATGAACCGATCCTTCAATTTGTTTGATCGATGCTTCATTATTACGCATTCGTGTATTAATTTCCTCTTGGCTTTTATTACTTGCCTCAGCCATTTTTCCCAATGCATTTTCTATCACCATCATTCTGTCATTATAGGAAGTATTTTGTCCTGTTTTGACATAATAACCTGGTGCTCCTTGTTGATACTGTTGTCCTGGTTGACTAGTTCTTCTAAAGTTAGAAACTTGACGATAATTTGGATTTCCTTGAAAATCCCCATACATAACTTCTTCATTGATTATTTCACTATCATTATTAGGACATTCTGTCTTTAGATGATTTCCTCCACATATTTCACAACCAATCCTGATTGCATGAACTTGTTCATTTACCTTCTTAATATCTCTTCCCATACTTTCCAATTTTGCAGTGATAGCTGCGAGACCATCACTATCTTCATATATTCTTTTTCTTCCAGATGAACCATCATCCCATAATTGAGAATGTTTTGGTAATTCTTCAATTCCGGCTTTTACTACTGCTGGAGTTTTCTTAGGTACTGGACCTTGTGCATCTAACTGTTGACGTGTTGCTCGATCAACTCCCTTATAAAATACCGTTATTTCTTGTTGGACATTTAAATCATGTTGTGGACATTTATGTAACATCTCCTTATATCTTTCCCAAGCTTGATATAGAGATTCATCGGGTTTCTGCTTAAAATTTCTAATCTCGTCGATCATCTTTGATGTTTTGGAAGGTGTACAATACATTTTCAGAAATTTTCTACGAAGATCTTCCCAAGTAGTAATAGATCCGGCTGGTTCATTATTAATCCATCTCTTAGCTCCATCTTTTAATGTTAAAGGAAATACCCGTAACATCACCTGATCTCTTGTAACATTAGGAATATTAAACATATCTGCAATTTCTAAAATTTTCTCAACATGCTCGTTCGCATCTTCTTTATCTTCTCCTCTGAAAGGATTCTCTCGCAATTCCTTCAGAAATTGTCCCTTTAATTCAAATTCTACTTCCCTAGCTATAGCAGGCCTAACCACTCCCGGTCTTGGATCTCCACGAGTTTGAATCGTGTAATCCTCAAGCGTCATGTTAGCTATGTCTGCCATGTCACTTTGTTTTGGTTCAGACTCTCTTGGAAATACTGTATGTTGTCTTGAATGTACTCTATCTAAATCTGAATCAGAGTAATATCCTCTTTTAACCGTTTTGACAAAACTGTTATGAAATATTAAATCGTCTTCGTCAGATGAAATTCCTTGCTCTGGCGAATTAGGTGGCGCATATGACAATCGTCTTCTAGAATGAAATTCTCGTTCTGGTTCGTCAAATGGACTTAGTGGATCTGGATGAAGTGTGCGGGTCATACATCCATCTGCAAAGAAGAACAGAATTGTAGTAGTACTTTAAATTCAAAAGTAGATGTTAGTATTTTGTTAGTAATATTCAAGTTGGTAAATATGAATCCCGATAATTTAATAATAAAACATATTCAAAATTAATTATTCGAAAAATTATACCTAACCCAACTCTCCTATTTGTTAGTAATGCAAGTTAATTAATTATACAACAATTCAAAATTACAGTGATTTTTATTATGTTTCTTTTACAAAGCTAGTCAATAGATCTCGGTAGCTCCATTGATAGTACACAAAAGCGGAGAAACAGGTCAGCGCTAAGCTTATTAAAAACCTATCTCTTTCGAGAAGCACCTTACCTCTTATATGATAAATCAATAAGGTAGGGCTTTACTCTCCTTATACCTTTGTTTTTGTCAGTATTCTCAATGGGTGAGCCGATATTTTTAATGATTTTGCAAAGTATCAGAAATAAAAATTATACAAGTAAAATAATTAGTTTAAAATAAAATACACCGCTCCCCCGGTAAAACAAAAGTTCAACCGATTAAGTGTTCCCCGGCAGCGGCGGCGGCGCCAAAAACTTGATGTGGTGAAAGTATATGCAATTATAATAACAAGTTTAATTAAGGAAATACTAAATAATACTATCACACAATTCAGGCAAGATTGACCTGTTCATGTAATATACCTTAATAAGTAAGTCCAAATTCGAACACAAGGAACACAAGAAACGTTATTCTTATTTATAACTAATTATCTATTTATTCTACTTACAAATATTTACAATTAATATACAATTAAATACTAGGATCCAATTTACAATAATCTACAAGATAAGGGGGACGTTTTAGTTCCGAACGAACATATTTATATTTATATTTTTGATACAGATTCTAATAGATAAGTCTAGGAAACAACTTAAGTATACTCAAATGGATAGAAGATTATATCTATTTAAACAATTATTTATTAAACTTATTATATCAACTTATGTCTATTTGCTTTGTTGGCTATTATTATTGGTGAATTACTAATGTAGAAAATCACAAAGATTAAGATAATTTTCATATAGCAACATTGCCAAAGATTAAGTACAATATTACTATTTATTAAGATCTATCAGCAGTTTATTAAGACAATTCCTAGCTTCGGTTGAATTACAGTGTTACTTAACATTAATAATTGATAATAATTAATTAACTTATAAAACTCACTAGCTTCGTAAAGTTATCTATATAAATCAGTTAACTTTTATCAATATTAACATAACACAGACAATTCTTGTATAATAAACATTCAATAATATAGTTCCAACATAAACATATAATTCATATAATAATTCTAATAAACATACATTTAAACATTCATAATGAAAACCTAATAAGCAATTAATCCAAATAAACAATATCCAAAATAACCCAAAAGATTAATAAAGTTACAAGGATAAAGAAACCGAACCAATTAGCAAACCAGCTTTTCCTAGGGTTAAAAACCTTCAAACCCTAGCTCCTTTTCCTCCAAAATCGCACCTTAAAGTTGCCCTTAAACCCTAAGTTTCGGTTTTAGTATACTTGAATCGTATATCAAATGACCTAAATTGAGCCTCTATTTATACTTTTTCAGGCCGACCTTCCAACCGCCGGTTGGATACTCCAACCGCCGGTTGGAGTAATTCGAATCCGGGTCCAACTCCACGTGTCTCCACCGCCTTAAACCCTAAGCTCAACCGCCGGTTGTTTAACCCAACCGCCGGTTGAATGTAATTTCCAGAATATTCCATTTTCGGACTTGGGCTTAATATTTGGACTATCAATCTTCATAACCGGACTTTATTCTCTTTTTGGCCCAATTCTTCAATTTAACTCTTTTAGTTTTCATTTCTTCAAGGTCTTTAATCTTTATTTCTTTAAGTGCTTTACTTCTTCAGTTCTGGTCTCGTTCTTGTTCCTTTTTCTCCATTCTTCAATTAAAATACATTTATGCAATTATTAACAAAATAAGTATCTAAAATCATATAAATGCAATAAAATGTATATAAATATAAGGATAAATTAATATAAAATATACTATCTATTTGATGCTTATCACCACGACAACTCTTCAGGAGTAGGCGCGTGTGGTTAGCTGTAGCAATTAATGCCCCACGCGCACACGCAAACACTTGCACGCCCTTCGATAAACCATGACGCCTCGAGCAATTAAAACCTGCACCATCTGACACAATGATGGGACACCATCAGTCAAAAAACGAAAAGCCAAGAATAAGACACGTCTTCCCTATCAAAACTAACATCCCGGATTCACACAACCCTGTAAAGCCATTTAAAAATCAGTTACCTGGTTCATGTTAAGTCTTTTCCCCTGTAAATAACCTACCAATTTAAGTCCTTGGCAGTATCTCGCCTGAAAATGGGAATTATGAGTTCAGTCCCCTGATACAATGTCCAGTGGCCTGGTAATTTCTATTTTATTTGATTATTGAATTATATTAGAAATTTATCGATATTAATTGTTTATGTGAGAAACTTAGATAAATAGGTCCCAGGACTTATTGTGAATAGTAAATTAGTGATTGTTTTAATTTACTATAGTTAACGGTACCATAAAATAAGTTTCTCGCGATTGGTATTTAGGTACCAGACAATAGATTTAAGACGGATATAAAATACCCGTAGAATTGGGTCGGTTAAGTAAAGAGACCGACCTCCTCTTTTGTTTATTTCCAAACTTTCAGAAACCTCAAGAACTCACACACATATCCTTCAAGTTCAAAGTTAAAATCAAAACCATAATCAAGATCATTTAGAATTTGAAGCTGTGAATTAATCTTGTTGAGCTGGCATCTCCATGATTCTCATCATATTCTTCATCTTGGTTATCTTCTCCATTCAGTTGTAAGTACTTTGTTTAATTACATATGAAGTTGGTTTGATTGAATCATGTATGTGAATGATATAGATGTGAAATGGAGTTTGAAAGTTGTTATTTGGTGATATATGATGATATATGATGTATTTGATGCATTAAATTGAAATATAAACTTGAGTTTGTAAGTTTAGAGATGAAATTCTGGGTTAGGGTTCGTGCAGGTCTGAACATGAGCTGAAAAACAGCTAAACGCGATCCCCACTTATTACCCGGATCGCGTTCCATAGTTATATTTCGTCACAGTCAATTTTCTTCTAACGAACGCGATCCAGCCCTAGTTCCCGGATCGCGTTCCCAAGTGTAAAATGGTGACAGAATATTTTCTAAAGGTGAACGCGATCCAGCCCTCCCTTTCCGGATCGCGTTTGCATGAATAATTTTGACGGGTTTTGCAAATTTTGAAAATGCACAAGTATTTACAGGGTCACGGTTTAGTGACGAATTTCATTAACTCGGATTGAGTTGAAATTCGCATGGTCACTCGGAAACGGCCCAATGATCAAAGCTTAATATATAGCCTAGTCAGTTTTTGGCCATTCAGGGCCATCTAGGGGCCGAAAATGGCATTTTCTAGTTTTAAACGTCATTTCGGGAATTTTCTGGTTGAACTTTTGTTTGCTTAGACTTCAGGGATTTACCTGATTTGGATAAATATGTTATGATAATGATTATGAGACGAGTTACTAACTTGTGTATTATGTGGTGTTTCAGATACTCCAAAGACTCAGTGATTAGAAGCTGAGTGTTGCGACTTCTGAGGTATCGGTGAGTGGATTTATAACTCACCTTTGATTTAGTTGTAACTATTTGGTTGCAACAAGTAAACGTAGATTGATTATATACTGTTTAGTCTTTGTTACTGATTATAAATCTACGTGATATGTGAATCTATGTGTACAGTTTATTGAGGTCAACGCGTAGTTGGACTTTTTGGTTATTATGTGAATTACACAGGTTTTGATTCATCTGTTGTGTTTGAGATCTGTGTATGAGCTTAATAACCAATAGTTATCGGTCTATTCTGTAATGGCCATACAGATTGACGTTAAGTGTTCTTGGAGAATCCCCGGGTATTATGATATCTCCAGAGCCACCGATCCTCATTTAAATTGAAACATAAATGTGTTTACGTTTAATTGTTGTAAACAGATTGTTATGCTAAGTTGAATTGTGTGTGATAAATTCATTCACTTAGCTTCGTGCTAATCCCTCATTTTAACTTCCTGCATATTATGTTTGATATGTGGGTGATCAGGAGGTGGTTGCTTTTGCAGGGAAAGTTTGACAGCTTGTAAACTCTGATATGGTTTTGTTATAAACCTTGTTTTGTAATATATAATACCCCGTCCTGTGTAGTTTTTAAATAGTTTAAATTTGGTGTGTTCTGAACATGTAACTGTTTATCTACATTATCTTAATGTACAGTATATAAATATGTTTTAAATTTATACGCTTCCGATTAAAATAATAGAATATTATTGTATAGAAAGAGGGGTGTTATATACAAGTCCCAGCAAACTGAACTGGGGGGACTTAATCGTGTACCATCCTGAATGGGCCTCACAAAACAAACAGGTGAAGATTACGCGCAGGACGGCCCAACTGACAGGCAAGTCCAGGCGACAAACTTTGACAGGAGAGACCATGGCGCAGGGGACCTCAATAGCAAGCGACAAAATTTGACAGGCTTGTATAATCCACAGGAATGACAAAACCATAGGAGGGCCCATGGGCCAGCCCACGGAGATGGCGTAAACCCATTGTATTAGGGTTTGTTTCCCCTGTCAGGGGACAGCCTCGTAACGGATTCCACCTATGTTAGTGGTGGTCTCCCCAGGGGCCGACAAGGGTTTTTATCTCACCATATTATTGGTCCACGTCATTACTGAGGAACCCATATGCAAGACGCGTTAATCATAGCCGTACGATCTAAAGTACCAAGATCATATCTTAACCGTACGATGAACAGTACCACCAGATGGTGACTCCACCGTACGATCAAAACCATGAGATCATGACTTAACCATACGATGAACAGTACCACCAGATGGTGACTCAACCGTACGATTAAGGCCATAAGATGATGACACGTGGCAAAACTTGCCCACCAAGGTGAAGGAAGGTCACTATAAATATAAGGGTGTAATTAGGGATGGCAATCCACATCCAACCTGGTGGACATCTGTAACACTCCCAAATTTAATGATTTGCGGAAACACGATTTGGGTGTTACTAATCAATAATCAAAGCACAAAGATATATAGTAAACGACTCTACATGCGTCGTTTTAACAAAATATATTAATATACGAAATGTTTACAACATTTGAAGCTATACATAGCTCGTGTTCGATAAAATGAGAGATTTCAGTACATAAGTACTTGTACAAAATATACTAATGCAAGAAAATCTCTACTGTCTGCATGCTGACTCGAGCTATAGTAATCCTGCTAGCAGCCAAAACCTACTGCTTGGTACCTGTGATACACGCTAAAATGGGTCAGCTAAAGCTGGTGAGCTCACAGGTTTGAAATCAAGTAATAAAGTATGAACCGCAAGATTTAATAACGATTGAATTGCATCCAGCAATTGATAATGTATATGTATACAGCCATGAGCACATAGTTGATCTTAACTCGAGGGCCGGGTCCCCTATAGAGAATTCCGGGCGAGGTGCCTCCACGAATGCCTAATCAACATTCGTCTTCCCAAATATTAGTACGTCCGTTTACCCGGTTAGTGCTTGCTAACCCGAACGAGGAGGGTCAATCCTATATGGTACCATATACTAATATTCACGCTACAACGTATTAACAACTATGCTGACGGAGGACTTTAAATGATTAGTTGTGAAAAACTCATGTAGTATATGAAATGTTTGTACTTGCGTTCACATGTTAAAAATGAGCAATATATCACACCCCTGAGTAAAACAGTAAAAAGAGGGGCTATGAGACTCACCTGAGTCTGAAAGCGTTTAAATAAACGTAAGTTGATTAGCCGAATAATGAAGTCCAACGACTTGTAACCTGAGGGTGTCCACGACACGCGATGGTTATAATCATGATTGGGTATCTCAAAAGATCACCCTTGTAGTTGTTACACAACTAGATATATGTCCAAATTACTACGATTTGGTTGATTGTTTAAGTGTTTGAAAACATGTACGGCCCGTTGGTGGCGGCTTTGAAATAATAAGTTTAAGTATTATTATCATGTTATTGATGTTTTGCACTTAAAAGTGTGTCCCAATGTGTTTTATAAGTCGTATTGTATAAGTGTTTGAGGTTATATAGTTTTCGACACTTAGTGAAATTGTAGTTTGAAAACCTGCTGTTTTATGCGACACAATCATGCGACACTAAAGATGTTATGCGACACAAGGGTTATGTCGCATAGGAGTGCGACACAATGTCTATACGACACAAGGGTTGTGTCGCATAGATGCGAGATGCTGATTCAACAGCGACATAGTGATTGTGTCGTATGAAAATACGACATAGAATACGACATAAAGGTTGTGTCGCAAGACTTACGACACTAAAGATTCAGTACGACACAATATGCGACATAGCAGGTTTTATACGACACAAGTGGCAAAATACGACACAACATGCGACACAAGGCTTGTGTCGCATGGAAGAACATCAGCCCAGAAAGTCCGGCTGTCAAGGTTTTTCCGGCCAAAAATCCATTTTAAACCCGTTTTCAAGCTATAAAATCGTGTTCTACACATTGTAATGGACATATATATGTTATATAAACAACTAACAATTGAAAATACTAAGAATCGAGAGTTTTCGGGATTTTGTCGGAAACTTACAAATTGCCGAAATGGAAATTCGGAAAGGTAGAAATGTAGATCGTTGTGAGGTGGTCGTGAATCTCTAAAAATATTGGTGATCCGAGTGCGTATAATGGCGTTATTTTGCGATTTTGTGAGTTTGTGGTGATTTGGAAATTTTGTAGAAAAGAAGAGAGGAGAGAGAGAAATGATTGAGAAATGAGAAAAAGAGGAAGAAAGGTGGAGGTTATCCTCCACTTTTCGGTTTCGCCCCGCGTTCCGTGTGGTGTTCGTTTTCTCCGTCATTTAACGTTTTGAATAATTATTTTTCATATTAAATTGTAAGTTTTTAAAATTCAAATTTATTACGCGATATTTTATTTACAATTCCATTTATATTTGAGTTATAAAACGTAAGTTAGTTTGTTTTGTTAGTTTGTTCGTTAAATGTTTTAAATTGTGTAAGTTTTGTAATTACGATACGAAGCGTAATTAGAATATTATCAAAATAATATTTTTGACAAAATGTTACTATATGATGTCACGTTTATTTAATAAAATTGGTCACCAACGTCCGTATTTAATTGAATCGAAATACATTCGATTTAAATTGCGTACGAGTTAAATCAAATCGCATTTTCGTATATATTCAACAATATATATAATTCGATACATTAATTAGCCTAACACAGAACTAATTACATGTATTAACATATGATTAGGCACTAAGTACTAGTCCTAATTTGGCGGTTGTTACAACATCCATATGATCCATCCATTTAAAATGGATATGGATGATCTAAATGGATGTATACCGGATATGGATATGGATGTGGATGATTAGTGGATCGGATGTGGATGACAATTTATCATCCACGGATTCACCCATTACACCCGAAATCCATATCTGCATATACATATACATACACTATATAAACATATTAACTCTATATATTAATAACTATTTAAGCGGATCATTCTTATACATCAAAATTTATAACAACATATTTATTTTCACTCGTCATTTTCGTCATATAATTTCAAAAAATCAAAATTTCTACATCCCTAACCAAATAAACCACCGTATAGGTAATTTTTGATTCCACTATACAATTGGAAGTTACAAACCAACAATGAAAATGTGCCTATCAAACCAAGAAACAACAAATAAGTGTTTTGAGTTTTGTAAAAACTATATATTATATGTATTTGTAACAATTTGTGTCAAGAATATCACGATGCTTAACAATTTTTTTGATATGCAATGGATATCCATAAACCCGCTACATCCAGCGGATATGGATGTGGACCGATGATTTGTAAATTTAGTGGATATGGATATGGATATGGATGAAGAGAAATAAACGGATATGGATATGGATATAGCTCCACCCGATCCATATCCGATCCATTGCCATCCCTAGGTGTAATCACTATTGATTCCCCAACACCTCATAATATACCTCCATCACTATTCATTGCCTACATTCATCATCATTTGGAGATTGTTGTTCATCTCCCACCACCGATTCCTACCACCCTTGTAGTTGTTCAATACACTATAACGGGTCCTTACGCAAGTCGCGGAGAGTAACGAGTCGGCCCAATCCATCTCGCACTCAGGTATAAATTTATGCTTGATCACCGAACATATAATTAACCAACTAGGCAACTATCGACTCGGCAATGTTGTGCTTGATGAAAGGGTATTTGCTTGCATTTTATTTTATATTCTAACAATAGAAATAATAACAACTGGTCGGTTTAGAAATGTAATCCTAGGGAGGTTGTTGCTTGATGGGGTTGTTTTTTTTTATATTGGTCTTCCTTGTCTTTCACTTTCATAGTTAGACGGCTCCCAACGGTTGTTCTGTTGGGCCGTCGGTTTAACTGACGGTGCCAACATTTCAACTGTTGAGCCGGTGGTTTTGGGCGGCGTCAATATTTCGATGGGAACGGACGGAATGAGGTGGGGCCAGCTTCATTATTTTTTTTCCCATTTTACCGTTAGAAAAAAAAATGGTCATAATACCTTTGGAATTAAAAAAAAAAAAATTATTGTCCTCCATTTTACACTCTACAAATATATATACACATTCACTCAAATATACACACAACTTTCAATTCAAATATACACACAACTTTCAATTACTTTCAATTCAAATATCGTCCGATTCTTATAAGGAAAATTTTTATGCCGTCACTCAAATTTTCAATCCGATCGCTAGGCTCAATAATCTAGACGCAAAAGACACGGATTCGGACGATGATGCCGAACCAACATTCCGTATACCTCATGCACCAAGAAGATATTTACCTAGAAATCGAGAAGGTGCCGGTCATCGTTTGTTTCAAGACTACTTTGCCGAGCGGCCAACATTTCCTCTAGATTACTTTCGGCGCCGCTTTCGGATGAGCCGACCGTTGTTTATCCGTATATGTCAAGGTATAATATCGTACTCCCATCTTCCATTGCCCAATTATTTCAGTTATTTTCAACAAGTTCCAGGCGCGACCGGTAGACTTGGTTTTAATGTTTACAAAAAAGTCATTTTCGCCGTATGCCAATTGGCATACGGTTGTGCACCGGGTGCGTTTGATGAATATTTACATATGGGTCAACAAACATCGTACGATTGTTTGGACAACTTTTGTAAGTGTATTTTTCATCTATTTTCGACCGAGTATTTAAGAAGACCAACACTTCAAGATGTGCAACGTTTACATCAAAAACATGCGGAGTTGCATTATTTTATGGGTATGCTCGGAAGTATCAATTGTATGCACTGGCCTTGTGTGACACCCGCTAATTTAGGACTATGATTAGTGCCTAAACTACTTGTAATTACATGTATTTAGTTTATATTGATCTAAATATATGTAACTTTTTGTGTAATTACATACACGATATACGATTTGTTTAAATCGTACACTTATGAACCGGACGAGGTCCGACACTATTTTACTATGGACGTTAGTGACAAAATATTTAAAAATAATGTGGATTTATCCGAACAAACATTATTTAACTTAATATATTGCGAGAATATATTACACGTATTAAATATCGTATGAAACACTCCGTATGCGACGAAAATACACGAAACGCGCCCGACACACGAAATAAACTTAAGTTATGTTTTTATAACTTCATAATAAGTAATTTGATAAAACACTTCGGCTAAAAATATCGCGATTACATGTGTGCAACTAGAACGTTTTAAAAAACATTACACAAATTAAATAAACGTACAACTCACAACCGACGACCCGACGAAAACCAAAATATATTTTAATAACTTAGAATATATTGTTTGAGTAAAACTTTCATATATTATGTTTTAAATCGTTAACAAAACGTATCGAATAAAACGTTATACGATTAATTAAAACGTAAAACGAACGGGTAAACGAACACGGGACTAAACGCAACTTTGAGGAACAAAGTTTAACATTTCCACACCCCTTGGGGGCCACCCAAAACCGGTCAACAAGCATGGCATGGCAAGCCATGCTTGCTTGCTTCATATGATCACCATCACCACCATACCCCCTCATTTCTAACACTCCACCTCTCTCTCTCACTCACCCTCTCTCTCGGCATTCTCTCTCTCTCTAGAACACCCCCACCGCCACCTCTAAACACCACCAAAAATACCTTGGATCAAGTTGCTTGTTTGAGGGAAAACGATCACCACGTGAAGCTCTACGTTCCTATCTTCTCGTTTTCTAAAACCGACTATTGTAAGATTCCCGACACCTCTCAAAAATTCTTTTTTATGAGTTATTTACATGTTAGTTGTTCACTAGACTTGAAAATGTCCAAATCATATATTAAAACTCGATTTACATAACATATGTTTTCGGTTCACAAAATCTGTCACACGAAAATAATCATATAAAATCGTGTACTTAAGATAAATGCATGAAACCAACGCCAAAATCTTTGTATATTCGTTGTCTACAAATTTCATGTTTTGCTCGAAGCTTAGAAATACACCAATTCTCCTAGAAAACCCGATTTGTACGACTATCACTGTTTTGGCCGGATTTCGGACCCGACACCTTTCGAATTTTATTTAGCTAACTAAATGGACACTATAATTCTTGGGAAAATTATGTAAGATGCTAGAGACCTAGTAGAACCTGTGGTAATTTTTGTAGAACTTGATTTGGATTAGAAATCGTTAAAAGCTAGAGGCGAATCAAACCGATAAAACCGAGAACATTTAAAAAGGGGCTGTTTTTGATATATTATAAAACCGACTCTTCGGGTCGACCATAAAATGTAACGACAATTTTATAAAGCTTATTTAACATATTTAAGGCTTCCCTAAAAGTATCGGGTCAAACCGGAGTCGTTTGACCACAAACCCGAGCCTTGGATCCAATCAGACCCCTAGTGTCGCTAAAGGCTCAATTCCTATAGCGACACTAGCCTAGTGACGCCAAATTTGATTTAGTGTCGCCCATAGCGACACTGACCTAGTTACGCTACCTTATTTAGTGTCCCCCATAGCGACACTGACCTAGTGACGCTACCTTATTTAGTGTCACCCATAGCGACACTGACTCTAGTGCCGCCACTCAATTGAATGTCGCATATAGCGACACTAACCCTAGTGTCGCCATAAATCATCTAGTGTCGCTAGGATAGCGACACTCGATCCTAGTGTCGCTAATTACAGAAACTTCAAAAATACTTTTTACACTAAGTATTGGATACATACAACAACCATACTTTATACGACACTACACTTACATGATATACATATACTTTGGGAAGTATACACTACAACTCTAATAATTATGAGATTACACTCAAACACTTATGAGCTTACACTCGCACGGACTTACATCCGAACAACGGTTACACGTCACGTTACAAATAATCAACTTATGTATATGCTGTACAAGGTATACAAACACGATGAATTACATAATAATAACATTTGAATTATTATTACACCTCCGTCACCAACGGGCCACACTCATTTACAAAATGATTATAAACGTACAAACAACACACTTGGACATTTCCTAGTTGAGTGGACAACTAGCATGGGTGTTCTTTCGAGACGCCAACTTAATCACTTATTTACTTACAACCTTGTGCGTTTCGGATGCCAGAAGGTTGCAGGGTTCGGAGAACCAACTTACGGAATTACATCCGACACTACGGAATTACATCCGGGATACTTATTCGATTACACGAAAGTATCATACTTGCTAGACTCAGGTGAGTCTTACAGCCCCACTTTTACTGTTTTCTACTTTGGGGTGAGATAATTGCTACCGTTTTACGTATGAACACAAGTACTGAACTGTTTACACTACTTTTACACGCATTACATGAGTTACTGTTATCCACTGAAAGCCTCCTATCATAAGTTGTTAGTTATGTACTTAAGCGCGATTACTAGTAGATGGATTTATTTGGGACTGACAATCCCTGCCTGGGGTAGTAGCGCTACCACGGATTACACCGTAGAAACAGGCATATTAGTATTTGTTACATATGAGTGTTCGGATAGCACTCACGGGGGTACGTGATACGGTACTTGATTGTACCATTCACACTACACTGTTAAGCTTCAACTTGTGAGCTCATGGTAATTGTGTTGACTTACTGATTTACTGAATTACTGAATTACTTACCTCGTTCGAGGGTATTACTGGTACTTATTTGTGGTTCATACATGATTTACTTTACTAAACCTGTAAGATTCACCAACCTTTTGGTTGACACTTTTTAGCATTTATCTCAGGTTTACAGCAGCAGTAGGACTGCATACCCACTGGACTGATAGCCCAAGTCGCATGCATACTACTTTTGGAGATTCTTTTGCATTACTTTTTGTTATATAAGTTATGTATTAGAATCTCTAGGAAACTTATTTACGAACTCGAAACTTGTTTACATTTGATGTTAACAATGTAATACTTTTGTAATATTTTACAAACGTCGCATATAGATGTCGTTTGCTTTACTTTTGTGCTGTGATATTTGATTAGTAGCACCCCAAAGCTTGCTTCCGTTAAACAGTAAAATTGGGGGTGTTGCACCTTAGAAAAATTGCCCAGTGGCATGGCATGGTCAATACACCCGAGGTGATAATGGCCATCCAACCGTCATACTCGAAGCGGTTGCTTCTCATGACTTATAGATTTGGCACGCTTACTTTGGCCCTGCGGGATCGAGCAACGACCTCAACGTCCTTAATGAATCCGATTTATTCAAAGACTTACTACAAGATAGAGCTCCAGAAGTAGTGTACAATATTTCAGGTATTGTTGTGTCATTTTATACAACATATATATAGTAACCGAGGACAATGGACGAAACATGTGTCGACTTGAGGAGGACTATTTGGTGAACCCGGAAAATATGCCCTAACGCTCGTGGCAAGAAAGGGTTGTAACGTTAACACAAATGCGTATGGGCAATGAATTACGCGACCGTGACGTGTATCATCAACTTCGCGAAGCTCTTATCCAACACGTTGCGACCCTCCCACCAAACTTCCGTCAAAGACTCAATTAGTCGTATTTTATTTTTCAATAAATATACTTTTTTAATTATTGACATGTTTTGTAATTTTTAGTTAATGTAATATTTTATTTATAATTAATGTAATGTTTTTAATTTTAATATAAGTGTTTTATTTAATTTTGTAGTTTAAATAATAAAAGTAAATAATGTGTGGGGTTAAAAAAAACCGAAGTGCTCACTGTTGGCACTGAAATGTTCAATTTGTGTCAGCTTTGTGAACTGCTGATGTGTCACAAACTGAAGTGTTCAGTTTGTGTTCACTGTTGGGAGTGGTCTTAATAGTCTTTGAATTTTAGTTGATTGTTTTCTCCACTTTGGAAATTGATGTTTGTTTCTTTCCTGTTTTATGAGATTTATTGTTAAAAAAAAAAAAAAAAAAAATCTTAGGCCATGTTTGGTTTACAAATTATTTGGAATGTTTAGTTTACAAATTTGTTTGGAATTTGAGAGAATTGAAAAGTGAAGAATTCCCATTCTTATGCTTTGTTTTATTCAATAAAATGAATGAAATTGAAATGTTTCAAATTCCATCAAAATACTTCATTCATGTGAATTTAACATTCCTTTCCAATTTGTGAGTAAATCTTAGTATTACAAAGGAATTGAACATTTTGACAAAAGAGCCTTTCAAATGCAATTGACGTTTTTTCTTCTCCATGTTCGTTCCTTGATTTGCCTTCATCATCTATTTGTTCAGACTTTCTTTCTCGAGTAGTTACCAGATTTCCATCGCCTTCACCCTCTTTTACGCATCATCAACCTCCATCATCGTCACCGTCATTGTCTCACAGCGGTCATAGTCACTCGGCGTATACAGTCGCACGTCGATCACCGTCGGACGGCAGTCACCGATGCATAGACAGCAGCACCGCATAACAATCGTCGTCAAACTTGTCTACCTAGCTATTTGATCGTGTAAAATTTGATCACCATTTGTTAATTAATTATATACTCAGACCGTTTCTTTGTTTAGAAGTAAAATTTATATATATATTCTAATCAGGGGCGGAGATAGGGGAACTGAATGGTGCTCAGTTCTCCCTCAATAGTTCAAATAACTTAAATTATGTTTCTTTGTTTATATTAGTAGATTATGAGTCACTTTCTAAAGTATTTCATCATTTGGTATCTCTTAAATGACCATTGCTTCATAATTTTCATATATCCATACAAATACCATTGATATAATTTTGTTATCACTCTATTTAAACTTTAATGTCATTATGTTATGGTGAAGTTGAGCCCCATTTAACCTCAAATTATAGCTCCGCCAATGATTTTAATGGCTTCACATAGTTTGTAATATATATTACTATATTTTAATACTTTAAAGTTAACTTGGTTCTAAAATGTTTCTATTATAAATGTAAAGTTAAATTGTATAAAACTCTCAGTAAGTTTAGTTATGTTGAATAATAGTAATATGTAGGGGTGTAGATGAGTCGCTTTAGTTCGTTTTTAGCTATAATCGAAAGTTCGGTTTTTGGATGAAAAACTATCATAACCGTTTGGTTATTTCAGTTTCGGTTTATTAATTCTTTCATCCAAGCTTGTTTGTCAAATAATATCATAGATATATGTGTATATATGATGTGTGCTAAGTAGTCTTTTAAAATAACAAGTTTTAAATAATGTAAATACTAAATAATACTATCACACAATACAGACAAGAATAATCCGTTCGTATAATAATAATATAGTTTTGGTAAGTCCGAGTGTAGAACCACAGGGAATGGTGAAATTTTAAATAATTAATTAAACCTTTAATTACAATTAATATTACAGAATAAAGGGGGTGTTTTAGTTCCGTATGAACGTAATTTAATTAATATTAAATTAAAATAAACTAAAAACAATTAAAGCAATTAAGAACAATTAGAGATAATCAGATAGATAGAGATTGTATTTATTAGATTAGTCTTACTTAAATTCTAGTTTTCCTTTATATTTATTTATCGTTGGTTGATTTATTGATGAACTAACAAATATAGAAAGTTTCTCATCAAAGTTAACTTTCTTATAAAACTTTAAGTAAAACATAAGATTCGATACGAATATACTATAGAAGTCATTCTGTAAGTATTGTTTACCTAAACCTTATTCTATTAAACCTTTCAACAATCTATTATGACTTATTAAGGCAACTTTGCGTCAGCAAAAGTTTATAATTACCACATTAATTATAATTAAAAAGTTATATGTTCTTAATATATTACCGGTCACAGTGTCAAGCCACAATTATTAAATAAGTAAATAATTGTACACAACTAATCAACTTATAAAAACGTCAGTTTGTGATATAATTTAATTAATCATGTTAAGAACAACTTAATCATATAATTAATACAATAATTGGTATAAGCATAATAAACATTCAATAAATCAATACCAACATAAACATAAATTCAAACCATAATTTAAATAATATTCATCTAAATAAACACAATAAGATATTTAGTTCATAACTGAAATCAAGTAAACAAGATCCAAATTACAATTAATAAGCATTATTAAAGATAAAAGGATTGAAAACCGAACCAATCGACGAACTAAATCTTCGTAGGGTTGAAAACCTTCAAACCCTAGCTTCCTAGCCTCCAAATTCGTAACCCTAATCGACTCTTAACCACTAAAATCGAATTCTGAATATTGAAATCGTATTGTGGTTTAGCCGAAGCCTCCATTTATAGTTTTCAGATTCGACCTTCCAACCGACGGCTGGAGGTTTTAGCCGACCGACGGCTGAAGGTTTCAGCCGCCGGCTGGGTTGACTTTTCGCCCAAGAATCCAGATTTCGACCCGCGCTTTCCACCGCCATTCCATCTTTAGTTTCAACCGACGGCTGGAAGTCCCAACCGCCGGCTGAATGCCATTTCCATAATCTTCCATGCACGGCTCCATCATATCTTGGCCCAATTATATTTCAAATCTGATTTTAATTCTTCTTTAGCCCAATTTAACTTTAACTTTTGGTTTTAACTTCATTGTAGACCCAATTAACTCGAGGTTTTCATTTTTGCTTCTTTTTCTTCATTCTTGAGCCCATTTTCGTTCATTTTCTTCAACTATTGATTTTAAACACCTTTTTGCAAATATGAACGAAATCAGTATCTAAATCCAAATAAATGAAATAAAAATGTATAAAAATAGGGAAATATTCTTAAATAATTAACGTATTATTTGATGTTATCAATATACATATGTAAAGATTATGTACGAGTTAGATACTTTAGACCCGCTACCCGTTTATCAAATCACGCCGAGTTGCATTGGGTATTTTGTACCCGTCAACTTGACCTGGCCAATATGTTACCCATACTCATAATGATTAGTTATACGAATCAAGCAATATCAATGTCAAGGTAATAATAATGAACACTTATTCTTTTGCGTAGTATTCACTTTAACTTTTCCATTTATATTTTCAAATTTGAAACAAACGCACCCTAAGTGTTTTTGTGTCTAATTTATTTATATAATATAATATAATTAGTATAGTGTATTTTAATTGAATATAATTATTTATACTAAGAAATTTTAAAAATATAATTGTGGTGTCTTAATGACTTAGTTTACATATTAATTTATTTGGATATGTTGATGACATTGCTTGTTAGTGTCAATTGAATAACGCATAATAATTATTTCAAGCTTCAATTAATTGGTGGTAATACTTTTCAATAGTTTCAACTAGCGGTATAGGGAGTAATATATTGTTGAATTGATTGCATGAATGGTTTATGTAATCTACACTCATTTGGCACCGTTAACCCCTAACACTTCAGGATTGAAGCAAGGATTCGGGTTGATGGTGTTGCCTAAAAAATAGGGAGAGAGGAAAGCGATGCCTACATTACATCAATTGATTTGTCCAATGATGAATATAAGTAAAGACTCTATATATGTGTGTTTTTGAAAGATACCAAAAAGAAAAAAACAAAAAAGACTCCTCTTATCCGAGTTCAAAAACGTAAATGTTGATGTGTGCTCCGTCAATTCTTCACTAAAATTACTAAAATACACTTGAACTCTTTTTATAATTTTCTTTTACTTTTTTTTCTTGATTTTCTTGTGTAATGTGAATGCATAATATTTTTTTAAAACCTATTACATATACATCTATACATAAGCATACAAGAAATACACATTAAAAAGGATGACGTTTTTCCTGTTCATGTTAACTGGAGAGGACGAGTACTATTACTAAGATGTACGCGGTTTAACCGGGCTATCTTGTGACGGGTAAATAGATGACGTTTTTCATGTTTAGGTTAACTAGGGAGGGCAATTATTATTACTCGGATGTACTTATCCTAACCAGGGTGTCTCTTGGCTGCTTTTGACCTTTTCCATGGCCACTCCAAGATTTTATGCTACTGAGATTTGAAAATGAGATCTCTTATGAGGATATCTGTACGCCAATAATTAGGCCACCTCGGTGATGGTTTAAGACCTAGTTCAAATCAAAACCCTATTTATACAACGTAACTAAACATGCACAACCTGGATCATGATGAAGTAGATGTGCGGTCGGAAATGAGGTTAACGTGATGATAGAGTTGAGGTTGTCATCGGCAACTCACGGAGCCCATTCGGAAGCCACGCCATAATGTATTCAAGAGTTAACGCCTGGAAAATGCACCTACCAACTACAATTGAAGCTCGAATTAGTTAGATGCCAGCAAATCCTTCTCAGTTTTCCAATGAACTGATCCGGTCAACGTAGACTAGCAAATTAAATTCCAGTGAAATAAACCTGCCAACCATACCTACACCTGCAACTCGAGACACATTTTCTCAAAACCCTAAAAATAATCAAGAGTAAAGGCTATGGTACAATAAAATATGTTTGGTGCACCCTATATAACACCTTGAATACATACTTGTAATTTGTAATTGTACACTTATAAAACATCTCTTTAGAATGTGTGACATATATTTATAGTTCTCGAAAGAACGAAACTTTATTAGTTATTTCTATTCCTATTTCGATATAACATGATGATGATCATACGTAGTATTAATCTCAACTAAAAATAGTATTACGTATGTAACAAAAAGGATAAATGAAAACATGAAACACATAGGCAGTTCACAACAACAAAGTATATCCCATTCACAACAAAGGCAGTTTTTGAAGTAGAAAAAAACATGGTTTATGCGTATACACAAAACCTTTACTAAAAAACAATCAAGATTCCCTGTTTCTTCCCCTCTTTCTCGCTTCTTTAATTTCAATTTCAGTCTTTCCGATAACAACAACAAATATCAAATAAAACCCAATTTGTTGCTCTTCTTCAATTCTGAATAAATCATGATGGATGCTGATGTAGTGCACCGAGTTTTACATGAAGGTGGCCGTGATTACTATCAACAAACCCCATCTACTTCCTCATCATCTCCGTCAATTCTTCAATCTCTTCCCCTTCATGCGGTACGTTGAAATCGGGTTTTACTGCTTTGGGGTATTATTTTGCATGCCAAGTGTTTGATGAAATTACCCAGTAAAAAGATAGCCTTTTTATGTATGGATCCTAAACCAACAATATTATTGCTCGAATACTTGTTACTTTGTACTTTTGTAGTCAAGTGACCGTTTTGTGAATTAATTTCTTCATATTTCTGATAATGATAGAAACTTAAAATTGATTTGGGCTTAATTCTTCTATTACACAATGTCATTGATGTGAATTTTAGTAATTTTTGTGGATAGTTTAATAATACTTGCATTGTGTTGTATCATGTATGTAATCAATGAATTCACATCATTTGTTAATTTGAGTTGCTTTATTGTTTATAATGATGATGATCAGACTATAGACTGAGTCTTCACTTATAAGTGTACTTCTTATGTGGTATAGATAGTTGACATTCATTACTTTTTGTGTATATTCAATGTACATTTTTTATCAAGTGTGTGCGGTTGATGGGGTATTTCCAAAGGTTATATAAATGCAGGTTCTTCCATTTGCAAAAATGCAAATTGATATAATGGTATAACCTTTTGTAGTGAGTAATTTGTTATTTGGACGTTTGTAGTCATTTGATCGTGGATATTACTTGTTGGTGAAATCAATTCAAGAGCTTCGGTCAAAAAAGGAAGGTATTGTAGCGGTTGGAATTGGTGGTCCTAGTGGCTCTGGCAAATCAAGGTAATTGTAATACAGGCTAATAGGCTATATAGCAATACTTGCTACGTACTCACTTGTTGTTTCAGATTAATATCCGTTACCACTGTATCTAGAATTTACATTAAATGTTGTCTATACAGCTTAGCGGAGAAGGTGGCCTCAGTGATTGGTTGTAGTGTCATATCAATGGAAAACTATCGCACTGGAGCTGATGAGGGGAATGATTTGAGCTCAATAGATTTTGATCTTCTTGTTCAGAATCTTCAGGTATGGAAGTTTTTCTTTGAAACTGGAAAGATCTTCAAGATTTCTAGAAGATATTATCTATCTTTACTGAAAACTCCTTTTGTTGAATTAGGATTTGTTGAAGGGCAAAGATATATCAACACCAGTGTTTGATTTCCAACTAAAAAGACGTGTTGGAACTAAAGAAATCAAGAGTACGTCATTTGGAGTGGTGAGTACACACATGATTCCCATTTTACACTTTTTTATAAATATATATCTATTTTATACTAAATTGATCTGATACGTTTGGCATCATTTCAGGTGATAGTTGATGGTACATATGCCCTTCATGCAAGATTACGCTCGCTGCTAGATATTCGTGTTGCAGTGGTAATTACGTTTGATATCATTATTATCGTCAGAACTTGCAATTATTGAATGAACCACTAAGTACACATCAAAGTATGAATTTCATAGTATGGTTTGATTATATTATTTTGTTGAACCAGGTTGGCGGCGTTCATTTTAGTCTACTTTCCAAAGTGCAATACGACATTGGAGATTCTTGCTCATTGGACAATCTAATTGATAGCATTTTTCCGTTGTTTAGGAAACATATCGAGCCAGATCTTCACCATGCACAGGTTGGACATTTAAGATTCTATCTTTATTATATCCTGTTTTATTTGATATAATATACTTTGTTTGCAGATCAGAATTAACAACAGTTTTGGCGCATCATTTAGAGATTCAATCTACAAACTCAAATGTAAAAGCGAGGTCTGCCTTCTTTTGTAACATTCAAAGTGTTCATGTTATTGGTTGACGTTTCTGATAAGTCAAATTGCTGTATCAGTCAGAAAGTGAACAATTTGTCTACTCGTTTTCAGAGAAGGAAGCCCAGATTGATAAGTGAGTTCCTCAATTTTATATACTTCATACTTGTTCCAGCTTTGCACTACTGATTGTGTTATTATAACTATTTCAGTTTCATTGAGATGTATTTAAGGCCTCCATCTGCAAGTGAAGAAGCACATGTTAACGATTGGATTAAGGTTCGCCAGAGTGGCATTAGATACTATCTTTCACTCGGTGACCAAAGAATTGTTGACAAACATTTCATTATTCGGCCAAAAGCTGAGTTTGAGGTGCATAAACACAAACATCTTATCATCATCATCATTATTATTAATAGTATTATTTGTTTTTCTTTTCTTTTGTTTTCAACCCATTCTTCTTTTAAAACTGTATCAGGTTGGAAGAATGACACTTGGTGGTTTACTGGCTTTGGGGTACAACGTTGTTGTCAGTTATAAACGAGCATCTAAATCGATCATTAATGGAAGTCTTTCAATATCGCTCGAGACTATAGATACTCTTGATGAAACATATATAGTTCTAAGAGGCAGAGATCGAAAGGTATGTTATTAATTCTTATGCTTTGGCTTTCTTAAGGATAACATCCATGTAAGCTGCTGATATGCGTGATATATTTTATATTGTTCGCATAGATGGTTGAAGCAGAGGCATCAAGGTTGGGAATTACAGCTCCATGGATCACTAAATCGTATCTTGAAATGATTCTTGACAGCCAAGGTAACATTACTAAAAAAGTACTTGATGTATGTTGTATCTTGGATTACTATTATATTCTGAATTATTTATATACTTATCTATTTATGTTACTTGCAGGTGTTCCACGCCTTAATACGCCACCTCCTTTGGCCACCATGTCATCGGGCATACGTAGAGAGCCACCGATTGTTGCTCCAAAGCCGCTTCGTATTCGACCTGACCTTGTGAACCGAGATGACGATCAGCCATGGACTCGATCACCCACCAAGTCTAAAATGGACCCAGTATTAGCCCCATGGCGATTCATTTCATCTGATGGTTCAGTTGTGGATGTGTCGTCAATTGGTATGTATCTTTTACGAAACGTCATATTAAATGATTTTTCATATAATATAGTGAGATATCATAGATCCTCTCATCATGCATATACAGATCCTTCTTCTTTCAGGGATACACTGCAGCTTGCACCAATGCCTGATTCTTTTGATCTTGACAGGGGACTGCTTCTCGCTGTTCAAGCAATACAGGTAAGCATTACGAGTAAAATGGAGGGATTGTGTAATGGATCATAACCGATTGTTTCTAATACGACTACAAAGGATATATTGTTGCAATGATAATAATAATAACTCTTTATAATAGGATTTAGGAGGTTTTATGCAGTAATATACACTTATGGGAACTTTCCACCCTTTTGACCTATTTCCTTTTAAGCTAATTTATTTTATTTAATCCGTTATAGATAAAGCATAATAACCCAATTCGGCCCACTGATAATTACATATGTCGAAATTACCACGTAATTGAGATTGGGGGATGAAAGTATTCTCTGAAAGTTATGAGAGTAGTAATTGTTATTTATATTTACTTGCTGACAGTAAATGCTTCTAATTTCTCAGGCTTTGTTGGAGCACAAGGGACTGCCAGTTATAGTTGGAATCGGTATCTCCCTCTCTCCGCCATTTGTGTGTGTGTGTGTGTGTGTTAGCCTATAAAACATTTTGATGAAAGTTTAACCATGTAGTATTCTTGTAGGAGGTCCAAGTGGGTCAGGAAAGACTAGTTTGGCTCACAAAATGGCAAATATCGTTGGTTGTGAAGTCATATCTCTCGAAAGCTATTATAAATCTGAGCAAGTAAAGGACTTCAAGTATGATGATTTTAGATCCCTTGATCTAGCTTTACTCACAAAGGTACTGATAGTTTGATTCTTTTTGTTATGCATAAGAATCTTGTACTAAACAAAATAAATGGAATGGTTCCTCTACTGGCAATCTTAATTTAGAATATCGGCGATATAAGAAGAGGACGGAAAGCAAAAGTACCTGTATTCGATTTGGAGAGTGGTGCTCGTTGTGGCTTCAAAGAACTTGAAGTGTCTGAGGATTGTGGAGTGGTATATCTCTTATTTAGCTCTGACGTATACTAATAATAATAGTTTTTATTATTTATTCTTAATTTATTATTATTATGATAATCATTCACTTATCACATGTTCTCATATGTTAATATAACAATACTGATGATACAATCAGGTAATAATAGAAGGTGTCTACGCTTTACACCCTGATATCAGAAAGTCACTGGACCTCTGGGTTGCTGTTGTAAGATTAACTCTTGACTCTGTTGCTAACGCTTAAATAGTGGCAAAATGGTTGGGTTTGGTAATGGGTTAAAAGTGGGTTGGGTTGACCATTGACCCATAACACTTAAATGCCCAGTATATATAGTGTATAGATGTGTGTGTGTGTAGATTTTAAATGTGTCAAATATGATAACAAAAATTATTATCATTTGTAATAAATCTAATATTTGGAATAAATTAATTGAAGAGGTTTGATGCGTCAAGACTAGTACAGTTTGGGTGACTTTTACCTGTTTGATCCATTTGACCCAATCTTAGCTATTATTTGTTTTAACGTATGCCCTGAACCCGAGACAACCAGACCCATTCATAAATATATGGGTCAAAATTGCTAAGCAATATAATTAATCGAGCACGGATTTATACGAAACCTTTAGATTTAAATGAAACCCTAATTGTAAAAATGGCAGGTTGGAGGTGTCCATTCGCATCTCATTTCTCGAGTTCAAAGAGACAAAAGTAAAGCTGGGTGCTTTATGTCTCAAAACGAGATCATGACAACTGTGTTTCCTATGTTCCAGCTACACATTGAACCACACCTTGTCCATGCACATGTTAGTCATTAAAGTCTATTCTTTCTGAATACTTATTAACTTGTACTTGGTACTTCTTACATATACTTGTGATGATCGGCTGGTCATCTTTTATCTTGCAGCTGAAAATACGTAATGATTTTGATCCTGTGCTTTCCCCTGAGAGTTCATTGTTTGTGCTAAAAAGCAACAAGGAAGTAAGCTCGCTATAGTTATCCTATTGTAATAATGTAACTATTGATATGATTTTCCCATAATATGCTTGTTTTTTCTACAGGTGGCATATCAAGATATCTTAAAATTGCTTGATCCTGCAAAGATATGCAGTTCAGCTCAGAATTTTATTGATATATATTTTAGGCTTTCTGGAATTCCAGCTAATGGACAGCTAACAGAGAGCAACTGTATGAGAGTGAGAATATGTGAAGGGAGGTTCGCATTGCTGATAAGGGAGGTCTGTGGTAACAAGTTCAAATTAATTTCTTTTTTGTCCTTTCTAATTTCATTTTCCGTTCGTATTATATTATATCTTATAATGATGTGTTTTCTTTTATTAGCCTATAAAAGAAGGGGATTTTGTAATTCAACCCAAGGTGGACTTCGACATCAGCATTAGTACCGTATCTGGTCTTCTTAATCTTGGGTACATCTCGTATTTGTTGTTTTCATAGTTCATGTAATTTCTTGTGGGAATATATATATTTCGTAAAAGTTTGTAGATTTTTATATTTTCTTGAAAATATGTGATTATTCAGATATCATGCTGTGGCTTACATTGAAGCATCTGCGTATATCTACCAAGATGGAAAGGTAAATTACATTAAATTAAATGCATATTATTATATTGGGATTCTAAATTAAGCATTTACATTTACATTTACATAATATAAGGAATCTATGATCTAAAATTCTAAATGGATCTTTTTGCATTAATTTAAGTTGTTCCATAATAGAACTTGAGAAGGTAAATTAATTTAGTTCTTTTATTATTATGGTGAGAAGCCAAATCTGCAAATTTAATCAATAGAAGCTTACTTGGCCTGTTGGCCACACATTTACGGAGTGATAGAAGTTCGTTCATATCAAGTTCCAAGAGCCATTTGATTTATTCTTATTTCATAAGAATGGCAATTTATTAGAAGTTTGGCTATGTTGTAGCTTCTTATAGAAGTGGATCATTTACACAATGTACCGGGACCCTATATTCAAATCAAGGGGGCAAATAAAGAAGTTGCGTTAGCTGCTGGTTCAAAACTTGAGTTGGATGGTTCATACACTACAAAGGTTTCGTCTTTGTGCTTATACTTCATATTATTACCTTAAGTAATCAAATACCCATGTTTTTAATTTTGTTTTATGTCTTTTTCATTATATTTTCAGAGTTACCTTGACATAGTGCTGGAAAGATTACCCGCATCAGATAGAAGTTCAAGTGGTATCTACGCGCAACAAGCTGCACGGTTGCAAGAACTTGTTGACAACATCCAATCTCAGGTTCTGCCTCTCGCCGTAATTATATACTCAGTATAATATATGATTAATGATCGATTTAGGTGCACAGAATTTGTTTTGTTTTTTCTTCTTTTCTTTTTTCTTTTAAAATTTGTCTCTAAATAATGTGGTTATATCTTGTTGATACTCTGACGTAATTTGGCAAAACAGGGTAGCAGTTCGTCTTCAGAGTCATCACCAAGTAGGGAGGTTGTTTCACCTGTGGAAGGTGTGATTGAAGATATGCAGTCCAGAATCAAGAGACTCGAACGATGGCAGGCAATTAACACAGTAAGTAATTCACACCACTATTAATTCTCTTCATTTGTATAACTTTAGGGGTTGTTTGGTAAAGATAAATGGAGTGAGGGAAAAGGAAATGAGTTTATTTCACTTGTTTGGTAGGCAGAGAATTGATGGGGGGCGGAGAAAAGGTATATCTCGGGAAATCTGGTGCTTTGTATTTTCATTTCTATCCGATTGATGGAGAATTTCGTTTGCTTCAATAGTATATCTCCGCTTTTTTTTTTTTTTGGGAAAAGGCCCAATTTCAAAAAAGGGGTGTATAAAAGGATAGATCATGTGCCTGTCACATTCTCCCATTCTCCCCCAAATAATACAAACCCTAGCTGCAACATTCATCCATAAAATTTGGGCCATTTTCAATCTATTTGCTCACCTGCTACTCTTCTTCCTCAAAATTTTTTTCTTCAGTCACTACTCCTCGATTCTTTTCCTCAATTCTTTTCACTATTCAATTTGGGTGACGCTCATATGTCGGCAAAACTACGGCTCCTCCGTACAAATATATGAGTCCATTTTTATGTAACTTTCCATTATCTCATAATCAAAATAATTCAATATGGTATCATTTTGTTTGTTTTCACAAGCTCACTTATCCACATTAATGTAATTATGACCTTGGTTTTTTAAAATTTATTGATTTTAAAATGTAGTTATGTCATTAATTTTATGTAGCATCTCCCGGTTACTACAAACTAATGTTTTCTCAATTAAAGATCTCTTAGTTTTTATTATAAAAAGTGTAAAATTGTATTAAAAAAAAGTTAACAGATGATTTTTTGTAACTAAAATATAGTTTCATTTCTCTGCTTTCTTTACCAAACGTGTGAAATGAATTTGTTGCTCATTTCTTAGGGTAATTCTCTTACGTCACCAAACAACGGAAATCAAAAATTTCTTACACAATTTCATTTCATTTCTTTGATTCATTTCATTTTTCTAAATTTCTCCCTACCAAACGGGCCCTTATTATTTTATGGGTATTATCTGAGACAAAATGTGATTTGTTTGTCTGCTTTTGTGACCATTTGTTTGCAGGTGTTATGGACATTTCTGATGTCTGCTTTTGTTGGATATTCACTTTATCAGAGGAAACACCAGTAAATACAAGTTTTACAGATTTTATGACGATTTAAAGTTTTGGCATTGGGTCTTCTTGAACATAAGCAGTTTAGGAATATTTCTGTCCACATGGAATGATATATGAATTTAACCCCAAGAAACATCAATTGACTAACCACATAGCAGTATCCTTATTCTAACAATGCTCGAATCCAAAGGTAACGTCATAACTTTTATCTTCTCTATTGCAAGTTGTATATTTCCTTGCATTTGGTCATTTCTTGTGGAAAACAGCATATTTCTTATCTCTGCTGTATAGAAAAAACTTACAGAACAGTAATATCATTAAATTGATCATCATCGCACCTTGTTGGGCTGCAATGGATCCATTACGCGCCCTTTCTTTATTATTTTCGTATTTTCTTCAATTTTCGCCTTAAAATTGGTCATGCTAAACTGTTTGAAGTAGTTCGGGTGGTCTGATAAAGTAGTGTCTTCTAGTCGTTTAAGTAAACTGTACAGTAATATACATGACATATATGCTGATAATCGTGATTTCGTTATTTTCTATAACGTATACATCGGTTGATAAGTACTAGTAGTTAATTAACATGAAAACAATTGAAAGCTTTAATGGTCAAACATTACATGGGTGTAACAAAAATATATTTCCATGGGTGTCCCATTCCCTTTTAGGAACCTATAACAATATCTGGTTCCTAATAAAACCTAAAAAAAACCCTACAACCAAAAAACAAGCATCTACGTCTTGTGATTAGATTGCAATACATACATCTTTCTTTCTCCATCATGCTAAGTTGATGACTTCAACACACCATGTATATCCCTCAAACATGACCTGATGACACACTCTTCATCGACGAAAATAGTGATGAAACTGCTTCTCCTACCGTCAAGAAAAGGGTATTTTGTTGCAAAATATCGTTTGCATCCGATTTTTGTAATTTCTCCATCACTTCTCCGACCGGGTTTACCAACACAAGCTGCAACCAATTTCGAAATAACAATGTCAAAACTTGTTTCATTCTTTTAATTGATTACTGTGACCGGTAAAAGTTTTGTATGGTGCATAACAATGTACCGTTTATACAAGAATATTGACTAGTCACAAAATAAATATAATCAAAATGCTGAGTAGAACTTGCCTCAACACCCCTCTTTTCCAATACTCTTTTAAGTTCTTGGACAAATGTCACTCCATTTGTATCAATGGCACTTACAGCTGAAAATCACACAAGAGACCACAACCATTATGTCAACGCAGTTTAACTTGTTCGACCAATGTGATTCGTTAGAAGTATAACACTATCGTCTCATTTACATATATACATGAGTCTGAGTTGACACCCAACTTTTATAGTTATGTCAACAAGTATATTTAGAAGTTACCTGCAAGATCTAGAATCACAAATCTTAAACCAGAATGCATTTTGGTTTCTTCTTCTTCCTCATAATCTTGTATCCACCTCAAAATCCTTCAAGAGATAAAAAAAAAAATGAAAAATAAATTCTACTTGGCAAGTATAAGAATGTTTGACTTTTCAAACCATTGATTCTTGTATATCATATTGTTTTTGGCATTTATGCAGCAAAACAGAATGTATTACTATGAAATGTTAAGTATAGTATACAAACTGAAGACCTTACTCTGAAATGTTGATTCATAGTAACATCTCAACCATAGTATGTAAAAATAAAATACAAAAAGGGTGATGAATTACCTGTCATTGAGATAATTGGAGTTGGCAAAATTGATTGGAGATTGGATACTTAAGATCAAGAAACCTGGGATTGAAACAGCATCCTTGTACTGATGTTTGTTCCTAAATATGTCAGTACCAGGTATGTTACCCAACACCACTGTTTTAGGTCTTGTCATCTGCAACACCATCTTGAAGATCGAAATCCCAACCTAAAAAGTCATAATCTATTCTAAGTTTATACTTTATTATTTCTTACAAAATTTATAGTTGTTTGACAGTTGTAGTATAGATAACACTTACAGCCAGTGCAAGTCCTTCTTGGACAGATATAAATATGACACCAAAGAACGCGCATAACATTACAACAAAATCAAATTTATCAACTTTCCAAATTTGGTAAGCGGCAGGGATGTCAATAAGACCAATGACTGCTGTGATAATGATTGCGCCCAACACAAGATTGGGTGTGTACCGAAACAGGGGCATCAAGAAAAGCAGTGTCACCATAACTGTTACGGCCATGATTATGTTGGAGACTGCTGTTTTAGCTCCAGCATTGTGGTTCACAGCAGACCGCGAAAATGCACCTGAGGTGATCGGGCGAGCGGTTATAGTACAAGTAAACAAGAATTAGGTTGTAAGTTATGTGAAGCTGCAAAATGGCTAACACGTCGTCTATAAGTGGCGAAATGGGCGGGTCATGTTGGATAACAAACCAAAACTAGTTTTGTCAAATGGCAAAAATCAAGTACTCGTATATACCAAAAGGGGTGGATTACTGGATTATCTTAGTTTGACTAGTCAATTTTATTTTTAAATTTTTGTGTCCTTTTTATATATATCACGGGTATACGGAAAGAGACCGTTGACGCGTTTCTTTTTAGCTAAATGGTTATTATATAAGCCAGCTCTTTGGGCAATATAAACTATATGCGGCATATGTCAAATTGATGCATTGTCATATACATACAAGTTGATGGAGTCCTTTACCTGTAGTAACATAGCATGAAGTAGTAGAGCCAACAACATTCATAACTCCAATTGCTATCATTTCTTTGTTACCATCAACTTGGTAATTCTTCAAGGCAGCAAATGTTCTTCCTACAGCAATCCCTTCCTGTTTTGTGAAAAAGACAAAAGTACCCTTTAGAACAATGTGCTGTAATAAGTTGTAAGTTGTGCAGTGGAAGTAATACTTACAGTCAGGGAGATGATGCCAGTGATGAGACCTGTTTTCACGACTAAACCCAAATGACTTCCATGAAAATGTAACATGTTCCATGATGGTGGATTTAATCCTTGTTCTAATTTTCCAATCTATTTAACACATAAATTAATTATAGTTAGACTTTGATTACAAACTATTAAGTTTAAGTATATTATTTATAATAAATAATAATAATAATAATAATAATAATAATAATAATAATAATAATAATAATAATAATAATAATAATAATAATTATTGACTAATAAATCTTAATTACCACTAAAATGCCATGTTTTTGAGCTTTGAAAACAAAAACAAAAAGTGTGGAGACTATGACTGAAAGTAGAGGTGCTCCTGCTGATACCCAAAACAGCTTTGGTTTCTTTATACTCTGCATTCAGATTAAAAAGCCATATGATTAACATTAACAATCAGTTATAGTTGTAACAAAATTAAATAAATAAATGACTCTTGTCACTAACTACATTCTTGATATATGATAAGAGATATCTCCGTTCTTTTCTTAGTTTATTACGTTATTGTATCTAATCTGATATCTAATTCTAATTTCTAATCTGATAATAATAATAATAATAATGATAATAATAATGATAATAATGATAATAATAATAATAATAATAATGATAATGATAATAATAATAATAATAATAATAATAATAATAAATAGTTTCATATAATATAAATATTTGACATGTAAATCGTGCTTCACAAGTGTTAGTCTCACATCCTTTAGCATCAATGCATCATCATATAAATAAACTTATGTAACGATTTTTTTTATTTTTTATTTTTTTTTTTTTGAAACCCAACTTTTAACGAATTATAATTAGTGAATGCATGTGAAAAGAACTTGAAAATAAAGGCATAAATCAAAAATTATTTTAATAAAAGAGAGAAAAGGAATTTTTGTTTCTTGGATATAATAATACAGTAAACATATAATGGTGATATGATTATTATATTTTTGTTATTACTTTTTTATTTTTAATATGTAAATGTCTTTTAGCAGAGAGGTACCTAATTTTCGTACCACCCTTCCTCGTGACATGTTTTTTGGACCCTCGTGACATGTTGTTCCCTTTGGTTTTATTGCGGCTATATTTGACCGACTATTTTATTTTAAAGTGTGTTTTAATTTATGTAACAGACAAAGTCATCATTTAACTTTTAATGATCTGTATTATTTACATAATTGGGACTAATATTTTATCAATCATATGTTTAATCTGACAAAATTATAATTTATGTACACATATTTGTATTTGTATTATGGTATATCTATTCTGTATTTCTGTACTTACAACATGTCTTGCCACAAGCAGGAATACAAGAAAACAAAATCCCATCAAGATTGTTTGCCATGACCACTGCAATCAAAACAATTTATTTTATAATTTAATAAATAATCAAACCAGCAAAAATATCTGAATCTGAATATATAACATGGAGAAGCATCATTTTATAAGTTGTTCTTAATTACAAAAGAAATGTGTATAGAATATTATGATGTTAACACGTATCATTATCATTATTAATCACATTTGAGATCTTGATGGAACAAATAAGCATAAAGCATCCGATTTAAAAAAATATGATACATCAAACTTTCACAAAATGATGCATGATGACACGTGTCTGAATAGGAATACTCACTACAATTTTCTTTATTAGTATACGTTTTTTTAAAACCACAACCAATATACGTTGTATGTGTATTTTTAGCTTTTATCGGTGTGTATTTGCCGATTGAATAACCTTATTATACTAATTAAAAAATGATGAAATAAATTAAGGTGTCAATAAATTACCTCTTTAGTATTGTGGAAAACAGAGGACATAACAGGGACCAGACCCATTTCTTTAGTGAAATGGGTTATACCAAGTAGAGCTTTTAATTGTTGAAGTGATACTATAATTGCTGCTCCAGCCATGAATCCAATAAGTGTTGCCTTTGACAAGAAGTCAATTATGAAACCAAGCCTATAAACACCATCCACATCAATTAGTTATACATCATGCATTAAAACTTGTACATTACTTCATGATCAATAAAAATGACTTGGTCCCCTTTTGGGCATGACCTATAGAATGTTTTAAACATACTTTTGTCGACATCGGGACTTTCGTTTGACCAAATACATTGAAATTAAATCAACAATAACGATTTAATTCAATGATTGTTGACCGTGGAGTAAACTGTACGTATATATATATATATATATTTTTTTAATTTAAACGGTTTGGGCGAGAAAAGTTGACCTTAAAAATCCGAGAGAGGCTTGAAAGAGACCAGCAAAGAAGGTAGAAGTGAAAGCCAATTGAAGAAACAAAATAGGGTCTTGTGTAGGTGAAACTTCTTGTCTTAACATTGAACCCATTAATAGTGATGCAATTGACACTGGTCCAACTGCTAGATCTCTTGAGCTTCCTAGTATAGCATATACTAGTGGTGGTACAAAACTTGAATCTACATCAATCAACAACAAAAACAACAAAAAATGTATGAACATACAAATTCATATAATAATGTTTTGAAACATGTAATTTTAATGCGTTTTGCGCGCTTTTTGTGGCTGTTAACTACTTAAAACATGAATTTTATATGCTTGTTATTTCTTCTCTAGCTAGTTCTAAAAAGAGTGATGAATTTGTGAAAAGTTAGTTTATGAATTTGTTATTTCTTCACTATACTTTGAATGATTGGATGGTTTTTGACCCAAAGTGTCTTGGGGCAAAGATTCTTTTTGCACTTATTTTTTGTTCACTATAGCAAGTATATATTCTAAAAAGTATAGTGTCTTTTGGACAAATTATTATAAAAATACATGGTTCGAAAAAGTCGATCAATTCTGCTTGTCAATAAGTTGTTCTCTTAAAGTTAGTTAGTTTCAATCATTCTAATTTAGATGATGGTAATTAAACTTACATAGGCCAACAATAGGAGGGAGATTGGCAAGCTTTGCATAGCTTATACCCTAAAAAACCATGAAACCAAACCAAAATTCATGTCAATTATCACAAAACAAACGGTTTACGTACTATACATAATCACATGAAAAGGGACAAAAAAGATAAAAGATTTACCTGTGGAATGGCTAAACTAGCAATTGTGAGACCAGAAACAACATCGGATTTGAGTAAATTAAGGTTGTAATGAGGACCCCATTGAAGTATAGGAAAAATGTACTGAAAACCAAGTAACCATTTTTGCTTAGTGGGTTGTCCTTTGAATTGTCTAAGAGGATCATCAGGAAAGAAAGTTTCTTTAAGCCTGTTCATTAACTTTTGTAAACTGCTTCTTTTTGGTGGTGTTTCAACTTTATGAATCTCCATGGCTATTTCTACACATGGGTTATGATGATCATGAGACCCCATATCTTCTTGATCAAACTTCCCCTCCATTCTTATTAAAAAGATGGAATCTTTTCAATAACAAGATTAATTCAAGATGATAACTAAAGGATTGTATAAGAGGATGAAGTAGAAGGTGGAATCAACATGAAGGGGGTGTATGAACTTATATAAAGAATCATGGGTTGGTGTTGTTTATGTCATCTTATGAGACATGCATCCCCACACATCCATCAACTTTCCAGATGGAAAAGAGAGATTGATTTTTGATTTTTTATTTTTTAGGTTGGGTAATGAAATAGTGAATGGATGAGGGCTAGGGAACTTTTTGGGATTCTGGGTAACTTTAAAATGACATAAAACAAAAGGTTAATGAGTGGATCAATAATTGCATAAAGGTCTTGTTGAAGAATGTTAAAAGAGCTAGTGTATGCAAAACAAGATTGGTTTAAGATTTGGTTCTTGATTATATATTGCTACTAGCTAGCTTATCTATGGATGATGGTGCACTTCTCTAAGCTGGTTATGACTTCAATGGTGGACAGTTGAACAAGATTTAAATGCATTTCTGATGTATGCACAAATGCTAGAATTTAAGAAGCTTTGTCTCCCTCAGCTCTAACATGGTCGGTACATGACGGTTCTTGATAACGTATGTATACATGGTACATTCTTTCGAATAATCGTATCTTTGTTTATAAGAGTTGATATACATTACTAGTTCAGCCGGTGAGACTCTTGTATTAGGAACGTATCTATAGTTTTTTCATAATAACTTCACTCAACTCGAAACTGATTTAGCTAGAATTATTTCTATAGAGATCTTGTAGATTTAGTAGAGATAATAAAGTCGGTCAGATTGGTTAAAGATTGTGTTTTTAGTATTATTTTTCTTATTTTCAAGGATAATCTTTGGTGATACTTTATGTGTTAGGCAATTAAAAAAAAAAGATCGAACCTATATATATCAAAAAAGTTAAGGGCTAAAAGTGTAAAATACACAGAATTCTATATAATTTATTCCTATTGTACGTAATTTATGGGATTTTCCCACGTGTCATCTATTATCTATATAAGGTGTCATGGGACATCGTTAAAAGTTAACGCATCAACAAAATACATATAATAGAAACGCAAATAGTTAAATGCACACTATAAATATCACACATTAACTAATTACATTTCTATACACTTAACCCTTTGTCATTTTGACCCTCACTATGCATCGCATCCGACCCATGAACAGAAAAACCTAATGTTATTTGGCAAAAAGGAAAAGGGATTTTACGGGCAAGCTAAGGTATACTTTTTTAACATATAGGTTGGATATTGGGTAGTGTCACAAATGGGAAGTAGGCTAGGCCATGGTTGGTCAGATTTTCTCTTTGACCATGGTAAGTATTATTTTTCTTAATAATAATTTTTATTTAATCTACTTTATGATTAATGGGTGATGATATTTCCACCAAACTCTTTGATTGATCCATCACATTTATGCATTGAAAGCTTGTACTGTACAAACTGAAAATACACAGTAATTGTGGATTTATGAAATACTTCGATGGATTTATCATCACCCATAACTAATGTACCAGAAAAGCTAATGAATAGAAGCATAATTTAAATACTTCTGCATCATATCGGGTGATTTTTCTATGTTAATCGTACTCATATAATACATTTAAGTTGAGATCTATGTAAAATGCTTTAACTTGTCAAAAGTGTATGAACAACACATATATTATCATGGGTAGGGTTCAAATGAGACTAAAAATTTATGTGAGACTAAGGGAACCAATGATATCATGTCACATGTAGAAAGAGAATGTTCCATACTACAAAACCCATTTACCCCTTAAGTTAAATATCTCACAAACGACAAATCGAAAAATTATGAAAATTGCACCATTAGATTCAGCGTTTGATCCTCTTCGATTTGCCGTCTCTCAAGGCATACTTCCGACAAAAAATTTTTTTTCGTTTATTTGGTGGGTTTCATATGTTACTAACACATTTGTTAGAGTGTTGCGTTTAGGGTTTGGGGTTTAGGGTTTAGGGTTTAGGGTTGGGAGTTTGGGGTTTCGTCCCGAAACCCCAAACTCCCAACCCTAAACCCTAAACCCTAACCCTAAACCCCAAACCCTAAACCCTAAACGCTTTATAAAACTCTAAACCCTAAATCATACTAAACCCTAAACCCTAAACCCTGCTAAACCCTAACACTAAACCCTGCTAAACCCTAACTCTAAACCCTAGCCCTAAACCCTAAATCAAATGTATAATCAATCACTAACACATGTGTTACTAATATGTAAAACCCACAAAAAAAATGAAAAAAAAAAAGTTCGTTGGAAATATGCCTTGATGGACGGCAAATCGAAGAGGATAAAACGCTGAAAAATATGGTGCAATTTTCATGATTTTTCGACTTGTCGTTTGTGAGATATTTAATTTTTAAAAACGTGGATGAGAGAGAAAAAAATGACACTTGGCATATTGTGGTTGGTTCCCCTAGTCTCACACAAAATAAATGGTCTCAATTGAACTCTTCTCATATTACCATTATTAATTATCACTTGTAAGTTGAGTTGTTGACAGGGTTGAAACATTCACGGATTTTTCTGACATGAATTAATCCAAGATGAACAAGCAGAATATTAATAATGTGGTGCTTGTCATCGAAGAATTGAAACACACAATAAAAAAAATCCGAATTTGGATAAATCCTTAAAAGGCGTCCAAAAACGAGGATTCTCAAACAAACTCTCTTTGTCAATAACTCATCATCAACATCCGACTAAAAACTATATATGAGAATCCTAATTTAGATATATAGTAGGTGACCCGCGCCATGCAGCGGAAACAATTTATAAAATCGATCAAAACATGATATGTCACAGATACAGTTGATGCGAAATGAATAATATGTCGTAGATAAAAGAAAATGATAAAGTATTATTACAATAACAATACTTATTTTGAAGGTAGTTGAGAAAAAATGAAGGCCTTGTTGGAAAAACTGATAACAAACGTGTAGTTTTTGTTACCTAGCTATGGTACTGCAAATTGGGTTTATCAGTGAGCTGCAAAAATTTGTATCGATGCAGTATAATATAATTCCAATTGTATCAATTTCGTATGAAGTGATTTTACATTATATATAGTTTCCATAATTAGGTAGTTCAATTTTTCAATCATAATGATACTCAATTAGTGTTATTAACTTTTAGGTTGACTTTATTTGATTTAATTGTAGGGGTATGTTGGGAATTTCCCATATCCCTTTGACTAAGTTTAAGGCAAAAAGATTCAAATGCATAATAAGGGGTTATAGATGATAGATAATCTGTAAGAGAAAAAAAAACATTTTCGAAAACATAAAAATATATCTCTTAACAAATTAAAATAAACTAAATACTAATGATATACAAATAGATAAGGTATGAAAATTATAAAATTTATCATTTTGACCTTTTTGAATCTTCTTAAATCGACACATTTAACTTCACATGTTAATCGAAGAACCGTCGACTAAACCAAAAAAGTCGAATGAAATATTATTTTACCAAAATAAGTAACATAGAAGTGCAATATATTGTTTTGTCTTGTTTTTTTTTTTATATTTATAATAAAATGGGTGGAGTTAAATACTTTTTTTTATCAAAGGATAAGAATATTAGAAATGAGTGGAGTTAAACTATAGTATATATTTTATCTTGTAAAATGAAAGATTCTAGCGCTTGATTAATAAATATAAAAAATTATTCTAATGGATGAAGCAAAACTATCAGATATTTTCCCGTATCATGTTGCAGACTTTTTTAAAGTTGGAATTCTTTTACAATTAGGAGCAGAAATTTGATTAGAAAAATCATTACATTTTGAAAAACATGACTATATGATTAGTGTTCACTAGTCAAATGTGCTTTGCTTTTGGAACCCTAATAATAATAATGATGATGATGATAATAATAATAATAATAATAATAATAATAATAATAATAATAATAATAATAATAATAATAATAATAATAATAATAATAATAAATATTTAGTTGTAAGAATAGTACAAATAAATTAGTACCATTTTTTTTTTAACAAGAAGAAAAAATTTCTAGGTAGATACCTAATAATATATCTACTATCTTACTAATTATAAAGCATCAACATTGTTAAGTCTTAACAACTTTAAAACAAATTAAAATTACTAATTTATCTCTATTCACAGTAATAAAAGGTAATTACAATTGAATATGAAAGTCTTTTCTTCAAATATTACGAAGTACTTCTTTGAATTTTTGTATATTATGTAGTTTTGGTTGATTCGTTTCAAATTTTGATATTCAGATTACTATTCAAGGATGACATGTTATATAATGAAAATAGTATCTTACGTGATAAATATAGATAAATTAGTTGTTACCGCCGTATTGACGGGCAACATGCTAGTATATTTGTACAGAATTAGAATCTTAATTTTATAAAAATTTCCTTTTTCCCAACAAGAACATATCAGCTTTCTAACACTACGTTTTTGGTGGATTCATTGCCTTCCTTTTTCATAGAAGTTGCCTGAATCTATAAAACCTTTTGGGAAGGTATCATATTCTTGTGGTGCCTTGCTTTTAAGCGTAATTGGAGAGGTCTCCTAATATTATCCCTTTATATCATTTAATGGTTAATTAATTAATTAGAGGTAATCAATGGGGTATCCAATTTTACACTTTTAGGTAGTAAATAAATACAAATAAAAACACTACTATATACCTTGAGATCAACTATGAGGGGTTTTCCAGCGATCTTTTGGGTAACTAAAAAAAAGGCGTAGGCAATCATCTCCATTAAAGGAAAACTTAGTTGATTCATCGGTGCAACATCTGGATTCAGTCTCTTCGATTGATCTTAACAAGAACATCAATGTCTCTGGATCTTCGAGCGTTTCTACTGATGTTTCGCATGTTTCTTCCTCTCAAGAGATGGCTCAGACCGTCAGGGTGGGTAATGAGCTAGGCTTCCAAGTTAATATTGATGATCCTGTATTGAGCGAAATTGTTTCAGGTGTAGGAGCTAAAAAGAATACACAATGAATCTGTTATCACTAAACATTAGGGGTGTGAGTGAATCTCACAAGGTTGATTGGGTAAGGAATTTGAAAGAAAAGAACAATATCGATTTTATTGGATTGCAGGAAACTCATCTTTCAGATTGCAGTAAAATTGACATTGCTGGTTGTTGGGGAAACAATAATTTCAATTATGAGGTGGCTAATGCAAATGGCAGATCGGGTGGCATTATTAATATTTGGAATTCTTCGGTATTTTCTTCCAATTAAGTGTTAAATCCCGTTTTTTCTTGATGGTGGGTGGTCAATGGATGGGCGTAAACTGTAATGTTTTTCTCGTTAATGTCTACGCCCCTCATTCTTTGGTTGAAAAGTGCTCATTGTGGAACAAATTGGAATCGTTAAAAAACTTACATCAGGGTATATGGGTGTTCTTTGGTGACTTTAATGCTGTAAAAAGTCCTGAAGAGAGGCTTAACTCTATGTTCTGTCAATCTTCTGCAAATGACTTTAATGATTTTATTACCTCTGCTGGGTTGAAAGAATTTAATATGGGGGGCAGGAGATTTACGTATTTAAGTCCGGCTGATCACAAGTTAAGCAAATTAGACCGCTTCCTTGTGTGCAACAATTTTATGGCTTTTCAACCTAGATCAGTGGTTACTGCTCTTCCTAGGTTACACTCGGATCATTCTCCCATCACACTGTGTAATTCGTATCTTGACTTTGGGCCACTTCCATTTCGTTTGTACAATTCTTGGATTCAATTAGATGGTTTCACAGCTACTGTAAAGCTTGCTTGGGCCGTCTTTCAAGGCTTTGGTTTACCTGATCAATTGCTAGCTGCTAAGTTGAAGTTTGTCAAAAATAATATTAAATATTGGAGGGCAGTTGAATATGATAAAGAGAATAAGGAGATCACAGCTATGCATGCTAGAATTAATGAGTTAGATAAAATTGTGGAAGATAGAATGCTCAATGACTTCGAATGGTTAGAGTTCAACACAGGTAGATCAAGATTGTTAGAGTTGGATCGGATTCGAAAGTTGGATTTGAAACAAAGATCGCGCATCAAATGGGCGGTAGATGGTGATGAAAATTCCTCATTTTTCCATGGTTCCCTCAAAAATAAAAACAGGAACAATCGTATTCATGGTTTATCAATTGATGGTTCGTGGGTTTCGGATCCGGTTGTAATAAAGGATGAAGTATTCAGATTCTTTTCACAGAAGTTTAACGAAAAATGGCAGGTCAGACCTCTTCTTATTAACGACTTATTCTCAACCCTTTCAGTGTCTCAGCGGGATGGCATTGAATCTCCATTTTCAATCGAGGAGATTAAGGCATCGATTTGGGCTTGTGGGAGTGAAAATCTCCTGGGCTCGATGGTTTTACTTTCAAATTTTTAAAAGCTCATTTTGATATCATCAAATCGGATGTGATGCATTTTGTTAGACACTTTGAAGCCACGGGTGTTATCTCTAGAGGATGTAATTCTTCATTCATCTCTCTTCTTCCCAAAATTAAAGACCCTGTCAATCTCGGTGATTATCCCATCTCTCTCATCGGTTGCATGTACAAAATTTTGGCCAAAGCTTTATCGTCTCGGCTGAAAGGTGTCATTGATAATGTAGTAGATGTTGCTCAATCTGCTTATATAGATGGTAGAAACATTTTGGAAGGCCCTCTTATTATAAATGAAATTCTTTCATGGTCCAAAAGATCGAAAGAAAAAATGTTCCTGTTTAAAGTTGACTTTGAAAAGGCATTTGACTCCATCAATTGGAACTTTCTGGACTCGATAATGGCGCAAATGAACTTCGGTGTTAAATGGCGTAATTGGATTCAGGGATGTTTAAACTCCTCGTACGCGTCGGTTTTAGTGAATGAATCTCCGACAAGAGAATTTCATATCACCAAGGGCGTTAGGCAAGGGGACCCTCTTGCACCTTTTCTATTCATTATTGCTATGGAAGGTCTTAATGTGGCATTAAAAACGGCATGCGATAAAGGTGTTTTCTTGGGCAAAAGAATTGGAATAAATGGTCCTTCGTTATCTCATTTATTCTATGCAGACGATGCAATCTTTGTTGGTGAGATCTCTAAGCCAAGCATATTGAACCTTGCAAGGATTCTTCGTTGTTTTCATGCTTCTTCCGGTTTGAAAGTGAACTTCCATAAATCAAAGTTATTCGGTGTTGGTATTTCCGACGCTCAAGTTATGGATCTCGCTTCGTGTCTTGGTTGCATTCCAGGTTCGTTTCCTTTTAATTATCTTGGTGTTCCCGTTGGAGCAAATATGAATCTTAAGAAACATTGGGTTCCAATCATTGATCGCTTTAAAGCCAAGTTATCTGGGTGGAAAGCTCAAAATCTTTCATTTGGCGGTAGATTAACACTTGTCAAATCGGTGTTAAGTAGTTTGCCCCTTTATTTCTTTTCGTTATTTAAGGCTCCTTCTTGTGTTATTGATCAATTGGAACAAATTAGGAGACGATTTCTATGGGGTGATAATGCTAATGTGAAAAAAATTAGCTGGGTGAAATGGTCAACTGTCATAGCCTCGAAAGAAAAGGGTGGTTTAGGTATCGGCTCTTTAAAAGCTCAAAATTGCGCTCTTCTGATGAAATGGTGGTGGAAGTTGCGGGATTTCAATAAGTATATTTGGAAAGATGTGATATCGGCAATACATGGGCTTAGTGGCAAACCGATGCATTACATGTGTAAAGCTCACGTCTCGGGGGTTTGGAATAACATTTGTAACATCTCAAACGTTATTATTGGTTGTGGTTTTAACTTTGGTGATTTCTTCTCTTTTGTTGCTGGGAATGGAAAAAAGCTTCGGTTTTGGAAAGATCTTTGGTTGGGAGACGTTCCATTGCACGGGAAATTCCTTTCCCTTTTTTCGATTGAAAAATATAAAGATTGTTGTATATCGGATCGAATCGGTTCTGAGAGATTTGTTTGGAATTGGCTGCATGGTTTTAATAACCATGTGTACATCGATGAATTCCGTGATCTATTGCATCTGATTTCTTCGTTTTCCCCTACAATTGAAGATGACAAATTATGGTGCAAAATCTCTCCTGATGGGTCTTACAATGTTGGTATTGCTAGGCGTTATTTAGACGAAAATCTTACTTCTTCGGGTTATTCCAATATGCCTTGGTTAAATTGGATTCCATTAAAGGTGAATTGTTTTGTTTGGAGGGCATGTTTGGGTAGAATCCCAACGGCGAAAGGTCTTATGGATAGAGGCGTCAACTGTGCACCCGTCAACTTTAGGACTATTAATTAGTGCCTAATCGTTTGCAATACATGAAATTAGTTTTGTGTTAGGCTAATTAATGTATCCTTATATATATTGATGAATATATATGAATTACGCGATTTAATTAAATCGTGCGCATTTTAAATCAAATATAATTCGGTTCAATTAATATAGACGTTGGTGAACAATTTTGCTAAATAATATAATATTATTTAATACAAACGATTATATATCCAAAAATATTATTTTAATAATATTTTGTAATTATCTCACATTGCACAAACAAACCGCCTACTCGTTTAAAATATTAAACGCGCAATCAAAACACAACAAACTAAGTTATATTTCATAATTCATAACTTAAATAATTCAACTAAAACGTTTAGAAATTTTTCGTATTTTAAGACTTATACTTAATTGTGGAAAATAATTAGTTAACGCTTAAACAACCGGAGAACGAACACCACACGGAGCAGGAACGCGGACTGAAAGTGGGAGGATAAACCTCCCACCTCTTTTCTTTCTTCCTCATTTCTTCCCTTCTTTCTTTTTCTTCTCTTCTTTTTCCTCCCAAATCACAATCCACCACCATTACACAAAATCAACAAATAACACACCCAAACGTACTCGGATTTCACTACTACTTTGGAATAAAAGAACCACCTCGACACGATCTACACTTCCATCTTTCCGGAATTTCGTTTCGCCACTTTGTAAGTTTCCGACAATTTCTCGAAATCACTCAAATCTTAGTTATAATACTTGTTTGTTGTTTCTACACGTTTATAATGTCCAAATATGGGTTGGGTAAAAAGCTTGGGTCGATCGGTGGCCGGAAAACTCGTTTTTGGCTCAAAAATCCGTCAACAGCTCGAAGTGACGCAACGACGACTGCAGTATAGCGTCACTTCGTGCGTCACTTAAGTGACGCATTGAGTGTCGCTAAAAGCCCTAATTTAGCGTCACTTGCCTAAGTGCCGTATAAAACCCTCTTTTTCCGTCACTACCTAAATGACGCATTTTCAATAACCGTCACTAACCTTAGTGACTCATGACACCTGTACCGACACTTACAACCGACACATCCTCAAGTGTCGCACTCTATGCGTCACTTGCACAAGTGACGCCATTAATCAGAATCCGTCATTTCATGCGACACTTCCTAAGTGTCGCCTAAACCCTAAGTGTCGCTATAAGTGACGCTAAAAATAGAAAGTTTCAAACCATTTTTACTAAGTGTCGAGACCTAAATTTTATCACCTGATTTCACCCAAATTCAAGTCCAGATGCGTTTTTCACCAAAGCAATTTAGTAGAAATAAAAATTTTTCGAGCTGACTTGGCATCTCGACCCCAACCAGGGGCCAGCCCCTTGGACCCCGCCAGGGGTTGCCACCCCTGGAACCCCGCTAACCAGGGGCGCTGCCCCCGGACCCCCGCTATAATGAGTTTGTAAATACATTTCACACCAAGTGTCGAACTTAAACAACTTCAAACCTTATTACGATACGACTTTATAAACAAATTGAGACATATTTTTCAAGAGTAACACTTTGGAATCACTAATACAAACCGTCACCAACGGGCCAACCATGTTTTCTAAGAACAAACGATAACGAACCAACATTGGACATAACGAGTTGTGTAGACAACTAGTTTAGATGGTCTTGCGGGACATCTACTTACTTAACATTATATGTTTAGGCATTTAAAGGTTACGGGTTCGGAGAACCTACACACTGATCACTGTTTGCTACTGCTTACTACTCGACTCAGGTGAGTCTTACAGCCCCACTTTTTCTGTTTTACATACGGGGTGAGATACATTGCTTACTTTTCTTGAACACAAGTACGAACTATACATTTTACTATACGGGATTGCATGAGTTACTTACTTTTCACTGAAGTCTCTCCATCATATATCGTTAGTTATGGACTTAAGCGCGAACACTAGTTAATGGATCCATTAGGGAAATGACCCTCCCCGCCCGGGGTAGTAGCGCTACCACGAACCGTTCTATATAAACGGGCGACTATTATTCGTTACTTATGGTTGCTCAGTTACGAGCATGTCACGGGAGAAATTTATTACTTATGGGTTAAGCTTCGATTATGAGCCTCATGGCAACGGTATAACTTATTTACTTTACATTTGCTGGATTTGCAAATACTTGATTTACGCCTGCGGGCACTACTGATGAAATCTTGTGTTCAAAACTGATATTACTTACAAACCTGTGAGATTCACCAACATTCGTGTTGACCTTTTAGCATGTATTCTCAGGTACTCATACGGAGTAGGATTTCTCCAGGACATAGCTAGAGTCGCATAATTTCAACTAAACTGCATTAACGGAGATTCTCAGCATTATCTTTTGTACATGTTGATTATGTAATAGAATCTCCCGCCATACGCGTGGACTCTAGGAAACTACATTTTGTATACGAAAACATTAAGTTTTCAAACATTTATTTCTATGAAATCGTTTTACAACGTCTCATTTAGAGGTCGTTTACTGTATATCTTGTGCTTTGTATATTGATTAGTAACACCCAAGTATGCTTCCGCAAATCATTAAATTTGGGGGTGTTACATCAACATTGGATCAACTCGTTGTAAGATATGTGATTGTGATGACGAATGTTATAATCATGCGCTCATTCTGTGTTCGAGGGCTTTGGATGTATTAGAAAGGATCTTCATTTGGTGTGGCATTAATTTTCCAAGTATATTTTCGGTGGTGGAACTAATAGAATTTGGTGCCAATTGGGGTAATTGTCCAAAGAAAAGGAAAATCTTGATTGCTATAATTCAGTGTTCGTTGTGGTGCATTTGGAAGGCGAGGAACGACTTGGTGTTTAATAACATTCGGAAATCGTGCATGGCTATTGAGGGGAATGTCATTTCCACTTCTTTTCTGTGGATTAAGAATAGGAGCAACATTCCATGTAATTGGGTTGATTGGGGACGGTGTCCCTTTTAATTTCTTTACTTTGTTCTTGTACTTTGTTCCTTATTGGCCTCTCTTAGTTTCTTGCTAAGTTGTGGCGTTTAATAATATTTGCCGTTTCCAAAAAACTATGAGGGGTATTTATACTTATAATTCATACAAAATTATTGGCTAGTGAGTTAAGATACCCAATCAAGCTTATCCACATTGAAAATAATAATTATGTTTTACGTATATTTAAATTAAAATATACCAGCACTTCGATACTAAATGCTAAATAGTCTCTTTGTCCCATATTTATAGTCTACGTTTCTTTGTTTGGACGTCCCAAATTAACTTTTCACTTCAAAAGTAGGAGGGTACAACCTATATTACCCATACTCTATATATCTATGTTATAGAAAATGGATTATAAAAAGTAAAAGCAAAACTCTCATAGACAAATGACGTATTGTTTTGCGGATATCGACGTGAATCAACATAATAAAGATACTTGTTAGCAAAATCACACGTCATGTACGATTTATAGTAGACAAATATTTGAATCGAATATAAAATACGTTCTTTTGTGTTCTCAATTTACCCAGATAAAAAGTTGTTGATAAGATTACAAGATTTATTTAGAAACGTGGACGGCAGGATTCGAACCTGCGCGGGCAAAGCCCACATGATTTCTAGTCATGCCCGATAACCACTCCGGCACGTCCACCTTTTTTGTTGATTCTATTACACATTCGTATATGATTCGTAAGCAAACTTATTAATCAGAATAAAAAGCAAATAATTAGACCTCTCACTATGGTGGAGTCCAACTGACGCATCAGTTAGTGCCACATCAGCGCCACATCTGATTTTTCAAAAAATGATACAAATTGACGCTTCACTGCCTACAGTGAATATCACTTAACATCACCTCTCTTTTTTATGGACCCACATTTACCAATATACCTTTATTATTATACACTAACCAAATAAATTAAAAAAAGCTGGGTCCTACGTACAAACCACCAAAGCTCGTCGCTTTGGCGACGGATCCAAAACCGACGCTCAACTGATGTTTTGGTGCCTATGACGTCGCTTAGTTTTTCAACGTCGGTTAGAACCGACGTATCAAACCGAAGCACCATAGTGAGTGCTCAACAAGCTGAAATTTATGAGTATTTCGTGATATAGACAAAAAGGAGCTAGTGTGCTACTGTGTGTGTAAATTCTTTTACATAATTAAATAACTTTACAGTATTCGTATAAGCTTACATAGCAACTAGAACCAATGACTAAATAGCCTAAGTGGTAAGGGCAACCCATGATTTCTAGAGGTCATGGGTTCGAATCCTGCCATGGGTATTATTTATCATAAAGGTATCTACCACCAATGAAGCGCATGACCCACAACGTTAAAGCTTAGTCGGTGCGAGTTTCGGCTCGAACATTATGGTATATGTGATGGAGGTGATTTACCCGGCGATGTTGGACCTTGTGGGGGGTTCGGTCGTGCTCCATTGCAATATGGAGCGGCTCCAGTGGGTGGCCCAAATACCCATACATAGCTACTAGAAGATCATAAAAACTAATTAATTAAATAAGTAAGATGTTAACTTATAAAGGAGTCATAAGTTATTATTAAATGGTTGATGAGGGTCTCTTTCGTTTAAGACATGTAACAATTTCTTCCTCTAAAGTTGGCAAAAAGCAAATTAAGGGTTATCAAGTTAATTCTATAAAGGAGTTATAGCTTTTAGATAGATATTTGATAATTAATTGACGGTAACAACGAACATGATATGTTCACTAGCCAACCCAACTCCATCAACTTTATTGGTAATATGCACAAATCAAGATCCACTCAAATATATTTACATAAAGTACGTTATAATATTAAACATTAACAATTTTATATTGAACCCAATCGTAACAAACATAAACCCAACTCGTTTTGTCACCACATTTTCCACTCACTAAGATATTTACATACGCTTAAGCCTTAAAGAACATAACATTGTCCGGTTTAGGTTATCGGTAATACTGGTATATGCTTGATGTTATACTTATGACTGAGGTTAAACTGATAATTGCTAAATTTATGGGTTAAGTGCGTCCAAACATAAAACTATATATAATTAAAAATTCAATTATGTAAATCAAACTTATTTAAAATTTCAATATATTTTGTGTATATACTTTCGATTATTGTTATTTGAATGCAATTTGTATTATCAGTATAAACTATGACGTGGCCTTCATACCAATGTCCGCATCAACAAATTACATACAAATATATATTTATAATCTAAAGTTGGATATATACACTAGGAAAAGGTTTTTAGTTATAGTTTATCAAACTTTCACGACACTTGACGGTAAATTTATTTAGAAAATAAGTTACGAAAAAATAGAACCTACGCGTATTTTAAAATGGAAATGGATAGTGATATGTCCACCATTCCTTTATAAATTCACAAAACCTACGCATTGCTCGTGTGTACAGTTGAAACTCTTGACGATTATTTTGGTTAATTTATAATATGTAATAGTTGAATAATCACCGTTTATTAAACTCTTGAATAAAATGTTTTAAGAAGGAAGAAAAGATCAGAAGATAATAAAGTTTCAGGATTCATGAAAAGAAGACGCGGGTCAACATGCCATTAAAGTTCGTTCATCTTTTTAATCTTCTTTAAAGATGATATTAGTAGTATTAAATTAATGGAGAAGACAAGAACACGTGTCATCCAAGTTTCGTTTGAAACTTGACTGTCTTTTGACGTTCAGATCGGAGTGCACCAAATTGAAGCTTTGCGTGCTTGTTTTGTTTTTTGATTTGGAGGGACTCATTTATGGTGTCTTTTTGAGCAAGTCTTAGCGAAAAATTATTTCTATACCGTATAATAATAATATATCTATCTATCTATCAATCTATCTCTCTTATCTAATAGAAGGGAGTTTATGCTGATGTCATGAAGTTGATGTGGCCCAATTTTTAGACTGTTATTTTGGTGATGTGGTATAGCTAAGAATCAATCAATTTTCTCCTTATTTTGATTTTCTTTTAAGGGTTTTGCTAACGTGTGCCCCCGTGGCACACATTAACATGCATTTAATGAACCTATAATTTCCTCAAATAGCAGAATTTGTAATTAATATATGTATAAAAAAGGTAAATATTAGATAGAATTAATGACTATTAAATGCAAATCTTAATATTTAAAGAAATTACGAGTTCATTAAATGCACGTTAACGTATGTCACGAGGGCACACGTTAGCAAAACCCTTCTTTTAATTACTTAAATTAATTAATCTGCAAAAGCCTACTCATATATCTTGAGACTCTCAAATGTATTTTGCACTCTTTTAATCTGATTGGATGCTCTCCCAACCCAATATCACGCTTGTCTCTTTCTCCGTGGCACCGCTAAAAACTCAATCAATTTATCTATCTTTACTTTTTCACCAAACCCATAGTCATACTGTCTCTATTTCATCCGATCAATTTCTCTTCCACCAAAAATTAAATTTCTCTTCCATCAAAAATTCAATTCAAAGTTATCGAAGATTAAAGATTAACGTACCAATCTTCATGGTTTCTAGTTTCCTTTTGTTTCTCATTATTCATCTTCCTCTCCTACTAAGTTTTAATCATCAAATTCCTCTCCTACCGTTTTCGAAACTGTTTGTGTGTGATGATAGGCTTGATTAGGTACTTATGGTGGTTGGATCGGTTGCGACGGCGGCGCATAGAACAGCGCTCGTGATTTACTTGCATTATTTTGCTAAAATTGTTCAGTTGCTAGCTCATGGTGATGATAAGGCTGATGTACTTTTTGATAAATTTAAAGATGTAAGTTTATTTTAATTTCTAAAGTTGTTTTTTTGTTGTTGTTAAATTATTTGTTTGGTTAGTTAGGTTTATATATATATTATATATATGTATGTATTATGTATTTATGTATTATGTATTTACGAGCTATCTTACTACTGTTTCTGTTAAACTTGAAATAAAAGTAGTTGGTGAAGCTCAATTGGGTTGTTATGTTAAAAGTTCTAATTAGGAACTGTGAATTGGTAATGGAAAATTAGCATGAACTCAGTTGTAGTGTTAAATAGCAGAATTGTAACTTATGTTCAAATGGTGATTATGCAGTGCATGAAAGCTGTTCGATGATTTGCCTGAGACAAATAGAGTAATTGGTATGATTTTATTTACACCTGTTTCATTCCTAGATCATTGTTTCTAAATTTAACCGTAAAGCTTTCTTCTTTTAGTACATATATATGGTTATCCTTAAATGACTTTAGTTGATATTCTAATAATCTAATCATACGTGCTTCATGTTACAAGTTTTGACATCAGTAGCCTATGTGATATTTCTTCTTTTCTGTTTTATCTCGCCTAGATCATGCAAGTCAACTAATTATAAGTGTAATAGTTGGTTTCTGTTGTTAATTTTTATAGCTATTGTATTTACAGCTTAATGCTCTTCAGTTTCAGATTCTTTTAACTGGTCATAATGTGTTTTTGAGAAGGTTAAACCAAGCTTATATGATTTCTTTTTTCTTTTCTTTTTTGGAGTTTTGTTGTGTTTGATTATTAACCTTACAACAAGTATATCTTAGCTTGAAAGTTGGAAGCTATAAAATAAATTGGTGGCAGTAGTTTAATAATGATGTTCTTTTCTTTAGTTTTAACAGTGTTGGTATTATATAAATGTTTTAGTAATTATATATTGGTAATCTTACATTGTAATATTATGACACGGGGAGGGCAAAATATGATTAGTGATGCAATAGTACATAAATTAGCTGTATTGATATAAGTAGTTAACGATGAAGACTTAAATCTTTATATTTTTGTAAGTGTAGTTATAATTAAAGGTGTCAATCCTGACCCATTTACATGCGAGATGGTCACTTTGTTTTATTTTGTATCTTTAGCATGCCAAACTTCAACTATATTGTCATTGCGAACATCTCTTTTGACTTGGTCAGTTTTGATCTTGCAGCCCGGAATAGCTTTTATCTGGCATTTAAAGTGTTATATGTAATTGTCTAAGTGAAAACTGGAGCACTCATGTTGCTTTCTAAAGGATATATAACGAGGACTAAATGCATGAAGCGTAAATGAAAGGGTTTGCTTATAACGGGTATATAAGTATGTTTTAATGGTAAGACCCTTCGTTTATGCATTAAACTATCTCTATTGTTGCATTGCTAGAATATTGTTGTTGTGGTTTCTATAGGATATAAATAATATATGTTCAAATTAGTTTGTTGTTTTTATTGACTTACAGGAGCTTTTTTGGGTTGCGCTTGACGCTCGTGTTGTTGATGGGTATATTTTGTTTTGGATGAGTTATTTAGGTAATGTCTAGGATGAGTTTTCTTTAGCCTATATTTTGCTATTATAAATGAGTCATTTTTGGTGTCGTTTTGTTGCTGGTTTGGTGCATTTTTATTGTTGGTTTCATGCGGTTTAATTGATGATTTGGTGTTGCAGTTTTGTTGCCATTTTAAAGTGTGCTGTTTGTTGCCGATTAGTTCACGTTTAAGTGTTGTTTTGTGTTGGTTTGGTTCTGCTGTTTTGCAGGCGTTATAGCTGCTGTAAGTGTGCCATTTTGCTGCTGTAAGTGTCTGGTTTGCTACCATTTTGTTGCAGTTATACGTTATGAGTATTTTATTTTGTTGGTTAGATTTAATTATATAGTTTTTACCTATCGTTTTTCGATTATGTTTCAGATTGTAGTTTTTATTGAAATTTTTATGCGCCCCCATAACACAAATTCCTGGATCCGTCACTGATTGGTATCACAGTCATTTGTGATAATGTACAAGAAATTTGGTGCTTTTGCGTTTGAACCAACAAAATGTTACATATTCAGTTGTAATGGTTCCACCTTCTTTACTTTCTTATGCTTCTAATTCTGGAGCATAACCGGCTCTCTTAGATGTGGCCCTCAATGCTACTGACCATCTCTCGTATTGATATGTAATTTTTGGTTCAAGTGGGCACTTATGATAATGTAAGTTTGTGAAGATAAGCAGTTGGTTTTGCCTTAACATCAAGTCAGAGGAAGAAGTTGTAGAAGCAATATGTTGGAAAGGGTTTAAGCTTGATTTAAGTATGCTTTTAAAAGCTTTTTACTTATTGAAATTTTCTTATGAGTTCCTCTTGCTGCATATTAACTTTTGCACAATTCATTAAACACGCAAGTTGAATTGTTACAAAAAAGTTGGATGGCACGGGTCTAAACTTGATGTAGTGAGAGAAGCAGTAGCATGAAAAGATTATAACGATATTGTATTAAATGATGTTATATATTTATGGTGAGTTAATGGATAGAAAATAAATAACTAATTAATGTGTAGGCGAATGGATTGTAAATTATATGAATTGTACTGTCTCAAGTTGTCATTTGTCATCTATTTGATATAATAAAAAAATTTCTTTCTATTGAAAATAATCAGGTTTTATCTACATTTTTACTATATATATTTGCTTGCAATGAAGATACGTTGGCAAGTTCTTGAACTTATAACGTCAACATCTTGGATTGCTGCAAGTTAAGATGTGATTTCATGTATATGTCTTTATGTTATTTCAAGTTTTATATGGAGTACAATTGAAACTAAATATTGTATGCAAAACATAATAATAAAAGATTTAATTGATTAAAGCTATTAATATATTTCATACAAGTGGCAAATACAAGTAATATTTTTTATTATTATTCTATATAAATCCTGTGTAGTCACGGGTCATACAACTAGTTTATCTATATAACTAAAGGATGATACCTCCAATAATTTGGCAAGTATACAATTATGCCACATCACTTTGTATTCTACGTGTCATCATTATATATAACAAGATTGATGAGGTGAATTTTCCTACATTCACATGGTAAACAAGGTAATATTCTATTATAAAATCAAATTATAATTAATTTAATTTACTATGTCATCATTTTTGAACGGTAAAATAATGCAATAGATTACTAAATTATAACCAATTAAATCCAAACTAATATTTCATTATAATTAATTTAATTTAATATGTCATCAATTTTGGACGGTAAAATAATGCAATAGATAACTAAATTATAACCAATTTAATCCAAACTAATATTTCATTATAATTAATTTAATTTAATATGTCATCATTTTTGGACGGTAAAATAATGCAATAGATAACTAAATTATAACCAATTTAATCCAAACTAATATTTCATTATAATTAATTTAATTTAATATGTCATCATTTTTGGACGGTAAAATAATGCAATAGATTATTAAATTATAACTAATTTAATCCAAACTAACATTTCATTATAATTAATTTAATTTAATATGTCATCATTTTTGGACGGTAAAATAATGCAATAGATTACTAAATTATAACCAATTTAATCTAAACTAATATGTCATGAAATAACATTTGCAGTATAATTTATGGTTATAATAAAAATTTTGAATTCCTTTGCCTATTTTTTCCCTTTAATTTTGAGTTATACACTTATTTATTATTTTTAATCTTAACTTTCACTTTTCTTTCTCTAACTCTAATATATATATATATATATATATATATATATATATATATATAGCCAAAGGTTTAAATAAGAATCATAAGAAGGTACAGAACTGTGAGAAATTTTAAATTATAGAGACTTTAACATGTTTAATGATTCAATTACATGTGAACATTGATCTAGATTAAGGTTAAAAGTAAAATAGTTTGAAAAAATATCAAAATAACCTTTAAAATCATATTTATACATTTCGTTCACATGTGCACATATGATATGTGCACATGTGAACACTTTATATATTTTATAGTTTAACACGTCTTTTGTGGTTTTTAACTTTTGTTTGTCAATAATATGAACATTAAATAACATTTATGTGTAATTTGTTGCGTTTACATGTATAAAAACAATGTAAAATAAAGTTCTCGTAGTTCTGTACCTTTCGTGGTTCTCGTTTGAACCTACCCATATATATATAACTGTTAATGAATTAGAATAGGTTACATCATAGTTTTGTCAGTTTGACAACTTTTTTATCATCTTCCAAACTCAAGGATATAAATTTCGTTTATTTTGTAATCTGAATACAAACTTCATAGACAAACATATCAAATTCATCTTTTATATAAAGTGTATATAACATAAAATTGAATAAGATCATTAAAACATATCATATACCATTTTAGATTATGATCGATGTATTGTGACATTATATTTTTCTAATATATTTGGCATATAACGTATATACATGTTATGTTGTTTACTCTGTAATTTAAATTTTGTATGTTGCCACTGTATGTAGTTTTATATTTTATTATTACACGTATTATTATTTATTACTTATCATTTTCATAAAATAAAATTAAACGAATCACCCATGTCGTTTGCATAAAATATCACCCTGGTATCGTCATTTTAGTTCCAAATTACACGGATCGTTCATATGGCTTGCTACTATGCACTCCCATAGTCCTTTTAAAAAGCGAGTCTTAGTTGAATCCGTTAAGTTATGACACATGACATACATACGAGGGTATATTTGTCATTTTATACGTTCATTCTTCCCCCAACGTATTAAGAATTAGAAATGTGAATTAAAAATTTATAAATTAACTAACTAAAATAACTGATCTACAATCATATGTCCTAACTTAACGAATGTAACTAACAAACGTTTGCTAAAAGGACCATAAACATGGATAGTTACAAATTACAATAACGATCGGTATAATTTTTATAGTTAAAGATGGTCGATGGTATTTTATACAAATCACGTGCGCGATTGTGTAATATACCTTATTATTATTCAATTTTCTTTATTATTGAAATAAATCTTCAAAACAATTATTTGTCCAAATGATTCACTGTCTTGTAAACATCACATGCCACTTGCCACTTGCCACAATACGATGAACCACATAACCAAAGTATTTTTTATTTTTATTTTTCTTTAAGTTTGACTTTAAAAATTACTATACTTAGACCAGACAAATATTTAAAATTCCTAATGATAGTTTTTAGCACAAACTACGATTCATATCTCACTTATTTCACATCACGATAATTAATAGAGCCCACGTATTCTTATGAACCACGATGATTGACTGTTAGAATCAGAGGCAGAGGCACGTTTAAATACATGTCTATTCGCTCTACGCAATATAATTTTCTTATAAAATGCACTTTTTGTTACATTCCTTATTTGTCGTACGGTTTAATATGAATTGAGATACCCCTGCTACTGGTAATCTCAAATCCTGAATCCGCCACTGATTAGAGCACAAAGAGTGGTTGCTATTGTGCTCGATGTTCAATTGAACACTGAAGTTTAACACATATACGATTTTAAAGGGAGTGGTTTAATATTCAATTCAACTCAAAGTTCAATTGTGTCCGACAAAATGATTTATAACCAATCAAATATGTGGAAAAGAAAAAAAAAGGGTTAAAACCTTGAACGCAACATTCTCTCTTAATCACAGCGAGGAGTGGTGAACGTCGGATCCCAACGTTCAAATGATTGAACACCGAAAGTTTGTCCTCATCAATCCGTGCGCTCTTAAAGACGTAAAGTTGTCCACCATTGAATGATATTAAAACCTAATTTAAATTTATTTTGCTTTTCCACAAGAATATAGACTAAAAAGTAAAAACTCTTGGTAGTTTAGTACATAATCCTTATGGTAGCAATAACTTGTACTTACAACCGTATATGAAACTTGTGCTTAAAACTTGCTAATTGAGTGATGGCATTGACAAATTTTGGGGTGAGGATCTCTTAAATGAAACGTGTACGACTTGAGCGTTATAACAAGAATCGTCTAGAGATAATGGGAGATGGTGGAAGGGTGGTCCGATTAAGGGAGGCAGTGCGGCGAAAATACCATTTACGACCATACAAAGTGCAATTACGATCCATCATGATCATTGCTTCTTACCAATTCATTTGTAAATGAAAGTTCTTTAGCTCTCATCCTCTCATGATATTGTCGGTTGTAAAGTAGAGTGGTTCGTTTTGCAAAGATTCTATGAGGGAGAAATTTAGAATCACTCATTAGGAATCATTTTCCGTTTCATGTCATTAAGTACAAGATTGAACTTTACTAAATATAGTTAGACAAAACTCAAAAGGTCTCAACGTACACCGGTTCAATTTTTTAGATCGATCTGTTCGTGTATTGCACAATACAAAAATTTACAATTTTTCTATCTCCACGGAAACAAATTAAATTAAACTCAAAGTTCGTGTTCATTTTACAAAATTCACTGGAATTTCATAGAATTGAAATCTGAATTCTATCGAGACTTCCCGCCTCATCCTGTTTGGTGTTGAACCGAACGAATTCCAAATTCCTTTCGACAGTGTGTTACAATCAATGTAAATTACACAATATAGAACATTAATATATAACAAAAAATATAAGATGATTCGATCTTGTTACTGATAAACCATAGTCGACCTATGTTTTTTCTTTAAATATTTGAAAAGTAAAAAGAAGGATTACATACATCATAATTTACTTGATTTAATTTAATTTACTTTACTTTTTGGTTGGTATCTCACTATCTCCACCAATCACATATAATGAAGACCACAATTTATGATCCAACATATGAGGTTTAAGTGGGAAGAAGAAAGAATCCATGTGTAAAAAGATTGAAGGCCCACAAGTTTTAAGTGGCTATCCCTTTAGAATATACCAAATCTTTTCTACACCTTTCATATCTTAGCATAAACAATGGTCCGAAAAGTTGCCATACTTAGCCCCTCAGATAAGCATTTGTTGCAAAAGATGGTCCAAAAAGTCGCAACTTTTAAGCCGTGGTCTATGGCATACCTCTAGAGACGTGTAAGTTGCAAGTCATATGGTTATGAAACAATTATTCACAAAATTGGACAAAATAATTGTACATACAATGTATATGTACAACTATATATATGTATATATGTGATTAAAGTTGTAATGGCGTGCACATAACTTAGCCTTTAATATTTCGGACAAGCAAGTTGCTTGCGCTTTTGCTACGTAAGTTCTTATCTATGGGAGTACTTTAATTCTATATACATCGTATTAACTTGGCTCGGTCATCTCGACCTCCATAGTCAATCAGGGTTGTAAAATCGGGATTAATCGGGTTTTAGATGTAGGCCGATCAGATTACCTAAAATCGATCTTAAAAATCGGTCAACATTGGTCAACGGGTTTATAGCGGGATTAATCTGTCAAACTCTGGATTAATCGGTCAAAATTTGGATTAATCGGTCAACTTCGGTCAAGGTCAACGTTGGTCAACATTTTTATTTGACTTAATGTTAGGGTATGAGTCCATTTGAACAATTAAATGATTATGTTTATGTGTCAAAACGATTATGTTAAAGTTTATGTTTATTTATGTTTATGTTTACACATATCATTTTCGAAATTTATCATTTAAATGTAAAAAAAATTCAAAAAGTCAAACCCGATTAATCCCCGATTGATTCCCAATTTTGCCTATTAGTCCTTACAAGGTCCCGACCGATTAATCCCCGATTAGCGACTTTACAACCTTATAGTCAATACACATGTGATAAAGGTACACAACTAATAAAAGTCGGATTATGTTTCTCGAATTATGTATATATGAAAGGTGAAGGTTTAAAATGTAAAAAAGTTAAAGAATAATTACACTATGTGGGTGTTTGGGGGGGGGGGGGGGGGGGGGGGGGGGGGCTTATTTTCATAGCTTATTAGCTTATTCTAACATTATAACACAATAAGCTCAAGTTTTAGTGTTTGGGAGCATAAACTTCTTTGCTTATTTAGTATGGGATTTCAAAGGCTCAAAATAAGCTCCAACATTTTAGCCTACTTGCTTATAAGCAATAAACAATAAGCTTTCAAAATAAGCTCCCCAAACACCCCTTATGATGTACCTTAAAACGATAGTGTCACATATTACATGCCCTATATTTTATATAGAAATCTAAATTACACCTAAAAGTCAATTGTAACAACATATATATCTTCAGGGGGGATCTGTGAAGGAGGAAGGGGGGTCATGTGCCCCCAATAACCCAACTATCTTTAGAGTAAATTTTTATATATTTTGGGTCAGGCCCACGGGTCAGGAAAAAAAATTGCCCCCAATTAATTAATCTTTTTTTAGTTGAGCATATAAATATCTTTATATATTCAACAAATATGTGTTGAAGTAACAATAGAAAAAATAGAGCTTGAAAATGTGTTTTAATGGGGGACATTAGAGTAGGGGTTAGGTTGGGAAAGAAGATAGCTGACGGGCTAAAATTCGTACATTTCACAAATACAATTTTCAAAATACTCCCTGCTAACATATAGAGTGAAAATTTAGGCCATTAAACTTTATATTGTCATTCAGTAAATTAGATTTGTAGTTTAATTATCTTTCTTTTTTATTTATCTAATAATGTAATATCTTTGAAACAATATCATCCATTGTTTTTGTTATTTCATTAATAATTTTTTTAAATAGTATCCGACTTCATAAAAGTCTATCATATTAGCTTTAGAGATTACTACTAAGTTTTATTGGGACACATAAAGCTTATTAAAACATAAGTAAAACATAATTAAGGTTGAATATAACGCATAGACTATCTTAATTTATTTTCAGCGATACAAATTTCAAATAAAAATATTCATACAAAAATTAACATATTTTATATCTAAATAAGTTTTGTATTCGAGGCCGTTTTTTAGTTATGTCACCACGCCATAAAATCCAATTAATTGTTGTTTTATGATAATTTTTACGCAATTTTTCGAGTTAGTTGCATACCGCTTTTCTAAAGTTTTTCAAGTCGTTTATGCTGCAACATAATTTTTTTTTTATATCGATGGAGTTGTAAGTTATTTAGCTTTATTGATGGAGGGTATTTAGCTTTATTTCCAATAGTTAAATTGTAACTGTTATTTCATACGCAATTTGTTATTATTTTGAGTAACACTGTAGCATCATTATAGTATAACGTAACGGAAAAAAATACGGGTTGGTAAAAAATAATATTACTACTGTATATCTTTAAGTTATCTTCTTTGAAGTACTTTTTGAAAAGCCCAAGTGAAGTGATATATGGTGATGGGATAGAATAAGGATAATGATTGAATGTAAAAGTGGTCCTAGGAATGTCAATGGGATTTCAAAAGTAGAAAACAAATTAGTGAACATCTCATTTTCTACTCCTTCCATTTGCTTTTGAACTATGTAGTTCTACAAATAATACTTTTAACGATTTTGTTAACAGCTAGGTTATCAATAAAATGTTTCGAAATGAATAAATTATTGTACTCTATATCTCACCTGTTATCATGTGTACGTGTTATAAAGTTTGTTGTGATCTGAGTACAAATGTTTATGTACGTTTTAAAAAAGTAAAAAACATCTATAAATTAAAGTTGTTGTATGATCATTTTCCTTTTATATAGTCGATACACGCTCGATACAACTTTTGATGTGGGTACACATTCAAATATTAACGCATGTTGACAATTGTTTATTAAACAAAGTATTAAAGAGAAAAGTTCAAATATAAGACTTCAAATGTATAGTTCACTATGTATAGTTCACTATGTCACTACTTTTTTAATATATTCACGAAAATCATATGAGATTGTGAAACTATGTGAGTCGGTATTTTACTACTATTTAAGGTCTTTAACTCTTTATGCTACTTCTATGAAGTTTAACAATCGATTAGTTCGATGGTATGTGACTTGCTCTCTAGGTTCTATTACCTTAGAGGTTTACCTTGACAATTGACAATTAGACATCGCCGTTGAATTGTTTTGTATATATTTGTGCATTGGAGAATTAGTGGACATGGATTATACATTAATGCGAAGTACATACATGGCTAAGTTACTACATTCTGAGCTCAACAAAATTGCGGGGTCAAGGGGATGTTCCCTCTTGTGGGGTTCTCGAGGCAACACCCTTAAGCGGGTCTAAAAGAGAATACCCTGAAATGTCATAAAATGATCTCTTTCAATGTACCAAAAAACAAATTTTGACATAAGAATGTTTTGTGACCGCCAATTCGGTCAACAATGGGTTGACAAATATTACAGGCATATCACAAAGACTTTTACATAAACATAAAAATTCGGATTAAAAGATTCATTTCGATAGACTTTCAATATTTTTTAAATTATCTCGGGACAAATTTTGTGTAACCCAGACAACTTAAAGGTCAAAATATTGTCTTTGTAAAGTGATATAATACACGATTCAACGAGATTTATCCAGAATATGAAATCATTACCCTGTTATTGCAACCTATTTGTGTTATTGCAACCTATTAATTTACAAATTGTTACATAATTTGTGGAGTATTTGATCGACAAAGTAGCTAAATGTGCTTCTCGAAGTTAGGAGAGCTTATAAAGATCGATCAGTGTCATCTATATCTTAATTAATGCTTATAATACTTGGTAATTTACATTTAAATTGAATATTTGTTTAAAGTAAAAAATATGTTTTTTTTTTTTTTAAAGGCAGTTGTGGAATCACTGACGGACCATTTTGACCCACCCAATCATCTCCACAAGCGGTTACTCCCCTGGAATCGAGTAACCACCCCCAAGTTCGAAGCCAAGGCGACGCCTTAAAGGGGTTGCTCTCCCATGTCTTGGATGGGTCACAACAAGGCTCGAATTCATCACCTTCAGAAAGAAACCTTATGGAAAACTCCCTGACCATTTGACCAAGACCCCAATGGAATTTAGAATGTCCCCCCTGGGTTTAAACCCATGACCACTTGGATAAAATCCAAGTACTCAACCAACTGAGTAGAAAGCCGGGGACAAGTAAAAGATATGTCTTACTTTAATGACTAGTATAACTAGTAGTATAATAATAATAATGCCATAATGAAGTATGGACAAAAGGAAACATATGCGGCAAGTGAATGAGGTAGTTAATGGTGCCTATTCTTTTATAGTTTGAGGAAAGTTGCATCTAAAGTCCCTTGGCTTTCGGGGGTGTTTGAGTTTGCTTATTTTTAAGTGCTTATTTCTTATTAAATAAGCAGATAAGTAGTTTTCAGAAAAGGTGTTTGGATCTGCTTATCTGCTGTCAAAATAAGCAAATAAGTAGATAAACACTTATTTAACCAATGCCAAACACCCCCTAACATTTTCAAAGGGCTCGTCATTGTTTGTGCAACGTTCACCGAATTAAGATCGAGATTCTTTTATATTAAGATCTGAACCTTTTTTCATAATAATAATAATAGTTTTAAAGCCCATCTTTAATAAATAAACCATTCAATTAAAAACAATGCTCACTTTGTTCTTCCCATGACACGTCTTCGCGTCAAAGACGGAGCTTCCTCTAGAAGACACCATAGGCACGGGAGTTTCTTAGCTTGCGACTTTCTTTGCTTTGTCGTGGGTGAGACGAAGCGGTGGTGGGTCTGTATTTTGTTTTGTCAATATAGTATATGTATATTGGTAAATGTGGTGCTCAGAAAAATTCAGTATTTCATGTCATCATAAGCAGTGTTCAGTCTTTCTAAGACTTGCTGATGTGAAGCTGAGCTGGTAATTCAGTTATTTATTCTTTCACTTCGTTAAAAGGAGTGATCTAATACAACAAATAAGCCATGTTGATATAAATTTGTAAGAATCGCAATTCATCCGCTATAATAAGTTTCATACAAACTTGATCCTCTAATCAAGTACAATTGTTTTCATTATGTTCCAATAATAAAATCTCAAATCATGTTGTACAATCTTAACTCATGTTTTTATGTCTTCTACTCTTCTACTTTATGTGGTTGAAGTTGTTAAAATAAGAAACGATCAATTAAGGTTTAGAAAGTCTTGCGGCAAAACGTTTTTTTATGTATGAATGTATCTAACGTATCGTTAAGTTGATAAAACGTCTATACATAACAATAACGTGATAAATGTCTAAAAACCATTGAGTTGAATAAATCGCATCGCATTCCGAAACCTAACCATCATCCATTGTACGTCTATAGGAGTAATTCGACCACATCAACTTAAAACGACGTGTAATCTTTTGTTGTATTCGTGGTTTTCGATTTTTACTTTTTTAGTGACTAACCACGATATCTTAATCCACAATACCCAAACAAAAGTTGGGCCTTGCTTTGGGCGGGGCGCCATCAAAAAAATTTAATTATAAAGCCTTCGTGTGATTGGCCCACAATCATTCAATTCAATTATTGATTATTTTTTAAAATTTTATTTCTCTATTTTTTATATCTTTCTCTTATAATGTTACACTTCAAATTCAAATGCACGACTGATTTTTTAATATACGATACATAAGTCAAAATCATTTCATAAACACTATATCAACATAACTATTAAAATGAAAGTATTATATTTACATATCATTACCCAAATTTTAGAAACTTTTCTTATAAAGATTAAAATAAATACAAAGTTTCTCGTGAAATTGGTTAAAGTCAGTAGTGAATTCAAAATTTGAAGTGACTCGTAGTATTGATTTCTCAATTTTTGTGACATGCAGCCCAAATAGAGAATCCAGTTTTTTTTTAGAGCTACCCTAGCTTCAATGTGATTAATCATTAATCTACTACCAATCGGGATAAAAAAGGAATGTAAATAGTTGCCAAATTGGGATTTAAACTAAAAATAATCATGAAAATATAATTCCGTAATTATCTAGTACAAAAAAAATACAAATAAAAAATCAAAAATGGTAGTCCAGTAGAACACGGAGCAAACCACGCTTGTTCCTCACGAGACAACGAATGCTTCATTATCTCACAACTCACGTCAACTTCCACCGCCGTCATCCGCCGTCTCTCTCCGCCGTAGCACGTGCTCTCCACCACACTCTTCGAATCTCACTATTTCTCTCTCCTCCATCTTCACACACATTACATTCTCTGATTTACACCTACTCAACACACACATATATATATTTTTATTTTTACTGTATAAAAATTTCTCTATCTGTATCTCTTTAGTCTTTATAAGTCTATCTATCTTCTATCTATATATACGTATATAATATAATAAATATATATACTACTAGTATACATACTGTATATCTATAAAAATCCGGCATATAATGTGATTTATATAAGAGCGATGCACGCTAAAAACCGTCTCCCGAGCAGCGGACACAATACACCGTCACCGCCGGCATCGCCACTCCGATCTCCACGTCTCCGTCATCCGCGCGCCGGGAAATCCGCCGGCCGATTCGCGCTCGGTGTATCCAATCGTTCTGTCGCACAACGTGTTGCGTGGATTGTATTATCAGTTCTATTACGTCGTCAAGGTGTCTTCTTATTCGCTCCATTGCTATATATCTCCGGTATGTTGTTTTACATGGGAACGGTGTCGTTTGATGTTGTTCCTAATGCAATTAAGGCTCGTAGAGCGCCTGGATCGGTGTACAGGAGTCCGGAACTTTATGCTAAGCTCCGGCATGAGATGGATGCTGATAATTCGACCTCAGATGCGGTTAGTTGATTACCATGTTTGCCCTAATTTTAGTTTTTTTGTTGAGATCTTGTTTTAATTGTTGAATTAGTTCTAGCTGATTAATTGTTTAATTGGTTGAAGTTGATTAGGTTTACGGTTATAGTAGTGTGATTAGAATACTCTACTAGTGTAACTAATTCTGGTTGGTGTTTGAATGTTAATGCTGGTTGACCATTTGCTTTGGTCAACTGTTAAAAGAGTTTGGTTTTGACCTAGATAAGTTTTTAGTATCTTACCTAAGGAAAGATGGGAATGTTTATGGAAGAGTAATAACTACTATTATGTTACTAGATTCTTCATTAGATCTGGTAAACTGGAAATAAAAGATGTATATATATGCAATGCTGAGGTCAAGCATAGAATTCTACCAATCTTTTATTTGTTGAGTACTGTACAGTAACCAATGAAGTCACATCTAGTTACATGGAACTACGTTGTGCATTTCTCTCCAGCCCCCTTTATGCTTGTTAACGACATGATTAATTATCTGTATAAAAAGATGACATATCGGTACCTTGCTGTTCTTCAGTGTTCTTCATTTGATAGATTCTATTCTGATAATGTGGAGTAAGCTGATTGAATAAAAGTCATTATTGCTACTGTTTTGTTAAGAATGCTAGTTGAATGCTTTTGGGGCTTTTTTAAGGCGATGCTCTAGGAGACTGTAAATACAATAGTGTATCATCAGCCCTATCCTAAGCTGCAACTATACATTGAAAAATAAAATATTGCTAGATTTTCCATGGGTGGGTGACATTGCAAATTGCTTAGTGTGACATTGGAATTGCTTAGGGTAACACTGATTGCTACATGATTTTTTGGAGTTAAAGAGGTCCGTCCCTTTGGGATGGCCATAATGCGGAAATTGACGTGCAAGGTATAGTTGGTTTTTTCTGAAATCATCATAGTGCCAACTTGTTTCTTATATAGGAAGAGGGGAAACTTGTGATTTAGACACATTATTTATTTCTTTCCTAATTGGAACTTGCAAAATAATTAATTTGAGTTTTTGTCCTAGATTCTCAAACAATGATTTTCAATAAGTGCTCTTTCTAGTTGTGTATCTGTGTCTAGTAGCAACAAGATCAAGAATCTGTATGTTTCTAGTTTGTTTGCAAAATTAATCATCAATTAATACAAAAGCTTTATGTATATGCTGTGTATGTAGAAAGAATTTATTCTAGTATTTCCTCTTCTGCTATTTGTTCCTGATTTATAACCTTAAATGTAGATGTCAACTATATGGAAACATGCTAAAGGTGGAGACTGGAGGCCATGTATAAACAAATTTTCAGGAGGTATGAACTCTGTCCTGTCTTTGAAAGTGGAAATGTTGTTTGATGTAGCTATCTATAGTGGGAACTGAACCAATCCATTATTTTGATAATTGATTCTTGTATATATTTTCCTATTGTTGTTTACTTGCATAAAAGAGAAATATTTATTGTTCTACCAATAACTTGTTCTCAACTTCTTTGTCTTTGTAACAATAAAGTTTGAAACATGCCGTGTTGAAATATTCTTTTAGGCCTGCCGGAGTCAAATGGGTACATATATGTTGAGGCAAATGGTGGCTTGAATCAGCAGAGGACATCGGTAAGTTGAAGTCTGTCATATTAATCTGCTTTCTTTTTTGACATTATAATACAATATTACTTTTTTTTTTTCATTTATGATCACCTAACTGCTTCTATCTTTAGATCTGCAATGCAGTTGCTGTGGCGGGCTATCTTAACGCAACACTTGTCATCCCCAATTTTCATTTTCATAGTATCTGGAGAGATCCTAGGTTCGTGAACACGGTCTTATATCGTAACTGCATTAAATGTTGAAGTACTTATGTGTGTTTTTTTGTTACAGCAAATTTAGTGACATATATGATGAAGATTCTTTTGTTGAAACCTTGGCGAATGATGTACGGGTGGTTGACACAGTACCTGGATACCTGATGGAACGATTTGACCATAATTTGACCAATGTATTCAACTTCAGAATAAAGGCCTGGTCCCCCATTCAGTACTACAGGGATACAGTTCTTCCAAAGCTGCTTGAAGAAAAGTAAGTTTGTTATATTTCAGTTACCTTATGATTTATTGTCCAATGTGTATTCATGGATATTGATTTCTTGGTAACATTAATTTGTAGTGTGTTAATTGTTCAGGTTCATAAGGATTTCTCCATTTGCAAATCGGTTATCGTTTGATGCTCCTCCAGATGTCCAACGGCTTAGATGCTTGGCAAATTATGAAGCTTTACGGTTTTCAAATCCTCTTTTGACAATGGGTGAAACGCTAGTGTCAAGAATGAAAGAACGCAGTGCAAATAATGGTGGCAAGTACATTTCTGTTCATCTACGTTTTGAGGAGGTCAGTAGTCTATTACTTCATTGCTCATTGTGTGCAAAATAGAATATAGTGCAGTTTGTATTATTGAATTAAGATTTAACTAAAATGTTTTGGAAAATATTGGTTCTAGAGGTGGCAATTGGATTGTAAAGGGCTGAAAAGGTAATTCTTTTGTTTTGGGTCAGTTTGACAAAATATACTTTGTGTCCAAAACAGTAGAATTTGTTACAATTAATTTTTCTCAAATACAGTGGAGACAAAGTGGATGTGTTTCCGGATCGAGTAACAGGTCGAAATGGATCCGAGTCAGAACAATTATTTCTTTTTGTGGGTCAAGTACATGAGGCTGGCGATGTAGGGCTTGATTGACCTGTAAACAAATGCTGTCCTTTTTTCCAGTCTTATAAATCAATCAATGTATCAAGTATGGTTACTATATTGTTAAAATACACTTCAGGTCACGTTTGACTAGTGCCGTTATAAACTAAGCTTTTATAGTTGACCCATTTGACCCTTTACATATCCCGGATCTACCCATATACATGCTAACGGGTTAAAAATGCCACCTCTACTTACAAGTCACATATGATCACAAAATCAGATTACTTCAATAGTAAGATAAATTTATAACTAAAATGATTTAGGAGGTTCATGCTCTAAAATTACACTTTGGGTGGGACTCGATTCCCTTTTGACACGCTGTACTTATTTCTTAATTAAGCCATTTTTCTTTTCTGTTTTATTCTGTACGTGTGACCCGTTAGAGATCAAACATAAGTTGAATCAACCGATTTCATAAGTAAATGTGTTGAAGCTGCTACATCTAACTGTTTCCTTTGCTTCCTCAGGACATGGTTGCTTTCTCTTGCTGTGTATACGATGGTGGGGCTAGAGAACGGGAAGATATGATAGCTGCTAGGGAGAGGGGTTGGAAAGGTAAATTTACAAAGCCTGGTAGAGTTCTTCGACCCGGAGCCAATAGGGTCAACGGAAAATGCCCCCTCACACCTTTAGAGGTAATAATATCCTTTTTTTCAGTATACTTATCAACTGAATTACTTGAAGATAATGAGATTGAGATTTACAAAGAAGGATAATGCATTATTTTTCTTTGATATTATATCAGGTTGGCTTGATGCTTAGAGGAATGGGATTTGATAAAAGTACATCCATCTTTTTAGCATCTGGAAGGATATATGATTCCGAGAGACATATGGCTCCTCTTCTAGAAATGTTTCCTCTTTTACAGACTAAGGAGATGCTTGCATCTCCGGAGGAACTTGCTCCGTTTAAGGTTTGACCATCATATATGACTGTAATTTGATTAATTACAGGTTTGACTGGTTATTTGACAATTGACCGACATCTTTTACTGCTTCTAGAACTATTCTTCCAGAATGGCGGCTATAGATTACACTGTTTGTCTTCATAGTGAAGTATTTGTGACAACTCAAGGTGGAAACTTCCCTCATTTTTTGCTGGGTCATAGGAGATATCTGTTTAATGGACACTCCAAGACAATCAGACCTGACAAACGGAAGTTAGCAGTATATTTTGACAATCCCAAGATTGGGTATGGTAGCTAAATGTGCATTCTATTACTACTTTGTATGATTATACATTTGGGTTCACCTGCAAATAGAATCGGAAGTTGTATATAATTGTTCTGTTCAATTTCTTAATATTTATCTGTTGTGATTGTTTATTACAGTTGGAAAACATTCAAAAGGCACATGTTAAACATGCGAGCCCATAGCGACTCAAAAGGAATCGAACTGAAAAGGCCAAACGACTCGATATATTCGTTCCCGTGTCCAAATTGCATGTGCCATGCAAATAAAACCGAAGATTCAAGAACTGCAGCTGCGGCATGATTCCAGAATCAAACCAAGATCAAATGGGTTTCCCCAGTTGCAACTTTTGGGTGCACATTTTGTGAGCTAACATTGAAAATTCTTTATTCTTTCCCTCCTCTGAGCTTAATTGATCAGCATTTGGAGCTTCAAAGACGATCAAGGAAGATGGAAGTTGAATGTGTATACTGGAACAACTGGACATCGAACTTGTACATGATTCCAGTACGAGAAACACGAGACCATTTTGTATCATCTTCATGCAGATGCTGTTTCGAATAAGCTGGATTGCAAATATGTTTTAACCTGGTTTTTGTTGTTTTTAGTCTGTACAATAGAGTAAATTTGTTTTTCAGCTACATTTTGATCTTATAGCAAACAGTTCGACAGATTTGGGGACCCACATTTTTTTGGATCCCTTGTTAAATTCCATGGAATTATAAATGTTCAAAAAATGCGATGGATTTTGCTATTGATGGACGTGGTCTTTCTCGGTTGAGTACATCAGCCCTGAACACCGATATGTGATTGACAAAGTAGTTTTATACTTTCATTTTTATGGAAAATCTAACTTGTGCCATAGACATTTAATGAAGTTGAATTTTCCATAAATAATATAAAATATAATTAATAAAGATGTATAATTGAAAATTATTAAGTTTAATAAATGACTTTTGTTATATATTTAGAAAGTTCTAATACTCCCTCGGTCTCAAATTGTTTGTTCATCTTACTATTTATTTTTGTCTAAAAATAATTGTCCACTTCCAAAAATAAATATGCATTAATATTTATATTTCTTATATTACCCTTAACTATAAAACTACACATACTTCAAAGAAAACAATTTAATTAATGATTGAGGGTTAAAGTTGTAATTATACTAAGGTCAAAGCTGCAATTAATGTGATTTTCTTAATATGTGTGTTTTCAACTTGGTGACAAAGGAGTACATTTAATGAAGCTTATTTTGTGTCACAAGGGCACAAGTTATCCAAACCCTTTATATATCCACTTGAAAGCATAAAACTACACTATGTGTCCGCACAACGAGGTGTTTACACTCAATGCACGAAGTTTTAATAAAATGCATGGTGAATACATTTTTATACAGAAGATAACAATTTTACCTTTACTTTTTATAAATACAATTAAAATTCAAAGGTGAACACGTGGTTTGGAATGGAGGTAGTACTATTTCGTTTACCAAGAAAAATTGGATTCCGATTGACTCCCTCCATTCTAAATTTATTGTTTAGAGATAAAAATAACATGTATATGTATGTTAAGAAAAAATCATCATTACACTATTATGTTTTTGAGTGAGGTTCAAATTAGTACACTAATTTTGAGTGAGAATGAGGGAACCAATAGGTTTCTGCCATGTGTCACTTTATTCTCTCTCCTTCACATTTTTAAAAATTAAATATCTCACAAACGGTAAGTCGAAAAATCATGAAAATTGCACCATAAAATTCAGCGTTTTCTCCTCTTCGATTTGCCGTCCCTCAAGGCATACTTTTGACAAAAAAAAAAATTTCTCATTTTTTGATGGGTTTCACAAATTAGTAACACATGTGTTAGTGATTAGTTGTACATTTAATTTGTGGTTAATGTTAGGGTTTAGGGTTATGTTTAGGGTTTAGTAGGGTTTATGGTTTAGGGTTTATAAGGGTTTAGGGTTTAAAAGGGGTTCAAGGTTTAGGGTTTAGAAAGATTTAGGGTTTAACGTTTTGTAAAACGTTTAGGGTTTAGGGTTTGGGGTTTAGGGGTTAGGGTTTGAGGTTTGGGGTAACCCCAAACCTCAAACCCTAAACCCTAACCCTAAACCCTAAACGCAACACTTTAACACATGTGTTAGTAAATGTGAAACCCACCAAAAAAATGAATTTTTTTTTTCGAAAGTATGTCTTGAGGGACGGCAAATCGAAGAGGAGAAAACGACGAATTTAATGGTGCAATTTTCATAATTTTTCGATTTGTCGTTTGTGAGATAATTGATGTTGGGGGTAAATGGGTTTTGTACATGTGGAACATTCTCTTTGTACACATGGCTTGATATCATTGGTTCCCTCATTCTCACACAAATTTCTATTCTCATTTGAACCCTACCCTATGTTTTTAGGGTAATGTTCAAATGAGACTAAAAATTTGTGTGAGAATAGAGGAACCAATGATATGGTGCCATTTGTACAAAGAGAATACAAAACCCATTTACCCCTTAAGTTAAATATCTCACAAACGACAAATCGAAAAATTATGAAAATTGCACAATTAGATTCAGCGTTTGATCCTCTTCGATTTGCCGTCCATTAAGGCATACTTTCGACGAGTTTTTTTTTTCCATTATTTTTAGTGGGTTTCATATTACTAACACGTGTGTTACAGTGTTGCGTTTAGGGTTTATGGTTTGGGGGTTGGGGTTTAGAGGTTAGGGTTTAGGTGTTAGGGTTGAAAGTTTGGGGTTTCGTCCACTTTCAACAAGTAGTAGAAACTGTGCCACTGTTGAAAATTCAACATCGTTTGCGTCAAAAATGAAAATATACACACTTTCAACAAGCAACCGCCATGAACTTTCTTATCTTGCACATTTTGATATATTATCAAATTCTATCATCACTTCATCAGGGATATAAGTCTCTAAATTTCTTCTAAGTTCTAACACTCAATCAAGTTCTCAATCACCTATTAATAATAATAATTAATAATAAACTAAATAAATTGCGAGTATGGGAATCACAGGAAATTTGACTTCCGATCAGCTTCAGTTCTTCAATTCTCAAGGTATTAATTGCTTCATCTTCTTCTCCTAAACCCTAACTATTGCAATTTATGATTTCTAACTTCTATATGAACGATCAATTAACAGGTTATTTAGTCATTGAATCGTTTTCAAGTACTGATGATGTTGAATCGTTAAGAAAACGGATGGATCAATTGCTTGATGGATTTGATTGTTCTTCATCTGCTTCAATTTTTTCAACAAAGAATCAGGTTTAGCTTATTAATCTTAAATTTGATTCGAGCTCATTAGCTCTGAATTAGATATATGTATGTATGTATATGTTTAGAGCAGATTGATCCATAGGATATTGATTATACCGAGGGAAGCACGAAAGCAATAATTTTTCATTATATATTAATCGAAGAATACTTTAATGGATGCTTTTTTTACTAATGTTCACTGGATGAATATTTTTGGTAAAAATGGTTGTTTTTTTGATTCCTAAAAAAAACATGCTTCCTACCCGTAGGTCCTTCCCCTGTGTTCTATCTAGAAGAAAGTAACTTATTAAGCTGAATGAGAAGTAACATATTTTTATGAAAATATTTTGTTGAATTTTGGTGTTTATGTATGTTTGTGAAGCAAAAGACAAGTGATGATTACTTTTATGAGAGTGCAGAGAAGATTTCGTTCTTCTTTGAAGGTACGTGGTTAAATCAATATCTTGAACATGATTGAGTTTATAGGTTAGATGTTTGGACTGTTAATCGAATATTGTGGATGGGATTAATGCTATTGATCTTTTGTAATGCTGACTATTGGGTAATGACTAATGAGGTAATTTTGGGTCAAATGTTTGCTGAAAATGGAAGTTATTTGCATTTACTTTGTTATGCAATCACATGTTTTGTGACTTTTTACTAGAGTTGTGTTTCTGATTTTCGAACATTATTTAGTAAATGATGGTCCGTGTCAAAAATTTAAGATAGAGATGAACACGTGCGTAGTTTTAAAATTTGAACACTTACATCTGTGTGACTTGATATCTTTTTTTATAACAGAAAAAGCATTTGATGAGGATGGAAAGTTGAAACAACCAAAGCAGCTCTCTATAAATAAAGTTGGCCATGGTATGTGAAAAATAGAATATTTTCTACTGATGATCTCTTGGGACTGTACATGTATATTAACATTCTTCATGTATTGCAGAGTGTAACGTGATGTTTCTTGATGTTTTTTTTTTTTCCTGTAGCTTTACATGATCATGATCCCGTTTTTAAAAAGGTCTCTTGCTCGGATAAGATGTCCGGCATATTACATTCATTGGGATACAAGAAGCCTGTAATCATCCAGTCAATGTACATTTTCAAGGTATCGTATAAATCAAGAACATTCTCTTTACACTTGTAAATGTAATTATATCAGATAAAATCAGCAATCAGGTTATGTATTTGTTTATTTCAGCAACCTGGTATTGGGGGTGAAGTGGTTCCTCACCAGGACAACTCATTTCTGTATACTGATCCTCAAAGTTGCACTGGGCTATGGTTGGCCCTAGAAGATGCCACCATTGTTAATGGTTGCTTATGGGCCATTCCCGGATCCCACAAAGGTCGTTTATTAAGCAGGTGTTTCTATAATTATCAATAGTTCTGTAAATTTGTGTTTGATATTCTTTAATTTTTTCTATTATTTTAGATGGCTTGGTGAGACGCTTTATTAGAGATGATAATGGGGTTCACTTTGACAAGCCTTCCCCATCTTATGACCACAAAGATTTTGTTCCTGTTGAAGTAAAAGCCGGATCTTTGGTGCTTATTCATGGTGATCTTATTCATCAAAGGTGGTTACTTTATAAAAAATTAAGATATATATAAGAACACAAGCATTATATTCTCTTAGTTAATTTTAGATTTTATGTTGGTTGATTGGTCACAGCTTCGAAAATCAATCCTCAAAATCAAGGCATGCTTACAGCTTGCATGTAATAGATACTGATGGTTGCAGATGGGCTGCAGACAACTGGTCAGTACATCCTTGTCTGTATTTCTCAGTAATTTGATATTGTAAATAAGTGTTGAAGCTTGATTTATGCAATAGTAGTATGTTTTTGGGTGTATCTAGGAACATCATGTAAAATGAAAATGTTATATAACAAAAATGAAATGGGACTAATGTGTCAACCTTTTTTGCTTTCAGGATTAGAAGGAATGTGGATCCTGAGCCACTCTATGTATCTTAGTTTCGGCCTGATTATACAGTGGAATTATATGCATGTTAATTACATTGTTTCCACTTTCCAGTATGTTTTTTATAATACGCTTTAGATTATCCTTTGATGAACACATGTTTTAGGAAATCACCGCATTTGTTGGTTCAGTTATCTTAGCCGGTAATTAACCATTCTTGAACACGTGATATATCTTTTACTGGTCACCATGATCTCTCATTGCTAATATCTTTACTTTAATTAGTCCAAAGGCCATGCAGAACGCCCCCTTCATATATCCCAAATGCATTTTTAGGCCTGATTATATTGGGGAATTAGACGTATCTTAATAATACATCCTTAGAATCTCTGTACCAAAATGTTCAAACCATGGCTTTCAAACATTATGGTTAAAGTATCAGAGGAAAATAAATACTTGACGAATCTTGTACACTTGTCATAAGTTTTTGGATTTTTCGAGTAAAAAGAAATTTAAGTTTGAGGAATGGATGGTAAGTTCTTAGATTTGAAAGCGATATCAATCTTAAATGCTGTTTCCTCTGTTTTGTTTTATTAAAAGATGAACCAAAGTAGGCTAAAATGAAAACCAATATAAATTCCAAAACAACTGGAACTCGTTTAGCCATATCGTTTTATTTGGTCGAAGATCGGATCAAGACAAACATTCCACATGGACCTAACCAAAAAGAGAAAAGATGTGTGTTTGATGTGAAATGCAACATTTAAAACGACCACCTTTTTGAAAGTACAATGGTCCCAACTCTTTATTATCATAATTAAATTCTGTATAATGAGTAATTTTTTGGGTTAATAATGGTTTAATCCCTAAAGTTTTATTTTTTTTCGTTTTAACCACTCAACTTTTTTTTTGAATGTTTTAACCACTCAACTTAGGGTCAATAATGGTTTAATCCCTGAACTTTAAATTTGTTTTCGTTTTAACCACCCAGCTTTGTTTTAAACGTTTTAACCACTCAACTTATGAGTTGACCATACTTTAACCACTAAAGTTCATTTACCCATTTTAAAAACCCTTTCGTTAACTTATAATTAAAGTTTAGATCGGGATATATAAACTTTGAACTGATTTTTTTATCGACTAAGGTTGTCAAGAGAGATCTTACCTAGAATCGTTTTTGTATTCACAAGATCGAAATCGTAAGATCAAATCGGGATCGTAAGATCCTACTCATACATTATGATCTCATAAATGTGTATTATAATGCATTTAAAAGATTAATTGCATGACAAATAATAAACCTATTAACCTTTTATTGGACAAAAATTAACTAATTTATATTTTATTAACTTATATTTATGTTAAGTAAGATCGGATCGGATCGACATCGTAAAATCCTATGCTCAAATCGAAATCGTAAGATCTTACGATCCCGATTTGATCTTACGATTTCGATCTTGTGAAGACAAAAACGATCCTAGGTAAGATCTCTCTCTTGACAACCTTGGTCGATACAAAATCAGTTCAAAGTTTATATATCCCGATCTAAACTTTCATTATAAGTTAACGAAAGGGTTTTTCTAAAAGGTTAAATGAACTTTAATGGTTAAAGTATGGTCAACTCATAAGTTGAGTGGTTAAAACGTCTAAAACAAGGTTGAGTGGTTAAAACGAAAACAAATTGAAAGTTCAGGGATTAAGCCATTATTGACTATAAGTTGAGTGGTTAAAACATTCAAAAAAAAGTTGAGTGGTTAAAACGAAAAAAAAAGTGAAACTTTAGGGATTAAACCATTATTAACCCTAATTTTTTACCCTTTGTGTTGCCTTTTTCCAGTAGTAAATCGAAGCATCAATTTCGAGCCCCAGGCTTTATGTAGTGATGACTGATGAGGTTGAAGGAATTAAAGCGGCTTAAAACCAAGAAAATATTGAATTATGAATTATATGAGTTCAGTTTCTACTACAAAGTAACCCCTGGGTAAATCACATCATCACCCACGAATCCATCTTCAATTCTTACAGTATTTGTCTGTTTTCTCTACCGGTTTCATGCTTTAAAGACCTTCAAACATTCCCGTAGACAAACTAAACAGATTAGTTAATGCTCGACATCCAGTCCACTTTTACACACACTTTTTACTGAAGCTGTAAGATGGATAAATGCCTATATGTACTTAACATGAAGATAATTTATTGAAGCTTCAAAGTAAAAGTGCACCAAATTTAATTAATTTTTGTTTTCCCTCATATCTAAAATTTATCTATGTATAATCTTACGTGTACGACCTTAAATATATCATCAATAGAGATATGATCTTCCTGAATCAACTGTCGCATACGATTCCAAGAGATTCTTGGAGATTGAGATTCTAAATTTCCAAGAAACTCCATCTACAATCCTGAATTTGATGTCGTATAACTAATTAAGATGATATCATGATAATTAAGTTGAGAAGCAGACTGTAATAAAGATAAAAATGGAAGAAGCTTCCATGAATCATGTGGAATAAATTCATAATATATGGAGTAAAGATGAACAAACAAACTCAAGCAGTTAATTGCATTTGTACCTTTTTTTGCCTTTTAAGGGTTATAGTTTAGTTTGTCTTGTAATCGAATAATTATAAGCAAGTAACTCTCAAATGGCTCAAGTATTTGTAAAGAACGAAGTAGCAAATCCAACAAGAATAATGAAGAAAATGAGGGATTTTAGACCAAGAACTAACCCATTTTTTATCATTTTCCTTCTCATTCTTTTCGCTCATTTGCCTCGTACGATGGCCTATCACCACCACCACCATCGCGGTTCTGAATTCTCTAGTCAGAAAACTAGATTCTTTGAGACAGCAACACCATGGTTCCATGCAGCTTATGTAGCGGTCTCAAGTGAACCGAAGATTGGAGCCAACAAAGAAGAATGTAATTTCTATAAGGAAGAGAAACGAATAATTTACACAGGTCCTAACCCTCTTCATAATTAGTTTCACAAATCAAATGAACCCCACAAAAATCTTTGCTAATGTTAAGTCAACTCTGATTTAGTACTCGGACAGTCGGACTAATATTTTGTACAATTTCTTTTTGTTATCATCTTCTTTATTTCATTTTCAGAGTTAGAATGATCATGGTAGCAAATCTTGTTAGAACTCGTAAATGGTTTTGGTGACAATCAATAGTATGCTTGGATAATTGTTCGTATCATGTATGATAATTGCTCCATGAAAACAATGTTTCGACCCTATTTTTGTATGGATTCAGTATTGAGATAATTCAAATAACTCAAAATTATGCTAGAAAACAGAGGAAACAGGGAGAATTGTTTGAGACCAAAAGACTTAAAAATATTGCTAGCTTTTGGTGGGTAAGAATTCATATCAGATAATACGAGTATGCACGCTGCATCTCCTAAACTGTAAATGCAAGTATAAGTTGATATGAAATCCCTTATGTCTCGTGTCAATCTCAATCCCCTAAAATGTTTAATAAACAGAAACTACATGCCAGATGCCACTTTTTTAGTTGCCAAAACAAATTGTGTCAAGTGTTTTCAACGAAGTACTTTTGGTCCATAAAAAAATACTATAGTACGAGTATATCGTAACACTTGAATTATAAGCTTTTTGTTTGCGTTTGATTACACGCTTTATGGAATTTGATTTTCGACCAATTGAACTCGTATAGTCATCACTTGCATTCTAACCATATAAACTAGAACTACAACCCTAACGGGGTTTGCATCATGTTTGTTTACTCGTGACTCGACTCGACTCGTGTTTACGATAAATATATATATTTATATGTATATTTATATTGATTGTTACAAATTTTTGTTCTCAAGCAAAGTAAAACATGATGAGAGTCTTTAAGTAAGTCATTGACCGACAATCGACACAAATGTTTAATTAAAGATACATTATAGTCATTTCTTTTTCTGTTTTGTCATGTTATTTAGTTTATTACAATGCAATAAAAGTTTGTTTGATTTTCTGACTCGGAAGAGTCATACACGATTCGGAAGAGTCAATAAACCCTATGTTTGTTAGCATGTTAATACTTTATACATTCAGTTCTATTGTATCGATGTACTTCGTCTTCGTCTTCATTATAGGATAGAAAACTGACACCATCCTGTCGAGATGTGATTGATCCCAAGGGATCTTGTCGGCCAGATAAATGATGTTTTGTTTTTTCCAGAAAGATGTTACCTTTATATAAAGTGTTATCAACAAACCGCTACGTAACTGTTCACACTAAGACCATATATTTTAACAGTATCTCTAGTTTGATCACGTAGACTAAATTGATCATATGATCTTGTATAATCACGCTATATTCATATGTTAGTATTGTTCATTTTGTTTTTATTTAGCAGTTTATTGTTGTGGGTATGTCACCGGCGTTTACAGTTGCGTTTTGGCTTATATGAAATCAATATTTAAAGGATCACTTTCGCTGCTAGGCACACAAAAACTAAAGGTTGTATATTGTTGATGTACTTGTAAGACAACTTGCAATAGCGATATGCTAACGTCCCATAACTGTGAGCCACATAAGTAACGATGACTACATATCGTTTCAGTAATCCTAAATGTCACGACTACAATTTGAGTGCACTATTTAATTTAATTAAGGAAAAGAAAAAGGAAAAAAGTACAGGAAACCAGAAAAAAAAACATTTAAATAATCAAGGGCCCACCATTTTTTCATCATGGACCGTGCATTTGTTGACGACAACAACCCTCAACCACAACCACAACCACTGCGAGTATTTTTTTTTTTTAATTTTTGTCGTCGTGCTACACTACTACTACCACAAAGCGTGGTGGCTCCACTTGAAGAATATACTTATAGAGTACAAGAGAAATTGAGAAGATAAAAAAGGAAAGTGGAAAGTGAAATGTGGTAAAACCCCGTGGGGTATTCTGTATTGATATCATTGATATAAATAGGTACAAGTGTGTAAAGTAATTACATATGGGTACCCTATACTATACAGAATATGTAATATAGACTAAGATAAGTAACCTAAGACTATAACTTAGGATCTTTGTCTAACATACCCCCCGCAGTCAAAGCGGGAGGTCCCCGAACGGTCAGACTGTTCTTAAAAGAAAAGAACAACTGAGAAGGTAATCCCTTAGTAAAAATATCTGCAAACTGATGTGCTGAAGGCACATGTAGAACACGTACATGACCAAAAGCAACTCTTTCTCTAACAAAGTGTAAATCAATTTCAACATGCTTGGTACGTTGGTGCTGTACAGGATTAGAGGACAGATAAACGGCACTAACATTGTCACAAAACACAACTGTAGCTTTAGAAAGAGGACATGATAGTTCGAGAAGAAGGTTGCGCAACCATGCAGATTCAGCAACGGCATTAGCAACACCTCGATACTCTGCCTCAGCACTAGATCGAGACACCACATGTTGACGCTTAGAAGACCAAGACACAAGATTATCACCAAGAAAGACGCAATATCCTGAAGTAGACTGACGAGTGTCCGGGCAACCTGCCCAGTCAGCATCAGTATACGCAACCAAGTGATCAACAGAAGAGGGAACAATGTGAAGTCCTTGATTAAGAGTACCACGAATGTAACGCAAAATACGTTTAAGAGCATTAAAATGTGGTTCACGAGGATCATGCATATAAAGACAGACTTGTTGAACAGCATAAGCAATATCAGGCCGAGTAAACGTCAGATACTGTAAAGCCCCCGCAAGACTGCGATATAAAGTAGGATCAGACACAGGAGTTCCAACTGAAGGAAGTTTAGACTTAGTGTCAACAGGAGTATTACAAGAGTTGCACGAAGACATATCTGCCCGAGCAAGAATATCTTGAGCAAAAGAAGCTTGTGATAGAAACAAGCCAGAGTTGGACCGAGTAGCAGATATTCCTAGGAAATAGGAAAGGGGACCAAGGTCGGTCATAGCAAACTCGGAAGATAAACGAGAAACAAGAGACATGACTAAAGCGGGAGATGAGGCTGTAAGTAGGATATCATCAACATAAAGAAGAAGGTAAATGATATCAGACTTATGTCGGTAAATAAAAAGAGAGTTATCACTTTTACTACTAATGAAGCCAAGAGTGGCAAGAAAAGTAGCAAAGCGTTGGTACCATGCACGTGGAGCTTGTTTAAGACCATATAATGCCTTTTTAAGACGACAAACATGGTGAGGATATGACGGATGAACAAAACCGGGAGGTTGTTTCATATAAACCTCTTCAGACAAGTCCCCATTTAAAAAGGCATTCTTAACATCAAGCTGGCGAATAGGCCAAGATCGAGAAACTGCGATGCTAAGAACAGTGCGAATGGTAGCTGGTTTGACAACCGGACTGAAGGTCTCATCATAGTCCAAGCCAGGCAACTGCGAGAAACCTTGAGCAACAAGACGAGCTTTGTAGCGTTCAAGTTGACCGCTACTGTTAAGTTTGTGTCGAAAAAGCCATCGACATCCAACTATGTTAGTATGCGGAGGGCAAGGCACGAGAGCCCATGTACCATTGGAAATGAGAGCATGCATTTCCGAGTCCATGGCAGCTTTCCAGTGAGGGTCACGAAGAGCTTGTGAGTAGGATTTCGGAATAGGCGATGGTTCAGTAATGGCAGACAAATTTAAGATTTGTCTCGGTTTAAGAGATCCAGTTTTAGACCTCGTGGTCATGGGATGACCAGAGATAGTAACTGGTGGCGGTGATGGAGAGGTGCCCGGTGAAGATAAATCAGGGACATCTAAAGGAACCGTTGGCGAGCCATGATCAGTAACCAACGGGGAGAGAGGATGAGTCGGTGACGAAGAAACATCAGTAGGCGCAGCAACCGAACCATCGGTAGTGGGGGTTGAAGTCGTGCCTTGAATATTCGAAGAAGGGTCAGTAGTAGTGGTAGTGGTAGTGGTAGAAATTGAACCATTTAAACTACCTGCGGAGGTAACCGGAATTGAGACCGGGGATCGATGTGTCACGGGGGAGGAACCATCTGAAAAAATGTCATAATCTGAAGTGATGGGAGAAGAATGAAAAGAGGAGTAAGGAAAGTGATTTTCATCAAAGATGACATGTCTAGAGATGATAACTCTGTAACACCCGCATAATTAGGATAATTATTTATGCCTAATTGATTGTAACTAGTTGTAATTAGTATGTAATAGGACTAATTACAGGCTCTATTTGTATATATATAAGTTGATTTATATATATATGTGTGTTTTTACGCGATTTGGATGAATCGTACGCAACTTAAATAGAATGAAATTCTATTCGATTAACACGGACGTTGGTGAACAAATGTTTATAAATTGAAATAACGCAATTACGACCGAAACACTATTTTATGATAATTATCTCGTATCGCTCGATCAAAGATTACACGATTTAAAAACAAAAGTATTCAAACTTATTTGTAAAATATTTAAATAGAAATGTCGCGTAATTAATTGTATTTAAAACCTACCAATTAAAATGTAAAATAATTATTTAACGTTAAACGACGGAACAAACGAACACCGCACGGGGGCGCAGTGCGCAGACTGAAAATGGTGGGGATTTAACCTCCACCATTTCCCTTTTTCCTTTTCATTTTCTTTCTTTAACTCTCTCTCTTCTCTCACCTTTTCTCTCAACTAATAACTTTCCACCATTCACTTAAATCACCAAATCACACCACCAAACGAACTCGGATCATATCGTCCCTTTGGAGGAAAACGTTCACCTCGCGACGATCTACATTCCTACCTTTTCGGATTTTCAATCCGACACTTTGTAAGTTCCCGACAAAACCCGAAACTCTCCGTTTTTACTCATTTTTACGTTTTTATGGTTTATATATGCTTAAAATGTCCAAAAATGGGTTGGGTAAAAGATTTGGACCGAACGGAGGCTTTTCGACCGATTTTCCGGCCATCATTTTCCGATCAGACCGCTACGTCGCAGAGACGCTGGGCTATCTGCGACGTAGCTCAAAACGTCGCATTTTGTGGCCGACGTCGCATTTAGCGACGTCGCGGCCTACGTCGCACAAATATCCCAACGTCGCACTAGCGACGCAGCCTATTACGTCGCATTAACTTGCGGACGTCGCACATAGCGACGTCGACTTTTACGTCGCAATCCGTCACTACGTCGCATTAAGTTGCTACGTCGCGCCTAGCGACGCCAGCCCCTACGTCGCATTGATTTGCGAAGGTCGCATCATGCGACGTACATACCTACGTCGCACCCTACGTCGCATGCTACGTCGCATGCTACGTCGCACAAACCAGAACCTTGAAAAGTCAGATTTTACTAAGTGTCGAACTTACACAACTTCAAATACTTATGTCATACGACTAAACAAACGTCATAGAACATACTTTCAATTACAATTACACTAAATCGCGTTATAAATGATAACGCTTTGAATCATTATTACAAACCGTCACCAACGGGCCATATTTGTTTTCAAACTACAAACGAATTACTAAACAAACACTTGGACATAATGAGTTGTGTAAACAACTAGCCTAGATGGTCTTGCGAGACATCTACTTACTTAACTTTATATGTTTAGGCATTTGAAGGTTACGGGTTCGGAGAACCTACGGTCGATATTACTTACTCGTTTATTGATATAAACGTACTTGCAAAGACTCAGGTGAGTCTTACGGCCCCACTTTTACTGTTTTATCTTATTGGGGGAGATACATGCTACTACTTTTTCCTGAACACAAGTACTAAACTGATTTCTATACCAAACGGAATTGCATGAGTTAATTACTATTTACAGAAGTCTCTCCATCATATATCGTTAGTTATGGACTTAAGCGCGAACAGTAGTTAATGGATCCATTAGGGAAATGACCCTCCCCACCCGGGGCAGTAGCGCTGCCACGTACCGATTTACACGTATAAACGGGTGACAACTTATTCGTTACTGATGCTTGCTCACTTACGAGCATGTCACGGGAGCAAATATATTATTTACGGGTTAAGCTTCGATTATGAGCCTCATGGCAACGGTATAAACTTATTTATTTACATTTGCTGGATTGCAAATACTGATTTTACGATTGCTGGATTGCAATGGTTGATTATACGCCTACGGGCACTACTAATGAAATCTCGTGTTCAAAGCCGATATTATTTACAAACCTGTGAGATTCACCAACCTTTTGGTTGACACTTTTTAGCATGTTTTCTCAGGTACCCGGATGGAGTAGGATTACTCCAGGATTTAGCTAGAGTCGCATGATTTCAACACAACTGCATTAACGGAGATTCTTAACATTATCTTTTGTAATATTACGATTATGTAATAGAATCTCCCGCTATACGCGTGGACTCTAGGGGAAGCTACATTTTGTATACGAAAACACTAAGTTTTCAAACATTATATCTATGGAATGTAACTAATTTACAAAACGTCTCATTTAGAGGTCGTTTGCTGTATATCTTGTGCTTTGTATATTGATTAGTAACACCCAAGTATGCTTCCGCAATTTATTAAATTTGGGGGTGTTACAGATTGGTATCAGAGCCTAAGGTTATAGTGAACTAGGTTGCATTTAGTGGGCCTAGACTATGACCATTAGGCAGTATTTCCTTATTAGGCATGATTGGTTCAGGAATTACATCATACGACTTTAATTTAACATAGCCTGATCAACTATGTACAATTAAGGAAAGATGATGTGAGGTCTGAAATGGTTATGTCGAACAGGAATACGTTATAGACTCTGACCACGAGAGAACCGAGACTCTTACTTGTTATGTGCTAGACTATACTACTAGGCTATTATATATTGAATATATATATATGAATAGGCCTCGCACTTAAACATACTCGCTATAGAGATAGCCGACGTTTCTCTGGTGACACTCACGAATTTCTTTCAGCAGTTTGCACCGACCATGACAGACCAGATTTCCGTCACACCACCTTGTGGCATACTCTAATGATTTTAGGAAAAACACATCTAACACCCGGAAACAACGTACTTCCAAGGACTAAAATCCTCTCTCTGTCATTTCTATAGAACTCAAAGCCACGAATTCCCAAAATGGACGACCACATGTCTGATAGTGACCAGGTCCACGAGGAACAAATCCAGTACACGTATCTCGATGAGGACATCGTACCAGAAGAAGAAATCATGCTGGAGGGAAACGAAAATCAGAATTTCGGAATGACTGGCATCGATATTGAAGAGTATGAAAGAGTGCGAGATCAGGCCGTGGGACTAGACGGGCGAAATTGGGCACTTAAGCGTAAGTGCATAGACTATGAACAAAGATTGAGAATCTCAAACCGATCTGTTCCTACACGAATCAAAGATAAGATCCGTTACTGGAAGAAAGTGGCCACCAACCTAACCCGTAGGACCAAAACATGGATCAAACGTTTGGGCAGGAAATCAACGGAGGAGACTAGGTATCGCTCCACGACTCAAAGATACAGGGACATGCTCGAGGCACGCTACCACCCACACGACCTGAACCTGGAGTCGGAAGACGAATCCGAAAGCCAGGAACCTTAACTAAGAATGAACCAACCGACTAGCAGAAACTGTGGACCGCCTTGGCACGCTATGGAACAAATTAATCTGCATTAGGAATAGTGTAGTTTTTGTCTTGTAATCTACCTCGTAATCTAGGGACTATCTAGCACTACTCTATAAACTAGTCGGATGTAACCATTCCCGACACCTTTTGTAATATCTCTGTAGGATGTGACTTTTGAAATCACTTTATCTATCGGATATCCTTTGTTATCTCAACTCACATTAATTGTCATTTTCCATGTTGATGTTATGTATTACTGCTTTTATACATGTACATCTGTGACAATTACCAGCTCATACAAAATCTCATGTATCTTCATTTCTTTTATTGAAGAATCATGCCGCCAAAGACACGACCATACACCGATGCCCAGATTACCTCCCTTATAACCCAGGCTGTTACTGAAGCCTTGGCTCGGAATACTCCACCAAATTCCTCGAGGAACAGCGATGCCGCTGAAACCACTACTGCTAAACCCTGTTCATACAAAGACTTTCAGAACTGCAAACCTCTAAACTTTGCAGGTACCGAGGGAGCTATCGGTCTAGTACGCTGGATCGAGAAAGTTGAGTCTGTATTTCTGATCTGCAACTGTGCGGAGGGAGATAAGGTTAAGTTCTCCGTTAGTACTTTTACTGACACCGCACTCACCTGGTGGAACACTTATGCCCAGACTGTGAGTGTTGCTACTGCTTACCAACTCCCGTGGGAGGAGTTGAAGAAGATGTTGAGGGGCGAGTATTGCCCCAGGGATGAATTGAAACAACTAGAAGTGGAATTTTGGAACCATAAGATGCAAGGTAATGATATCACCGGCTACACCAACCGTTTCCACCAACTGGCACTTCTGTGCCCAACCATGGTCGATCCCGAGTACAAGAGGATCGAGAAATTTGTTGATGGTCTTCCTGAGAGACTCCAAGACCTGGTTACTTCTTCCAAACCGGGTACTATTCAGAGCGCCATCCGTATGGCCCATGAGTTAACGGCAAATTCTGTCCACCGCGGCACAACTTCAACCCCATCTGCAAACAACAAACGCAAGTGGGAAGGAAACCCCAACTCATCCAACCAAACCTTCAACAAAAAGCCTGAGTACATTAAGGCTTATGCATCTGGAACTTCGGAGAAGAAAGGGTACAGCGGGAGCAGACCCTACTGTCCCAAATGCAACCGCCACCATGACGGTTCTTGCCCTTGCTCCAACTGCAAGCGGTTCGGGCATCTAGCCAAGGATTGTCGAACCAACATTCCCACCCCCAACACTAATGCACCAAAGGCCTGCTTTGGGTGCGGAAATACAGGGCATTTCAAGAAAGATTGCCCAAAGCTGAAAAACAACAACAACCCTGCTCGCGGCAGATCATTCGTTATCAAGGCTGGGGAAGCCAGACAAGACCCGAACATCGTGACGGGTACGTTCCTTCTCAACGACCTTACTGCTTCTGTGTTATTTGATACCGGTGCCGATAGAAGCTTCATTTCTGAGAAATTTAGCCCTTTACTTGAAATGACTCCCACTGCCTTAGATACTAAATACATTGTTGAATTAGCTAATGGCAAACTTATTGAGACTGATAGTATCATACACAACTGTACACTTAACCTCACGAACGAAACGTTTCCCATAGATTTAATCCCTGTCGAGATCGGCAGCTTCGATATTATTGTCGGTATGGATTGGTTATCCAAGCACCGAGCTGAAATCATCTGTCATGACAAACTCGTTCGCATACCTCTTGTCTCCGGTGGAACCTTAGTCCTACAAGGGGAGACCGGCAGACGGAATCTGAATATTGTCTCCTGTCTGAAAACGAGAAAATATCTACGAAAAGGGTATCAAGCCATCCTCGCACATGTAACGGAGAAGAAGTCGGAGGAGAAGCGACTTGAGGATGTTCCGATCGTGCGGGATTTTCCGGAAATCTTTCCTGAAGACTTGCCCGGACTTCCGCCACCTAGACAAGTTGAATTCCAAATCGAACTTGTGCCCGGAGCTGCACCCGTGGCACGAGCCCCTTACCGTTTAGCACCATCCGAAATGCAGGAGTTGTCTAACCAACTACAGGAACTCCTGGACAGAGGATTCATTCGACCAAGTTCCTCACCTTGGGGAGCTCCAGTCTTATTCGTGAAAAAGAAAGATGGGTCTTTCCGCATGTGTATTGACTACCGAGAGCTGAACAAGCTAACCATAAAGAATCGGTACCCACTTCCTAGAATCGATGACCTATTTGATCAACTCCAGGGATCGAGTGTTTACTCAAAGATTGATCTACGGTCGGGTTATCATCAACTCCGAGTCCGTGACAATGATATCCCAAAGACAGCCTTCCGAACTCGTTATGGGCATTACGAGTTCCAAGTGATGCCATTCGGTTTAACCAACGCACCGGCCGTATTCATGGACCTTATGAATCGGGTGTGCAAACCATATCTGGACAAATTCGTCATTGTGTTCATCGACGATATTCTGATTTACTCTCGCAATGAGCAGGAACATGCTCAACATCTGAAAACCATTCTAGGACTTCTGAAACGCGAAGAGTTATATGCCAAATTCTCTAAGTGTGAGTTCTGGATTCGAACCGTTCAATTCCTCGGGCACGTGATTGACAGCCAAGGAATTCATGTTGATCCCGCCAAGATTGAAGCAATCAAGGGCTGGGAGTCACCGACCACTCCAACCGAAGTGAGACAATTCTTAGGTCTTGCTGGTTATTACCGCCGATTCATCGAAAACTTTTCAAGAATAGCTGTTCCCCTAACCACACTAACTCAGAAGGATAAGAAGTTCGATTGGACGGATAAACAGGAGTCAGCCTTCCAGCTATTGAAAAACAAACTTTGCAGTGCACCAATCTTGTCCTTACCCGAGGGCACCGACGATTTTGTAGTTTACTGCGACGCCTCACACCAAGGACTTGGTTGTGTGTTGATGCAACGGGAAAAAGTCATTGCCTATGCCTCACGACAACTGAAAATCCACAAGAAAAACTATACGACCCACGACCTCGAGTTAGGTGCTGTGGTCTTCGCATTGAAAATCTGGAGACATTATCTCTACGGTACGAAAAGCACTATCTTTACCGATCACAAAAGTCTCCAACACATATTCGATCAGAAAGATCTAAACATGAGACAACGTCGCTGGGTTGAGTTACTTAGTGACTACGACTGCGAGATCAAATATCATCCGGGCAAGGCTAACGTAGTTGCTGACGCCTTAAGCCGAAAAGAACGAGTGAAACCCCTTCGAGTCCGAGCACTTTCTATGACAATTCGTAACGAGCTTCCTGCTCAAATCCTTACCGCTCAACTTGAAGCACTCAACGATGAAAACTTGAAAAATGAAGCCTTGCGAGGCTTGGATAAACAATTCGAAATCAAACCCGATGGAACTCGATACTTCTCTAACCGGGTGTGGTTACCCAAATTCGGAAACTTGCGAGATTTGGTGATGGCTGAAGCTCACAAATCTCGATACTCTATACATCCCGGATCTGACAAGATGTATCATGACGTCAAAGGGTTGTATTGGTGGCCTAACATGAAAGCTGACATCGCCTTGTACGTCAGTAAATGCCTAACCTGTTCCAAAGTAAAGACCGAACATCAAAGACCCTCTGGGTTGCTTCAACAACCTGAAATTCCTCAATGGAAATGGGAACAGATTTCCATGGACTTCATTACCAAACTACCAAAAACTTCGAGTGGTTGCGATACCATTTGGGTGATCGTGGACCGTCTCACGAAATCTGCTCATTTTCTGGCCATCAAGGAAACCGACAAGATGGAGCGTCTGACTCGCATCTACGTCAAAGAAATCATCTCGCGACACGGGGTACCTATCTCGATCATCTCAGATAGGGACAGCCGTTTTACTTCTAACTTTTGGCAATCACTGCAGAAATCTCTTGGTACTCGTCTGGATATGAGTACTGCTTATCACCCGCAAACCGATGGCCAAAGCGAACGAACTATTCAAACACTGGAGGATATGCTACGAGCCTGCGTAGTTGACTTCGGTACTTCTTGGGAAAGTCACTTACCGTTGTGCGAGTTCTCGTACAACAACAGTTATCATACCAGCATAAAGGCTGCACCCTTCGAGGCACTTTACGGACGTAAGTGCCGATCACCTATCTGTTGGACTGAGTTAGGAGATTCCCAACTCACGGGTCCAGATATCATTCAAGAAACTACTGAGAAAATCATTGGTATTCAAAACCGGCTGAAAGCCGCACGTGATCGTCAGAAAAGCTATGCTGACGTGAGACGCAAACACCTTGAGTTCCAGGTAGGAGACAAGGTACTTCTCAAAGTGGCACCGTGGAAAGGTGTTATTCGATTCGGGAAACGAGGCAAACTAAATCCTAGATACATCGGACCATTCGAAATCCTTGAAAGGATTGGTCCAGTGGCATATCGCCTGCAACTTCCTGCTGAGCTTAGCAGCGTACACAACACATTCCACATTTCTAACTTGAAGAAATGTCTGTCTGACGAGACACTGATTATACCGCTCGACGAAATTCAAATCGATGATAAACTCCATTTTGTCGAGGAACCTATGGAAATCATGGACCGGGAGGTCAAGCAATTGAAACAGAGTCGTATTCCCATAGTAAAAGTCAGGTGGAATTCTAGGCGCGGCCCTGAGTTCACCTGGGAACGGGAAGACCAAATGCGACAGAAATACCCACACCTCTTCCCAGACAACGCACCGTCCGTGCACTCAAGCTAATTTCGGGACGAAATTTCTTTAACAAGGGGAGAATGTAACACCCGCATAATTAGGATAATTATTTATGCCTAATTGATTGTAACTAGTTGTAATTAGTATGTAATAGGACTAATTACAGGCTCTATTTGTATATATATAAGTTGATTTATATATATATGTGTGTTTTTACGCGATTTGGATGAATCGTACGCAACTTAAATAGAATGAAATTCTATTCGATTAACACGGACGTTGGTGAACAAATGTTTATAAATTGAAATAACGCAATTACGACCGAAACACTATTTTATGATAATTATCTCGTATCGCTCGATCAAAGATTACACGATTTAAAAACAAAAGTATTCAAACTTATTTGTAAAATATTTAAATAGAAATGTCGCGTAATTAATTGTATTTAAAACCTACCAATTAAAATGTAAAATAATTATTTAACGTTAAACGACGGAACAAACGAACACCGCACGGGGGCGCAGTGCGCAGACTGAAAATGGTGGGGATTTAACCTCCACCATTTCCCTTTTTCCTTTTCATTTTCTTTCTTTAACTCTCTCTCTTCTCTCACCTTTTCTCTCAACTAATAACTTTCCACCATTCACTTAAATCACCAAATCACACCACCAAACGAACTCGGATCATATCGTCCCTTTGGAGGAAAACGTTCACCTCGCGACGATCTACATTCCTACCTTTTCGGATTTTCAATCCGACACTTTGTAAGTTCCCGACAAAACCCGAAACTCTCCGTTTTTACTCATTTTTACGTTTTTATGGTTTATATATGCTTAAAATGTCCAAAAATGGGTTGGGTAAAAGATTTGGACCGAACGGAGGCTTTTCGACCGATTTTCCGGCCATCATTTTCCGATCAGACCGCTACGTCGCAGAGACGCTGGGCTATCTGCGACGTAGCTCAAAACGTCGCATTTTGTGGCCGACGTCGCATTTAGCGACGTCGCGGCCTACGTCGCACAAATATCCCAACGTCGCACTAGCGACGCAGCCTATTACGTCGCATTAACTTGCGGACGTCGCACATAGCGACGTCGACTTTTACGTCGCAATCCGTCACTACGTCGCATTAAGTTGCTACGTCGCGCCTAGCGACGCCAGCCCCTACGTCGCATTGATTTGCGAAGGTCGCATCATGCGACGTACATACCTACGTCGCACCCTACGTCGCATGCTACGTCGCATGCTACGTCGCACAAACCAGAACCTTGAAAAGTCAGATTTTACTAAGTGTCGAACTTACACAACTTCAAATACTTATGTCATACGACTAAACAAACGTCATAGAACATACTTTCAATTACAATTACACTAAATCGCGTTATAAATGATAACGCTTTGAATCATTATTACAAACCGTCACCAACGGGCCATATTTGTTTTCAAACTACAAACGAATTACTAAACAAACACTTGGACATAATGAGTTGTGTAAACAACTAGCCTAGATGGTCTTGCGAGACATCTACTTACTTAACTTTATATGTTTAGGCATTTGAAGGTTACGGGTTCGGAGAACCTACGGTCGATATTACTTACTCGTTTATTGATATAAACGTACTTGCAAAGACTCAGGTGAGTCTTACGGCCCCACTTTTACTGTTTTATCTTATTGGGGGAGATACATGCTACTACTTTTTCCTGAACACAAGTACTAAACTGATTTCTATACCAAACGGAATTGCATGAGTTAATTACTATTTACAGAAGTCTCTCCATCATATATCGTTAGTTATGGACTTAAGCGCGAACAGTAGTTAATGGATCCATTAGGGAAATGACCCTCCCCACCCGGGGCAGTAGCGCTGCCACGTACCGATTTACACGTATAAACGGGTGACAACTTATTCGTTACTGATGCTTGCTCACTTACGAGCATGTCACGGGAGCAAATATATTATTTACGGGTTAAGCTTCGATTATGAGCCTCATGGCAACGGTATAAACTTATTTATTTACATTTGCTGGATTGCAAATACTGATTTTACGATTGCTGGATTGCAATGGTTGATTATACGCCTACGGGCACTACTAATGAAATCTCGTGTTCAAAGCCGATATTATTTACAAACCTGTGAGATTCACCAACCTTTTGGTTGACACTTTTTAGCATGTTTTCTCAGGTACCCGGATGGAGTAGGATTACTCCAGGATTTAGCTAGAGTCGCATGATTTCAACACAACTGCATTAACGGAGATTCTTAACATTATCTTTTGTAATATTACGATTATGTAATAGAATCTCCCGCTATACGCGTGGACTCTAGGGGAAGCTACATTTTGTATACGAAAACACTAAGTTTTCAAACATTATATCTATGGAATGTAACTAATTTACAAAACGTCTCATTTAGAGGTCGTTTGCTGTATATCTTGTGCTTTGTATATTGATTAGTAACACCCAAGTATGCTTCCGCAATTTATTAAATTTGGGGGTGTTACAAACTCGGTGAGTGATTAAATCAAGACAACGAGATCCCCGATGATCAGAAGATGGACCAAGATAGACACACGCAGTCGAACGAGGAGAAAGTTTATGGGGAGCTGTTGAAGAGACATTTGGATAGCATAAGCAACCAAAGACTCGAAGATGCTCATAAGTTGGAAAAAGACCATATAGGATTTCGAACGGAGGTCGAAAATCTAGTGTGGTGGTGGGTAACAGGTTGATAAGATGGACAGCCATATTTAAAGCTTCAACCCAAAACTTCGGAGGAAGCGAAGCTTGAAAAAGAAGTGTACGAACGACATTATTAATTGTTCGAATGGAACGTTCTGCCTTGCCATTTTGTTGAGAAGTATATGGACAAGAAAGGCCGAAACGTATGCCATTATTTTGGAAGAGAGTTCGAAAATCGTGGTTGTCAAATTCACGGCCATTATCACATTGAAAGGCTTGTATGTCAGTTTTAAATTGATTCAATACATAAGCACGAAAACGTCTAAAAACATTAAAAACCTCTGATTTGGCACGTAAAGGAAACACCCACAAAAAATGCGAAAAATCATCCAAGAACAATACATAATATTTGAAACCATTCATACTCAAAACAGGTGATGTCCATAAATCAGAATGTATTAATTCAAACACACGACTAGTTTTAGTTGTAGAACGAGAAAATGGTAAATGACAATGTTTGCCTAATTGACAAGCATGGCATAATGATAGACTATTACTAGAACAAGAAATAAACTTGCGAGAAATTAAAAAATTAAAGACGGATGAGCCAGGATGACCAAGTCGACGATGCCATGTGGGAGGCGAGACGACGACATGAGCAGACTCACGAGAATCTTTGAGTGTAGGAAGGAGAACCGGATACAAATCACCAGTGCTATTGCTACGATGGAGTAGAGTGCCCGTCTTAAGGTCCTTCACAGAGAAACCAAATGGATCAAATTCCACAGAAACCAAATTGTCAATTGTAAATCGACGAACTGAGATTAGATTTTTGATCATTTGATTTGATACAAGGATATTTTTAAGTTCCAAATTTGAAAAAGGAAAATTAGAATGACCAATATGAGTGACAGGTAGTACAGCACCATTACCAACCATAATAGACTTTGATCTAGAACAAGATGTTAGAGATGAAAGAGTACCTGGATTATAGGTCATGTGAGAGCTGGCTCCGGTGTCCATGTAGTAATTAGGATCTGCTGGAGGTTGCTGAAGAGACATACTTGAGAACACAGATGCAAGATCAGTAGGTGTAGACGTAGCATGACCGGCAAAACCATGTGAAGACGAGGGAACTGGCCCATGGGGTGGGAATGGTGGATAACCATAACCATACCAAGGTGAGGGCGGTGGTAGGCCCCACGGTTGCTGAGCTGTAGAGGGTGGTGGCCCAGAAAAATAACCCACAGAAGGTCGGTAGTGCTGAGAAGAAAACTGTTGCTGCTGAGGAGGAAACTGTTGCTGATAAGAACTTGGATGTTTTTGCTGCTGTTGTAGTTGTTGCTGAGGAGAGGCCTGAGTTCCACCACCTGGATTACCTGCAAAAACACCAGAATTTTGGCCCCCCTTGGAAGCACTTCGACCCGAATTTCTGTTTTTATTATTATTAGATTTATTCCTCTTCTTACCACTAGTTTCAACACGATTTGGTTGGGCATATAACGCAGAGGATGAATCAGACAAAATTTCAGAATCAAGGTCAGATCGGTGTTCACGTGCTTCATGCACAAGCAGCATATCACGAGTATCATAAAAGGATGGAAAAGGACTTTTATTTGTGATAACATCTATGATACCAGAATATGATTTAGGTAAGTTTCGAAGAATTTGCATGATTAATTCTTTCTCTGGAATATGGCAATCCACATCTTCTAGTGCATCAGATAAGTTTTTGAGATGGTGACAATATTCAGTAATAGAAAGATCTCCTTTTTTTGAATTGCGAAAAGTTTCCTGTAATTGTAAGGCTCTAGCCACTTTGTTGGTAACAAAAAACTTTTCAATATTATCATACACATCTTTAGCCATCAAAGTATCACCAGTAACAATTTGCAACAAGTTTGTTTCGACAGTATTGTAAATCCAAGTTTTTATCTTTGCATCAGTTGAATACCAAGTAACATCATCATCATTACTTGGAAGAGATTGACCAGTAACATGAGTAAGGACCTGATTACCGAGACAAATATCTCTAAAGAAACGACGCCACAATTTATAGTTGGCACCATCAATGGAAAGTTTGAATCCAAAATTAGGTAAGACATTTGTACTAGTAGTTGTAACAGTTGAAGACAAAACAGATGATGTAGTTGACGAAGAAGCAGAACTTGTCATGGTAAGATTTAAGATTAAATCTAATAATAAAGAAAAACAATAAATTCAAGTCAGAATGCTTTACCGTGGGTAGACTAAATCTGACGAGTCACAGGTACCAAAACACTTGCTTTGTTGGTGTTGCTGATGTCGACAGGAGGTAAGAACTATATTTTATTTTTAAGTCGGTAGTGCTTGATCACACAACCAATCAATTAATATAATAATATATAGGAAGGCTGATTCTTGTGTAGTCGGTGGAACACAAACAAAGAAACAATCAATTGTTTATTGTGAAGAAAAAACAATTAATTGTTATGGACACTAAATAACACGAGGCTGATCGGTAAGAAAAGTAAGATCACTATTGGACAAATTAATTGTAGGATTAATGATATAGCAGAGATGCTAAATCGATTTCTCCTTTTCTTAATCGGACACTATAGTGATTATTCTGATCAGTGACGGCGTTTAGTGAAGGTTTTGAATTTCTGGAGCGGAAGCGTTTGTCCCGGGGTGTGGACGACTGCTGAATCGATGAAAACCTAGGTATTTTCTAGGGTTGCTCTGATACCATGAAATGTGGTAAAACCCCGTGGGGTATTCTGTATTGATATCATTGATATAAATAGGTACAAGTGTGTAAAGTAATTACATATGGGTACCCTATACTATACAGAATATGTAATATAGACTAAGATAAGTAACCTAAGACTATAACTTAGGATCTTTGTCTAACAGAAAGTATAATTCAAGTTAGAGGATTTCCGCCGATTGTCCAAAGTATGTCATTCATCTGCAATAATGTTGTGGCCCTTCCTCCTAGGGTTGAACATGGTCTAAGATCGGATCGAACCTGGCTAGGACGGAACTGACCCGAGAACCGAACAATTGCAAAAGCAGGGACCGAGGACCGGACCAACTACATATGGTTTGGTTTTGGTCAGGTTCTACTTTGGTCCATTTGGTTCTAGTCATAAAATCGACCCGAAAATATGCCTACTCAAAACTAAAATTCATTATAATTTATGGGGGGCAATGGAATATACAAAAATTAACACATGACATGTATAATAACTTCGATATGCATAACCACATGATCAATGCACATATACTAACACAATTCATCTACACAGTATTACATTATACGGAGTACTACATATATTGACACATAAATAACAAAGACACATACGCTTATAATTTATTTATAAATTTGACATATTGCTTTGATGTTATATGATATATCAATATAAAACATAAAATAATTAAGGTATAACAATTAGTCATGTAACAATATTTTTAAGAATCTTTACATTAATCTTCCATTTAGTTCTTTTTTCGTTTTATTCGGATTTGGTCCGACCCGAAACCCGAAAATGTACTAATTGAAGAACCGAGGACCATAGCAAATAATATCGGTTATTTCGGGTTTGGTTCTCTAAGTAATTTGCGTTCCACCTGAAAAATGAGGGAAGTTCCATCCTCCCATTCATGTTTAGTTCATTAATGTAATTTGTTTATATTTAAGGGTTAGATATGTAAATTAGTTTGTTAGATGAACTGAAAGTAGTTAGTAGCAGTTAGATTAGTCTGGTATGTTGTTTTTCTTTGTAATTCACTTTCAGGTTAAGAGAATCAATTTCATTTCCCCAACTTCATGTTCATAATTTAGTTACCATTGTAAGTGGTCTAATAGGCCTTGTTGTGCCCTCACCATAACGGTGTGGTGCGTCACCTATTCGTGAAATCGTGATTTTTCTCTTTCTCTTGGTGTTCATTGTTGCCTTCAATGGGAAGAAGACGACAGTGAAAACTAATGGGAAAGATGCCGGAAACATGCAGGGAAACGGGAAACGTGCTGGTCATCCAGTTTTTTCACTTTTTCTATTGGGCTAGTTTTGCCTTTCAAATATGTGTAAATCCAAAGATATAAATATCGCCCCATAATAAGGAAACGCTAGAACAAATATGTTACTTGATCTCACTAACTTATTTACGATTTTGAAAAGTGTGAAAAATATAATCAAGTCGTTCACACTTACTATAATGTGTGTATTATGTTCACATTTATAAGCATAAACAAACAATTATATAAGGAAAAAATATTCACACTTTGAAGAAATTGAGTGTTGTAAAATGGTTTTCACGCATTTAGGTGTATATTTTGTTTACTTTTTTTCACACTTAACATAAAGTATTGTTATTAGTTGAATTTCTTTACACTTCAATATGCATACATATACATATAGTAGGATGATAAAAAAGAATAAAATTAGGGAGAAAAGAGAGAGAAGCAAACCGATTCAGTATTTTATTATTACGATTCAAATTTTTATTACTATAATTCTACATTTTATTGTTTTGGTTCAATATTTTATTAAAAAGTTGTGTTCTTTTGTTTCTTTGATTTAATAGTTATAGGTAATAAAAATTCAAATCATAGTAATTAAATACTGAATCAATTTGCATTTCCCCTCTTCTCTCCTTAATTTTTCTTCTCCATGGAACCGACTCATATATATATATATATATATATATATATATATATATATATATAGGGTAGTGATCATGAGGTAAGTGTTTTTTTTTTTGGTAGGAGGAAATTTTATTATTTACCTAGAAGCATCTTATATTTATCAATCAAAATGTCAACAAAAAATTATTTTTACCAATAAATAGTAATCAAAATCGATACTATAAAGAATATATTAACGAATGAATTTCATTTTTAAGTCATAACATTAGTTGATGTATATTTATTTAATAATTGTTAACATTCACCGTGATGAATATTAATTACCATTCATTACGATGAATATTACATCACATTATTTGAAAAATATTTTTACTTGTTAACATTCACCGTGATGAATATTAACTACCATTCATTACGATGAATATTACATCACATTATTTGAAAAATATTTTTAATTGTTAACATTCACGATGATGAATATTAACGATTTTGGTTCTAATATTCCTAAATTGATGTTATAACTTGCAGAAAAAACTTATTAAGGAAGCTTAACGTTCAATACTTATAGTATTGATATTGATTAACTTTTACTAAATTTCAGTTTGTTTTCAATGAGATTTGTATGGGCGAAAGTAATATGTTTCTTGATGAATAGTAACGCTTCCTTCCTTCTTTCAAAAAATGCATTTCCCTTTAGATCATTCCTATATATATAAAAGTGTAAACAACTTAACAAATAACTTTATACTTATATAAAGTGTGAATAAAAAAGGTGAAAAATAAACATTTTTGTTGTAGCGACTCCAAAATCCAAGTGATGTATCAAAATATTGACCTATATCATATAAAATCTAACCGAAATATTGTAGAAATAACAAATGTGAATGTAATGTTTTATTATATTCAATGTAATATTTATTCAAAAATTTTATGTTTTTATGTTTTTATTTAGATATCATTAAATTTGGTAGTTATGAGTCATTGTTCAATACTAGTAATAATACAACTAACTAAAACGTTTCTAATATCTTTTTAAAATATATAATAGTAACTTATTCCAATAGTATAGAGGATTAGAAAAACATCATCGTCTTTTAAATTGGGCTAAACATGGTTGGTTAAAGGTATCTGAGTTCGAAATTAATTTCCTTTGCGTTGTTTCCATATACATATCCTTCAACTATTTTTTAAGTTTGACATTAACATAATTAATTAACTATAAACTATATATATAATAGTATGGTGATGATTATAACATATATCTAAAAATCTAAATATAGATATAAAAGGAAAAAGTAATGAAGATTATCAATAAAATACTCTAGGGATACACATCGAATTGTGTAACAAACACATAAAATAAATTAATAACATACAAAAACATCTTAAAACTAATGTTTGAATCCACGTACGTAATATTAACAGAACTATATATCATTAGATATCGCCAAATTCATTTCACGTGTAACAAACAACAATAGCCAACTACATAATAAATTAAAATGAAATAAACTTTAAATGATATAAGAATACCATTATGTTTTGATTGTTGCCCGTTTAGATGTTCAATTATGTTTGTCACGTATATACAATGAGTTAGCTCTAACAACGTACCTTTACAACATTTACTATCCAAACATCCATTATATTGTGAAATAATCAAGAAATTTGTTACATCCACAAAACATTTAATAATGAAGCAATTATTCGCATCTAGAAAACATAATCACTTACTAAAAAGCATACAAAGTAAATGTTGAAAAGTCAAAAACATGAAGAAAAAAGAATTAGTGGGGTAATAAAGAAATTCAACACTTGTATTCATGTTAAAAGTCTAGGACAACAATTCATCTACCATCTTATTTATAGGCCATTTAAGGGATATCATATATAACTAATAGAATAAGGCTCAAATGAGTACACCAATTTTGAGTGAGAATATGGGAACCAACAGATTTCTGTCATGTGTCACTTTATTATCTCTCCTCCACACTTTATTATCTCTCCTCCACATTTTTAAAAATTAAATATCTCACAAACGGTAAGTCGAAAAATCATGAAAATTGCACCATAAAATTCAGCGTTTTCTCCTCTTCGATTTGTCGTCCCTCAAGGCATACTTTTGACAACTTTTTTTTTTCTCATTTTTTGGTGGGTTTCACAAATTAGTAACACATGTGTTAGTGATTAGTTGTACATTTAATTTGTGGTTAAGGTTAGGGTTTAGGGTTTAGTAGGGTTTATGGTTTAGGGTTTATAAGGGTTTAGGGTTTAGAAGGGGTTCAAGGTTTAGGGTTTAGAAAGATTTAGGGTTTAGCGTTTTGTAAAGCGTTTAGGGTTTAGGGTTTGGGGTTTAGGGGTTAGGGTTAGGGTTTAGGGTTGGGGTTTCGGGGAGAAACCCCAAACCTCAAACCCTAAACCCTAACCCCTAAACCCTAAACGCAACACTTTAACACATGTGTTTGTAAATGTGAAACCCACCAAAAAAATGAAAAAAAAAACTTTTCGAAAGTATGTCTTGAGGGACGGCAAATCGAAGAGGAGAAAACGACGAATTTAATGGTGCAATTTTCATAATTTTTCGATTTGTCGTTTGTGAGATAATTGATGTTGGGGGTAAATGGGTTTTGTACATGTGGAACATTCTCTTTGTACACATGACTTGATATCATTGGTTCCCTCAATCTAACACAAATTCCTATTCTCATTTGAACCCTACCCATAACTAATAATAACAAGATCAATGGACCATCAACACATTTGTAACTTTGATAATTAAATATGGTACACATTTCTTTTAGTGAAATATATGTATGATTACATAAAGGTGAGTATATATAGTGGAGTATAGAAGCAAGTAATTTTTCCATCATTAATTACCTTTGGGAGTTACAATTAGAATTTATAATTAAAACCAATGGAAGAAAATGAAAAGATTTATATTCGGTTATATGTATTTATTGTATTACTCATACTATTATGATTAACGGGTGAAGAAAATCAAAGGATGTTACAATCTTGTGATTTACTCCGTATTTTATTATATATTATTACCATTACCATAAATTATTATTATTATTAATGATAATAATAACAAATTCATTATTAGTCGTTTTCAGAACTACTAATTGCATTATGTCAAAAAAAAAAAAATTACGATTCTTTTTTTTTTTGCCATCATTAGGGCAGTAATAACTTAATGAAACTTAAGAATATTGACCGAAAAAATGAATGGATTAGCGGTATTGGTAAAATGACTTTAGAACTTAATTAACATTTATAAGCCTAATTAAATAAGAAAACACACAAAAAAATATTGATTGAACATATAAAAGGATTATGTATTGGTTAAATCATAACTATAACTATTATTATTATAGAACTCACTATTTATTAACCTAATTGATTGTAAAAGAACTGGGAACAAACAAAAGGATTAGGGGTATTGACAAAATTACTTTAGAACTTAATTAACATTTATTAGCCTAATAAAAAAGAAAACACAAAAAATATTGATTGAACAAACAAAAGGATTATGTATGGGAGTTGATATACACAACACACAAATTAATGTTTTCACCACACTATACAAGTATTTAAGCACAGAGTACAAGTGTATCATAACACAGTTTTAATGTATACATCAAATTGTGTGTACGTTATAGATATCATCACCCATTATGTATGGTGAAATCATAACTATAACTATTATTATTATAGAACTTACCATTTATTAACCTAATTTATTGTAAAAGAACTCAAAGATGATAGTATTGTAGATACCACGTGTATAATTTCATACAACAAGTAATCGCGAAATGAACAATACATGATCACATACCGTCATTGACACGTACCAATTGAATTTAATTATGGCTAAAGTTGATCAATCAAATCTCAATTGAACAATAAAATAATTATTAAGTCGTTTTTGACTAGATCTATCCATCCAAATATGTCTTACCGACGTTGCTTTTAATTAGGTTGGTTTAAAAATGTATAAACGTTTTTCAATATATTCATGCAACTTTTAAAAATATTATCTTGTGTACCGAACTTAATAATTATTACAATTGTATGTAGTCATTAACATTAATGACGTTTGACCGGTCATAATTACCATACATGTCAGGGGTATCTGAAGTTGTATTGTTAAGTTAGCGCCACGTCACTCAAAAATTCAATACATTTTTCCATGTCATCTTCTTCATCAACTTTATCATCTTCACTTTATAGGCGACTATCATTTTTTTCCAATGACACCACCACAACTAATTTACACCTCCCTAACCACCAGCCCATATCATCAACATCTCACCATCATCTTTGACGTCACCACCCATTTTTCTGACGATACCACCACAATCAATTGACACCTCCCTAACCACAACCACTATATATCATCTCTAACAAACCACCATCCCTAATACATCACCATCTCAAGCAACACCACTATTTCCACCATTCTTTTCAGCGACACCACTACAACCAATTTACACATCCTTAACCACCAACCTCTATCATCTCTACCTCACCACCATCTCCAAAACATTATCATCTCCGGCGTAACCACCATCTCCACCATTTTTTTGTGCGACCAATTTTTTCAGGTGACCATTTGTTTTCGGGGACATTACCACAACCAATAACAATTGAGGTCAATTTTTGAACGACGATCGAGAAAATGACAAAGGTTGTTGGTTTTGATGGGGTTGAAGATGAAGACTGTTGAATATGAAATGAGTTAAGGGATATAAATATAAGTTTGATACATCCTACATAAGTTCAATGGGTTAATACATACGTACGGGATTAAAGTATCCCAAAATGTTCGATTGGGGTACTAAAGTTTATGATTTGACAAAAATATAACCCAACCTTTAAAACCCCTCACAAGTGGAAAATAAGCTGATAAAGATTCATCAATTTGAACATTTTAATAAACTTTAGTTATCCTTGTAAACATATTAATAAACTTTAGTTACCCTTAAACACAATACATATAGTTAACTCATAGTTTTGTCAAATCATAAACTTTAATACCCTAAGCGAACATTTTTGGATACTTTAATCCCCCTCCGTGTGTATTAACCTTAAGTTCAATACATTACTAACTTTTACGTGGAGGCTGACATGACAAAAAAGTCATTAGTATTAATGAGTACCTACAATAGCAAAAATTAGTAATGTCTTTACATACAATAGCATTTTTAAAAGTTGTCTGCATACAATAACATTTTTGAAAAACTTTGATACATTTTTATACCATTTGTCCTTTTCACCGGTTTTTTTAATACACCTGGTGTTGCGAGAAGATACATCTATTGCTAAGTTTCATAATTGATAGATCATGTTTATTTTATTGTTAAGTGTATGAAGATTGTTTCTAAATCATAAATGTTTAATTAGTAGGTAGGTATTCACTTTTGAGTTTATTGTGTGAAAGTGTATCATTCTTTACCTCTTTTACTATTGTATAGGACATACTATCAAAACTTTTATTGTATGTATGGAACTTGTCAATTTCGTTTATTGTATGCATACTTTCCTTTTTTAGCATTCTATTATATGTTTTCTCATACTTACAGTAAAATGATAAAAAAAGAAAGTGTGCATACAATAGTCGTAATTGACAAATTCAATATATATAATGAAACAAATGAAAGTTTATCTTATACAATAATAAATGATGCAAATTATAATACACTTTTAAAAAATAAACCCTTAACTTTTAATGACTTAATGTTCTCTGTAAAAATATATAGCTCGTGCGTACATTGGTATTTTCGATATCTTAAATATAATATAGGAAACACCTTTATGATGTCATCATTCTAATTAAGTTTCAATTTGTCAATTAACTCCTTTAATTTTTAGTAAATTTAAAATAAGATCCCTAACTTGTTAAAAAGGGATTTTTTTTTAAACAACTACCCACTTACATGTAAAAAGAAATTTAACTTATAATTAAAACATTATCCAAATCGATCTGTAATGTTTTTATTTTTAATTCACCGAGTAGGAATAAAATTACTTGAAAAAATTAATATAGACTTAAAATAATTAAGTTTTTTCACTAACTTGATTTTACGATCTTTTAATGTTTTAATATCTACTTATCTAAATCTATTTACGAACATATAACCGAACGTTCACGAACATGTTATCGAACGTTCACGAACGTAAATAAACGAACGAGGCATGTGTTCATGTTCGTTCATATAATTAAACGAACGTAAAAATTTGTTCATGTTCGTTCATATAACGAAACGAACGAACATAAACGAACTTCCCGCCGAACAGTTCGCGAATAGTTCGCCGAACGTTTAGTTCGCTTACAGGCCTAACTATAGGGGTTGCTTTCCCATGTCTTAGATGGGTATAGCGCCGTGAAGTCTCCCCCTCCCCCTTAGGCAAGATTCGAACTTCCCCCCAGGAAGAAACCCAAAGGAAAACTCCCCGACCAATGGACCAAGACCCTATTGGCAGATCGAGAAGTTAATAAATGCAAATAATCTTAGTCTTTAAAATTGTGATTTACCGTTTAGATTCAATGTAGTATACATGTACACTGCATAATAAACTTACCCTTACAAATATCACATCATAACTTCCCGCACCTCTAAACAAGACCATTTCTAAAAAGATTTTAACAGTTCTTTACAATAAGCCAACCCCTAATATTATTTATTTAATTTGTTTAAGATTCATTTTTCTCAGTTATCAAAACAGATTAGCTTTCAATTAACATGGAAATAATATAGTAATTATTAAGTCACTTGACACCAATATCCATTTATATTATTTTATGTCTTTTTTTATTATAAAATCTATCTGGCCAGATGTTTAAAACTAAAAAAAATGTGATCATGCACAATGGTTCACGTCCGGACCATCTTTTCGTTCACCTGCTAACAAGATATATTATTATACTTATTTTTAGAAGACCAAGCCTATCTTTCTATCAACATCTTTCTATCTTTCTATTTATAGTAAACGACAAAAATATAATCAACAGACCAAGCCTACTGTTGAAATCCACCAAACCAACTGTGGAAATGATTAAGAGTAAATTACATAGACGGTTCTTATACGGCCACTTCCAATCATTTTCTCATCAGTTCTGTCACATCAGCTTTCCACTAACTAATTTATAACTGATTACTTCGTACCATCAATGACTAATCACTTCATTTTTCTGGACCTCACATTTATCAATATACCACCAATTTATACACTAAAAAAAATAAAAAATTCACGCGGGCCGATACACATTCAACCGATTGATAATCGATTTGGGAATTAGGAAGCCAACCGATTACTAACTGATTGAATGGATGGCACAGAAATGCTAATAGGTTGAAACCGATTAGCAAGCGTTGAGAGGAGCCTAATTTGCATTAAATTTAACTCATAGTACGTTACAATTTATAGTAACAATTTATAATTACAATTTACAAGAAATCAAGAATTATCATTATTAATTTATACTCGAGTTCAAACACTATTTCAGTTGACCCACAATCACATTATTAGAAGTTCATATATATAAATCATTTTTAATTGATAATCTGTTTAACTTTCTAGTTAAGGTAAACTTACCAACATGGAAGCTATAAAATTTGTGTTACTTAAGTATATTATTATCTCTACTGCAACAACTTGAAATGGGTTTACATACAACGTAACAATTTGTCGAAGCTAAAACTCCGACATCAGAATCTGAATCTTTTTTTCGTAGTGGTGGGTGCATGGGTGTGTTTCTGCGTTAGAAACTTAACCTTTTGTCTCAACAATGATTGTAGCATCGGATTCCGTAGGCAAAAGTTACGTAGGAGCAATGGTAATAACAACTCTTGACGAGCAGGATGATCGATGACCTTTGTAAAGATAGAGCATGTCACTCCTGTGCTTTTTTTCTTAGAAATATTGAGCAAAACAAGGTTTGTAAAAAACAATGGATAGGAAACAACGAATAGTTCCAGTCTTTATAGCTCTCCAAAAATCCAAAAAGGAAAAAAATAATAAAGTCGATAGGTTTTTGTTGTAAGTGACCAATTTTATGAAGAATCTGTTGGAGTCTTACAGCACACGGAGTGGGGGCTTCTTCGTCACCGTTTTTGCTCCAGAACGCTGCTTGGCGGCGTTCATCCACCCCGTTGCAGCGTTCTCATCGATGTTAAATTCGGCGTTTTTGGTTCAGCGTCGAGAAACGAAAGCTGTGTTTAGCCTTTTGTTTCTTTTTCTTGATTTGTTTTCTCCATTTTACAGCAGGCTAAGATATGAAGTATACAAAAATAATGGAAGCTGGTGGCATGGAAGAAGACATCTCAAACACAAAAAAACCGGCCGCCATTTTTGTTTCTTCCGTATGCTGCAAATGTGGGGAAGAAGGCAATATAAGGGTATGTTTGGCAAAACTAGCTGTAGGCTGTAGCTGTAGCTGTAAGCTGTAGCTGTTGGTTGTAGCTGTAAGTTCAAGCTGTAAGCTGTAACTTTGTTTCTGTAAAATTGTTTGGCAAACTAACTGTAGCTGTAACTTTGAAGTATAAAATAACTTAAAATGAGCTTTTCATTTAAATTAAAGGCTACAGCTACTACACACCAGCTTTTCAATTTGGAGTTTTTCATTTAAATTAAAAGCTACAGCTACTACACACCAAACAAGGCTTTTACTATTTTTAGAGCTTTTATTTTTAATACTTCCTCCGTCCCAATTTAATTGTCCCCAGACAAGAAACACGCAGTTTAAGAAAACATCAACTTCTCTCTTACTTTTTGATAAGATGACAATTCTACCCCTTAATTTTTACCTACTTTTTTGTCTTACATATATAAAGTAGGGGTATAAAAGGATTTTAGCTCATCATTTTTATCCATTTTTGGAAGTGGACAATTAATTTGGAACAGCCCAAAAAGGAATAGTGGACTATTAATATGGGACGGAGGGAGTATTAAAAGCTAAAGCTCCTAAAAGCTCTGAAAAGCTCCTCGCCAAACATAGCCTAAATGGGCTTCTTTTATTTTGAATTAAACAAAGTTAGGTGGCGTTTGGTTAGAGTATTTGAAATCCCAAGATTTAGAATATCATAGGATTTGAAATCCCAAAGTATTTAGAATCCTGTCATTTAAAATCCTGTCGTGCGTTTGGTTTACGGTTTTTGTGTGAAAGGTTTGAAAGGATTTCTAGCCTAATGACAAAATTACCCTTCATTAATTAAACACAAAAATACGGATGTTTTGCAAGTGAGAGAACTTTTTCACCATACATAATCGCTCAATTCCTAATTTCCTACACAATCAATTACTATAGCCATCTCCAAATTTCATTCTACTCTTGCATTCACTTTTGAACACACAAGCCCAAAAAACGATCCTAAATGAAGCTGTATACAGTGTTCGTTTATGGAATCATAGAGACCCAAAAAAACATATTTTTTTAAACCAAATCTCAAAACCAGATCATAAAGTACACATACTGGAAAAACAGAGAAGAAATTACAGTAACTACAAACAATCGATAGAAATTATTAATCGATAGAGATTAAGAAGGCAATCGATAGAAATTAAATGTATTTTGGGATTGCAGTTAGCGCCGTCGCTACGGTGAAAATTCCATCTACGGTCTTGAAACAAGGAAATATGTTGTTATTTGTGAAGTTTGTGCCGATGAGGTGATGACGGTTGCAAGGCTCACCGGAGAAGACGAGGCATAATATAGAAGTTTCGTCTAATTTCATTTATGGAGGAAAGGAACTGTGTGAAAAAAGTATGCTAAAGGACAAGAAAATGAGATTGGCCAAGGGGTACTTTTGTCATATCGACTACATGTTCTCCGTGTTTTCAAATCCCTCTCATATTGAAGGAATTTTAAAATCCCTTATTCAAAGGATTTAAAAATGCATCGGTATTTCAAATCCACAAACCAAACATAGGATTTTAAGGGTTTTAAAATACAAATCCTTCCAAATCTCACGAACCAAACACGCCCTTAGGGTTTTTAAAAGCCTGAAACGCCCCGAAAACGCAACCAAATTTTTTTTTTTCTATAACATTCTTAATTTTAGGTCCCATAATTTATACAACGCGTACTAAATTCATTTAAACTTCTACTTCCGGCTAATATGACGCGGCTAATATAACGCGCTAAGAAACAACCGGGTCAGAAAGTTTGGGAGATCACTCTCGTTAAAATCATAACCGTGTCATAAAACATTTAACCGGGTCATATTCCTTTATACATTATAGCAAAACGAAGGAAGCTAAAACCTGAAGCCATCCCCGCCGGGTATGGGGTTTACCCGCCGGGTAACCCCTGCCCACAGCAGGTCCTGCACAGGCAGTAGCTTTTTAAGCCAAAAACCGAACTTCAAACCTGCGTATCTCACAAACAACATATCCAATTGACATAAAAATTTACGAGCACGTATAAAACAACAATATAAACATTTCCAAATTTCCACTTTTTGTAAATTCGCATTGACGCGGGATTTTGGCGAATGACTCTTTTCGGCACTAAAATGACACATTTAGTGAACACACTAAATTTAAAACCATAAATCCTGAACTTCTGAGCTTTTAACCATAAGTCATATATGTCAAAACAAAGTTGTGGAACTAAACATCACACCCTTAACCCTTCTCTAACCCGACATAGACCATAGGTGCATTTAACGACCCAAATGGACCCTTTTTAACCCATGACCCACAAAGACTGCTTTTAATCTTTTGACTAACTAATCATAACCCATAATTGATTAATGGAATAGTTGACTACATGTCAACACTCCATTTCAATAAAAACACACTTTGACTACTTTCAACCATGATCACATTTTATAAACACTAATATATTCAACCATTAATATTAAAACTTGAAAACCATAATATACATCATTTACTAGTATTCTTGATCTCAAAGATCAAACCATAACAAAATTTCATATGTCATGGCTCACCATGACTATCTTTTAAAACATGTCTAAAAGGGCGATTTACACAAGAGTTATCCAAACGACATAAAAGAGAAACTTGCCATACACTAACTTCATGCAATCCACATTATCCCTTTATACCGCCTTCCCTTTACCTTGTCCACTTCCACCTAAAACATAAAACACTTAAACAATAAGCACTTTTGCTTAGTGAGCATATAAGCAATTTAACCAAATAATACATATATCATGGCTACATAAACACTATGCTAGTAAAACTAGCAACTCTATATCATAACTACATAAGCTTCATATCACTAACTTATGATTGTACCCACCTCTAGCTCGGAAGCTATCCGGTAACATGTACAATCACAATTCATATCACTATGATCATATACAAATAATACACTAAATCTCCACTTGATTGTACCCACCTCTAGCTCGGAAGCTATCCGGTAACATGTACAATCAATCCGTATCTTTAACAATCCATAAATCAATTTAAACAATTAAAACACAATTAACTTCAAATGATCATATGCTCCTCATACTCAAAAGTAATCCGGACACATATTACCATTTACTTGATCAAATTCTTATATCACTCACCTCTTCTCTTGAATGTTGAAAACAATTATGATCACAACGATTTATCCAACTCTTTAGCACCTAACATAACACATAATTATACAATTAAGTTTAATGAAATCAAGGCACTAAATCATTAACCACATATGAATCCTCCCCCACTTTGATTAACCTAAATGATTCATTAACACTTTTTACTTAAATCATGTTCTAACATAATTCTCATACTCTAATTACATCATAGGTTACACTTTTAACCAATTAACTCTAATTCATACATATTTAAACAAAAACCCATAATTACTCAAGAACACCCATAATCAATTAATCATATTTATCACTTTTAACTTGTTATTGGAGTATCATTAAGCTTATAATCACTAACAAACAACACTTCTAACAATTATAAACCCTAATTTCGTATTAAAACCTACTAATTTACAAAACCCCATGAAAACCCACTAAAACCCCAAAACTAGGTTAAAACTTGAAGAAAGATCACTTACATTGATTAGGAATAGAAAAGAGATGAAGACTTGAAGATTACAAGCTTGATTCTATGGTTTAATTGAAGGTTTGAAGATGGAGAATTGATACCTGCGTTTTTCTTAGCTTCTGTAAATGTTACTGGAAGATTTTGGAAATAACTGGAACAAACACATACATCCCACGACATTTCCATATGTATCTGTAGACTTATTTTAATTTCTTTTGTTTTACAGTCTGGAACTGGTAATTCGTTTTACGTTTTTCACTATATCTTATTATTTACACAATATTATCTCATTATAAAATTATATCCGTATACGAAATTAAATTCCTGATAAAATTGGGGTGTTACAACTCTCCCCCACTTAAACTGTTCGTGTCCTCACGAACACTCTAGGTACATACTATATCTTAATCAAATCTTAAGATTACTAATACATACATAACAACAAGAACACTAGAGATTCAACGACATCAGAGTCAAAATGTAAGCAGGTATGGGATTTAAGGATATAGGTACCTGACGTCACATTTGATGACTCCTTTTCTTCTCCCTCAGTTATCTGGTATGCACGAACTTTTGGTTTTGGGACAGTCATAGCTACCTTTTATTCCATTCTTTTACGCCTATCTCTTGCCAGATCAGGGCAATCAGCCTGAATATGATCATCTTTGAAACAATAATAACACAAACGAAGAAGACTTGGGCAATTTGATGCCATATGCCCCGACCTTCCACACTTAAAACATTTGCACTCCCCTGTATGCTTCCTACCACATTTCTCACATGGAGGTATCTCTCTTGGTTGAGTTTGGGAACTAACTTGTTGTAATGGTTGTGGTTGTGGAATGGTTTCCTCAAAACGTGTTTTCTTAGACACAACAGATGGTGAAGTGGTGTGTTCTATCTTTCTCTTACTCACTGTTTCAGCAACTCTAGCTTGCAAATCCTTCTCACGCACTAATGCTCTATTCAAGATCTTAGGAATGGTATTATAAACAAATGGGTCAATGGTTTCACGAATTTCAAGGTTAAGATGACGATAAAAATGGTCGGTCAACAACTTAGGATTAGAGGTATACTCAGGACAAAACCTAGCTTTCTCATGGAATGCCTTAGAATACTCAGCAACTGACTTACTTCCATGCTCAATCGCTAAAAACCCTCCTTTTAACTTCTCTAATTCTGCAGGTGGTGAAAATTCCTCTCTAAATATTTCTTTAAACTTATCCCAGGTAAACCTCGAAACTACATCAGGACCATATGTTTCTAACTGTGAATTCCACCACTCATGAGCATCTCTCTTAAGTTGATGGGCTGCAAATATCACTTTGGACTCATCCGGACACTTACACAACAAAAAGGTTTCCTCAAGTTCACTAATCCAACGATTACTAATAACTGGGTTTAATTCTCCACTAAACTCGGGCGGGTTACACGTAGCAAAACTCTTATATTCAAACTTCTCTTTCTCTTTATTCGTCTCGACATGAGTTGAAGAAGTACTAATAATTCTTAAAGGAACTATATGTTGTCTTTCAAACTCACTAAACCTCTCAGTCAACATGTTTTCCATCCTAGTAATCATCGTTGGGGTAAAAGCTTCTAAGGATTGTCCAACTATCCTCTTTATCATTTCTTCTTCCTCATGAGTCAAATTTCGGTTCTCCTCTTGCGGGGGAGAACGTTCACTGGTATTCTTATTAGCATCCATCTAACACAAAATCAATAATTCAATTAGTACTTTCAATCTCCACATAATATAAACAACAATTGAAACTACATACACAAATTATCAAAACAATTCTCTCTGCATTATGTTTAAGTACTATGAATCACCCATGTGCAATAGTATAATATTAATTTCGTTGGCCAGACGAAATCATATTAGACTTACCACACACTTCTATTCATTACTCTTAAACACAATCGGTCATAACAAAATAAATCTGATAATCATATAAAAACATAATCATGTATTCATAATAGTTTAAGACTACGCAATCCTAAAGTGGATTATATAATTCTCTTAAACTATCGCTCTGATACCAACTTGAAACGCCCCGAAAACGCAACACAATTTTTTTTTTTTTTTTATAACATTCTTAATTTTAGGTCCCATAATTTATACAACGCGTACTAAATTCATTTAAACTTCTACTTCCAAAGGAATCTAATAAAAAAAAATAACACTAATATGACGCGGCTAATATAACGCGCTAAGAAATAACCGGGTAAGAAAGTTTGGGAGATCACTCTCGTTAAAATCATAACCGTGTCATAAAACATTTAACCGGGTCATATTCCTTTATACATTATAGCAAAACGAAGGAAGCTAAAACCTGAAGCCATCCCCGCCGGGTATGGGGTTTACCCGCCGGGTAACCCCTGCCCACAGCAGGTCCTGCACAGGCAGTAGCTTTTTAAGCCAAAAACCGAACTTCAAACCTGCGTATCTCACAAACGACATATCCAATTGACATAAAAATTTACGAGCACGTATAAAACAACAATATAAACATTTCCCAATTTCCACTTTTTGTAAATTCGCATTGACGCGGGATTTTGGCGAATGACTCTTTTCGGCACTAAAATGACACATTTAGTGAACACACTAAATTTAAAACCATAAATCCTGAACTTCTGAGCTTTTAACCATGAGTCATATATGTCAAAACAAAGTTGTGGAACTAAACATCACACCCTTAACCCTTCTCTAACCCGACATAGACCATAGGTGCATTTAACGACCCAAATGGACCCTTTTTAACCCATGACCCACAAAGACTGCTTTTAATCTTTTGACTAACTAATCATAACCCATAATTGATTAATGGAATAGTTGACTACATGTCAACACTCCATTTCAATAAAAACACACTTTGACTACTTTCAACCATGATCACATTTTATAAACACTAATATATTCAACCATTAATATTAAAACTTGAAAACCATAATATACATCATTTACTAGTATTCTTGATCTCAAAGATCAAACCATAACAAAATTTCATATGTCATGGCTCACCATGACTATCTTTTAAAACATGTCTAAAAGGGCGATTTACACAAGAGTTATCCAAACGACATAAAAGAGAAACTTGCCATACACTAACTTCATGCAATCCACATTATCCCTTTATACCGCCTTCCCTTTACCTTGTCCACTTCCACCTAAAACATAAAACACTTAAACAATAAGCACTTTTGCTTAGTGAGCATATAAGCAATTTAACCAAATAATACATATATCATGGCTACATAAACACTATGCTAGTAAAACTAGCAACTCTATATCATAACTACATAAGCTTCATATCACTAACTTATGATTGTACCCACCTCTAGCTCGGAAGCTATCCGGTAACATGTACAATCACAATTCATATCACTATGATCATATACAAATAATACACTAAATCTCCACTTGATTGTACCCACCTCTAGCTCGGAAGCTATCCGGTAACATGTACAATCAATCCGTATCTTTAACAATCCATAAATCAATTTAAACAATTAAAACACAATTAACTTCAAATGATCATATGCTCCTCATACTCAAAAGTAATCCGGACACATATTACCATTTACTTGATCAAATTCTTATATCACTCACCTCTTCTCTTGAATGTTGAAAACAATTATGATCACAACGATTTATCCAACTCTTTAGCACCTAACATAACACATAATTATACAATTAAGTTTAATGAAATCAAGGCACTAAATCATTAACCACATATGAATCCTCCCCCACTTTGATTAACCTAAATGATTCATTAACACTTTTTACTTAAATCATGTTCTAACATAATTCTCATACTCTAATTACATCATAGGTTACACTTTTAACCAATTAACTCTAATTCATACATATTTAAACAAAAACCCATAATTACTCAAGAACACCCATAATCAATTAATCATATTTATCACTTTTAACTTGTTATTGGAGTATCATTAAGCTTATAATCACTAACAAACAACACTTCTAACAATTATAAACCCTAATTTCGTATTAAAACCTACTAATTTACAAAACCCCATGAAAACCCACTAAAACCCCAAAACTAGGTTAAAACTTGAAGAAAGATCACTTACATTGATTAGGAATAGAAAAGAGATGAAGACTTGAAGATTACAAGCTTGATTCTATGATTTAATTGAAGGTTTGAAGATGGAGAATTGATACCTGCGTTTTTCTTAGCTTCTGTAAATGTTACTGGAAGATTTTGGAAATAACTGGAACAAACACATACATCCCACGACATTTCCATATGTATCTGTAGACTTATTTTAATTTCTTTTGTTTTACAGTCTGGAACTGGTAATTCGTTTTACGTTTTTCACTATATCTTATTATTTACACAATATTATCTCATTATAAAATTATATCCGTATACGAAATTAAATTCCTGATAAAATTGGGGTGTTACAAAGCCCATTACTTATAACATTTGTCTAGCCCATTAGAAATGTGTTTTAGCTTTTTTTTAAGCCCATTAAATTTAGCTATATTTGTATTAATTAATATCTTTTGTTTAATTATTTTTTTAAGTATATTTGTTATATTTGTTTTTTATATATTAATTTATATAATTATCATCATTAAAAAATTAAATAAAACAAATAATATAAAATTCCAGAACACTGTCCAGAACACTGTTACCACTCCACAAAATCCTCACTCATAAGATTCTCCAGAACACTGTCCTGAACACTGTGTTTAGGCCATCACCACTCCGAGTGCTCTAAATGAGGTCCATGAGGATTTGCAATCCAAGCTCCTATTATGCCTTCTAATTCTTAATGGTATTAAATCTCGAGAAAATGAGATGGCAACACTGGAAGATTTTATTCAAGGTTTGATTTTAAGTGAATAATCTCCTTCAAAAAATAAAAATATAAAGAAAACATGTGTTGGACTAAAATCAACTAAGTAGAATCTGTTAATTATGTTAGTGTAAACTTGATGGGTTGATAACTTGCGTTACTCCAACGAGCAAAAGGATGAAGTAACATTCCATCCCTAAGTATCCGCTCTCTGGATTTTTGCAAACAATCATAACCAATTAGCGATATATAATTTCTGATGAGGGGTTAAATTTTGTTGTTATTATACTTTTGATATAAACTACATTAACCATGTAGTTTATATACTTAAATTTTGTTGTTATTATCTGTTATTATACTTTAATTTTGTTGTTATTTTCTCCTGAAAATAGAGTTAAAGAAATTCCAAAGATATAATGCCAACAATTGTGTTTCCAACGTATAGTATGACACACACTAGCTATTAATAGAATTGACATCAAATTTCTTAACCTCTTCCCCTCTTGGGCTCCAAATATCATACGGAGTAATACCAAGGGGGAAAAAGAACTGTATAAATTAATTAGTAAACGATTTGGTTGCATAAAATATTATGGCATTATTGATCGGTCCTGTACAACTATTTCCAACTTTGAAAAACAACATGATATTAAAGGGTGACGTATATCATGATGTCGATCTTGTTAAGTTTTCTTAAAGTGTTTTATGCAAAATAGTAAGTTAACTACTACTACTAATAAGAGTTTATAGATGGTTGTCTGTCATCCAAAGTTTCTATAAAAAGGCCAACATTGTCTACCATATATTCCACAAATCAATATTCATCATCAATTCTCTCTGGTCTGCTAGTAGTAGCTAGTATATATAAAAAAAAAGTGGTTTAATTATATAATTATCAAATGGCTCTATCGGGAAAGTTAATCGGTTATGTAGAGATCAGTAAGACGGGGGATGTTTTTCATGATCTGTTGAGGCACAAACCGCATGATATTGTAGCGATAACTCCTGAAAAGATTCATGATTGTGAGTTGCATGAGGGTGAGAGGGGAGATGTTGGATCTGTCATTACTTGGCATTACACTCATGGTACGTACTTTATATGCTAACTTAGCTTGTTTCCTTTGACGCGAATTTGAGCTAAACATAACGGATGGTTTAAAGTTTAAAGGCAAATTAAATTATCAGTTCCATTTTTGGTAAGTTGCCTAAACGAACAAGTGAAATTTGGGTCTATTTATTTTACATGATTTTTGTTACCTGATAAACCGCAATAAATTAAAATTGTAGAGATTACACTAAATGGCCAATTTCGATAGATGAATGAGTCTCCTAGGTCGTTCTCAATTTTCTTCTTCTTTGTTTTTATCAAGCATAGGATCGGATTTGTTGTTTTGGTTATGACCTATTTGTTAATGATGTGTTTTATTTAATCTGCATTTATGCGTCAAATAAAGAGGGAAAGAAGAAGTTTTCGAAACAGATAATAGAAGCAGTGAACGAGGAAAACCATACGATTGTTTTCAAGGTAATTGGAGGAGATCTGGTGGACGAGCTATACAAGACGTTCACGGCCATATTTCATGTTGAACAAAAGGGTGATAAACAAGTGGCTACATGGACTTTTGAGTTCGAGAAACCAGACACGAGTGTACCATATCCAACTTCTATAATGGACTATCTTTGCAATCTTATCAAAGATTTGGATGCTCATGGCAACACTAACTAAGTACTTAAAATCCAAGAAGGAAGTGTACGTGCCTAATGTGTGTATGTGTTTCAGTGTTTGTGTGTTTTGCGTATGCGTGTTTTTTTTTTCAAACGAATAAAATGAGTTCAGGCAGATATGCCTGTTTGTGTATGTAGTTGTGATCATTCATGTATCTTTGGAATCATGTAATATGTTTATATCATTGGTCTTCTAGTTTTTCATCCGATTAGTGATATTTGATCTTATTTGGGGGTGATTAAAATGTCTTTGTAAACACGCTATAGTGATTGCTAGTTTACTAGTTTCATATCCATATCCATAGTCCATAGTTTATAAAGTAGCAATGAAATTTATCAAGATAATGGTAATTAACTAGGGCAGAGTATGTTTAACAAAAAGCTTTTTCTAAGAAAAAGAAAATTCTCATTTTCCTGTTTCTAAAAAAAAATAAAAATCTCATTTTCATTCTACAATTAAAAGGTTAAACACTACTTTTTATGGTTCTTTAAGTTTCCATATTCCATTTTCTCTTGGAAAGTGAAAACTTCATCTCTCACATTTGAACGCATTCTCTATATTTTCATTGCTTTTCTGGAGAAGTAAAACACTCCTCACTACCTATAAAAACGAAAATTGATAATTTTGAGAATTTTTCCGTAACTAAACGCACCATAAACTTCCATGTTTCAATTTGGGTGGAAAAATATTGTTAATTTGTTTGGGAGTGCCACCACGTTAAACCCCCGGGCGCTGGTGGGTTGGGATTCATATCAGATTATATGAGTGTGCACGCTCACATCCTAAACACTAAATGTGATACAGAGTATACGTTTAAATGGACACAATTGTTGTAAATGTTATGTAGTTGTTGTTTTCCTTTTCGCCGCTAACTTCTTGGTAGGATGCTTTTTATGCAATGTTTGTCGTCAAATAAATCAGTGAGAACCAAAACTTCAAATCAACAAGTTGATATAATTAAGTAAATCATTTATCTGCAAAACGTACAAGTGTACAACAAACGTACATTAATTAACAATGTAATATATATATAAACATAATATTGTACGTGCTAAATTCAAATGAAAATTAAACACCGACGCTGTAGCAACACAATGATCGATAAGGTGGACCAAGATTATATTTGTTTTGGGTGACAAAATTTCCGAAACCAACTTTTCTCCATCAAGCAAGCTAGCTATCAATTACTGTAATTAACAAGGCCATGCATCATGCATGTATCATGTTTTAGCATGGAATTAATAGGGATAAGTACCTGGGAATGCACTCAACTTGTCCCAAATGTCTATTGTGTATATATACCCAACTTACGGGTGCCCTATTTAATGCACCCAACTTTCAAAAACGGTTATTGTGTGTATCTTGCTGACGTGTCATCCGTTTAAGATGCCACGTGGCATCCTTAGAAGATGACACGTCATCGACACGTAAGCAAAGTACACACAATAACCGTTTTTGAAAGTTGGGTGTATTAAATAGGGCACCCGTAAATTGGGTACACACAATAGACATTTGGAACAAGTTGAGTGCATTCCCAGGTACTTATCCCGAATTAATATACTAATTGTGAAGTCTGATACAATCCATCTTTTATAATCAAGGTCAACATCTTTCTATTTAAATACCATTAAATATTTAAATTGAAAGATAGTGTTTATTGTGTATCATATACTCAAAGTACATATATTAAAAAGAATTACGTGTATGAAAATACAAATAATTAAAGTCTGACATTGTGTAATGTACATAGTGTGTAGCAAACTTGTTATAGATGACACACAACAAAAATATCATAAATTACTTACAATACCAACAATTAACAACTTTCTTACACAGAATGTAGGCACAAATCGTTGAGTACATACTATGAATATCATATCTTAGTTAAATGCATTTTGACGCATTTAACCCTTTTAATAACAGGATACTACTATACCTTAAAACTGGATTTTGTCGAATCAATTTATTATACAAGCTGAACTACAAAAGTACGTTATTTGCGAACTTTATTTAAATAACCTAACAATGCTTTGTGAACATGAAGATGTAATCAGCGAAAATTTTCTCACTTAAGGGAATTATTTTGGATTGAAGAATAAAACGAGACTCGATCCTACATCATTTCATTATTACTAGCGATATACCCGCGTTATGCAACGAAAGTTTTTTTATTCAAGATAATGTTAATTTGGTGTCGATAATAAAATTGTATGACATCAGAGATGTATAGACAAGATTAAAAACTTAAAAAAGATTTTCAGATGTATGGTGATTATAGAGAAGAAGAGCTCTGACCATTTTATTTACAAACCAATGTGGGATCACCTCATCTTATTTGGTTTTGAATAAGGGGGTACATTAAGTTGTCCCAGATAGATAACTAAAACAAACAATTCAAAGTTATTCTTTATATTTTTAAAGAGGTTGAAATTTAAAATTAAGAAATGAAGTAGAGATGCTTCTTAATAATTATGAAAAAGTCAAATAAAAAAAATAAATTCTAATAATCGAAACTAAACATTTCTATTTCCCAAACAACATATTTACAACATATGACGTACGTACTAAAGAGTAAAGATTTGGTTAAAAGTGACATTAAAGATTTGGTTGCAGTAGAGCATAAAATATATATAATGGCATTATTGATCGATACTATTTAACGGTTACTGTACAATTTCCAACTTTAAAAAACAAGAAAGAATTAACAAGGCCACAAGGGGTGACGTGAATCATGATATCGATCATGTTTAGTATTTTATTTAAGAGTTTTATTCAAAGTAGTAAGTAAACTTACTACTAACATTAATTACTACGGAGTACGTACTAGTAGTATACAAATGAGGGTGAAAGGGGAGATGTTGGATCTGTCATTTCTTGGCATTACACTCATGGTACGTACTTTACTATACACGCTTACTTACCTTATCTCTTTCACTCGAAATTTAACTAAGCATATATAACGTATAAGCACGAGTTAAAAGGTTTAAAGACAAAATTTGGTCTCTATTATTGGTAAGTTGGTCGAAGTACAAAGTTCAAATCTGAACGCACCTCATACTAGATGATAAATGAAGAAACGATAATTCGTTATCTTTTCCTAATCATCCGCAATAAAATAAAATTGTCAAGTGTAGTAGAGAGTATGTACGTACGTACTAATTAATAGGCAATTTCGAATGCCTGGATGAATGAGTCTCCTAGGTCATTCTCAATCTTCTTTTTTCATGCATCTGTTCATAACCGTGATCTATTTAGTGACAATTATTTTTTTTATTGCATTTATGTGTCAAATAAAGAGGGAAAGAAGAAGTCTTCGAAACATATAATCGAATCAGTGAATGAGGAAAACCATAAGGTTGTTTTCAAGGTTATCGGAGGAGATCTAGTGGAGGAGCTATACAAGACGTTCACGAAAACATTGCATGTTGAACAAAAGGGTGATAAACAAGTAGCTACATGGACTCTTGAGTTTGAGAAACCAGATACAAGCGTACCATATCCAACTTCTATGATGGACTATCTTTGCAATCTTATCAAAGACTTGGATGCTCATGGCAACACTAATTAACTACTTTCGCAAGTTTCAATCCAAGAATAACATGGAGGGAATTAAAAGTGTGCCTATCGTGTGTTGTGTGTTTTGTTGTTGTTTGAAAGAATGAAATGAAGTGGCAATGGCATTTTTATTATCCGTGCGTTGGTAGCTAGACATATATACAAGAATGAGGTTTTTAACGTTTACCGATAACAACATTGATTGTACGTCCAACCGCACAAGTGCTCCGAGCTCTCGTTTCCAGCTAAAAACTTCCGACCAGCTGAATCCTACAGCAAATACGCAGACACTAAATCACCGTGGAGCACAGGGAAATCCCCTGTAAACCACCTCCGGTGTGAGAATGAGTTTCTACAGCTTTAATGGTGAGTTTATGAGTGAAGATTAGGGTTTTTTTTGGAGAGAATGAACAGTACTTTCAAATGAAGAATGAGTGCTCCTTTTATAGTTGTTGTTTCTTGGCCCCTACTCATGTATTGGCCAATCATATTTGAGCACTAACAAATGATTCCCTATGATTTAATCTGAGCCGTTTAGAGAGATCACCTGAATATTTTGGATTGGTCCCCACTCTACATTCTGTTAGTCTTGTGAAAGCGACGTGTAGACCTCTGGGTGGAAGTCGGAAGAATAGATAATTTGGTGGCGATTCCCTAGAAGGTAAAGGACACCTAACGGGTGTCAACTGTTACGCCACAAGATCAATTGACGATCTCCTTCCATGTGGAAGCAAGTGTATTATTCTGTTATTAAATACGGGTACCTCTAGGTGGAGGTCCGCAGTCTGTGGGTGTAATATTGGTTACACCATTAAACATCATGTTGGTAGTTTATAATTAGCCAAAACAGAAATGGTGTAACTTTGTATCAACTTAAAAGTAAGCAATTTCTTTATCATAGCGAAGGATCTTAAAATTGGAGCTGAAGCCCAGCAGCCCGATTAGAAAGAGAGTACAGGTAGTTAACGTGAGGGTTCATCAAATCAAATGGGCCTGAAGAAGGCCCACCAAGTTAATTAGGTCTAGACCCAACAAATTCACGGGTTACCTTTTAGTCTTTTACGACAAACAAGACGCATGCATATGTGTTTGAAGATCAAGAAACAAAATTGCAGTTATATATTACGTGTGAAATGGCTCGTGACCTTAAGATATGTGGATTTCGAATAGGAACTATAGAGGTACTATCAAGTGGATAAAGTGGTTGTGCAACCTTACAAACATAATGTAATTATTACTATTCTCCTCTAGCTTTTTTGCAACCTCTAAATTCGGGATGGATGGAGTACTAGTAATTATTGGCAAACGTCAAATTTGTAAAGTCCGTCCATTTTTACATCGTGATATTACAGCGGAAGCTATTAATTACATTACATTTTAATACATAAGCATATCTCTACAAGTATACAATTTCTATCTCATAGCGATTTATATTACTATCTTAACAACTTTGGTTAGTATACGTAACAAGATGAAATCCGATCTGTATACCGTGGATTTGGAATAAGAGCTATATATATAAAGCTACTATTATATGGATACAATGGTTGTAAATGTTATGTAGTTGTTCTTTTATCCGCAAAACCTACAACAAACGTAGATTTGCAATGTAAAATATATAAACATTGATGAAGTAGCAGCTGTACGTGCTAAATTTAAACCGATGTTGTAACAACACAACGATAAGGTGGATCAAATTTTGGAACTCAATTTTGTTGGGTTTTCACAGGTTATTAATTTCCCAAGATCATGTTCGTTCCCAGCCATCACGTATACATCATGCATCAACCATCATTCAAACGAAAAGAATAAGAGAAGTGGGTGGGTAACCCTATAAACTGAAATATGTATAATATAATATAATAGGATTCCACACATAAAAGGTTTACATATGACTTCTATTTATAGAAATCTATAAGTTGCCATTGAACCATTGCAATGGTTCAAACGTAAATATTTAATAGACACAACTATTGCTTCTAAGGGACACATCTGTTCGGATGTTAATGTCCCATAACCGCCACTAAAACCAACTTCCATAACTAACTGTCCCATAACCGCTACTAAAACCAACTTCCATAACTAACTGATATAATTAACTTTTGATTTAACAAGACATAAGCAATTAAGTCCAACATATTCCCCCTAATTATTTAAGTCTTGTTCTTCGAGTCTTCATGCTTCCGCTTCGTGTTCTTCCATTCTCCAAGGCCACTTCGCCTTCATGAAACTAACTCCAAAACGTGGTGTCTTTCTTGATTACAATTTGGTTGGTGGATCCTTTATTTGATTCATCCAAGAATCACCCATCTCCACGTTCTTAATCAACACCCTCATCTTCACTATAAATGTAATCCTTCTTTAGCAGTCATACAGCCCTCATCAAACCTTCTTTGGTTTCCATCTTCACCACACAACAAACTTTCCTTTGGGTTTATTCTTTTCGAATCCACAAGAACACACTCTGTGTTCTTTTCTTCCGTTTTGTTCATATCACATGACCATTCTTCACTTCTCTTAATCGTTCAATCTATCACAGATTGTCTTCCCTATTTTTATCGGCGGTTGCCTCACACAACAGGTTCTTCGCAGTTGCCTCACACAACAACTTCTTCGCGGTTGCCTCACACCACAACTTCTTCGCGTGATAATTGACACATAATTTGATCCTTTTGATTTGAACCCTTTGGCTCTGATACCATGTTGGGTTTTCACAGGTTATTAATTTTCCAAGATCATGTTCGTTCCTACTTCCATCACGTATACATCATGCATCAACCATCATTCAAACAGAATGAATAAGATAAGTGGGTGGGTAACCTTATAAACTGAAATATGTATAATATAATATAATAGGATTCTACACATAAAAGGTTTACATATGACTTTTATTTATAGTAATCTAAAAGTTGCCATTGAACCATTACAATGGTTCAAAAGTAACTATTTAATAGACACAGTCACACAACTATTACTTCTAAGGGACACATCTGTTCGGATGTTAATGTCCCATAACCTCCACTAAAACCAACTTCCATAACTAGATGTCCCATAACCGCTACTAAAACCAACTTCCATAACTAACTGATATAATTAACTTATGATTTAACAAGACATAAACAATTAAGTCCAACAAATTTTCTCCATCAAGTGAGCCTACAAATATAAATAAAGTGGTGACAAACAAATTACGCTGAATGTTCAAAATGACAAATGTAATGTTTAGATGAATATTTTCATATATATAAGAAAATTCATATCAAGCAAGTTAGCTATTTTTTTTTTTTTTAGAAAGTCAAGTACTCACACACCTCAATACCACGAATATTTACATTAATCCACGAATATATATATATATATATATATATATATATATATATATATATATATATATATATATTTGTCCAATCCCCAGGACTTGAATCCCAACCTTCGATACCGCTAGATCATAGGCCCTTTGGTCAAGCAAGTTAGCTATTAATTAATTAACATGGCCATGCGTCCATGCATGAATCATGTTTTAGCATGGTAATAATACTAATTGTGAAGTCTTATACAATCCATTATTTTTATATATTTTTTAATTAAATGAAATCTATCTGGCCAGATGTTTAAAATCGTGTGATCCTGTATAAAGGTTCACGTCCAATCCATCTTTTCGTTCACCTGTTAACAAAAATTATCAGTTTATCACCATGTATTTTTTTTATTTTTTATTTTTCAGAATCAAGGTCTAACATCATTCTATTTAAATACCATTAAATCCGGAGTATTTAAATTGAAAGATAATTAAAAGGGATTGAATCCGTAACTTTCCTCTTTATGTTGCATTTCTCACCCACTAGGCTAGAATCGTGGGGAATGCGATTGTTTATCATATTTCCAAGTATATATATTTAAACACGATACTACTATATACCCTCAAAACTAATTTGTCAAATCAATTTATTATACAAACTGAACTACAAAAGTAAGTTATTTGTGAACTTATTTTAAATGGGTTAACATTACGATGCTTTATTTACTGTTTTACACGAAGATGTACGTAGATCGTAATCGATCAAAATTTTCTCACTTAAGGGAGTTATTTTGGATTAGAAGAACAAAACGAGGTTCAATCCTACATCATTACTACGTATAAATCATTACGGAAAGGGTTAATTGTTTCATTATGTATTTAACTTTACCTCTTTTACTATTGTATGCAACTAACTTTCAAACGTTCTATTGTATGTATTGGGTGACCTTTTTGCTGACGTGGCACCGGTCATGCTGACGTGGCGCTGATTTGTCATCCTACGTGGCGCTGATTGTAAACACAGAAAAACCGGCAACCTGCTGAGCAGGTCACCCAATACATACAATAGACATTTTTGAAAAGTTCGATACATACAATAGAACGTTTGAAAGTTGGTTGTATACAATAGTAAAAGAGGTAAAGTTAAATACATAACGAAACAATTAACCCTTACGGAAAAGAAGGAAAATATTACTATAATATCGTCGTAGAATCATTTTAATCTTAAATATATTACTTTTATTTTAATTATCAAAATTAAATATTCCTTTTTTAAAATTAAATATTTCTTTTTCCAAACGTCATCATATTTAACATCTAATAATTGCAATTAATCTCTAAAATTTCAATAACGATGACAACATACATGTGATGCGAATGGAGTCATGACCATGAAACTTCAAATTCAAACCGAACGTTATAACTTAACTTGCAATACCTATAACCCCTAAATTATGAACATTTGTGTATTCTATATAAACCACTTCTAGAATTACTGCTTCGTAAAAAAGTTATAATTTAACAACTTCTAGAACAAAAGTTTGCGATATATATAGGATGTGGATCCATGGAGAAGGATTTTAGAGTGGAGAAGGGGGAGAAGCTATTTGGAACGTTGGATCTCATAATCAATGGATAGATTAAATTTATGGCAGTTGTGTAATTTTAAAACCTGTTTCTAATTATCAAGGGGCATTTAGGTACATTTGATTCAACCTAATTAATCATCTTCCGTTAGAGCAATGCTATGCTTACACACAAATGCATACACAAAATGTTTACATAATGAGTTGTCATCTTCACATTGGTTCACCTATTCTCTCCCTTCTTTCTCTCTCTTTATTTTATTGATGCCACATCATTATGTATCTAAATTTATGTAAAATTTATGTAATCAAATCATTTCTGCTTCCGTTATACTTTTGAAAGTCTTCCATGCGATCCCTAGAAACTAGCATTTTTTTTAGGAATATTGTTTTATTTATCATCTTTTGGATATTTTCACTTATATTTATAAAAATTAAAATCAAAAGTCAAAATCCGTTTAGAAACTTGAGACCGTACTCGAAATCACATTCAGAGGACCCTAAAGGTATGTTAATATATATAAAAGCATTTGTCACACAATTTAGTGAATCAAGAATATTTACGTACGAACAAATAATTTGTGAATGATTCTTTTTCTTCTTCTTTTTTCTGAATCACACTCATATGCTCTCTGAATCACTTTGTTTTTTCTTCTGAATCAGTTTGATAGTTTTGCTGAATCACTTCTTTGTGTATCATCAATAATAAATTTTAAGGTGGATGATTAAATAAATATACCATACGAAGTAACTGGTATGAAGGATGTAATTTTAAAAAAATCTCAAGATAATTTTTTCAGTAATGTAAATAATTTTCAAACTAAGGAAAAACAACTGGTCCATTAATTTAGAGATAAAATGCCGAATCATTACTATAATACAAATTGTGAATCACCATGTTAATAATCAATAAAATAATGTGATTCAGAAAATGTTTATACATCGATCACTAACAAGGCCATTACAATATTCTGCATCATCTTTAAATATGATAGACCAAAATACCATAGTTAGATGATATATCATATAAAAACCTTTGTGAATCATCGTTTGATTCAAATCTTCGATGTGCGTCGTACTTCTTTTCTTCAATTTTATAAACATCAGTATGTGCGAGTAGTTTGTATTATTGAAGATCAAAGAATCATAAATAGTGAATAATGGCCTAATGGGACAAAAAAAAAATTAACTGACGAGAAGATCTTGATGTGAATATCATAGATGAATTAGGATGATTTGAAGAACTAGCATAATCATGTCGATGGCTATTAAAACTTAATTAGTATACTCGATTTGTGGGGATTAATTCTTCCAAAATTTTAGAAAATAATAACTGCCATTCCAATTTGAATTTACAGATTATTATTTAATAATTAGTTAACTAAATAATTAAAGTACAATTTACTATACTACCCGTCCACCAAAGAAAGTGAAGGGGAGCGGACAGCGAGTTGGAGGACGTGATGATAAGAGCGGAACCATTTCTTTGGAATAGTCCGCTCATAGTACGATGGAATTGCCCAATTATAGCTCGACGCGCTGCTTCAATGGCTCGATATGAAAGACGACCAACTCTACAACTTTTAGTGCGGAAGCACATCTTCCAAAACCAAGTCGTGTACCGTCCGGTTTGCGGAAGCACATTTCCTAGCCAGTTAAAGGCACCTTTGTATGAAACTTTTGCCTTCTTATTGGCCTCGTCCCTTGGACCGAAGGGGTTTATTGCATAAAAATGCCGGGACGTAGGCTCCCAAAGAGGGAAGCTATATATTTATATATATATTTTGGAAAGGCAAATATATTATATTGAGAATCGACATAGCAATTACAATATCCGACCCTAAAAGCCATCCACAAGCTGTGAATTATAAAGCACTTAAAACAAAAGGACTTGGTACATGACCTTACAAAGCAAGAAAAAAATGTAACTTAAAAATGAAGACATTGACTTCACTCTTGGAACTTCGCAACTTTCACTTTCAAACCAATCTCATTAACTACTATTTAAAGATCAAAATGAATTAGGTGTTAGATGCAAAGTTTAACTAAAAAATGAAGACATTGACTTCACTCTTCGAACTTCGCAACTTTCACTTTCGAATCAATCTCATTAACAAGTACGGAGTACTATTTAAAGAGCAAAATGAATTAGGTGTTAGATGCAAAGTTTGGGATATATGTCGGTGGGAGTTTGGGGGGTTATAAATTGAATAATGCCTATTTAAAAAATAATAATAAAAAAAATGGATAATGCCAACAATTGTGTTTCCAACATTTATGACCCAGTACGACTAATGGAACTGACATCAATTTCCTGTAACTTTTGGGCTCCAAAAAATAAATAATTCAAGATATATATAATTGTTTAGCCTATCTACATGTGTGTAGTAAAGATTTGGTTGCAGTAGAGAATAAAATATATTGGCATTATTGATCGATAATATTTAATGGTCATTTAGTATATCTTAGATGATCGGCCCACCGATCATACTGTACAATTTCCAACTTCAAATTTTTTTTAATTAAATTAATAAGGGGCGTCGTGAATCATAATATCGATTATGTTAAGTTTTTAAAATGTTTTATTCAAAGTAATGGTTGTCTGTCATCCAAAGCTTCTATATAAGGCCAACATTGTCTACCCTATATTTCACAAATCAATCCATCAAAGTCTAGTATACATAATTGAATAATTATCAAATGGCTCTATCGGGAAAGTTAATCGGTTATGTAGAGATCAGCAAGACCGGGGATGTCTTTCATGATCTCTTTAGGCACAAACCGCACGAGATTGTAGCGATAGCTCCTGAAAAAGTTCATGAATGTGAGTTGCATGAGGGTGAAAGGGGAGATGTTGGATCTGTCATTACTTGGCATTACACTCATGGTACGTACTTTGACGCTTACTTACCTTATCTCTTTCACGCGAATTTGAACTAAGCATAACGTATAAGCACTAGTCAAAAAAATTTGAAGAAAATTTGGTTTCAATTTTTTGTAACTTGGTAGAAGTACAAACAAATCTAAAGGAAGAAACGATACTACGAGGTCCATCTATTTTTATGTTATTTTTTATATAATAATCCGCAATATATAAAATAAATTGTCAAGTGTAGTAGAGAGTACTAAGTACACAATTTTGAACGCCTAGATGAATGACCCTCCTAGGGCGTTCTCAATCTTCTTTTTTCATGCATCTGTTCATAACTGTGATCGATTTAATGACGATAATTTTTTATTTTTTATTGCATTTATGCATCAAATTAAATAAAGAGGGAAAGAAGAAATTTTCGAAACAGATAATCGAATCGGTGAATGAGGAAAACCATACGGTTGTTTTCAAGGTAATTGGAGGAGATCTAGTGGACGAGCTATACAAGACGTTCACGATCATATTGCATGTTGAACAAAAGGTTGATAAACAAGTGGCTACATGGACTTTTGAGTTCGAGAAACCAGACACGAGTGTACCATATCCAACTTCTATAATGGACTATCTTTGCAATCTTATCAAAGATTTGGATGCTCATGGCAACACTAATTAACTAGTTTTGCAAGTTTTAATCCAAGAAGAAGATGGAGGAAATTAAAAGTGTGCCTATTGTGTGTTGTGTGTGTATGTGTGTTTTGTGTTGTTGTTGTTTGTTATTTGAAAGAATAAAATGAAGTGGCAATGGCATTATCTATACGTTGGAAGCTAGACAAGAGTTTGTTTATCAAACATACCAATGAGATTTCTAACGTTTCTAACAACATTATGTTGGTAGCTTATATAATTACCAACGAATACATGGAGTAACTTTGTAGCAACTTAAAAGTAGAAAATTTAGTACCAAAAGAAAACTCAAGTATCCATTGATAAAGTGTGCAATTTCTTTATCGTAGCGAAGGATTTTTAAATTGGAGCTGAAGCTAGCAGCCCGATTAGAAAGAGAGTCCAGGTAGACAGGTAGTTAACGTGCGGGTTCATCAAATCAAATGGGCCTGGAGAAGGCCCATGAAGTTAGGCCCAACAAATTCACCGTTTACCTTTTAGGACAAACAAGACGTATGTGCTTGTTTAGGTAGCCAGGTAGGCAACTAGATGAGATCACGTTGCGAAAGATACGAAGATACGCGTGAGCTAATATATTGTGTAATAATGAAAAGAAGTTAAGTTGAACGGAGACAGAAAGGTAATCGACGTGCCTTCGACAGGATGCCCAATTTATGATGAAGATCAAGAAACAAAATTGCAGATATATAATTACGTGTGAAATGGCTCTTGACCTTAAGATATCATGTGGATTTCGAATAGGAACTATAGAGGTACTATCAAGTGGATAAAGTGGTCGTGTAACCTTACAAACATAATGTAATTATTACTATTCACCTAGCCTCTAGCTTTTTTGCAACCTCTAAATTCGGGATAGATGGAGTACTAGTAATTAGAGTTAATTGTTTGGTTATGTATCTAACTTTGCTCGTTTTACTATTGTATGTAACAAACTTTTAAAACATATATTGTATGCGATGAACTTGTAAAAATCCCTATTGTATGTCACAACCTTTAAAAACATCTATTGTATGCAATGAACTTGTAAAAAATCTCTATTGTATGTTGCGGGTTACCATGTGTACATGTCAAACTGAAAATGGCTCTTTAACATTGGTTTGTGGTGGCACGAGCAAACTCTAGCTGATTATTGACTACCGCACCATACGATATCGATTTTTTACAAGTTTATTGCTTACAATAGATGTTTTGAAATACAATAGCATTTTTTGCAAGTTTATTACATACAATAGATGTTTTGAAAGTTTGTTACATACAATAGTAAAAAGGGCAAAGTTAAATACATAACCAAACAATTAACCCTAGTAATTATTGGCAAAAGCCAAATTTGTAAAGTCCGTTTATTTTTACCTCGTGATATTACAGCGGAAGCTAATACATTACATTTTAATACATAAGCATCTCTACAAGTATACAATTTCTATCTCATAACGATTTATATTACTATTTTAACAATTTTGGTTATACGTAACAAGATGAGATCCGATCTGTATATTCCGTGGATTTGGAATAAGAGCTATATATATAAAGCTACTATATATTATATGGATACAATGGTTGTAAATGTTATGTAGTTGTTCTTTTATCTGCAAAACCTACAACAAACGTAGATTTGCAATGTAAAATATATAAACATTGAAGTAGCAGCTGTACGTGCTAAATTTAAACCGATGTTGTAACAACACAATGATAAGGTCAAGGTGGACCGAATTTTGGAACTCAATTTTCTCCATCAAGTGAGCCCGCAAATATAAATAAAGTGGTGACAAACAAATTACGCTGAATGTTCAAAATGACAAATGTAATGTTTAGATGAAGATTTTCATATATATAAGAAAATTCATATCAAGCAAGTTAGCTATTTTTTTTTATTTTTTTTAGAAAGTCAAGTACTCACACACCTCAATACCACGAATATTTACATTAATCCACGAATATATATATTTGTCCAATCCCTAGGACTTGAATCCCAACCTTTTGGTTGGAAGGGTCACCACGATACCGCTAGATCATAGGCCCTTTGGTCAAGCAAGTTAGCTATTAATTAATTAACATGGCCATGCGTCCATGCATGAATCATGTTCTAGCATGGAAATAATACACTAATTGTGAAGTCTTATACAATCCATTATTTTTATATGTTTTATTATTTTTTAATTAAATGAAATCTATCCTGATGTTTAAAATCGTGTGATCGTGTATCTTTTACACGTCCAATCCATCTTTTCGTTCACCTGTTAACAAAAATTATGGGAAATTCTAAAGACACCCAGAAAGTAAAAAAACAAAGCATATTAGTAATTATAATCGTGATTTAAACGCGATTAAAACGTTATATAATCATATAACTAGTATTGAGGAATTCCGCGTCTTAATACCTATAGATAACTTCGTTATCGATCCAAAAAATTAGGGACTTACATGGGGTATACCCAGAAAGTAAAAAAAAAAAAATAACATGATGTGATTAGATGGATAGGAGGGGGTATGAGATGGGAAAAAAATAAAAAAGATGGTATCTTTATTAGTTACCAAAATTATCAGTTTATCACCGTATTTTTTTATTTTTATTTTTCAGAATCAAGGTCAACATCATTCTATTTAAATACCGTTAAATCCGGAGTATCCGGAGTATATAAATTGAAAGATAGTTAAAAGGGATATGAGGAAAGGGATTGAATCGGTAAAGGGCGCGTTTAGTTGCAGAAAAATTTCTCCATTTATCTTTTTCCATTTCTCTAGAGAATGAGAAGTGTTTTACCTCTCTAGAAAAACATGGAAAATCTAGAAAACGTGTTTAGTTGCAAGGGGTGGAGTTTTCCTTTTCCAAAGAAGAGTAGAGATGGAAAACTATAAATAGTAGTTTTCAACTTTGTAGTTATAAAAAGGAAAACAAGGATTTTCTTTTTCTTAGAAAACTTTTTTTGAAAACTCGAATTTAAACACATTTTCTATTTTTCTTGTTTTCTTAGATAATTTTTATGGAAAAGAGAGGAGTTTTCTGTAACTAAACGCACCCTTAACTTTCCTCTTTATGTTGCATTTCTCACCCACTATGCTAGAATCGTGGGGAATGTAATTGTGTATCATATTTCCAAGTATATATATTTAAACACGATACTACTATATATACCCTCAAAACTAATTTGTCAAATCAATTTATTCATGAACTTAATCTAAATGGGTTAACATTACAATGCTTTATTTACTGTTTTACACGAAGATGTACGTAGATCGTAATCGATCAAAATTTTCTCACTTAAGGGAGTTATTTTGGATTAGAAGAACAAAACGAGGTTCAATCCTACATCATTACTACGTATAAATCATTACTTCAAAGAAGGAAAATATTACTAGAATATCGTCGTATAATCATTTTAATCTTAAATATATTACTTTTATTTTAATTATCAAAATTAAATATTTCTTTTTCCAAACGTCATCATATATAACATCTAATAATTGCAATCTCTAAAATTTCAATAATGACAACATACATGTGATGCGAATGGAGTCATGACCATGAAACTTCAAATTTAAACCGCTTCTAGAATTACGGCTTCGTAAAAAACATTTGTGTATTCTATTTAAACCGCTTCTAGAATTACGGCTTCGTAAAAAAGTTACTCCGTATAATATAACAACTTCTAGAACAAAATTTTGGGATATGTTTGTGGGAGTTTTGGGGTTTATCAAAATTGGATAATGCCAACAACTATGTTTCCAACATATATGACATCAATTTCCTGTAAATCTTGGGCTCCAAAAAATAAATAATTCAAGATATATATAATTGTTTAGCACTTTAGCCTATCTACATGTGTGTAGTAAAGATTTGGTTGCAGTAGAGCATATTTATATTGGCATTATTGATCGACAATATTTAATGCATGGTCATGTATTTCTTAGATGATTGGCCCACCGATCATCCTGTACAATTTCCAACTTCAAAAAAAAAAAAATAATAAATAAATAAGGGGTGTCGTGAATCATAATATCGATCATGTTAAGTTTTTTAAATGTTTTATTCAAAGTAGTAAGTAAACTACTAATAATAATTAGTATACAAATTAATTAATGATGAAGATCAAGAAACAAAATTGTATATATATATTACGTGTGAAATGGCTCGTGACCTTAAGATATCAAGATATCAAGTGGATAAAGTGGTCGTGTAACCTTACAAACATAATGTTATTATTACTACACGAGGGTAGGGTTCAAATGAGAATAGGAATTTGTGTGAGAATGAGGGAACCAATGATATCAAGTCATGTGTACAAAGAGAATGTTCCACATGTACAAAACCCATTTACCCCCAACATCAATTATCTCACAAACGACAAATCGAAAAATTATGAAAATTGCACCATTAAATTCGTCGTTTTCTCCTCTTCGATTTGCCGTCCCTCAAGACATACTTTCGAAAAGTTTTTTTTTTTTTCATTTTTTTGGTGGGTTTCACATTTACTAATACATGTGTTAAAGTGTTGCGTTTAGGGTTTAGGGTTTGTGGTTTAGGGGTTAGGGTTTAGGGTTTAGGGTTTGAGGTTTGAGGTTTCGGGGGAGAAACCCCAAACCTCAAACCCTAAACCCTAAACCCTAACCCCTAAACCACAAACCCTAAACCCTAAACGCTTTACAAAACGCTAAACCCTAAATCTTTCTAAACCCTAAACCTTGAACCCCTTCTAAACCCTAAACCCTTATTATTACAAACATAATGTTATTATTACTATTCACCTCTAGCTTCTTGCTAGCGTGATTTCGATGGAAATTTTCATCACATAACAAAATCAATGTTAAACTAAAATTCAAACATACCAAAACAGAAAAAAAAACCATTTAAATGTATGTGAGTATATACTTTTAGCAACACACAATTCAATAAAAGTGCAATTATTATAACGTGTTGCCTTATCTTCCCTCAGACGAAATGATGAATGATAAATACGGGATGGATCATGGATGGAGTACTAGTAATTATTGGCAAACGCCAAATTGCCAAACTAATTTGTAATGTTAGACTAGTAAACATTGAATTATATTCTTTAAGTTTCAAAGATTTAAATTAATGATGTTAACAGCAATTTCGTGTAATAATACAAAAGTAGAAAGTATATCACATAAGTTTATCAGCAAAACAATGATAAGATGGACCAATATATTTCTAGGTATATTTGTTTGTGGTGGACCAAAATGTGGAGGAGTCATGGCCACCCTTACCAAAGAGTTGGAAGATATGATGTACATTTACTTTCTTCATAATGTAGAATTGAATGTTACTTACAACTCGTGTATCATGCACATAGGTACATAATGTATAAAAATATGTTATTTGTGACAACCACCGAGCAGCTACATACTCGATCTTATCTATGATTAAATATGTCCTTAATTCGAAGTCACATTTTGATCAATTGAACTGCCTGTTTTATGTCGCTAGCGTAATACAAGTTACAATAAATCAAAATGAAGTTGGATACGCACTATAATTAGGTGCATTTTCACGCAATAATCCCTAAATAAATTTAGACCAAACTCAATCTTCTTATGTCATCAATGCCAATGTTAAAAAACCAGTTTCTTAAAATGTACACCCATGTTCATCTCAATAATAGGCATATATTGATAGCATATGATAGACCATATCTTTTCAAGCTACATATTAATGATTGATAGCAATGAATTGAAATGTGTTTTCTTATATATTTTCATTACAAAACATCAAAATTTCTAGTATTATTACAATATCCTTAAAGAAATGTTTTACTACCATGTTTAACTATTCAGAAGGTGTATATATAATTCGACAAGTGAAGAAGTCGCATTGTCATAATAATAATAATAATAAACTTTTATACAGAACTTTATAGACCTAAATAGATCGAAAGCACAATCCGAAAGGGTTAAGCGCATAGAAATGTAATTAACTAATTAAAGTCTGACATTCATAGTGTGTATTCAACTATTCAGGCGTACATTGTGTGTAACCAATTTGTAATTTCTTTCCATTGAATGTATTTTGGTGATGTGACACCTTATATAGATGACACGCGGGAAAATACCGTAAATTACATACAATGACGGCAAAAAAACAAGTTTCTTACACCTAATGTACGCCCAAATAGTTAGATACACACTATAAATGTCAGATCTTAGTTAATTGCATTTTGATGTAGTTAACCCAATCTGAAAAGAGGGCTAACCAACAAATAATCTCCAAAGTGAGTTTTTCAAAAAGCTAGCTTCATCTACGGCATTAATCATAGGAGATGCATAGGAGAGCCAAGTGGACACAAGGATCACTATATAAAGTCCAAGCTAGGTGCTCCCTTAGTATTTTCCTCACAAAAAATTGAGCTTTTCATAAGAAACCAAGAATTGAAAGATGGCTCTAAGCGGAAAGCTCGTTAAACAAATTTCGATCAAGTCCGATGGAGATGTGTTCCACGAAATATTTAGAGACAGACCACACCATGTATCCGATATGAGCCCTCAACACATCGAAAGTGTTCAACTCCATGATGGTCAATGGGGTACCGTTGGATCAATCATCAGTTGGCATTATTTTAATAGTAAGATAATTAAGACCTTAATTAATATTCAATCATATATATACTAATTTACATGTTTCGATGTCATTTTATTTTTAATGTACTCATTATAACTTAGCTTGTGCAACATATATAGATGGGAAGAAAGAAATGCTAAAGGAAATAATTGAATCAATGGATGAAGAGAAAAAGTCGGTACGTTGGAAGGTAATCGAAGGTGATGTAATGGAGTTTTACAAGAGCTTCTACTTCAATGTTCATGTAGACACGAAAGGTGAAGATAACTTGGTGACTTGGACTTTGGACTACGAAAAGGTAAACGAAAATTATGTTGCTGATCCAAACTCTATGATGGAGATTCTTATTAATTTGACAAAAGATATTGAGACTCACCACCTCAAGCCATGAAACCGAAGTTCTATTTCGTCATTTCTACGAGTCTACGACGTAAACTTTTCTGTGTTTGTAACGTTCTTATCGTCGTTGAGATCTATCTATTAGTGTTATTAATAAGTATGTACATTCGATTTGTTCATGTCAGTACTTAATTGACTAAAAATCGATGTAATGCATGTATGTGTTTCTTGTTATATTAATTCGGAAAGTTGTTTGCTTATTCGATTTGTGGTTCTTAACTTAGTTTGCTACTGAAAGTTGTTTGCTTATTCGATTTGTGGTTCTTAAGTTAGTTTGCTACTCAAATATATTACTGTTGGGAATGGTGAAGCTTAACGAAAGAAAACGAATTGGATTTGCTGTTGAGATAGAGACTCAATTGTACCAAATAGAGATTCTATTTCTTACGGATCGCGACTCTATTGTTATTGTGTCAGGATCGCGACTCTATTTGGGTAGATCGCGACTCGATCCTGTGTCGGCAGAAACGGCAGTTTTTCTTGTTCAGCAAGTTTGTATTTTCTATTTAAGCAAACTCTATGTTGTTGTAATCCTTTGGAACAAAAATAATAAAGAAAAAACTCTCGGTTTGACCTCGTGGACTAAACCAATCCCCAAATTGGAGATTGGACATAAACACGTTAAATCCTTGTGTTCGTATTGTTCGTTTATCTTGTTTGCTTTGTTTAAATATCCGTTTTTGTTTGTGGGTGTAACGCGATTACACGAGCGTTGTTTGAGTTTGATTTTTGCTAACAATAAGTATTGTTAGTTGGATGTTTCCGCTGCAAATACCTAATGCAAATACCTAACAATTACAGTTTAATACCAGCCAAGATAATCTTTTGAATTCCCTAGGATTAGATACAAGCCTAAAGTTAGATAATTGTGTTCACAAATCGCAATACTCCGTATAATGTACGTATTATATCTACTAGTTAACGTACTCCTTCGGAATTTAAACAATACATGTACATTATAAGTAGCTTAAGTAATTAAAAGTACTATTAATTTGTTCGTGTTTAAAACTATTTAATTTATATCGACCGGGAATTTAAAACCATTTGGAAGACTAGGAAAAAAAAAACAAAAGCAATTTCAAAGTCAGAATGTAAATAAAGGTCTGAACCTTTTTCTTTTAAATGTGTAATATTTCTATTTATTTAAGGTATCAAACCTTCATCTGTTTTCAGACGACTCCCAACCGTAGCACAAATTGACGTATCACTTTGTGCTAAATCAGCGTCACGTTAATATATTTTAAAATTGACACAAAACAGACACTATACTGCAAATAGTAAACATCACTTCAGTTATAAATAAGGAAAATCACTTTTCCCCTTGTTAAACACGATAATCCTCAAAACACACTGATGTAGGGTGAAAATAAGATGACACGAATTAGACTTGTTGATTCCCTGAATACCAAGAATAATTCCTTCTAATACACGTTGATTCAAAAGAATACCGCGGTTAGAATTTTCCAACACACGTTGATTCACAAGAATACCACGGTTAGGATAACTTCAATTCAATTGAACAACACAATTTGTGAGAAAATTCGATTTCTTCAAAAACCATAAACTAAAACTTCCGTAGCACATTATGGTACCCTTTATATAGAGGCTAAAAATATTAAAAGTACATTAAACTCAAAAATACCAAAAGGTTAGAGTTAAAGAATAATAAAGGACTAATTAAACTAACTCATTTAACGCATATTAACTCAAGACACTCCAACTTCAAACAACATGTCCAAATTCGGATGAATCTGTCTTCTAAATAGTCTGTAGTAAAAACGCTATAACTTCTTCTAGAGAACTCCAAATAAGACACCGTTTTTTGCATATGAAAGTAGACATATAGAGCTTTTCATCCATATGTCACACATAAAATTTAGACGCATATACTGTTCCAGATTATTCTTTTAAGTTGACCAAAATTCTGGAAAACCAAACGTCTTGGTGATCGGTATCATTCTCCCCGGGTTAAAAGCGACTCGACATCGAATCTTGACTGAATTTTTCTTTAACATTTGGAGATAGATCAGTAGCATTAACAATTTAAAAGTTAAAAGAACATAACCGAAGAAAATAAGGGTAGTAGCAGACAAATATAACATATTCACCTTATTGTGAAAAAAAACCTCCCTCTCTTGAAAACTGAAATGTTGGTTGATTGATCTTAACATTACCTTGCCACTTCAATGATTCGGAATTACTTTCCAAATAAGATGGAATAAGCAATATCTCTTTGAAACTGTTAAAATCTTTTTCTTTGCTAAGTAAATATTGATTATAACGATGCGTGTAGTCCTCCTCCTCAAATGGTAACTTATCAACCATATTCAATATAATAACATTTTCACATGTTACTCCATCCATAATGGCATCACAATTGTCATTTTTGTTGTTACAACTCGGATGGGATATGTCTTCAATTTCTTCATAACTAGAAAATCCAAATTTGCCATTGAGAATTCTGTTTATAAACAAAATCTCACGTTCATCGGGTTTCTCTAGCTCCTCATAAACATCGTAGATTACCATTTCTCTTTCGAACAGGAATTTTCGGCTCTGATACCAACTGATGTAGATTGAAAATAAGATAACACGAATTAGACTTGTTGATTCCCTGAATACTAAGAATAATTCCTTCTAATTCACGTTGATTCACAAAGAATGCCGTGAAATAGGTTTTTCGAACACACGTTGATTCATAAGAATACCGCGGTTAGGATTTTCCAACACACGTTGATTCACAAGAATCCTGCGGTATTCTTGTAAATCAACGTGTGTTGGAAAATCCTAACCGCGGTATTCTTGTGAATCAACGTGTATTAGAAGGAATTATTCTTGGTATTCAGGGAATCAACAAGTCTAATTCGTGTTATCTTAATTTTCACCCTACATCAGTTGGTATCAGAGCCAAAATTCCTGATCGAAATGGTAATCTACGATGTCTATGAAGATCTAGAGAAACCTAATGAATGGGAGACTATATTTATAAACAATGTTCTTAATGGTAAAAGTTGGGATTTCTAGTTTTGATGGAACGGGAGACATATTTGATAACATCAAATAATATCATATTTATAGACTAATAATACTTATATTTTATATACTTTTATTGCATTTATGTTGATTTGGATACTTAATTGGTTGATATTTGCAATTTAGGTATTTTAAGATGAAGAATTGAAGAAAGAACGAAAAAGGAGCTAAAATGAAGAAAAACCAAGAAAAGATGAAGACTTAAATCATATTATGGAAGATTGGGCCAAGAAAAGAGATTAAACACGAAATAGAGAAAAAGATAGCCCAAAAGAGAAGCCTGACCCGACTTTGGAATATTCTGGAATTAAGGATCAACCGGTGGTTGAATAGTCCAGCCGGCGGTTGAATTAAATAATATGAGGCGGTGGAAGTCGCAGACTTGGAGCCTAAGTCAAGTACCTCCAACCGGCGGTTGAAGACTCCAACCGGCGGTTGGACTAGCGGTTTGTAAAAACTATAAATAGAGGCTTCGGCCAGACTAAACCATATACGAATTTTAGAGGTAAAAGTCGATTGTAAGGGTTAAAGAACGACGTTAGGTCGAATTTGGAGGCTAGGAGGCTAGGGATTGAAGACCTTCAACCCTAACGAAGAATAATTCAATTTCTTTGGTTTGTTTCTAAGATCTTTTACTTACTAGTGACTGTTTATCTGTATTTGAATCTTATTTACATTCTAAATTGTGTATTGGTTATTTCTTTAACATGTTTGTTTAGATGAATGATGTTTGTATGATTATTTGAATATATGTTTATGTTGATTGATTCTATGGATGTTATTAAGGTTATATCTACATTGATTATATGATTATGATATTCATGCTAAATAGCGAACGCTTGTGTGGATTGACTTAATAATTTAGGCTTATGTTTTAATTATAACTTAAATATACTGGAACCGGTGATAGGTTATAATTACTACTGTGTTAAACTATAATTGATTAGATAATAACATTCGAGAACTTGAAGTTAGTTAACCTTAATATACGTTGAAGAGCTTAATAAAGGATACTTAAACCCGACCAAGGAGGCTATCCAAGATACTTAAACCCGACCAAGGAGGGTATCTACTTTTATATTTCAACATAGAATCAATTAGCTGACAAAAATAAACATATAGGAGAATCTGAGTATAACATAGCTAGTCTAGATTAGATATATCTTCTATCTACCTTATATAACTTAAATAGTCCTTTAATTACTTTAATTGTCTTGTATATCCTAGTTCGATATCAAATTAAATATATGTTCGATCGGAACTAGAACGTCCCCCCCTTTTATCTGTACATTAATTGTAATTAATTGTGAATATTGTAAACATTAGTTTAGGGATTAATTAAAGATTTCACTTTCCCTGTGTTCGATACCTGGACTTACTTATAAAGCTATATTATACGAATGGGTCATTCTTGCATGTATTGTGTGATAGTATTATTTAGTATTTCCTTTATTTAAAACTTGTTATTGTAATTGACTATACTTAGCACACATCAATGTTCCATACGAGTTGCAACATCAAAAATGACAATTCTGATGTCATTATTGATGAGGTAAGTTATGAAGATGTTACTTCATTGAATATGGTGATAAGTTTCAATTGGAGGAGAAAGACTATACGCATCATTATAATCAATCTTTACTTAGCCAAGAAAATGATGTTAACGATGTCACAAAGGTATTGCTTGTTTCACATTTATTGGCAAGTAATTATGAATCTTTCGAATGGCATGGTGATCTTAAGAACATTAAACGAACATTTTAATATTCAAGATTGGGAATTTTTTTTCACACTAATGTGAGAAGGGATTATTTTTCTAGTACTACCTTTGTTCTCTGTCGCGATCCCAGCGGTCGGTCGGTTTTTACACCGATCGTTGATCCGGCCCAACCGGGAGCGCGGTAGAGTAAGCTTTAAAATTTATAAAGCTGGGGAATCCTAAGCTATATACTACTTAATGAACCTAAAGGGGCAGTAAGCGGTACGTATGACTCAGGGTCGTTCTTCAAACTACAACGGGCATGGGAGTCTAGGAAGTTTAATTATCTTTGATAATCTAGCTAGGGTTTTAAAAGAGTTTTGGATAGGTTTGGTTTTTATAACTAAATATTAATCTACGAAAAACAAATAAAATAAAAGAGGTTTGTACGGAGACTCGGACGACAGAGGATACGCGAGTGTTTACTATGACTTCGTTGTATGTTATTTGGTGAATAGTCAAGGGTAGGGCTACTAGGTATGATGATTAATCCGTAGAGGATAGAAACATAATTAATGCAAAGTATTGTACCTACGACCGTTCTGCGGCTTCCATACGTTTGTACTCCACCAACTGGTGTTTCCAGCACTATACCGAGTAGTAGGGCGTTTTACGGTTTTTTCGTTACATTATTTAGGGTTCCACATTACTTTCCAGGATTTCCTATATCCTAATGAGCTATAACTATGAGCCTATTAGATATCTAACATAGAGTTGTCCGCAATCAGATAAATAACATGTGTTATAGAATGTCAAATACACCGTAAGTTCTCCCAAATGTACAGACCAATTCAACCGACAACTATCTTCTAATCCTCGTCCCCAGTCACAGTCATCAGAGATGTCTGTATCGTAGCGTGAATTGTTGATTGAATAAAAACACGAACAGGGATAATCCCGCGGACCAAGTTGGGATAGTCGAGCTAACGGTCGGTTAAATTGTTCAGCATTAAACATATAAATTATCACAACTATTCCGTGCATGTTAATCTACTGTGTAAATCAATATTCCGTGTCTGAAAACCTAATCATACAGTTACTGATATGAACCAAGGGGATAACTCTAGCATGCATCATTCCTAAGGCAACAATCAAACAAGAACATGCAATAGGGTGACACATAACAGAACACCATAATCCTAAGCATAGCAGATATAACTAATAATCAGATCATAGATATCCAAAAGTTCTCTCAAAGATACCTAACAGATAAACATGAGTCTAACCTATCTCGAGTCCTACGCTCCGTGTCTCTTATGATATTTTTCAATCTAGAGAACACAGCCATACTAAGTTCATTGATCATCAGGCATAGAATAGATAGAGAACGTACCACTAGTAATTGGCCAAGTTCTAGCAGGAAGCTTCTAACCACAGCATAAGTTGGATAGATAAACATTCGAGACTCAGTTTATAAGTTCATACACAGTTTACAGCAACACAGACAGAGTAACAGCATGGCATAAACATATTGACTATTCTAATATAACTACATCATAGTAAACACAAAGAAATGTCTAGCCTAACATTATATATCTAGCATACAATCATAAACAAGCATAAACAAAGCAATACATGTTTAAATATGGAAAGTAAGAGATATATAAATAGAACCTGATACGAATTTATTACAGACAGATCTTCGTGAAATACAATGTCTTGGAGTAACTCCGTACAAAAGCTAAAAGCTACCTCTACCTAACTATCTCTTTAACTAGCTCAATTCTAGAGAGAGAAACTTTCTAGAAAGAGAAACTAGAGAGAGTGATGTGTGTGAGAGAGAAAGTATAAGGAAGAAATGAGAATGAGAAAAATGATGTATTGAAATGGTTAGGAGGTATCCACTATTTATAGGCATCCATCAAAATCGCACGTACAACTCACGAAGCAGCACGTACAAGCAAACGAAGCAGGATACAGGGCAGCAGGGGCCGTATACGGCCTTGGTAGGGCCGTATACGGTGTTGACAAGGCCGTATACGGTCTTACAAGGGCCGTATACGGTGTCTTGGGCCGTATACGGTATTTGTTTGATCGCGCGCGTTGCTTAAAATGTTGGTATCTCCTTCGTTACACGTTCGTTTGACCTGATTCTTTCGCCCACGGCTTCATAATTGCGTTACGCTTCTAATGGTACCAATATCATGGAAATTGGGTGTGTAGAGCTCAGGCGTTACCGGAATGACTTTAAACCGTTTTGTAAGTGCAGTGTCTTCTCCGTTCTTTTGCCGTTTCACTTGATTCTTGATTTTTCCGTCTCAATTTTACCTATAAAACAGATGGTAGAAGTTAGGAGGTGTGTCTTGATAGGAAAATGAGGGCAGAGGAATCGGCTTGGATTAAAATGCCGTGTTTTGTGCGTTATCCGAGTGTTTTTAGTGATTTTTGTCACAACGTCTACTTTTGAACCTCTTTAGTGAATTTTAGTAAATAATCAATGTTTTGGAATGTTTTCACTGAAGATTGGCTCAAAAAGTGAGGAATAAAGCTTATAAAAACATGACTTTTTACGCCACATCATTCTCTTTGATTATATGCTTTTAACCTCTAAGATGTTGATGCTACTAATCTATCTCCAAATGTTGAAGAAAAAATTCACTGCAAATGTTATAGAAAAAATTCACTCAAGACTCGAGGATGAGTCGCTTTTAACCCGGGGAGAATGATACAGGACGCGTCACCAAGGCTGCTAGTTTTCTGAATTATTGGTCAACTTCAAAAAAATGGAACGATGTAGACATCCATATTTAATGTGTGATATATGGTTGGAAATTCCTATATGTCTATTTTATTATGCAAAAAACGGTGTCTCATTTGGAATTTTCTAGAAGAAGTTATGCCCCTTTTACTACAGCATGTTCTAGGGGACGATTCATCCAAATTTGGACATGGCTCTTTAGTTAGGAGTCTCTTGAGTTGTTAGTGTGATTTTTCATGAGCTGGTTTATTTAGTCATTTATTAGTTTTTAACTCTAGGCTTTTGATATTTCATATATTAATGTCTTTTAAAGAATTATAGTCCTTTATATAGGCTACCATTGTAGTAGAATATGAGTTTTTAGTTGATGATTTTATAAAAGTTCAATTTTCTCTCAAATTGTGTTATTCAATTGAGTTGAATTTATCCTAACCGCGGGATTCTTGTGAATCAACGTGTGTTGGAAAATCCTAACCGCGGTATTCTTGTGAATCAACGTGTGTTGGAAAAACCTATTTCGCGGCATTCTTTGTGAATCAACGTGAATTAGAAGGAATTATTCTTGGTATTCATGGAATCGACAAGTCTAATTCGTGTTATCTTATTTTCAATCTACATAACACACTCTCTTTGAAAACCCTTGAAACCTAATTAATCACATCAAACAAAAAAAATTAATGGTTGTGATGAGAACAATGTCAATTGCGATTGCGATATTCTTGGTTTCAACGTACGTTTTTTATTTATATTGATATCCAAGAAAAGTTACTGACGACAATGCCTAAGATGATGTCGACGGAGATACATGGGTGTTTCTTATCGCTGGCTCCCGATGATTACTACATTCAGGTTTACATATTTTAGTTTTTGTTTTGTATTTGTAACAATTCATCAATTAGGGTTTGCAATTGTTAATTTCTACGTACGACAACTATATAACTACTTTAGTTTTGTTTATGTTTCAAGAACACGACTCAGTACTTTTTTTTTTGTAAATCAACACCTTACTGGACATATCCACCTGTTTTACTTCCTCACCTCTAGGTTGTCACTAAATGATCGACATTTTTCTTTTAGTGTCTGATATGATGTATCTTCTCATAAAACAAATTTTGTGCGTTTCTGTTGCTTATGTAGGCCGATGTCTGTTCATCGTACCAACTACTTGTTAGAGGAGGCTTAAAGAAAGAAAACATAATCGTTATGATGTATGAACGATGATATTGCTACTGATAGATATAATTCGTTTCTTGGGACCATAAGGCATAGTGTAATTGATCCTGACATTTATAATGGTGTTCGTACAACTTGTTTTTAATTTGAAAACAATATATAAAGATCTCTTCGTTTTGGAACATATAATAACATTTCATTGTATTGGATTACACTGGATTGGAGGTTAATGCTAAAAACATTTTTGCAGTTCTTATGGGTGATGAATATGTTATGGGCGGTCGTAGAGTGCTTCGACCCACTTCCAACGATTACATATATTTTTACTTCTCTGGGCGTGGAAAGTAAGAGTTCATCGGTCAGTTGGTGTTTATTAAAATTTCAGTTCTCACCAAATGAGTTAACCTATCTAATAATAAATCTTGTGCATTCTTGTTTGTAAAAATATAGAATTGCCAAATGAAAATAATCCTATTTGGAAAGATGATCTCCTACAGGTAGTTACAATGATGGGGCGAGTTCATATATGTCCCTGGAAAAATTAAATATTACATATATATCCAAAACATGTTTTAAGGACATTCTACATCATGCACTAAAATTTTATATTTTGGATATATATGTAACTTTTACATTTTAAAGGGATATATATGTAATTCTCCCTTATGATAATGGAACTTGAAAAGAGGTTCAAATCCATGGTAAGTTAGATTTTAATATGATTTAGTTATATACATGACACTCTTACTAATATAATTGTTAAATTAATGTTTTTTCATTGATCAGTTCGTGTATATTAAGAGGATCGCGTACATTTTATAGGTTGAAATTTCGCTAACACATTCATCTCGTCTTAATTTTTACGTCCATATATTTTTAACCCGCCACTCCACTTTTGCACATACATATTGATGTCTCCAATATTTCCAGTTTCAGGTCAACAAGGAAGAGCTTACTTTTTGGTAGCAAAAGGGAAAGAAACATAACGATATTTATAGGGTGAAGCATTTCATCTTATTGATGTTTATGTAAGTATCATTTACCGGGAAAATCACTAAAATGATCAGTTGACCATACCTATTTTAACAAAGTAATCCGTTGACCAACGTTTTTAACAAACTAATCCATCATTTGGCGCCAAAAATGGCGCCCCGGCGCCCCACCAATATTTAATACGTTTCTAAACATTAAGTCAAAGATTTATTAGTATTTAAACCCATTTAATCACCATTTAATATCCTTAATGGCGAATAAATGATGGGCCCGGCGCCAAATGGAGTGGACCCGGTATAACACCCCTCATTTCTTAAAAACAATTACAATGATATTTGTGACTCGGAAGCGTATATTTCAAACATGTAACCATACTTTACATTACCCTATAATGTCAATAAACTTTTTCAAACTAAATACATGACATTTCAACAACTAGGTGTTATATAATTCGAAACATCTTTTTAGTTATCAAACTAACATCAGAGTAAAAGTCTGTCAAACATTCCTTCATTTCCAAGAACTTTCTGCCCGCCCCATATGTCCCATTAATTATAACCTGCAGGAAGAACTGTAGTGGGGTTAGCATAACGCTAAGTGAATGAAACTATAATCCACAGTCCAACTTAGCACAACAATCTGTTTACATCAAATAACAATAAACAATCAATCAATCATTCAATCAATCAATCAATCATCATAAGGATCGGTGGTTCTTGAGATACCCTTATACCGGTATGATACTCAAGGAACACTTATCAATCATCTGTATTGGCCTATACAAAATTACCGATGACTTGTTGTTAACCACATACGACCTAGATCTTTAAACCATCTTTTCAAGTTTCTAGATCTCCTGTCGTCTATAACAACAATCAAGTCCAACCATCCATTCAAGTTGACCTCAGAATCTTACATACTAGCTCAAACAGCCCAGTAAGCAAACAACCAAACTAACATAGCAAGTTATCTCAAACCAAGACATTTTATCAAAGTAATACTACAATTACTTGTTGTAATCAAATCATTACAACTAAATCACACCGAGGTTACAGATCCACTCACCGAATACCTCAGTCATCCACTCAGTAGTCTAATGTCACTGAGTCTTTCTGTTTATCTGAAAACACAACAGAACTACATAAGTTAGTCATTTGACCCAATGTAGATATAACATCATACAATGGTAATTACATCAAACAACTTATCACTAACTTGTATTAATTCAACTTTCATCATTTCAAGATTATAAATGACCACTTTAAACCTCAATATTCATAATCAATTATCACTCTATAATAATAAGGATCACTTCACCATATTAATCCACCTCAATCATGGTTAATTCACATAATCGAATCATTAACTTCACATATTAATAATTTCCAATTCATCACATCCACTAATTCACTAATAACACTATAACAACTTTTATAATCACTAATTATAGTGTATTAACATCAAAACATCATCATATGATCAAACCCACTTTAATAAACTTTACAACTTAATCAATCCACTTCTAAGTTAGGTTAAAGTTACTAACCATCTTAGTTACACTTCTTAACACTATTTTAACTAACATCAAACTTTAATTTCGGATTAAAGCCATTAATCCATCAAAAACCCCATGAACTCATCATAATCATCCATTTCTCATGAACACCAAATCAAATTCGAAACCCTTAGCTTAATTAATGTTAACAATCACCATAATTAAGTTAAATTAACATCAATTTAACAATTTCAAACCTCAAATTCGGATTATAATCAATAACCCATCAAAACCCATATAAGAAATCATTTCTAGGTCAATTAGAGAAAGAACACAAGATCATACCTTGATTATAATGATGATAGAAGCTTGAATTCAAGTTAGGAAGCTTCAATTTCATGTTTCCTCATGATTTTGTGAATTAATCTAGGGTTTCAAGGTTTTGGTACATACGTATGATGCGTATGTATATATGGATATATTTAAAACATACACCGACTCAAAGTCTGAGTCTATTACATAATTGTCCAAATTTCTTTCCCCGTACTTATCATTGTCTGGAACTTAAAAACCATTTGCGGGGAAACATTATTTTATTTTACCGTCAACTAGATTAAATTAAAACAATCATTAATTTATCAGTCACAATAAATTATTCGACTCTTTTCCTCATTTATTTTCAAATAACAAAGGAAACCATTTTCTGACACTTTAAATAATAACTCACAATCAGAAAATATTAAAATATTACCGGACCCGAGGAACGGATGTTACAAATCTCTCCCCCTTAAAGAGATTTCGTCCTCGAAATCTGATTACACTTAACCAATCAAGTGAAATAGATTCACACATTTCATTTTACTAATACTATATATATATCTCGTACACTGCTAACCACATACTTATTCATTACTATATGCATACAAGATGTGGTTATAATTTACTTCGTTTATGCATATCCTCATCATGCATATCTTCAATCACACAACACCAAATGTGTATATATCTCATCAACTTACACACCACCAGTGTGTACCTCAATTAAATTCACACAAACACATAAGTTATGCTTTGTACTCAATTTGATTTGCTAACACAAGATGCAATATTTATCATAATATGCAGCATCTTCAACTATTTAATCACAAATACACACATCAAATGTTACTCCCGTGAGCAACTTATAAATATAGATACATGTTTTCAATTCTTTCCACATTCACATATCTAAATGTACATGTTTCTATCCTTTCCCCCTGCACAAATATTGTGCATATATCCTGTCTCTAATAAGTTTAAATAACCACTTACATGACCATTCATACATAGCCATGTCAACTATTTAAACATATAATCTACTTTCATCTTTATCATAACAATAGCAACAACAACAACAACAACAACAACAACAACAACAACAACAACAACAACAACAACAACAACAACAACAACAACAACAACAACAACAACAACAACAACAACAAGTGGTACTGAATACCACAACATGTACCTTAGCAATAAAGGTTTAAGTTAATTCACCATTAGCAATTTAACTAACAACTTGCTAGAATTTTCAACATTGCAACTAGTTAATCATCACTTTAATTAGGTTATATGAAATTCTTTTCTCTAAGGAATCCAACATCATATAACCATCAACACATAAAATAACCATTAAGCCTTATGTAGAGGTCAAATTCTAGGGTAATACCATTATCACATAATCAATTAGCATCTTTTCACATCAACTCGGACGCTAAATCAACACCTGTTAATACCATGCGCCATCAGCATAGGTATTTTAACAACACAAGGTGCTATCACTTGTCATCTATTCAACAATATCAACACAATATTATTCGCAATCAACTGACCTCTACTTTTCTTAAATCATCTTTTAATTATCATTAGTTGCAATTAATCACATACACATCACTTGTACCATATGTACCATATTAACAACAATTTATGGTTTACTACTCTTTCATTTCAGTCAATCATTGACTATTTCTCAATTACAGGTTAACATATCTTACCTGTTATTTTAAAACCACTTAACTTTATCTGGTACTTAGTAACCTCAACAATTCAATGTAAAATGGCATAATATAAATACGTTGGCCAGACGTCGTCATATTATGTCAGTCACATTTCCTTCTCAGGCTACTTCATACCATCAATCTTCAAAGTGATTAATCTTTACTTTCACATGTCCCACAAATGTGATATCCAAATTTATACTCATAAACAACACCTTAACAACAGGCATACAACCAAGTATTAACTTGCTACCATTTTTATTTATCACTTTGAATGAACAACTAATCATATAATCAGGTAGATATAATTCTTTTCACTATTTCATTAGCACTGATGTAATATCCAACACAATTACATCAATCAATACTTTTATTACCTGATTCATTATCAATTACTAGTTACATTTCTTTAACATGGATGTAATACCTAACAATTACATCCATCAACATCATTTAACACTTATAGTACATTTAGTCCTAAGCACTTCATCAAATCTATGTGTAATATTCAACACATATTCATCAATTTATACACCTTTAATTGATTTACAATTGAGCATTTCATGCTCAACTATCATATAATGTATACTCATATACTTATCCTTTAACTCTTAAAATGCTCAATTCAATCAAATTTAATGTTCTACATGATTCAAGTACTTCATCATGTTCAATTAATTCACATATATGATCCACATAATCCCATAATCAATGTTTACTAACTCTGGTTAACAACAATCAATTATACCAGTTACTACCCGATTTTTGCATTTAATTTAACTACCTGAGAACAACACATACACAATAACATATGTGAACCTCTTAAAATAAGTTTTAGTATTATACATATACACGGGAATGATCTCTGGGCTCAAAGAAACAAAAGCCCAATACAAAACATAAGTCAAAAGTCCGAAATAAGGTCCGAAAACAATAAAATGCCATTTTCGGGCCCCAAACGACCCCGAAGTGCCAAAAACTGACAGGGCTAAGGTACTTAGCTTTGATCATTGGACCGTTTCTGAGTGACAGTGTAAATTTCAACCCAATCCGAGCTAATGAAATTTTTGTTGCATAAAAGAGGTCTCTAAAGTGCTAGTAAACACTTATGCATTTTCAAATTTTGCACACACAAATACGCAACAGAACCCGCCGCGTTCCACCAATGAGCCGCCGGGTTCATACCACCAGCCGCCGGATTCAGGTACCAGCCGCCGGGTGAATTAAAATTTTACACAAACATAAACATTTTGCCGTATTTGGGCTCTAGGAGCCGCCGGCTTGGGGTCAAAGCCGCCGGGTTACCACTCCTAGCCGCCGGGTCCACCTTCTGACCCGCCGGGTCCCATGTCTGCACAGCAGACCTCCATTTCCTGCACAACTTAGTGCAATTTTCCGAAATTTAAACGCGCATATCTCACAAACCGTAAAGAATCAGGGTCTGAAATTTTGCATGCACGTTCATATAACCCAAATGAAACTTTTCATTTTTCCACTTTTTCAAATTTCACGTTTATCAAGAAAACGGACGTATGACTCATTTTTGACCATTTTCAACCATTTTGGTGACACGTCAAATTTCAAATGGCTAGGTTTCTGACTTCCACCCTTTGCCAACATGTTTCTACCTACATTTGTGACGTGTGGACATATTCATCACCTTCATACACTTGTTCTATCATGTTTTAACTCGTTGACCCGTTTAAGGGTCCAAGTGGACACTTTCACCAATTTCAACCATTTTGACTACATTAACACTTTCAACACACTTTGCTACTATATTTATGACTTAAAGTCACTTTAACATTCATTACACTCAAACCACCACTCGTTTCAACCATTTAACCACTAAGTGACCCATTTGGGCACTTTAAGAACCCATTTGGGTTTCAACCCATATAACTACCATTTCATCACCCATTTCACATTACTTTGACTATTATAAGTCAAACTAACCCACTTTCACTATTGGTGTCCTATTATACCCTCAAAACACCAATTTCACATAAAATTCCTTATGTTTCAACCAATTACAACAAGTTTTCAACTTTTACTTCTTTTTCAAACTTGTCAACGCATATCAAGACTCGTTGACCACTTTGACTTTCTACTTTACCACTTTTAATACCTAGATCATAATTCAACCACAATCATGATCAAGGCCAAACACTTAAGCGTCTAGCCACATTTATCACTTTATAACATAGTCATCACACAATTTGACTCTATCAACTTTGACTTTGACTTTTCCAAGTCAAATGCACACATTCAAATCAATGGACACTTTTTAAATTAAACAACAACATTACTCCAAATCACATCCATTGAGATGCACCAACATCTCCTTAATTTCACTACTTAAAGTTATATCAATTTTGGTTATCAAGATTTACTACTACACTTAATCACATTGCTCCCAAAATCATTATTTCACAAGAGCAAGTAATTTCAAATACACAATTTATACAACCGATTTCATACTTTAATTTTATATTGTAGACACACTTAATTCCACATAATACAACTATTACACATTATTCAACAATGTGTCTACACAATTCAATTACTTCAAGTTCACTCAAAATTACCCATTAATATTCCTATCATTATATTAACAAGTAATAATCAGCAACGACTCACAACTGGGGATTCATATCAGTCTGACTCAATTTACTTTACTATTAATTCTTTCATAGCAAAGTAAACAATATAAGCTTATTGAAATTCACCAAGCTTATCGAAAAATACCTGATACACTTAGGCCCACGAGTATTGAGGAATCATTGAGAATACTCTTAAGTTCCTCAATTTCCTCCATCTCTGCAACCAAAACAACAATCTTGCAACTTGTTATAGGTTAGTACATATTCAATAACCAATTTCTCAAACAACCACTACTCCCACACTCTGGAATGTTTGACGCAACACAATCAAAGTTTAGGATTGAACATCCTATCATGTCCAATTCGCCCAAACTATTGCTCTGATACCAACTTATAACACCCCTCATTTCTTAAAAACAATTACAATGATATTTGTGACTCGGAAGCGTATATTTCAAACATGTAACCATACTTTACATTACCCTATAATGTCAATAAACTTTTTCAAACTAAATACATGACATTTCAACAACTAGGTGTTATATAATTCGAAACATCTCTTTAGTTATCAAACTAACATCAGAGTAAAAGTCTGTCAAACATTCCTTCATTTCCAAGAACTTCCTGCCCGCCCCATATGTCCCATTAATTATAACCTGCAGGAAGAACTGTAGTGGGGTTAGCATAACGCTAAGTGTATAACACCCCTCGTTAATTATAAACATTTAATATAATATTTGCGACTCGGAAGCGTATATTTAAAACATACTATCAATGTACTCAAAATGTCAATAAACTTTTTCAAATTTAATACATGACATTTCAACAAACTCGGTGTTATATAATTCAAAACATTTCTATAGTTATCAAAATAACATCAGAGTAACAGCCTGTCAAACATTCCATCAATTCCAAACACTTCCTGCCCGGCCCAATATGTCCCCTCTATTTTAACCTGCAGGAAGAACTGTGGTGGGGTTAGCATAAAGCTAAGTGAATGAAACTATAAGCAACAGTACAACCTAGCATAATAATCTGTTTACATCAAATAACAATAAACAGAAAATCAATCATTCACTCGACATCCAATCAATGTCAAGCTACACCAATCAAACATTATCAATCGTCATGAGGATCGGTGGCTCCTGAGATACCCTAATACCGGTTTGGTAATCAAGGAACTCTTATCAATCATCTGTATTGGCCTATACAGAATTACCGATAACCAGTTGTTAATCACACACGACCTAGATCTCCAAACCAACATTTCAAGTTTCAAGATCTCCTGTCGTCTACAATAACAACCAAGTCCAACTGTCAAGTCAAGTTGACCTCAGAATCTTACATACTAGCTCAAACAGCCAAGTAAGCAACTAGTCAAACTATCATGGCAAGATATCTCAACAATTACATTCTATCAAAGTAAAACTATAATTACTTGTTGTAAATCAAATCATTACAACTAAATCACACTTAGGTTACAGATCCACTCACCGACTACCTCAGGCCTCTGCTCAGTAGTCTAATATCACTGAGTCTTCTCCACATCTGATAATCAATAAATCAAATATAAGTTAGTAATCAAATCATCAATACTGAACTTATATCAATCTTTAACATTAGGAACTTAATATAATACTATGTATATTACCAGTTCCTAATCATATATTAGTTATTACAACATAACTATTATCATATACTATCAGGCAACTAGTATAAACTTCCTTATAATCAACAAGTAATAAGCAAGGCAGGATTGCCCCACCAAGCCGCCGGATTCTTTCTCAAGCCACCGGCTTCACCACAGAAGCCGCCGGCTTCCCACCAACTAGCCTGAATCCGCCGGATTCCCGGAATCCGACCGGATTCCCCAAACTGCTCCAAGCCGCCGGCTTCTAAAGGAAGCCGCCGGCTTCAACCGTCGTTCCAACCCAGGTACGAGCTGATCAAACCCTAACCCACGGGTTTGACCCAAAATCACCAAAAACACGATTTTAAACGGTTATAAACGACTACTAACATTGCATAATCAATATATAACCTTTATAACATGTTTCTAACATCTAAATCTCTCAAATCATCAATTTACCCAAATTTCAATCAATATCAAATTCTTAATTACTCAAGAATACTTACTGATTGAAGAATCTAACGATGGTACTCTGATGATTATGAAGTTTTACGAGAATCACAACTTCCTGATTTGATTTCTAGTTTGATTTGGAGGTTTTCAGAGAGTTTCTGTGAGTTTCAGAATAAAATGAATAACTTTCCTAAATAGGAAAGGATATATATAAGTCGGTTCATCCAACCGCCTTCAATATACGGGTATAATTTAATACCCCATCTCAATCTATTGTCTGGAACCCGAAAACCATTTGCGAGTCCAAACATTTTAATGTACCGTCAACTATATTAATTTACAACAATTAATAATTCACTTATCACATTGGAATATTCGACTCCTATTCCAATTATTTCAACTATTTCAAACAATATTATTTCCAAACACATTTAAATCAAGAAATAATATATAAACAACTAGGTCCATTTCGAGGATGTTACAAAGTGAATGAAACTATAATCCACAGTCCAACTTAGCACAACAATATGTTTACATCAAATAACAATAAACAATCAATCAATCATTCAATCAATCAATCAATCATCATAAGGATCGGTGGTTCTTGAGATACCCTTATACCGGTATGATACTCAAGGAACACTTATCAATCATCTGTATTGGCCTATACAGAATTATCGATGACTTGTTGTTAACCACATACGACCTAGATCTTTAAACCATCTTTTCAAGTTTCTAGATCTCCTGTCGTCTATAACAACAATCAAGTCCAACCATCCATTCAAGTTGACCTCAGAATCTTACATACTAGCTCAAACAGCCCAGTAAGCAAACAACCAAACTAACATAGCAAGTTATCTCAAACCAAGACATTTTATCAAAGTAATACTACAATTACTTGTTGTAATCAAATCATTACAACTAAATCACACCGAGGTTACAGATCCACTCACCGAATACCTCAGTCATCCACTCAGTAGTCTAATGTCACTGAGTCTTTCTGTTTATCTGAAAACACAACAGAACTACATAAGTTAGTCATTTGACCCAATGTAGATATAACATCATACAATGGTAATTACATCAAACAACTTATCACTAACTTGTATTAATTCAACTTTCATCATTTCAAGATTATAAATGACCACTTTAAACCTCAATATTCATAATCAATTATCACTCTATAATAATAAGGTTACTTCACCATATTAATCCACCTCAATCATGGTTAATTCACATAATCGAATCATTAACTTCACATATTAATAATTCCCAATTCATCACATCCACTAATTCACTAATAACACTATAACAACTTTTATAATCACTAATTATAGTGTATTAACATCAAAACATCATCATATGATCAAACCCACTTTAATCATAAACTTTACAACTTAATCAATCCACTTCTAAGTTAGGTTAAAGTTACTAACCATCTTAGTTACACTTCTTAACACTATTTTAACTAACATCAAACTTTAATTTCGGATTAAAGCCATTAATCCATCAAAAACCCCCATGAACTCATCATAATCATCCATTTCTCATGAACACCAAATCAAATTCGAAACCCTTAGCTTAATTAATGTTAACCATCACCATAATTAAGCTAAATTAACATCAATTTAACAATTTCAAACCTCAAATTCGGATTATAATCAATAACCCATCAAAACCCATATAAGAAATCATTTCTAGGTCAATTAGAGAAAGAACACAAGATCATACCTTGATTATAATGATGATAGAAGCTTGAATTCAAGTTAGGAAGCTTCAATTTCATGTTTCCTCATGATTTTGTGAATTAATCTAGGGTTTCAAGGTTTTGGTACATACGTATGATGCGTATGTATATATGGATATATTTAAAACATACACCGACTCAAAGTCTGAGTCTATTACATAATTGTCCAAATTTCTTTCCCCGTAATTATCATTGTCTGGAACTTAAAAACCATTTGCTGGGAAACATTATTTTATTTTACCGTCAACTAGATTAAATTAAAACAATCATTAATTTATCAGTCACAATAAATTATTCGACTCTTTTCCTCATTTATTTTCAAATAACAAAGGAAACCATTTTCTGACACTTTAAATAATAACTCACAATCAGAAAATATTAAAATATTACCGGACCCGAGGAACGGATGTTACACCCGGCGCCCCACGCTTTAAATCCCGCCACGTGTACAATCCCTGCACCAAGATGTGACATTTGCGCCAAATGGTGGACCCGGCTCCCCACATTATGGGCCCGGCGCCCCACCTATTTCAGACCTCGCGTTTGGGAAAAGAAAAGCATCACATCGGCGCCCCTTGGTTGTCAAATCCGGCGCCCCTCATCTCACAAACATCACCATCATTGGCGCCAACGTGATTATATTCGGGTATTTAAATAATTGGGGGCGCCGGTTTTTGTTTTTTTTAACACTGGCTCTAAAACAAATAATAAAATAATAATATAAATTTTATTATTTGTAGTTCATTAAATGGATACGCTAAAACAAATAACAGATTTTATTTTATTTATATCAATTGCGCGCCTGTTGTCATTGGATTCTTGATTTGTGGATGGTAGAGCGTGTAAAAATAATAAAAGAAATTTAGTACATTATTATTATTGGCTTATTGTTGTGTCCTCCTTATAAAGAGAATGACGGTTAACTCTTTTTCCTATCCGTCTATCAAAAACGTGTTGTATTTGATAAAATGAGTTCAGAGAGTGTTAACATTCTATTGTGTTGGGGTGGATCGTGGGAAATTGTAAACGGCGTGTATGAATACTTGCCGGTTGGATTACCTAGACGAGCCATTAGTTTGCCAGCAAACGTAAGGCATTCGAAGTTGAAAAAATTGATAGCTAAAAAGGCTCGTTTAGATGTTCAACAAGAATTCAGATTATGTTATAAAATGTCAACTTTCACACACCCGGTTGATATTTTTGACGACGAAGATGTCGGTTTTCTAATGGAAGTCGTTTGTAATAACCCATATGGTGATCTAACATTATTTGTAGTTCATCAAATGGGTCTCGGTAGTGGAAGCAATCAACCTCATGTTCTCGGTCCTTCAACGGGATATCATCCCCAACATATCAACGATTACACATCCCAACAAATAAATACATTTGACCTAAATACATACCCTACCCCATAAATAAATAAGTGTCACACCCCTCAAAGTAGCCAGTACCCAATTCATAATCCATTCGTTTATTCACACGATCACATTTCTCAGCATGTTAGTAACCGTCAAGATTTCTTTCAACCATTGTTTGAAGTCGAAAATGAAAAGCCTCAAAGTACAGTTGAACGGTTTGGGTCTAATAAAGAACATGTGGTTTACGTCGATCTAAATTATAACCCTTTAACCGATCCAGAGGTGGCAAAGGAACTTGGTATATCCGAGTCTTCTAGTAGCGAACGAGAGGACGATGTTAAAAAGGGTGATGATAATGAAGATGAAGATGATGTTGACCAGGAAGAAAAAGTAGGTGTTCCTCCTCAAATGCAACCTAACTACTTCTGGTCAATGCCCGAATCACTAAAATGTCCCACTTTTCAACAAACACCCGCAAAACCTAGGAGCTATGTGCCATCTGCAAAAATTTATGAAGGTCAGTTCTTTAATAACAAATATGAGCTAAAAGTTTTTTTAGGTATTAAATGTCTGGAAGATGGGCGTGAATTCAGAGTAACTCAATCATCAACCACAAGATTTGAAGCACATTGTGTGAAAAAAGGGTTGTGAATGGTTCTTTAGAGCTACAAAGCTACAAAATGATGATTCAGTTTTTCAAGTTAAAACCCTAAAAGACCACCACACATGCTCTAAAATGCAAACTAATCCGAATCATCGTAATGCAAACAAACATGTATTGGGTCACATACTTCGTGATCAATTGAAAGATAGCAGTAGGGTATATCGTGGGAGCGACATCATGATCGATTTAAATCAAAGATTTCAAATAGATGTGTCTTATTCTCAAGCTTGGCGGGGAAAGTGTCGTGCGATAGAATTGTTAAGAGGGACCGATGAGGAATCATTTTACAAGCTACCCATTTATTGTCACAATTTGAAGAAGGCTAATCCTGGTACGGTGACCCACATTAAGACCGATAATGTAGGGAGGTTCGAGAATCTTTTTGTTGCTATTGGGGTTGCGGTTAGTAAATGTTTATCCTTGTTGTACTTTTTTCTTTCGTATTTAATATAACTAACAAATCTGAATTGCAGCTTCAAAGTTTTGTTTACTACTTAAGGCCAATACTCATTATAGATGGTGCACATTTAAAGGGCCGTTACTTGGGAACAAATTTTTTAGCAGTGGGAATGGATGCGAATAATCAAATATTGCCTGTGGCATACGGAGTCGGTAAAACGGAAAGTGGCGAGACTTGGATATGGTTTTTGTCAAAGCTTAAGGAGTGCATTGGTGAAGTACCCGGTTTGGCATTCATATCTGACCGGGCAGCATCCATCGATCTAGCAATAAGGCAAGTTTTCCCGCATGCTTATCATGGTTTATGTTGTCGACATTTGATGGTAAATTTAGGGTTAAACACAAAAGAGAAAAAAATGTTCCAAAAATTATACCGGAAGACATGCAAAGCATATAGGGTTTCAGACTTTGAGGAATGGAAGACGCGCCTTGAAGCAGCGGTCCCTACTACTTCTCGTATTATGTTGCAAGCCGGTGTGCATAAGTGGTCACGAGCACATTTTCCTGGTGAACGTTTTAATATAAAGACTTCAAATAGTGCAGAGTCCATTAACGCCTTATCTAAATATGCACGTAAACTTCCAATCATTATGCTAGTAGAATTTTTTCGACAATCTGTGCAAGATTGGTACTTCGTTCGCCATGAAACTTCAGGTAAAGTTTCAAAATTAGTTAATTTAGTTTACTGTAATATGATCATTTTTATATAATTTTTGTTTGTTCAACATGTTTGCAGTGCAACTCCCAAATGAATTTACACCTTGGGCATAATCTAAATTCGAAAAAAGAAAGTTTCACAGCTTCAACTGGAAAACACGTGGCATTAGTAAAACACAATTTGAGGTTGATGACGGAGGTAAAAAGGGTCTTGTTAACTTTGGTGATGGTACGTGTAGTTGTAGAAAGTGGCAACTTTCTGGAATACCTTGTGGACATGTTATTTCGGTTGCGCGGTGGTTGCGTATTGATGATTGTAATCAATATTTCTCGGGTTGGTATTCTAAACGCGTATATCAACAAACATACGAAGACAAGATTTTTCCATTACCGGCTCAATCAGAATGGGAACAACCAAGTGGACTGATGAATGTGCATCCACCACTGATGGATAAAAGACAAAGTGGTCGACCACGTGAAATAAATCGCATTCTATCCCGTGGAGAGGAAAAAAGAGAGATTGAATGTAGCAGGTGTCATAACAAAGGACATATGAGAAATAAATGCACTGCATCCATTCCAAGCGAGTCGAAATGGCTATCTAAGACGCGCAAGTTCTTCGGGAAAAAGAAATCACAGCCATCCGAGAAAGCACATCACCAATATGATACCAACGAGTCAGATGACGAGATGTATGATCCCGTTAATTTGGGTGATTTGTAGATACATATTTGTAAAATTGTTTGGATTACTTTGTGTGTACCATAATGTTGTTGGTTTACGCATGTAAGATAATGTTGTTGGATAAATTAAATAAACTTTCAAATAAACTAAGTTTGTATCCAAAAATTTTATACAGGCCTCTAGAAAAATATACCCCTCGTAATACATCAACTAACACCAGCATGTTCATCTTTTTTAACACGTAGCTTATATAATTCAGTTGCCATTTTTATTCGATAGTTTCTCGCCCAGGTAGTGTAGTCGCCGTCTATATGAAGTGGTAAATCTTCTAACAATCTTTCTATAAAGTGACAAACAAAAACCCCACAATCCACTGCATTTGGCTGTTGTGGCACATTAACGGCATACCCAATTGTCACCATGATCTTCTTTTTCGCTGTCTTCTAGATTTGTTTCCAGTAGCCTATGCTCTTTAAAAAATCTGGAAGATACTTCTGAAAACTTTGCTTGACAGTCGTTAGGTACTCGCTTCGATCGGATGACTTGCTGTCATATACAGTCAACGTCTACGTCGACAACTGCAGCTCCCCAAGCATCCAGTGACCACTAGAGTGTAAAGGGATGAGAACCTGCAAATATAAAACATTTTTATATCTATTATTTATGAAGTAATTTGTTTTTTATGAAGTACTTTTTGTTATATAAAGCATATATAAATTATATATATTTACTTTGATGTTCT